>CM037853.1:50998349-52383173 GCA_021234595.1 Delia radicum
TTTGGCCAACTGCGGAGCTCGTCGACAATTCATTGGCCCTGAACCCTTCTGTGGCGTACCCAATGGGTATGTCAAAAAAGGCTAAGAAGATGGAGGGAGTTTTGAGCCTATTGGGCGCAGATCGCTGGGCAGCGACAGTGAGGCTTTTATATCTCCCTCTGGGGAGGTCGCGGAAACTCTTGTCTATGACGAGGGGCGAACTAAGGACCGTGACGGGTTACCTCACGGGACACTGTGGCCTTAGGTGTCAATTGTACAAGATGGGACGATCCTCTACGGATACGTGCAGGTTTTGTGAAGTGGAGCCCGAGACCTCAGAGGATGTTCTCTGCAAATGTCCGAGGCTCTCCGACAGGAGGGTGCGTTATTTTGGTGGTCGTATGGTGACGCCATCGGACGTTTTTAATTGTTTACCTGTAGGATAGTTGGCTTCGTAGGGAGCCTGAACATATAGGGTATATTCAGTTGGCAGCACAAAATACCAACTCTGGTCGCGGTGCATAGTGCCACTCTAGTCTAATCTCTAATCTATGCTTTCGAAAATATTTCGAAATATTAGTTCGACATTTTATACATTTATGGGGATTAGAAAGCACCAAACTTCAATTTCATTTGTTTTTCAAATTTAAAAAGTAAGCAAACACAGGAAATGGACGTATGGATCTTGATTTTCGAAATATGAAGTTAATAAAATATTCTCAAATTAAAACTGTAAATACAATTTTTTAGTCACAAGAAGCAAAGCGGGCCACTGGAAAAAGAAAAATGTACTTTGAATTCATAAGATAAAATATACAGAGGCATGTCACAGAAAACAATTTCGAATTTTCATTTTTTTCGTTTTCAACAACAATCACACAGAAATCGATATGAAAATCAAAAATGTTCTACCATTTATTTCTGTGACACCTCAGATAAGTGTAAAAAACTAGCGCAAAAGGCGCTAAGTTAAAAATCGCTTACTGTATCAGAGAAAAACGATTATTTAGTAAAACTTCAAGAAAAAGTTTTAAAAGAAAAGGGAAATTTCAAATACCAATAAAAAAAAAAACTGCAAAATCTAATTATATTTTAAAACCCCTTTGGTTTTGGGTTAAAAAAGCCGAAAATCAAGGTTAAGACCTAGTTGTAGCGAAAATTTTCAATATGGCTATGAAAATTCAGAGTTTCGAAAGAATATACACATTTTTAGGTTTTTTTTAGAAATAATTTTTGGTATAATTTGGAAAGTATTGTAGTGCAAATAAAAAAAATACGAATTAAGATATTTACACAAATTTTACGAAAAAAAATTATTAATTAGAGAAAATAAATTGTTAGATTTCTAAAAAAAAAATATACCATTAAAGTATATAAATATGTATATAATGTTAAATGTAATTTAAATTTTTATAATAAGTATATAAGTAATATCGTATTTTAAAGGAGGTTTCCGTTAAAAGATTGTTTGTTTTCTTTTAGTTTTTTTTTTCGTTAAGCGCTACAAAAATATAGATACTTTGCATTTAGTATGATAATATTTTTGTAAATATTTTTGTTTAAATTTTCTATGTACAAGCAACAAATCTTTGTAATTCTCAACAACTTTTTCCGTTGTGTTTTCTCTTTAAGTATATAGCAATTAAAGAAGAAATAAGGACAATGTGTACTTTTAATGATTCAAAATTTGCTTAGAAAAATAAATATTTCTTTTTGTATATAAAAAAAAGTGTGGAGTTTTGCGGAGAGTGGGGTTTGGGAGTGGCAAACTTTGAACTTTTAAAGTCCTGCTTTACATTCAGTTTCATTTTAGTCTTATAAAGTGCACCACTTAGGAATCATTTCCATTAACCTTTTACTTTTGGCCATTTTTTTCGTTCTGCTGTTAAAGCCATTTAGACTACAGAAGAATCTTTCATATCTCGTTCACGAAAAAATCCTTTTTCACTTTTACATTCACGTATTGTTACAGTTTCGAAATTAACGGTAACATCGGTGATAACAACTTTATCGGAAATATTACATTTTGTGGGTAACCAAAAACGTGGAGGTAAAGCTTGCGGTGATAATGGCGTTAGGGGTGCTGCTGTTGACTTTTGTTTAGGTGGTGAATTAATCAAGTTATCTAAATGTTGCTGGCGTTGATTAGTGGAATTATGATTGATATTATTGGTATTATTATTATATTATTATATTACTGATGTTAATGTTGTTATATTATTATTATGCTGGTGTATATTATTATTTTCTCCCTCATTTTGTGAATCAGCCTGTGAAGATAATTCTTCATCATCATCATCATCTTCCTGATTATGATACCGTGGTTGTTGTTGTTGTTGCTTGCTGCTGCTGCTGAGGCTGCTGTTGTTGTGGAGGTTTCTCTGAGGGTGTAGCTTGTTCCGGTCTTGATGCTGGTGTTTCCGGTGATAGAGGTTCAGTTTCTGATTTTAAAGGTGTTGAAATTGATGTGGCTGCATCCAACGAACAGTGAATTTTGTTTGGTGGCGGATGATCGGGTGATGTTTTAATGGTAACTCCTATTTTTCCCGATTCCTTTAATACTTCAGCTTTACGTTTAGTGCCCACTTCTTTTGACTTAATGGTTGATCTTCGGATGATGATGAATTTGAATCAGCTTCGGGTATATACGATAATGTTGAAGAATTTGTAGCTGCTGCATGTTGTTCTTTTTGCTGTCTTTTATTTTCACTGTGAGTATGTGGTGATTCGGAACGTCTATTTGAAGACCGTTCCGATTTGAGCTGTGATGATGATGATGGTGATGATGATGATGATGATGTTTACGTTCTTTATCCTTATCTTTATCATGATGATGGTGATAATGTTGATGATGCTGTTGCTGTTGCTGCGGCTGCTGTTGAAGTGGAGTTGTATTGTTTACCGCAGATGCCAGATTTGTGGAGGTTGAGGCTGTGACGGCATTTGTTGTTGAAATTGAATTTGCTGCCAATGGTAATGTTGTTGCCGTATTGGTTGGTATATTATCATTTTCGTTAAATGTATATTCATCTTCAGATTCTGGTTCCGGATTAGGATCACGTTCTTTTTCCTTCTTCTTAGGACCATCGTTTAGAGGGTGTATTAGATGATTTGTTGCCTTGTTCATAGATTTCAATAAGTCTACGATCGAGTATGTTAACTTCTGGTTCCCATGTGTTATAACGTTGATTCCAACCTTTCCACTTAACGCGATATTCCACAACGCCCTAAAATATAAAAAATTAATATAATGCAGAAAATTTAGATTTATACCCTTATTCTAATTTCTATAAAACAATAACAAAATTGTGACAATATTGAGGTTGAATGACAAAGCTCTGTGATTCCAATTATAAGTTTATCTTGTGATCTACTTTTCATCTACTTATTCATCATTGATTTACAACTCTCATCGATATCCATATCAAATTCTTGAATGGAACGTTAACTAATATGCCTCCTATAAATGAACAAGCTATACTTAACTACTTAATTAAGTTAAAATGGTTCTATGCTGCGGTTCCGGATGGTGTTCCTAGTTGCATCTTGAAGCATTGTGCTTATATACTGTATATTCCTCTGTCATTTATCTTTAATAAAGCGCTTCAATTGGGTTATTTTCCTTATACTTGGAAGGAATCATTTATTATCCCGCTGTTCAAAAGTGGTTCTAAAGTGGTTGTCTCTAATTGTCGAGTAATAGCAAAACTAAGCACTATAACCAAAATTATTTGAAAAGGTCGTTTATGATTCTTTGTCACATCAAGTTTCACCTATTTTATCCCCGAGTCAACATGGTTTCCGCAATTCCCGCTCTACAGTTACAAATTTGCTTGAACTTACTACTTATGTTAATGGAGGCTTTATCAATAAAAAAAACAAACCGATGTAATTTATACTAATTTCAGTAAGGCGTTCGACCAAGTTAATCATGAACTTTTGTTTACAAACTCGAAAGATTGGTTATAGTATATTATTTCTTAAATGGATTGGTTCATACCTATATAATAGAAAACAGTGCGTTAAATTTCGAAATTAGTTTTCCAAATATATTGATGTTACATCTGGAGACAGTCACCTTGGACCTCTGCTATTCACATTATTTATAAATGATCTTCATTCAGTTATTACGCATTCTAATGCTTTAATGTATGCAGATGATGTGTAAATTTATCTTGCATTCAACAATTGTAGTGATCAAATACTTCTACAGAATGATATTAATCGTTTTACTATCTGGTGCAAAACAAAGTTAATGAGCCTTAATGTTAAAAAATTCAAATATATGATATTTTCCAGATTAACTCCTATTAATGGGTGCTACGTGATGAATGATTCAAGTCTTGAGTTAGTGGAGTCATTTAATGATCTTGGCATTCATCTAGATAGAAAGCTAGACTTTAGATCGCACATATCATTAACAGAAAATAAAGCTACTGGAGTTCTTGGATTCATCAAACGCTGGAGCAAAACAATTATTTACAACGCTGGTCAGACCGATTCTGGAATATGGTTCTGTTGTGTGGGACCCTCAATACCTTATCCATTCAAACTCTATTGAATCCGTTCAAAAAACAATTTTATTATTTTGCCTTCGCGGCCTGAATTGGAATCAAAATGTTAATCTGCCTGCATATCAACATCGCCTTGCACTTATTAAACTACCTACACTGAAAAGCCGTAGGCAAATGCTGAATGTGTCCTTCCTGCTTAAGTTGATGAATGGAAGTCTTAATTCGCCATATCTGCTAAGTAAAATAAATATGAATATTCCTTTTCGTTGTTCAAGATATTATGAATTCTTAAATATTAAATATTATAAATCTAACTTTGCTAACTTTGATCCATTTCGTAGAATTTGCGACGAGTTTAATGTGATGTTTCAGTTCAGTTGATTTTAATAATGGTTTAGATATTGTAAAGAGGGATATAATTTTATATTTAAATTCTTTAAATTAGATAAGTAATCTTAGTTTTTGATTGTATAATATTTTTAATAGTATTTAATGTTCATGGTCTGTACGGATTATTTCCATAGACTTAAATAAAATAAAAATATAAAGTTCATGCGAATAAGGACAAATAGACCACTTTTTCGCAAACACGTTTTTTTGCATAAATGCATTTATTAGCAGAGCCCTACAATCCTATGCAGAAATTTTTGGGAAATTTTGTCTTTTAAGGCTAAAAAAATCACTTTGAAAGTGCAATAATTCGTATATTTTTATATTTTTGTTTAAATTGGGAGTGAACTAACGCACAATTTTGATTAAATACAACACAAAAACATACAAAAATTTTACTTTCGGTAACAATGTATTAAAAGAACATTACGAGGAACAAATCACACTTATTATATTGGCAAAAAAATTTTACCGTTCTTGAGTTATGACTTTAAAGTGTGGAAAGCAAAAAGGGCGAATATTCATCCTTAACAAAATATTATATAAAAATTATTTTGCTGCGAGTTTAAAATTGATATTAACTAAAATGTGAAATTGTACTTAATTGTCCTTAAAGTGTTACAAACAAATACCAACCATAGTTCTTCAAGTTTTGCAAGTCTCATGAAAATGTAGTCAAAATCTGCTGCAAAATAACACATTTTTATTCAAATTTCAATACATTTTTTTGGATATTCGCCCTTTTTCCATTTAAGCAAAAATTGAAGTCCAATTTTTGGCAAGTTCTCTTTCGAATACCTTACTAAAATTTTGTATATAGGTAGATGTGACTTTAAGCTAATACCAAAAAGTTGACAAAAATATTATTTTTTAACCGTTTCCTGCGTTTTTATTGTCCCCTGTAAAATTCTACAAATGGTCTATTCGTCTTTATTCGCATGAACTGTTCAATTGCTGTGTCGTAAATATTTTTTTAAATTTTATTAATTTTTAATTTAATGATATTTCTGACAATATAAAATAAAATTAATTTATTAATAAAAAAAAAAACTCCTGAAGAATTGGAAATAAGCCAAAGAAACGTCGAGTAAATTGTTTTTTATTTTAATTTAATTATCAGGCAATTGACCAACTTAGCCCAAAGGAAATACCTTACAAACTAATTTTATACACCGAAAATAATCCATGCAACATTTTACGAAAAAAAAACTTTCGTAGCTACTTCATTCGTAAAATACAAGAAAGTTTAGTTTATTTTACGAAAATAAATTTAGTGGGGACTTTTATTTTTTTACGAATCTTACGAATCGTTCGTAGCTACTTTTTTTCGTAATATATACGAAAATTTCTTTTATTTTTCCGAAATAAACATTTTAAGGGCTTTTGTAATTTTGCGAAACTAACGAAATAAATTCGTAAATATATTTGTTCGTAAAATATAAGAATTCCTGCCTAGTTTTACGAAATAAAATGTAACATCTCTGTTGATCAAAATGACAAAGCATTATTTAGCAACTCTGTTTAAAGTTTTTCTTGAGAATTTATTAAATTTGATTGCAACAGCGTGGTAAAAAGTAAAAACTTAATAAAAAGTGATTTTGTTAAAATAAAAAAGTAAAACAATAAAAACAAAAGAATTAATTAAATATTATATAGAAGCACATGCTTATTAAAATATATATAAATTTAAAGTGGTAAAAAGGGTAAACAATTGTGGAAGAATGGAGTGCTTTACCGTGAAATAACTCCCAAATGAAATAACTCCCAAAAAAAAAAATTGAAATAACTCCCAAAATTTTCCATATTAAATTGGGATTTATTTCATTATGAAACAACTCCCAATGCGTTAGGACTTGTTTCACAATTTTCAGTTAGGAATTATTTCGTTATGAAATAACTCGCAAATGAAATAATTCCCAACCAGATTTTGTTGGGAGTTATTTCACCTTTTTTTGTCATTGGGAGTTATTTCACATTTGTAGGGACTTATTTCATTTCATTTTTAAATGTAATTTTATCGTTGGGAATTATTTCATTTTTGTTGGTAGTTATTTCATTTCTATTAAAATTACATTTTGGTAAATTTTATGCATTCTTGTCTTAAAATTGTCGTAAAGTAAATAATAGTTATTTGACCAAAAGGAAAGCAGTTCTTGCTAGAATTTTCGTAATTTTGTTGGCATGTCATAACGTCCATTGACATAATGTCCATGGACGTTATGTCACTCGAAAAGTATCATAATGTCCATGGACTTTATGACACTCTGCAATATGACATTACGCCCTCAAATGGAATGACATAAAGTCCATGGACATTATGTCACTTTTTGGGTGACATAAGGTCCATGGACATTATACTCCAGTGTAAAAACAGATCAGTAATTTTGAAGTTTCTTTTGTGTCGCACGCAGAAAAAAACTTTATTTCGCGAAGCCGCCTGCCGCGTTCTACGGAGAAAAAAACCCTTAAGAGCGGCCGAAGGCCTCCACCCAGCAGAACTTGTTTTTCAAATCAGATGTCGAATCCGTTGAAATCTTATATTTTTAAGACATAAAGTAATTTGTAAAAACAAGTGTTTCTGTGTGGCGGCCTTCGGCCGCTCTTAGAGGGTTTTTTCCTCCGTAGAACGCGGCAGGCGGCTTCGCGAAATAAAGTTTTTTCTGCGTGCGATTATACGATTTATAAGTTTAGTTTTATTTTGTGATATACATATATTTAAAAAAATTTTATTGATATACTAATATTATTAATCTTTTCATTTTAAAAAGTCTGAACGCTATGCCACATTTGAAAGTGACATAATGTCCAAAATTGTCAAAATTGTCATAACGTCCATGGACATTATGTCATTGGACGTTATGACATGCCACCTCTGGAAAGCGGTGCGTACGATTCGCGTCCTGCTGCGCGGCCGCGTTTCGCGTAATGCGGCGCCACAGTAGTTCGCGTTCTATAGGCGCGGCCGCGAATCGCAGAATTCGATAATTTTGAATTGGGAATTATTTCATTTTTTTTTTTGGGACTTTTTTCATTGGGAGTTGTTTCGTTCTTTGTTGGGAGTTATTTTATTACTATGAAATAACTCCCAAATGTGGGGGCTTATTTCATTTTTTCTTTAGAGGTTATTTCATTTATTAAAATTGGGACTAATTTCATTTTTTTTTGGGTCTTATTTCATTGGGACTTATTTCATTTGGGAGTTATTTCACGGTACCGTTTAAAGTGGTATGCATTTAAGTGAAACAAAATATATTTCAAAGCATTTTTTGTGGGCACAGGCCTCAGAAAACATTGTTAGGTACATTTGCAAATATGGAGCCTGTGAAGTGGAATGATATATTCCAACACCACCGTGTTATAAATAAAAATACTTTTTCAAAAAAAAATGATTCTTTTTATAACTACAAGCGTTTTAAAATAGTCCAACTACTAAATTGGTTATAACGTCAAAGATTTCAAAACTTCTTAATAAAATAAAATATTTCTTGAAAATATCGATCTGAAAACTTCTTCAAATGATCAACATTTTTCACACCCCATGTTCATCTTGCAATGTTTTCTCTGTAGGTAATTTTTTTAATTTGTTTCTGTAGTATGCATTTAATGAATTAATAGTTTATTATGTATTTTGATGTTGTTCTTGTGGTTCTTCATTTTTGTTTTGTTTTTTATATTGTATTCATGTTATTACAGCTGCTGTTTTTAATATAATACCGTTTAGTCTCCTTTTTTGTTGTTGTTGTTTTAATACATACACCTTTCGTCCTTTATTTCCACTTCATTGCTTTTTTGTGTTTTATTCAGGCAACACGTTCCATCATTTGTGATTCATTTAAATTTAATATAATTTTATATCAATTCCGCCAAAAACCATTTTTTTTTTTGTATGTCCTTTTCGTAAAATTTTAATTATATTGTGTTGTGTGCTTTAAGGAGGCGCCTTTTAAATATACCTTATATATTCATTGATAATTCTATTTTTAGAAATTGTTTGTGGGTTACTGTTATTATGAGTAGGACATGGGATTAAAATATAATTAACCTGCATAAAATATTTTATTACTCATTTTAATGAGCCTTATTTAGAAGAATTTAATGACTTTATTTTAATGACCTTTATTTAGAAGAATTTTTGCGTTTTTCTTTGGAAATCTTTGCAAAATTGTTTAATTGTAAAAAATCGTCAATAAAGTGCATATTTAAATATACCCAGCCAGAAATTGCCAATGGTCTGAAAAATCAAGCACTGGCAGAGCACTATTTGTCAATGATCCAACAAATAAAGTGCTGGCAAAGCACTGATTTAGGTTAGGTTAGGTCGAAAAGAGGATTCGGAGAAGGGAAATACTTCCCTAAACCGACTTAAGCCAGAATTTCGGCTTGTTGTGCGCTCTAAACAATCGGTTCTATGTCCTATGTCACCTGATTACTGATTTACAAAGCTCTGCCAACGTTAGTAAAAAGTGCTTTTTTTTTTTTTTTTTTTAATAATTTATAATAATTAATTTATTCTTTTCTTTTGGTACAAGTAAGACTTAGAGTCTCTTAGGGCACCTCAAACATTATAATATCAATTTATAAAATTATATATAACATGTTATAAACCTAAAAATACAATGACAATAAATGTTAAAATAACAATTAAAGTGAAATTAAAAAAAGAAAATAATTGCTACTTATAAAGCTTTAAAAACTCCGCTTTGAAAACCAATTCACGGGGATCGGATTTAAGTGGGTTAGGTAAATAATTACACAATTTCACAGTACTAACGAAGAACATTCTTGAGGACGATAAAAAAAGGGTCCGCCATCTAACTTTTTTTTTCAACTTGTGCTTATTTCGTGAATGGTAACACTTAGCTCATGTCTCATTTGACAGATAATTATTTTTATCCTTCCGCTGAACAAATATGGTCCATATGTTCGTTATCTTGTGAAAAAAGTGAAAGAAACTGGCATCCTCATCGATAAACCAAAGCGTCAAAAAGCCAAAAACAGTGCGTACACCCGAAAATATTGCTGCTGTGGCAGAAATTGTGCGTGAAGCGCCATCAATATCAATTCACCGTCGTTCTCAACAATTGAACATTTCGGAGACAAAATTTAGACGAATTTTGCATAAAGACCTTGGTATGACGCCATACAAAGTCCAATTGGTTCAGGAGTTCAAAAAAAAAAAAGTTATTTGGCGGACCCTTTAGTTGAAATCAGGTATATTAATATTGCACGTACGACTAGACCGAGCAAGATTAAGTATTTTATATAAATAATCAGGTTCTTTCTTGTAAATAATCTTGTGTAAAAATATTAAATTACGGATGTTAAGATAAGATGTCAAACTACTTCCTAAAATTCGTATGGAGTAATGAGATATGCTATCAAATTTTCTTTTGTTAAAGACATATCGAGCGCAATTGTTAATAACCAATTGTAATTTATTATTAGACACTGAGTCAAGGTTACCAAATACGATAGCACTATAAGTCATGATGGATATAATGAGGGTTTTCACCAATTTTAGTTAAGTATCATTAGGAACATATGATGCAGAGTGCCAAAGTTTCCTGAGGACATTATACATTCTCATTATTGTATAATTAATGTGATCCTTGCAGTTAAGCTCAGTGTTGATTACAAAACCAAGATTTTTCACTTTACTAACATAATTTATCAACTTATCTTGCAAAATAATTTCCGGTAAAATATCGTTACAAATGCCTTTATGAATTGGAAGGGCTTTCCAGTGCTTAATTACAACAGTAAATATAATAAAAGCACTGGCACAGCTCTAGCTTAGAACGCTCTGCCAACGTTTGTAAAAAGTGCTTTGCCAGTACTTGATTTACAAAATTTACAACCGTAAAAATAAAAAAGCACTGGCACAGTACTGACCTAGAACGCTTTCCCAATATTGGCAAAAAGTGCATTCCCAGTACTTATTTACAAAATTTACAACCGTTAACTTAATAAAAAACAGTGGCACATCCCTTGTTCACAACAAGAGTGGAAAAATTCAAAACTATATTGCAATTTATGATTTGAAGTTAAGAATATAATCGGAGTATAGTCAGCACAAAGTATAGTTTTTGTACTAAAATTTTACTTAAGAAATTTATTTTCAAAATTATAGTAAAAAATCGTGCTAACTTATCACAAAAAATAATTTGATAAAAAAAAATATTTAGTTATTTGTAATTAACTTAGCTCAAGCAAGCCTATTGTTATTTCTGTTCAAATTACCAAAAATCATTCAATAAGAAATAATAGAACTCTTTACTGAAGGGAATTACTAAGTAGGACTTTGTTGGTCGTTTTTGGTTTTGGTACTGGCAAAGCGCTTTTGCCAGTTCTTTGTCAACGTTTTAAAAAAGAAACGGCCAAGCCCTGCCCGGTGTTATCATTTTGGGGTTGGCAAAGCACTTATTATATTATTAAAAAAGTACTTTATTGGTTGTTCTTCCAATGCTTTGTCAACGTTTTAAAATTATGGTTTTGGTACTGGCAAAGCGCTCATTACCAGTGCTTTGCCAACGTTTTCAAAAAGGAACGGCCAAGCCCTGCCCGGTGTTCTCATTTTGGGGTTGGCAAAGCACTTAAATCTTCAGATATCCAACGCTCTGCCAACACTCATACCACCGTTGAAAGCACTGTGCCAATGCTTTGCCGTTCGTATTTTTCTGGCTGGGAAGTGTTTGTTCTATTTTTTTTTTTTTTTAATAACTACAACCAAAAATAGTTTCTAGTTTTGAAATGTTTTAGCCACACGTACAATATTATGTATGTATGTACGTAAAGATCACTGCAAATGAAGTGGGTTCTGGTTAGATATTATGCCAGATCGAAATACTAATATCAACCTAGCTAATATATTGGATTTGTTATATACGGAGGTTTAAAGCTCGTAATAAATTAAAAATAACATAAAAATAAAATCGATGTATATAAAAACAAAAAACTAATAATCTGAGATAAATTTCTCTTTTAGGCTCCAATCCTACCAATAGAAGTTAGAAAAAGTTACTATGTTCTAGAGATGTCAGTTGCCACATACAGCCATGGACATTAAATTAGCACAAAATTATTTAATTGACTAATTACACCAACTGTTTTGGCATGCACTGTTGCATTGGAACAATTGGCTTCTGTTAAGCAAAAAAAAAAATTACCATTATTATTCTTTCTTTCTCTATTTTGATTTCAAATTTTGTGATTAGCTGAGTTAGACTTGGACAATAAATTAGCACAATATGTGTAGAAGTGTTATTGAATTTTTTTTTTCGCGTAATTTCTTTCATATTTTAAATTTTTTTTCGAAGACGATTGAATGACGCTCAACTGTTTGGACGCGCAAGCCGTAAGAAGCCACTCCTATCAAAAAAAAAAAAATATTGCAAATCGTTTATTGTGTGCTCGCACCCATAAGTCTAAAGATCTCTCAATCTGGAACAAAATACTTTGCAGTGATGAAACTAAGGTGAATCGAATATGACCTGACGATAGAGTCTTTGTTCATCGACCAAAACGACACGCATTGAATCCACTCTATACACAGAAGACCGTGAAGCATGGTGGAGGAAGCATCATGGTATGGGGATCATTTTCGTGGCACGGTGTGGGCCCTATTGTGAAAGTAAATGAAAAAATGGACCGGTATCAGTATCTGGACATTCTTAAGAACCAAATGGAACCTTACGCTTTTGAACACATGCCAGTTTCATTCACTTTCATGCACGACAATGACCCCAAGCACACTTCGAAGCTTGTGAAGGAGTAGTTTTCTACAGAAAATATACCAGTTTTTAAGCTGGCCGGCCCAAAGTCCTGACTTCAACCCGATCGAAAACCTCTGGAAAGATGTGAAATGTGCGATTGCTAAACAAAAGTACAAAAACTTATATGAATCTTTGGACTGGAATACAGAATGCTTGGTACTCAATTCCCCAAGAGCGTTGCCAGAATTTAATTCAAAGCATGTCCCGTAGATGCCAAGCGGTACTTGCAAATAAAGGTTACAGTACTAGATATTTATCAGGTAAACTAAAACCATTCATATTTTTATTATTTATTAAATATATCCTTTTTATTTCAGAAATTTCAATAAGTGCTATTTTAATGTCCAGCTATAAGTTGGCGGATGAGATATTTCTAGCACTAATGATCAGACAATGGATTTTTCATCGAAGTTTTTTGTTTTTTTTTTTAGAAGAATATTCATCTTAAAACTATAATTCAATAAAAAATTAATTGTTGTTTATATAAAGATTTGTGCTAATTTACTGTCCATGGCTGTATTATCCAAAATTTAATAAATTGTTTTTTTTTTTTTTTAAATATATAGAAAAATATTTAATTTTTTGTAACTAAAAATTATTTTTAATAAAAAAATTAGTTCTCATTTAGTGGGAAGTGGTAAATACCTCGGTATGCACTTAGATCGTCGACTAACTTGGAAGCAGCATATAAAAGCTAAACGTCAACATTTAAATATACAAAATAAAAAGCTCTACTGGTTGATTGGTCCAAAATCTCAACTTAATATTGAAAATAAATTAAGGCTTTATAAATCCATTTTAAAACCAGTGTGGACCTACGGACTTCAACTGTGGGGAACTGCAAGCCATTCTAATATCGAAATAATTCAAAGATATCAGTCCAAGACACTTAGACTTATAGTCCAATCACCATGGTATATTACAAACGAGGCTATCCATAATGATCTCAAAACTCAAACAGTTAAAGAAGTTATCAGATATTATAGTGAAAAGTATTTGAATAGACTAAGCAATCATGTAAACCCCTTGGCTATCGCTTTATTAGACGAAAGAGACGAAATTAGGAGACTGAAGAGATATCATATCTTAGACCTTCCTTTCCGAAGCTAGTTAAAAAAGTATTAGAAAATGCCTTTTCAAGTTTATTTATTATTTAACCCTAAGTACGTATTATCTATCTGTATGTTGCATACACATTTAAATTGTTAGCATTGCTAACTTTTATTTGTGTTTTGTAATAATTCTTTAAATTTACAGATAAATTTAAATTAAATTATTATACTGAGTTTTTGTGAATATCAAAAAAGAAAAAAAAAATATTATTGTTTTTTGTTTTTGGACTTATAGTTGTACTTCATATGAGTATATCTACAAATGTCATTTTTAAACAGTCATCAAATTTGCTTATTGTCTTAATGTATAGAGATAGATTGCAATTAAAATAAAGAAAAAAAATTTAGTGGGAAAACTAGTTTATATGAATGTTTGATGTTTGGCATGGGATTGTCACTTTTTTCAAAACGTGTTCTGATGATGGGAATCCAGAAATTCCCGAAATAGATCTATCAACACATTCCTGAAATTGGTTAATTAATAAATTTGAAAACAAAAACTCTATAGATTAATTGTTAGGACAATATCCTCATAAAGAAATATATAGTATGGCCTCGAACTTGAATAATTTTCATTTTCATAGTAAATTGAAAAGTTATAAGGAAAACAACAAAAATGTGTCAGTTAAGGTCCCAGTTAAGGTCCCAGTTAGTAGCTAACGGCACATTTCAAAAATGAGGCTTAATAGATTTGTTGTAAGTTTAAAAATATTTACGAAGGTAATCAAAATAAATAAAAGTAATAATAATAATAATACTAATAATCAATTAAAAAGTAATTTAGTTCAAAAAATTTTCAAATACTTGAACCCATTAGACCCGGTTGGTACAATACATCCCAATATTGTATATACAAGATTTTTTTTTTTTTTTTTTGGTTCAAACTGGTTAAAAAAAATACAAACTTTTGTTTGTAAAAAAAACAAGAATTGCAGTTTAGATAAGTGATTGTGATTGTTAACATAGAATTAATTAATTAAAATATTACGTTATCATTTATAATTTAAACTGATTCAATACCGGTATCTTAAATACACTGAACTTTGTCCAAAAACTGAAGATGGGAAATGCTCCAGAATATTTAATCGATCAGCTTAACTATGTGGGAGAAGTTCGACCATATAACCTACGAAACGCAGACAACTTTAGATTAAAAAGGGGTGACAACGACAGCAAATGCAAAGATCCCCGTTCTTCAAGCGACTAAAACTATATAATATGCTGCCTAATTATATCAAATCGGAAAGAAACATTATCATCTTTAAAAGAAAGATCTCAATATTTGTTAGAAATAATGGAAATAACACAATTCATGAAAACTTAGAAAATTATTAAATATTATGTTATAAAGTTCAATTAAAAGTATAATAAATACTACTATTACAATCAAAAAAAAATAGGTTGAACGATTGCGGTATTTTTAAATTCAGATGTTTCTTTCAGCATTGGTTTTGTAGCGTTTAGCAATTTGAAATGTATAACGGTATTTAAAAATGTTTTGGTGGCCAACCTTGTTTTTTTTACCACAAATTACACTGTGGAACAAATTCAGGTTAGAAAAAGTTAGGTCGATTCTGAGAGTGAGTGGTGAAAATAGAGGCTAAATTAGAAGACTCGTATCGCGGCGTTTGTTTATGTTAGTTCGAATTTTTTTTTAATCGACCTTCGAACTTAGCAGTCAAATACCGATTTTCAGCATATTGTTTTTTACAACATTTGCTTCATAAGCACCACAAAAATTTTCTAAATCAATTTTTGTTGGACAGGTCTCTAGCAATAATTTGGCTTTAACAGATTGAAAAACTATCAATTATTCGTCGAGTTATAGCCAAAAAAACCATATAAACAATATGCTAAAAATCGGCATTTGACTGCAAAGTTCGAAGGTCGATTAAAAAAAACAATTCGAACTAACATAAACAAACGTAGCGATACGGGTCTTCTAATTTAGCCTATATTTTCACCCCTCACTCTCAGAATCGACCTAACTTTTGCTAACATGAATTTGTTCTACAGTGTTATGCAAATATAAGCGGAACAATGTAAAAACTTGGCAAAATCTTACTAGGTTTTGCATAATTTATGCAAACAAATGTTATTAGTTGTAATTTTACCAATTATTTTACAAACGTTTTCTTGTATGTGTATTTCTATTGTGAATTTGTGAAAGAAAATACTAATACAAAATGTGACAGTGTAATAAATAGCTTAAGGATTATTTTGTTCTTTTTAGAACTTTCTAGCTTCGTTTTTAGTTTAAATCCAAAAATACTGTTGAGCCCAAATTAGTTTAGCCCGCCCCTCCGTTATATAATCGCAAAATCAAATTAAAAATCCACGTTTGACTGCAAAGTTCGAAGGTCGATTAAAAAAAACAATTCGAACTAACATAAACAAACGCCACGATACGTGTCTTCTAATTTAGCCTATATTTTCTCCCCTCACTCTCAGAATCGACCTAACTTTTGCTAACATGAATTTGTTCCACAGTGTTATGCAAATATAAGCGGAACAATGTAAAAACTTGGCAAAATCTAACTAGGTTTTGCATAATTTATGCAAACAAATGTTATTAGTTGTAATTTTACCAATTATTTTACAAACGTTTTCTTGTATGTGTATTTCTATTGTGAATGTGTGAAAGAAAATACTAATACAAAATGTGACAGTGTAATAAATAGCTTAAGGATTATTTTGTCGTTTTTAGAATTTTCTAGCTTCGTTTTTGTTAAAATCCAAAAATACTGTTGAGCCCAGAGGAGTTTAGCCTGCCCCTCCGTTATATAATCGCAAAATCAAATTAAAAATCCACGAAATTGGCAACATTGTACGTAATGACAAGAAAGGTGCTTCTACTGTAGTCAATATAGAAATAAATAATAAAACAATATAAAGGTAGCAGCAGATGATAAAGAAACATATAAAAGTAAAAATAAAGCAGCACGAGACACACAATAATGAAATAAAAAAATAAAACAAAAAACCAAGTAAATGTCTTCTGTAGTTTTTTTTTTTTTGTGAATGAACTGCAATAACAGCTGCCAGCAGATGTTAACAGGATTATTTCCGACATATTTTTGTTGTTACTGTGTATGCAACACTGTAAAAAGTACTGAAGGACTAATTGAAACAAGGACAATTGGTAACTAATTATATACTAACTAAATTAAAGCACAAATTATTAATAATAAAATAAATGTTACCTTTCTAATGCGTTTTTGTATTATACGCTCTGCAGCGTATACACGATCATCCGAACTGCCCATTATGTTATCCAGTTTAAAGTTTTTTAATAAACACTTTTTCACCAAGAAATTTTAAAATTATTATACAATGTATATATTGCTTTGGCAAAGATTCTTTATTTCTCACAAATAATTAAATTTTTTTAATTCTTGTAAATTTATTCTTCAAAAACTTTAACATTAGTCTTCCCTCCGAAAAGGTATAAAAACATACACATAAAATATTGCCAGAAAAAAAAAATTATGTGTAAAAACAAAAAATACAAAAACGTCCTTCAGGTATTTATAGTTTTATCTCTGTTTATCTAATATTCTTCCTTATCCACACTTTTCATTCACTATTTCCCTTCTCTGTTTTTTCATATAAAAACTTTATGGACACTTCCAACTTTTTCTACATGCTTCACAAATATGTAGAAAAAAAAAATTCACTTTTATTTATTCATGTAACACAACATTAAAGGTTCAATTTATGCAGAGCTTATTGTTTATAATGAATTTGTTATTTTTAGTTTTTGTTTTATATATTTTTAAATCGTTTTAGTTCATTTATAGTGTTTTATTTGCAGAGAAAATTGTTTACTTGAAAATTTCTACGTCTTTCTTTCAGTCGCGTCGGTGTTTTTTTTTTTATTAATTATAGTGTTGCCATATTTTCATTGTACACATGTTCCATAGTTGTATAGGAATGCAGAGTTGTTTTTTTTTAGTATGAAAGTGATGGACAAGTACACTCAAAAAAAAATACTCATTATAAAATAGCGTAATTTTTAAAAACATTAAGTTTGTTTCACACCAGAGCATTGAAGAATTCATTCATTTTGGGAATGAATTTTCTAAATTTGACTCAAATTTATTAATTCAAGGAATGAATTCTTTAATAAGAAAATACTAGGAATGGAGTCCAGTGAATGAATTCAAAAAAATTCACATTACACTCAAAAAAATACTCATTATAAAATAGCGTAATTTTTAAAAACATTAAGTTTGTTTCACACCAGAGCATTGAAGAATTCATTAATTTTGGGAATGAATTTTCTAAATTTGACTCAAATTTATTAATTCAAGGAATGAATTCTTTAATAAGAAAATACTAGGAATGGAGTGTAGTGAATAAATTCAAAAAATTCACATTACACTCAAAAAAATACTCATTATAAAATAGCGTAATTTTTAAAAACATTAAGTTTGTTTCACACCAGGGCATTGAAGAATTCATTCATTTTGGGAATGAATTTTCTAAATTTGACTTAAATTTATTAATTCAAGGAATGAATTCTTTTATAAGAAAATACTAGGAATGGAGTCCAGTGAATGAATTCAAAAAATTCACATTACACTCAAAAAAATACTCATTATAAAATAGCGTAATTTTTAAAAACATTAAGTTTGTTTCACACCAGATCATTGGAGAACTCATTCCTTTTGGGAATGAATTCTTTAAATTTGAATTAAATTTATTAATTCAAGGAATGAATTCTTTAATAAGAAAATACTAGGAATGGAGTCCAGTGAATAAATTCAAAAAATTCACATTACACTCAAAAAAATACTCATTATAAAATAGCGTAATTTTTAAAAACATTAAGTTTGTTTCACACCAGGGCATTGAAGAATTCATTCATTTTGGGAATGAATTTTCTAAATTTGACTTAAATTTATTAATTCAAGGAATGAATTCTTTAATAAGAAAATACTAGGAATGGAGTCCAGTGAATGAATTCAAAAAATTCACATTACACTCAAAAAAGTACTCATTATAAAATAGCGTAATTTTTAAAAACATTAAGTTTGTTTCACACCAGATCATTGGAGAACTCATTCCTTTTGGGAATGAATTCTTTAAATTTGAATTAAATTTATTAATTCAAGGAATGAATTCTTAAATAAGAAAATACTAGGAATGGAGTGTAGTGAATGATTTCAAAAAATTCACCTTAGGAAAATGAATTCCTTAACTAAAATATTAAGGTATTCATTCAACAAGAATTCATTCAAATCCAGTTAATTCAGGGTATTCATTCCTTGGACAATGAGTTCCTTTCATTTAATTGCAT
This sequence comes from Delia radicum, assembly GCA_021234595.1. Classification (NCBI taxonomy): domain Eukaryota; kingdom Metazoa; phylum Arthropoda; class Insecta; order Diptera; family Anthomyiidae; genus Delia; species Delia radicum. Next base: position 51,017,419 of record CM037853.1, read on the forward strand.
TTTCATTTAATTCCAAAAGAACTTAACTTTTTTTTGTTTAATTATCTAAGGACTTTACTTTTTGTTTGATTCCCTAAAGTCTTAGCTTAATTTAATTTTTGTTTAATTCCCTAAAGGCTTAACTTTTTTTGTGTTAAATTCAATGAATTTGAGTATGCACTTCATTGACAAAAAGAATAGCCAAACTTGACAAAAATAGCCGACATCGGAAAAAATTGCTATATTCAAGAGAAATGTCTAAAATTAAAAAAATATCGATAGAACTGAAAAATTCGTCGAAATTTAAAAAATAGATACAAAATAAAAAATAGATAAGAATAAAAAAACGTTAGAATCGCAATTATTGTAAAACAAAATCATCAAAATTGAAAAAAACGCAAAAAGAACATTACACTATTATTTAAAAAATATTGTTTAAATTTAGAGAAAGAAACGCCAATAATTAAGAATATCGTCAAAATTTACTAAAATCGCCAGAAACAAACAATTTTTAAAAAGTCGCCAATTATAAAAAAAAAAACGCTCAAACTAAAAAATAAGAGCAAAAATTTAAAGAAATTGCACACTTAAAAAAACCGACAAAGATGAAGAAAAAAAAATAGCCAAACATGAAAAAAATGTTCAAATAAAAAACGCTAAAATTAAAAAAAAAAAAAATAGACAAAAATTAAAAAATGATAAAGAAAAAACGCTAAAATTGTACAAAAAACAAAACAGCTAAAATTGAAAAACTTACGCCAAATTAAAAAATCGCAAACTGAAAATACTTTCGAAAACTAAATATATTGCAAAAATTTATAATAATTAAAAAAAAATTGGCAAAATGAAAAAAACCTCCAAAATTAAAAAAAATATTTCCAAATTGAAAAAAAAAACGACAAAAATAAAAAAAAAATTCTTTAAAATTAAAAAATTAAAAACGTCAACATGGAAGAAACCGCTAAAATTTAAAAACAACGTCAAAATTAAAAAAAATTCAAATTTAGATTTATTTTTTTAGTTCGGCTATTTTTGGTTATTTTTGTATATTTTGGGGCTTTTTATGAATTTTTTATAGCTTACATAACTTACAAGTTTGATATAATTTTTATTAAAAATAAAAATTATGTTTTTCGACCTTTAATTGTGCAATGAAAATGAAAAATTATTCAAGTTCGAGGCCATACTCTATATTTCTTTATTAGGATATTGTCCTAACAAATACTCTATGGAGTTTTTTGTTTTCAAATTTATTATTTGACCCTTTCAGGAATGTGTTGATAGATCTATTTCGGGAATTTTCTAGGTTCCCATCATCAGAACACGTTTTGAAAGCGGTAACAATCCCATGCCGTTACTTATTGTAACTTTCTACTTACTTATTGTAACTTTCTAAAGTAAAATAGTAAAACTACCAAAGCATCAATTAAGCAAGATACCAAATGGGTTACTTAACTGACATTTTATGAACTTTTTAAACATTTAGCAAAATTTAATCATTTTGTTTCGCAGTTTTTATAAAAAAGCATGGCTTGAGAATATAGTTAGGTATCTAGAGTGAATCCTTACGACGGACTAAGTTGATAATGGTTGAACAAATATTTTTTTTTTTTCATTCTAGCGCCTACAGCGCCAGTTTTGTTTTCCAAAACGTACATCAAATAAAAGTTTTTAATGCGCTTAATACTAAAATCGAAAAGGCATCCACAAATTCTAAGGACTTTAAATTTTATGGAGTAAATACAATTTTCATAACCTTATCCTTATATCAAATTTTAAATTTTACGAAATTAAAAGTATTTAATATGATTTCCTGCAAATAAGTAAGCCCAAAACCCAAATTAATATCACAAAACTGGCAAAAAATGCGTTTTTTCCAAAATAATCGCTGGTTTATTTTCTGGTTCTAATATATGACAAAAAAATATTTTGAGTGTATTTTATATATTTTTGTGGTGTAATATATATTTTTATATGTTATAAATAGAATGAGATCTATAAATTGATTTTGTTTTAAATAAATTCAAGCAAAAACTTTAATTCTAAAGTTTTTAATTTGCGTGAAACTTAAAATCGCCATAATTTTAGCGCCATTAAAGATAAATGATTAATGCGAAATGAATTTAGAATGCTAAAGCTTAAACATCGACTAACATACACACTATACGATATTCATGTCATAAAAAAAACCATTTTTAAAAATAGTTTACCTCAAAGTGTCGAGAATTTTTGAACTCCCCATACAAGAAATTGAAAAAGTTTACATTAAATGTGTATGTCAGATATATATAAAAAAAACAGAAAGATTTTTGTATCTGTTTTTTCATACATAAAGCAAAAGGACGCCAACAATGTATATGCATACAAATTGAATAACTTAAATTTTGAGTTGTCACCAGCTTTTCAAAAGTTATTTTCTTTTAATAAATGTTAAATGTATATTTGTAAACTAAATGTTTAGAGTGATTATCAGGGACAGGAAATTCATTCATTAAAAAAGGGTGTTTTTGGCGCCTTTTAATTATTTATATTGAAAAATACTCATTTAAAAAGCTACTAAACTTTTTTCTCTTAATCCTAACTTGCATTTAAAATTTAAGAGAACACTTAATGGGGATGAAGCAGCTTGGATTAAAAAGTATATACAAATAGAGAGACTACACTTCCAACGCCTCTCAGCGACAAAATACCGAACTCGGGCAAGCAAATGAAAACATTTTTGTTACACTAAAAAATAATTGATAAAAATTATAAAAAATTAATGATTAATAAAAAATATATTGATAAAAAAAACTGTTGCTTAAAACACTCACTTTTACTTGGCTTATATTTTGTTATTTTCTATGAAAATTTAATGTATTTTAATTTTATCTTGCTTATGTTATCGATAAAATTTCAAATAAATAAACATTTTATTAAATAATTATTCAAAAACATTATAAAAATTAATTTAAACTTTTAAATTTTTTTTGCTAGGTGGGAGTTTACGAACAAATAAAAAGAGGACAGATTGAGAGAGACTGAGGTGGAGGAGGTAGAAACCCACTGCTTGGATCTTTTTTAGTTTTTATGCTCGTTGGTGAAACATAAAATAAAATTTAAAGTGATTCTTTTACAAAAACCTTAGAAAAATTGTATAAAAATATGCATTTAGAGCAAAATTAGTAAAAATATGCATTTAAAATAAAATAAGTAAAAATATGCATTTAAAGCAAAATATACAAAAATATACATTTATAGCAAAATATGCAAAAAATTTGCACTAACAAATTGATGCCATTTTAAAAGAAATTCTTTGATTCGCAAAGATATTTCGTTTTCTCTGTTCTCAGACTTAAGGAAAAAAAAAACATGGATTTGCATGAGCTTACGGTCCCTGGTGATTATTAATGAAATGTAGTCAAATTGCAAACATATATACCTTCAGGTAGACAGACTAAAGCGAAAAACAAGGACACACATCTAACGTAATTTTTTATGTTTCCTTTTCCTTATTGCAGAAAAGGGTTTTATGTGTCATATTTTGTTATTTTTTTGTTTCGTTTCTAGAATTACTGCATTTAAATTAATTAAAACCTGCCATTATTTAGACAACCGTTGATGTAAGTAGTTGAAATAGTCTTTCATATAATTATTTACATAAAATTATTTCCATATATTTTCAGATATTAAATTAATTTATGTCGTCAATGTGGAAGTATGAATATTTTTATATTTTGTAAATTATTGTAAATTATTGTTAAAATAACAACAAACAAAATTTTAGGATTTTCAGCAAATAAATAATATAAAGTATAATTTTTGTACAAATTTTTTTTCAGTCTACTAAAATTCAGCAAAAATTTTATTAACTTTTAGCAAGGATTTTTTAATCCACTTAATGTTTGCAAAACTTTTGATGAAACTACAGAGAAAATTCGTTTTTTAGTCGAACGATTCGTATGTGAAAAAAACTTCCCGCAGAAGTCTTCCCTGTTATTAACAATTTAGAAAAATTTAAATCAAATATCCACAAACACTACTCCCTCTTTCCTCCTTCCCATACCCTATTTTCCTGATCAATACAATGCACTGCAACTCCTGAGTATTGGTTAAATTATAAAAAAAAAAAAACATTAGCATTTTTTTGGAAGCACCCTCCTGACTAAAGTTTTGCCGACTCAGCCAAACTACTAACTTTTTTTGAGTGTAGTTAAAATTTGAACATTTATTTTTAGCTTACTATTCATTTGTCCTTAAGGATTTGTTAGTTATTTAAACAATATTTAAAAATAAATAACAAGAAACATTTGATTTAAATGAAAAGTAAGTAGAACCGGTTTTTAAGTCATTTATCATTTATATTAAATTAGATTTTCAGTTAATTTAAACTAAAGGATGATTTTTTTGCAAGTTTCTTTTTGGCAATAATGTTTTTGGCAGCTCAGCTGTTTTTGTGTAACATGTTCCTGTTAAACATGTTCAGTTTGGTCTATAATTTAACCATGAATCGACTTACAAACGAACAACGCTTACAGATTATTGAATTTTATTATTAAAATTCATGCTTGGTTAAGAAAGTGCATCGTGCACTTCTTCCAATTTATGGTCAGTTTGTGAGACCTTCCGAATAGCCGAGACGACATTAAACCACCAACATACAGCATACGTAGAGTGCGAACAGAGGAAAATATCGCAGCTGTATCCGCCAGTGTTGTTGATGACCGCGAATTATCGATTCGGCGCCGTTCGCAGCAATTAGGCCTCTGTTACTCCACTACGTGGAAAATTTTGCGGAAGGATTTGGGTGTAAAACCTTTTAAAATACAGCTGGTGCCAGAATTGAAGCTACACGACCTATCACAACGGCTAACTTTTGGTGAATGAGCGCTGGCAAAGTTGGATAAAGATCCACTTTGTTATCGTAAAATTGTGTTCAGCGATGAAGCTCATTTCTGGTTGAATGGATACGTGAACAAGCAAAATTGCCGTATCTGGTGTAAAGAGCAGCGAGAATCATTGTAAGAACTGCCAATGTATCCCGATAAATGCACTGTTTGGTGTGGATTATGGGCTGGTGGCATACAAGGTGCCACACAATGGCCCAATTGAGAGGCGAGTACGGCGAACAGTTTATTTCTCGTTTATGGCCGGTCAATTGGCCGCCTAGATCGTGCGATTTAACGCCTTTAGACTATTTTTTGTGGGGCTATGTTAAGGCTCAGGTATATAGGAGATACCGGCCGATATGTTGGAGAGAGTATGCCAAAATTGGACCCAGCGTATGAACAACCGTTTGAGGCGTAGCCACTGTCAACATTTACATGAAATCATCTTTAAACATTGAATTATAAAGATCGTTCTATCGACTCAAATAAAGATTTCATACATTTCTCTAAATTTTATGTGTTTTTTTTTTTAAATCCAATCCGAAAGCTCTTAAACAATCACCCTTTACAAACTTTTTCGAGTGTAGTGGTTTCAAGTGTAATTTTTAGTCCTTTCTATCTCTTTAATAATCTGAGTATACATTGACGTCTTTTTAACGGCATTTACATTTGTTTCAACTGAAATCTTCAATAGATTCTACAAACTTTGATTTGATTTGATTTTTATTTATTTGACTATCCCATACAACAAGATTTACATCTTATGATTACAGTATGGGAATTAATAAGTTAATTACATAAATTGTAAAAAAAAAAAACATTTAATTAAAAATAAAAATAATAATAATAAATTATATAATAACAATAATCAGCACATAAAAATCATGTAAATCATGTAAATCAGCCATATTCAAAAGCTTTTAAAAAAGTAACAATATAAAAATTAAAATAAAATAAAATAATTGTGCACAGCAAAAAATTAACTAAATAAATTAAATAAGATATAAAATTGACGTAGTATATAAAATAGAAAAAATTGTGTTTGAACTTTTTTATATAAGCAAATTATTGTTATCGAGAAAAATGTCTTGTAATATCTTTTTGAAGTTAATTGTGTTGTTGTTTGTTTGGAAATTATTCGGAAGGTAGTTCCAAAGATGGACAGAATGGAGAAAAAAAATGTGTTTTTGATGCCTCACTGCGATGTCTAAAAGTTGTAATCTTTTTACCCCTCACAGACCTCGAGAAGGTTAAGCGGTTATGAAGATATGATGGCTCCTTCAGGTATATTATCTTGTGCAGTAAAGTAAGTACCTTGATGTTCAAAAGGTCTTGAAGAGACATACCATACAATTTTCCGGAATAAGTTGATACTCTACTATTTTTTCGTAGGCCAAAAACGTATCTTATCACATTATTAAAAAATTTTCTTAACTTATGCATACTATTTGCATCACAATTTGCAAAAACTTCGCAGCCATATAATAGGCAGGGCATTAAGTAGACCTTGGCGATGAGCATACGTATATTTATAGGAGTGTAAAATTGAGTTTGCCACAGTGTTCGCAACATATAATATAATTTACCAACAATACTGGTAACATGGTTAGACCAACTTAGGTTATTATTAAAAATAATACCTAAGTTTTTAGCAGATGAGACAATTTCAATCCGCTGGTTGTTTAAGATAACATCAAAATTGGTGTTTATCTTCGTGGTTTTTTTATGTATAACTATGCATTTAGATTTTCTCGGATTAAGGCATAAGTTATTTGATGTTGCCCAAAGATAAATATTCTTTAAATCATCATTTAGTTTTCTAACGTTTTCACCGATAGTCTGTATTGAACTACTTATATAGAGTTGCACATCATCAGCATATAGGTGTATTTTAGAATGCTTAACATGTTGCGGTAGGTCATTCACAAATAATGAAAATAGCAGTGGGCCTAGAATAGAACCCTGTGGAACTCCCTTGTTGACGGGTAATGCAGGTGAATAAATATTGTTCAAAAAAAACCGACTGTGACCGACCAGACAAATAAGACTCGATTAATCGTGTTGATGTGTTTGAGAAATTAAACAGCCTTCTCAGTTTCATAGTGAGTATGTCATGATCAACTGTGTCGAAGGCTTTCGAATGATCAAGCAGAACTAGTATATTTATTTTACCAACATCCATTTCAGACCGAATATCTTCACTGACATTAATTAGTGCTGTTACACAACTGTGTTTTGAGCGAAACCCTGATTGAAAAGCAGTTAGCAAATTTGAATTGTTCAGATATTCATTTATCTGCAGATGCATAAGTTTTCCATAATTTTAGAAAGGTACGGAATAATTGCGATGGGTCTGAACTCTGAATTTGATTTTGGAACAGGTATTACTTTTGCATGTTTCCATTGCATAGGAAATACACTGGAAGTAAATATTTTGTTAAAGAATATTGTTATAAACGGCAGCAAACGCGGAAGAAGAATTTTGATGAATCTTGGGTCAATATTGTCATATCCAATAGAGTTTGACTTAACCGATGATATCGCTTTGAGGACTTCAAATTCGTTTACACAGCGAAATTCAAACTGGCTGTTGGTTGCATTTTAAATTTTTCGAGAACATTCGAAACTTTAAGGCAACAATTGTATTAAAAGATTTTAACCAAATTAAAAAAAAAAATTAATTGATTTTTAAAGTCTATGGGCTATCCCACAGATTTTGAACACTTTTACATCATGCACCGTAGAAGAAGAACAAAACGAAGCACTCTATTGGAAAATAACCGTTATTTTAAAACGGAAACGGTGCCGAACCTTTAAAAAAAGTGATTATCCATAGTTTCGGCATAATTTACCGCACATATTTAATTTTATAGTCGCTTTTGCCATTTAATTTCATGCAATTCATTTTCTGTAAATATATATTGAAACTTATTGAATTATAAAATAAAATGTTAACAAATTTATAGGCCACTAAAAGTTACAACAATTGTTGCTGGTAGTTACTAACATCCGTATTGAACATTTCTATTTTTAGAAACTTCCTCACAACTCAATTAAAAACATAAATTTACCACCCAGAGACATTGTAAACACCCACATACAATTTCATTCATCCAAATGTTACGACCAGGGCAAGGGACTCCATGTAAATATGTATATTCCCAGCAAACAATCCGGTCCGTTTATGTGCCGTTTTCGGTACAGCATAGTCGGATCCGGAGTCCGTTTCCGTACCGTTTTCCGGATCAGTATACGGACCAGAAAACGGATTAAAAGGAACATCGAATACGGATTCGAATCCGTTGCAAGTCCGTCAATGACGGACCGTTTACGGACCGTTGGGTCGTGTTAAAAACTGACTCAAATCCGTTTAAAGTCCGTCAAATACGGACCGTTTCCGGACCGTTTTGTCGTGCTGAAAACGGATGATTCCGTTTTTTACGGATATAAAACGGACAATAAACGGATCGTTGAAAATACTTATTTGGTCCGTATTCCAACCATTTTTTTACAAAAAACTCAATGGATTTTATTTTTTTTTATACATTTATTAATTTATTTGAAAAAATATTAAAATATACTTCATTTAACTTTAATTAAATACGAAATTCGCCACAGCTACTTTTTGTATCCAGGTTAGCAGCATCACGGAACATTTGTGGTCGATAATATTCAAAATCTAAAAGAAAAAAAGAATTTATTATTTTAGTTTCAAGAGATAGTAAGAGTTTTCTTGGAATATATTTTTTTTATTTAAAAAAAAAAATTGATACTTACTTTTTCGATGCAGTTTTTTGTTTCCACCAAGAGCATCATTGTTAGTTTGTGGCCCATTATTGAATCAGATATCTGCATGTAAAAAATATTAAGTGGGGTTTAAAAACGATGGATTCTATGAACAAATATATTTTTGTTTGCAATCTCATTTGAGCGTTTTAAATTATATAAATACTTACCATCTAACGTATGCAATGCATATTATGCATGCTATCTGAATTTATTTGGCGCCCCAATCTTTTATATTATTTACTTAATTTTATTTTAATAAAACAAATTGAAAAAAATTGTTACCGATTGTGACTGACTTGAAACGGATGAAAATCGGTGAAGTCCGTATTAAACGGCACGAAAACTGATATCCCCAAACGGACTAAAAACGTGTTTTCGAAAATCCGATTAAACGGTCCGAAAACGTACCGTAAACCCCGGATTCAAGAATCCGTACATGCCGGAGAGTCCGTAAAAATGTTTCTTGGGTTAGATCGTAATTTTTTGCAACTTTAGATTTCTATCAATGACACAGTGCGACATGTTTGAAGTCATCGAGTGCATACTCCTTCTCGTGCGGAATTTATTGAAGTACTTAACGAAACTAACAAAACCCCATTTGGGTTCGGATTTTATTTCCTCATGTACAGTTTGGCTAAAACTTGAAAAACGAAGAACATGCAATTTTTCTCACGGCTATAAATCGGAAACGATTTGGAATTTTGTTTTCTTGTATTCGGCGCAATTGTAGCTAATAGACTAGGAGAAAAATTGTAAAACAAAGTAACCCAAAAAAACTGGATCTTGTGCCTCAAAATTGCTAAAATGTAGAAAAATGTTCATTTGTCTATCTTTTTCACTATTTATGGCCCGTAGGTGCCAAACTCTGGAAAACTCAGTAAAGAAATCTTCAGAAAAAATATTCCTTTTAATATAGTTCATAATACTTCAAAATATTAAAATACTAGAAAATGCTTTTTTCACATTTTCCAGCAGTATTTTACATCGAAAATTCAAGAAATATATGAAATATGTAGCAAAAAACATGAATTAATCTATATCCATTGAAGTTGATGCTTTCAGTGAAGTTGATTTTCCGTTGGGGGTTCAGGTGTCTGAATCATCATTACCATCTGAGCTTGATTGCATATTCAATGGCATATCTCTTTCGGTGTGTTCTTCAAATCTATCATTCTCCTCGACTTCGGTGCCTGCATCTTCATATTGGGATACCTTATGACTCCACTCTTTATTCGACCGATTCGGTGGGTAATTGGTGCAAGAACTTATCAAAGAGGTGATGCAGAAAATTTCATTTCAATGTCATTGAATTTATGATAGTAATTGAGCATTGTTTTCACAAATTTCTTTTTATTAATTTAGGCATGCTGCTGTTTTGCCAAAACACGTGTTTTGCAACGTAGTCTGAATGCCGTATAACGTTTTTCGAGATATTGTGATTTATTTTTACAAAAAAATTGAGTTTTTTCATCCGTTCTTGAAATTTTTTCAAAATAATTATAAATTTTTTATTGCAATAGAATTTAAAATTGGTGTTTGTTTAGAAAACTTTTGAAGACAAAAAATATTGCAGTTATAAAGGGTGTTTTTATAGAGGTATAAAACTTTGAAATGGAATAAAACAAAGATGCATTTTTTAAATTGCCATGAAATTTACTTAATTCGAAAGATACTCTTCTGGCATTATAATTTAAATATGACTTCTGGCATATGACCACCACTGCTGACTCGGACGTAGTCTAATCTCGAGGTTCAATTTTCGATGACTTTTTCCAACATTTGTGGCCGTATATTAGCATCTTTTTTAAAGAAGTACGAACCAATGATTCCACCAGCCCATAAAGCATACCAGTCAGTTTAACTGGATGTAACGGAGTCTCAACATACACTTGAGGATTATCATCACTCCAAATACGGCAGTTTTGTTTATTGTCGTATCCATGTAACCAAAAGTGAGCTTCATCGCTAAACAAAATTCGAAAAATTCGTGAGCGATACGTATTTCGGACAGAACTATTCATGTTGAAATGCCAAACCAAACTAAACATAAATTTCTTGACAGCTGACAAAATGGCCGCCAGTTAAAAAAGTGTTGCCAACTTAAAGTTCTATACTTGTATAAAAAACACCCTTTACATACATACATATATTTGAAAATAAATAAATGAATATTTTTCGTTTTCAGCGCATTAATTAGTGCATGAACTTCCTTGCCCTGGCTATGACGAAATATCGAGAATATCGACAGACACATATCCTTTACCTTATTGCTGGATACATTTCAAATATGATTTTATTAAAACGTGTATCAAATGACAGGAACTTCCATAATTGAGTGTATACCATTACAAAATTTTGGTCCTTTGTATATTATGGCTATTCTAAATAATTGAATTTCGGACTATATGTGTTAATAATTTAAATATACATATTGATTATTGATAGGCATAAATTAATTAAACACCATCTTAAAATTTTTTAAAAATTAAGAAAAGAACGTAAAACTACGTTTCTATCTACGAAAGTCGTTTTTATATTGTACATTGTGGGTCAGTATGCCTGAATTTTGTCCAAAACTAGAATAAGTGTGATCAAAGTCTAAAACTAGTTTACGCTGTCGCTGGTCTTAAATCTGAAATCAGAATTTTATAATTCAAAATGCCTGATCAATATGGCGGACGTGAATTTTGAAAAGTTAAATATATTGAATTTCACTGAATTGCGTTTAATGCATTTTTGAAGGCTGATTCCGAATGTAAAACCAAAAAAATTAAAATTCAAAATGGCAACAAATAATTTTCATATAAACTTTCTAATGTTGTCTGTTTGGATGTGGATCAGGGGCTGGTTTCGCATTTGAAGCCAAATTTTTCAAATTCAAAATGGCTTATCCAATATGCGGACTAAAATATTAAAATTTGTCTATGTTGGATTTTAATCAATTGCTTTTAAAGTATTTGAGTCTGAAAACAAAAATTCAAAATGGCGGACCCAATACGGCGACAAAAAATTTATTTCATAAAATTTCTATTGGTGTCTTATTTGCTTTAAATGCTCAGTACACTCAGAGAAATAAGTTTCATTATATTGATGATTTGTCATCATGAAGTTTTCATAAATATGATAAAAAGTTTCATAAAAATTTATGATAAATGTTTCATAGACCTTCAACATTTCATAAAAAAGTTCCATAAACTTTGTGAAAACAAATTTTTGCGTTTTATTGAAAAAATCTTTTATTTTTTTTATTTGAAATTTAGAAAATATTATTTGCAGTCTAGACTTTCTAAAACTCAAAAACTCCAAGAAATTATTTGAAATTCTGAAACATTAATTTAATATTATTTGATGTGTTATTAGTTTTTAATTGAATTTTGTTGAATATAATATGAAACGTATATGAAACGTTTCTTAATATTTATGAAGCAGTTAATAAAAATTTATAAAACATTTCGTAAAAATTTATAAAATTTTCATAAAAATTTATGAAACTGCTTATGAACTATTTAATACAATAATATTTATAAAGCGTATCATAAAAAGTTATGCAACTTTTTCATTATATTTAAGAAACATTTCATAAATATGAAGAAGCCTGTCATCAATTCGGATTTTTATGAAATAGCTTCATCATTTATGAAGTCTTTCATTATTATGCAGTCTTTCATTAAACGAAAATCAATGAAGTTTTTTTATGAAAAACTTCATATATTTGATGAAGCTTATTCCCTGAGTGTAGTGGTGGGGGGAATAATAGTTGGAGGTAGGTGATTACGAATCTGAAACCAAAATTTAAAAATTCAAAATGGTGATTCCAATAAGGTAGACATCATCTTTAAAATTTGAATATATGTGGAATTCTAATAAATTTCTTTGAAAGTATTTATGATTTCTGATTCCGTATTTGAAATTAAAAATTTAAAATGCCTGATACGCCAATAAGGCGACAAACTATTCTTTCATAAAATTTCTAATGTTGGCTAAATTACTATAAATTAGGGATGCTTAGGCGAAACTAATAATGGATCTGAAATTAAATTTTAAAAATTCAACATGTCGAAACCAATATGACTGACATAAATTTTACGACCAATGGGATTTTTATGTTCCATATTGTATCAGTTTTCTGTAGGAAATTAAAGGAATGAATTCAAAATATCTGAATGTTTCTTGAAACTTGAAAGATGTTACCATATCCAATCATAAGTTTTATCCCCTAAATCTAATAGCGTTCGAGAAAATATGTAACAAAAATGATGACCCTTTGCGGTCACCCTATTCGACTCTTAGACCATATTGGTCCATATTGGTATGATCTCAAAGCTACACCTATCCTTTGTCGGAAAAATCGGTTAAAAAGTGTATCTAATACAACAAATACTAAACATGGGACATACATCAACCATTCTTCGTCAAAGGGTTAAGTTGAATTATTTTATTTCACATTAGAGATGAACGTACAAAAAAACCGTAATTATTGATTAGTTTAAGTTCACTATATTAAGAATCCGCCATTTTGAAATTTAAATATATTATCTCATATTTTTGAGTACCAGCTATCAGAACCTATATTATTAATCCCATTACTGTAGTATGTTCTTAAACTCTAAAATGCTGGGAAATAGTAATATCTGAAGGTATTTTTTCTGTTATAGGCCCAACTCTGGAAAGTTTATGAACGGTTCTGGTTGGTATAACTTAAGTAAAATACATTTCGTGGCACAAACTGGCGTTCACAGTTTTTTGGCCAGATCGACGAACTAATACGCCACCACCAAACGGTTTCATTTAATATCTTCTGGAGCAACATTTTTAAACAAGCTGCTCAATTCTGAACCCAAAATAAAAAGATAGTAAGAAAAATTTGGTGCAATTTTAAACAGTGTTGCACAAAAATTATTTTTTTTTGTGAATATCTCAAAAAACCCCATAATTAATTTGTCTGTCATTTATTTTGCAATTAAATCAAAGTATAACCTACAACGTATACAAATTTAAAGTTGAGAATCAGAGGGGTTCAAATAAAAACGGAAATTTTCCGAAAGTATCTTTGATATTTAATATAAAATATTGTACATTCACAAAGCACAATACGACAAACTTCAATTATTTTTGACACATATGGGAAAATCCATATGCGTGTTAGGCAGGAGACTACATGTAGTTGAACTGCGTACTCAGATTTTTGTTATCACATCCTATGTCCTTTCAAAAGAATTTTTAAAGTTAAATTTTTAAATATATGTATTATTGAAATACTTGTACTCATTAAATAATGTCAATGTGGAAATCAGATGAAAAATTATAATCTCTGCTATTGCAATAAATTATTTGTAGTAATGTGAGCCCCGGTAGGCTAGTTGGTAGCGTGCTCGCTTATCAGTGCGGTGGTCGTGGGTTCGATTCCCACCAGAGGCTGTTTTCGCTACAACGCGCCGAAAGTCATAGTAGCTAGTGCTCGGTTAGGGTAATACTATATAATTTGTAATTATCTGATTATTAATAAATAAAATAAAAAAAAATAAAAAAAGTTTGTAGTAATATTTCAGGATCAAACATTTTAAAACTTTCCTTTTATAAATTTCATCTTTCAATATCCTTGATATACCAAATTTCACTAAAATCAGAAGAGCTAAAGTTAAAAATTACGTTTTTTTTGCTCATTATTTTTTAAATGTATCTACAACAAAATAATAATATTCGTTCAATTTCGCATGTAATTGTATCAGTGGGTTTCTGTCTACCTCAGTCTCTCTCAATCTGCCCTCTTTTTATTTGTTCGTAAACTTGCACCGAGCAAATTTAAACATGTTGCAGAAATTTAAAAGTTTAAATTCATTTTTATCATGTTTTTGAATAATAATTTAATAAAATGTTTATTTATTTAAAGTTTTAACTATAAAATAAGCCAGATAAAATTAAAATACATTAAATTTAAAAAAAGTAACAAAATATAAGCAAACTAAAAGTAAGTATTTTAAGCAACAATTTTTTATCAACATGTTGCAATTATTTTTTAGTGTAAAAAAAATGTTTTCATTTGCTTGCCCGAGCAAACACTATATAAAAATATAGAGACTACAAACAATCTCCACGCCTCTCAGCAACAAAATATATTTTAATTTTATATTGCTGATTTTAACATTAATATTTGAAATAATTAAACATTTTTTAAATTTTATTTAAATACATTATAAAAATTAATTTAAACTTTTAAATTTCTGCAACATGTTTAAATTTGCTCGGTGCGAGTTTACGATCAAATAAAAAGAGAGCAGATTGATCCACACTGAGTAGTATGGAAACCCACTTCCCCGAGTTTGGTATTATGTTGCTGAGAGGCCTGGGAAGTGTAGTCTCTCTATTTGTATATACTCTTTGATTGTAGGCACATTCGCATATGAAGTTTTCCCTAGCCATATCCCCTATATACGAAAAGAGGATTTCAATCTTTCAGAATTTTGTTCTCTTATATGATACAAATAATACAAGAAACAAATTTGTCTATTTTTTCAAAAAGTCTTTAAATATTGGCAAAATTTACTATTTTGTTTTTTGTTTTGAATAATAATAATAATATGGGCGATCCAAAAAATTAAATTAAAACATTTCTTACTAGCTCCAATTTTTCAAAAATTATGTATTTCAAGTATTTTATTTAAACATAAAGTTTAAATTTTTTTCTATCGATTCAGAAAGTTTAAGCATATTACTTGGCTTCCTTCTGGAGATAATATTCCTTGAATATTCATCTCAAATATTCAGTAAAAACAAATACATAATTTTAACCCTTTTACTACCCTTGTGTACACATTTTTAAATAAATAACATGTAAACCGTTTTCTACCTAATTTCAGGACCTCTAACAAGAATCTGAAATCAAAATACAAATATATCCACAGACAAAAGTGACGGTAGTGAAAGGGTTAAAACGTATAATTAATTTAATACATATACGTCAAACTTGGGCTACGTCAATTACAATTCACAATCATTCACTTTTGAAATTTTTCTATATCATTAATAATTTCAGACCTTCGCTCACACTTGTGAGCTTAAACGCTTCCTTGGAAAATTGGTAAAATATTTAATACCAAACATGGGGATTAGAAATAACACCCAATTACATGTAATTAGACGAATTCACTTGTGAAATGTTTCTATATCATTAATAATTTCATACCTACGCTCACACTTGTGAACTTAAACGCTTCCTTGGAAAATTGGTAAAATATTTAATACCAAACATGGGGATTAGTAATAACATCTGGGTATTTAATTACAGGGTAATTACTTAATTACACCCAATTACATGTAATTAAACGTAAACAAGTTATTGGAATGTAATTAAAGTCACAAATATTGATATTATGTCCCATGTCTGGTGTTAACAAAATTTAAATTTTTCCAAGGAAGCGTATAAGCCCATAGGTGTGACGGCAGGTCTGAAATAATTAATGATATAGAAAAATTACACAAGTAAATGATTGTGATATGTAATTGACGTCGGCCAAGTCTGGTATACGTACAGTGCTACTAACTGACAATAGAACTAAAAATTTTATTTTATATGTTTAATTTTCTTCGATCTTCTTTTATTATATGATTCTTCTTCGAGCTTAAGATCTTTTGTTAAAACGATTGTAAATTATTAATTTCCAATATTTCGTCTCCACATTGGGAGACTTCTTCAGGGAAATTTATTTTAATTTAATTTTAACAATTTTAAAATTTGTTATTTCAAAAATTTGTTATTTCTTCAGGGAAATTTATTTTAATTTAATTTTGAAATAACAAATTTTAAAATTGTTGATTTTGAAATAACAAATTTTAAAATTGTTAAAATTAAATTAAAATAAATTTCCCTGAAGAAGTCTCCCAATGTGGAGACGAAATATTGGAAATTAATAATTTACAATCGTTTTAACAAAAGATCTTAAGCTCGAAGAAGAATCATATAATTTTATTTTATTTGAATATATGCGATACATAACTTTTTTTTTGTATAAAAACACATATTTTTGTCTGATTTTTAGATAAATTGAGTTATCTTTAATATTAAAAATTTAGAAATTGAAATTTTTTAATCTGGACTATTGGTATGGAAAGCCGCATATATGAATGTGTGTGTCCCTGTTCAAATAATTCAAACAACACCCTTTCTACTGGCTGCAAATTTCCAACATTTATGATTAGATTACGCGCCAATGCCAAACAGAAGTGCTCCCTTTACTCATTCCTTTCCATCTGTTTTAATAAATATTGTCAGTACTAGGGTATTCAATCGGTTAACCGTTACTCCATTAATTGATGAATTTGAATCAAACGATTGTTCGAGTAAATTAAAATGGCCAAGTTCGAGTAACGAATAACTCAAAAAATGTTGGTCCATTAATCGAGTAATTATAAATATGCTACATTCCAGTTTATATTTTTTTTAAGGTTGCCTACACTCAAAAAGAAAAGACTTTAAAGTCAGCAACATTTTTCCTAGGAGGCTCTTTGCAGAAAAATGGTTAATAGCTGATACAAATTTACTAAGTTCAGCAAACTAGCTAATATCAGCAAAACATTTGCTAAATTCAGCAAAATTTACTAATTTTTTTTTGCTGATATTAACAATTTTTCTGCAACGATCCTTCCAGCAAAAATGTTGCTGACATTACATACACTCAAAAAAATAAGTTAGTAGAAAAGTTAGTAAAACGTCTTGTGAATCATGTATACTATTTTTTAGAAATTTTTTTGCTAAAATCGTGTTTTCAGCAAAAATTTTTGTTATACTTATTCAGCACTTAACTGTTTTATAAAAATGCTTTACTAATATTATACTAATGTTTTACTAATTAATTTTGATGAAAAAAATTGTGCTGATAAGCACATAAATAGTGTGGACGACAACCAGATTGAAAGATATACGCAGAATGAAGTAGATGTCGCGGCATGTCAAGATGTAGTAGAGAAGAGGAAAATGATACTAAAAAGTACAACTCTAATATGACATATAAAAAAATCAACCATGGAAGGTTTTTGTATCTGTTTTTCATACATAAAACAAATTGAAGATTAAAACAACTTAAATTTTGCGTTGTCACCGGCTTGTGAAAATAATTGTCTATTAATTAAATAAAAGACAAAATAAAATGTTTAAATTTAATATGTATTTCTAAACTAAATGTTTATAGATTAATAATCTAGTGTGGTCAAATTGCAAACAAACAAACTTATACAGACATGTACACCCAAAAAAATAAGTTAGTAGAAAAGTTAGTAAAACGTCTTGTAAATTAGGTATACTATTTTTTAGCAAAATTTTTTGCTAAAATCGTGTTTTCAGCTTAAATTTTTGTTATACTTATTCAGCACTTAACTGTTTTATACTAATGCTTTACTAATATACTAATGTTTTACTAATTAATTTTGCTAAAAAAAAATTGTGCTGATAAGCACATTAATAGTGTGGACGACAACCAGATTGAAAGATATACGCAGAATGAAGTAGATGTCGCGGCATGTCAAGATGTAGTAGAGAAGAGGAAAATGATACTAAAAAGTACAACTCTAATAAGACATATAAAAAAATCAACCATGGAAGTTTTTGTATCTCTTTTTCATACATAAAACAAAATTGAGGATTAAAACAACTTAAATTTTGCGTTGTCACCGGCTTGTGAAAATAATTGTCTATTAATTAAATAAAAGACAAAATAAAATGTTTAAATTTAATATGTATTTCTAAACTAAATGTTTATAGATTAATAATCTACACTCATAAAAAAAGTTTGTAAAGTCAGCAAAAAATTTTGCTGAGTCAGCAAAATTTTAGTCAGGAGGATGCTAGCAAAAAAGTTGCTAATGTCAGCAAAATCCTTTGCTGAAAATCAGCGAGCTGATTTTTAGCAACAAAATTTGTAGATTCAGCAAAAGTTTTGCTAACACTTAGTAGATTACAAATAAAAAAGCGTTGGTAAAAATTAATAAATTTTTTGCTGAATTTTAGTAGACTGAAAAAAACGCAAAAAATTTGTAGAAAAATTGTAATTTAGTTAATTTATTTGCTGAAAATCATAAAACATATTTTTGTGATTCTTTTAAAATAATTTACTATAATAACGAAATATAACAATTTTAATTTTCCCACATTGACAACATGAATTAATTTAATATCTGAAAATATATAGAAATAAATATATATAACATAACAAAAATTTTCTTTCAACTGCTTACATCAATGGTTGTCTTAATGATGCTATGACGAAACTGCCGAAGATAATTCTAGAAACGAAACGAAAAAATAAACAAAACAAACGAAACGAAGAAAACAACCCTATTTTTGCAATAAGAAAAAGAAACCATACACATCTACCTAAGATGTGTGTTTTGTCTTTCTCTTTACTGTCTACATGTCTGTATATGTTTTTTCATGGTTGATTTTTTTACTTGTCTTGTTAGAGTTGTACTTTTTAATATCATTTTCCTCTTCTCTACTACATCTTGACATGCCGCGACATCTGCTTATCAGCACAATTTTTTTTAGCAAAATTAATTAGTAAAACATTAGTATATTAGTAAAGCATTAGTATAAACCAGTTAAGTGCTGAATAAGTATAACAAAAATTTTAGCTGAAAACACGATTTTAGCAAAAATATTTGCTAAAAAATAGTATACCTGATTTACAAGACGTTTTACTAACTTTTCTACTAACTTATTTTTTTGAGTGTAGTGTGGTCAAATTGCAAACAAACATATACAGACATGTAGACAGAGTAAAGCGAAAGACAAAGACACACATCTTAGGTAGATTTTTATGGTGCCTTTTTCTTATTGCAAAAAAGGGTTGTTTTTTCGTTTCGTTTATTTTTGTTTATTTTTTCGTTTTGTTTCTATAATTATCTTCGGCAGTTGGGTCCTTTAAAAGATAGCATCATTTAGACAACCATTGATGTAAGTAGTTGAAAGAAAATTTTTGTTATGTTATATATATTTATTTCTATATATTTTCAGATATTAAAAAAATTCATGTCGTCAATGTGGGAACGTGTTACAATTTTTCTACAAATTTTTTGCGTTTTCTAAGTGTTAGCAAAACTTTTGCTGAATCAAAGATTTTGCTGACATTAGCAATTTTTTTGCAAGCACCCTCCTGACTAAAATTTTGCTGACTCAGCAAAATTATTTGCTGACTTTACAAACTTTTTTTTTTTGAGTGTACTGTTTTTTTTGAGTGTACATTTTTTAAGATATATGCAATACTGTACTAAATAAAAAATATTTTTCTTTGCACATTTTGCCTAAATATCACATTTTTAGCACTTTCGAAAGATATTATTAAAATATTCTTGAACAATTACAAATTTTATACTCAAATGAAAGGTTAGTTTATGTACACATCGAAACTATGAAATACAAATTTGGATAAAAAGGTCCGGTTTACATATAATATTTTTTATAGTTTTCCATTTAATTTTTATATTTGCAAAAAATTCTAAAAGTCGAACACTATAAAAACGAAAAGGGCTGAGCACTTAAATACTATCTTAGATCTGTTTAAATTTAAATTAATATATTTAGTTAAAATTTTGTTTTTAAAAAGTTTGATCATTTTCATGTTACACAATACAATTGTTTCATAGGCATCACCCTAATCTTCAGTTGTCTGTAAAAGAAAACGATAATTGGGTAAACCTTAACCAAGACATTACATACAACGGACAACATCAACTTTATGAGACTTTTTTTTTTGTTAAATTAATAACATTAACAAGCCTTTGTATATAATATTGATTAAAAGCAATCCGAGATGCTGACATTGTACTTATTTTGTGTGTACACAAACCGTTTAAAGAAAATTTATGAAAAAAAAATTAAAATTGTTCGAGTTACTCGAGTAATTTTAAAAATTTATTCGATTAATCGAATAAGTGCTTAACCTCAGGATAGAGTTACTCGGTTACTCGGTTACTTTAACAAAAACAAATACGATTAATTTGAATACCCTAGTCAATATATAGTCTAAAATTACTTGCTCCCCCGTGTTTTGTTGGAAGTCAATCAACAATAGGCGGTAAATGTCTGATAAATGCAAAAAGATATGTATGTATGAGCAAAAGGGTGGCAGTTAATTTGCAAAAGTGCTGGCCCAAACATTAATTGATGAAATTACAGATGTATCACATAATATAACGAAATTTTAACAAACTTTGTTTGAAAACTTTCAAAAAATCCGAAAGTTTTATAAAGATGCAAACTGAGTTAATATTGTCTGATTTGTCAAAAAAAATTGTACACATTCTGTTTATATAAAATTTCGATCGGAATACAACATCTTGGTAATCATATGCCTCACTAATGCACACCCAATAGATTTAATGAAAGTAAAATTATAATTGAAAATATTCCAAAAAAAAGAAGTAAAAAATCAAAGGCAAATAAGTTAGTATATGTGTAATTATGATATAATGATAAAAATTAAGTTTGGAAAATTTGGATACGTAATAAATATTATATACTATTTAGTAAATGAACTAATTATATGAACATAAAACTAATTTCTTATTGATAAATTAATTAGTTCAAAGACAAAATACATATTTGTTGCCATTAGCTGGTAGACAAAGTTAACCAAATATCTTTGCGAATCAACAAATTTTGCAATAAAATGCCACATTTTTGCTGATTTTTGAATATTTTGCTATGAATACAATATTTTTACATATTTAGCTATAAATGCATATTTTAGCATTTTTTGATTACATATTTTGCTATAAATGCTTATACGACGAATTTCATATCAAAACCTATAAAAAAAGCCACATTTTGAACCCGACCCTCTCCGATTTTGATGAAATTTTGCTTACAGCTACATTTTACCTATACAAACACAACCTCATTTTTAAAAATTGCATTTCCGAAAAATTGTGGGCGTGGCAAGCAGCGGCGTACCCAGGATTTTGTTTCGGTGGGGGCCCAATTTTTGTTTTTTAAATTTTTTTTTTTTGTTTGAAAAGCATATAATTTGTTACATACGAGAGCCTATATTTAAGTGTCCGACCAAGTACTCGGCTTCGGCTTCGTAGTTCGGCCAAAAAGTGAAGTTCGGCCAATTTCGATGTTTGGCCAAATTTTGGCCGAATTTGGCAGCACTACCGAACTTTTTATGATTGTTTATGAAAAACACAAATAAATAACAACTGCGGTTATATTTACTTTTCAGAATTTACAAAAAAAAACTACATAAAAAATACAACGTTGAATATGATAGAATACAAAAAAAAAACACCGATATTTAAACATCAATGTGTGTGAAAAAATTTCAGAAAGCCAAAAGAGTTTAAAAAAAAATTTCCAGAAATATAGCTACAAGACTTATAAGCAAATACAGTATTTTCCGCTTAATTGTTTCCCGCTTAATTGATTTACCCGCTTAATTATTTTCAAAATTAAGCAATGAAAAATATCAATATAATATATATGGAAAAATCCCCGTTTAAATGAGTTCCGTTTAATTGCGATACCCTTTTAATTGATTCAAAAAATAAAAACCATTTTTGAAAACCACATACAAAAGTGCGGGTTAATTGTCGCTTAAAAATTTCCAAAAATGGTAATTACCACATGATAATAAAAGTATGTGGCAACTCTTCAAATCATATGTTTTTATTTATTCTTCACACGGGTAAAAAATTTATCAAAAGTTTTTGTGAAAAATGAGTGCAAGAAAACATACCAGCTTAAACATTAAACAAAAATTATGTGTTATTGCTGATGCTAATAAAATTGGAAGGGATGAGCATTGTGCAAAATACAAGTGCTCTAAGGCCACCATAAATAGAATTCTAAAAAATAAACATTCAATTTTAGAAAAGTCAAAGACTTTTAAGTGGACAACAAAAAGAGAAAGAGCTGGTTCGTGCGTAAACGTGGGGAAAGCCCTTTCATTGTGGTTTAAACAAATGCGTGAATCTGGTGCACTGATTTCACGTAACATGATTTTGGAAAAAGCGAAAAAATTTGCTGTAGAAATGAAAGTAGATTTCAATCCCAGTTCTGGTTGGCTTCATCGTTGGCAGAAAAGAGAATGCATAACACTAAGAAAAGTTCAAGGAGAAGGTGCATCTGCTGATTTTGATGCCGCAAATGTTTTCTTTGATACTGCTTTCCCGAATTTAATTTCGAAATATCAGCCTACAGAAATATTTAATGCTGATGAAAGCGGTTTATTTTTCAGAGCTTTGCCTAATTCAACTTTAAGCAAAAAAGGGGACCACACACGAGGCTTTAAAAGTTCCAAAGAACGTTTGACATTACTCTTTATTTGCAACGTAACCGGTGATTATAAAAAAGTTATTGTCGTTGGTAAGTCGAAAAATCCACGGTGTTTCAAAAACAAAATTTTGCCTCTTGAGTATTACTCACAGAATAAAGCTTGGATGACCCAAAGTTTATGGCAAACAATTTTGCTTTCCCTTGATGCTGAAATGGAAAAACAAGGACGCAAAATAATATTGTTCGTTGATAATCTTCTCATAAGACATCAGCAGTTCTAGCAAACATTGACCTTCAATATTTACCAGCTAATACAACATCAATAGCGCAACCCCTAGATCAGGGTATTATACACTGTTTCAAATCTTACTACCGGCAAAACATTGTACGAAAACAAATTTCTGCAATAGAAAGCGGAAAAGCTATGGGCGATTTCATAAAAAGTTTAAGTATTTTCAATGCCATGCATATAATTAAAAATTCTTGGTGGCTTGTTAAACCTACTACTATTACTAACTGCTTCAAAAAGGTAATTTTGCGTTAATTTAAAGCGGTACTTCACATATGCAATAACAACATATGTACACTTTTTCATCTTAAACTTTTAGGCAAGGTTCATTTCTTCCACCCATGCCGATTTAGAGGAAGATATTGTGGAAGTCTGTCTTGATGTTGAAGACCAACGTCAATTTGAAAATTACGTTCGCTGCAACGATAACTTACCATGCTGTGGACAACTTACAGATCATGAGATAATTAAAGAAATCGACCAAGTTTTGACTTCAGAGTCTTCCGAAGAAGAAGATACCGAAGAAATTTTGAACAATCCTCCTACAAGTAAAGAAGCATTGAGTAGTCTTAGTATCCTTCGGGAATATTTCTTACCAAAAAATCTTTTTTCCAATGAATTTGATGATATGGAAAAAAATATTATTGAAAATTGTTACAAAACACAAGTTCAGACGGTGATGACAGATTTTTTCAAACATATTTAGTTATGTATATACACATTAGGGTAGTTTTGACGTAAATATGTGAATACATATGGATATGTATTTACTTAATACACATACATATTTTGATCTCGTTTTTAATGTGAAGTCTATGAAATTTTAGTTCCTTTTTAAACATTGTACTATGAACGTACCTGACTTTTTATTTGTTTTTAATAAATTAATTACATTTTTTGATCTTAAATAATTTAAAATAATGCATTTTATTTTTTATACATACATAATCATTCATTTTGTTGTAGGTTGTTTCGTTTTATTGATCACGCTGCTTAATTAAACGGGTTCCTTTTAATTGCATCAGTAAATCAATTAACAGAGTATCGGCTAAATGCTTTTCCCGCTTAATTGCTACAAAAACCGTGCAATTTAGCAAAATCAATTAAACGGAAATTACTGTAATCAAATTTAATGCAATATAATTAAATATAAAAAAAAAAAATTTGAGTGGTAAGTAATCCTGAAAAGAGAATAACAGGTTCGTCAATTTGGGATAGACATGATGCAGTACCAGACTTAGAAGTAGCAGAACCAAACGAAAATTTTATTGAAAAAGAAATTAAAATATCTATTACGGAGCCTTTAGGTCCCGAAATATAAATATATTTGAGTATTGGAATTCAAGTCCATTTACAAATATTTAAGCTGTAGCAATAAAATATTTATCAGCCCCACCAACTAGTGTAGCTAGCGAACAGCTTTTTAGCGCTGTCGGACAGCTGTATTCTGATACGCGAAGCAATTCACATGGTGTGAATGCGGAAAATTGCTTTTCTGTCATGACAATATCAAACTTTTTAATTTTAAATATTAAAGTTTAAGTTTTTTTTTCTCTATATCAACTTAAAAATCGATCAACTATTTTTCTTTGACTATAAAATATAGTACAATACAAATATTTTATTCTCTTTTTGTACTTTAAATAGTAAAACTATTTTCCAAATATGATTTTTAAAAAAAAATATACCTATAAATTTGTATTTTGTTGATGTTTAATAACTTTTTGGTTTAAATTTATTGATTTAAAAAAACAATTAATATTTTTTTTTTATTAAAACAAAAAGTTCATTGATATAATGGCCGAAGTTCGGCTTCGGCCGAAAAAAATGAGTTCGGTCGGACACTAATATTTTCTATCTGTTAAATAAGTTTTGGATGGGAAAGTTACCATTGACGTTATACCCAGTTATGATAGCAATTTTGAAGCAAAAATGTTTTGACATGTCTTTGTTTTTTTAGATTTCTTATACCTCCAAACAAGTTTTTTTTTTTTTTTTTTGAAATATTAAACAAATTTATGTATCAATTAAATAATTTTATTTTGATTTTTAAAGTGAGCTATCATATTAATTAAGATCCTTATATACTATTAACAAAACTCTTAAAATTTAATTCAACGATTTTTTTTCATAAAAGTGTCAATGATTTTGTCAGGTTCAACATTTTCTCGATACACTGATGCAAGAGCTAGAGCACCAAGTCTAGCTTCACCCATAGAATTCCTTAAATATGTTTTCACTCTTTTTAGGGTGGAAAAACTTCTCTCCGCGGATGCAGTTTGTAACAGGAATTACTATCAATAAATGTAAAACATGTAAACGTTTGGAAAAAGCTCCTTGTTGCAATCTTGAATAGCATCTAGCGGATTTGATGGTCTTTATGGTAGTGTTTCCATAGATCAATTTCAGTTAATATAACATTAGTTTGAAAAATTATAGTCTCAAAAAAATATTATAAATTCATTTATTACATACTAACCAAAACAAAAATAAAATAAAAAATCGAAAATATTTCGGGGGGGGGGGGGGGGGGGGCTTTGGCAGCCAGGCCCCCCCCCCCCTGGGTACGCCACTGGTGGCAAGGTATCGAAATATTTGAAAAATTACTGTAATATGTACTTTTAAGCAGCGATTACTACGGAATGGCTCAACCGATTTTAAAGATCTTGGTGCCATTAGAAAGGTATATAAGTCAGCTTTCGAAAACATACACTGCAAAAATAAAACTTTAAGCTGGGAAACACTTCAAAGGCCAAGTGTTTTTTTTCCAAAAATAATTTTTTTTAGAAAGGTCTATTTAATATATATAACATATCTAAAAACTAAAATTGTGTTTTTTTTCTTTTTTTTAAACCAAATTCAAACGGCGAAAGACCTTTATCATTGAGCTTCACAAACTTGTAAGACCTCCATAGAAGTTGCTTATGCAGACGCTGACGACTATAAGAAAACAAAAGAAGACCTATTTTCAAGGTATAAAAACGCTAAAACTATTACTAAAAAAATAAAAATAAAAAACAAAACTTACGAAGTATAAATCCATATTTTGGGGGTGTTTGAAAAATTTGATAATACAATTCTTGTTCTAATCTATTAGAATTACAAAAAAGTCTGTATAACTTTCAAAGTATAGCTACTTTATTCTTTTTTGTCACACAATGATATCAAAATATAAGGAAGTTAACAAGAGATGCATTTACTTAAAAAAAATTTAAGAAAAAAGAAAAAAAAACGCCATTTTAGTTTTTAGATATGTTATATATATCAAATAGACCTTTTTAAAAAAAAAAATTTTCCGAAAAAACACTTGGCATTTGAAGTGTTTCCCAGTTTAAAGTTTTATTTTTGCCAAAAAAAAAATGTTCAGTGTAATATAAAATTTTTACAGTGTATGTTTTTTAAAGCTAATTTAAATACATTTCTAATGGTACCAGGATCTTTGAAATCGGTTCAGCCATTCCGTAGTAATCACAGCTTGAAAGTACATATTATCGTCATTTTTCAAAAACTTCGATAAATTCCCACCCCACATATTTTCAAAAATGCAATTTCTAAAAATGAGGTTGTGTTTGTATAGGTAAAATGTAGCTATATGCGAAATTTCAACAAAATCTGAGAGGGTCGGTTTCAATGCATACCGGTTTTGATATGAAATTCATCATACTTGCATATTTTAAATGAATATTTTTAGGAATATTTTTTTTACAAAATTTATGTATTTTATAATTTTTTTCTTCAAATTTATAACAGAAACATACAATTAAAAACTTTTTTTCATGCAACCGAATTTATTAGGTTGCTGCACACACAACCGAAATCGATTGCCACAACCTCCAATTCGGTCGCACCAACCGAATTCAGTTGTAGCACCCGATTTTACGAGGTTGCAGCAACCGAATCAATTCGGTTTCATGAAATCATTCGATTTTTATGAGAGTGAACTTTCTAAGACCAAAAATTACTTAATGTGTTAAAAACGTTGAAAAAAACTAAATTATAAATTCATATTTTTAAATCTTAACTGCATATTTAACGATTTTTAATTCATATTTTATGTAAATAAAACAGGATTACACTCGCAATATTTTGTCGTTAAAATCAAAGGAAAATGTACTTTAAACTACGAAACATATAGTTAAAACCTGGTCTACTCACTCTTCTTTTAAACCAAATGTTTTTTTCATTTATTTTTATATATTAAAACACTACCTAAAAATCCGTAAAATTCTACAAGAATCCTACCAGCAAAAACTTTGCTGACTTTATTGACTTTTTTAGTGTATATCTACTTTGAAAATATGAATTTTCAAAGTTCACTACACTCAGAAAACTTCTGCTTTAAAAATACGTAGTTGTTCGGGTTGTAAAACAGTTTCTTTATTTTTAATGTAAATATCAGTCATTTTTAGAACAAATCAAATTTTTTACTAACCTTGCAGCTTATTTAAAAAAACAAACCATATCAAATGACTGTTCTATGACTTACATTAATTTTTTACAGTAGTTTTTTTGTTATTTAAAAAAGTAAAAAAAAATATTTTTTGAACATTAAAAAACAAATGACAATGTTAGTTGAATTTACTGAAATGTAAGTCGTGAGTGAAATTTCATTTGTTTTTAACTACATTTGCAGTGGTCTTTACTTACATAGTATTCTAAGTGTACTTCTAAATTTTTTTTGGATTTTGTAAAAACTGTACAAAACATAAACTAATTTATGGAATTCATTGAGTGTATTAAATATTTCACAGATTTAAAAAGCACATGAAAGCTTCAATTGTATACTTTACGATTTGTTAGTAATGACATGTTGTGCAAGCAAGTCATTACTAACATATCGAGATATCTCAGATGGTAGAGCGCTTGATGGACAACGTGGAGTCCGAGCTTCGAACTTTTTTTGAATAAAATGTGACCCTATCGGCTCATTTTATTAAATTTATTACTGATTTAATTTTTTTTTTTGTAAAATTTATTTTTAGACGCATTATTTTTGTCCATACTAGTAAGCATAAGGTGTAAGGTGTTTAGTAATGATGTGACATTATTTTTCCCGACATCCTTATATAAAAGTAATGGGCTTTGTAATGACAATCGTAAGTCATTACTTTCCAGCTTACAAAAAATCCATCTCTGTCCATCCATAGCTACTATTTCATAGTATTGATGATACGAATTGTCAAATTATTGTAAATTCTCTTTTGAAAATGATATTTCGTATCATCAATACTGGGCAACAGTAGATATGGGTGGCCAGGGTTGGATAGCGTGTGAATCAAGTTTTAGTGTTGGAATAGTGAAAATAGGCTTCACAAATTTAGTCAAACTAAATTTTAATTTATATAAATAACTTCTATCTACATAAAATAACTTTTAGATTTTACTCTGGCTCAAGTAATATTTTTTAAAGTTTTACTAGTTTTTTTGATTTTCTATACGTCGAGATTAGTTTTATGTTATTTTTAATTTAGAACAAGCTTTCAACCTCCGTATATTTACAAAAATAAAGCAAATCAAATATATTAGCTAGGTTGATACTAGTATTTCGATCTGCCTAAAGATTTCATCAAAACCCAAAGTTTTAGGAAAGCTAGAGTCTCCTGAATAGGCAGAGCTTTAACAAAAAAAATCCTATTAATCGTCACTTTGGCTCCATTCTTGTCTTCTTAGTTATCAAACACGTGGATATGGTCTTTTCCTAACAAGCAAAAATGTTCTATTTATATAAATAACTTTTAGTTTTCAATCTGGCTCATTTTTTTCAAATATTTTTTTTCCAAATAACTACACCTGTACTTCAGGTAGTATATGATTAGAGCCCTTCTGAAATCAGCATTCTATAATTTCTATTTATATAAATAACTTTTAGTTTTCAATCTGGCTCATTTTTTTCAAATATTTTTTTTCCAAATAACTACACCTGTACTTCAGGTAGTATATGATTAGAGCCCTTCTGAAATCAGCATTCTATAATTTTTTAAAAAATCTTTCTGTCGATTTAAGTTAAATATACTGTTATATATAATATAAATTTAATAAAAAATAGTAAAAAAAAGGAAAATTTGTTCTCTTTACCAGGGACCGTAAATAATGATTATTGTTCGTTTTTTTAAATCAAAAAATCAATCACTTAGAACAGACATAAAAAAAATTATTGCACCATTATTATTATTTTTTGACAATCTTTGCATATCCGTCATGATTTTTAAATTTCTGATTTTTAAAGTTTTCTTCAATGGTAATGATTATTTTTGAGTAATAATAAAAAAAATCAGCCATAATCATTATTTTTGAGCAAAAAAAATAAAACTCAAAAATAATCATTATTTATGATTTTTAATGTTTTCCCTCAAAATAAAACTCACTTTCATTGCCCAACTCGTGGTACTATGCCAAAAATTTGGTTATAGCCCTAATATGCATGTATACTGGGCATTAAGAATAGTAAAGCTGGTATGTAAATCTGTACCCAATTTAAAAAAAAATAAAAAATCAATGTCACGAAGACTGCAAGCTGTTATAATTCAAATTGAAAGCAAACTAATACTAAATTTTTTCCATATCATTTTTAATTTTACGAATATTTAGTCTTTTTATAGATTGTTGTTTAAATTGGGTACGAGTAAAATACTATTACTAACTCGGTCAGTTATAAGGAATATTCCAAAGTGAGCACAATATTAAAATTATTAAAATTAATAATAAATATTATTATACCATATGTTGAACACACTCCAAAAGTTCGAGGATTTTTGTGAAAGGCACCTTAAAAATTCTATGAATGTGAGTTTTATTTTGAGCGAAAAAAATAAAAATCATAAATAATGATTATTTTTGAGTTGTATTTTTTTTGTTGAACAATAATGATTATGTCTGATTTTTATTTATATTACTCAAAAATAATTTTTATTTATATTACTCAAAAAATCCTTAAAACTCATAATATAATCATTATTGTGTAATTTTTATTATAAAACTCATAATGATTACGGTCCCTGATTTTTACAGAAGATTTCGTTGTTTTGAAACGAAAATATTCTCAAAACTACTAAATCTTTTGTAAAATGAACAAAATTTCGTTTATTTTACGAAAGTTTTGGTTATTATAAAATTTTTATGTATTTTTATGCATGGATTATTATCATCGCATGAGTGTAGCATAAAAACCCAATACTTCGTTACCGATAGTTTTTTATAGTATCAATAAGTTTTATTAAAATAGTTGATACAAATCTTACCGTTTGCAAAAGTCCGTTGTGAAAATTTCTTTAAAACTCGCTTGTTATTCAGTTTTTATATTAACGCAAAATAATTCTTTATGTTGCGTTTTATTGCAACGACACAATAAAACCAGGAAAAACGTTTGCATTCACGTCGAAATTAAAAAAAAAAAATAGCAAAATTAAACTTGATGACAGTTGACAGTTTTGGCATATTTGTGCAACAACACGGAAAAGTCACACTAAAGAACATTCCTTTAAAATAAGAATCACAAAAAAAAGTGAAAATTCAAGGCATTTTTTTAGTTTGTTTTTATGCGAATAAAAATCTTTTTTTTTTTTTTTTTCTTTTAACAGTCTACAATTTTTTAACAAATATTTTGGTTGAGTTCAGCAGTATTCACTGTTATTCCCATTTAACTAAATTTAAGGTAATTGTCTATAAATATTCAGGAATCGTTTTTGCTGATTTTAGCATAGTAAATTTCTATTTTTAATAAACCTAAATTCAACTCAACTTGAATATAACTGAAATTTTGTAAATTTAACGGTTTTATTTTTGCTAATATTTAGCAACAAAAATATGCTAATTTTAGCCGTTTTTTCTGCAAAGTTATAAAGGGTCCGCCATCTAACGTTTTATTTCAACTAGTGCTTATTTCGTGAATGGTAACACTTAGCTCATGTCTGATTTGACAGATATTTAGTTTTATCCTTCCGCTGAACGAATATGGTTGTGTATACGCTTGAACAACGCTGGGAAATATTGCGACATTACTTTGAAAATCATGGTAATGTTGCAGAATGTGTGCGAAAATTGCGTACGGATTTTGGATTTTGATCTTGGCGGGTATATAAACAAGCAAAATTGTCGCATTTGGGGCACAGAAAACCCGCACGCATACATTGAAAAGCCGATACACCCAAAACGAGTCACTGTTTCGTGCGGATTTTGGTCCAGAGGCATAATTGGGCCATTTTTCTTCGAAAATGAGCAAGGAGTGGCCGTTATAGTCAATGGCGATCGTTATCGGGCCATGCTGAACGAATTTTTGTTTACAAAAATTGAAGAGTAGGATATTGGCAACATTTGGTTTCAACAGGACGGCGCTACGTGCCACACAGCCGAAACTACACTCGATGTTTTGCGCCCTGTTTTTGAAGATCGCATTATCAGCCGCAGAGCTGATGTCGTTTGGCCACCTCGGAGCTGCGATTTGACACCGTTGGACTATTATTTGTGGGGTGCCGTCAAAGATAAGTGTTACGCCAACAAGCCAGAGACAATTGACGCTTTTAAAGGACAATATTCGTGAAGCCATTGGTGAAATACAGCAGCACACAATCGATAATGTGTTTAAAAATTGGACCGATGGTGTAGACTACTGCATGGCCAGCCGAGGCAGCCATTTGAATGAAATTATTTTCCATTATTAACCGGAAGGATTGTACTTTCAAATAAAAAACAAATTTGAGAAAATATTCAGTAGTTTTTTTTATAGCATTTTCAAAAAAAAAAAGTTATTTGGCAGACCCTTTATATTGAATTTTATATATGATATTCAAGGTTGATAAATTTGATTTGACATAATTATATATAACACAAACATCTTCTGTTATTTTAGACATAATTATATATAATCCAAAACTGTTAATATTTTCTAAGTCAGTTTCTATGTAACTATTGTATTTATAATTAAAAAATCGCAAAATACTTTACGAATTTACAATTTTGCAAAATCGATTTCCATTACAAATAACAAACCCGTTTTCTAACAATTTTATTTAAACCGAAAATGTTTAAATAAATTAAATATAAATAAAATTTATGTTATATGCAAATTTCAAGCATACATTCTGTGCTGTGAATTCGATTTATAAAGGTCAAATATATGTAATTTAATATCTTTTAATTTAAATATATTTGGATTATTACGTATCTAATTATATCTAATTGTATCAAATATAATATCATTAGATATAATTATATTGGTAAAAACTCGGATAGAACTGAATGATTTTTGTATTAAACTGTATCTAATTAAATATAATTATATCAAAAGTGCCTGCAAAGGGGTTCCTCCTAAAATCATTAGCCTTACCCAGTCTTTATACTGTGATGTTAAATGCCGTATTGTCCACAATAGTAGTTTTAATGTCGTGGCTGGCGTCCGCCAAGGCTGAGTGTTATCACCCTTGCTTTTTAACATCGTTCTAGATGTTATAGTTCGCAATGCTGCTAGAGTAAATAGAGGTATCAGCTGGGGTCTCAACCAACAACTCGAGAGCCTTGAATACGCAAACGATATCTGCTTCATTTCCCACAGCTATGAAAATATGAAATCGAAGCTAAAGTGCCTCGAAACAGAGGCAGCAAAAGCTGGCCTGAAAATAAACATTGCCAAGAGTAAAGTAATGCGCTGTAATACCGTGAACAATAACAAATTTCGCATAGGAAATATTGAATTGGAAGAGTCACGTCATTTTGCTACCTGGGTAACAAATACAGGTGCTACCTGGGTAACAACTACAGGTGGTTCCAGCAAGGATGTTGCGTATCGAATATCTAAAGCCAACCAAGCATTCGGTACCCTGCGGTCGATATGGAAATCTTCTGCATTATCCAGGTACACTAAGATAAGCATCTTTAACTCCTGTGTCAAATCTGTGCTGCTTTATGCATGCGAGACGTGGAACACAACAGAACACGAAATAAACTCCCTACAAGTGTTTGTTAATCAATGTCTCCGAAGAATCCTAAAAGTTTTTTGGCCTAACACCATATCCAATGGAGAACTTTGGAGACAAACAAACCAGCGGGCAATCTATATAGAAATAACACTGTGAGACAAATGGTAGGGGTCAGTGATCGGGAAGGGTTCAAACTACCGGGGAAAGTTATATCGGTAAAAAAGAAGTTATACGTGTCCCTGCGTTTTGCTGGGTCACGTCTAGGAATCGAGATATATCGATTTGAAGTTAGTAACTATCATATAGGGGAAATTGTCACCTTTGGTGGTATTTTTTTGGACATAACTCGAGAATCACTAGTCCGATTTTGCTGAAACAAATTTAAAACAAATTTAAAAAATTACAATTCCTTAATCTGTTCATACAACGTTTCGCTACATAAGCAACAGTTTCGCAGTTATAAATAAATGTATGAAGAAAAAACTATTTTTTGCCTAAAAAATTTAATTTTTTTATTTTTAATTCATAAAAAATCCAAAACGGTAAAAAAAGTGTCAAGTCCTATTACTTTCACTTAAAGTCACATAACCTTTAAACAAAATGAGACATAGATCATGAAAATCGATGAACGCGTTTCGGTTTTATTCACAATTAAGTGAAGGTATGAATTTTGAGCATATCCTTGAGCAAATTTTTGAAGTTCATACCTTCACTTAATTGTGAATAAAACCGAAACGCGTGCATCGATTTTCATGATCTATGTCTCATTTTGTTTAAAGGTTATGTGACTTTACGTGTCCCTGCGTTTTGCTGGGTCCTAGACGTGACCCAGCAAAACGCAGGGACACGTATAACTTCTTTTTTACCGATATAACATTTCCCGTTGGTTTCATCCCATCCCGATTTTGACTGTCGCATAGTGTAATGAATCGCAAATTTCGTTGGATTGGTCACACGCTGCGCAGACCTCCAGGCGACGTTGCTAAAATCGCCATTGAGTGAAACCCACAGGGTAGGACGAGAAGAGTAGGCAGACCGTCTCACACATGGCGCCGTCAACTGAATATAGAAGTCATATCTACTGATCAAAGCTGAGGAGAAGTGAAGAGAATATCATCCAACCGGTCCGAATGGAATAAATTCGTTGTGGCCCTTTGTTCCCAATAGGAACCACAGGACATAATATATATAATATAAAGGGTCCGCCATCTAACGTTTTTTTTTTCAACTAGTGCTTATTTCGTGAATGGTAACACTTAGCTCATGTCTGATTTGACAGATAATTAGTTTTATCCTTCCGCTGAACGAATATGGTCCGTATGTTCGTTATCTTGTGAAAAAAGTGAAAGAAACTGGCATCCTCATCGATAAACCAAAGCGTGAAAAGCCAAAAACAGTGCGTACACCCGAGAATATTGCTGCTGTGGCATAAAGTGTGCCTGAAGCGCCATCAACATCAATTCACAGTCGTTCTCAACAATTGAACATTTGGGAGACATCATTGAGACGAATTTTGCATAAAGACCTTGGTATGACGCCATACAAAGTCCAATTGGTACAGGAGTCCAAAAAAAAAGTTATTTGGCGGACCCTTTATATCAAAAGCGATACAATTTAATAGAACCATTTTTATGATGAGATATTATGTGCGGAAAATATTTCTTCATATATAATTTTATATAAACTTTTTGACTCGGGTAAACTTAATTTATAAAATTCATAAAAAATGTCTGCCTAATCAAATTTGTTTATAAAAAATGCTGCATTTAACAAAAAAAATTTTGCATAATTGAATTACATACATACATATATATGTGCAGCATAAATTGTATCATTTAATTTCCTGTTTGGTTTCTGTAATTGACGTAAATTTTTTGGTAATAAAATGTCTACATTATCTGGCAACTCTAATAACTCTCTTTGCTCTCGCAGGAAATCAGATAACTAACGGCTTATGCAGTGTTGTATTTATTCTATAGAAATAAGGAAATAACTGTTAATATTTGCGTATGTGTGCAAATGCTCTCACAAAAAACTCGGTCAATGTATTGCCGAAATGTCAAAGGCATTAGTACAAGTGTAGATTTAACGGGAACAACAAGCAGAAAATTATAATAGAAAAATTTATTGAAAAAAAAAAAAAATTGTTATAATAAAATGGGCTAATAAAAGAAATTAAAAAAAAAGTTAAAAGAATAATTAACAAAAAATTATTAAAAGTGGAGAAAAATCTAAAATTATATGAAAAATGGCATTTAAATGACTACAAACTTAAATATTAACGGAGGAAGGGGAAGTGTTAAAAAAAAGCATTATGGAATAACATGCACACATACATTTTTATAGACAAAAAAAAAAGTTCCCCAAAGGACTTGAAAAAAATTAATAAATAAAAAAAAATTTAAAGATAACTATAAAAAAATGTAGAAAAATTCCTTTAACTGTTAATATATCCTGTGATAGTGTAATAAAACAAAATATGACCAAAATAACAAAAAATTTGTAAAATAATCTAAAACAAATAAAATGTGAAAATTCAAACAATTTTGCTAATCTATGACATAAATGAACCATATGTAATTTCCCTTAGAAAAATTTAAAAAAAAAAATATTTAATGAAAATCTAAAAAGCAATTTATAATGTAAATAAAATACCCCCCAAAAAAAACATAAAACCTTAAATTTTGTGCTTTAGCAGTTAACGAAAACACCAATTTTTGTAGTTTTAAATAATATAAAAACAAATATATACATAAATTTAGTAAATTATTTATAAAATATAACCAAAATTAAAATTATTTAAAAATTAAAAAATATTAAACTATAACTGAAAGAAACGAATATTCATTTAGGGAATTTTATTATAAGATAATAATAAAAAAAATATATATAAATCATAAATTTACAACATAACCAAAAAAACAAAAAAATAAATCATTGACATAAAAAAAAATCTTCAAATGTCAAAAGTAGCCAAAAATTATGACACAAAACTATACAACCACAAAAAAATCCTATAAACAATAAAAAAAAAAACATTTTCTATAACTCTATGAGCTCTATTACGCATTCAATTACCCCCAAAAAGAAGAAAAGAAGAAGAAAAATCATAACAATAATAACAATTGAAGACGAATAATACTGCCAAAACAAAAATACCGTTAAAGTGAAAACAAACAAATAAATAAATAAATACAAGTGTCAAAAAATTAGCTTTACCGCTCTCAACTTATCACACGGTTTTTAAACACGTTACAAACAGTGTTGTCAGGTTTGTCATAAAATAGTCCAATTTTACAGAAATAATCGTCAAAATCGTCATCATATTTTGAAGAATGTAAAATAAAAAAATCTTTATGATAACCGGGGATAGGAACTTCATGCACTAACCGATTGTGTTTTAGGTGCCTATAATATGCATGAAAAATCTTAAAATATGCACTAAAACAGCAAAAATATAAACGGTCCGCCAAATAACTTATTTTTTTTGAAAATGCTATAAAAAAAAACTACTGAATATTTTCTCAAATTTCTTTTTTTATTTGAAACTACAATCCTTCCGGTTAATAATGGAAAATAATTTCATTCAAATGGCTGCCTCGGCTGGCCATGCAGTAGCCTACACGATCGGTCCAATTTTTAAGCACATTATCGATTGTTTGCAGCAGTTTTTTTTTTTGGCAAAATCGGCATCTTCTGTAAGTCGATCGCAGGCCCACTTAGCGAAGCGAAAACGCATGGATGGTCAGTTGGCTTCAACTCCTGAACCAACTGGACTTTGTATGGCGTCATACCAAGTTCTTTATGCAAAATTCGTCTCAATGATGTCTTCGAAATGTTCAATTGTTGAGAACGACGGTGAATTGATGTTGATGGCGCTTCACGCACATTTTCTGCCACAGCAGCAATATTCTCGGGTGTACGCACTGTTTTTGGCTTTTCACGTTTTGGTTTATCGATGAGGATGCCAGTTTCTTTCACTTTTTTCACAAGATAACGAACATACGGAGCTCACGGTGCTTCTCTTCTTCCAAAATCAGTACGCAATTTTCGCACACATTCTGCAACATTACCATGATTTTCAAAGTAATGTCGCAATATTTCCCAGCGTTGTTCAAGCGTATACACAACCATATTCGTTCAGCGGAAGGATAAAACTAATTATCTGTCAAATCAGACATGGGCTAAGTGTTACCATTCACGAAATAAGCACTATAGTGAAAAAACTATGAAACAACTATAGTTGAAAAAAAACGTTAGATGGCTGACCCTTTATGTATATGCACTTACTATTTTTTATTGTTATTTTTTCGAAATTTTCTTCTGAAAGTCTTAACTGGTGGTTTGGTAGTTTCGAAAAAATTAAAAATTAAATTAATTACTTTCATTTTAGTAATTATTTGGCCAATACTCTTCTTATTTTGTAGAATTTTTTATTCCCTAATTTTTGAGCTAATATGGCCTAAAGTTCTTAATTTAAATAAAACAAGAGTTTATTACATGTTCCCTGACGTTTCGTCAATTTTTTGTTGACTTTTTCAAAGGGCCGTTTTTATGTTGTTAAAATCACTTTAAAAAAGAGAAGAAAATTAAATTATAAATTACTTTTTTACAAAAAGCTAAGAAATATGCAATAAAATAAGCATTTTAAGTAAAAAATGCAATAAAAACATGCTATAAAAATATGCACTTAAAGCAAAATATGCAAAAATATTCCTTTATAGCATTATTCCGGCATTTATAGCATATATGCACTAACAAATCGATGCCATTTCAACACAAATTCTATGATTCGCAAAGATATTTTGTTTACCCTGTTCTCAAACTTAACGAAAAACACACGCATTTGCTTGAATTTCCGGTTCCCGGTTATAACCCAGCAAAACTAGTACTAGTTCCGCTACAAGTTCCACATTTAATTCTTTTAAACCAGTTTGGTTCCAGTTTGGTGTTGTAACCCATGATTTTTGTTTGAAATTGTAAAAACTAGTTCTGCTTAGCGTTTGAAGCACAGGTCAAGAATATTTGAATACGAGGATTAGCCATTGTCAAATTTTTATATTTATTTTTATAATTAATTTTTATAATTAACAAAAAAAAAAAACAATTTTAATATAATTTGAAATAAAATATATTTTATTAAATGTAATATAAAAATATTGTGAAAATAATTTTCATTCATATAAATACATATTACTATTAATAAAATACGTATTTTCTTTTCATTATCAGAACAAAAAAAAAATACACGCATCCGAATAAAATCATAAATGTACTATCCTCACCGAAGCAAGAACGCAACTGCAGTGCCAATAATTAAAAATATACAATCAATCAAGAATAATTGAGTTGAGAGTCTATCAACCAATCACAATCAATCAATTGCTAAAATTCTCATATTCTTACCTCATCCAACAATATATTCGCTCACCTCAACCAGCAACCACCTCAACCACCACAACCGAACAAGTGGCAACATCAACTTCTAATCTTGAATTTTTGTTTAGCGAAACCAAATTTGACAATGGCTAATCCTCGTATTCAAATATTCTTGTCTAAGTACCTAGATTTTGAAACTATTTTTTTTGAGTCATAGTGGAACTATTAGATACAATTTTTTTGCAAAAAAATATTTTATACGAATAAAAAATGTACCCGAAATAAAATTGCTTTAATGACTTCATCCCCTGCTTTAATTAAGCATTAACCGAAGTAATCTTCATACAGATAATGTAAACGAAGCCATTGCAGATTTAAAGGAATAATGCTCCATTTAGACGGAAAAGAAAAACTAGTAACTAGTAAAACGTGGATTCACTGCTTAATTTCAAGAAAAAGTACCAACCGAAAAACTATTTCTAACTGAAATTCCTTTTTACGACTGAAAGTGGTTGGTACAAGTGAATATTGATTTTTACAACGAAACTCAGTAAATACAATGAAGGTTGAAGCTACCAAAACACACTTTTTAAGTCGGTTGGCACTTTATTTCTCTGTGTGTATCCTTCACTGTTATTTTAATGCATAGCCCTTGAGTAGTGTGACATTGTTATAGTATAAATTTTCAGAGCTTTTTTTGTAAATTTAAGATGAAATAAATATTTTAAAATTTAAAATTTTTTTTTAATAGATCTTTTGGAATTAGTATAAGCTTTTTGCTACCGGTGTAAAAGTCATGTATAACTAGTTCTAAATCACTATTTCCCAAAGCACGCCAAATATGTAGTTAAAATGCTGAAACAAAATTTTTGCTGAATTTACTAAGTTTTTTGCTGATATTAGAATATTTTTCTGCAAGGATCCTCCCAGAGAAAATGTGGCTGACTTTACTGACTTTTTTTTCAGTGTGGCAAGTGCTTTAATAAAAAAATAAAATACAATAATGTCACATTTAAATTGATAACGTGCTATCGTTGTAAAATAACACGATTTTTGATACTTTTCTATGTTTTAATCATGCGAAAATCATGATATTTTACAACGATAGCAGTTTACCACTTAGGGCGAGTAAGTTTTCTAAAAATAACCAGAGTTTAACTTTAACCACTGATTTTTCCATATAGATTTGACATTCATAACTGCTGACGCTGACTTCAATGTACGCAAATGCTTCCGTCTTCCTGACCACAATACCGTACTACAGGCGGAGGTCACCGCAATTACGGAGTGCATTAAGCAGGTGAATATCATGGGCTTGATATTGTGATTTTCACGGATAACCAAGCGGCTATCCGGGCTTTATCTACAGACTCTGTGGAATCAATGACGGTACTCAGGTGTAAAGGGGAAATTAACGTTTTCTCTGCACGGGAACGCATTGAGATTATATGGGTGCCGGGACACTGTGGTATAGCGGGGAACGAAGTGGCTAATGATTTGGCTAGGGGAGGATCTTCCCTGGAATTAGTCACTTTGGGGAACGCTAAACCTTTTCGAGCTCTCAAGGCGAAGCTGGTGGACTGGGCTGACACCATGCATAGGACCATCTGGGAAAATGCGGGTGTTGGCAGGACTACGAGTATTCTCTGGGGCAACCAAGACAAGGACAAGACGAGGGAAATTCTGAATCTCAGTAGGAAGGAACTGAGTCTTTTGATGGAAATCCTCTCGGGACACTCGACACTTAGGACCCATCTCCACCATATTGGTAGGGCGGACTCTGAAGTGTGCAGGGCCTGTGGGGAGAACGAGGAGACCTTGGAACACTATCTCTGTGAATGCCCAGAATTTGCCGGGATCCGGGTGGAAATAGTATCCAGTGACCCAATATCCACATTGGGGGATATTAGGAGCATAGGATGCAAGAAGTTGAGGAGTTTCGTCAGTGCGACGGAGTTCCTGGGGTAGAAAGGTGACGTAGGACCGATTGCTTAAAGCGCACAACAAGTCGACATTCTGGCTTAAGTGTAAGTCCTCAGGGACTTGAGTCGGATTAGGGAAGTATTTTCCCTTCCCCGAATCCTCTTTTTGACCTAACCTAACCTAAAATTCATAACTATAGTTAAGCAGGTCTTAAACTGCTAACCACTTTTACATTATTCTGTGAACGGTATTTTAGCGGTAATGATATTTTAGTTATTTTGGTAACGGTATTTTATTGGTAACGTTATTTTAGTTATTCAGATAATGCCAATGTGCGCCGATATTTTTAGCCCCATTATGCCCCAATTCCAATTACCGGTTAATTTATCAAGAAACTTTGGGAAAATAATCTATTTGCAGCGATTATTTTTTTATCTTGGCAGATTATTTCGGAAACGGTATTTTAAGGATATTGGTATTTAAGTTTAGCGGTAACATTATTTTACGGATAACGGTATTTCAATTATTTCGGTAACGTTATTTTAGGGATAACGAAACTGCTTTGAATCCATAACGGTATTTTATTCGAACTTTCCGCAAAAAATTCCATGCTGTTTTATATAAAAAATATTTTATTTTATCTAAATCTTACAGTAATTAAAGATTATAAAAATGAAAAAATTAAATTTTATAAACATGTATTTTATAAATTAAATTAAGCTCAAACTGAATTTACAAAACATATCCGTTTTGGATTAAGTTTTAATTAATTGTAGTATTTGCATTTTGGCAAAATTTTATTTCGTATCATATTAGCAAATAAATATTAGATTTCAATAAAAGTAAAGTTCTGTTTTTTTTTTAATTTTTTTTAACAAACTAATATAAATCCAAAAATATATCCGGTGATTTTATAAAAATGACAATGAAATATCGTCTAAATCTTCTAATCGTCATTTAGTGATTTTGGGTACTAAAAATCGTCAAAATGACGATAAATCGTCAAACCTGGCAACACTGATTATAAAGCAGAGTAAATCAAAGAGTACTAATGAAAAGTGTGCCATTGTAAAAGAGAAGTGATGTAAGAGAGCAAATAAAAAAGTGTAAGAGATAAAAATAAATTTAATAATAAACTTAACTTCAACATTTGTAAATCCTTAAAATACATCTTCAAATTCTATAAATCTATCAATTACTCAAATACTAACATTTCATTCATGAATATTCTCTTATGACCAAAACACTAACAGAGTGAGAATTTATCAATGATAAAATAAATTGTGGCATTTGCAGTTAATTAACATATATATTAAAAATGTTTTATTTAAAAGTGTGCCGTACTTAACTAAAACAAAACAACTTGTTTTAAACAAAGTTTCTTCAATGTTTCAAAATATTAACAACAAAAAAAGTAACTATGAAATTGTTTATGTTAACAAAAGTTTTTAAGAGAGTTGCATAAACAGCTTTTAAGAGCTAAAGCTTTTAAAAATAATTACCTTTAAGAGCTTTGCAGGTAATTTAAGGGTTGCCATATCCTAGTTTTCTCTACACCCCTTAAAAATTTAAAAATATCGCAAAAAATTTTACAAATTAGAAAATAAAAATGCTAACACAAAGGACATATCCCGACGCAGACCCACAGAACATAGTGAGCTTTGGATATTATGTAGGGGAGAGGAATCTATCATGGCATTCACAGCGAAAAATACGCATTGTTCCAAAACGAGTGGAAAAGAATACAGAACTTTTATTTTAGAATAAAGAGCTTAATAACGTGACACTATATACAACGACACTTCTATTTTGATGACAATACAGAATTTTTTTTTTTAGTTAGTCTCTTTACAGGAAGATAGAAGAAGAAAACATTTTTATTGAAAAATTTTACGGACACAAGGGATACACCAGACTGCCGCAGTTTCGTCCCCCTCCTGGGACTCGTCAGTGGTTAATTCATGTGTCAATTGAACAAAGTATTTTATATTGTTAATTTGCTCTATATGAAAAACTTTTTATTTTTGGTGTCGTACTGGTATTTGAACTCACTGGCTTAGCATCAAGTTATGCATCGTTGTTTTTTGATCAGAAGAGAGAGAATTAACTAATAACAATGCACAATTAATTTCTCAACTAGAATGCTTCTTCTTCTTAATCCTATCTCTCTTTCACAAGTAATTATCACGTTTTTGATGCGCTTTATTCACATACAATAGTTGGATACCAAGTGTAGGTTAGAGATTGAGTCGCCGTTAAGCAAGTTTCTTCATTTTTCGTTTAAATTTAGAGACACATGCACTGCTATATAAATTATGTCTAAAGACTTTCAAATATTCTTGTTATACAAAAAAAAATTTGTT
Source organism: Delia radicum (assembly GCA_021234595.1). NCBI lineage: Eukaryota > Metazoa > Arthropoda > Insecta > Diptera > Anthomyiidae > Delia > Delia radicum. Next base: position 51,060,186 of record CM037853.1, read on the forward strand.
GTTTGTTAAATTTGTTTGTTTGTTAAATTTGTTAAAACTGACGCTTTATTAAGGAATTGTAGTGGGATTAAGCCAAAAATATTGCATATTAATGCCTATTTAATTTAATCGAGGTGGTGTCTGAGATTTTTCCGATATTCGAAATCGTCTTCTTTAATGCGACATTTCCCGAAGAACTTTTCCCCCAATATTTCAAATAGTATTTTAAAATCGTGGCCACTATGGGTCCACGATAGAGGCAATATTTTTTTCTTGACTACTTTAGCTCTGTGTACAAGTTAACTTAATTTTTAGTCGTGTTTTTATATGTACAAAAACGTAATAATTTTCAATCCAACTTTTTAACCATTTATCGTAAAATTGGGCAGCTAAACAAAAATTGTGTTTAATTTTTATTCTCCTCTACAAATTTCATTAAAATCTGCGCGTCCGGTTCCGGATATCTTCCTTGTAAGTAGTAAATAGAATGTGCTTGAAGTCAATAAGAATAGTGTTTAAACATCATTCATCTATAATAGGTGTCCCTTATTATTTTTTTTTTTTGGAAACGTTAACCTGTACAGAATTTCGACCAAAAATGGCCCATTTGTAAGAAAAGTTTATTTATACTAAAAGTTTTGAAGTTTTAAAATTTTGAAAAATTTTATATTTTATTTTATTTATATATTAAATATACTCCAAATTATTCAGATAAGGAATTCTAACCTCATCGGATATCATGAACCCACTTTGGAATGAAATAAAAAAATAAATAATGACCCACGAATTTGATAAAACTGCAAAAACGTGTTTTTTTTTATTTTTTATAAAAATTTTTTAAAATGCCGAATTTTTGAGATGTCGATTGCTATTTTCATAATATCGGAGTTGCAATTAAAAAAAATTAAAACCATAATTCGTGTTGGTGTCGACTACACTCAAAAAAAAAGTTTGTAAAGTCAGCAAAAAATTTTGCCGAGTCAGCAAAATTTTAGTCAGGAGGGTGCTTGCAAAAAAATTGCTAATGTCAGCAAAATCTTTTGCTGAAAATCAGCGAGCTGATTTTAGCAACAAAATTAGTAGATTCAGCAAAAGTTTTGCTAACACTTAGTAGATTAAAATACAAAAGCCTTGCTAAATATTAATAAATTTTTTGCTGAATTTTAGTAGACTGAAAAAAACGCCAAAAACTTGTAGAAAAATTGTAATTTAGTTAACTTATTTGCTTAAAATCATAAAACATATTTTTGTGATTCTTTTAAAAATAATTTACAATAATTACGAAATATAAAAATTTTCATTTTCCCACATTGGCGACATGTATTAATTTCATATCTGAAAATATATAGAAATAAATATATATAACATAACAAAAACTTTTCTTTCAACTACTTACATCAATGGTTGTCTAAATGATGCTATCTTTTAAAGGACGCAACTGCCGAAGATAATTATATAAACAAAACGAAAAAATAAACAAAAACAAACGAAACGAAAAAAACAACCCTTTTTGCAATAAGAAAAAGAAACCATACAAATCTACCTAAGATGTGTGTCTTTGTCTTTCGCTTTACTCTGTCTACATGTCTGTATAAGTTTGTTTGTTTGCAATTTGACTACACTAGATTATTAATCTATAAACATTTAGTTTAGAAATACATATTAAATTTAAATATTTTATTTTGTCTTTTATTTAATTAATAGACAATTATTTTCACAAGCCGGTGACAACGCAAAATTTAAGTTGTTTTAATCTTCAATTTTGTTTTATGTATGAAAAACAGATACAAAAATCTTCCATGGATGATTTTTTTATATGTCTTATTATAGTTGTACTTTTTAGTATCATTTTCCTCTTCTCTACTACATCTTTACATGCCGCGACATCTGCTTCATTCTGCGTTTATCTTTCAATCTGGTTGTCGTCCACACTATTATCAGCACAATTTTTTTTAGCAAAATTAATTAGTAAAACAGTATAATATTAGTAAAGCATTAGTATAAAACAGTTATGTGCTGAATAAGTATAACAAAAATTTTAGCTGAAAACACGATTTTAGCAAAAAAATTGTGCTAAAAAATGGTATACCTGATTTACAAGACATTTTACTAACTTTTCTACTAACTTATTTTTTTGAGTGTACTTTCCATGGCATCTTATGAAAATTGATTATTTTGTCAAAGACCAAACAAAATTTAATAGTTTTCGTGGTTTTATTGGTGTCAAGTGGACAATTTTTATTGATTTAAAAGTTTTACACTCTTGTAGTCATAATCAGGGACCGTAATCATTATGAGTTTTATAATAAAAATTACACAATAATGATTATGTTATGAGTTTTAATAATTTTCTTCAATGGTAATGATTATTTTTGAGTAATAATAAAAAAAAATCAGCAATAATCATTATTTTTGAGCAAAAAAAATAAAACTCAAAAATAATCATTATTTATGATTTTTATTTTTTCGCTCAAAATAAAACTCACTTTCATGTAGGTGTAAATATATATACATATTAATGTGGGGCGATTAGTATGGACGGAAAGAAATCTTAATGGGCGCTTCGCGTTTCTGATTCCTGGGATTGTACTGAGCAAAAAAGTCAACTAAAACATACGTCTACGGTGAAAATCGAGCTTCCAAATTTTGCCTTTACGGCAAAAAAGCCCTATTTTGAAATTAATAATTAACCCCTTAAACCATACCCACAAATATGATTGATGTATTAATGTGCTAGAGAATCTTCCAAAGAAGAGATTGATACCATAATCTTGGATAAGCTCCTCCTTCTTTCTGAGATATGTCCATCCCACACATTGTTACTTTCACAAAATACGGCAAAAAAAGCCCTATTTTGATTTTAAAAATTAACCCCTTAAACCTCACCCGCAAATATGATTGATACATTAATCTGCTAGAGAAATTTCCAAAGAAGAGATTGATACTATAATCTTCGATAAGCTCCTCCTACTTCCTGAGATATGTCAATCCCACAAATTTAAAGTGAGTTTTATTTTGAGCGAAAAAAAATAAAAATCATAAATAATGATTATTTTTGAGTTTTATTTTTTTTGCTCAAAAATAATGATTATGGCTGATTTTTTTTATTATTACTCAAAAATAATCATTACCATTGAAGAAAACATTAAAAATCAAAAATTTAAAAATCATGACGGATATGCAAACATTGTCAAAAAATAATAATAATGGTGCAATAAATTTTGTTTTATGTCTCTTCTAAGTGATTGATTTTTTGATTCAAAAAAACGAGCAATAATCATTATTTACGGTCCCTGGTCATAATATAAATTACGTTTCATAGGTCTTTTTTTGTCCCCAGGTCACTAAGGATTAACTATGTTTTAAATAAAAATACAAATATTTATTCAACTTTTGACAAAGTTATATATGATTATATAATTACAACTATTATATTGTATTATAAAAATAGCAATCGTCATCTTTTAATTAGGCATTTTAAAAACGTTTTTTGCGTTTTTCTAAAATTTGTAAGTATTTTTTGATTCCTGGCTAAAGTGGGTTAATGATATCCGAATAAGTCAGACTACCATATCTGAATAATTTTGAGTATATTAAAGAAATTGTAAATTAAAATATACTTTTTTCAAAAATGGGTAATTTTTGTTCGAAATTCGGCACGTGTTAACGTTTTCTAATAAAATCGATTTCTGTCATTTGTAACAATTGGCAATAAAACTGGAGGGCGTAATAAACGAAAATTGACAAACAATTTTTTAATGGACATCATAATGGACGCACTGTTCCGTTTTCAACGCAGTACTTTAAGAAGGCTATATTTTTTTAGTGGCTAAAGACAATTCAGTGGTTGAGAAAGTATAAGATAATAAAAAACAATTTTTTTTTAATCCAGAGTTGCCAAATAGCTCTTTGAATAAAAAAATATTGGCCTTATTTGATAGGACCTTTTTCATTGCTTTTTTAATTCAAGAAAGACAACTTAATTTTTGTAAACATTCTTTTTATAATATATTTTATTTTTAAATAATTAGTATTATTTTAATACCATTTTAAAAAAAAATATGTTTTAAGTTTTTGCAAAAAGTATTATACAGTTTTTGGAATGACCTTGATTTTTAAATAGTGCAAATTGGACTGTTACCCTTTTAGAATTACGGTTTAAAATATGACAAATTTTTAATGGTTTTGAAAATTTTCTGAGAGTTATGACGAAATAAATCCTACCACTGGACTAATGCACAAACTACAGTACACTCATTTGGTGTTTATTACCGTTCTGAAGACGGATTAGTGATAGAAATATAATGCAGAACAACTCAGTAACTGTGAAAATTTTAATTGAAGCTTTTCTAAACTTCATAACAAACTTCAATAGAAAAATATATATTTAATTATTATTAGGGCTCGGAACTTCATGTAAATACATGTTTGTTGTTGTTACACTCAAAAACTTCTTCCTGTAACTACATGTCAATCATTCGTGCAGTAAACGGAAATAGTCAATTTAACTGTAATTGTAGTAATTTTACTATGGGGAAATGTAAAATAACTATTTTTGAGAGTTATTCCCAAAAAACTGCAAAAAATAATGAAATGTGTGTATAAGTAAGTTTTAAATATTTTCATTGTTATATTTATTACATTGATTTCAAAAAATAGTAAACAAATTAAAAAACCTCAAAACTATTAATTATATGACAAAACTGATCACACATTTAATGAAAAATGTTTAAGCGACAACACAGAGACTTTAATATCCAATATATAAAACATACATTTCCATATGTTATATTAAATACTTTTCAGCTTCTCGGAATCGACTTAAGCAAGTCTAATACAGCAATAATTGATATATTTACTAATATTTTTGTCGTACTTTTTTATTGTTATTTTTTTAATAGTTGATACCCAGGAAAACTTGCTATTACCATAGAATGGGAAATGGAAGAAGAAAACAAGAATCAGAAGTACTTATAGTTGAGGCCAAGAACACCTGATTTTAACATGGGGGTGTCATAGGAGGCAAGGCCTTGCCTTGTGCTTACATATAGGGACAAAAATAAGACGTTACAAAATATGTAGTGAAATCACCAGTTGCACATAAGTACTTATTTCATTTCTTATTTGCAGCATCAAAAGTAATGCTTAAAGCCATTATATGACGTATTACTTGTAAGGATGTTAATAAGTAGTTATTTATAGGTGCAAAAATAAGAACGTATTAACATGTACCTAAATAAGAAGGTATTAATAGGCAATAAAATAACTAGTTATTAATAAGGACTATTATAACTAGTTATTAATAGGTCCTAAAATAACTACTGATTTTAGTCATTACAAGGAAGGACTATAATAACTGCTTACCAGGAAGAAGTGTAATAAGTGGTGAACAGCGATTAATATTTTCTCAAGAAAAAAATTAAAAGACTTTGTTTATTATTTTCTAATAACATTTATTAAACATAAAAAGAACAAGAATAAAAAGAACATCTGGAAAATAAAATAACACTTATAGAAAATTCATCGTTGGAAGAACTTTTTATTGGTGTTGGAATAGATGGCTTGCCAATATTTAAAAGTTCTGGTGTTGGATTGTGGCCGATTTTGGGACAAATAGTTAATATTCCAAATAGTGCAGTTTTTATAATTGGATGCTATGTAGGTCCAAAAAAACCAGTCGACATAAATTGCTATTTTCATGATTTTGTAAATGACTTTTCTGATTTTTGGTTAAAACCAAACTAATTCAAGTGAAAATACGTGCATTTATTTGTGACGCTCCTGCCAAGTCCTTTGTGTGTGGCATAATGGGGCATAGGGCACTAAATGGATGCCCAAAATGTCAGCAAATCGGTCAGAGAATTGACTATGTCACAACTTTTTCCACAACAGCCGGCGAAATGAGAACCAACGAGGATTTTTATTTAAGAAAATACAGAAATTTTTACCACCCAATGCATATTGATAACGAAATGAAATTAGAAAGCATAGGAATTGGAATGGTAAGCCAATTTCCAGTTGACCCTATGCATCTTATAGATTTAGGAATCACCAAAAAAATGTTGATGCACATTATTAATAAAAAAACTATTTTACCATTACCTCGAAACGCATATATTTTAATTTCGGAAAAGCTTTGCTCTATGAGCTTTTATACACCATTCGAATTCGCACGAAGTCCCCGAAGTTTACTCGAAATATCAAGATGGAAAGCAACTGAGTTCAGACAGTTTACTTTGTATACAGGCATAGTTGCATTGAAAGATTTCGTTCCGGAAGAAATGTACGACCATTTTCTTTTAATTCATTCATTCATACAGAATTCTTTTGTCTTCTCCAACCAAACAAGATATTATTAAGGCACATGCAATGATTCAAATTTTTGTTGAAATGTTTCCAGAGCTATATGGTCGAAATAGTGTAACATATAATGTGCACAATCTTCTACACATATGTGAATGTGTCGAAGAATTTAAAGATCTAAATAGCATATCTGCGTATAAATTTGAAAACTATATGCAAAAAATTAAACAAAATCTAAAAATGCCCAAACACCTTTGCCAACAAATTTTTAATAAATTTTCAAATGATAAAGTTTTACTTAAAAATCCAGTTTACGGACTGCGGTATAGAAAAGGAGTTCCAGAGTCAATTTTGTTACCAAAAGGCTATTTTAGTACAAATATTCCAGACAACATTTGTCTTATGAAGTATAAAACTTTTTTACAAATCACTAAAATCCTAAGTGAGGAAGAATTTCTAGCAAAAAGATTTTCAAACTTACGAAGTTTTTTCAACGATCCCATGGATTCATTGGATTTAAATATTGCTTTGGTTGACGAACATGATGGCTCAGAAGAACAATTATTTAAAATAGAAAACATTCTGGCTAAAGTGCTTAAAATGTCGTACAATAATGAATATATATTGATTCCGGAAATTCATTCCATTCATGAAAAATTAAACGTACGTAATATATAATACATATTTTCAAAAGCCAATTTCTTTTTTAATAAAAGTTTTTTTTCATATTTTAGACAACAAATTTTTAAATCTTCAAAGGAAAATACTCGGTTATTCTTCGAAAATAAGAAAATTATTACCAAAAACTCTTAATGTATTAATAAATAAAATTTAATAATTTCTACTTAATATCAATTATCTTAATTTTGTTATTTACTAAATAAGCTTTTGTTTTGTGAGAGTCGTTTATGTATAACTATATATTTGTTTGCTTAAATAAATTGCATTTAAATTATTAATTATGATATATTATGAATCTTTATAAATATACCTTACAAAAAAGTAGTTACTTATTACCTTACAAGTACCTTATTTCTTTGGCCCTTCCTAATAAGCAGGTATCTAACACAATATTAGTAAGACATAATTGTTTAGCTTCCAAAATAAGTAGTAATGTATGTTCATATCAGTAAGGTATTATTTCAGACCTTCAAAATAACAACAAATGTAATGGATAGTCATTACTACAAAAGGTCTGAAATAAGTGATAATAAGTAACTTATTATTTTTGCTATTCCAAATAAGCAGATATTTAACACAATATTAGTAAGGCGTTGTTTTTTATCTTACAAATAAGCAGTTACATATATTCATATTAGTAAGGTATTATTTCGGACCTTCAAAATAACAAAAACTGGAATGGATAGTCATTACTTTGGAAGGTCTGAAATAAGTCCTACCCATTACCAAAGTTTTGCTGGGTAATAACTACAATTTTTAGTAATTTTTATGACAAATGTAGGCATCGCCTTTTGAATTACATTTGTAGTTATTTTAAGTGTAATTTTTAATCGTTTCTACATTCTTACTTATCTGAGTGTAGCTGTTGAATAAAGTTAATAAAATGTCTTTGCGAATTAACAAATTTTCAACAAAATAGCATCGATTTTTTACTGCATCTTTTTGCATATTTTGCTATAAATGCATATTTTGCTATAAATGCATATTTTGCTATTAATGCATATTTTAAAGTATATTTTGCCATTTGTTGGTGAATATTTTTCATTAAACGGCATATTTTGAAAACATTTTTGGTTAATTTACTAAAATCTGCGTTTTTGCAAAATATATACATTTTTTTTAATACATAATTTATAAATATTTTTTGATTCATATTTTTTTTTATTACGAAGACAAAAATATACAGAAAAATTTAATTATTATAGAGTGTACTAGCTTTATATTTTTTTTGCTTGTTTTGTATTTCAATAGTTTAAACTTTTTTCCATAAGCTAAGAAAATTTTGGAAAAAAATCGTAGAAATAAAAAAGTTACAGCTTAAAGTTAAACAATCTCTTTGTCCCATATTTTACATGAGAAATATTTACTTTAAATGGTTTTTTCTCAAAACAAGATATTGAAAATCGGGTGCCACTGTGCAGCCTTATCGGGTTGATCGATTTTCAATCGTTTTTTTTGGTTTTGTAGAGAACTAAAAAATGAAGTCCCTAACGTAGAGACATTTTGAAATTTCTGGCTAGTATTTATTTAAAAAATAAAAAACAACGATTTTAAAATTTTTAAAGTTTTCAAAAATGTAAAACTACGGCTACGTTAGGGACTAAAGAATCTATTAGTGTGTGATGGCACGATGGCACCGGATTTTTCCTTAAAAAACGGTATATAATAAAATGGTTACCAGGGTTGCCACAGTAGTTTTAATTCAAAATAATAATTTTTAGAATAATATCTAATATTGCGTTTTTATATTGCAAAAAAAATTTTTTGAATAAATCATTTTTTTATTTATTTATAATTCCTCAAATAGTGTCGTTGTTATTGATTTCTAAAGCTAAATTTTTAAGTACTTTTAGGAAAAAATTATTTAAATTGCGTAAATAATGTTAAAAACGTTGGAAAAATCATAGTTTTATAATAGTTTTATGGTTATAGTTTAATAATTTTTTAACAATAGTTTTATAAATTCAAGTGCTTATGTTACTATTTCTAATGTATGTTTTATGTACATATATAACACATTTTCATAAATGCATTAACTTCCGAGCCCTTCTTATTGTAAACTACAATATAAAAATAAAATATTTTATAAAAATAATATTTACAAAAAATTCAGATGTCCACGGAACATATTACGAACGCATTCTGATATATTGTAGATAACATATCAAGTAAACTCCGAACAAAAAAAAAAAATTTTAATTTTTTTATCTATTTTTTTTTAATAATATATTTTTTTCCTTCAAATCGTTTCGAGAAGGTTTCACCATGCATTTTACTAAAAAGTCCCAAATTTAAACTGAGACAAAACGGGAACTGCAACGAATTTAGAAAAAAAAATAGAAATTAAAATGTTAATAAGGTCCAGGAATCCGTTTGGTGTATCGATTTCCTAAACAATGACCCAATACAGACTTAAATTTAAGAAATTTTAAATAATATTTTTTTTTTTTTTTTAAAGAGAGGCAAACTCAGGAAATTCTTCCTATTAACTAATGTGTTGCTTTCTTTTTTGGAAAGGGGATAGTGGAGAGATGAAAGGTGGTGAAAGATGAAGGGCTTCAAACATGGCAAAACTGTAATTGCGCGAGATGATAAGTCTAAGAACAGTTGTTGCTCGCCACCTGATGTAGAGTTGGCGAATTTATTAAAGCTTTTTGTTTCATAGCCCTGATTCATTATTTTACTTTGGTTGGGTTAAGTGCTATGGGATCACCGTAGGGGTTGGGGGGGGGGGGGGGGGGGGTGTAGCGATACATATAAGTGATAGAAAACTGATACATATTATTTTTCTAAATTGATGTTGTCGTCCCCGGGAATCGAACCCGTGACCATCCGTGTAACAGTCCAACGCACTAACCATTACACCACAACGCCCACAAAACAAACCAAAAAACAAATTATGTAATCTAATTTAAACGAATTTAAACCATGTTTTAAAACAAAAATTATTAAGATTGTGAAACTAATATTGAAAACTTTAAAAAAAAATAATAATAACTGCACATTTTTAAATTTTGAGTACACATTTCACTATTTTAAGTACATAAAACACAGATATAAATGCATTAACTTCCGAGCCCTACAGATGACAAATACGAAATTTCATTTCGCTCATTAATTGTGGGTATATGATTTTTAAAAATCTGACTAATCGAAGCATAAAAATTATGTAATTTATCAATATAAATTGAACTAAATAGAATCTCACCTATATCTGTACAAAATTATTGAATTAAGGTGACTACAAATTATAAACCAATTCTCAAAATAAATCAATTTTCATGCCAATTGCCTAATTTTGTAAATTTTTTTGCCTCTCTTTAAAGTAATTTGTTTCAACTAAATATTTGTTTGCTGAAAATTTAAATATTTAAACATTGTAAAATATTTACCAAAGAAATGAATAAGAATGCAAATGCTGTGGCAACTCTAAAATAAGCTCAAATTAAGCTTTTTTTGCAACTCAAAATTTAACCATTAAAAATTATTTAGCAACACCAGAAAACACCAAATTAATTTTACAACTAAAAAGAAGCTTTTAATTATAAAGCTTCTATAAACACAGCGAAAATTTATTGCAAGGACCAATTGGATGCTGACTATGCTAACATAAAAAAAAACTTAATGTAACATAATAAAACGTTTATAGAATTAGTTTAAAGTAAACAAAAACTATAATAAAAGCTAAAATCTATGTTAATAATTTGCAGGCTCATAGAGCTTTTACTATAAAAAAAATAACTGTTTGAAATAAGTCAAACCTTTTCAAAGCTCCCACCCTTTAAAAACTCCAAAACAATCTAAGCAAATAAAAATAAATTTAAAAACATATCTTAACACCTACTACTGATTTAAACAAATAAAGCTTTAAAAGTTTATTATTATAATACGGCCCTCGCCACCAAAAACATAAACTATAAAAATGTCACACATACCAGATGATGCTAGCAGTATGAGCGATGATGTCTTCGAAGATCCTGAAACTACACAAAGACGTGTAGAGGAGATAAGACGACGTAAAGATTATGCCAACACCGAATATAGTTTAACTAGAGGTTCCGGTTATTACGGAGACGGAGCTTTAGCATCTTCCGAATATTGTAGATCTCAAACGAGCAGTGGTTATCCGGGTTATAGACCACCACGAGAAGCTTTACAAATGTATGCCTTAGAAGATGCTGGCTATACAATAGATGATTATGATGATGGTTGGCGTTCCTATCATTATGATGAAGTCGGTATGCATCAAACACATCATCATCATCCACCCCATTTACAACCCTTTGATGATACAGTCAATCATAAGGTAAGAAGAGAAATTTAACAAAAACGAAAGTTTGTGAAAAACTTTGACTATTAATGTGTAAATTATTTTTAGACTATATTGTTGGGTGATTCTGGTGTGGGTAAAACTTCATTTTTAGTTAAATATAATACGGGTGAATTTCGTTTGGGTTCATTTTCTGCTACGGTTGGCATAGCATTAACGGTAAGTTTCTTTTTAAGGAATATTCATTATATTTGTATATAAAGTAACTCTAAAGCAACATTTTATGTATATAAACAATGTTGATTAGGTATAATTTAGCTATAATGTATAACCAATTGAGTAAAATGTTAATTGAATTGAAAAAATTGTATAGTAGTATATGTATATCAGAGATGGAAGTTACGATGTATGGATGGAACTCGGACATACGCAAAATAGTACTAAAGTAGAAAACATATATTGATAAATATTATATCTTTGAACTTTTTTTTTTTTAATTGTAAAAATTCTATTATATATTAATTTAAGCGTCTTAATTTCAAATACGGCGAGCAGTGGTTTACTTCCTATTTGAGCCACTTTTTGGTACAGGTGTAAATCGATTTTCTTTTATTTAAATTAGTTATTATTGAAATTCACTGCATTTGTATTGAAATCGTGTGCAAAATGTAGGCACTTAATTTAATTCAACACTGATAAAAAAAAAATTAGTAACATTTTTTGCTAAACTACTAAAAATTAGTTACAAACAACGATTTTTTCTAATATTTAGTTATATTTGAGCTAAATTATGGCTAATTGAAAGTAACAAATTAATCTGCTAAAATTAGAAAAAAATGCAAAATTTCTGTAAGCAAAAAAAAAAAAACAAAATCAATAAAAAAATTTGAAATTTTTTAATATTCATTAAAAAATGTGAAATTTTTTAAGAATTTTTTTGTATATTTTTTTTAATGCGAATAAAAATATGACTTTCTGAAATCAGCAAATCTACAATTTTTTTTAATATCTAAATTTAATTATATCTAATTTGATGTAATTAGATACATATATATTAGATACTAATTTTTTAATCGTATCCGGTAGAAACGAAAAAAATTTCCGTTTTCAAATGCGGGTTGCGAAAACATATTAAATTGGATTTGGACAGTTAATTTTTGTCTGAAATAGGACATTTTAAGTATATTTTTGAAAGCAAGCGGTTAACCTATGAAATAAAAAACAGATGTTATAATTTATAATTGAGGTGTATGGTAGTTTTATAAAAAATAAGATTTTAGTCAGAAGGCGGCTTGTAAAAAAATTTGCTAATGCCAGCAAAATCTTTTGCTGAAAATTAGTGAGGTAATTTATGCAACAAAATTAGTAGATTCAGCAAAATTTTTGCTAACACTTAATTGATTCAAAATGAAAAACTCTTTGTTAAAAGTTAATAAAATTTTTGCTGGATACTAGTAGACTGAAAAAACTCAAAAAATTTGTAGAAAATTTAGACTTTAGTTAATTTATTTGCTGAAAATCTTAAAATTTGTTTTGTTATTATTTTCAAAATAATTTACAATACGTTACAAAGTATGAAAATGTTCATACTCCCACATTGACGACATGAATTAATGTAATATCTGAAAATATATAGAAATAGCAATATGTAACATAAAAAAATTAACTTTCATCTTCTTACATGGTTGTCTAAATTATGGCATCTTTCTAGAAACCAAACAAAACGAAATAACTAATTATGAAATATATAACCTTCTTTTTGCAATAAGGAAAAGGAAACATACAAAATTACTTAAGATGTGCATCCTTGTCTTTTGGTTTAGCCTGTCTACTTGAACGCATATTTGTTTGCAAGTTGATCACACTATTGTAATAGTCACTATAATCATTTAGTTTACAAATACACATTTAATCTTCATTAAATTTAAAGATTTTATTTTGCCTTTAATTTAATTAATACAAGCAGAAAAAAGAGCATCTTATTATAATAGTTTAAGAGCATAATGTAATGATTGCAATGCGCAACAATGATAATATGATCGTATCAATCATATTATGATTTTAAATGTCAATAAAATCGTCCTCGGTAATCATAATATTATCAGGCAGAATCAGTTGGTGAAAGTTTCAGGAATTGCGAATGAAAATTGTGTATTTCAGATAGTCATAACTTTTACGTCTCCTTTAAATATACCTTAAAGCCGATGTTAAATTGTAAATTAAAAGTTATTTTTTATATTGATTACTTTGTAAATGTTTTTTATAAAAAAAATTATATACCAACATTTGGCAGCAAAATTCATCAACGAAATTGAACTGAGATCGATTCAAAACATTAAATGTTATTTAAAAAAGTTTATAAAATCATAAATTATCTTTAATTAAAAAGTGCTTCGCCTAACTTAAAATCTAGTTAAAGCTCGTTACTTTTCGTTACGTTAATAAAATTGTAGAAAGGGGTCTTGCACAATAATATAAAAATTTATCTAAATGTCATCTTTGATCCATGATGACCTGAAATACCAATAACGTAACACTTTTTAAATAAATGGGCTATTATTCATTAAGCGTCTGAATTTCCGAAAAATTACCGAAAATCTGTTATTTTTAAAATTAAACAGATCCGAAAAATTTAGATTATAAATTTCCAAAACGTAACATTGAGTTCTAGAGAGAAAATTTGCCACATTTCGCAACAAATCGCAAAAACAAACTTTTTGGCAAAAACTTTATTTGTATTATCAGATTTGTTTCTATTGTTTTTGTATTAATAATATTAAGATTTTAAATTGGTAAATTTTCTTCATTTCCACCGTTTAACTGCACGAGTAAAGGAAAGTTAAAAATTAAAAAATTAACTTTGAAATAATAAATAGGAGAGTAGAAATAAATTATATTAAAAATTTTATATGCGTAAATTTAAAATTATCTTTTAATCCCCTTTTCTATAAAGCGAACGGCATGGCATAATTCCTCTAGAGTAGCTTTATGTATTCTGCTACAATAATACAATATAGTCACATAGTTCCACCGGCAAAATTATGTATTTCTTTCGCTTTATAAAAAGAAGTGGCAATTATTCGATTCTAGATATTAAGAACATTCAATTTTATAAAAATTTTTTAAGTAAAATAATTTTTAGATTTTTAACTAAAAAGTCTTTAGAAAATATGAATACTCTAAATGTAGTTTTTGCCATAAATTATTCTTAAAAATATAAAACTAAATTTTTACTCTATTCAAGCCTTTTATAGAGATTTTGTACATAAATAACTAAAAGGTTAGAAAATGTCAAATGCGATTTTTTTTACAAAACTCGATTTTACGATTTTAATACAAAATCGCCAAAAATTTATCAAAAACAAGCTGTTTTAATAAAAAAGTATATAAAACCAGTTTTTGACTTTTCACGTTTCCCGACAATTATGAAAAAATTTCTCGAGAATTCCCGAGAAAATTCTCCCTAGTGTAAACCAGTGCTGTTCAAATGAGTTTCTTGGTGCGGACTTGCTCCGATATATAAACATTAAAAAAATGATTGAGTGCTAAAAAAACATATACGCAGAAAAACAAAGTGCCAACCGAATTGAAATTTGCATTTTTGTGCCGACAACCTACAAATTCGGTTAGTACAACATTTAATATTAATATTATTTCTGAATATTTTGGGTGTTGCAACTAAAATTCAATTGTATTAACCAAATTTTGTTGCGAAGACCAGTATTAAGTTGATCCAACCAATCTCAGTCGTAGTAACCAAATTTTATTTGGCAAATGTCGAAATATTTCTCTGTGTGTAGGAAAATTAATGACAAGTGATCAAACTATTTGCAAAAGGACGCTGAATCATAGTCCCTTGGTTGTACTAACTTGCAGAAATTCGTTCTCCTGGTTTTTATATGTAGAGATTACATAGCATAAAAATGGGGCTTTTATTTTGAAATCAAAGCAATTTTCTTTGATAACCAAAATACCTATAAAATTTAGCTGCGTAAAAAGTGCTTATTGAACCCATTAAAAATAAGTCATTATTTTTCATTTAACAATAATCACTACAATAGGCCGTTATTAAGATGTAAATATTTTGTATTTTAAAATAATGCTGAAGGCAATGATATATCACTATTTGCAATGCAAACAGTAAGGAGATGACATTACCAATAATTTGCTGGTTATTTTAATTTTTTTTTATTAAAATTGTTGATAAAATTCCTACTGTTTGCAAAAATCACACATTTGCTATTCAGTTTTCATGTTAACGAAAAACTACACTGTATATTGCGATTTTTGCAACAGCAAAATAACACCAGTCATATCGTGTACATTCCCGTCGAAACTTTTTTAAAATAGAGATAAAGGTAATTACATATGATGACAGTTGACAATTTTAAAATTTTCGAACAACAGAACGGAAAAAATGAATGTTTCACATTAGTAAATATTACCTTAAACTTTTACTGTAAATGGCCCATCGAAACTTTTTAATAAATCAAAATCTTTTTTTTTTAAATACATTTTATAAACAATTTTATTTTATTTTTCTAAAAGTTTTATACACTGAAGAAGAAGTTTCCCGTACTTGTGAGCACTTATCATTAAATATTTTTTAAATTTCCCATCCCTGTTCTAGGTAAAAAAAAAACAAATTTATTATTTGTGGGAGCAATAATTTGGCAACATGTTTCCTGTGGTAGTTTTGTTTAAAATATTTCTAATTTACTCCCTAGAAACTTGTTGCTTCTTGTTTTTCTAGACAGTTTGGCGCCTTTTTATAAGCACATTTTATATTATCAATGATTCTTTAGTATATGACCGATTGTTATCTATATTTCATACTTCAGTTTGTAAAGTGTTTTCCTAGCTTTTGGTTGTGTCAGTAATTGTTAAAAATACGCAAACAGCAAAAACCAGTCAAAATATTATTATTATTTTAAGTAAACTCAATCATCATAACTTTGCATGTATAAAACCATTGTGTTGTATTTGTTTTGCTATATATTTGAAGGAGATTACAAAGAAAACAAAAAAGTGCGTTAAAACTGTACTCAAATTTCTTTAGTGAAATACTTCCAATGTTGTTTGAGTTTGTAGCTCATGGTACTGAGATACATTTTGATTGCCTTGACATTGATTTTATCTAAATTTAGTCTTTTAGTCAGTAAATGACTACGTGTGCTGATGAATTCTGTGCAGCTTTAGTGGTTTGTTTTTGTTGTTACCAGGAAACAAGTTAATTATAAAAAAAATTCTTTGTTAAAAAACTAAAATAAAAAAAAATTGTGTTAACACAAAAGTGAATAGAAGTGAATAGTGAAATTGGTAGAAATACCAAAACATAAATAAGTAATGTATGTATAAAATAAACATCTCTCATCATTTAATTAAGCTTAATTATATTATGGTTAAACATATTTATGTAGAAACCAAAATTAGAATAAAAGCTTTTTCCATAAATTTAGTAAGTTTCATTAACGTATACGTGTTATTGATAATTAAATATCACTCATACGTCTAGTAGGTAGACTAACGTGAACATATGGTATTAATATGTGTGTGTGTTGGTTGTACTATTTGGCTTGAATAGGCAAAACATGTGTGGAATATGTTTTAATTTTTTACTTTGCACTATTTTGTCAGAATTTTAAAACTTCAAGAAGAGTTTATCCATAAACTATGCCAATTTAGTAGTTGGACAATTTTAAAACGCTTGTTATTAAAAAACTAATTATTTTTATTTATAACACAGTACAGACTACACTGATAATAATACATGCGTAAAATTACGAAAAATGTCAAAATAACAAAATGTTTCGTAAAATAAACGAAAATTTGTAAATTTTACGAAAGTTGTTCTAGTTTTAATTTCGTATTTTTATGCATAGATTATTATGAGTCTATAAATTATTAATTCACTTTTTGTAGAGAGCCAACGGACCGCGACCTTTTATTTGGTGTATTCTATACTTGATACCTCCAGCCATGCTTTGGACGATATTCATGTCAATTTTTTGACACTGCTTTAAATTTTTTCTTCAATACTTCAGAGCATTTGGCTTCCCAATAATTTTCATATACTTTTTGGCATAAAATACTCTAAAAGTCCTCAATTGAAAGGGCTTTTTTCTTGCTTTTAAATAGAATCTACACTCAGGAAATTCTTCCTATTATTAATGTGTTTCTTTCTTTGGAAAGGAGATAGTGGAGAGATGGAGGGTGGGGAAAGATGAAGGGCTTCAAAAATGGCAACACTGTAACTAAGCGAGATGATAAGTCTTCGAACAGTTGTTGCTCGCCACCTGATGGGGAGAGAGAGAGAGAGGAGAACTTATTGAAGATTTTTGGTTCATAGCCCTGATTTATTATTTTACTTCGGTGGGGTTTAGCGCTATAAGAACACCGGAGGTGGGCCCTGTGATACAACGAGGGATAAAAAATTCATAAATATTAATTTTCTAAATTGATGTTGTCGTCTCTGGGAATCGAACCCGGGGCCACCTGTGTAACAGTACATAGAGCTAACCATTACACCACAACGCCTACATTTATTAATAAAGGGTCCGCCATCTAACGTTTTTTTTCATCTAGTGCTTATTTCGTGAACGGTAACACTTAGTTCATGTCTGATTTGACAAATAATTAGTTTTATCCTTCCGCTGAACGAATATGGTCCGTATGTCCGTTATCTTGTGAAAAAAGTGAAAGAAACTGGCATCCTCATCGATAAACCAAAGCGTGAAAAGCCAAAAACAGTGCGTACACCCGAGAATATTGCTGCTGTGACAGAAAGTGTGCGTGAAGCGCCATCAACATCAATTCGCCGTCGTTCTCAACAACTGAACATTTCGGAGACATCATTGAGACGAATTTTGCATAAAGACCTTGGTATGACGCCATACAAAGTCCAATTGGTTCCGGAGTTAAAAAAAAAAAGTTATTTGGCGGACCCTTTATAAACATCCGCGTTTACAGGCATAACTTTTGAATCCTGGATGTAAAGTTGTGATATACACAAAAAAAATATTTCCTTACTTTTTCAATTAAATCGGTTTGTTAAAAATTTTAAAAGCTGTCAATTAAAAATTAATTGATTGAATTAAATATTTGCTCAAATTCGGAACTTGTGCGACAGTTTTTTTATTATCACTCAAAAGCAAACATCAACACATTTTTGGTTTTTTTTTTTTAAATTCCTCTAGTAGTTGTTTATAAATGTTTATATTTAGTGGTATTAGTAACAAATATTTTAAATTTATTTCAATTAGATAAGATATTAATTCTTATTAGGTTTATTACTTTATTAAATTAAATAATTTAGTTTCAGTTGTTTAAATCTGAATATTTATTTATTCTAAAAGATTATCATAAAATTGATAAAGTAATTTTTAAAGTTTAATTTTGTTTAATACAAATTTAAAATTTTTTGAAGCAGAATGAAAATGCAAAAAAAAATATATTAAAAATTATTTCAAACAAAAACAATACTCCGATTTCAACAAGTATTTCTGCTAAACGTACAAGCAAAATCGTATTTTAGGGATCAAAATAAGAAACTTTGCCGAAGGAACCATACCTCTAAAACGAATTCTGATGTCCCGACTTTTGACCCATAGGGTCAAACTTTAAAAAATCCCACTTTGACCCATTTACTTTGACCCAATCGAATCCAACCCAATCGACTATAATTTATAAATTCATCTGCTAGAGCGTCTTCCGGAGAAGAATAGAGACCCTAATCTTGGAAAGACTCCTCCTACTTTCTGAAATATCTCTATCCCGAGATTTGTACATTTTGCTATAAAAACACTGCTAAAAATGCAATCTTTCAACTTAAATTTTAACCCCTTAACGGTCACCTAGAATGATAATTTATGCATTAATCTGCTAGCGTGTCTCCCGCAGAAGAAGTAGCTCCCATAATCTTGGAGATTCCTCCTACTTTCTGAAATATCAAAGTGTGCTTTTTCAAAATTTGACTCTACGGGTCAAAAGAATTCGTTTTAGAGGTATGGTTCCTTCGGCTAAGTTTCTTATTTTGATCCCTAAAATACGATTTTCCTTGTACGTTTAGCGATTTTATATAGAGCTATACCTACTAGGTATGCTAATACATGCTAATATACCAGATATACTAATACATGCTAATATATATAACATTCGATACAAAGATATTTGGTTTCATAAACTAAGTATAAGATATGAACATATATCATAATATATTGCCACACATATAAGCGTATACAATGATATCAAGTTGTGAGTATAAGAAACTGTTTTTCATTGGGAATAAATTTTTTTTTTTATAAAAATTAAATAATAATAAAGTGTGCCCCGGTAGGCTAGTTGGTAGCGTGCTGGCTTATCTGTGCGCGGGTCGTGGGTTCGATTCCCACCAGAGGCACTGCTTGTTTAAAACATGTTAGAGATCGAAAATAAAAAATTTTAAAAATATCCCCTTTCACAATTGGGTAGAGCAACGATTTAATTTTTGCAAATTTCGAGGAAATTGTGTTTTTTTGGTAATTTTTGGCTTATTTGTTGTCATAAAATATTGAAAATCGAAAATTACCTACTTTTGTACCGTTTGTTGTTGTTTTTTTTATCATCATGACTTAGGGTTGAAAATAAAAAATTTTGGACTTCATTAACCCATGTGAACCAGAGGCCCCAAGAGACCCCACACTTATATATTTCAATTTAAAAAAACCTTGAAGATTTTCTTACTACTTTTGAATTTTAATATACGTGATGTAAAATATAATAACCCAATATTTGAAGATTCTGTGCCAAAAGTTTTGAACATATTAAACAACGTTAACCCTTGCCGAGCCGCATTAGAGTCAAAGAAGTTACTGCGAGAATTTATATATATATTTTTTTTTACAAACCTGGCTAAAACCAGTACTTTAATCATTAACATATATTTTAGACTAAATTAACCCTTAGATGCTCTTGGTGTCAAAAAGACCCATAGTTAAAAAACTTTAAAAATATGTTCTGTTATGTTAACTTTTAAGTAAAAAAAAATATATTTCAGTAATCGATTTCAAAAATTTTAAAAATGTGTGCTCGAATTTCTCGGTCAAGTAATAACTGCCACCTTAGTGGTCGGTCTGGGGCATTATTTATTACTGGGCTAGTTTTAAACCGATTTTGTGTTTTTATACCTTTTTGAAAACATAAATGTATCTTCATTTCGATTAAGTTACCTTCTTGAGTAAAAAATTTTACGACATTTAAAAAATTTGACAAAAACTAGAAAAAAGTGACTTTTTCGCCTTGTATTCCGTTTTCTAAACTTTAGGGCTATTTTGGGGCGGGAATGCATAGTCCGATTGAGCTAAAACTTTAACAATAGCATTTTTACACTAAATGACACAATCCTAGACCTGTGCACCTATAAAAATAGAAGATCGATTTTATAAAACCACTCTAATACCCACACATTAGTGGTTGTATTTCAATTTAATATATTTTTTGTATAAAAATATATATTTTTTAATTAAAAAGTATAAAAAATTATCAGTTGGAATAATCCGATTCATCATTGTAATTTTTCAAATAAACTGTATATCTTGCATTTATTTTTGGTACAACAATCTCGTTATGTTCCATATATTTTCACGAATTAAATGTCTTAAAATAATCGTTAAAACCAGTTAAAGGAAAAATATAAATAAATTAACTCACTGTACGTCAGATGATTAAGGTTTTTAATTACACTATGCAACGTGAAATTGTATTCCAAACTAGACCAGCGGGATCTAAATCTGGACTATCAGTTGACCAAAAACCCCCAAGGGTTTTCAAAACATAGCTCGTTTTCTCATTATGGGTAAAAATTAAAAGTTAAAAATATTATTTAATGCAGACAAACATATGTTTTTTTTTAAAAAAGTTTTCGTATTCTAAAATATGTATAATTTTTTTTAATAAAAAAATGTAAGCTAATCATTTTGACTTGTTTTCTATATATTAAATGTTAAAAAGAAAAAAAAAATGCTTAACTAACAGTACTGACGGTTTCATACTTAAGAAGCCCTTTTTAGAAAAAAATAAAACATACATCCAGGCGAATGAGTGATATATAAACATAATTTGTATTGCGTGAGTGTTTGTGGTGAAAACCAAATTTTTTGTTACATACTTTCGAGAGACATATTATAAAAACAATGGGAACAGGCGTATGAGTGATATTTAGGTTTTAATAAAAACGTATGTGTATGTGTTGTATTTTTGAAACTTTCTGTTGCATACTTTAGGGGGACTTAAGACGACTGAGTGATGTTTATAATTTTTATAATATTGGAAAAAAGCGAAAAAATAGTAAAACTACAGAAAAGGTAAAATAATTACATTTGGTATATTTTGTAGATACTCCAACATATACCAAATTTAATGCAGAAGTACCTATCAAGTCAAGCCTTAAATGCTGACATGGCAGCAAAAAATTTAAGAAATCCAAGTTTTGGAAATTTTAATTTTATTTTATTATTATTTGGGAATTGTGGGATTGTTTACAGCGAGACTTAAATTCAGACATCAATTTTACATTTGTGACTGTAAAGCCTATTTTAGTCCTAAAAATCATTACATTACGTCGATTAATAAATATTTTATTGAACAACATTACATCACACAGAAAAAAATAAAAACTGGTTTCAATTAAAAAATTTATTGGATGAATTAATATTTAATTTGATTTTGCACCTATCACGGAAATGATACTATCAATTAAAACTTTTATTGAAAATTAAAAAGGAAAAAAGTTATAAATAACTTCTACAACAAAAAAAAAATATATTACTAAAACAAAAATGTGTGTGAAAGATACGTTGGTATGTATGTTTTTGTTAATGCTGCGTCTGTTTGTATGTTTGTGTGTGTCTGCTTGTTTTGTTTGTAAACTTCAAATGCATTTGGTACTGAAAATTTTCTATTTAAGCATACAGTGTATGAAAAGATAAGTTGAGAATTACGTCTAAGATAAAATATATATTTATATATTTAAAAGTCAATTTAAATATTAATTGATTCAATTAAATATTTGTTCAGAAACAAATTCAATTCAAATCAAATCTTTAATTAGATATTTTAGGTTGATAATTTTTCTGTGTATAACAAAAACCTCAATTTTTACCTTCGTATTTGAATTTCTCAAGTTTTGTTCTACCAATAGTGTGAAGTTTAATAAATATTAGAAATTTATGAATATAAGAATATACTACGGGGTCACTGGAATTGATTCATCCAAAAAATAAGTTCAGAAACATCATGTTGTTGTTTATTTTTCTCTCATGCTTTGTTTTCACAATGCTGGATACATCACTACTCAAGAGTTTCGGCCTACAAAAAAAAAATTATATTCTGGGTAGTACTTATGAGTTTACAAACTTTGGTCTTCAACGTTTAGTAACGTCATGATGCTTGTTAGGAAAAGACCCTAACCACGTGCTTGATTACTGAGAAGACAAGAATGGCGCAAAATTGATGATTAATAAGTTTTTTGTTAAAGTTCTGCCTATTATGGAGGCTCTAGCTTTTCTCAAACCTTGGGGTGTTGATGAGATCTTTAGCCAGATCGAAATACTAGTATCAACCTAGCTAATATGTTTGATTTGCTTTATTTTTGTAAATATACGGAGGTTGATAGCTCGTTATAAAAAATAGGAAATGAAGTGTATGTTATTTTGGAGGAAACTGTAAATTGTTTCCTAATTTTTCAATTCGATGTCTATTAAAAAGTTTTTGCTGTAATTTTCAATTTCAAAAAATTTTAAAATTATTTCATATGGATGAAAATTTTTAGTATTTCTTTTTTAAATAATATGAAAATTTCAAAAAACCAAAAAAAAACCCAAAACTACTACTTGTTTTTAAATTCACTTCCAAATAACATTTTTGTTAAATCATTTCTAAAGAAATGGTCATTAATGCATAGTTTTTGTTCCTTTTGTAACTCATATTATTAATTTGAAAAAAAAAAAAACTAAACATAAACTTTTGTCCCTTATGTACTACATAATATATTTATTTAGCGAAAACAAGATTTATTTGTAAAAAAAAGAAACTGCGACAGCAAAATACAGTTTCATGATTTAATATTTCAAATTAAAAAAGTTTTTTTTTTTTTTATTTAAAAAAATTTCTACTCAAAAGAACTCGATATAAATAAGTAATATTTGTGTGTGTGTTGATGCTAAAAGAAAATTTTATTATGCCACTAGGAAACCATTATGATTAGTTTCCTTTTCCTCTTTAACAAAGGTTCGTATACTAATAGAAATAAATTAGTGAAAATTTTTTCTAAAGTTTTAGCTTAACTTAATAAACAAATCTGCCCTTCACAAATCAACAAATCTACAAATTTTTGGCGTAAATTTGTATTGATTTTAGCAAAATATACTGTTATTTTGCATTCTACTAAATTTAAGGTATATATAGCAAAATTTTGTTTCAAATTATAGTTTTTGTTGACTGTTTTTCAGCCTACAAATATTTAGTAAAAGTTTTTGCTAAATATTTTCAACTTACTAAAACTCAACTCGAATATAACTGTAATTTTGTAAAGTTTACAGTTTTATTTTTGCTCTACTTTTTTACTAAAACTCTGCTTATTTGAGCAGTTTTTCTGCAAGGCCATTTAGAAAAATTTTTAGTAGCTTTTTCTGCTATTTCTATAGTTTTATTTCTTTGATTGTAAAAATAATTGGATGTTACAACCAAATAATTCGACTATCAAGAAAATTCAGTTTTTCAGCTAAAAATAATTTTTCTTTTGAGCTTCCTCGGTTAAAATAATAAAAACTTTTTTTTTTTACATATAAAGTCATACAAAATGTTGCTTGGATATTATATCTCATGGGTTTTGTCTATATTATGGTTTAACCAGGAACCGAAATTAACAGTTATTTTAAAATTTTTAAACAAAAAAATCATATAGACCCAAATGTCGGAGAACTGATTCAGGTATACTATAATAATAATCCTTGTTTAGAAGTCTTTCATAAAATGGTCTGCTTTTTAAATTTTGAAGCAAATATAAAAGTTATTTTGTGACTTTTATTTTATGAGAAAAATAAAAGTTATTTTTCGACTTTTATTTTTTTTTTTTTTTTGGAAAAATAAATGTTATTTTTTGGGCGCTACGAAATAACCGGCAATGAAATAACACCCAAACGACAAAATGAAATAACCCCCAATGAAATAAATCCCAAAAAAAATGAAATAAGTCCCAACAAAAAAAAATGAAATAATACCCAAAAGAAATGAAATATTCCCCAAAGGTGAAAATGAAATAACACCCAAAATTTGGGGGTTGTTTCGTAATGAAATAACTCCCAAAGGAAGAAATAAAATAACCCCCAATGAAATAAGCTCCAAAGAAATGAAATATGTCCCAAATTTTTTTTATTTTTTGTTTTCATATTTTTGATTCTTTTGTTACACTGTTCAGTTTTTATACGTGGCGGCCTGCGGCCGATCTTAGGGGTTTTCTCCTCCATAGGACGCGGCAGGTGGCTTCGCTGAATACAGTTTTCCTGCGCGAGTCTCATTATCTTCCCTAGTGTGACGCGCGCAGGGAAACTTTATTCAGCGAAGCCACCTGCCGCGTCCCATGGAGGAGAAAACCCCCTAAGAGCGGCCGCAGGCCGCCACGCAGAAAAACTAACAAATATTAAAAAAAATTCACTTTTAGCAAAATGAAATATCCCCCAAAAAATATGAAATAACCCCCAAAATAATTGCATATGAAATAATCTCCAAAGAATTTAAATTTTGGGCTTTATTTCATTGGGGGTTGCTTCATAATGAAATAATCTCCAAACCGTAAGATGAAATAATCCCCAAAAAAATGAAAAAACTCCCAAACAATTTTACACAATTTTTTTGGGGGTTATTTCATTTTTGGCCGTTGGGGGTTATTTCATTGGGGGTTATTTCGTAGCGCCTATTTTTTGACTTTTATTTTTTCGAGAAAAAATTAAAAATATTTTTGATTTTTATTTTATTGTGCAAATCTAACAGTTATTTTTTGACTTTTAAGTTTTTGAGCAAAAATTAAACTTATTTAGTATTTGCTCGTAAAAATAAATGAAATTTTTTTTTCAAAAATGCATAAAAATATAACATTTTTTTATTTTTAAAAAGATTATAACAAACGTATCAGAATGTGAGGAATGCCGATAAAAATAACCATCATGGGAGTTTTTAGTTGCCATAAATATAAAAACACGAAGAAACAAAAGTTGCCTAAAAACAGAAAAATCAAAAATAACTTTTATTTTTGTTCGAAAAAGTAAAAGTCAAAAAATAACTTTTATTTTTGCTCAAAAAAATAAAAGTCAAAAAATAACTTTTATTTTTGCTCGAAATAATCAAAATCAAAAAGAACTTTAATTTTCTCTCAAAAAAATAAAAGTCAAAAAATAACTTTTATATTTGTTAGAAAAATAAAAGTCACTAAATAACTTTTTGCATCTAACTTTTATGATAAAAGAAATAATAATTACGGTCCCTGGTTTTAACTTTTATATTATGAAGTTATTTAGGTATTGTTTTCTGCTAAGTTTATTTATTTATTGGCTTTACGCATTGTATCACCCATAGTTACACTAAACATTTATATGTACGTTAAGGGGTCCAAAAACAAAAATTATTGGAAGTCACCAGTTCCATAACCGTTAAAAAATGCCATTATGATTATAAATATTTTCTTCCAAAAAAAATCTTAAAAACAACTTTTGTTTAGAGGTCGCAGATTGATATTGAAGTTTTAAAGTTGTACTTGCTGTATTATTTTATTTCAATTAAAAAATGGGAAAAACATAATAAATAACAGTAATCAGAGGCAAAAAAACTGGCTTTGAAACACATATTTTTTAATGGACCTTTATATGCTGAATCCAAATCTAGAAATTTTTTTTTTCTAGATTTGGATAAACTAGATAGTCCAAAGAACAAATTTTGGTATTAAATACGCAAATCCACTGAAAGTGTCCTGAAATATTTAGAGAAGAACTTCAAATTTAAACTACTTTTCGTCCATGTTTCAAATACCAAAGAAAACATTTTTTTCCATATAAAAATATTTTATTAACATTACTACTAAAGATATTGCAACTTTTTGCAGAACCTGCATAATACACATTTTTTTAATAGATTTAGGTACGCAGAGTCTAAATTAAATTTTAAAAAATTAACCCATTCCCGTGGCAATTTTTTGACGAAATGTGGTAAAAAGATGTAATGGTGTTTCAATAAGGTGTTTCTGATTTTGTTTAAACACTTATTGCGCCCCCTAGCGGCGGTATGCGCAATTAAATATGAAAAAAAAATTCCTATTTCTAGTGAAAAAAAGAGAGCCAAATTAAAAAAAAAAAAAAATAAATTATCTCTCTCTCATTTTTTTTTTCTTTAATTTTGATGACTTTTTAAATTTTGGCGTTTTTTTTTAATTTCAACGGTTTTTTTAATTATGGCAATATTTTTTGCAATTTCGGTGACATTTTTAAATTTTGTAATTTTGTAATTTTTATTTTAATTTGGCGATTTTGTGACTTTTTTAATTCAAGTTTTAAAAGTACTTGTACAAATTTTGTTTTAAAAATTAAAACAATATTCAATTAAATTTTTAATAATTATGATTGAAAATTAAATCAATTAAATAGTTACAAACTATTTTAATTGATACTACAATTTCTTTATAGGACCGAATTCAATTAAACTTTTAATTGAATCAACAAATATTTTAATTGAAATTTGATTTTAGTTTTTTCTGTAAACAGTAAACAAATTGGATTTTTACTTACATATTTTCACAAAATTTGACCATTTAAAAAAAAAAGATGTATTTTTAAGTACAATTTTTAAGAAAATCGAAAATAACCTAAAATTTATTAAATATTTGAGAATTTTGATTTCATATTCCTTTTCCCATACCCAAACCAGGAAAAAACACAAGCAGTATTTGGTTTTCGCGCAGAACACAATACTATACAACCCCTGGTAAGAATTAAAAATATTGTTAAACAAAACTTGGATGGATGTAAAGGCAGCATTCGACTCCGTTTGGATTGATGCCCTCATTCATAAATTGTTAACTGTAGGTTTGGACATTACTATAATAAAAATAATAAAGAGCTTTTTGTCTAACAGGTCCTTTAAAGTTCACATTTGGAATACCTCATCACAAGCTTATGACATTTCAGCTGGATGTCCCCAGGGCTCATGTTTATCTCCCATTTTAACAACATTTTCACGTACGATTTTCCAACTCTAATTGGTTGTAATTCTTCTATTTTTGCTGATGATACAGCTAGCCTTAGTTCGGATACTTTAGGAGAAGATATTGTTAGGAATTTAGAATCATCAGTAAATCTTGTAGTAGACTATTTTAATAAATGGAAGATTATGATAAATCCTACTAAAACTCAATCAATATATTTTACTAGGAAAAGGAAAAACTGTTTTTTTACCACAAACCTCTGTTAAAACTAACGATGTTTATATTCCATGGGAAGATAAAGTGAAGTATCTTGGTGTTATACTTGACAAAAACTTACTTTTCAACGAACACATAAGCTATACTATTTACAAAATTAATACAACAACAAAAATAATGTATCCTCTGATTAACAGAAAATCTGATTTGTGTATAGAAAATAAACTTTTAATACTTAAAAGTATATTCCATCCAATATTGTTCTATGCCGCTCCTGTCTGGTATACGTCATCCAAATGCCATTTAAAAAACTGCAAATAAGCCAAAAACAATATTCTTAAAATGATGTATAACTTGCCTTTTTTCTTTTCGTCATCAACGCTACATTCTATGTCCAACATAAAATATGTTAATGCAAAGCTTCAAACATTATATCAAAATGAACTATGTTGATAAAATATTAATATAAGTCTTTTACCTCCCCAGCCAAAAAAATACGAACGGCAAAGCATTGGCCCAGTGCTTTCAACGGTGGTATGAGCGTTGGCCGAGCGTTGGATATCTGAAGATTTAAGTGCTTTGCCAACCCCAAAATGATAACACCGGGCAGGGCTTGGCCGTTCCTTTTTTAAAACGTTGGCAAAGCACTGGCAATGAGCGCTTTCCCAGTACCAAAAACAAAATTTTAAAACGTTGGCAAAGCATTGGTAGAACAACCAATAAAGTGCTTTTTTAATAATATAATAAGTGCTTTGCTAACCCCAATATAATAACACGTAAAACTTTGGCAAAGCACTGGCAATAAGCGCTTTGCCAGTACCAAAACCAAAAACGACCAATAAAGTCCTACTTAGTAATTCACTTCAGTATAGAGTTGTATTATTTCTTATTGAATGATTTTGGTAATTTGAGCAGAAATAACAATAGCCTTGCTTCAGCTGAGTTAATTACAAAATAACTGAATATTTTTTTTTTTAATAAATTATTTTTGTGATAAGTTAGCAATTTTACACAACAAATTTTACTAAATAAAGAAATTTAAAAATAAATTTCTTAAGTAAAATTTTAGTACAAAAAATATACTTTGTGCTGACTATAATAGGAGACCTTAATATTCTTAACTTCAAATCATAAATTGCAATTAAGTTTTGAATTTTTCCACTCTTGTTGTGAACAAGGGATGTGCCACTGTTTTTATTAAGTTAACGGTTGAAAATTTTCTAAATAAGTACTGGCAATGCACTTTTTGCCAATGTTGGGAAAGCGTTTTCAGTCAGTACTGTGCCAGTGCTTTTTTATTTTTACGATTGTAAATTTTGTAAATCAAGTACTGGCAAAGCAATTTTTACGAACGTTGGCAGAGCGTTCTAAGCCAGACCAGTGCTTTTATTATTTTTACTGTTTTAAATTTTGTTAATTAAGCACTGGCAAAGCACTTTTTACTAACGTTGGCAGAGCGTTGTAAATCAGTGCTTTGCCAGCACTTTATTTGTTTCATCATTGTCAAATAGTGCTCTGCCAGTGCTTGAGTTTTCAGACCATTGGCAATTTCTGGCTGGGTCATAACAACCTTTTCTTATCTCACAGCGACCCCTAAATATTAACAAGTTTAGCTGAAACTTGTCACATAGACTTTTTAGACATTATAAATTATGAATAGGGGCAACAAAGTGGAGATTGCAAAAATTCAACTTTCATAACTTTTTGGACTCCCTTAATAAGGCAGCCGTCGTACAAAGAAAACCATTATAAATAAAAACCAAAAAACAAATATGATTTTAACATCAATCAGCCTACAATTGCAAAACTCTCAAAGTCTATATTTTTCACATTTCATTTCACATAATTACACACTGCAAACTACGGTAAAATAACATAATTTCTGGAATCAATTAAATCAAGGAAAAAGGTAAAATCTCTAGATCATAAATATCCTTGCCATTTTTTAATATATTTTTTTCGACATATCTCTTAAATTATTAAAAAAAAAATCACATTTACAATATATGTTTATATATTAAGTTACTTTCTTTTTGTTTGAAGTAATAATAGAATTTATTAAGGACCTTTGTACATTAAACAACTTTGCGATAGTGGGGTATTTAAAAAAATAATGTCATTCTCATCGGCCCCTCTGAATACACGCCTAAATAAATGTGGACCGATTTCTAAAATTTAAAGCTAAATTTAAGTCGCAATATCTCGAACACCATTAGTGTGATTAAAAATTTTTCAAAAATTCTTGTTCAGTGTTCTAAAATTAGTTACAAATGATGTGTTACACAACATATTTTTGTTAAGAGAATTTTACAAATTTTTTAAAACTCTGAAACTTTGGTCGAAGGTCACTAAGGGTTAAGCTTTCCATTTTTCTGTAATAGATTGAAAACAACAGAGTGTTGACAAATGTGTTAAATTTATTAATAATATGAAGCACTCTATGACGATCTGTTAAAAACAGCTGATTGGCGGCAATAAGAAATTTTTAATTTTGTTGTTAAATTATCAAAAATATACAAAAATGCTAAGTTTGGACTTATTTTTTTTTAACTTCAGATGAAAAATATGAGTGCCTATTGCTGAGACGAATGATATTCGAAGAAAACTGCTAAGTGTTGTTTAGCAAAATAACTCCGATCACGTCAAAACTTTTACCTCGCATAGTACTTTTTGAGCTGATTTTAAGAAGCAAAAAAATGTTGTCGCCAGAGCCCCCTTGCGGCTGGACGAGGCATTAAATTCGGAAAAGTTTTTTACAATTATCTCAAAAAATACACGTTTGGCCATTACAATATACATGTCATATCAAAGCTTATTAAAATATCTATTCAATGATGTACGATATGACCCTAGAATTTAACCCATTACAGCCCAATTCAAAATGTCCTTATATTTATTTGTGTTTTTTTTTGTAATAAGATCACCTTATTAAAAAAATCTCCTATATAAGCATATAAAAACTGTACAAAAAATTAAAGAAAATTTCACAAGCTTTCATTAAAGGTATAATGGACTACCATATCTTTTAAAATAAAAAATAGATTAAAGGTTAAAAAAATCGCAAAAATAAACATTGTATAAATTTAACCTTTGATATTTTTTTTTTGTTTCAAGAGATATGTGGTCATATTGTACCTCAAAAGAAAGCTTATAAATCCAGCTATCTATTTCTATAAACTTATTAAGTACTTACACAGGCCAAAAGTACTTACACAGGCAAAAACTAAAGTAAAAATAAGAAAATTTTAAACCGGCCTTTAATGGGATAATTTATATTGACATATTGTACACCATTGAAAAGCCATTTAAAAAAGCCTTCATACGACATGCATATTGTTTTAAACGGACTTGTACTTTTTGAGATACTTTAAAAAACTTTTTCAACTTTAATGCCCAGCCCAGCCGCAAGGGGGCGCCGGCGACTACAAATATTTCGTTTCTTGAATCAGCTCAAAAATTAGTTTTTGGGGTAAAAGTTTTGAAGTAATCGTAGTTATGTTTCTAAACTGCACTTGTTCCAGATTTTGCCAATTATGTTTTTTACCCTAAAACGTCCTCCAATTTCGCAAACAGCTTCGGTGCTATAATTTTTATTCTAAAAGTATTTAAATTTAATTAAAATTTCATTGAAATTTCATTGAAATTTGCATTTTTTAAGAATTTTTTAAATCTGTCGTGAGAAATAAAATATACGACTGTTTTTATACATTTTGACAGTTGAAAACGACAACAGTAATACGAAAATTGTAATAGATTTTCTAGCAGTGTTGTACATTCGTAGTTTTCGACAAACGTAATACCGTTTTTTTAAAAACGACAAATTTTCACTACGACTACGACAACCGTAATCAGGCCGAATATTACAAAAGATTAACTAATTTCTCTTTCACAACTGACAATTTGATTCGTACCCATCGATTTAGTAGTTTAAAAGTTCTATATTTATTACCATTCTTTTTTGTCAAATACCCCACTGTGCATTATTACATACTCTACTGGGAATTTATGTGGTCACTGGACTCTGCTTAAAAATATAGTTTAATGACATGTCTTAGGTTTTGTTCATAATATGCCACAAGTTGTTTGTTATCCTTTATTATGGCAACAACATGTTAAAGTCATGTTAAGGGACCCTGTGTAATTTGGTATAAATTCCCCGTAAGGTATTTATCTGTGCGTGCATATTAGGATGTCCCTTAAATAACGTCAATTCTTTCGTTCATTACATCCAATAGTTTTATTGCAAATGGTTCCAAATGGAATAAATCTATTATTTTATTTCATATATTCCTTTATTATACTCAAAGATATTCAGGTATAGAATTTTGACTACATTTGATATCATTAACCCAATGTAGCCAGTAATCAATTGTGACATATGAGTTTGATAAAATTCCAAAAACGTGTTTTTTTTAAATTAAATAATTTTTAAGATATTTTTAAAATGCCTAATTTGCATATATCGACTACTATTTTTATAATACTTATAATAGCTGTAATTAAAGATAATAAATAAATAAATTGAAACAATTATAATTCACGTTTGTGTTTGGAGCTACTCCTATCCAGGATATTTTATGAAAACTGTCAAAAGTTGAACAAAATGTGAATGTTTTCATCAAATTTTGCATAATTTTTGGATACACCTTACTTTGACTAGACTATAATTACACGGTGCTACAAAAAACAAAATATTGCAATCACTTTTCAAGTGACCTAGTGTAGGTTGTAAGTCTAGTCTATAAAACCGGTTTAAGAAGTTTCAATATACCCTAAAATTTTCGAGATAATGGTTAAAGAGTATTTTTTTGTGACTGGCTCATTTAAACATTTGTAACTCAATCAATTTTCAAACGATTTTGAATTTTAAAACGGTATTTAAAAGAAAACTACCTGGTCTTTCTAAATGTACGAGTATATACTTTTTTATATATTATAAATATATGTATATAGGTAGAATTTTTTTTAATAACAACTAAAATTTAATTTTTTTTAAACTTTTTCAACTTCTACGAATCTTCTTTTGTTGTTTTAAAAGAATATTCGAAAAAAAACTCTCGTAAAAGTTAAAAAAATTGTAAAAAAAAAATACAAATTTTAAATAATTTATATATAGAAAAAGTACCATAACATTGTCAACTTTCAATCGATTTTAACAAGTGAAGGCTCAATTTACTCAGGAAAACCATTACCTTAAGACTATTGTTTTTTCAAAGCAGATTCGAAACAATCCCTCGTAGAAGTTAAAAAATTTTAAAATTTTTGACCTATTTGTATTAATAATATAAAGCAAATAAATATTTTAAAAAAGACCAGTTAATTTTCTTGTAAATACTGTTTAAAAATTTAAAATCGGATAAAAAAATGACTAAGAAACAAATGCTTAAGAGCACCAGTTGGAAAAAATACTTTTTTACCGTTATCTCGAAAATTTGAGTGTATGTTGAAACTTCTCAAACCGGTTTTCTAATACACTTATGGCAGTAATTTCAAGCAATATATACCTACTGGTGCTTAGATACCTACCGTGTACACGAACAAAATCGGGTAGGTATCTAAGCACCGGTAGGCATCTATTGCTTGAAATTACGGGCACTAGCTAGACTTACAACCTACAATAGGTAATTTGACGATTTGATTTGAGCAAATATTTATTTGATCTTACAAAAAAAAATGTAAGAACAAACAATGGCAAATAACAGGTGGTAAAATTGTCAATTATAATTTTATTTTAATAATTTTATTAATAAAAGGCTTTATAAAAAAACTGAAATGTAAATAGATATTAAAAAGCGAAATTTGATGATACAATATTTTGAGTAATTTTGTTTAAAAAATATTGCTAAATGGAAAAATATGCAGTTTTAAATCAAATTAAATTAAAATTTAAAAACAATATTCCGAAAGATTAATTTTTTATGAAAAAACATTTTTTTTTACCCAAAAAAGTACGTGAAAATAAAAATTTAATCATTCAGATAATGGATTGGAACATTGGTCCAAAATGGAACGATATCGAATGAAACGGGGAACGATTAGAATCGGAGCACTGTACACACTTGTGTTGTCGTACGTGAAAATAAAAATTTAATCATTCTGATAATAGAATGGAACATTGGTCCAAAATGGAACGATATGGAATGAAATGGGGAATGATTGAAATCGGAATACTGTACACATTTGTGTTGTCGGCTTGTCTTTTTGGTCAAAAGTGAAAACATTAACTGTATGTATTAAATTGCATGAAGTGGAATTATTTTTAATCAATTTAAAATCTCTTGTAGTCATAATATAAATAACTTTTATAAATTAGTGCGCCCCGGTAGGCTAGTTGGTAGCATGCTGGCTTATCAGTGCGGGGGTCGTGGGTTCGATTCCCACCAGAGGCACTGGTCTGTTTTCGCTACAACGCACCGAAAGCCATAGTAGCTAGTGCTCGGTTAGGGTAATAGTATATAATTTGTAATTATATGATTATTAAATAATAAAATAAAATAAAAATAAACTTTGATAAAAACATACAAATTTTGTTCAATTTTCGACAAAATAATCAGTTTTTGTAAAATGTTCAGGAAAGGAGTTGCTCCACACACAAACACGAATTATAGTTTTTTCAATTTATTTTTTTATTCCTTATTTACAACTATTTTATTATAAAAATAACAATCAACACCTCAAAATAAAGCATTTTAAAAATTGTTTAAAATTAATAATAAAAAAAAAATTGCTATAAAGCTGGGGGTGTAATTCCAATTCTATTTTTAAGGGATACCCTAATATATATATACAGAAGTTTTATATATACACTCAGAAAACTGCTGCTGTAGATACTTGTATTTGTTTGAGTAGTAATTCTATATTTTATTTTCATGTAAAAAAAACAGTGATTTGTAGATTATATTTTATCTCTGATCTATTGTGCGCCCGGTAGGCTAGTTGGTAGCCTGCTAACTTATCAGTGCAGGGGTCGTGGATTCGATTCCCACCAGAGGCACTGGTCTGTTTTCGCTACAACGCTCCGAAAGCCGTAGTAGCTAGTGCTCGGTTAGGGTAATAATATATAATTTGTAATTATATGATTATTAATTAATAAAAAAAAATAAAAAAAAATTTCCGATCTAGGGGGAGGGAAAATGGGACATTGCCTCCACCAAAATATTTTTTTTTAATACAAAAATATAAATCAGAACAAAAAAATTAGTAAAAAATACTCTAATTTTCCTCCCCAAAGCATTTGTCTGGATCAGCGCCTGGTAGGTCATTTAGAAAAACAAACCACATCAAATTACTGTAATATGAATTTACATTCATTTTATGCAGTTCTTTTAGTTTTATCAAAGAAAAATTTATTTTATTATTAAAAATTTGTTTTGTATTTTACTAATTTGTGGTTTATTTGATTAACAGTCAAATGCAAATGTAAGTTGAATTTAATGAAATGCTGGTGTTCCTGTTTTCAGGTGAAATAAAAATAGCAAAAAAAAAAAAACTACTAAAAGTCACTTAAAAATGTTCTTGCAGAAAAAACTGCTAAAATTAGCAGATTTTTTTTACTAAATATTAGTAATATAATAATAGAAAAAATAAATCTGTTGACGTTACAAATATTTAGTTATATTTGAGCTAAATTTTACTTAATTGAAAGTCACACAACAATCTGATAAAATCAGCTATTTTTATGCTATTTTTACAGGTTTATTTCCATGCGTGCATTTCATTTGTTTTTAACTACATTTGCATTTGTCTTTTCCTACATATTTATTCTAAGTGTATCGTATTTTTATCTTATTTTTATGGTCAACTGTTTTATTTTATTTGTACTTGTAATTCATACATAATCAATAATATTTATATGTTTTACAAATATGTATATTTTTAAAATAC
Source organism: Delia radicum (assembly GCA_021234595.1). Taxonomy (NCBI): domain Eukaryota; kingdom Metazoa; phylum Arthropoda; class Insecta; order Diptera; family Anthomyiidae; genus Delia; species Delia radicum. The sequence goes on from CM037853.1 coordinate 51,095,744, forward strand.
TCCTAAAAGTTCCGTTTGTTTTATTAAAAAAATACATGGTTTTTATTATTTTTAAAGCAAAAAAAAGAACCTTTGTGAATATATTTTTTATTGACGTTTTTTAACAAAAAATAGAATGGCTTCTGAATATCACAAAATTTTAATGAAGCCATTATTTTATACAATATTTTCAATTAAATCACCACTAACGGTCATTTGATGTTCAAAATCACAAACCAAATTTTATATACAATTACATTAATTTCGTATTAGTATATCAATAACAATATTTAATGTATTTTTATTTTTTCATTTGAAATTTGTGATATTCCCCTCACAACCTCCTGCACATTGGTTTTGATGGTTTTAAAAAAATTAACACACGTCGTGTGTACACTGAAAAAAAAGTTAGTAAAGTCAGCAAAACAATTTTGCTGAGAGTTTGCAAAATAATTGCTAATGTCAGCAACATCTTTTGCGGGAAATTAGCGAACTGATTTCTAGCAACAAAATTAGTAGATTTAGCAAAAGTTTTGCTAACAAAATTAAATTGATTAAAAACTAAAAATCCTTGCTAAAAGTTAAAATTAAACTTATTGCGAAATATAAGTAGACTGAAAAAAGTTAAAAAAATTTGTAGAAAAATTATACTTCAGGTAATTTAGTTGCTGCAAATCATAAATTTCTTTGTTATTCTTTTAAAAATAATTTGCAATAAGTTATAAAATATAAAAATGTTTGTAATCATACATTGACGACAGGAATTCAGTTTTTTTTTTTATTTTATTAATTAATAATCATATAATTACAAATTATATCCTATTACCCTAACCGAGCACTAGCTACTATGGCCTTCGGGGCGTTGTAGCGAAAACAGACCAGTGCCTGTGGTGGGAATCGAACCCACGACCCCCGCACAGATAAGCCAGCACGCTTCCAACTAGCCTACCGGGGCTCACACGAATTAATTTAATATCTGAAAATATATAGAAATAATTATATAATTATAAAAAAATTATCTTTCAACTACTCACATCAATTGTCATCTAAGAAAAAGGAAACATACAACATTACGTAAGATGTGTGTCCTTGTATTTCGAATGTAGACAAGTTTGCAATTTGACCACACTACATTAATAGTTAATATAATCGTTTAGTTTTCAAATACACATTTAATTTTTATTAAATTTAAATATTTTATTTTGTCTTTAATTTAATTTAATTAATAGACAATTACTTTGACAAGCCGGTGACAATACAAAATTTAAGTCAGTTTGTTTCATTATGTATAAAAAACAGATACAAAAATATTCCATATTTGATTTTTTTATATGTTTAACAAGAGTTGTACTTTTTAGTATCATTTTCCTCGTCACTACTACATCTTCACATGCCGCGACATCTACTTCATTCTGCATATATCTCTTAGCCTGGTTGTCGTCCACAATTTAATTTAATTTCAATCAGCACAATTTTCTTAACAAAATAAATTAGTAAAACATTAGTAAAACGTTTTACTTTTAAATTTTAAAAAATTAAAAACAAAAGTTTATTTTTCGATGTTTTATCATAAATTATGATGTGAGCAAGATTATTCAAGTTCAAGATCATTTGTTTTTTGTTAACCAAAAAACCGTGCAATGTTTATTTATTACTCAAAAAAGTTTTTGCCCGCTAACTTATAGCAGACTTTATATACTGACAAGTCCTTGCATGTTTCATTTCGCGTCACCTAAAATCATCAGATAACCAATGTAGAAGGGGTAGAATATTTTTACCCAAATTTTCAAGGAAAAAGATTAACGCTTTACCCGTATTGTTTTATTTACCCGATGAGAAGTAAAAAAACAAAAAGCTTTCTCATAGCGACCAGTCTTAATCAGATAATCGATGAATGTAAGTTAAATGTGTCCAAATTAACCATAAGTAGGCTCTTAAAGGATTACCAGAGAATTATTCGCCAAAAGCTGATGTTTATTACCCCTCCACTAAGCTGCTCGACATGACTTCGCTAAAAGGAATTTACAAACCAACTGGATGAATGTAAGTCAATAATCGCTGTTGTTGGTAGGATTGTTTAAACATAAATGTCTTTGCGACTGTCTATATGATGTGAAAATAACACTGTACTCAACTTAAACCGCAAAAGTTGTCAACACTGAACGTAAAAACCATACGTCAATCTGGCAACATTGTGAAATAGAGACGGAGGAGATTAGAAAAATTTCAATTCTGAGTATAATATACAATAAGAGAAAAGCTAAGAGGAAAGAAAACACAATTTAGCTGCATTACATTCGAGTCCATACTTGGGTGTGATCGCTAAACGGTCATAACTTGGTATTGTTACGTTTGTAATGTAAGAAGAGTGCAGGTTTGATTATTACAGCCGCAGGTTGTTGAAAAATTTATCATATAGCGACAATCTGACAATTATACATATACAAATAATATTACAATTTAAATGGAAAATCATTGATGACGCCTGTCCATAAAAAGAGGCAGAAACTGGTCCAGTCTGATGTAAAAATTAATAGTGTTTATAATTTTTAAAGAAAAACGTTTATTCTTCTTCTTAACCTCAACCTTTCTAAAATATCTTTAAAATGTGAATTTTTCTGATAAGAAAAATTTAAATCTTGGTGGTCCAGATGATTTTTAAAAGCTATTGGAGAGACAAGTAAGGAACCACAATATTTCTCAAAAAGAAATTTCGGAGGCGGGTTCTTAAGGGTTTAGGGTGCTTATGCTGGGCGATGTTAAGTCAGTTTGTGAGTGAGTAACGTTATTCTTTTATATATGGATTAGTCACTTGAACCCCCTGTGCTTTACGTTTTTGCTAACATAATTTCCATTAAAGAAGCCTTTGGTTTTATTGTAAACAAATTTTAAATTTTCATGGGTGTAGACAAATTTAAAAATGCTTTTAATGTTATGTTTGCTGTTGTCAGTTCAACATTGATCTCTAGTCGTTATAAAAACAATAATATTGTATGTAATTTAAAGTAAATCTTAAATTGCTTTTACTATAAATACATTTAAATTTTATGTTAAATATTTATTATAAACAATTTTATGAACTTAAAAACAACAGAGTTCAGCTGAAAAACACGAAAAAGATGTGAAATCAAATTAGCTGTTATATAAAATTATATATAATGGAAAAATGTATGCCAATCAAAACTTTCGGTAAAAGAAAATTTGAATAAATTTAAGGTGAATTTTATGTTTACGAAGAACTTGTCATATTAAGTGGGATAGTGACTAAAATTTTTGTTTTAAGGTTTAAGGTTTTTATGTTCTTTTGAAATTGCGAGAGTATAACAGGGCGTATGACTGATATTGAATTTTATAATTTAGTTGATTGAATGCGTATGAGTGATATTTTGTTCCACATAATATCCCTATGGGGAATGAGGAGTCAATTGACCTAAAAGTGACTGGTTAAAGAAAGACTTTTCACAGGACTGGTATACTTTAATACTGAAGTGGGTTAAGCAGTGTCAATTGTCCTAAAATTACCAATCCTGTGACTGGTAAAGGTAGGACATACCACTTAACCAGAATACTTATTAAGAAGAAAAAGCCAGTTGGCCAGAATTTTACCCATTGGAAGCTGTTTAGTTTTCGTTTCCCTATGGGAAATGGGACCGGTTCTGCGTGTGCCACAGGATCGGTCCCTTCGTGCCAGAGACCGGTCCTCTGCTAAACCCTACCCTATGTAAACAACTGGCAACTTTAACATTGGCTTGTCATAGGAGGGGGTCATTTGTCCTGCTTTAAACCACATAGTGGCATGCCACAGGACAAACCAAAGATGGGCATACCACAAGACTGTCGCAAAAGGGTCAGTTTTTCTTATCTATCATTCGTTTCAATTGAAAATTCAGATTATAATTAAACTTTAAATTCCTTTTTACTTGATTATAATTAAAATGTTTGCTTTCGCGTAGACCATTCCAACTTTTTCAAATTTGCTCTTGACTTTTTAACAAAAAAGAAAAATAAGCAGAAAATATTTTGCACTTCATTTAACTTTGTATATAAAATATTAAAAATGAATATTAGAAGAAAAAAAACCCTTATCTACATAGTAGAACTGTGTTGAAAAAATTTCATAAATAAAATATACAATTTCAATATTGTCGTATCAAAAAAAGGTTGTTTGTTTAAATGTAGCCAATATTAAGGATTATGACCTTGACACTTTCAGGGGTCAATAAAGAATAATTGTTTAAAACTTTGTTTCAATATCAAATTGATGAATAAACCTTTGTTTTATCTTTATTAAGCGTTTGTAAATAAGAATATAAGATTCAAATTCAAGAAGAAGAAAGTTATTTATCTTAAATTCTGCTGAGATTTGTTTTTTTGTATTGTCTATCTTTATTATAAACGTTAATAATTGTTCACATAAAATTTAAGCTTTAATATTTGGTAGACTTAATTATCAGAATCCATATTATAAATGTTGTCATGTCAACTCATCATTATCATCCTTTATTTTATTATAATGATGATGCTAATAAAATTTTGATTAAAGTTTACCCCCCTCATTTTGGTAGAGTGATTAACCCATCTTTAACCAAACATAGAATCCGTTGTCTGATTTTTGTTGAAATTTAATATATATATGTTATTTAGTCCCTCAATATAAAGAATTTTCACAAAAGAAAAGAAACACCCTTGCGGGAAATGAAGGGTCGATTGATCCAAAGTGGTAATTCTGTGATAAATGATTGGGAAGCACGTCACGAAACTGGCGAAACCAAAATTGTGGTGCACCAAAAAGTGTTAATTTGGGTGAAATGTCCAATCACGTGACTATAGTAGTGGTGACAAAGCATTCATTGGTTAAGCAACTAGGGTCGTTGCAATTGAAGTTGCTACTGGTCATTGAACTGGTTCAAAACCGCTAGCAGTGAATGACAACATGGCAAAGGATGCAGTTCCTTGACTGCTACAAATTGGACACAACACTGAAGAATTTTTTTATGTACCGACTTTGTGACAGTAGAAATGAAGACGCAACACTCCACCGGCTTAAAATAACTGAATACGGAATTTTTTAAACTGGGAACGATTTTTCTTTCTTTGGGAACAAAATTGAAACTGATTATATATTTTGTTACACTGCTTTATAAGTTATACATTAAATTTGTGCTGAATTGTTGCAGATCCTTCTTTTTATAGATATGTTATTGTGAACTAGAATTATAAGCAAGATTGTAAAATTTAAATGTTCATAAAGTGCTTTTTAGAAGTGTTGGAAAATAAAAATTAGTAGAAAATGTTAGCAAATAAAGAAAGAACTTGCAAAAAAATCTATATTTTGAACATGCGGACTTCTTGTCTAGTTTATGTACTTTTCCAAATTTAAATTGTTATAATGAATTTAATGTCATAGTTTTTTGTTGGGTATAGGTTTTTTGAACAGGTGGTATGACACGCTGTTTTGAATGAGTGCAGTGACTGGTTCCGGACGGCCTATTTAGCAACCCGTACATAATATGACATACGCTGAATAAAAAGTGACAGTTTACTTGTTAATTACTTTTCGCATGCCCGGCGACATGTACCGCGTAGACGAGTGCAGTGGTTTTTTACAAAACTTTTCTACTCAAACTACCCCTATAACAGAACACATTGCGCTTAATATGTGACCATTTTGCCCTCAACAATGTTTCTCCAGTTCTACGATTCGTACACCTATACCAGTCACGTGATAATTTTATCCCCACTGGTTCTGTTGCATATCACATAAATTCTAAAATGTTCATACTTTGACACTACACTCAAAAAAAAAAGTTTGTAAAGTCAGCAAAAAATTTTGCTGAGTCAGCAAAATTTTGGTCAGGAGAGTGCTTGCAAAAAATTGCTAATGTCAGCAAAATTAGTAGATTCAGCAAAAGTTTTGCTAACACTTAGTGGATTAGAAATACAAAAGCCTTGCTTAAAATTAATAAATTTTCTGCTGAATTTTAGTAGACTGAAAAAAAAACGCAAAAAATTTGTAGAAAAATTGTAATTTAGTTAATTTATTTGCTGAAAATCATAAAACATATTTTTGTGATTCTTTTAAAAATAATTTCCAATAATTACGAAATATAAAAATTTTAATTTTTCCACATTGACGACATGAATTAATTTAATATCTGAAAATATATAGAAATAAATATATATAACATAGCAAAAATTTTCTTTCAACTACTTACATCAATGGCTGTCTAAATGATGCTATCTTTTAAAGGACGCTACTGCTGAAGATAATTATAGAAACGAAACGAAAAAATAAACAAAAACAAACGAAACGAAAAAAACAACCCTCTTTTTGCAAAGGAACCATAAAAATCTACCTAAGATGTGTGTCTTTGTCTTTCGCTTTACTCTGTATACATGTCTGTATATGTTTGTTTGTAATTTGACCACACTAGATTATTAATTTATAAACATTTAATTTAGAAATACATATTAAATTTAAATATTTCTTTTATTTAATTAATAGACAATTATTTTCACAAGCCGGTGACAACGCAAAATTTAAGTTGTTTTAATCCTCAATTTTGTTTTATGTATGAAAAACAGATACAAAAATCTTCCATGGTTGATTTTTTTATATGTCTTATTAGAGTTGTACTTTTTATTATCATTTTCCTCCTCTCTATTACATCTTGACATGCCGCGACATCTACTTCATTCTGCGTATATCTTTCAATCTGGTTGTCGTCCACAGTATTAATGTGCTTATCAGCACAATTTGTTTTTAGCAAAATTAATTAGTAAATCATTAGTATAATATTAGTAAAACATTAGTTCAAAACATTTAAGTGCTGAATAAGTATAACAAAAAAGTGTACCTACTTCTAACTTGTCCCGTAGCATATTTATGTCAGTCGGTACAGTGATATGTTACTTTGGTCAAGTTATTGGCCACATCACACCGTGATTCACAGGTAGCAATTGTCACCTCCTATGACAAGCCCATGTTAAAAGTACCAGTAACTGGTCCATTTCCTGCAGGAACATATCTGGTTTCGTTGGTAAAATATGTTAACTATTTTTGATAAACTTAAAAAAAAAAACATTTAAATAAAAAATTGGATTTTCAAAAAAGATTTTTGCGCAAAAGTGATTAATTATGTCGGATTAAACAATGTAAAAATTTCATTTACAAAGAAAATTCTGAAAATGTACAAAAAAAAAATGTTTTAACTGATGAAAATTTGATAGTTGTTTGGACGTCTCTCCACTGCTATATAGGAACAAATTTCTCTTGCACGATTTTTGTCCTTTATAATATAAAAGTTGAGCATGGCTTTGACACACATTCCAACCAAATTTCAGATCTCTCTGACTTTCGCGTTTGATTTGGTTTTTGTTACTGTTATGAATGAACCGACAACGAAAAAGTACAAAAAATCGAACAAAATGTGACAATGTGGATTTAAAATTGGTATAATTTCTTTAAATATGATCTATTTACAAATAATATTGTCATAGTAATTGATTTTTACAATTAAAATTAGTGAAAGATTAACTTTTCCCAGATATTTTTTTTTTAAACAATTGAAAAACTTACTATACACTCTAAAAAATGATTGTAAATTTACTACTATAAAACGAGTAAAGTTTCATGTATTATTACGCAAATTCGGTAAATTTATACATCAAAATGCGTAAAACTATTTTGCGCACACTTTTATATACAATAATACTCACTTACAGTATTTTTACCAATTATGTGTTTACAATTAAACACATTATGCCTAAAAGTAGTATTATTTTGTTAAATAAAATTTTTACGCACATAGTTTGTAAATATACTAACTTGTAATAGTAATAAATATTTTGGCATTTTTAAATTGAAAAAAAATAAAACATGCTAAAAAATCTAAAAATTAAATTTATTGAGAATTTTCGTTAATAAATTATTAAAATTTGTGATAGTGAATTAAAAAACTTCCTAATGTATCAAAAAAATGTATACATCCATAATTAGAAACGGAGTTTGCAAGTGTTTGCAGCATAATTGTGGAAAAATATTTTCAAAATATAATATATGTACAGAGCTTAAAGAATTAAATTCTTCATTCGATTTATTCAGTCTGTTTTTACTCAATCCATTTAAAAATATCTCCAATATTGAAAAAAATTGCCAAATTGAAAAAATCGTCAAAAATCGCTAAAATTGAAAAAATCTTTAATATAAAAAAAAAATCACCAAAAATGAAAAAAAAACGTTAAAATTAATAAATAAAAATCGCTAAAATTACAAAAAATCTCCAAATTTGAAAAAAACGCTTAAAATTAAAAAAAAAAAGATCGTTATAAAAAAAAATCGCCAAAAATTAGAAAAATAGCTAAAAATAAAAAAAATTCAAAATTAAACATTGCTAAAAAAAAAATCGCCAAAAATTAAAAAAATTTCAAATTGGAAAGAAAGCTAAAATTGAAAAAACGAAAAATAGTGACGAGATATTTAAATAGTTGTAAATGTACATTAATTTTATTAGTTTTCGAAACACAGGCGATGTTCCAAATAAATTCTCTTTTTGCTTTGCAATGTTTTGTTTTCGAGAAAGCGCGATCTAAGAACCTAGCCAATCAGTTCGAAATTTAGGACCGGTATTGGCGTTAAGTTTTGAACACCGGTGCAAACATTTTTCCAGTAGCTCTTTTATTTTATGCACGGTTTTTAATTAGTCGATTTTTAAAAGGTACATATTTCGAAAACTAATGGAGCTGGAGAAAAAATGGTTGCACCATTGTTCAAAACTCAACCCCATTACACCTACAACGATCCTAAATTAAGATTTGATTGGCTGGATTCGTAAATCGCATTTTGTTCGTAAAGTAACATCGCAGATAAAAAAGAGTATTTATTTGAAACATCCCCTATGTTTCAAAAACTAACCGAGATAAATAAATGACACGGACAACTTTTTCCAATTTGAGCTATTTTTTTTATCAATTATGGTGATTTTTTTTTATAAATTTTCGAGATTTTTTATATTTGCCGTTTTTAAATTTGGAATTATATTTATTTTGGCGATATTTTTACTTTTAGCAATTTTTCTAATTTTTGGCGATATTTTTTATTTTTAGCGATTTTTAAATTTTGGCAAATTTTAGTGATTTTTTTTAATTTTGGAGATTTTTTTAAATTTTGGAAATTTTTTTCATTTTTGGCGATTTTTTCCATTTTGGAGATTGTTTTAAATTTTTGGGGATTTTTTTCATTTTAACGATATTTTTTTCAATTATAGCGATTTATTCAATTCTGGCGATGTTTTTAAGTTTCGCCGATTTCTGCAAATTGTAAATCGATTGAGTACAAAATAGATTGATGTCCCAATTATTGAATTCGCAATGATTGAATTCCCAACGATTGACTTCCCAACGATTGAATTCCCAATGATTGAATTCAATAATTGATAATATCGAATGAGCTAAATTGATTGAACTCCCCACTAGTGAATTCCAAAGAATGAATTCTCTGCGATTGATTAAGAAAAAATCATTCGATTAAAAAAAATCCGATTTGATTTTTTCAAAATAGAATTCAATCTTTGAAGATCTGTATATGTACAACCACTTATATACAAATATTTATTATTAAATTTATTATTATACAATACATTAATAAAACTCTCTCTAAAAATTAATTTTTTGTTTTAATTGAAACATTTTTTGGGCTATTTTTCTTTCTTACCGCAAGGTAAATATACGCATTTTTAGGGGGTTTTTACGCATATAAAAATGTATTTTTACGCATTTTTTTTGTATATTTACAAGAAAAGCATGTTTTTTTACTCAAAAATTCAGTAAAAATATTCATTTATTTCAAAATTTAATTACATTTTTACGCACTTGCATAGTACATTTACTCACTTTTTGTTGACCTACTTACACGTAATGTGTGTATTTTTTTTATTTACACACAGAGTAAATTTACCCAACTTATAGTAGGAGTATAGTTTCCTACTATAAGTTGGGTAAATTTCAACAGAAATTAATTAGAGTGTACATATTTTACCAACCAAAGTTTACTAACTCGATAAAAAAAAAGTTATTTCTCAAATACAAAAACAGATCTCATTTGATATGGATCGATATTTATTCTTATCCACTTTTATCTCAAAATCGGGGCATCCAGTAAGAGCCAATTATATCCCTGAAATATATTATTGGATTAAATTAGATCAAAATTGATCTCAAAATTGGGGGATTCAATTTGATATTACTTAAGATTCTGATGGATCCCAAAATATCCCATGGGATTAAATTAATCTAGTTGGATCTAATTAGATTCAAATATTTTTGGTGGATCGTGTAAGATATTTTGAGATTAAATTCGATTTATTTAAATCCCATGAAATAATTAAATCCCTTAAAAAATTGTAAAAAAAAGATTTAGTCATTAGACGCATATATAATTATGTATGGGGTTATATGTAACTACTTATATCTAATACTCATAGAAAATATTCATATCTCAAACTTAATTATTAATCTTGTTCGATATATGGAATCATACACATCATTAAACATCATTTGCTAAAATTCGGTGAAGGGATTTAATAATACAAAAAATAAAAATAAGTAAAGTTTTCATTTTAGTGGCAAAGATATCCTGCATCCTTCACCCAATCGCAATTAATTGATATCGTTTTTTAGTACAGTGCTATATTAACGTCATATAGACAGTCGCAATTAATTTTTAATTAATATGTATTTGACAAATTTAATTTAGAAATGCTGATGTTAAGAATAAACGTTTTTCTCTAAAAATTATAAACACTATTCATTTTAAATCAGACTAGACTAGTTTCTGTCTTTTTATGGACAGGCTCATAAGTGATTTTCCATTTAAATTGTATTATTATTTGTGTCTTATACTTGTCAGATTGTCTCTATATGATAAATTTTTTCAACAACCTGCGGCTGTAAGAATCAAACCTGCGCTCATCTTACATTAGTTTATTCGCAGTTTGCTCAGGTATATGAATAAATAAGAAATTTTAAAGAAAAAACTGGATTTCCGTAAAAGTTAAGTTGAGAATATTTTAAAAACCGGCACTTATATTAAAATTTGGTGTTCCCATTCGTGATCTACGTCCAAAAATCTATCAAAATTGATATGTCGCATGTCCGATGCATTTTTAGTATTTAACTGTGTAATTTTTCTGTATGAATTTTTAGATTGGACTGTTCTTTCTATTTGAAATCACATTTTTTATAACAGATTGAAAACCTTATAAATTGTTAATTGAAAATCAGTCCAAAAAGGTAACTTTTCCAAAATCTTAAAAAAATCAAAGAAATATTTTTTTAATAATTTTTTTAATTGTTCTCGAAGAAAAAATTTTAAATTTTCCGAATCAGTAAAATTTTTTATTGTAAATAGGTTTCTATATGGATTTTTTGCTACACTTTAAAGTTAACGTATCTTTAAAGACAGATTGGTACAAAATAGGTTAATGTCAAACTTTAGTGGGTTTTATATATTAAGTATTTTGTATTACAATTTATGGATGTTAGTACATACACTCAAAAAAGTTAGGCAGTAGAATCTACTGAAAATGGCAGTTACAACAACTGTAAATTCAGTTGAAAAAGGCGAAAAAGGCTACAACGGTTATTAACGTTAAAATAACTAAAAATACACTAAACATAACTAACAATATAATAAAATAACTGACAAATTTTTACTACAAACATTTCGCAACAACTGTAATAATTAGTAAAAACTTATGTTTTTAACAGTTATTTTTTATTTTTTTTTAAAGAGAAGCAACACTTAGGGAATTCTTTCTATTAATTAATGTGTTTGCTTTCTTTGGAAAGGGGATAGTGGAGAGATGAAAGGTGGTGAAAAATGAAGGGCTTCAAACATGGCAACACTGTAATTGCGCGAGATGATAAGTCTTAGAACAGTTGTTGCTCGCCACCTGATGTAGAGTTGGCGAATTTATTGAAGCTTTTTGTTTCATAGCCCTGATTCATTATTTTACTTCGGTGGGGTTAAGTGATATGGGAACACCGAAGGTGGGCGCAGCGATACATATAAGTGATAGAAAACTCATACATATTATTTTTCTAAATTGATGTTGTCGTCACCGGGAATCGAACCCGGGACCATCTGTGTAACAGTCCAACGCGCTAACCATTACACCACAACGGTGTTTTAAAAAAAATATTTAAAAAATAAAACAAATATTTTTTCTTTCAATTACAATACATTTTTTTCTATTTCCTACATCCTACTTAATATGCGAAGACGTTTATAACGTTTTTATTATTCATTGTATATACAATAAAGTTTTCTAAATTTTATTTGCAAACTACGAACATCTTAATAATAATAATAATAATAATCTATATAAACTAAACGAGAACTTTCAGAAACTCCACATTATCTTCAATATTTAAATAAGTAACACAAATTAACTGTTTACTGAAAAATTACAGTTGTTGTAGTTGGTTTATTAAACTACTGAGGAAAACAGCTACAAACAACTGTTGCAAAAACACAGTATTTTTCATCAGTTGTTTTTTTTTTGCATTACAGTAGTAGTTGTAATAATGGTTTTGTATTATTTCATAGAAAAAGAACTGTAATTGCAGTTAAAAACAACAACTACTGATTACTAAACAAATGACTGTCATGTAGTAACTGTAAAACTTTTTGAGTGCACAAACATATTTATGCTGTTGTAGGTAGCTACGTTGTCTTAACAAATAATAACATCAAACAGCCTTAACCAACAATTTTGGGTTAACATAAATTTCAATATTTCATCATTATTTGAAGGAACACACTATGGTGTCCCTTAAAAAACGATTAGTCGATTTTCGATCACTACACCCCATATGCAATAAAACTGCAAATGGTTCCAAATAGAAGAATTCAATTTTTTTTTTGAAACGTTAATCCAATTCAAATTTCCAACGGAAATGCCCATTTTTTGAAAAAAGTTTTGAAAAATTCAATTTGAAAGATTTTTTTAAAATGTCTAATTTGGAAATGATGACTGCATTTTTATAATGCAATAGTTTTAATTAAAGAAAAGCGTAAATTAAAAAAAAAAAATGATGAATGGAAAGAATGTTAAAGTTCGACCTATTTTGGAGGCTCTAGCTTTTCTAAAACTTCGGGTTTTGATGAGATCTTTAGCCAGATCGAAATACTAGTATCAACCTAGCTAATAGTTTGATTTGCTTTATTTTTGTAAATATACGGAGGTTGGAAGCTCGATATAAATTAGAAACAAAAAAATAACAAAACTGGAAAAAATTATAATTTGTGTTTGTCTGTGATGCGTTTTCTTTCCGGGAAATTTTATGAAAATTTAATATTTTTTCTTTGAGATCATAATTAAAACGTTACTATTGCAAACATAAAGCACTGTAAACTGTTAATCAATGTAAACGAAGATGAAAAAAATCTTGTGGGGATTAGCGCTAGAGGGAGTGCCGCACTTTCGCCCTAAGCGACTAGCCCCATTCTAATCTACCACCCACAATAAACTCAAGGTTTGATCAGGTACATACATATATTAATACTTATAATACTACGTAGGTAAAGATCACTGCAAATGTAGTTAAAAAGAAATAAAATTTCACTTAAAGAAAGGACGACTTACATTTCAGTAAATTCAACAAACATTGTCATTTGTTTTTTAATGTTCAAAAAATGGTCCACAATTGTAGTAAAAATGAACCACACATGTTAGTAAAAAATAAACAAACATTTATTTTTTTTAATAACAAAAAACAAATGTAAAAAATGAATGTAAAATCATAAAACAGTTATTGAGATGTGGTTTGTTTTTTTTAAATGAACTAGAAGGTCAGTAAAAAATTTAATTTGTTCTACAAATGACTGACATTTACTCAAAATAAAGAAACTGTACTATAACCCAACCAACGCATATTTTTAAAGCAGAAGTTCCCTCATGAATTATTGAAAAAAAAGCTTGCGTAATTTTTCCGTGGAAAAAACAACTATTTGTTATTTTTATTTATTTTTCAAAATTAAAAACATTAAATTTAAAAATGTAGTGCTAAATTGCCGTTTAAATGTCTCTCTTTTAAAAACTACCCTATGGGGAATGGGACCAGTTCTGCGTGTGCCACAGGATCGGTCCTCTGCTAAGCCCTACCCTATGTAAACAACTGGCAACTTTAACATTGGCTTGTCATAGGAGGGAGTCATTTGTCCTGCTTTAAAACCACATAGTGGCATGCTACAAGACTAACCAAAGATGGGCATACCACAAGATGGTCGCAAAAGGACCATGTCATATAAAATAAACGAAAAATAAAAAGCTTCCAATGGGTAAAATTCTGGCCAACTGGCTTTTTCTTATTAATAAGCATTCTGGTTAAATGGTATGTCCTCCCTTTACCAGGATTGGTAATTTTGACACTGTTTAACCCACTTCAGTATTAAATTATACCAGTCCTGTGATAAGTCCTACTTTAACTAGTCACTTTTAGGTCAATTGACCCCTCATTACCCATAGGGAGCATTCTGGTTAAGTGGTATGTCCTCCCTTTACCAGTAACAGGATTGGTATGTTTAGGACTATTGACACTGCTTAACCCACTTTAGTATTAAATTATACCAGCCCTGTGATAAATCCTTCTTTAACCAGTCGCTTTTAGGACAATTGACTCCTCATTCCCCATAGGGTATATATTCAATTTTTAAGACTTTTTTTTTACTTGAAAGATATACAACCTTATAAAATTTTATATCTTAAAAATTTATTTTTTAGCCATTTTAATTTTTAATTCCAGGTTTCGCTCTATAAATCAATTGTTATTCTATACCAAACGTGGGCTTGTAAGGGTTAACAAATAATTTTTTAATAGAGAATATTTTAATAGATTCTTTTATATTCCAAGTACAGAAAAAAAAAAAATAAATGTATGGTTTCTATACACAGACGTTTAAAGGGCCCCTTAACACTAAATTTTAATCTTAACCTTCCGTCCTCACACCTATTTTTTCACCCTGTTATTTTTGTGTATTATACCCCAGTGTAAGGTCGGAAGGTTAATAAATCTGAAAACTTAAAAAAAACAATTGAAGTTTTGCCTATATAAAAGTGTTACAATCTTTTTTGTTTTGAAAAATCATTAACAATAGTTAAACACCGATACCCAAAAAGGAAATGTCAAATTTTTTGGTAAAATTCCATAAAATTCCATTTGTGGGCATTGTGGTGTAATGGTTAGCGCGTTGGACTGTTACACAGATGGTCCCGGGTACGATTCCCGGTGACGATAGAAAAATAATATGTATGAGTTTTCTATCACTTATATGTGTCGCTGCGCCCACCTTCGGTGTTCCCATAGCACTTAACCCCACTGAAGTAAAATAATGAATCAGGGCTATGAAACAAAAAGCTTCAATAAATTCGCCAACTCTACATCAGGTGGCGAGCAACAACTGTTCTAAGACTTATCTACTCCGATGTATATTAAAGAAACTACGAATGTTGAAAATTACACACTTTTTGCATATTTTTTATTTTTCAAAAGAAGGAAATCGCGAATAAAACCACCATGGTTTGCAATATTTAATATAGTTAAGTATGACATCATGTGTAGTAACATATAATTTTACTTGCCACTATAATTTTTCGTAAAACGGCGAATTTCCAAAAAAAAAAAAACGCTAAAACATGGCTCCAGGCCGATCTATCATGGAATGCCCGATATAAATTTTGATTTTTGTGTTCATTATATTTATGAAGAATTAAAAGTTGTTTTTCACTTTTTGTTTATTTTTGTATTACAAGTATATATTTAGGTTGTTGCTGTTTAGAACACGAGAAAGCAATTAAAATATTGGTTCTTCCTTTGAGGTAAGGTATTGTTTCTATAAAAAAAAAATTCAACGTTAAGGATCTGTTAAATTTATTTTCTTTATTTACATAAAAATGGGATTTTAGGGAAATTAAAGTGACGATGAAAGTAAAATAATAAAAAAAAAAATTCTTGTTTTTGACAGAATATTTTGAGGAAATGTTATTGATAATTTAATGATATTTTAATATTCCTTCATAAAACATTTTCTTTTACGCTCGCACTAACATGTCAGTAGAAGCAAACAAAGTTAGTTAATTTAACTGAAACAAAATCCATATGGGCGGTACATAATCTAATGATAATATCGAAAATCTACTGAAGATCTTTTGGGGGAACTTGAAGTCATGAAATGGGAATCCATAATGTATATAGCTTTTAATTAATTTAATTTCCCAAGTAAAATAGTAAAATCTAAATAACAAGTTGCAATACATTTTATTTATATTTTTTTAGAACATCAAATTTTCGTTTTAATCGAAATTGTTAATTTTAATTTAATTAAAAAAAAATGTTGTCAATATTAAAATGGCCCATAGCTGTAAGTGAATCATTCATTTTTTGAATTAATTCGCGAATCATTCATGCATTGAATTAGTAAAATTTTGAATTAATTATTTTCGCCAGAAAACGAATTGAATGAAATTTGAATCGATTCATATGCATTTGGCTGGAATTTTATCAAACTCTTTATCACACATAAGAAAATTTTATAAATATGATTAATAACACGGTGCTACAGTGAAAAAAACTTAAAATGACCTGGATGTAGGACTTGTGGACTACATCACTTTTCAATTTTCAGAATTTTGAATACACCTTCTAAATCTGAAAACGTTTTTTCAGGACTTTACGGACAAAAATATTTTAACTTAAGCCGATTTTAAATTTTTGAACGGGTTTAAAAAGATGAATAGTTAAGCTTTACAAATATATTTATGTATATCTGTTTATACTTTTAATAAACAAATGTGAAAATATTATCCAAAATATTTCGAACTTTCAATTTTTTTTTAATTTTTTTCCCTTTAACGCCTTTTTTCCTAAACATTCTTTGAAAACCTAGTTTTTTCTTATTTTTATTTTAAAGGACATTTAATAATGCGTAAAGTGCGTCACAAAGTTTCATAAACTATTAACTGTTTCTCAAATATTAAACGTGTTTTGTCGTTTAGCATATGCCAAAACCAAAATAAGTAATACCTGAAGAAACAATTGCAATTCATTTTTCTTTTCATTAATATGAATTGCAATTCATTTTTCTAATTCATTTTAATTAATTCAAAATCCATTCAAATCAAATGAATTGGAAATGAATTGCAATTCATTTCGCCAAACTCATTTGAATTGAAAATGAATTGGAAATGAATTCCAAATTTATTTTTGCCAAATTCATTTGAATCAATTCAGAAGAAGACACAAACAGAAAGAAGACACAAACAATATAAGCGCTAGTTATAGAGTTGCTATAAAGTAAACATTTTCTGTGATATTAGTTTAAGTTTTGTGTATTAATTTAAATTCATGTTTTATGTTTTTTGTTTTATGTACAATGCGGTTCTAATGTGAAGTAAAATAGTTTCATATTACGACTTCCTTGATAAAGTCTACAAATATAGACGAAACGTTGGAAAATATGTAAAGAGACTTTGTTTTATTTACACAAAACATTTTAGGCCTTATTAGCTTAACAAAATCAATTAATTTAAAATACTGAATACTTGGCCAAACAACAAAAATAAGAAGTCATTCAATTCTTTTTTTATGTGAAAAAAATTCATTCAAAATTTAATTCAAATTCGTAATAAATTGAAATCAAAAAAAAATGATTCACTTACAGCTCTGAAATGGCCCAGGAAAATCCAAATAACAGGTTGCAGAACCACTTATACTTTATATTATAATATGTTATAATTTCTGTTCTACAACCGATTATTGTTGTAAGAAGTTTGTCCCAAAGACAAAAAGATTGTCACAGAGTTTATTTTGTCTGTTGTATGTAATGTATCGGTTTGAATTAAGCCAATTTACTTTTCTATTCAGACAACTGAAGATTTGGGTGATGCCAATGAACCAATTTTTTTGTCTATCATGAAAATGATCAATCTCTTTTTTTTTGCTGATATCAGCAATTTTTTTATAACTGTCTTTTTTTTTGAGCGTATAACGAAAAATTATGTGCAACTTTAGCTTACCTAAAGAAATTATTTTAAATATCGTTATCCCTAAAATACCAAATAAACGAAATAACCTTAAAAAACCGTTAACCTGAAAATAACCGAGCGACATAACTTTAAATACACGTAACCTTACAAATAACGAAACGAAATAATTTTGAAATATCGTTATCCAATAACACAAATCATATGAATCGGTTAGGAGTCCAAAATATAAATTTCCAGTTCTAAACAATTTTACTAATTACAAATTAAGTTTATTCATTAAATAAATATTGATGTTTCTTTATACAATTACCTTGTATGTATAGGTAGGTATATGTAAAGATGTCTGACAAACTTTACATAAATCAATAAACATCTAACTTTGTAATCCTTATGTAAATAAATTTCTGTAGATGATGTCTAAATCAAATTTGTTCCAAGCAATTTTGATTTTAAACAAGTCACTTAATTTTTTTTATACAAAACAAAATTCAAAGAAAGTTTTGAATAAATTTCTTATTACTAACAATTACTAAATATGTACTATCAATATATTAATTTAAACTTAATCAGGAAATTTGTTAAGGAACTATTACTTACCGAACACAAAAAAAAAAAAAAAAACTCCACAAGCTTTGTTTGGCTTGTAATTTGTGTTGTTTTGGTTTGTCGAGCTGAACAGGATGTTTATAAAATGTTAAAAGGAAATTATTTAATTAAATAATATGTAGACAAATCAAATACATTATACAAACCAAAATATATACATTAGGGTGGTCTTTATGCGTCAACTTGCGATTTTTGGGGCTGCCCCCCTCTTAAAATATTTGTTTGGGTACAAAAATTCACCATGCAAAAAATTAGAGTTCTAGCATAACGGGAAGATGTCCCGCATCGCCCTTGAAAATCGGGCCACTTGGAAAAATGGGCATAATTTAAAAAAAAATTACAAATTTTTTTTCTTCAAAATTAAAAAAATATAAAATAATTTTTGTGTTGGGTTTAATCATAACTACTCAGATAAAAAATATTACTTTCTCAGAAAATCGCTAACTTACCCTAACTTTGTGTCAAAAAAATTAATAAATATTTTGGGTGTACCTCAAAGTGACTTTTTGCATTTTTGAAAATTTTATTCAACAAAAATCAAAAACCTTGTGTTTGCTGTCAAGTATTTTATTAAACACATCTCAAGTATTAAATAAGCCAAGTATTACGTATAGCAGTTGGCAAAAATTTTTGTTAGAGCATTTTAATTCTAGCGGATTTCAACGTTTTTTTAAATTTGTATAGACTTTTTTTTTAACAAGATTTTTGTGATATTTCATCAATGTTATTGTGTATGCTATTTTATATAATTGTAATAACTTTATTATAAAGTATAATTTTTCGTGTTCATAGTTAACCTGTGTTTTCATGGGGTCACAATTGACCCTCGTATTTTAAAGAGTCAAAAATCACAAAGATGATATAAAATTAATTTTTGTTTATGTTTCTAATTGTAATTTATTTACATTTTAAAATTAATTAAAATTAATTATTTAGTAATGAAAATGAAAATTATTCAAGTTCGAGGCCATATACTCTATATTTCTTCATTAGGATATTGTCCTAACAAATAATCTATAGAGTTTTTGTTTTCAAATTTATTATTTGACCCTTTCAGGAATGTGTTGATAGATCTATTTCGGGAATTTTCTAGGTTCCCATCATCAGAACACGTTTTGAAAGCGGTAACAATCCCATGTCAAACATCAAGCATTCATATGAACTAGTTTACTCACTACATGAGAACTAATATACATATGATTTTGAAGTTAAAGATTATAACCATTGATCAAAAAATAAATTGAAAACTTGTTTGTGTGTATGTCTACCTTTGGTAAATATTCAATACACGTTTTTGTTTTTTTCCTCCTTTTTATGTTTTGTTAAGTTCGTAAACAAAACAGGGGAAGTAAACTAGGCGGTACTTTGCCTTTTTCCACAAGTTTGTTATAATTTTTATTAAAAATAAAAATTATGTTTTTTCGACCTTTAATTGTGCAATGAAAATGAAAATTATTCAAGTTCGAGGCCATATACTCTATATTTCTTCATTAGGATATTGTCCTAACAAATAATCTATAGAGTTTTTGTTTTCAAATTTATTATTTGACCCTTTCAGGAATGTGTTGATAGATCTATTTCGGGAATTTTCTAGGTTCCCATCATCAGAACACGTTTTGAAAGCGGTAACAATCCCATGTCAAACATCAAGCATTCATATGAACTAGTTTACTCACTACATGAGAACTAATATACATATGATTTTGAAGTTAAAGATTATAACCATTGATCAAAAAATAAATTGAAAACTTGTTTGTGTGTATGTCTACCTTTGGTAAATATTCAATACACGTTTTTGTTTTTTTCCTCCTTTTTATGTTTTGTTAAGTTCGTAAACAAAACAGGGGAAGTAAACTAGGCGGTACTTTGCCTTTTTCCACAAGTTTGTTATAATTTTTATTAAAAATAAAAATTATGTTTTTTCGACCTTTAATTGTGCAATGAAAATGAAAATTATTCAAGTTCGAGGCCATATACTCTATATTTCTTCATTAGGATATTGTCCTAACAAATAATCTATAGAGTTTTTGTTTTCAAATTTATTATTTGACCCTTTCAGGAATGTGTTGATAGATCTATTTCGGGAATTTTCTAGGTTCCCATCATCAGAACACGTTTTGAAAGCGGTAACAATCCCATGTCAAACATCAAGCATTCATATGAACTAGTTTACTCACTACATGAGAACTAATATACATATGATTTTGAAGTTAAAGATTATAACCATTGATCAAAAATAAATTGAAAACTTGTTTGTGTGTATGTCTACCTTTGGTAAATATTCAATACACGTTTTTGTTTTTTTCCTCCTTTTTATGTTTTGTTAAGTTCGTAAACAAAACAGGGGAAGTAAACTAGGCGGTACTTTGCCTTTTTCCACAAGTTTGTTATAATTTTTATTAAAAATAAAAATTATGTTTTTTCGACCTTTAATTGTGCAATGAAAATGAAAATTATTCAAGTTCGAGGCCTGTTTTGTTTACGAACTTAACAAAACATAAAAAGGAGGAAAAAAACAAAAACGTGTATTGAATATTTACCAAAGGTAGACATACACACAAACAAGTTTTCAATTTATTTTTTGATCAATGGTTATAATCTTTAACTTCAAAATCATATGTATATTAGTTCTCATGTAGTGAGTAAACTAGTTCATATGAATGCTTGATGTTTGACATGGGATTGTTACCGCTTTCAAAACGTGTTCTGATGATGGGAACCTAGAAAATTCCCGAAATAGATCTATCAACACATTCCTGAAAGGGTCAAATAATAAATTTGAAAACAAAAACTCTATAGATTATTTGTTAGGACAATATCCTAATGAAGAAATATAGAGTATATGGCCTCGAACTTGAATAATTTTCATTTTCATTGCACAATTAAAGGTCGAAAAAACATAATTTTTATTTTTAATAAAAATTATAACAAACTTGTGGAAAAAGGCAAAGTACCGCCTAGTTTACTTCCCCTGTTTTGTTTACGAACTTAACAAAACATAAAAAGGAGGAAAAAAACAAAAACGTGTATTGAATATTTACCAAAGGTAGACATACACACAAACAAGTTTTCAATTTATTTTTTGATCAATGGTTATAATCTTTAACTTCAAAATCATATGTATATTAGTTCTCATGTAGTGAGTAAACTAGTTCATATGAATGCTTGATGTTTGACATGGGATTGTTACCGCTTTCAAAACGTGTTCTGATGATGGGAACCTAGAAAATTCCCGAAATAGATCTATCAACACATTCCTGAAAGGGTCAAATAATAAATTTGAAAACAAAAACTCTATAGATTATTTGTTAGGACAATATCCTAATGAAGAAATATAGAGTATATGGCCTCGAACTTGAATAATTTTCATTTTCATTGCACAATTAAAGGTCGAAAAAACATAATTTTTATTTTTAATAAAAATTATAACAAACTTGTGGAAAAAGGCAAAGTACCGCCTAGTTTACTTCCCCTGTTTTGTTTACGAACTTAACAAAACATAAAAAGGAGGAAAAAAACAAAAACGTGTATTGAATATTTACCAAAGGTAGACATACACACAAACAAGTTTTCAATTTATTTTTTGATCAATGGTTATAATCTTTAACTTCAAAATCATATGTATATTAGTTCTCATGTAGTGAGTAAACTAGTTCATATGAATGCTTGATGTTTGACATGGGATTGTTACCCGCTTTCAAAACGTGTTCTGATGATGGGAACCTAGAAAATTCCCGAAATAGATCTATCAACACATTCCTGAAAGGGTCAAATAATAAATTTGAAAACAAAAACTCTATAGATTATTTGTTAGGACAATATCCTAATGAAGAAATATAGAGTATATGGCCTCGAACTTGAATAATTTTCATTTTCATTGCACAATTAAAGGTCGAAAAAAACATAATTTTTATTTTTAATAAAAATTATAACAAACTTGTTAATTATTTAGTATAAATTTAGATGTTTGTATTCATATTAAAATTGATTTTTTTGTACGTATTCAGGAGTATTTTCGAAAAACGTATTTTTAATTTAATAGTGTAAATTTTTTTTCCCTCAAAATTATTATTATGGAAAAGTTTTAAGTTCTAATTTTTACTAAATTGACCTACTCGAAGACTAGAAACGGTTAACGACAATTTTTTAGAATAAATATAAATTGAATTATTCCTTTTTTTATTTTATTTATAAATTTTGCCACAAAGCTGCATTTTGCTTACGTGGGTCATATTTGACCCCAGGTTAACATGGGTTAACTATCAACAGAAAATATTGTATTTTAAAATAAAGTTATTACAATCATATAAAAGAGCATATACAATAATATTTATAAAATATTATTAAAACCTTGTTTTAAAGTAAAAATGTATAAAAATAAAAAAAACCTTGAAATCCCCGAGAATCAAAATGCCCTAAAAAAAAATTGCCAACGGATATCCACAGTACTTGGATTATTTAATATTTGAGATGTGTTTAATAAAATACTTGACAGCAAACACTAGGTTTTTGATTTTTGTTAAATAAAATTTTCAAAAATGCAAAAAAGTCACTTTGAGGTACCCCCAAAATATTTATTAATTTTTTTGACACAAAGTTAGGGTAAGTTAGCGATTTTCTGGGAAAGTAATATTTTTTATCTGAGTAGTTATGATTAAACCCAACACAAAAATTATTTTATATTATTTTAATTTTGAAGAAAAAAAATTTGTAATTTTTTTTTCAATTATGTCCATTTTTGCAAGGGGCCCGATTTTCAAGGGCGATGCGGGACATCTTCCCGTTATGCTAGAACTCTAATTTTTTGCGTGGCGCATTTTGACACCCTAACAAATATTTTAAGGGGGGGGGGGGGGGGGGGGGGTACAGTCAAAATCTCATTTTTACAACGAAAGACAACCCTAATATACATATTAGGATGTCCCTTAAATTAACGGTTTGTTGATTTTCGTTAATTACACCCTTCAGTTCCAAATGGTTCAAATGGTTCCAAATGGAAGAAATAGATTTTTTTTTTGGAAAACGACCCAGCCAGCAAAATACGAACGGCAAAGCATTGGCCCAGTGCTTTCAACGGTGGTATGAGCTTTGGCAGAGCGTTGGATATCTGAAGATTTAAGTACTTTGCCAACCCCAAAATGATAACACCGGGCAGGGCTTGGCCGTTCCTTTTTTAAAACGTTGGCAAAGCACTGGCAATGAGCGCTTTGCCAGTACCAAAACCATAATTTTAAAACATTGGCAAAGCATTGGTAGAACAACCAATAAAGAGCTCTTTTAATAATATAATAAGTGCTTTGCCAACCCCAAAATGATAACACCGGGCAGGGCTTGGCCGTTTCATTTTTAAAACGTTGGCAATAAGCGATTTGCCAGTACCAAAACCAAAAACGACCAATAAAGTCCTACTTAGTAATTCACTTCAGTAAAGAGTAGTATTATTTCTTATTGAATAATTTTGGTAATTTAAACAGAATTTACAAAATAACTAAACATTTTTTTATCCAATTATTTTTGTGATAAGTTAGCACGATTTTTTACTACAATTTTACTAAAGAAAGAAATTTGAAAATAAATTTCTTAAGTAAAATTTTAGTACAAAAACTATACTTTGTGATGACTATAATAGGAGACCTTAATATTCTTAACTTCAAATCATAAATTGCTATTTAGTTTTGAATTTTTCCACTCTTGTTGTGAACAAGGGATATGCCACTGTTTTTATTAAGTTAACGGTTGTAAATTTTGTAAATAAGTACTGGCAATGTACTTTTTGCCAATGTTGGGAAAGCGTTATAAGTCAGTACTGTGCCAGTGCTTTTTTACTTTTACGCTTGTAAATTTTGTAAATCAATTACTGGCAAAGCACTTTTTGCGAACGTTGGCAGAGCGTTCTAAGCCAGAGCTGTGCCAGTGATTTTATTATATTTACTCTTGCAAATTTTGTTAATTAAGCACTGGCAAAGCACTTTTTACTAAAGTTGGCAGTGCGTTGTAAATCAGTGCTTTGTCAGCACTTTATTTGTTGGATCATTGGCAAATAGTGCTCTGCCAGTGCTTGATTTTCAGACCATTGGCAATTTCTGGCAGGGGAGTGTATTATTGAGAAAAAAAGGGTATTATTATTAAAAATTCCCAAAATTCGAAATTTCGAAAAAAAATTTATTTTTATTTCAATTATTTGTTTAATATTTTCAAAATTATTCAAATATGGAATTCTTAATTCATCGGTTATTATTAACCCACTTTAGCATGGAATCCAAAATGACCCAAGAATTTGATAAAAATGAAAAAGGTCTTTTTTTAAAAAAATTGTTTTAAAGATTTTTTTAAAATGACTAATTTGAAGATATCCATTGGTATTTTTATAATATAATAGTTGTTATTAAAAAAAAAATAATAATAAATTGCAAAAATGATAATTCGAGTTTCTATTTGGAGCGACTCCTTTCTAGGACATTTTATGAAAAAAGCTTAATTTGAGAAAAACTGAACAAAATTTGAATGTTTTCATCAAAGTTTGCATAATTTTCGGAAAAATAGCACTTAAATTTATTAAGACTATAATGGTCTTTAATGATGTTATTTAAAAACTCTTTACCACTTAGTTGCCTGGGGACAAAAAATAGCCACGAAACTTAATTTGTATTATGATTACAAGATTGTAAAGCTTTTAAATTAATAAAAAAAAAGTTCAACTTGATAAAATAAAATTCCAACTTGATAAAAATAATTATTTTATTTATACGGTTGATTTTTACACTTTTGGTCAAAAAAAAACCCAAAAAATCTGTAACCCTTAGTGGCCGGGGTACAAAAAAAACTCTTGAAACTTAATTTAAATTAAGACTTCAAGATTATAAAGCCATTATATGTACAACAAAAAAATGTTTTCAACTTGTGTAACTTCATCAATACACTTTTCACAATAAAAAGACCCACTAGGAAATTTACACAATAACATCTATCTGGTATGTTTTATTTAACGACAAATTCTTTCTATTTTTCAAATAAATGAACAAAGACAATTTTATGTGTTCGAAAAATCTGAAGTATTTATTTTTTTTCTACTTTCTAAAAACAAAATTTTGCAGAGTTACTTTCTTTTTAAAACAAATACCACATTATCTCCTTCCAAGCGAAAACGTTTTACTTTGAGAGGAGTGAATTGGTTCTTTTATGATGAAAAGTGAAAACATTAGAAGTATATGAATCCAGTTACACAACATAATAAATTTTATCAAGTGTAAATTTTGTTATCCTTTTAAAGGCTTCATATTATTTAAATTAAGTTTCATTGGCCTTTTTTGTTCCAAGGCTACTAAGAGTTAAATATTTTTTTAATACAAGTTAATATTTTTGAATACTTAATAGTCATATCAAATTTAAGTGATATATTTCCGCAAATTATGGAAGATGTTATTCTGTAAATTTCCTAAACCAAAGTGAAAAATATGGATCAAGTTACATAAAATGATTATTTGTATCAAGTTGAGATTTTTTTTACCAACTTAAAAGATTTACAATCTCGTAGTCTTAATTAAAATTAACTTTCATTGGCCTTTTTTGTCCCCAGGCTACTAAGGGTTAAATATATTTTAAATGAAAGTAAAGATACCCTATGGGGAATGAGAAGTCAATTGACCTAAAAGTGAATGGTTAAAGAGATACTTATCACAGGACTGATATAATTTAATACTGAAGTGGGTTAAGCAGTGTCAACTGTCCTAAAATTACCAATCCTGTGACTGGTAAAGGGAGGACATACCACTTAACCAGAATGCTTATTAACAAGAAAAAGCCAGTTGGCCAGAATTTTACCCATTGGAACCTGTTTAGTTTTCGTTTATTTTTATGCCCATCTTTGGTTAGTCCTGTGGCATGCCACTATGTGGTTTAAAGCAGGACAAATGACCCCCTCTTATGACAAGCCCATTTTAAAGTTGCCAGTTGTTTACATAGGGTTGGGTTTAGCAGAGGACATGTCTCTGGCACGAAGGGACCGATCCTGTGGCACACGCAGCACCGGTCCCATTGCGCATAGGGTAAAACTTTGATGAAAACATTAAAATTATGTTCAACTTTTGACAAAATTTGCCAAAATTTGCCAAAAAAAAGAACGTAGAGAAGTAAGGACGCATTTTTACTCAACGCTTTAACAACAAAACTTTAAATGTACAACCCTAAAACAGATTCGGTAGTAGCAACCGTATTTGTAGTCAATCGAATGGGTCGGTTGTAGCTATCAAATTTGTTTGTAGTTGACACTAAATGCAATGCCAACAAATGCGGTTGCCACTACCGTATGTGTTTTCTGGGTGTATGTAATAATTAAACATTTTTATGTTTAAACACAGTGGTTAATATATGTGTTAAATTTATATTTTTGTTTAGTTTTTCCTGAAGATGTTAGAAATATTGAAAAATAAAAATCTGTTGAAAGCATTTAAAAATTTGTGTTTTACAAAGAAAAACAATAAAGGTTTCATACAAGTTTCATAAAATGTCCTGGAAAGCCGTCGCTCCAAACACAAAATCAAATTCCCATTTTTCCAATTTATTTTTTTTTTTCCTTAATAACAATAATGGACATCTGCAAATTAGACATTTTAAAAAATATTTAAAAATAAACAAAAAAAAGGCTTTTGGCATTTTTATGAAGTTCTAGATCATTTTGGATACCGGGCTAAAGTGGGTTAATGATATCTGAATCTGAATAATTTTGAGTATATGAATACATGAAATAAAAAAAATGCGACATTTTCAGCTGTTTGCGGCACGTGTAAACGCTTTCTCAAAAAAAATAAATATAACTTCTTTTTGGAAGCATTTGTAATAAAACTGGGGTTGTAATTACAAATCAATTTTAAGGAATACCCTAATACATATACACACAATACATACACATGCCAAATGTCAAAAACAAAGAAAAACACAAAAGATTTTCCAACCTTTAGAAAATACCAGAACACACACTTAGGCAAATTCGAATAAACACACTTGACATTTTATAGATGAATAATAGAAAAACTACACACAGTCACAAAATTAGAAAAAGTCGATTTGGTATGAACAGCACTATATATTTTTGATATACTTTGACTCGCCGATTTCAAATCTGTTTTCCAAATTTATTCATCACGTGACATTTTGAGAAAACCGCGATTAAAAACGCAAAAAATTGTGTTTTTAACCATTTTTGAATTATTGTACATACCACATCCGTACAGTTTAAGCATTTCTATTACAATGGTAGATATATATAACTTTTTTTCTCTATTAAGAGTTAACATACACTCAAAAGAAAAGTTAGTAAAGTTAGCAAAAAATTTTGCTGAGTCAGTCAAAATTTTAGTTAGGAGGGTGCTTGCAAAAAAATTGCTAATGTCAGCAAAATCTTTTGCTGAAAATTGACGAGCTCATTTTTAACAACAAAATAAGTAGATTCAGCAAAAGATTTGCTAACACTTACACACAAAAAAATTCCAGGGGAACTTTAATAAAAAAAGATATAATATTACCAAGTATATCATGAGAATGTCAACTAATAACTATTTGTAGAAAAGTTTGTCAATCAACTTATGAATATTATTTGGATAAACATATAATGTCATTTAACTACAATAACTTGGTAATTCTTCCACTTTTATTTTATGATATTTTAGCAAAATATATTTATAATAGTTCTACTTTGTTTGTATACAAATCCTTATATAACTTAATAGATTGTCCTATTTTATGGATTTAAAATATAGCTTTTTTATTTTAATGTAATAAAAATATTTATTAAAAATTAAAAAAAAAATGTTTATAATTAATAACTTTACTAATAAATTGTTGAACCATTCATCATATTTTGCAAAGAGCAAAAACCAAAAGTACAGATTAAAGTACAATACCAATATTAATAGTTTTCAACTACAGAAAATAAAATTGGGTCTAGAATTTTCCTTTTTATTTAAGAAATTAAATATACTTACTTATTTTCATACACACAGAAAAAAATGTATCCATTTGCCAACTGAAATTCGACTCAAATTTGGTTATTACGAAATTCAGACAGTTGGCACAACTTTATATTAGTTTTCACAACAAAGTTCGGTTAATTCAAAAGAATTTAAGTTGCAACTCCCAAAATTTTCAGAAATCGAATATAAATATCGTTGTATTTACTGATTTAATAAGTTGTTACCATTAATATACACTTTTCAATTCGGTTAGCAATTTATTTCTCTGTGTGTAGCTTTTTAAAAATGAACAATAGTTTGAATGACAGTACGATTTATATTATCATATTTTTATTAAAAATAATTTAATTTTCCAAATATTAAATTTAATAAATTATAGTTTACAGTTTTGACTTTGTGTTGCATATTATGGTTTTGTTCATGAAAAAACTATTTCTAATTTTAAACACGCATTAACAAGAACTTACCTATTATATGTTATGTTTGTCCATATTTATTTTATTACATTTTACCAAATAATGCTTGATTAAAATATGTACACAAAATGTTAGAGGAGTGCAATATACGTTTGACATTTTATAAAGATTTAGCATAATAGGAATATCGTATAAATGCATAGACAAAATGAACAAAGTGGGACACATAATTTAAGCAAAACTTAATAAAATCCACAGAATTTTAATGAAAAAATTTCACTAAGTATGCTTTCATCATAATCACTCTGAAAATCGTTTGCGTGTAGTTGATTCAAAATTAAAAAATCCTTGCTAAAAGTTAATAAAATTTTTGCTGAATATTAGTAGACTGAAAAAACTCAAAAAAATTGTAGAGAAATTATACTTTAGTTAATTTATTTGCTGAAAATCTTAAATGTGTTTATTATTCTTTTAAAAATAATTTGCAATACGTTACAAAATATTAAAATGTTAATAATTTCACATTGACGACAGGAATTTATTTAATATCTAGAAATATATAGAAATAATTATATATAACATAAACGAATTATCTTTCCACTACTACATCAATGGTCGTCTAAATGATGACATCTTTCTAGAAACGAAACAAAAAGAAACATACAACCTTATTTTTGCAATAAGAGAAAGGAAATATACAAAATTACGTAAGATGTGTGTCCTTGTCTTTGGCTTTAGTATGTCTAGCTGAACGTATATTTGTTTGCAATTTGATCACACTACATTAATAGTCACTATAATCATTTAGTTTACAAATACACACTTAATCTTTATTAAATTTAAATATTTAATTTTATCTTTATTTTAATTAATAGACAATTACTTTGACAAAGCCGGTGACAACACAAAATTTTAGTTTTTTTACTCCGCAATTTATATGCATATGATACACATTGTTGGCATGATTTTGTTTTATTATAATGAAAAACAGCTACAAAATTCTTCCTGGCTGATTTTTGTATATGTCTTACAAGAGTTGTACTTTTTAGTATCATTTTCCTCGTCTCTACTGTATCTTGACATGCAACGACATCTACTTCATTCAGCGTATATCTTTCAATCTGGTTGTCGTCCACATTTTAATGTGCTTATTAGCACAATTTTTTTTAGCAACATAAATTAGTAAAACATTCGTAAAATACTAGTAAAACATTAGTTCAAAGCAGTTAAGTGATGAATAAATGTAACTAAAATCTTAGCTGAAAACACAATTTCAGCAAAAAATTTTCTGCAAAATATTATAAATGATTCACAAGACGTTTTACTAACTTTTCTACTAACTTATATTTTTGTGTGTACGCTTCAAATTTGTTTATAATTATAAGAAAATATTATATTTGGAAAATACTCCATACAAAAAATTACCAAATATTACATTTTTAAAACTAGCCTAGGCCATGCATGCGACCAGCTTAAATTTATTTTAGGGTCACGATATAAACTTGAACTTTCCTTTTTTTAAATGTTGGCGAAAAGCGTTAAAATTATTACAATAACTTTGTTTAAATTGCATTTCAAATAGAAGCCATCTTTAAGATTGTATGAAATTATATTTTTTTTTTTCTCAAATTTCATATAAAAATTTCAAATAAAATAATTTTTGTAAGAGGCATTTGATAAATGTATCTTTACGCTATTTAACAATTAGTTTAAGAAAATTTTATCGCGGTAACTTTAAAAGTAAAGTGTATTCTAAATATTTTGGTTCATCAGAAAGTGTCAATCCTATAATAAACAGCTTCAAAAATAGGCAAATTCACCATTTTTTTCGCAACTTTAACAGCGGGTTTCTCAAAATTGTGAGGTTATGGAAAAATTTGGAATTGGAATTAGGGCATCAAGGAGTATATAAATCACATATCAGCATTCAAACCAAGGAAGCTTGTCGAGATGTGCTATTTTATAAGTAAGAAGACTTTTAAATTTTTTTTTTTTAAATTATAATATACACGATAACTAAACGATTGACTTTAACTAAATATTTGTAAGTGTATAAAAAAGGATTATTGTAAGCAACAAAGTTGATTTTATTAAACAACTTGTTGAGTTGTTGTAGACATAACACAAAAGGTGCGCAATCAAAAACACAGACACATTAACATTAGACCGAGTCACGAAAAAAGTTTATTTTTTCTACCCCCTCAAAATTTACCTTGATTTGTTTTATGATGATTCTCAAAAATTTTCGTGTTTAGCATCGAGATCCCGTAAGGTGGACAGTTTTCAAAATATGTATTTTTTGTTTTAGTTTTTCAAAGAATTTTGTACTTTAACTAAACACAACGTATGCAATATTAGTATCATATGAAATATGATACTATCCGTCCGACGGTCTATAAAACATGTCAACGCATGTTTAGAGATATCCTTTTTTCAGGGATATTTTATAAAAAATTGTTTTTTTTTACGTTTTTTGTACGGAGATTTTTCATTCATTTCATTTCATTTATTAATTCAAAAACCAAGCCCATAGGGCCAAATATGGTTCGTATTCTACAATAAATTTTTAAAATTTATAATTTAAAGAAATACCTAAAATAAATAAAATTATAACTAAAGTTTAACTTTTTCGCATTTAAATGTAAAACTTATATATTTCAATCCTTAGTCGATTTAAGTAAATACGTGCTAGCCGACATTCTGGCTAAAGTGTAAGTCCTCAGGGACTTGAGTCGGTTTAGGGAAGTATTTCCCTTCTCCGAATCCTCTTTTCGACCTAACCTAACCTAACCTAAATACGTTTCGGTAGCAAAATTTTGCTTTGGATAAGTACACCATCTCTGTATGGAAATATTTTAGAATTTTGAAAACTTAGTGCATTTTCCTCAGTGCTCTAGAAAAACATTTGACACAATTTTTTATTAATCCAAAAATAAAGACAAATTAAAGAATTATTAGGATTTTTATGCAATTTTTATGCGCGTGGTTCATACATAACTAAGGGAATTTGAAAAAGACAACTTTCTTTAAAATCTTATTTAACAAGTTTCTTAAGTTTTGGGAAATTGCTAGAAAAATAAACCGTTTACATGGGATTTTCAGAAATTTTGCAAGTCCGAATGCTTATGGTAAACATAAAATAGAAGGACCAGAAACAAAAGGTTTTTGATCGCGACAGACGTAAAATACTAAACTTTCCCAGAAACACAATGAAGAGTCTCAATCAGATATTCGATGAATGTGAGGTAAATATGCCAAAATCAAACATAAGTAGGCTCTTAAAGGATTCACAAGAATTACTCGCCAAAAGCCGATGTCTGTGTCATTGTTATTACCCCCACCACAAAACTGCTCGACTTGAATTCGCTAAATGGAATTTACAAACCGAATGGAGAAAGCTACACACAGAGAAAAATTTAGACATTTTCCAACAGAAATTCGGTTACTATGGCTCAAGCAACTGAATATTAGTATTATATATATTAGTTTTCACAACAAAATTCGGTTAACACAACAGAATTTTACAGCAGCACCCAAAATTTTAAGAAATCAAATTTCAATATGATTGTGCTAATCGAATTTATTGATTTTTACCATCAAAATACACTTCAATTCGGTTGGCACTTGATTTCTCTGTGTGTAAGTCAATAATCGCTGTTGTTGGTAGGACTGTTTAAACAAAAATTCTTTTAAAGGTGATTTTTGTTGATGAGAAAAAAGTTCAATCTTGATATTCCAGATGGTTTTAACAGCTATTGGAGAGACCTACTTAAGGAAGCACTATATTCCTCAAAAATAAATTTCGGAGTCAGATCGTTAATGGTTTAGGGCGCTTTTGGTTTCGACGGTTTGGTTGATTTGGCATTTCCAAGCTCCAAAATTCTGAGTTCATTACAGTATTAGAAGAGAAAGTGGTGACAATTTTTGAGAAAAGCAACGAAGAATTCCTTTTGTATTAAGACAATTCCTCTGTACATGTAAGCCGTCAGAAGATGGAATGACTTTCATCAAAAAATATAAGAGTATTGTAATGGCCCACTTGGTCTCTGGATCAAAACCCTATTGAGAATATTTGGGGAGTATTAACACTTCGAGTTTCGGCAGAAACCCGTCAATATGAAAGAGTTTTTCATCTAAAAGAAGCTTTTATCGATGCGTGGAGATCTATAACGGAAAAAACTTCGAATAAATCTATTAGACAGTATGTCTGATCAAATTTCCGAGTTGATTAAAAAAATGATTCCTCAAGCCTCGAAAATTTTAGTAAATTTTGATATATTAAGTTAAGTTTGTGGGCGTTGTGGTGTAATGGTTAGCGCGTTGGACTTTTACACAGAAGGTGCCGGGTTCGATCCCCGGTGCCGGCAACATCAAATTAATATGTATGAGTTCTTTCTATCCCTCATACGTATCGCAATGTCCACCTTCATATAAGTTCGCCAACTCTCCATCAGGTGGCGAGCAACAACTGTTCTAAGACTTATCATCTCGCGCAATTACAGTGTTGTCATGTCTGAAGCCCTTCATCTTTCCCACCTTTCATATCTATACTATCCCTTTCCAAAGAAAGCAACACACTAAATATAGGAAGTATTTCCTGAGTGTTGCCTCTCTTTTAAAAAAAAAAAAAAAAAAAAAGTGTACTTATATACTCAGGGAACTGATAAGCACATTAATAGTGTGGACGACAACCAGATTGAAAGATATACGCAGAATGAAGTAGATGTCACGGTATGTCAAGATGTAGTAGAGAAGAGGAAAATGATACTTAAAAGTACAACTCTAATAAGACATAAAAAAATCAACCATGGAAGTTTTTGTATCTCTTTTTCATACATAAAACAAAATTGAGGATTAAACCAACTTAAATTTTGCGTTGTCACCGGCTTGTGAAAATAATTAACTATTAATTAAATAAAAGACAAAATAAAATATTTATTTATTTAAACTAAATGTTTATAGAATAATAATAGTGCGGTCAAATTGCAAACAAACATATACAGAAATGTAGACAGAGTAAAGCGAAAGACAAAGACACACGTCTTAGGTATATTTTTATGGTTCCTTTTTCTTATTGCAAAAAAGGGTTGCTTTTTTTCGTTTCGTTTCGTTTGTTTTTGTTTATTTTTTCGTTTCGTTTCTATAATTATCTTCGGCAGTTGCGTCCTTTAAACGATAGCATCATTTAGACAACCATTGATGTAAGTAATTGAGAGAAAATTTTTGTTATGTTAAATATATTTATTTCTATATATTTTCAGATATTAAATTAATTCATGTCGTCAATGTGGGAAAATGAAAAATGAAAGAATCACAAAAATAGGTTTTATGATTTTCAGCAAATAAATTAACTAAATTACAATTTTTCTACAAATTTTTTGCGTTTTTTTCAGTCTACTAAAATTCAGCAAAAAATTTATTAATTTTTAGAAAGGCTTTTTTATTTCTAATCTACTAAGTGTTAGCAAAACTTTTGCTGAATCTACAAATTTTGTTGCTAAAAATCAGCTCGCTGATTTTCAGCAAAAGATTTTGCTGACATTAGCAACTTTTTTGCTAGCATCCTCCTGACTAAAATTTTGCTGACTCAGCAAAATTTTTTGCTGACTTTACAAACTTTTTTTTTTTGAGTGTAGTTATTAAATACTAATTGGTGTTATTATTCCGATTTAAACAGTAATATAAAAACTAAATGAATTGTGTTTTGTTTAATACTATTAATTTTCCATTGGTTATACATTTATGGCGGTTAAACTCTTCTACTTTTTGTTTAACTTACGAAATTTAGTAAATTAATATGTAATTGTAGTTTTGCAGCGCAGTGTACACATAATGCGCTACCAAAAAAATAAAAATACACTCAACATTTTTGTTTGCCATATATTAAAACTTAAAAAGGAAACCGCGATTATTTTAGAAAACACGCATTTTTGCCGGTTTCGCGATATTTAATTGCGTTTAGGGTTACTTAACTGCAGGAAATCATATTAAATACTTTTAAATTCGTAAAATTAAAAATTTTATAAAAAGGTGGTTTTTGAGGTAATGGTAATGCTCCAAGGAATTTTAAGTCCTTAAAATATTTTTGGTGTCTTTGCGATTTTGGTATTAAGCTTATTAAAATCTTAAATTTGGTGTACGATTGCGGAATTAAAAAAGCGCTTTAGTTGTCACAAAGCGAAATGGGTTTGGAAAAAACAGCAGTTGTACATGAATGACAAATTTTATACCTTAATATGTTCGCAAGCAATGTTGTTTATAAAACAATGCAAAAAAACTTAAATTTGGCAAAATGTTTAAAAAGCTCATAACATTTTTCCGTTTGAAATTTTGAAATGTTTTGCAAAACATTCATAACATTTATACAGCACTTCATTGAAAATTATCAATCTTCTTCATTATATAAAGGGTCCGCCAACTAACGTTTTTTTTCAATTAGTGCTTATTTCGTGAATGGTAACACTTAGCTCATTTCTGATTTGACAGATAATTAGTTTTATCCTTCCGCTGAACGAATATGGTCCGTATGTTCGTTATCTTGTGAAAAAAGTGAAAGAAACTGGCATCCTCATCGATAAAAACAAAGCGTGAAAAACCAAAAACAGTGAATATTGCTGCTGTGGCAGAAAGTGTGCGTGAAGCGCCATCAACATCAATTCACCGTCGTTCTCAACAATTGAACATTTCGGAGACATCATTGCGACGAATTTTGCATAAAGGCCTTGGTATGACGCCATACAAAGTCGAATTGGTTCAGGAGTTCAAAAAAAAAAAGTTATTTGGCGGACCCTATATATGAAACATTTCGCAAATATGAAGAAGCTGTCATCAATTTGAACTTTTATGAAACAGCTTCATTATATTTATGAATTATTACATTGGACGAAAATAAATGAAGATTTTCGTGATATTTATGAAGTTATTCATAAGTATGATGAAGCTTTTTCCCTGAGTGTACACACACATGTATGTACATATGTATGTAAACAAACACATACAATCAGTGTTAATACCAGAAAAACCTCAGCTATTCTTCATTAATTTGTAATAAGACAAAATATGTTGCCCGCCATTTTGTTTTGTATCAACACACTAAATAAAACAACAATAACAATAACAGCTTAAGCAACATTTTGTTGAAAAAACAATCTTAAACAACTTGTTGCTAAATTGTTATTTTAATGTTGTCACGACTTACTACTACTACTACTACTACTGTTTGCTGTTGATCCCTAAAGTAGGCAAACATTTTATGAAATTCCTTTTCTATGGTGTGTGTGTGTGTGTGTGCGTTTGTAAGAATTGTTTGAGGTTTTATGCTGATGATAGCTACGACGACGATGATGATGTTATGTTAGTAACATTTATTAAAGCATAAGCACAGGTTGTTGAAAAAAATATCAAACGGTTGAAATAATTTTGTATTGTTGTTAATTATTGTGTGCTGCTGCTAAAATTGTTAACATTTTATTATACTTTACCTTCAAAAACTATTATAATGTTGTGTTAAATCCTGTGTATATTAAAAATAACATTGACATTGATATTGAATCTGTTCATTTAATTATTCCATAAATTGTATTACAGTGACCTGCAAAAGTGTCTTTGTTAGCACAAAAAAAAAAAAGTTTTTAACTGTTATTCAAAATTGTATTAAACTAGTAGGAAGTGCATCGCTTCTTCGTATACTTAAGGTGGGGAAATACACTCAAAATAGTTAGTAGTTTAAATTAATTGAAAATGTAATTTAACATAAATGATAAATCACTTAAAATGCGATCTATTTACTTTTCGTTCAAATCAAATGTTTTTTGATATTTATTTTCAAATATCGTTTAAAATATCCAACAAAT
Organism: Delia radicum; assembly: GCA_021234595.1. Lineage (NCBI taxonomy): Eukaryota > Metazoa > Arthropoda > Insecta > Diptera > Anthomyiidae > Delia > Delia radicum. The sequence goes on from CM037853.1 coordinate 51,132,610, forward strand.
CGGTAAAAACAAAAGAATAGTCAGTTAAAAATAAATGTTCAAGTTTTAACTACAGATCAGTAAAAATAAAAAGTTATGTTCAGTTATTTGAAATTATTTCAGTTTTTTGTTTGTTTTTTTTTACAAAATGTGTAGACATACACACACACACACACACACATATGTGGAAACTTTTTCAATTTCCTGTCATTTGAATTAAAATAATTTTGTATGTAAACAAACTATTTTAATAAAAAAAACCAGGGACCGTAAATAATGATTATTGCTCGTTTTTTTGAATCAAAAAATCAATCACTTAGAAAAGACATAAAAACAAATTTAGTGCACCATTATTATTATTTTTTGACAATCTTTGCATATCCGTCATGATTTTTAAATTTTTGATTTTTAAAGTTTTCCTCAATGGTAATGATTATTTTTGAGTAATAATAAAAAAATCAGCCATAATCATTATTTTTGAGAAAAACAAATAAAACTCAAAAATAATCATTATTTATGATTTTTATTTTTTTCGCTCAAAATAAAACTCACTTTCAATGTATGGAATGGACATATCTCAGGAAGTAGGAGGAGCTTATCGAAGATTTTGGTATCAATCTCTTCTTTGGAAGATTCTCTAGCAGATTAGTGCATCAATCATATTTGTGGATGAGGTTTAAGGAGCTATTTTTTAATTTCAAAATAGGACTTTTTTTTGCCGTATTTTGTGAAAGTAACAATGTGTGGGATGGACATATCTCAGGAAGGAGGAGGAGCTTACCCAAGATTATGGTATCAATCGCTTTTTTGGTAGATTCTCTAGCAGATTAATGCATCAATCATATTTGTGGGAGGGGTTTAAGGGGTTAATTATTAATTTCAAAATAGGGCTTTTTTGCCGTAAAGTCAAAATCTTTAAGCTCGATTTTCTCCGTAGACGTATGGTCTAGTGGACTTTTTTGCTCAGTAAAATCCCAAGAATCAGAAACGCGAAGCGCCCATTAAGATTTTTTCCTTCCATACTAATCGCCCCACCCTAATATGTATATATATTTACACCTACATGAAAGTGAGTTTTATTTTGAGCGAAAAAAATAAAAATCATAAATAATGATTATTTTTGAGTTTTATTTTTTTTGCTCAAAAATAATGATTATTGCGGATTTTTTTTATTATTACTCAAAAATAATCATTGCCATTGAAGAAAATCCTTAAAACTCATAACATAATCATTATTGTGTAATTTTTATTATAAAACTCATAATGATTACGGTCCCTGAAAAAAACGAACACAAACTTTTTAAATATTTTTTTTTTTTAAATAATAATTTAAACTTATAATAACTGTAACGGAAACAAACGAATGACAATATTCTGTTTTTGTGGTTAAATTTTTATGAAACTTTAAATAAATGAAAATTATAAATGAAACTAAAAAAATCGATAAATGGTAGTAAATTATTTTGTACAAATGTATGAAAAAGTTAAAAACAAAAATATTTATTTGAAAAACAAATCAATGTTTCTTTATTTTTAACTAAACTGAAAACTTTTTTACAGTTTTGTTAGTTTTTCTTTTATGTACATCGAGATTATTTTTATGTTATTTATAATTTTTAACGAGCTTTCAACCTCCGTTTATTTACAAAAATAAAGCAAATCAAACATATTAGCTAGTTTGATACTGGTATTTCGATCTGGCTAAAGATCTCATCAGAACCCGAAGTTTTTGAAAAGTTAGAGCCTCCATAATAGGCAGAACTTTAACAAAAAACCTATTAATCATCAATTTTTCTCCATTCTTGTCTTCTTAGTAATCAAGCACGTAGTTAGGGTCTTTTCCAAACAAGCATCATGACGTTACTAAACTTTGAAGACCAAAAATGTTCTATTTATATAAAAAAAATTTTAGTTTTTGCTATGGCTCAAGTAATATTTTTTTTACAGTTTTGTTAGTTTTTTTTATTAAACAATAAACTATATAATATTCTGAATGTATATATAAAATATATGGATACTTTTAAAAAATTGTTTTTATTGATGAAACTGAAAAAATTTTGCAATAATTTCTTTAATAATGAACTGTAAAAAAAAAGCCTAGAAGATTTACTTTTACGATTAAATAGAAAATATTTTTGCAAATTTTCAGTGTAATTGAAGTGATTGCCTCGTAAATACTAATTCTTAAAATTAAAAATTCTCAAAATGTCGGTGAGTCAAACGCAAAATTTTTCATTCTCAAGAGTATATAAGGTGCAAACTTAGAACTTAAGATTGAAAATCGTAAAAACTTACTACACTTTCAAGACTAAACACAAGGTGTACTGATGCTTTGCCTTTAATACTTTAAAAGTTAATTGTTTGAAACCAAATTTTTTCGATTTTCACTTTTGCGCAGTTTTTTGGACAGCAAATATTAACTAGCTCAATTTTTCTCTGTGTGTATATTGCGGTTTTTTAAATACTGTTTTTAAATAATTATAATCTAGAGACTGTGCCGTTTTTTGTGATACTTTGTTTTGTACCACAACTTAGCGGTTTTGTTGATACCACAAATCATGCAAGTTTATTAACACCGAGACATTTTGATTTTATTTGTAGAACTATTTGAAATTTTTATGGGCTTAATACAAATGTTGAAATAAGATTGGTACTTTTTTCAACTTTGTTATTTAACAATAAGTTTTTGTTCCTTTTTTTTATTTATAATTGAACATAACAATACTTGTTTTGTACAATTGAAAAAAACATTTTCAATTTCAATAATTACATTTATCATTTGTGTTAGAAACCAAAACGTTTTCCGATCTGTAGTTTTTATTTTAGTCAACTTAAATTTGTTATTTAGATTTGTAAAAACTACGGTTTTTAAAAATAATTATTTTTTGAAATTCTACGAAATTTTGGGTTTTAAGCTTTCTCTCTTTCAAACCGTGCACGGCGTAAAACTCTTAGTAACTTTAGTTTTCTATCGGAATATATTCATTTCTAAGTATAAGGCCACTCATTCGACGCATTTGTGATCAATTTTATGAAGGTTGCCCTGAGACAGCCTTACCCGTTAGAGGGTTAAGTAGCTTTAAAGTGCGTAGCTTTTAACTACTCTTGTAGCATATGAGATTAAAAATATATGGAGGATTATGTACGACAACTTTTTTAAAGTTTTTTAATATTTTTTAACGCGATATTTCATAATCCGCTGTGATTTGCTGTTGGACGAGGTTATAGTTATATAATATAAATCTTTTATATCAAGTTTTGTTGAAATCAGAAAGGGTGTAGGAAAACGAGTGGTTGATTTTATATGTTTTCAAAGTGTGTTAAAAAATTTATCATAATTTAAAAGTGCTAAATAATGTAAAACATACTCAAATGTTTTATTGAACGCAGTTTTCAAAGATTCGGAAAAAAGATTTCTATTTTTGTTTATATGAAAGCATTCCGAAATTAACTGATGATTTTAGCAGATTAATATGTTACTTTCAATTAACAAAAATTAAGCTCGAATATAACAACATTTTTGTAGATTGAACAGATTTATCTTATCTTTGTTGTACTATTATTTATAACAAAAACTGCAAATTCAATAGTTTTTCCTGCAACATCCTTTTGTACTGATTTTTAGTAGTTTAGCTAAATGTTTACCATTTTTTTCTAATGGTTGACTTTTTAGCAACTTTCTTTTTGGCAAAACTGTTTTTGGTAGTTGATCTGTTTTTGTGTAACATGTTAGTGTTAAACATGTTCGGTTCGGTCTACAATTTATCTATGACTCGACTTACAAGCGAACAACGCTTGCAGATTATTAAATGAAAATTCATGCTTGGTTAAGAAAGTACATTGTGCACTTCTTCCAATTTATGGTCAGTTTGTGCGACCTTCGGAGGCGGCTATTCGGAATCATGTGACTAAATTCCACACCAAATTTACATTACATTTACAGAGAATAATATTACGGATACAGTAAGTGTTCTTGATGACAGTGAATTATCGATTCTGCGCCGCTGGCAGCAATTAGGCCTCTGTTCCACCACTACGTGGAAAATTTTGCGGAAGGATTTTGATGTAAAACCTTTTAAAATACAGCTGGCGCAAGAATTGTATCCACACGACCTACACAACAGTTGGAAGAAGATCCATTTTTTTTTTATCGGAAAATGGTGTTCAGGGACGAAGCTCATTTCTGGTTGAATGGATACGTGAACAAGCAAAATTGCCATATTTGGTGTGCATTGCAAGAACTGCCAATGCATCCCGAAAAATCCACTGTTTGGTGTGGATTATGGGACGAAGGCAGGAACGTTATTGTGAATGGCGAGCGTTATGATTACAATTTTTTTTTTGCCCAAAATGGAAGAGCTGGACTTGGGTGAACTATGGTTTTGACAAGACGTTGCCACATGCCACACAGCACGCGAAACAATGGCCCAATTAAGAGGCGAGTTCTGTGAACAGTTTATTTCACATTTGGGGCCGGGCAATTGGCCGCCTAGATCGTGCGATTTAACGCCTTTAAAGTATTTTTTGTGGGGCTATGTTAAAGCCCGTATGACACTGTATAGTTTCTGTATTGACAATCTAAATTAAAGCAGTACAAATATATTGTTACTCAATTTTTTAACTAGTGTAAAGAGTACGAACACATAGTGCCAAATTGTAGTAAATGTCAAAACAAATACTTTTGTTATCGATAAATCAGCGAAAAATTGGGATATCTGTCAAAAGTGCAAACGAAAATTTTGAACTTTATCTTGACATTTCTCACAGGCAAATAAGTTTGTTGTCAGTTTCTTTTTGGAACTGTCAGTTTTAAAAAAAACAAAACTGTTTGTTTACAAATTGTATATATGTTTCATTCGCACATTAATGTTGTTTCTTTCTCCCAATACATCTTGAAACTATACAAAAACTATACAGTGTCATAACAGCTTAAGGCTCATGTCTATGCTCTGGAAGCCAATATTAAAGAATTTATTCGTGTGTGGCCGATATGTTGAAGAGAATATGCCAAAATTGGACTCAGCGTATGAACCATTTGAGGCGTAGCCGCATTCAATATTTACATGAAATCATATTTAAACATTGAATTATAATATATAGAGCGTTCTATCGACTCAAATAAAGATTTCATACATTTCTCTAAATTGTATGTGTTTTTTGTTTAAATAAAATACGAAAGCTCTTAAAAAATCACCCTTTATTAGTGTAATGTACATATTTGCACCATTTAAGTGACATGTTTTCATTTCAGTCTTAAATAATAAACAGAACTGCTTTCCACAAGGACATATTTTACACCTCTGTGATAAATTCCGTATTATAAATTATTTATGTCAATTAACACATTATTCCCTTAGGGTATTTATCTGGAAATTTAAGAGTTCTTAATTTTAATATGTATATTTTGCTAGAATAAACAATAAAGTTTTATTTAATGTACATTATATAAATACATATTAAATTTAAGTACATTTTTCTAAAAGCTTAAAATAACAGCCCTAAAGTTGTTAAAAATTTACACACCCATCAAACAAAAATATGTTGTTAATCCTTTATAAAACAAAAAAAAAAAACAAAAAAAAAAAAAACAAAAAAAACAATTGTTTATTTTATTATAAACTAAATTCTATCAAGCTCTTGTATACTTTTAACTGATATTGTAAATATAACAGCAACAAAAATAATAAAGTCACAGTGCTTCAAAATGTTTGAATATTTATGAACATTAGAGCAAATGTATTATTTTTTCTGCTCCCCGCGCAATTTCCGGTAGATTGTGCGTTAAAAATAATATCCGTGTCAAAACTGTTACTATCGGATGAAAATATACCAGTCCAATTCGACTTTTAGCCCTAAAAATGGACTAATTTTATTACAAAGCTTGTGTACGCTATAACTTTTAAGCTAAAGGCTGTACGAAAAAAATAATATAATCATTTTAATACACAATCAGATTGCAAACATTTTTCTCTTATGCACTTTTGAGATATCTATGACGTATCATGTTGTTTTAAAGCGATCAAAATCAAAAATTGTGACAAAATCATTTTTCAAACGGAACTCGTTAATTTAAGGATTAATGTATTTTGGTTTGGTCATCACAAGACCGTTAAGTGTTTAGTAGATTAAAATGGAAAAACAGTTCAAATAAATCTCATGTCCGCCAGTCAAAATGTTAAGGTCAAAGTTCACGATTTTGTTTTTATTTTTAGGTTTTTTTTTTGCAAATATGTGTCTTGATATACGTCACAAGAAATTAATGTTTTCAAAAAACTTATAGAACAGAAAATTTGCCACATGTATTGCTACAAGTATTTTTTTTTGTCTGATTTACTGCTTTTGAGTTATACAGCAAAATATAGAACTTTTACCAAATATAGGACAGAATTTTAAACGATATTTTAAAGAAAATTACATGTACTTTCAACTACAAAAATGTTCGACACCTATGGAAACTGACTTAGTTAGTTTGTTAAATGTTCTTTATTTAATTCATTTTTTTTTTTTTTTTTTTTTTAAAGAGAGGCAACACTCAGGAAATACTTCCTGTATTTAGTGTGTTGCTTTCTTTGTAAAGGGATAGTATAGAGATGAAAGGTGGGGAAAGATGAAGGGCTTCAGACATGGCAACACTGTAATTGCGCGAGATGATAAGTCTTAGAAAAGTTGTTGCTCGCCACCTGATGGAGAGTTGGCGAACTTATTGAAGCTTTTTGGTTCATAGCCCTGATTCATTATTTTACTTCGGTGGGGTTAATTGCTATGGGAACTCCGAAGGTGGACATTGCGATACGTATGAGGGATAGAAAAAACTCATACATATTAATTTGATGTTGCCGGCACCGGGGATCGAACCCGGCACCTTCTGTGTAAAAGTCCAACGCGCTAACCATTGTAATAACAGTTATTTGAAACATTAAGTAAAAAAAAGAAAAAAAATAAAAAATAAGAACGTACGACTATGACTTAATGTCGTCAGTCGGAAAGAGATAAATATGATAATGTTTTTGTGAATTATATAATAAGGTTAATAGTTAAACTCATTTAAGAGCTCCTTCCTGTAACCTATCGCATGTATAATGAATCCATATATATCTTTAAAGTTTTCTGTAGGGTTGTTTACAATAGTTACTAACTCATTTTTAGTCTAAACTTTTTAAAATGTTTATATCTGATATGACGTAAAATAGGAAATGTAAGATATTTTCAATCTGATTAAGATTGGCATAACGAGCAATCACGGGATCTTTGCTGCTGAAACCTTGTTGCATTTAATTCAAGCAGGTCACTTCTGACTTTGAATATGTAGCTAATAGCTGTCGTGTTATTAGAAATTTTAAAATATGATTGAGGTTTCTTGTAATTTAGTTTAGAGTAAATCCGGTTTTTATTAGCTGCTTTTTCTAATTGATTTTGCAGTTGTTTAAGTTTCAAACCTGATAAAATATCAAATCTTAATTGTTCCCAGCTTTCTTTTGTAGAGCATTCTGAGACTCTTGATGTATTTACAACATTTGCTAGTGCATCTAATACACTTTTTTTGCAATATAATTCTTGTAAGCTGGTTTGGTAAACGGTCGTTGTTGTATTCATGTAATGTTTTAATAATATATCTTAGATGTAAATCCAATGTGAATATAAAATTATTCTCTACACGGGTTTTAGCATTCATATATATGTGGGTGTAAATGGTGGCAGTTTTAAATTTTTTTTAAAAAGAAACGTAGAAGTTTATCTACTTCTTCAAAAAAAGAAAATCCCCATATTTGGGCGGCATAAGACTGAATTCCACGGCATACAGATTTAAATAAATTCCATTTTGCTTTTAAGCATATCTCTTTTTTCACCAAAAAATCATTCCATGTTGCATTAATCCTGTTTTTTGCAGATAAATTTCTTTTTACAATGTGTTTTTTTAAAAGACATTTTAGGTGATAAAGTAACTCCCAAATATGTATATTCCTTTGTGATTCTTACATGCTCACCATTAAAGGTCCAGCTTTCCCGTCTTGCGATTCTTCCTCCTTTTCTGAATATCTTAATTTCTGATTTGCTCAAAATGACTTGCAGGTTCCACATCTCACAATATCTCTCAAGTTGATTTATCATTTGTTGCATTGTTACAATATCATCAGCTAAAATTACGATGTCGTCAGCATACATTAGTAATCTAACATGTGTAGGACCTATATTTATTCCTCCTCCTATATATTCATGCAAATCGTTTAGATATATTGAGAAAAGTGTTGGTGTAAGTAAAGATCCTTGTTTAACTCCAATTAGATGCCTCTTATTTCTTAAGGTTTCATGAATTGAGAGGAACGATTTACAGGATTAGATTAACTACATTTAAAAACTAAGACGTGCAAAGTTTCACGCTAAAGAATTGGTGGTCGTTTAAACCTGGAAAAATTAAAAAAATTTCTTAAAACTTACAAGAGTTTTTTTTTATTAATTTTATTTTTTTTTTTTGCTCATAGTTTTTTAACTTTTACATCTAAACCAATACAGCTTGGGAGATACATTCACTGAAAAAGTATTTTCCATATCGCTGTTTGGTGAAAAGTTTTTATGCTGGCTTACAAGTGAAACCAAATTTTTCCGATATTTGAACTTTCGCAGTTTTTTCCATAGGGTTTTTATCAGGAATTGTCGTAATTTTTTTTTGAGAAATTATGCTTTTTTGCTTTTGACATTTACAATTATATTTGAAATTGGCTTACGTTTTGCGTGAACTCAAATACTTTGTAAACAGCACCTCCGAGTCAAAAAGCATCTTAAAAATTTTAAACGCAAACATTTTATGAACTTTTTAAAACTTTTGCGAAATTTAATTATTTTGTTTAGCATTTTTACTATAAAAACACGGCTTGAGAATATAGTTAGTGAATCCTTACACAGAAAAAAAAGTTTCCTTACTTTTTTCAATTAAATCTGTTTGTTGAAAATTTTAAAAGCTGCCAATTAAAAATTAATTAAATCAATTAAATATTTTCTCAAATTCGGAACTTGCTTCACATTTTTTATATTATCACTGAAAAGCAAACATCAACATATTGCTCTTGTTTTTGTAATATTTATGTAGTTGTTTTTTATAAATGTTTATGTTTAGTGGTATTAGTAATAATTATTTTAAATTAATTTCAATTAAATTAGATATTAATTCTTATTAGGTTTATTACTTTATTAAGTTGCATAACTTAGTTTCAGTTGTTTATTTTAATGAAAATGAAAATTATTCAAGTTCGAGGCCATACTCTATATTTCTTTATTAGGATATTGTCCTAACAAATAATCTATAGAGTTTTTGTTTTCAAATTAATTCTTTCACCCTTTCAGGAATGTGTTGATAGATCTATTTCGGGAATTTTCTAGGTTCCCATCATCAGAATATGTTTTTAAAGAGGTAACAATCCTATACCAACATCAAACATTCATATAAACTAGTTTCCTCACTAAATGAGAACTAATATATATATGAGCTCGAAGTTAAAATTTACTACCATTGATCAAAAAATAAATTGAAAACTAGTTTTTTGTGTGTATGTCTACCTTTGGTAAATATTCAATACAAGTTTTTGTTTTTTATTTTTGTTATTTATTTATTCTAAACATTTATTTATTCTAAAACATTATCATAAAATTGATAATGTAATTTTTAAAGTTGAATTTCGTTTTATAAAAATTTTAAATTTTTTTAAACAGAAAGAAAATGTAAAAAAAAAAAATAAAAATTGCTTTAAACAAAAAAAAAAAAACTACTCTGATTTCAACACAAGGGCACAAAGAAAAAATCCAAAAATTATTTTGCCATACCACCTACGCTTCATTAGAAAGAAAAAAAATTAATTTCAGTGTGAATTTGTTCACATAAGTATAAATAAATCTGATAACTAAATGAGAATTTCATGCTGGTTTAACTTCAATGTTATCAAATTCAAGCTATAAAAAAACATTTGGTATGGCAACAACAAATGAGTTATTATTTAATTGAAAAATAACTCAATGAAAGAGCTAGCAATTTCTAATTGAATTAACAATTTTCGTTGTTGGCGGAATTTCAGTAAGTTGTTGAATCGACATTTTTCGTAATTGAAATGGGTTTTTATCTTTTGTGTGAATTACGACGGACTAAATTTATAAACTCCAAAAAAAAAATAAAATTTTTTCTTTCAAAGCCGGTACAGCAGCCGTTTTTTTGGTTTGGCTTGTGATAACTAAAGCGCTGTATCAATTCCGCCAAAACATACATCAAATAAAAGATTTTAATGGGCATACTACTAAAAGTTAAAACGCATCGACAAATTCTAGGGACTTTCAATTTTATGGATCAAACAAATATTTCATAACTCCAAAATGCATCCTTATAAAAAAATTTTAATTTTGGTAATTTAAAAGTATTTAAAATTATTTTCTGCAATTAAGTAACCCTAAATCCAACTAAATATCATTAAACCGGCAAAAAATGCATATTTTCCAAAATAATCGTGGTTTTCTGTTTAAATTATAATATATGAAAGTGTACCAAAAATCAGCCTTATCGGAAGTTTATGTTGCCTTTAATTGGCTCCTAAACAAAAAAGGCATTAAATCATTTGTAGGCGCAAACAATTTATTTCTTAGTGGTTTTGAAAAAAAAAAAAAAAAAAAACTAATTACAAAATATGACATTTCCAAATAGCTAGACATCCAAAACAGGCATTAAAAAAATGTCTCAGGAGGTACATAATCGGACCAAACTGCTTTTCGCAAAATTCATTAAAAAATGTTTAGTACTGCTTTATATCGGATTAATGTACTTTCCTGCAGACTTCTGATAGGCTAGAGGAAAAATGTTTGCCATCAAAATGTTATATGAAATATCAATGAAAATTTAGCACCAACAAATTTTCATTTCTTCAAATATGATTCAATTTGAAGAACCATTTGTAGAAATGTAAGAAAATCAGTTTGGATCTGATAATGCATACAATTAATATCAAAATTTAAGAAATATGAAGTTAGAGGAGAAAATTGCTACAACTCCATAATACATCACGAGACGTTCACAATTAATTATATAATCTTATATAGTGTCATTATAATAAATCGCAGGAGTTATAAATATATCATTTGGAATCGTTGGTAGGGAAATTACCTGTAGATTACGGCATTTTTAAAAAGAGTCCCATTAAGCACTTGTGGTAGAACAAAAACTTGGGTAATCCGAATAGGAAGGTAAAAATTTCAGTTTCTGTTAAAATGTAAATTTTCACTATTCAATAACATATTTATTAATAAACATCAAGCAATGATTTTTTGGATTTTTAAGTCAACAATGTGAAATTTATGTCCAAATTTATGATTTACTGTAAGCAATCCCACACTTCCCAAAAAAGAAAACAAATTTCCAAAAATGGGGTTTTTTTTATTTAAATTTATTTTCATCGGGATAAACATTAATTGCATTTATAGTAATTAAATGTGCTAAAGTCCCAAAACTTATTTAACAAATTGTGAAAAGCAATCTGATGTAGGCGTGTCCCTATCCGGATTTCATTCCTGCCTAAGGAAATCTTCAGGGGACTTTGTTATTATAATTTCTAGAGATATTTGTTATGTTAAATCACAAACTCAATGAGAATTTCTTGTCCTCGTCTAGGAGCGAGATTCAAAACTTAAAATATCAAAAAAAAAAACAAAAACAACAACAAAAAATTGTCACAATTGGCTTTGTCATCTTCCAAATACTACTCTGTTTTTTGACAGACCTAGCAATGTAGTGACGTTTATTCAAGTAAATCAACAATAGAAAATTAATTTTTTTGCTGCGAAAGAGATCCAACAAATTACAGTATCTGAAAACCGCTTCTGCTACACAAATTTTAACAGTGGGTTAAAGTTGACATTTGCTTTAAAAATGTGGCAACTTTGGTCGTGGTTGGGCGGAAAAGTATATACAACTCTGACTTGAAAAAGACCTTTCAGAATAGTATGCACACTTTGTATGTTAAGAAAGAAAATATTTATCCTAAGGTCAAAATACTGTTGGTGCTTTTTGGGAAAAATCACAAATATATGGTTTTTTTTTTATTTCTAATTTTAACGAATGTAGTTTTTGAGGGAAACAAGATATTGCATTCATTTTTTTGTTGTTTAATCAATAATTTATTTAGTTAAATAACCAATATCTTAAAAAAGAAATTGGTTCTGATTTGGTCCCGCTATTCGCAAAAAAACTCGACCTGAGTCGGACCAAACTTGGATTTTCTTATTTTGAAATCTTCCCATTTTGGTTTAATGCAAACTAATGTATAATTGTGAAGTAGGAGTAACAAAATTCTATATACGAGTAGATATACTGATAGAATTTTAATTCGTAATTATATTACAAGTGTTTTAAAATTGTCCATTTACTAAATTGGCATAGGTTAGATGAGAATAATGTAACAAAAAGTCACCGATGTTCAATAGCTCATCTCTCATCTTCCTCCGAATTAGGGGCATTTTTTTTAATTATATCTTTCTAAGTGCATATCTCGGATTGGAAAAACAAAAATAAAGCAAAGTATATAAAGGGTGTCCCAAGAAGAACGCAATTTTTAAATCTGGCAACATTCGAAGTGTCATTGTTTGACATTTGAACAATTGTTATTGTTTGCTAGTAGAAGGTACGAGGTTAGTAAAAATGGAGCGCTACACGAATGAACAACGCATTCTCATTTTGAAATTGTTTTACCAAAATGGTGAAAGTTTTGCGGCTGATTTTGCCGATAAAATCATCTTCAGTGACGAGGCCCATTTTCATCTTGATGGCTTCGTCAATAGGCAGAATTGTCGCATTTGGGGTGAGGAAAATCCTCGAGTGATTCAGGAGAAGCAAATGCATCCTCAACGTGTCACTGTGTGGTGTGGAGGAATCATTGGACCTTTTTTTATGAAAATGAGGCAGGTCAAGCGCAAACAGTCAATGGTGTTCGGTATCGTGAAATGATAACCAGTTTTTTCTTGCCTAGAATTGAAGAAATGAATGTGGAGGGCATGTGGTTCCAACAAGACGGCGCCACATGTCATACAGCCAGAGAAACAATTCAATTGCTGCATCAGTCATTTCCCGGTCGTGTTATTTCGCGTTTTGGAGATCAGAATTGGCCGCCTAGATCGTGCGATTTAACACCACTAGATTTTTTTCTTTGGGGTTTTTTGAAGTCGATGGTTTACGCGAATAAGCCGACGACGACTCAAGCCTTAAAAGAGGAAATTGGACGCTGCATTAATGAAATACCGCAGCATGCATGCAAAACGGTCATTGAAAATTTCATTAAAAGATCGCGTGCATGCCAGCAAAGCCGCGGCGGCCATCTGCACGATATATTCTTCCATACATAACCTCATTCTGTCTACTTTACGATATAATAAAGTTTCATGATTTTTTTGTAAATATCTGTGTTTTATTTAAAATTTAAAAATTGCGCTCTTCTTGGGACACCCTTTATATATATATATATATATATAAGCTAGGTTGATACATGTATTTCTATCTGGCTTAAGATCTCATCAGAACCCAAATTAATATCACACTGCTACCAGAAAAATACATTTTGTCAGAACTTGAAAACCGACCTAGTGGGGGGTTGTATTCCTAGGAGAGGACATACAAAAATCGTTTTTAAAAATTTTTAAACACCCTCAAAGTGTTGAGTTATTTTCAAAAAACTGTTTTAGGGTAGGTCGTAGAACTTTATTACCTCTAACTCACACATTTTTTGACCGATTTCCAAATTTTAAACAGTTCATAAAATATATATTCCAATAAATTAGGTAAGTGTTTATCAAAAGTTTCTCATTTTTTTTTTATTTTTTTTCTAATTTTTCAAATTTAATAAGAGTTATTTTAATTTTTTTCTATGAAAACCTATCTTTTTTTACACTGTATTTTAAAGACAATTTTATATAGAAAAAAACCAGGTATTATTTGTTAAAATCGGTTTATATTTGCAAAAGTTACTAAACGCTTTCTAAAGTAAAAATTTTGGGATTGAAGACTTTTCTTTTGGTAAACCACTTGACTTACAAACGTAAATTAAAAACTGTACAAATAACTTAACCTAAGTTAACATGTATAGCTAAAAACAGTTGTTATTGAAAAGTTGAATAACTTTTACAATTTTCATCCGATTTGAAAAATGAAAACCATGTTTTGTTAAGAACTAAATTTTCTTTATACGTTGGTATAAATTTTAATAGGCTTTCATATTAAAATAAGCAATGAAAAGCTACTAAAATCAAAAAAGTTTATAATTTTCTGAGATAGGCGTGGTAGAGAAGATTAAGCATACTTTTCTAAAAATCATAACTACATTAAATGCAATCCTGACCGTGGCTTGAACCTGCTTTCTTTGCCACATGCACTTCGAAATACACTTTAGACAGAGGCTCTAACCAATTGATCTAAAGTAGGTCGATTTTTGCTGTGGCTTAAAACCAGTTTCAATTACACGGGGTCGATTTTACATTTAATTGTAATTGCAGAAGATAGCTAAGACAAACACCACAACAATTCAGAATTGTTAAGAAATCATATGTAATCTAATTTCCACTATTTCCCACATTTTGTGAGTTGGCGCTACTATGATGTATTTTTTGTACATACGGTAGTTTGGCTATTCACGTAGTTGGGGAAGAGTTGCCAGGGAGCAAATTTTTGATATATTTTATTGGGGATTTTTGAATTTTATTCATCGTCTTCTTAGACAGTGTGCAATGAATACTATAATTAATATGCACATATTTTTCAATTGTTTGGATAGGCGTGGTAGAGAAGATTAAGCATTTTCGTTTTTTTTTTTGGAGATATTCTTAACAAAAACAATACTTATAACTTACAAATGTATCAAAAAATGCACGTAATTTTAAAGCGTAATCAGTTTTTTTTTTCAAACCCGTTTAAAAAATTTGAATCTGACAAAAACTGACTGAGTTACAGGTCGATAAGTTGACGAACATCACTGGAAACGGGTTTTTTAGAATAACTTCTGAATTTGAGGGTGTTTCTGAAATTTCTTGACACAATTTGTAATGTACTCAACAATACCTATAACCCACGCTAGGTCGTTTTCCAAGTTTTTTTTTCACTGTAGCACCGTGTAATTTTTTTGAAAATAATTTTTTAATTAAACTTATCTATTGAGTGAATACGATTTTTAATAAATAAAATAATATTTTTCATCAAATTTTTTAATGAAAATTTTCAATGGACGAGTTCTAGCGCAACTTCATAACTTTTATGCAAAAATTCATTTATACCATGAATATAATTCGCTCAGTGTAACACACATTGGTGCAGTGTTGTTTTTGTTACGACAACAATTGTTATATAAAGGTACTTCATTCACTACACTCTAGTGATTTACGAAATAAGGGAGTAAATACATGTAAAGCGTTATTAAGTGATGAGTGATGATTGATTATAACAACATTAATATTTTTCAATATATATATATAGATAAAACAATATCAAGGTTTTAATACAATATTATCGATTTCATCTTTTGAAAAACATAAAGAAAATTATATAAAATAAATTAAAACAAAAGATTATAAGGAATTGCAAGTGTCCAATCAAAATGCGTCGTAATTTAATACCAACAAATCGTAATCGTTCACAATCAATATGTGGTGCAACACCTGCAACGTCAAACAAACACTCTCCCCTACCACAACATAAATCATATGACATACGATCTGAATCAACCAACTCATCACCAAGTCGCACAACTGGGGGAGGACGACGTGAATCGTTAGTGAAGCCTACTTGGCAAAATATACGCCCCGGTCAAATACCATTGAAAACTTTGGATAAAATTAATGGCATCACTTCAGATTCTGATAACGAAGATATTGAGTACTTACGTCGTTCCAGTTTAAACTATGGTGGTGGTGGTGGTGGTTTTGGAGGTGGATGTGGTGGTAATGGCCATAGTCATACATACGTAGATTCCCCATCAACAGCCGCTGCAGCAGCAACAGCTGCAAATCAACAACCACAACATCACACTAACGTTCGCAAACATAGTGGCAGCAATCTTGGACAATTGACACGTAAAGGTAGTTTAGTTGTACATCGAGATTCATTATCACATGGCTCTGCTGCATCTTCAGCTGCTTCATCTTTTAAATCCACCCGCCAAAGTATTGATAATTCCAGTGTTTACACAGCAGCTTCAGTAGATTCGAGTGGTGGTGCTAAAGGGAATAAATCATCCAGACGTTCTATAGTACGTATGATATCAAATAAATGCACTACGGGAATGAGTAGTGATGAGGAAATGGATTATGATTTTTTGGCTAAGGTGAGTAGAAGAATAAAAGAAAAATTTAATAATGGGTTGACAATTTTTGCGCAAGTTTTTTTATTTCTTATCCTTTTCTTTAGTTTTGTATTTCATTTTATTTAATTTTAGTTTATTTTCTATAGAAAAATTGTTCAAAATTCTGAAAATTTTCTTAGGAACAAATTTTTAAAGATTTTTTGAATTTGTTTAAAGGATAATTAAAAAAAAAAAAAATCTGGACATTTTGGTCAAACTCATGCATTTTACAATATTAACCCTCAAATCAGGCCTAAGATTTTTGTTTTCAATTTAATTTATACCCCATGTTCGGCTCGAAAAATAAACAATATGTTCTTCTAAACATTTTTAGGCGATATGGCCCAAAATATGTTTCGAGTGAAACTCAAAAACTAATCCATTAAAATTATAAGGTTTAGGCATAAAATATTCCTCTTACCAAGATATAACGACAGTCCAAAAATTTATCTTTTTGTTATTTTACTTCCGAAGCAAAAGAAAAATATATTTTGTGAATTTTCGTATAATATAGAATTACACAGGAGGACAAAATCAAAACTTTAAGAAAAAAAAAATAAGGTTATGAATTCCAGATATTTCAGGCACGCTGCTTCCAATGACGTTCTTTAATTTTCGGCCTATAGCTCTTATGAAACATAGTTTTAATTCCCTTGTTAAATATCTACCTTTACTATGTGATTAATATTTCTGGATCCAAGAATACCTCCACTCTGAAATTTTTCGTAGCATTAGGGAAGGAACCAATCTTAAACATATATTTTTTTCAGATTTTTAAAAATATTGTTTTTAAAGATATAGCCTCCCGAATTATAGGTCAAAAGATGTGACCTTTGACCTTTCCGAAAAAAAATCATGTTGTATATAAAATTAAGGTAATTTAATGACCTTTCAAATGCGACCTTGATGAGTTGCCTACTTGTAATGCTTTTTAAGCAAATTACAATTAAGTAAGTACAACTTTTACGATTTCAAGACCACATATTTCCGGATCCAGAAGTGCCCTCAAACTTTGCACTTATTTTAGTTTTGTAATAATCTGTCTTCCTACGAAAAATCATAAAATTTGGAAAAGGTAGTGTACGCCTATTGGTTGATTTGACATGGAATTACCCCTATATATTTAGTACTAAATTGGCAAAAATTTAAATTACACACAAAATACACAAAAATTTCATTATTCCAAAATTATCCAACATATCGTCTGCTGAGTATTGTTTTGCCGTATGTGCACGGCAAGATCTATACATATACGGCAAAACAATACAAAGTCGACGATATGTGTAAACAGTCCCGTTTCTGAATTAAAAGGTCCGCCAAATAACTTTTTTTTTTTAAATGCTATAAAAAAAAAACTACTGAATATTTTCTCAAATTTCTTTTTTTATTTGAAAGTACAAACCTTCCGGTTAATAATAGAAAATAATTTCATTCAAATGGCTGCCTCGGCTGGCCATGCAGCAGCCTACATGATCGGTCCAACTTTAAGCACATTATCGATTGTGTGCAGTTGTATTTCATTAAGTCGATCGCAGGCCCACTTAGCGAATCGAAAACGCATTGGATGGTCAGTTGGCTTCAACTCCTGAGCCAATTGGACTTTGTATGGCGTTTCACTTTTTACACAAGATAACAAACATACGGAGCTGGCGGTGCTTCTCTTCTTCCAAAATCCATACGCAATTTTCGCACACATTCTTCAACATTACCATGATTTTCAAAGTAATGTCGCAATATTTCCCAGCGTTGTTCAAGCGTATACACAACCATATTCGTTCAGCGGAAGGATAAAACATTATCTGTCAAATCAGACATGAAATAAGCACTAGTTGAAAAAAAAAACGTTAAATGGCGGACCCTTTATTATTCAAAAAGTGGCAACACTGCACTGAATATTAGACAAAAATTCATTAATATTATGAAGACAATTTTCTCATAGTACTCCTTTTATTAAGTTATAAGTTGATAACTTAATGGCAGTTTAGAACTGACGAAAAAGGGTTTACAATAAATACGTCAAAACCATGGTAATTATGCTTTATCTTCAAATTGTACCTAAAGCTGATTGGCTTTAGATAATTCATGTAAATTGATCATAAAATTAGAAAAAAAAAATCCATTGTAATTTCATGAATGCCATTCAATTTAAATTCAATAAGCTTCTTAAAAGTTCTTTAAAGTAATGAAACATGTTTTGCACGAAAAAATTTGAAAGTACTTCAAAAAGACTACTTTCACCATCTCATCACTCAAAAACGAAATATAGTTGTTAAATGTTCAAAAGAGGCTTCCTTCAATATTCCCTTTTCTTTATCTTTATATTTAAGTTTTTTCATTATTGATTTTCCACTCTAGAATGGAAAGTTATGAATAACATTTTAGGGGAGAAAAAAAAATCAAAAAAAAAATTCAAACCGACAGTACATGACAGCAGCCGTTAACAAGTCCAAAGATGGGGGGGGGGGGGGGGGGGGGGGGGTATCTAAAATAAAGAGGTCATATAAAACGGAAATTACAAATGCTTAACATGATGAGTTGCTCTATTTTAAAACATGAATTTATTTACCAAATCTTGGCAGACATAATGCGTATTCTTTGTTGGCTTTGACTGATTTTTATTCATTTAGTTAAAGATATTAAATTCGTAGAAATAAAAAAGTTTTTATAAAAAATATATATTTTTTTTTCGTTTACGAAGTACAATTAGAATTTAACCCATTTATGTTAGAATTTGTACTTTAGTTAGTTTCTAATAAAAATTTCGATTAATAAAAAACGAAACAAATTATTGTATTTACTCGTATTAACGAATTAATTAACAGCACAGTTTATAATCAATTTATTTATTAATACTAAAAAATATAAGTTACACTAAATTATTATTGCACAGAGAAAACTGAAATCGTCTTTAAAAACAAATAATTGTTAATTCAATTAAAATTTTAATTGAACTCGGTCCTATTAATAAAATTGTAGTACAAGGGCGTGACTTTTTGAATGAAACACAGTTTTTTTTGCAGAAAAAAACATTTATTTTTCAACATAATCTCCTTTCAGCTCAATGCACTTAGTCCAACGTTTCTTCAATTATTGTATCCCTTGGATTTTTCGAGGTACATAAAATAGGCATTTGTTTGATCAATAATTTCATCGTTGGAGCTAAATCTCTTTCCACCGAGCCATTTCTTTAGGTTTGGAAATAGGAAATAGTCACAGGGAGCTAATTCCGGAGAATATGGCGGATGAGGTAGCAATTCGTAGCCCAACTCATGGAATGTTGTCATAGAGACTGCACACTAGGGTGATAACTTTTTGTATTTTTTGCAAATATCAAATCTCCCCTGACAAAATCTTGTAGGGCATGGACAAATATTAAGAACTGCGTTTTTAGTTTTTCGCTATCGTTAAAAAAGGTTCCGCACCAAACGCGTTAAAGTTTTGAATCAAACAAAGTTAAAAAAAAAACTTTTTTTGATGCCTCAACGTCTGACCATCACATCTATATAATTAAGGCATGCTGATATCAATAGTAAAGTCCGTTTTCGAGTCAATGGAATAGTTTTCTTCCAAATTTGCTTACTTACATATGTATAAACCATATTTAAAAAAAATTGTTATTAAAAATAATTTAAAATAAATATATTAAAAGGCATTTTAGAAATCGGTGTCGGTGCGCAAGGTTTTTTTTTACCAAATTGAACTGAAATAGTTTTTTTTATCATTAATACAATATTTGCCATTAGAAAACCCCTGGGGAGAATGTTGTCCAAAAAAACGTATCACCCTACTGCACACGTGTGCACCCGTGCATTATCTTTATGAAAAACTTGCTGACCCGGCATACGTTGTTTTACCTTCAAATTTTAATTGTAATTAATTCTTTAAATCAAGAAATTTTTTTTACGCAAAAAAAAAAAATTAAAAAAATAAATTCACATTAGTAAATCATTTTAAAATTTGTAATTTCATGGGAAGCCCAACGCCTCTTTGTCCTTCTATCGCCTTTATTTGCTGAAGTATATAAAATGAATAGCTGAAAACAACTGCCATAACAACTGCGACGTCACCTATCACCGGTGCATTGAAGCGCCGCTCATGCTCACCAGCCGGTGTCTTGTCAGCTCTTATCACAACCGTATAATCATCTGTCGGCATCTGGTCTAGGGCTGTTTTGAATAAACGGATGAGGCTGTTGTGTTCGTGTAACATTCCTTGAAGATTAACATACACAAAGAGAAATAAAGTGCCAACCGAATTGAAAAGTGTATTTTAATGCTTACAACTTATAAATTCAGTTACTACAACGATATTTACATTTGATTTCTGAATATTTTGTGTGTTTAGACTACAATTCGGTTGAATTAACCGAACTTTGTTGTGAAAACTAATGTTAAGTTGTGAAATTTGTAAAAATCGAATTTGATTCGTAGTAACCGAGTTTCAGTTGTCAAATAGCGATATTTTTCTCTTTAACCGAGTTTCAGTTGGCAAATAGCTAAATTTTTCTCTGTGTGTAGGTTTTTGTAAATATTAACATAGGTTTTTTGTAAATATCTTCGGAACTACATAACCGATTTAAGAGTTTGATATCTCGTTTTGAAAAACATGACAACGGTTTTAAAAAAAATAAAATGAAATAAAAAAAATATATATATGTATATGTATGCCATTGGAGGTACAATATGAAAATTGGATTTTGCCACGCCCCTCCGCCCACAGACCGAAAATCAAAAATCAGACTTTACCACGTCACACGCCTGAATATTCTGAAGATTATCATCAAAATCGGCCCAGCCGTTTTGGAGTCCATATGTTACATAAATACACACATCCTGTTTTATATATATAGAAGAAGATAGATAGAAGATAAATTTTTTCTTGGCCATATGGGGTCGTTTTTTTTTTAAATCCTAGTTAAATCGGTCAAATAAGTTGGCATAATATTCACCGTTTATTGTTTTTCCCTTTTGAAGGAAATCGATGTCGATTATCCCGCGTGCATCCCAAAAAACATTTTGCCGTCCAGAACGTTCAGCGTCATTTGTACTTGTGCGACCACAACGAAAGTCAGTAAATCACTTTTTTACCATTGAAATCGATGGTGCAGAGTTCCCATTGTATTTATCAAGCTTTTCCTTGGTTTGATTGACGGTATTTTCGCAAAAAATAATGTTTAATGAGTACTCGAAAATAACTGTTTTCCATTTTTAAAAAAACGCAACGCGCTGTTAAACGCAAAGTAAATGACGGAACTTGCTCAAAATTTGACAGTAGTCTATTAACAAGGTGTACTTGATGGCAGCAGTGTTGTATTTTATATAACTACGAGGGAAATTTGAAAAGTCACGGACTTATTGATACGCCCTCGTATCACTTAAAATAATTTGTATCTTTTCAATTGATTTAGTTTTTGCTTTCGAGTAAAATTTCGTTCAAATGATGATTTGATGTACAGTTTATTCGTTATCAAATTAAAGACTCTCAAAAGTAAAAGAAACTGCACGTTTGAATAAGGTTTCGCTCGCTTACGAATGCGAGAATTTGGTCCCAGTTTTGTAAAATTTTATATAATTAAAGCCCAGTTTACATTGCCACATATATGACTATACTTTCCTTGATACAAGTATAATGGTAAGTGTGGTCAATACTTTTTTGACAGACAGAAACTGTCAAAAAAGTATAATAGAAAAATCGTTTGATTGTTCAGACTGTTATCGACACGCACAGAAATATTTTTTCTTCCAATTACTAATATTTTCCACAATTTGTTGATTTTCATTTATATTTACTTTTATTTGTGTATAACACAACACTTTTGTTAACTTTATGAAATATTTCAAAAACTAAAGCTTGTCAAAAATGTGCGTCGATATGTCTAAATGTGTTTCGTTAGTTTGACACATGTGTAACGAATTGTACACTAGGCCGGGTCGATAAAAAAAGTTGTGCCGGTCACCCCCTAGAATTAAAGATAATTTGAAGAAGATTGGAAAAAAAATTTTTTTTTTTTTTTTTGCCACGCCCCTTGACCCCGCGCATTTGGTTTTTTATTTCCTGTGGCTCCATTTATAGTCCGATCGTAACGTGTATATCATTGTTTTTGGAATGACAACGGCTACATTTTCTACTTTGATCACTTTTGACTCCGACGTCAAATTCTAGAAGTGACTTCTGGAAACTCGATTTCTACCACCCTAATTCACGAGTTTTTCTAAACGATAAAAAAGTTTTTTAAATTCCATGAAATTTTGTCTTTTACAGTATATATATTTATTCAGTAACCAAAAAGGTAACGAAGGTTTAAAAAAATCAATTTGAGTTTTATTTTAACAATCGTTAACAATAATCTTTGGTCTTTTTGTGGCGCTGGTGTGCATTTGTTTTTGCACTATGATAATGTTCTCATTTTCGTAATCTGACTTGTTTCTCTATTTTCTATTATCTTTCTCCTCCACATAGTACTCTTTTTTTACAATTTAAATTTTTTTAGAAATAAAATCTTATCAAATTTATACATTTAATTTTTTTTTATCAAGAAATGTAATATGACCAGTGTTGCCATGTATTTTTTTCAAAAAACTGTAAGAAAAAACAGTTTTTTTAAGAAAAAACTGTTTTTTTTTTTAACAAAAAACTGTAGAAAAAAACAGTTAATATGTGCATTTTGAATTCAATTGCATTTTATTTAAACATAAAACAACATAAAAAACATTAAACACATAACATATTTATATACACAGAAAAAAAATATTTTTTGTTGTAGACTAACTTTTAATTATACTAACAAAAATTTTTTTTTTCAAATTTATGTTATTACAGATCACAAGTTGTGCTCTGTTATAAAACTACATTTTAATTAACAATAGGAATAATATGTTTTTTTTCTGTGTACTTGTTTAAAGGAAAAACAATATATAATATAAAAAAACATATTTATATTTATATTAATTATTTAACATATAGCAAAAAATAGCTACAAAACCATAAAAAAACAAAATAATTCATCACATTTTGAGATCTTACTTAATTACATAAAAATATCAGTTATAAATTTTTTGATTAAATTTGATTTTCATTTCGTTTGATTCCACAAAATTTTAACACAAACAAATGCTAAAAAGGGAATTAAAACTTACTACACAGTTGTATTCAATGCGTAGTATTATTTTTTATTGAAACATTTTGTGCAACTTTTGTATTAAATTTATAAATTCAAGTAAAGGAAAGTAAATCGAGCAGGTAGGTAAACTGTTAAAAACTGGAAAAACTGAAAAAAAAGGCTGAAATTAAACAAAAACTGTTTTTTTTCATGAAAAACTGGAAAACTGTTACGCATCCTAAAAAACTGGAAAAACAGTTAAAACTGGCAATATGGTAACACTGAATATGACAGAAAATTCAACTACAAACTTTAAGAAGATTTTTAATTGTAATTCTCAATTTTGTAACGACTTTTCAAAACAGAAATTACTAAAATTTAAAAATTATATAGAAAAAAATTAAAAAATCAATAATAAATGCATGTTTTTAAATTTTAAGTACATATTTTACGATTTTAAATACATATTTTATGTACATAAAACACAAATATAAATGCATTAACTTCCGAGCCCTACATATTATTATTCCTCTTCAAGTGTTCGCGTCTACAGCTGTAGCTTTTTGATAAAATTAGTGTAAATTACTAAAATATTTTTTTTCTTTAAAAATATAATTAAATTGTTTTTTAACAATATGCATTTTCAATCATGTGATATTGATAAAACAAAATTACAAAAAAACCGTGAAGTTATTCAATATTTTTTATATTTAAAAGCCACCATGCCTTACTTTCTGTACGGATGAGCAATTGGTTCAATATCAATATTCGCCTCATGAAATCATTGAAATTCCAGGTATATACATTTCAAAATATATTTTACAATTTACGCATCCATAATTAAAATATATAATTTATTTATTAGAATTTCCATGTCATTCGCAAAATACCGAACGCTTTGTGCGAGTTGTTAGTGAATTCGCAAACAAGGTAACGGACGAAAAGCGCATGGGGTATATATTTGCTAAAATAAGAAGTCGAGAGCAGTATAAACAGCTGGAGTCTCGCCAAAATTTAAATTAATTTATTTAAGGAGAATACCACATTAAAAAAAAACATTGTTTATACTTTTAAGAATAGAGTTTCTCTCAACAATATTTGATAGAAAAATGAGTAAAAAGAGAGCACTTTAAAAATGGCCACAAAAACAATAACCACAAAAAGACCAAAGCTTATTGTTAACGATTGTTAAAATAAAACTCAAATTGATTTTTTTAAACCTTCGTAACTTTTTGTTACTGAATAAATATATATACTGTAAAAGAAAAAATTTCATGGAATTTAAAAAACTTTTTTATCGTTTAGAAAAACTCGTAAATTAGGGTGGTAGAAATCGAGTTTCCAGAAGTCACTTCTAGAATTTGACGTCGGAGTCAAAAGTGATCAAAGTGGAAAATGTAGCCGTTGTCATTCCAAAAACAATGATATATCACACGTTACGATCGGACTATAAATGGAGCCACAGGAAATAAAAAACCAAATGCGCGGGGTCAAGGGGCGTGGCAAAAAAAAAAAATTTTTTTTTCAAATCTTCTTCAAATTATCTTTAATTCTAGGGGGTGACCGGCACAACTTATTTTTTTTGTATGGGGTGCGACCCACTCTATTGTACACCATGTAGAGCACAGTTGTGTTATTATCAGAACGAGGCTCAAAACCCCGTTTACATTATCTCACATGTGTTTATAATTTACTTCACACTAGTATAATGAAAACTGTAATAATATCCTCTATCTGTCAAATAAGTATAAAAAAATCATTTGATTGTTCAGACTGTTATCGGCAAACACAAAAATTACATTTAAAGCCCCGTTTACATTATCACATATTTGTTTATACTTTACTTCATACAAATATAATGGAAAGTGTGATCAATATTCTGTCTGTCTAAAAAGTATAATAGAAAAACATTTGATTGTTCACACTGTTATCAACAAACACAAAAAATAAATTTAGACAGCTATTTTATCTTCCAAATAATAATATTTTCTTTTTTTTTTTTTTTTTTTTTTTTTTTTATTTATATATTTTCCACCATTTGTTGATTTTAATCTTTGTTAACTTTTATTTGTGTATAACACAACACTTATGTTAAGAAGAAGTGTGGTAACTTTATGAAATATTTCAATAAATAAAGTTTGTCAAAAAATGTGTGTCAATATTTTTAAATGTGTGTCGATATTTTGAAATGTGTGTCATGAATTGTGTTCACATTCATTATACATTTTCTGTTTACAACATATTTTTAACATGTATAACACACTTGTGTGATTATGAAATCCATAACATCATACTCAAAATTGTAATATCAACTCGATCATTTTCATTGAACATATCTATTAAAATTATCTTAAATGAACATCACAATTTAAAATGTCAAACTCCAAAAATTTTTGTTTGTCATACATATTTTTGATTGTTAAGCAATAAAATTTAAATTTAACTATACGTTAAATTTGAACTGGCCTCCTAATAATCGGACCATAATATCTAGCCCCCTGTGTTTAATTTAACAAATTTGTTTTCATTCCAGTGTTTTATTTTCATTGTAGCGTTTCTATGACTTTGTCTTCCGCACTATTTTTGCTGGGCTGTTTACCTGGTAAACCTCGTATGTGGTTTAAAACTTTGTCATTCGCAAACTCATTAACATTGAATTTGCAAATTGCAGCCGACATATATATTATGAAACTTTACGCATCATATGTTTGCTCCTGGATAACCACTAGGGTATTCAAATTACTCGGGTTTGCTTTTGTTCGCATCAACGAGTTACTCTAATTTGAGGTTTTGTATATCTCGATTAATCGAGAAAATTTTTGAAATTATTCCTGGAACTCGATCAATTTAAACTTTTTTTTATACATTTTTCCTTAAAAGTACACCATAACACACAAAATAAATGCAATATCAGGAGTTCGGAAATATTTTTTATAAACATTTTTTGATATTATTAATTTAGAATTAAAAATATCTAAAATATCTTACTTTTTAAAGAGTTCATTTCGTTTTTATAATTTTCGACTTTACGGAAACTAAGGACATAATTGTTTAGCATTTTTCCGCTGTAAATATTATATTACTCCTTCACGGCCGTTAAAAAAGTGTTCTTATCAATTCCGTTAAAGTTCTAAAGACAGATTTTTGTTCGATTTTTTTTTTTTTTTTTGCAAAATATTTAGATAATTTTTAATTTATTGATCCGAATGAAAGAAAAAAGTGTACGGTCCAATCCTAGCTACAACGCCAAAAGATAATTACGAATTAAGGTCTATTCGAATCTTCTAAAAAATGTTAGTACGCTCTAATAGTTTTGCTATTGTTGCGGGTTTTTATTTTTTGTTGAATATTAAGATATTAAACATTTCCCACAGTTTCTGGAAATCTGACCTTTTGGTGTTAATTTTTATTTTTTTTGCAGTTTCGATGTGAACATTAACTAACCTTTTCTTTGACCATTATAATGTCTGTAATTGTTCAAGGATATTTTAAAAATATCATTGGAAATTGCAAAAAGTGTGATATTTTAGGCATTGCTCCCGGTGCGGAACATTTTTTCTCCAAAATGACCAAAGAAAAATATTTGTTATCAGTATGGTATTGTCCATATCGTAAAAAAGTTATAGCCCTACGGCAATTGACACATTGCTTTTTATTTAAAAAAAAATTTGAAATTTAAATAGTAAACAATTAATTTTTTTTTATAAAATATAAACTAAAACTTAACATTTTTGGCCTTCAAAGTTTAGTAACGTCATGATGCTTATTAGGAAAAGACCCTAACCACGTGCTTGATTACTAAGAAGACAAGAATGAAGCAAAATTGATGATTAATAGATTTTTTGTAAAAACTCTACCTATTCTGGAGGCTCTAGCTTTTCTAAAACTTCGGCTTCTGATGAGATCTTCAGCCAGATCGAAATACTAGCTAATATGTTTGATTTGCTTAATTTTTGTAAATATACGGAAGTTGAATTAACATATTTTGATTTACTCGATTAATCGACCGAATTTGTTCGAGTTATTCTTTACTCAAAATTGGCCACTTTAATTTACTCGACTAATTGTTTGATTCAAATTAGTCGATTAATCGAGGACGATTAACCGGTTGAATACCCTAATAACCACATAATACGTACACATGCACATTAGGGCTATAACTTTTGAGTTTTACTTCTGCAAATATCAAATTTTACCTATGCTATCCGAAAAGTCCATAAAAAATGTAAAGAAATATATTATTACTTTTCCACTGCTCTCAGTTTCCGAATAAATCGTTTAGAAGTTTGGAGCAATGAATTAAACTAAAAATAATATTATGCCAAATTGTAATGTAATTAGACTCTAACGTACTGTATCGTATTACAGAGAAAATTCGTTTTTAGTCGAACGATTGTAGTGTGATTAATAAGTCAACATTGTCGTGCAATAGCAATCACTGTCATAAACTTGACACTTAATTGTGATTGGCTAAAAGCCGTACTTTTTTGGTTGATTAATCTGACACCTTCATAATATGAACCGTGGGAACCACTCATTTGATGGTTACCCACGAAATATAATTAAGGTAAATTTTAAGTACAAAAATGTTAATAAAACAGTTGCTCATCAGAGCCCAAACAAAACAAATCATGGTGTATTTTTCTTACTCTACATGGCGATCCTGCCAGGAGTGAAGTGAAATAAAAAAGTTAAAACAAATTTAATCAAAATGAAATAACCTAACAATTGTTAAATTTTTTTTGCTACTGATACGAATGATACAATAGGACTCAACATAATTTAAAATTATTGAACTCTTTATAACGTACTAGTGAAAATTATGAAAAAAAAAAAACAAAAAGTCCAGCAACAGTTATAACTTTAAATTACTGAACTCTTTCATAACGTACCAGTAAAAAAAAAAAAAAAAAAAAACACCAAACCAAATAGCGGTGCTTTAAAAAAAAAACAATTCATGCTTTAAAAAAAAACAATTCTTAAAAAAAAAAAATGACTTGGTGAAAAAAAAAAAAAAAAAAAAAAAAATTCTTTCAACAATCCCGTAACTCATTGCTGACTACTAACAATGAGCAAGCTACAGAAAAAACTGAAAAAATGGGCTATGTTGAAATTATATCGATAGTATTATTGATTTCGCTAGCAATAATTTACATAATAAAAATAATTTGTAAAACCTTAAAAACCAGAAACTCACGCCAACAGGAAATATAAAGAAGCTGAACTTAACAACTTCAACAACAACATGACTTGCAATACAAAATAAGTAATAAACTAAAATAAATACGTAAGAAAAATTACGCCATCTACATTTACAAAATAACGAAGCAAGTGCATCCTGATTTATAAATGAAGGAAGATGCAATGTGGATGAACATTGCGGGATACCACGCCGAGTATCCCAAGGATGGTGTGGCCGATACACCATCGGACACTAAAACTCAACATCTTTAACAAAAACACCAACAACTTAAAACTACAACAACAGTAAGCCGAAAATTAATTAATTCTGTTTTAGTTATTTTAAATTTATTTTAATTCTTATATATATTTATAATTGAAATATTTAAATAATTTTTTTTTTATTGTGCAATATCAATCGTTAATTTAAATCAAAAAATTCAATTTTAAAATTTTGAATTTATAACTTTCAAATTTTAGAACTTTTAAATTAAAATTTTTAAATTTCTTTTTTTTTTAAAAAAAAAAAAAAAAAAAAAGTATTATTATATTAATACTTATAACTTTTAAAATAAAATTTATAATTTTTAAGTGTTTTTTTTAATAGTCCATTATGGTGAATAAATTTTTTTTAAAAAAAAAATAATTAATTATAATTAATTCTCTTTTAACTACTAACCAATTTTTTTTTTAATTTCCGTCGGCTGGGATGATTCTCAAGGGACACTCTCACAGCGCGACAGAAATCATACAGTCACCAAGTAATGAGTGACTGATTTATGCCACATCCACTTCAATCTGTTGTCCTGAAGGAAACGGATAGGGGATGATGTGACATAACTGAATTTTTGTTTTGAATTCATACTAACAAAATATTTTTTATGAATTATATTTTTTTTTTAACAATAATTAAAGATGGGGAATCACGATTCGAAAATCGAGAACCCCAACGCTAATGTTATTAATGAAATCACTGTAGAAGTACACCTTCCAGTGATATACTTAATAATAATAATATGTATATTAGCACTTCAATTACTCACGACTATGTATCAACTACATAAGAGGTCGTTGAGAAAAAATTACATCAGAACCGCGTCCTTAGGAAACGGTCTTGATGGAGTCTAATTTTTTCTATTATCACATCATTTTGTCCTAAATTTTTCAACTTAAATTGATCATGCCATCCTATGGATTGGATAGAGATAGTTGCCAAAGCAAGACTTCTGAGAGAGGATTTCGACAAATCCTTTAAGTGTTTAAATACCTACAAAGGACCTTCAAGGAACGAAACGGTGGAAAAACACATTAAGAATTTGTTCAACAGTCTTGAAGAAGTTAGGGCATTATTTGACGAACATTATTCTCGTCTCACCAATAATCATCAGTTGGCAGCGAATGCATTCTTCGATGACATTCGTAATAAACTTTCAAACCTATTGACAAAGAGGAATTTGAAAGCGGAATTACCAAAGACTATCCATGAGAAAGTGGTCTACGACCCTGCTCTTGTTAATGCTTGGACTAGCCAAGATTTAAGTGTGGAATCCGAAAAACCAGTTATTCAAACCGCGAAAACCATATCTAGCATGAATATTGGTGGCATAGTGTCCAATATAGAAAACACAATGCCTCAATCAGTAACTGAATTTCTCGGTTTGGCATCGAAACTTTTACCAGATTTCGATGGTAAACCGGAAAACTTACAGAGTTTCCTCGACGCACTGACACTCTTGGATTCCGTAAAGGATACCCATGAGGTCGTGGCGGTAAATATAATTAAAACAAAACTAAAGGGCTCAGCCAGAAATTTAATTTCGAATGAAACCACAATTAATGCAGTTATAACTACATTAAAAGGAACTGTCAAAGGCGAGTCGGTCGAAGTCATATCGGCCAAATTAATGAATGTCCGTCAAGGTGGCAAAAACGCCAATACCTACGTGGCAGAAATAGACTCCCTAACCAAATCATTGGAGAGTGCCTATATTACAGATGGCCTCCCACACCAACTAGCCCAGAGGTACTCAACCCAGGCGGCAGTTAAAGCAATTACAAAAAATGCGACAAACGAAAGGGTTAAACTGGTCATGGAATCAGGAACCTTTTCAAATATGAACGAAGTGACGGCTAAATTCGTCAATAGCTGCACGGAAGCTTACGGGCAGCAAAACTCCGTTCTATTTATGAAAAATAAATCTCAAATCCGTAATGGCAATAATCGCCAAAATCAGCCAAATAGTAATAGATCCGGCTATAGAAATGGCCGTAATAATAATTACAATGGCAACAACAATAATAATAATAATTACAATAACAACCGTGGGCGGAACCGTTCAAATAACAACGGATCCCGACACAATGTGCGACACGTTACCGAAAACATTTCGGGAAACGAACTGGTACCCCTGAGTTAAACCACACAATATACAATATAAATTTGAATCTCTATAGCTATCTTCCCTGTAGAACATCCTTGAATAATCGAAAATCAACACTATTAGTTGACACGGGAGCGGATATTTCTATAATAAAGGTCGGACAAATCCTAAACGGACAAATAGATGAGACTACAACGACGCAATTAAGTGGTGTTGGCCAAGGATTAACAACTACCCTTGGTAAAATTCATGCTGATTTGAAATTTGAGGAACTCCTAATACCGCATACATTTCATGTGGTCGAGGATGATTTCCAGATTCCTTCTGATGGAATCATTGGTATGGATTTTTTGCGTGAATATAAATGTCTTCTGGATTACCAGGATGACCAAGATTGGTTAGTCCTGAGATCTGGTAATCTTCCACAACACATTGCAATAGCAATGCGCTGTGCGCCACAAGTTAACTCGATCTCATTGCCTGCAAGATCTGAGGTAATTCGTCACGTTAACATTCAAACTGATGAAGAAAATGTACTAATTCCGAGTCAAATAATTCAGAATGGAATATTCATAGCGAACACCATAGTCTCAAAATCAAGACCACTGGTCAAAATTGTTAACACAACCAATAGGGATGTAGTTATTTTGAATATTAAAATTCAAACCGAAAGTCTTAACGACTATAAAATTGTCTACCCGACCAAAAATCCTCGCGGAGACCAGGAGAAATTGAATAGATTATCCAAAAATTTCCCGGAGTTTGCAAAAGACAAACTTAGGAACTTATGTTCTGAGTATGTTGATATTTTTGGACTGGAATCTGAAAAGATGACAACCAACAATTTCTACAGACAAAAGCTCAGATTAAAGGATGATGACCCAGTGTATATAAAATCGTACAGAATACCACACTCTCACAAAGCAGAGGTGAACATTCAAGTTGATAAGCTTATAAGAGATGACATTGTAGAACCCTCCATTTCGGAATATAACAGCCCAATTTTATTAGTACCGAAGAAATCTTTACCCGGTACGGATCAGAAAAGATGGAGATTGGTAGTTGACTACAGAGGAATTAATAAAAAACTCGTAGCCGATAAATTTCCACTCCCTAGAATAGATGATATTCTAGACCAATTGGGCAGAGCCAAATTCTTTTCTTGCCTTGACTTAATGTCAGGTTTCCACCAAATTGAATTAGAGGAAGGCTCTAGGGACGTAACATCTTTCTCGACGGATAAGGGATCATATCGTTTTAAACGATTACCCTACGGTATAAAAATTGCTCCGAACTCATTTCAGCGAATGATGTCGCTAGCTTTTTCGGGATTATCTTCCGACCAAGCGTTTCTTTATATGGATGATTTAGTAGTAATTGGTTGCTCCGAACAACATATGTTGAAAAATTTAAGAAATGTTTTCGAAACTTGTCGAAAATATAACTTGAAATTGCATCCAGACAAATGTACTTTTTTCTGTAACGAAGTCACATTTTTGGGACACAAGTGTACAGACAAAGGTATATTGCCTGATGATGGAAAATTTTCTGTAATTTTAAATTACCCAACACCAAAGAACGGTGATGAAGCTAAACGCTTCGTAGCCTTCTGCAACTATTATCGGAGATTTATTCCTAATTTTGCCGAGTATTCAAGGCACATAACAAGGTTATGTAGGAAAAATGTACCATTCGATTGGAACAGTGAATGTGAAAAATCATTCAATTATCTAAAAAACCAATTATTGAATCCTACTATTTTGCAGTATCCTGACTTCGAAAAAGAATTTTGCATAACAACAGATGCAAGCAAATTTGCTTGTGGTGCAATTCTGAGTCAGAAATACTTTGATAAGCAGCTACCTGTGGCTTATGCTTCACGATCCTTTACAAAAGGCGAAAGCAATAAGTCTACGATTGAGCAGGAATTAGCGGCTATCCATTGGGCAATTAAATATTTCAGACCATATATTTATGGCCGAAAATTTTTGATCCGAAGTGATCACCGTCCCTTAACATACTTATTTTCCATGAAAAATCCATCATCAAAACTTACGAGGATGAGATTGGATCTAGAGGAGTATGATTTTACAGTGGAATATATCAGGGGGAATGAAAATCACGCAGCTGATGCATTGTCTCGATTAGAATTCGAAGACATTAAAAAGGCAGAAAATTATGGAATACTGAAGGTAACTACGAGACTTCAGGCTGCCAAAGATTTAGACAAAGTGACCAACGGAAAACCAAACACGGAATCGGTGAATATACGGGTATATGAGGCAATAAATGCCCAAGAGTACAATAAAAATGCAAGATTGCATTTTGCTAAAGACAAGCTGGTTATCCAAAAAGGGAAAACCAGGCTTTTCCAATTTGAGTCACGAGATTTTATTACTAATGGAACTGTTGATTTAGATCATCTATTTCCAAGGCTTGATAAAGTAGCCAGTAATCTTAAAATCACGACTCTTCGCATGTCATTGGATGATGCGTTGTTGGCCAACGTAAAATTAGACCACTTCAAGAAAGTGGGTAATGAAAAGCTTCGAAGATTGAACATAGTACTCACACCAACATTGACAAAGGTCAAAACAGATTCCGAAAAACTTGAAATTATGAGATTATACCATAATAATCCATTATTTGGAGGTCACCCTGGCATTACACGAATGCTCAGGAAAATAAGATTGAAATACCACTGGAAGAACATGACAAGGGATATCACTCGTTATGTGAAATCTTGTGTAGAGTGCCAAAAGAGCAAATCAATGCCTAAGACGAGAGAACTCATGGTTGAAACGGAAACGCCAACACGTGCATTTGATACCATCATTATCGATACAATTGGTCCTTTTATGAGATCAAACAAGGGTAATGAATACGCTATAACAATAATATGTGACTTGACCAAATACTTAGTCACAGTAGCAATTCCTGACAAATCTGCTCGAACAGTCGCCAAAGCGATTTTCGAAGGTTTTGTTTTGATTTATGGTCCTATGCGGAAAATGATTTCTGATATGGGAACCGAATATAAGAATCAGACCATAAAGGAATTATGTCAATTGTTGAATATCGACTACGTCACTTCAACAGCCTATCATCATCAGACATTGGGTACCATAGAACGATCCCATGGAACATTCAATGAGTATGTACGTTCGTACATATCCTCGGATAGAACTGATTGGGATGAATGGTTAGCTTACTTCACGTATTGCTTTAATACAACACCTTCAACAGTACATAATTACTGTCCATATGAACTAGTCTTTGGTAAAATACCACCATCCATAGACGCTTTAAAGTCGGATAAAATTAGTCCACTTTATAACATAGATTCATATGAGAAAGAAGTGAAGTATAGAATCCAGACAGCACAGAAGAGGGCTGCATTGATGCTCGAAAAGGCAAAATTGACCAACAAAGGCCTATATGATGGGACAACAAGGCCGATAAGCGTAAATATTGGAGATCTAGTTCTTTTGGAGGACAATGCCGGTCATAAATTAGAACCACTCTTTAAGGGTCCCTTTGAGATCAAAGAAGTGGATGACCATGGCAATTGTTTACTAGCAATCGACGATACAAGGATTATGAAAGTCCATAAAAATCGTCTTAGAAAATTCCAACTGTAAATATTGTAAATTATTTAATTAAATTCTAATATATTTTTATATATTATAAGAAAAAAAAAATTTCTAGAATAAAATTTTTTTATAAAATTGCAACTTAAATTATAAATTTTAAACTTTTTAAAAAATTAAAAATAATAATTAAATTATAATTTTTACATTAAAAAACAAAAAAAATTTTTTTAAAAATAACAAATAAATAAAATAAAAGAAAAATATTTAATTTTTTTTAAAAAAAAAAAAATGTTAAAATAAATATTAAATAAAATAGAAATATAATATATAAATTAATTTTTAAACTAAAATTAATTTTTATTTAACTAAGTTATATAAAAAGATTGATCAATTAGCTACTGATCAATCTTTTTCCCAAAAAGGGAGGTGTAGTGTGATTAATAAGTCAACATTGTCGTGCAATAGCAATCACTGTCATAAACTTGACACTTAATTGTGATTGGCTAAAAGCCGTACTTTTTTGGTTGATTAATCTGACACCTTCATAATATGAACCGTGGGAACCACTCATTTGATGGTTACCCACGAAATATAATTAAGGTAAATTTTAAGTACAAAAATGTTAATAAAACAGTTGCTCATCAGAGCCCAAACAAAACAAATCATGGTGTATTTTTCTTACTCTACACGATGCGTATGTGGAACAAACTTCCCGCAGAAGTCCTCCCTGTTACTTACAATTTAGAAAAATTTAAATCAAATATCCACAAACACTACTCCCTCTTTCCTCCCTCCCATACCCTATTTTCCTGATCAATACAATGCACTGCATGAGTAGGGGGCATCCCCTGAGTATTGGTTAAAATTAAAAAAAAAAAAAAAAGAAAAATATATTTTAGCGGTTTCGCGATATGTGCATTAAATTTTTCACAACAGCGTGCACATTACGTTAAAAGTATTTTAAAATATTTTTTGCGCTAATTTTAGTCCACAAATGCAACTCTAATGATAAAAACGTGAAAAAAATGCATTTTTAGATATTAATGAAATGCAATATCTCCGACAGGATTTTGTTTCAAAATTACTCGAAAAGCTATTTTTTTAATATGAACATTTTCTAAAATTTTTTGATATTGATGAAACTGACTCAATTTTGCAATAATTTCTTTAATTTTGAAATGTTAAGAAAACGGCTGATAGATTTAACGATTAAATGAATAATCTTTTTGCAAAATGTCTGTGTAATTGGAGTAGTTGCCTCAAACTTTTTCATTCTTAAGGGTATACTATTGGCACCTTAGAACTACGGACTCCAAATCGTATGAACTCACTACACTTGGAATACTTTACTTTATCTGTTCTAATGCTGTGCCATCAAGACCTATACGGTGTTCATGCTTTGAAAACAAATTTTTAACTTCGTCGCAGTTTTTTCCCCAGCAAATGTGCGGCACTTCACGTATATAATTCTTAAGAAGGTGTTAGTAAAAAATCCTAAAATTGTGTGCAGTTTGATGTATGTGGCAATGATGTGCTATAGATACAAAAAAGCACAATTTCGCATGGCACAGAAAGAATTTTATTGCCAGGTTGTCCGAATATGGTGGGGTTTTAATATTTTACAATTTTACACTTTTTTGCAAAAGGTCGCTTTTAAATCTTAAATCTT
The DNA here is from genome assembly GCA_021234595.1 of Delia radicum. Lineage (NCBI taxonomy): Eukaryota > Metazoa > Arthropoda > Insecta > Diptera > Anthomyiidae > Delia > Delia radicum. The sequence goes on from CM037853.1 coordinate 51,168,861, forward strand.
AATTTTTTGTTTTTTCGGGTTTTTCGGATTTTTCCAAAAATAGATTATTCTTAATTTTGCATTTTTTAAGAGAACAGAGTCTTTTTGTTACTGCTTCTATCTGTATGCATTTGAGTTGATTCCTATTATACAATTTAGCGTAAAGACATTTTGATCATAAGTCAGCTTGACTAAATTACGCGGTACTTTTAATTTAAGAGATGTTGCCATGTCACAAATCTGCCATCAGCGATAAATATGAAAGCAGTAAATATGAAAGCAAAGAGGCCGCAAAAAATATATAAGGAGTTATATGGGACTTTCGATATTTTATTGATCTAATTTAGCATCACTTAATAGAATCCACAATTGGCAAAAAAACAATATTATTGTTCATTATACGGTTGTTCATAAATTTGGTCGTACTCATTTCGATTTTGCAATCAAAAGTTTTCTATAAGCTATAAATTTCGCAAAAATCGCGAAAATCTTAAAAAATATAGATTTTTCGAAAGGTCATACAAAATGAAGTTGACCTGCCGAAGAATTTGAAAAAGCTTAAAATTATGATTCGGTTTTATTTCTAAACGAATTAAACCAAAAAACAATATAACTTTTTCGGAAACGATTAAAATTCTCGTTTGGAAACTACTAAAATATTAAAAAAAAAAAACGCTATAACATTTGAGGCCCCGATTAAAATTAATGGATGTGAGCGGATTTAAGTTTTAAATAACTAGGAGTATATGCGTGCAAAGCGGCATTAATGTGCCGTCAAAAGAAGATTCATTGTTTTTTAATCCCAAATCTTAAACCAAATTAATTGCACAAAATTATTACGCATATTTTTAAAAACAAATTTAGATAATATGTGTATTTTGTTATTTTCAATAAATGAATCATATGGTACCAACAAAATATTTGGGTCCATATATCTCTTTACGCTTTAGAGAAAAATAACAAATTTAAACGTAGTTTCTTAGACACTCATGATTATACTGCATATCTGCAACGGCTATTGAAATTTACCAAAAATTGTAATTTTGACAATTTTTTTTTTTATTTTCAACTTTAATTCGCTATAACTTCCGCGGCGCTCGCTCAAATTAATACACGCGAATGGACATCTGGTATTTCAGTTGTACGAAGCATCATTGATGTGCCACTATAAAAATTCAATTTTTTTTTATCCTTAATTTTAAAAATATGACATTAACACCACTATTGTTTTCAAATAAATTGCAACAAATGTTATATTGTTCGCAAAATATAATGTATATTTTTCAAAATTTTTGGAATTTTTGTGTGTACTTTATTATTTGCAAAAATGTATTCTTAAGATATAAAAAAAAACATTATGATGTGAGCAAGATTATTCGAGTTCAAGGTCATTTGTTTTTTGTTAAACAAAAAACCGTGCAATATTTATTTATTACTCAAAAAAGTTTTTGCCCGCTAACTTATAACAGACTTTATCTACTGACAGGTCCTTACATGTTTCATTTCGCGTCAACGAAAATCATCAGAAAACCAATGCAGAAGGGCTAGAATATTCTACCCAAATTTTGAAGGAAAAAGATCAACGCTTTATCCGTATTGTTATATTTACTCGATGAGAAGAAAAAACAAAATTGGAAGAATTGAACTAATTCAAATCAAAAATAAAACATTTTTAACTAACTAATAAACATTGTTCGTGTATAGACTAGAATCTCTACACACAGAGAAATAAAGTGCCAACCGAATTTAAAAGTGTATTTTATTGGTAACAACGTATAATTTCAGTTAGTACAACGATATTTACATTGGATTTCTGAATATTTTAGGTGTTGGAACTAAAATTCAGTTGAATTAAACGAACTTTGTTGTGAAAACTAATGTTCAGTTGTACTAAACTACTGAAATTCGTAATAACCGAATTTGAGTCCTAGAAAATAAATTTCAGTTGGCAAATAGCAAAAATTTTCTCTGTGTGTATTAAATAAACAACAACACTTTCTGACTATAGTATTAGGACCATAAATCAGTTTTGCCGTACTCTGCAATTTTTAAATGTTTTACTTTTAAATTTTAAAAATTAAAACCAAAAGTTTATTTTTCGATCTTTTATCATACATTATGATCAGCAATATGCCAAAAAAAAACAACTTTTTCATTTTCAAGCTATTAATCCCGAATGATTTTATATGTTTCGGGGGTAGAGCCAGATACCCTACTTGCTTATTAGAATGCCCCTCACTTGTCCTAAAACGGATATTTAGGGTGGCCCTTAAAACTTGGATTTTTTGACTTTTTATGAATTTAACGCATTATGTTATGTTAATAGCTACAAAATCAATGTTTTTATGTGTTGAATAGTTAGTTTGGGTAGTAATCTTCCATTTTTGGTTTTTGTTGGAATAATACACTAAAAAAAACCAAAGTGGCAACAACAAAACTTGGAAGTAAGAAAATACTACTTCTAACATTTAGCGCGGCACAAATTGGGCTGAATATTATGGCTTGCCATGCAACACAGTTGTTAATGACATTAAAATCTAAAATTCTGCCGTGGTGCTTGGCGATCGCATTTTTCGTTTACAAGAAAATTAGGAAAATGTAAAAAAAAGGCGAAAAAAAATGAAAAAAATGGGGTTTTTTGACCTTCATTCACTTATAACTTTTGAAGTAGGAATGTTATCTTCAAGCACCACGGCAGAATTTTAGATATTTTAGTCATCAACAACTATGTTGTCTCCCAAGGCATAATATTCAGCCGAATTTGTGCCGTATTACAAACAGTACAGCCTATTTTCGACAAATTTTATTAATTGATTAAAAAAACAGGGTGAATTTTTAAAAAAACGTAAATTTATGCTACTGAAATTAGTTATACATTAGTTATTAAGAACATAGACACTGTTTTCACTTTGGGAAACAAAATTCCTTTCCATGTGATAAGTAAATATACTTATATTTCATTTACTATTGCGATAAAGCGGCAGTAGATACTTTAGCCGTCACCTTTGCGTGCTTATGAATTACACAGACTCACAAAAATATAAAAAGGTTCTGACCCAGAAACCAGACCCACCAATCCTTATGTATTATGACCTCCTGAATGCGATGCCGCCATAAGAATTGAATTATATCGTTGGGTTTTCATGTAATTTACAAGCAAAGTCCGCAAAGTGAACTTACCTAATTTGTAAATTTGACCATGTTAAAAAGTGTTTGTTTAAATCCATGTTACTTTTAAAATTTTTGACAGATTTTATTAAAACACCTCTTATTTTTTTCGTAATAAACCAGACTTGATCTTATATAAAGAAATAAAATTTTAAAAAATTTTAACTAACAATAAGTCAAATTTACAAAGAAACCGGGTAGGTTCACTTTGTGGACTGTCCTTGTAAATTACAGAAAAACCCAACAATACAATTCTAGTAAAATAACTAAATTTTTTTTCGCAAAACTAAAAATGTAAACTTCAATGATCAATTTAATAAAATTTACATACATATTTTAATATAAATTTGGTACTATCTCATTATCTTATAGATCTTTTCTTTCTCATTCGGTTATTTTTCATCCGATTTTCAAGTTTTTTTTTTGTTGGAAAGGTATATAATTGTTGAATTTTGTTAGTACAAATTATTGCCGCTAGATGGCGTAAAATTCATTTATTTTAAAAAATGCATCAAAACACCCTGTATTTGCAAATATTTTGAGTTCATATGTTCTACAAAAGTACTCGCCATATGATTTTGTACAAAGTTGCCAAACAACATTTGGTCGAATTCTGGAAATTTAACGGTCAAAATTTTGATTTTCTTCAAGAACCTAAAAATAACGGTAATTTTGTAAATAACGGAATTATAAAAAAGTCGCGGAACAAAAGTTGCTTCTGATACCCTAAAGAACCATTTGCAACAATAAAAAAGTTCTTTTTCGCAAAAAGTCGATTTTGGCATATTGCTAATTATGATGTGAGCAAGATTATTCGAGTTCAAGATCATTTGTTTTTTTTTGTTAAACCATGCAATATTTACAGTAGATAAAGTCTGCTATAAGTTAGCGGGCAAAAACTTTTTTGAGTAATAAATAAATATTGCACGGTTTTTTGTTTAACAAAAAAACAAATGATCTTGAACTCGAATAATCTTGCTCACATCATAATGTATGATAAAAGATCGAAAAATAAACTTTTGGTTTTAATTTTTAAAATTTAAAAGTAAAACATATAAAAAAACTATGATTTTATAAATCTCTTTACATTTAAGCGTTAAATCTGAAATTTAATCGCATTTTTTTGACACTAATGATTGTAATGCACATCTGCAACATTTTTTGAAATTTACCAACAATTGTAATTTTTAGCATTGCCCATCACGTGGTGGTAGATAAAAAAAATAAAGTTATAAACCTAATGTACATATAACAAGGTTGTGTATGTATGTGTATAATCTTTTACTTTGTTCTTTGTATGTATGTAATATTTATTATACCAACTGGCTTGGGCTTCATGGCCGTAATGGCAAAAAAAAAGCAATATTTTGAAATTTCATTTATTACACTTGAGTAGAAAGTAAATTTTAAACTTCAAAGTCAATGGGGATTTAATAAGCGTAATAGTTTAAATTTGTGTACATTGTACAGAGATAATTATATTTAATTTAGATACAGACATAGTTAAATACATAAAGGGTGATTTTTAAGAGCTTTCGGATTTAATTCAAAAAAAAAAAACACATAAAATTTAGAGAAATGTATGAAATCTTTATTTGAGTTGATAGAACGATCTATATAATTCAATGTTTGAAGATGATTTCATGTAAATGTTGACCGCGGCTACGCCTCAAATGGTTCATACGCTGGGTCCAATTTTGGCATACTCTCTCGCAACATATCGGCCGGTATCTCACGAATAAATTCTTCAATATTGGCTTCCAGTGCGTCAACCGTTGCGGGTTTGTCCCTATACTACAAAAAGTAGTCTAAAGGCGTTAAATTGCACGATATATGCGGATCTGCATGGTCAATTGGCGATCTAGGCGGCCAATTGATTGCACGGTAGAGCTCACCATTCACAGTAACGTTCCTGCCTTCGTCGTCTTTGAAAAAGTATGGTCTAATGATGCCACCGGTGCATAATTTACCAAACAGTGCATTTTTCGAGATGCATTGGCAGTTCTTGCAATGCTTTTGGCTGCTCTTCACATCAAATACGGCAAGTTTACTTGTTCACGTATCCATTCAACCAAAAATGAGCTTCGTTGCTGAACACAATTTTCCGATTAAAAAGTGGATCTTCATTCAACTTTACCAGCGCCCATTCACCAAAAGTAAGCCGTTGTGGTAGGTCGTGTGGTTTTAATTCTTGCACCAGCTGTATTTTAAAAAGGTTTTACATCCAAATCCTTCCTAAAAAATTTTCCACGTAGTTGAGTAACAGAGGCCCAATTGCTGCACACGGTGTCGCATCGATAATTTTAGAAAATTCACCACTTTTTGAAACTTTTTTTTTTTGGATATTTTGGCCTATAACAGCCAAACCATTAAGATTTTCGATCCAATACTAAGACAAAAATTGTAGCCAAGACAACAGTTAAGAACTCTCTAGTACATCGCAAAAGCATTGGAACGCTCCTTCAGGCAGTTTTGGCTTTGTGAAAGTGCAAAATTTTCGTGAAAATATTGATAAATTACCATTTTCAGTTGTTCATAGCGCAAAATCATAAAAATGTTCTATTTCTTTTTATTATTATTCTTAACTATTGTCTTGGCTACAATTTTTGTCTTAGTATTGGATCGAAAATCTCAATAGTTTGGCTGTTATAGGCCAAAATATACAAAAGAACGTGACAAAAAGTGGTGAATTTTCTACATTTTCGACTTTTTGACCATGAAAACGACGTTTTTTCTAAGTAATATGTTCAGAGAAATTGTAGCCCGAGACAATAGCTTCAACTTTTGAAAATAAGTCAAAAATTCAAATAGTTTACAAAATATGAGCCCAAAAAAATTTTGCAAATTTTCCAAAAAAAATGAAGTCTTAGAAAAATTGCAAGTCAAAATCTGGAATATCGATTTTCACCGTACACCCAAAAAAATAAGTTAGTAGAAAAGTTAGTAAAACGTCTGGTAAATCAGGTATACTATTTTTTAGCAAAATTTTTTGCTAAAATCCTGTTTTCAGCTAAAATTTTTGTTATACTTATTCAGCACTTAACTGTTTTATACTAATGCTTTACTAATATACTAATGTTTTACTAATTAATTTTGCTAAAAAAAAATTGTGCTGATAAGCACATTAATAGTGTGGACGACAACCAGTTTGAAAGATATACGCAGAATGAAGTAGATGTCGCGACATGTCAAGATGTAGTATAGAAGAGGAAAATGATACTAAAAAGTACAACTCTAATAAGATATATAAAAAAATCAACCATGGAAGTTTTTGTATCTCTTTTTCATACATAAAACAAAATTGAGGATTAAAATAACTTAAATTTTGCGTGGTCACCGGCTTGTGAAAATAATTGTCTATTAATTAAATAAAAGACAAAATAAAATATTTATTTATTTAAACTAAATGTTCATATGTGGGGTCAAATTGCAAACAAACATATACAGAAATGTAGACAGAGTAAACTGAAAGACAAAGACACACATCTTAGGTAGATTTTTATGGTTCCTTTTTCTTATTGCAAAAAGGGTTGTTTTTTTCGTTTCGTTTGTTTTTGTTTATTTTTTCGTTTCTATAATTATCTTCGGCAGTTGCGATAGCATCATTTAGACAACCATTGATGTAAGTAATTGAAAGACAATTTTTGTTATGTTATATATATTTATTTCTATATATTTTCAGATATTAAATTAATTCATGTCGTCAATGTGGAAAAATGAAAATTTTTATATTTCGTTATTATAGTAAATTATTTTTAAAAGAATCACAAAAATATGTTTTATGATTTTCAGCAAATAAATTAACTAAATTACAATTTTTCTACAAATTTTTTGCGTTTTTTTTCAGTCTACTAAAATTCAGCAAAAAATTTATTAATTTTTAGCAAGGCTTTTCTATTTCTAATCTACTAAGTGTTAGCAAAACTTTTGCTGAATCTACAAATTTTGTTGCTGACATTAGCAACTTTTTTGCAAGCATCCTCCTGACTAAAATTTTGCTGACTCAGCAAAATTTTTTGCTGACTTTACAAACTTTTTTTTTTGAGTGTAGACGTATGGTCTAGTGGACTTTTTTGCTCAGTACAATCCCAAGAATCAGAAACGCGAAGCGCCCATTAAGATTTTTTTCCTTCCATACTAATCGCCCCACACTAGTTTTGGTATTTTAATGTCCAATAAAGTAAATTTGGTGCGAAATTTGGTCACAAGATTCCGAAAAGCCACCTCAGAAGGTCGCCCAAACTGACCAAAAATTGGAAGTAGTGCACGATGCACTTTCTTAACCGAGCATGAATTTTGATAATATAATTCAATAATCTGCAAACGTTGTTCGTTTGTACGTCGATTCATGGTAAGATTATACACCAAACTGAACATGTTTAACAATAACATGTTACACGAAAACAGCTGAGCTGCCAAAAACAGTATTACCAAAAAGAAAGTTGCTAAAAAATCACCCTTTACATACATACATTCATAGTTTTAGAAAGTTTGTTATTCAAATGTAAAAATAACAAAAATATTGTTTCAAAAGAAACTTGTGGTTGTGACCAACACTTTGCATTATTTTCAAGGATTTAATATTGATAGAAATAAATGTATAATAGGCTGCTTCTTATATTTAAAAACGTCGAATTTTTGTCGGGACATTTCTGGGTTAGATTATGATTTATGAAAAATAAATTCTATAAATTTTTCTAAATTTTCGAAAAACATTTAGGGGTCGCTAACAGACTTTAAAAATTGAGAATTTCAAAAGGGACATATTTTTATACATATAATTTTTTTTAAAAAACTTCAAAAAAAATAACGCAAACTTTTTTTGGGACTCAATTCTGAGAATTGCACGTGAAAGTAGCCCCAACAATAAGAACTTATGCATCATTCGGCCATTAAATTATTACTGTAGGCAACTTGACAAAACGAATGATGCAGAAGTTCTAATTTTTGGGGCTACTTTCACATGCAATTCCCAGAATTGAGTCCCAAGATCATGTGTTGAAAAATGTTGTTCTGTGTAAATTGTAAATTGTTTTATTTGATCACAATTACTCAGTTTCAAAACCATAAATATTTGGTACATCGTTAACCCATGTTTTCAAGTCAAGTCAAAAATGTCACCTAAAATAAAATTGATAGTTATGACTGAATATTTTCATATAATAAAAAGTTAAAAAAAGAACAACATTTTATATATATAATGCAAAAAACGAATATTTCAATAATTTTCATTTTTTTCTCTGTTTAAATGCTAATACTTGCCAAAAATTGCTATTCATTATAATCATCTCATGTGATTTTTTTGTCGGGACTTTTTTAGGCTTCGGTCATCATGGGTTAATATTTTTTAATAGTAATAAATTATTACTTTAAAAATTTTACCTAATTAAGAACTAAACTTGTCAGTTTAAATTTCAGTTTCAGTTAGTTGTAACCTTCAATTTTATTGTGTGCAACAATTTTGACCTCCAGTTACCATGGGTTAACGATGCGCCAGATATTTAATATTTCAGAATGAAGTAATTTTAAACAATTTACGAATAAAATAAGTTTTTTTCGCCAAAATTATATTTTTAAAATATTTTTTATCAAAAATACTGACTTTCCTCCTAATCCGCTTAAATTAAATCTTTCCACATGCTAAGTGGATAGAGGGATCCCTTTAGTATTATTTTTTTTTTTCTGAAAAGCGACCAATATTATTTTAATATTTGCAATCTTTAAATTTTTTAAAATTATTTATTCGTAATTGGAGCTATGAAAATAATGAAAAATTTTAGCCATTTTTTTGGCGTAGTGTAGTTAATAGTTGACAGGCTTATAAAAACTAAATATTTTTTTTCCAGAGTTGTCGGTGTTAAATAAATTTGGAAAAAAAAATTCTTGTTAATTTTTTTTAATTTTTTAAAAAAAAAATATTTTTTATAAAAATACGTCCTTTTCGAAAATCGGGAAAATTTTCAAAGTCTATTAGCAACGCCTGCATTGTTTTCGAAAATTTAAAAAAAAATTAGAGAATTTTTTCTTCATATAACAAAGGGTTGTCCCTTCAAAATTCGACAATTTCTTTTTTTTTTTAAGAAACTGCCTAATGTGCAAGGATATATTTTTGTTTAATATCCTTTTTGTCATCATATATCAATATGTTTTAAAATTATTGTATAACTAAATTAGATTTGAATTTTCATATGAAAATTAAAACATTTTTGTAAAGGAATCTACAATATTTAATGTTCTTGATACCTTTTCTAATCACTGATATATATATATATATATATGTATGCACAGCGCATAGTTTAGAGACATTTATTCGTTCCCACGCATAGTTTAGGGACATTTGCTTACTTTGGGGACTGTCCCCAAAGTTTTCGCGCCTTTTCATACATCTAGCGTTTAAGATGAGGACAATTTTGTCTATACACCGCATATTTCGGCGACAATTTTGGGCGTGTCCCTAAACTATGCGCTGTGCATACATATATATATATGTATGTACACCGCATACTCTAGAGACATTTATTCATTCCCCCGCATAGTTTAGGGACATTTGCTTACTTTGGGGACTGTCCCCAAAATTTTCGCGCCTTTTCATACATCTAGCGTTTAAGATGAGGACAATTTTTTCTATACACCGCATATTCCGGCGACAATTTTGGGCGTGTCCCTAAACTTTGCGCTGTGCACCGCATACTCTAGAGACATTTATTCATTCCCCCGCATAGTTAAGGGACATTTGCTTACTTTGGGGACTGTCCTCAAAATTTTCGCGCCTTTTCATACATCTAGCGTTTAAGATGAGGACAATTTTTTCTATACACCGCATATTTCGGCGACAATTTTGGGCGTGTCCTAAAGTATGCGCTACACATACATATATATATAGGGGAATGTGGTGTACCATAAAATGATTGATATATTAACAGCTACACTGTGCAGCAAAAGTGAGACATGCTTTAAAACTAAAACACAAGATCTATTTATTTTCCAAATGTTTTTGGAAAAATAATCTAATAAGGTAAAATGGTATGGTAATGTGTGCTCTTCATAATCATAGCGGCCCAACCTTTTGGCCCCCCTATATCTTCTACAATATTAAATTGTATAGGAGAAGTTTTTTTTTTTCTTTTTCTTTTTCTTTTCTTTTTCTTTTTCTTTTTCTTTTTCTTTTTCTTTTTCTTTTTCTTTTTCTTTTTCTTTTTCTTCTTCTTTTTCTTTTTCTTTTTCTTTTTCTTTTTCTTTTTCTTTTCTTTTCTTTTTCTTTTTCTTTTTCTTTTTCTTTTTCTTTTTCTTTTTCTTTTTCTTTTTCTTTTTCTTTTTCTTTTTCTTTTTCTTTTTCTTTTTCTTTTTCTTTTTTTTTTCTTTTTCTTTTTCTTTTCTTTATGTGAACTAACAATAAGTATTCATATCTTAAAACTACATAATAAAAAGTAATATTCAGTCCGGCCAGTGCCAGACAAAATTTTGTATGCTCGTATATTATACAATGTTTTCAAAAGCATTCATCCTTCACTTCAGTGTGCCAAGTCAGCAATGGTCCTCCTTCTAAGGCGTTGGTGACCACGATTATTAAGTAGATTACGTGCTAAATTGTTTGGATGTGTTTCCAATTTTAGTAAATAGTTTTGTGTATGTCTCGCAATTTCCTCTTTAGCAAAGGAAACATTCAGACCTCTGTGAAGGTTTAAATTTCTAACATACCAGGGGGCACCAGTAATCTCTCGTAAAATGTTGTTCTGTTTCCTCTGTATTTTTTCAATATTAGACGCAGAGGCAGTGCCCCATAACTGAATACCATATCACCATATGGGTTTTATAGTCGAGTTGTAGAGCAATAGCTTACAGACTAGCTTAAGTTTCGAGTTTCTTCCAATTAGCCAATTAACTTCAATGGTTTTTAATTTTATCTATGTTAATTTGGCATCTATATGGTTTTTTCACGTGAGACGCCGATCAAATGAATACCGAGGTACTTAACAGTTGAATGTTGGGGTACAATGTGATTATTAATTCGAATTTGGGGACAAGTTTCTCGTCTTAACGTAAAAGTTATGTGGATGCATTTCTGCTCATTCACTTTAATCTTTCACTTATTTAACCAGTCTTCTAATTGAAGAATATGACTTTGCAAAATACGTGTTGCCTCAAGTGGATTGTTATGAGAGCTTAAAATCGCTGTATCATCTGCAAATGCGGAAGTATGCAAATTTTCATTTGTAGGCATATCAGAGGTGTACAAAATATACAAAAATGGCCCCAAAATGCTACCTTGTGGAACACCAGTTTGTATGATTTGTGGGGTGCTGACAAATTCGTTCTCTTTTATTGTAAACTTAGGATCTGTAATGTAATTTTCGAGTAATTTATGTGTATTTGGTGGTAACATATTTTTTATTTTATTGAGTAAACTCTCGTGCCAAACCTTATCGAACGCTTGTGAGACATCAATAATAAGTGCAGAACAAAACTTTTTTTCCTTGTAAACTCTTCTGATTTCACCTAGCAGTCTATGAATTTGCTCAATTGCGCTATGTTTTTTTCTGAATCCAAATTGGTGATCGGGGATAGAGTTGTTCAGGGTTACATGAGTAGTTAACACTAACAGCTTTTCAAAAAGTTTTGATAAATTTGATAACAGACTGATAGGCCTATACGATTCAACTTTTGTGTGATCTTTGCCTGGCTTAGGTATCATTTTAACAAGCCAAATTTTCCATTCTGAGGGATAATGTTCAAGGCGTCAGATAGCATTAAAAATAAAAAGTACTATTCTTAATGCTATCCGGGGTAATTCCAAAAGCATTTTATTACTGATATTATCAGCACCAAAAGCCTTCTTAGGGTTTAAATCAAAAACTGCCTATTCGACCTCTTGCAACTCAAACCGGATGGGTACTTCTCTGCGCTGGGGTAAAATTGGTGGCATCTCTGATATAACACTTGATTCATTTGGCGTGAATACATTTTTCAAGTGCTCAACAAAGAGATTCCCTTTTTCATTTCTTGCCCAACCTCCATTTGGTTTCGCAAAGGAGGCTTACGTATGAGAGGTATTTTTAAAATTTTTGTTGCACGCCATAACGAGTAATCCGTTTTTGATGTAGGCTCTAAATTCTCGAGAAATTTATTTAATGAGTCAACTCTCTATGATTCTAACAATCTTCGCAAATTGCTTGTGCATTCCCTCAATCGTATCTTGAGTTGTGGAGATCTGTGCAGTTGCCAATCTCTACGAGCTCTCCTTTTTTCATTTAAGAGTCGTTCGACATCAACAGAAAAAACTCGGGTTTGTCTTATTTGTTGGTTGGTCAGCAAAATGTTTTCCGAGCAATGAGTACTGAGAAATTTTTTATATTTTAGCCAATTTGTACTAAGAACTTTTATTGCTATTTTATAAATATATGGGACAACTAAGTATATTTTCAGTAAAAAAGTAACTAAATTCCGTATTTCAACTGATCAGGATAATAATTAAAAAAGAAAAAAAAAAAAAAATCGCTTAAGTTTGAAAAAAAAATTTTCGAAGAATTAATAATAGTTGTCCGTGTACATTTATCTCTGTTGGTTTTCGAAACACGGGCGATGTTCCAAAAACTAAACATCGCAACAGCGATAAATGTACACGGAGAAATTTTTGTCAATATTTCAAGGTTTTTTCTTAAAAAATCGCCTGTTTGACAATTTTTTTAATTTTGGGCAATTTTTTCAATGCTGGTGATTTCTTATTCTATTATAATGATTGTTAGCGATTTTTTCAAATCGATTGAGTAAAAATCGATTGAATTCCCAACAACTGAATTCAAAGATTTTATGCCCAACGGTTGAATTCCTAACTATTTAATTCAGTGATTGAATTAATAGAATGATGAAAAATGATTTAAGTCCCTAAAAATAAAATCGAATAAGACCAATTGAGAATTCATTCGATTTGTAATATTGTGATTTCTGAATTCAATCATTCCATAGTCAATTAGAATTGAAAAATCAAATGAAGGATTGAATTCGTTAAAGCCTTGTGCACATATTATATTTTGATGGTATTTTTCCACAATAAGGCTGCAAGCACTTGGAAATTCCGTTTATATTTTTGTATGTAAAAATGTTTTTGAGACATTAACAAGTTTCTTAATTTAATATGACAAATATTACATTTATACATTTTAATTTGTTTAGTAATTCACATACATTCTCAATAACTATTAATTTTTAGATATTTTTTAGCCTTTTCTAATTTGATTTATTTTTTTCATTTAAAAATGACAAAATAATTATTACTATCATAAGTTAGTATATTTACAAACTTTGTGTGTAAAAATTTTATTTAACAAAACAATACTTATTTTACACATAATGTGTTTAATTGTAAACACATTATGGGTAAAAATACATAAGTGTGAGCTTTATTATATAAAACTTTACTCATTTTATAGTAGTAAATTTACAAATATTTTTAAAAGTATACTACTATTGAATATTAAGAAACGTGATTTGTAATATTATCACGCATTGTGTGAAGCTATTGTGCTAAAAAATTTGGACAAATTGAACAACATTAACCCGTGCCACGACGCATTGAGATTAAAGAGATACTGCGGAATTTTATATATATTTGAACAAAAAATATTTAAACTTTTAAAAAGAACGGCGTAAACTGCGTTGAATATAGAAACTTAAAATTTGGTGTAGGCAAATACCGCTACCATTGGGTATTAAAAAATGTTTACACGGAGCGACGAAGAGATTAAGTCTTCACCTTAACGTTCTACACAAACAATTAAGGCAAAAAGTCTGAAATTTTAAGTATTTTTTTTTTGAGGTACGCTCAAAAAAAAATTACTAAAGTCAGCAAAAAAATTTTGCTGCGTTAGCAAAATTTAAGTAAGCAGGGTGCTTCCAAATAATTTGCTAATTTCAGCAAAAAAATTAGTAAATTTAGCAAAAATTTTGCAAACAATTAGTTGATTAATAATTAAAAAAATCCTTGCTTACAATGAATACAATTTATGCTGAATATTAGTAGGCTGAAAAAAACTCAAAAAATTTGTAGAAAAATTATAAAGGGTCCGCCATCTAACGTTTTATTTTTCAAATAGTGCTTATTTCGTGAATGGTAACACTTAGCTCATGTCTGATTTGACAGATAATTAGTTTTATCCTTCCGCTCAACGAATATGGTTGTGTATACACTTGAACGACGCTGGGAAATATTGCGACATGACTTTGAAAATCATGGTAATGTTGCAGAATGTCAATGGTCAGTCAATGGCGATCGTTATCGGGCCATGTTGAACGAATTTTTGTTCACAGAAATTGAAGAGGAGGGTATTGGCAACATTTGGTTTCAACAGGACGGCGCTATGTGCCACACAGCCTAAGCTACACTCGATGTTTTGCGCCCTGTTTTTGAAGATCGCATTATCAGCCGCAGAGCTGATGTCGTTTGGCCACCTCGGAGCTGCGATTTGACACCGTTGGACTATTATTTGTGGGGTGCCGTCAAAGATAAGTGTTACGCCAACAAGCCAGAGACAATTGACGCTTTAAAGGACAATATTCGTGAAGCCATTGGTGAAATACAGCTGCACACAATCGATAATGTGCTTAAAAATTGGACCGATCGTGTAGGCTACTGCATGGCCAGCCGAGGCAGCCATTTGAATGAAATTATTTTCCATTATTAACCGGAAGGATTGTACTTTCAAATAAAAAAAGAAATTTGAGAAAATATTCAGTAGTTTTTTTTTATAGCATTTTCAAAAAAAAAAAAGTTATTTGGCGGTCCAGTTACTTTAGATAATCTATTCGCTGAAAATATTAAAAAAATGCTGTGTTTCTTTAAAAAAAAATTGACAATACACTCAGTGAAAAAAGTTTCATCATATTGATGAAATTGCTTCATAAATCTTTTGTCATCAATTATTCATCATATTTATGAAGTTGTCATAAATATGATGTAGATTTTAATAAACATTTATGACAAATCTTTTATGTTCATAAAAAAAAGTTTCATTAACTTTGTGTAAATAAATTTTTCCTTTTTAGGCCAAAAAGGTTGAAATTTAGAAACCACAAATTAAAATTTTTATTTTTGATTTGAAATATAAACAACATCAGTTGAAATTATATTTTTTAATAACTCAAAATCTACGAGAAATGATTTAAAGTTCTAAAACATCAATTAAATATTATTTGAGTTATACTAATTTTAAATAGAATTAATAAAATAGAATTTCGGAATTTAAATTGATGTTTTTTAAATAGAAATTTATATTCTTTAATTCAAATGAAAATTTTTAATTTGAATTGATGTTTGTAACTTTAGTTAATGTATACAAATATTTATGAAACATTTCATAAAAGCTTACGAAGCAGCATCATCCTATTTATGAAATGTTTAATAATATTTATTAAGCACTGCATAAAAAGTTATGAAGCATCATCATTATATTTATGAAGCATTTCATAAATATGAAGAAGTCTGTTATCAAATTGATTGCTCTTTTATGACACAACTTCATCATATCTATGAAGTGTTAAATTAGACGAAAATCAATTAAGTGTTTCTTCATATTTATGAAGTTTTTCATAAATATGATGAAGCTATTTTCCTGAGTGTGCATAAAAAAATATAAAAATGTCCATACATTTATGACATGAATTAATTTAATATCTAAAAATGTATAGAAGTAATTATATATAACACAAACAAAAATATATTGCAACTACTTACATACGTAGTTGTCTAAATGATGACAATTTGGACTGAAGCTAAATGTCGTATATAATTCCAAAAAAAAAAAAAAAAATAAGAATAATATAACGAAATATGACATATACGTAAGCATCCCTTTTTTGCAAATAGAGAAAGGAAATATAAAACATGTGAAGATGTGTGTCCTTATCTTTTGCTATATTCTGTCTACGTAAAGGTATATTTGTTTGTAATTTTTTCATATTCCATAAATTACCGCTATACAAATTTAGTTAACAAATACACATTTTATTTTTATTAAATTTAAATGTTTTATTTTGTCTTTAATTAATAATCAATTTCTTTGACAAGCCGGAATCAACAAAATATTTGAGTTTATTAGAACAACATTTTATATAAATACACATTATTGGCGTCCTTTTATATGAAGAACATATGCAAAAATCTTCCATGGTTCTTTTTTTATATGTCTTACAAGAGTTGTACTTTTTGGTATCATTTTCATCGTCTCTACTACATATTGGCATGTCGGGATACCCATTTCATTCTGCGTTTTTCTTTCAATCTGGTTTTCGTCCACAATTAATGTGCATATTAGCACAATTTTTTTTAACAAAATAAATTAGTAAAACATTAGCAAAATATTAGTAAAACATTATTATAAAACTGCTGAATATATATAACTAAAATTGTAACTTAAAACACAATTTCAGCAAAAATATTTGCTCAGAAGTATTCAGTATACTTGATTTACAAGACGTTTTACTGATTTTTCTACTAACTTATTTGTTTGAGTGTATAGGTTAAATTATTGAATATATCTCTTTCTTTTAAACAACATTTAAATTTTGGTTTAAATGGGATTTAAAAGAAAGAAATTGCACCTTAAGTGACCTGTGGAATTCGATTAATGTAGAAATCTGAAACTTGAAATCACAAAAACATCCACTTAAATAATATAATATATTCCAACATATAAAACTACCGGTAACGAAGTATCGGGCTTTTAAGCTAGTGTTTCATAAATTAACATGTTCATATTTTTGTTGACTTGTTAACACAAAATACATACATAAATTATTTATATACTGTTTTCCACTGACAACATGTGATGTAAAAAAAAATAATTAACTTAAACTATATTGGGGGTGAAATGTAAGGCCATCATTTGATATTTCAGAGACATTAAAAATATTATTGCATTACATTTCCAAAAGAATTCAATTTTTTCATTCTGAGCAGAAGAGGAGAAGAGAAAAATAATAAATAATAACACTCTGTAACAAATTTAAATTTTTGTTCTCACACTGCGCTTTCAGTTTTTCGACATCACGCCAAACTTTCTTTTAAAAGGACTTTAAAGTTTCAATTTTTCCAAATAATATTAAAATACTAGTACTTGTTTTAAGATGCCGATTAGGCCATTTATTGTTTTTTTTTTTGTATTGATTGCCGGGTCGGAAAAGTTTCCATTTGGCCTACAAGCCTCCAATGAAAAATTTGGGGCCGATCGGATAACGCTAAGGTCTGCCCAAAGTTCATTGAACAATTAAAACAATATAGGGGGTTTTAATCATAGTACGAGGGCGGACTTTTTAAATGAAACACAGTTATTTTTGCAAAAAAGAAAAAAAATAGTTTTCAACATAATCTCCCTTAAGCTCAATACACTTAGTCCAACGTTTCTCCAATTTTTGTATCCCTTCCAAAAAATAGGATTTTTCGAGGTCCATAAAATTTGAAATCCTCGTTAAATCGGTCCAATAAGCTGGCATAATATTCGCCGTTTATTGTTTTTCGCTTTTGAAGGTAATCGATGTGGATTATCCCGCGTGCATCCTAAAAAACTTTTGACGTCACCTTATTGGCCACGATTACGTGTATGGTCAATTGAGAGCAAACGCGGAACCCATCTTGCAGACAGCTTTCTTAAACCCAACTGATAATTTAAAATCGCAACCACACTAACATATGAAATGCCTATGGCATCAACAATCTCACGCACTTTTACTCTTCGATCGGCCAATACCATATGGTGGATTTTTTCCACGTTTTCGGGTGTATTGACCTCAATTTGTACCTGTGCGACCACAACGGAAGTCAGTAAATCACTTTTTAAATATTGAATTATATTGTGAAGAGTCCCCATAGTATTTATCAAGCTTTTCCTTGGTTTGATTGACGGGTTTTTTTCGCAAAAAATAATGTTTAATGAGCACTCAAAATTCACTTTTTTCCATTTTGAAATAAAAATCCACGAGGTTGTATGTTTTGAACAGCTGTTAAACGCAAAGTGAATGACGGAACTTGCTCAAAATTTGACAGTAGTCTATTAACAGGTGGTACTTGATGGGAGTAGTTCGAAAAATCACAGACTTATTGATCCGCCCTCGTACGTATGTTTAAGCAACTAAAAATAAATTTTTTTCGGATAACTACACTTGACATCGATTTTAAGTACAGTTTCTATTTATTCTAAATCGTTAGAGAAACAAAAAAGCATTGCCGATATGGGTATCAAATGAAAGGGGATAACTAACTATTGCTGTTTTCAAAAACTTACTGGCTATAAATGTTCACGATTAAAAATCTAACAAAGATCATTTTTAAAAATTGAATCTCTTAATATCTTTGATGATTCTAAATTCGTCACGAACACTCAAGCAGTATTCATCAGTTTTATGTAAATCAATGGAAATGTTTGGTATTAAGCATATTGGTATTAAAAACTAGCGAAATCGGTTCAGCGACTAAAAAGTTATGAGTAAATGTTGCGTGCAAATTGATGTATTTCAATACAAATTCATCTCTAGGAGTCTGGCGATCAAAATATTTTTTAATAGACGCTAGAGGTGAATAACATTTTATTTTCACCACAGAAATTGCGTTTACCCTCAAAAATGCTTTTCCAACACAAAAATTGTTTTCATATATATAATAGCTTTTTACCACAAAATTATTTATATCACATCTATAATACTTTTTCATTTACTCGTACCAAAAGCACATATTTTTATTTGCTATTAATATATTTTTTAACTTGAATTTTTGAACTTTTTTCGTTATAAAAGTTTAAGTTTTTATCTAAATTAGGAATTGTTATTGCTCAATAATTTATTGCCCACAAATTACATCAAAAGTTCATCTTTCGTAGCGTTAGTTCAAAATTCCCTATGGAAAATATTCGGTATTTGTTTTTTTAAGGAAACTTAAAATGTTTGTAAAAATAAGCAATGAAAGTCTAATTGATGAAATTTAGGAATATTTTCAGTATATCAGGCCTTTAGAAATATTTTATTTCGAACAAATGTATCACGAAGGATTAATTTTTTTTAAGGGCATTTTTGAAATTTTTGATAGTGGAAAATTATTTGATACCAATATCTAATTCATATTATGTGTAGAAGCATAGACTCTTACTAACAAGGACTGTTATTTGCGACACCTATGGAGAATGAGGAGTCAATTGTCCTAAAAGTGACTGGTTAAATAAGGACTTATTACAGGACTGGTATAATTTAATACTGAAGTGGGTTAAGCAGTGTCAAATGTCCTAAAATTACCAACCCTGTGACTGGTAAAGGGAGGACGTACCACTTAACCAGAATGCTTATTAACAGAAAGCCAGTTGGTCAGAATTTTACCCATTGGAAGCTGTTTAGTTTTCGTTTATTTTATACTATATGGCCCTTTTGCGACAGTCTTGTGGTATGCCCATATTTAGTTAGTCCTGTGGCATACCACTATGTGCTTTAAAGCAGGACAAATGACCCCCTTCTATAACAAGCCAATGTTTAAGTTGCCAGTTGTTTACATAGGGTAGGGTTTAGAAGAGGACCGGTCTCTGGCACGAAGGGACCGATCCTGTGGCACACGCAGAACCGGTCCCATTCACCATGTTATTTTGTAATATGCAGTCTAATGGATGGAGTAAACCCATACATATATAAATTAAATAATTGGAATTAAATATTTTATGCCTAAATAGACTCTATTTTGGTTCCTTTTTTTTTTTTTTGTTTGTTTGACACATAAAGCAAAGTTTTTTGACCTGTATGCTTTGGTTTTTTCGTTTTACATAGAAAGTTTTTTGAAAAATATACGGATAACAATTTTAACATTCATTACATGAAATTTATTTATGTTGCCATTGAATCTTCTGACATTATTAATAAAAACGAGAAACGAGAAAAATAAATTTTCATTTTGTATGCCTTGGTTCCTTCGCAGACTGTATATTGACAGTCTAACTATCTATCTATCTTTCTAAATCCGTTTTAAACAATATTTTCACTGTCGCACAGTGTAAATAATTAAGAACTTGTTAGTTTTAGCAAATTTGAGTTGAGACTGAAATTATAAATATTGTTTTTCAATTGAGGACGTACTATTTTGAGTGTAGTAAATCCTGTTAAAATATGTTACAAACAATATATTTCCAATCCATTAGTGGTTTAATTAAGCTTTTTTCCATGTCGATTTAACTTATATTTCTGTGTCACAAACACGACAATTTAACTCCAAACAAAACCACACGAAAAATAAAATCAAAGCATTCCAACAATGTAACCATGTTTAAAAAAAAAAAATCAAAGCAAAACCAACAACTTCTGTGTGGTCCCACAACCTATATAGTAAAAGTTTAATAAACATTTAAGGACATCAATTGGCAGAGGCGGCTAGACATTCATACAGTAAATAAGCAAATACGCACAATAAAATCAAAGCAGAATGGCTAGAGAAAAAAGCTACAAGTTCAAGTGCATCAAAAGAGATGCCAGATTATAAATGTTGACAATATAAAACCCAGGAAATAGCTTTAAATGAGTGGACTTTTTGAACATTATTTTTGGGATGAAGAACATATTACACTTCAATTTAAAGAAATATATGAGCTACTTCAAAAATGTTCGACACCTGTTGCAACTCATTTAAGATGACTCTTATTTTTTAAGTCTTTATAAATTGAGAGAAACCATGGACAGGTTTGGGTAGACTATACTCAAAAACTATAACATGCAAAGTTTCACGTTGAAATTTTTTTACCTAAAGAATTAATGTCTGTTTAAAAGTCGAAAAATTAAAAAAATTACATGGAACTTACAAGAGTTTTCATTTTATTTCAGATCCAAACCAATTCGAAATGGAGTCACTAGACTTAGGAGATACATTCGCCAAATAAATTAATATCAGCGTTTGGTAAAAAGTCGTATGGTGGTTTACAAGTGAAACCAATATTTCACGATTTTTAAGCTTTCGCAGTCCTTTCTATAGGGATTTTATGCTTTTAATGGAATTGAGTTTTGAGAACAGTATTTAAAAAAGGTGTAATTTTTTATAGTGGCTGTTTTATAAAAATTGATCACTTGGGATCCCTTCCGTCATGTTTTATTAATACTCCTGTGGAGTAAAATTTTTGTCTGGTTTTCCATATCACGCTTTCATATTAAAAAATCGGAATTTTATAAAATATCTACTATCTCGAAAACTAAGCGAGATATTGCAAAACGGAAGCGAGATATTTACAAAACTTGACGCCCGTAACACGTTCCGATATTGCAAATTTGTTAAGTGTTCTGATTCCATTCGTTGCCCTTTTCATTCCATATCGTTTCGTTTTGAACCAATGTTCCATTCTATTATCGAAGTGATTAAATTTATGTTTTCACGTACATATTTGGGTAGACAAATAATTAAGACACCCTATGGGTGTTTCATAAAAAATTGTTCTCTCGAAACCTTTCCCTGACATATTCTATTTCAATTATGAGGGTTAATTAATACTCATATGAAGCAAACATTTTGTAGTTTCGGAGATACTAGGCATTTAAAAAAATCTCCATTTTTTGAAATGGCCAGTACCTCGAAAACTAAGCGAGATATCGCAAAACGGACGAAATTCATTTCTATAAAGCTGCATCAGGGTGATTTATGTATATATGTTTTTATCAATTTATATGATAATACAAATTAAATTTTGCTTTTTGTTCCATTTCGGTTCCAGTGTTTAGTGTTCCAATTCCACTCGATCTTCGTTTCATTACATATCGTTTTAGTTTGTTCTCTTCTAAATCGGAGTATTTAAATCTGTATATTCACGTTGATAGTTCAACGCTCAAGCCTTTTTTAATGAGAATGAGCCCTGATTTCATCGATATTTACCATTATTAGGTTTTTCGAAAATGTTATCTCTCTAAAAGTTTAAATCATTGCCATTATAGAATGCAATCAAATTAATGAAATTCGTAATCATTAATTAAAAAAATGCTAATGAAAATAATTTCATTACAATTGATATCAATGAAATGTTAATGAAATTATAAATTCATTAGTCCATTCAATTAAGTAGTCACACGAGATACAAACATCACAAATTTATAAGAAAGTGGCCCAAATTTTTTTAAATGCATGTTTTCTGCGTCCGATATTTAGAATTATAACTAGATTGGTTAGCATAAAACGTAAACCGTTCTTTATTTTTAGACGCATTTTTCAATAAAGAACATAATATGAGAACATAACAAAGTAATCTTCACGACGGACTTAATTAATAAAGTGCAAAAATATTTAATTTTTTTCTTTCCTAGCAGATTTAGCGGAAATTTTTTTCCGAACACATTTCACAACTAACGAGCTGTATCAATTCTGCCAAAACGTACATAAAATAATAGATTTTAATAAGCTTAATACTAAAATCGAAAAGCCATCAACAAACTTTAAGGACTTTCAATTTTATGGAGCAAACAAAATTTTCATAACTTCAAAAATGTCTTACTTAATTTTTTGAATTCAACATGATTTCCTGCAAATAATGATGTTTCTAGGAAAATTTTAATTATGGCCGCAATTTAGCAGTATTAACTGAATAAAAAAAAATTAAAGTCCAAAAAATTCCGAAAAAATTGACATATACATTATCATTTGACTCTGATTTTTCATATAAAAATGTTTTTTTTTATAAAAATTATAAAATTTATTATATTTAAGGAATTACAATTTTTTAATATCATTCATTGCCGATTCAACAAACAATTTCATTATTTAAGCCAAAAATTGAATTTTTTTAAAAAAATAAAACATTCGTGATATTAGTTCAGTATGTTTTATCACGGCAGTATTTGAGATAGTGACATTTTTTATTTCCTCAAGTGTTTAAAACTAACAGGAATTAAATAAACCAAAACATGTTATTTAAAATAGTAAGCCTTTTATCGGCTATGCATACGAGCCATAGTTTTTAAAATATACTCAATAGAAAAAGTGTGGGGGTTTTGTACAGTTAGTTTTGGCCACTGTATTACTCTAACAGCCTGAAAACAAAACCGCATTTGTAGCCAATCGAATGTTTCAGTTGTACAATTTGTTGGTAGTAATCTCCGATTTTTTATTGATGCAATCGAAATTCTATTGTTGTGTCAGAATTTCTGACAAAATTATGTGCTTTGTGGGAATTTTTAATTTCATAAATGGGACATATCACAAATAATACTTCTGGCATCATTTAAATTCTTACTCAATTTTTACAATGCGCAGAGAGCGAGTTACAATAAAAAATACAACTACAACTACCCACATTAATATCCATATGAATGAAAATATTCAATGTGAAAGCAACATGTTGTTTGCAATCAACAAATATTCAACAATATCCCTTATATACAAATCGCTGCAAATATTGTTGCAGCGACAATAGCAACAACAAAAACATGTTGCTTTAATTATTAACACTTGAATTGAGCATAAATTGCGATGTATCTATTATCCTTGATAATAGATGAGAATATTTATCAGTTTGTTTTCAGTTTTCCTTTGTAACGGTTGTGTTTAAATTTTAAACAAATTTGAAATAACGGATACAATTTTTTATTAAACATTTGAAATTTTACAAAAAAAAAAAAATATTAAAACATTAAATTGTTTTTTGTTATTCAAAAAAGAAAGAAACTTTCTAAAAATTGTTATTACAACAAAAAAATATTTATATATATAAAACTCTGTGAAATAAAATTAAAAAATAATTCTTTGAAATTTTTTTTTATTTTTGGCATTCATATATTGCTGTTAATTATATGTAAATTTTGTAACTGAATACACCATTTTAAATGTGTATTATATAAGCATTGACGTGAGCAAATTAACAAAAAAAAAATTTTTTAATAACATCTAATTAAAAAAATCATTAAGCAAGATCTATTTTTAGTATTCAAATATGTTAATCCATATTTTACTTTAACCATATATCTGCACATATTTCGATTTAAACGCATATTTTAATGAATATTTTGGCATTTTTGGTGTACATTTCCTATAAATGCATATATTTGCATGTTAGATCCAATATGATACAATTCGACATTATTTGATGCAATTAGACTTAATTTGATGAAATAAGATATAGTACAGTACAATTATACCCGAATTAAAATATCCGAATTTTGTCCGTCATCCAAATGTATTAAATTATATATAATGTGATACAATTATATACATGATAACGATTACGCGTGACATATGTAATCTCCAGAGAAGACAAAAAATGCCAAAATCAGGGGCGTTAATGTCAAAAAACATATTTAGAAAAAAAAGCAAAAATAGCAAAACTACAACAAACTTAAAAAATTGATTTTTTTTTTTTTTTAAGCTAAAAATTTTGTGAAAAAAAGCATTTGTAGCGAAAAAAATTTGAAAAATGTAATTTAAAAGCTCGAAAATCTTAAGAAAAATCAATTTTTAAGCCCAAAAATTAAATATTACAAAGCTGCAAAATAAGCCTATATACACTGAAATAAAAAAGTTAGTAAAGTCAACAAAAAATTTTGCTGAGTCAGCATAATTTTAGTCAGGAGGGTGCTTGCAAAAAAATTGCTAATGTCAGCAAAATCTTTTGCTGAAAATCAGAGAGCTGATTTTAAGCAACAAAATTAGTTGATTCAGCTAAAGTTTTGCTAACACTTAATAGATTAGAAATTAAAAAACCCTTGCCAAAAATTAATAAAATTTTTGCTGAATATTAGTAGACTGAAAAAAACTGAAAAAATTTGTAGAAAGATTATACTTTAGTTAATTGATTTGCTGAAAATCATAAAACATGTTTTTGTGATTCTTTTTAAAATAATTTACAATACGCTACAAAATATAAAAATGTTCATACTCCCAAATTGACGATATGAATTAATGTAATATCTAAAACCAATAGAAATAATTATATATAACATAAACGAAATTATCTTTGAACTACTTACATAAATTATTGTCTAAATGATGCTATCTTTTAAAGGAACGCAAATGCGGCAGAGAATTATAGAAACGAAAAAATAACAAAATATAACATATACAACCCTTTTCTGCAATACGAAACCTAAGATGTATGTCTTTGTCTTTCGCTTTAGTCTGTCTACCTATTGCATATTTGTTTGCAATTTGACCACACAAGATTGTTTATATATATAAACTTTGTTAAATTTAAATATTTTATTTTGTCTTTTAGTTAATTAATAGGCAATTACTTTCACAAGCAGGTGACTGCTAAGCAACACAATATTTTTAACAAAATAAATTAGTAAAATATTAGTAAAACATTAGTTCAAAACAGTTAAGTGCTGAATAAGTATAACTAAAATTTTAGTTTAAAACATAATTTTAGCAAAAAAATTGCTGAAAAATTGTATATCTGATTTACAAGATGTTTTACTAACGTTTGTACTAACTTATTTTTGAGTGTAGTTAATAACGGCAAAAAGGCGAAAAAGAAAAATTTGTCTGCTTTGGTAATCACATAAAGGTTGATATGAAATTGGATATGTCTGCATTAAAAAAAGTGATATATACGTATGTGTATATATATATACTAGGGCGGGTCGATTTAAAAATCGCTCAACGTTCAAGGAAAATCGTATTCTAGGGATCAAAATAAGAAACTTTGCCGAAGGAACCATACCTCTAAAGCGAATTCTGATGTCCCGACTTTTGACCCGTAGGGTCAAATTTTGAAAAAGCCCACTTTGATATTTCAGAAAGTAGGAGGAATCTCTCCAAGATTATGGGAGCTACTTCTTCTCCGGGAAACGCGCTAGCAGATTAATGCATAAATCATCATTCTAGGTGACCGTTAAGGGGTTAAAATTTAAGTTGAAAGAGGGCCTTTTTAGCCGTGTTTTTATAGCAAAATGTACAAATCTCGCGATAGAGATATTTCAGAAAGTAGGAGGAGTCTTTCCAAGATTAGGGTCTCTATTTCTTCCCCGGAAGACGCTCTAGCAGATGAATGTATAAATTATATTCGATTGGGTTGGATTCGATTGGGGCACTCTAAATGGGTCAAAGTGGGATTTTTCAAAATTTGACCCTACGGGTCAAAAGGCGGGACATCAGAATTCGTTTTAGAGGTATGGTTCCTTCGGCAAAGTTTCTTATTTTGATCCCTAGAATACGATTTTCCTTGAACGTTGAGCGATTTTTTTTGCCTCCATACAAATCGACCCGGCCTAATATATACACATCAATACGTTTTTCCCTGCGTATTTATAAATTTTTTTCTTTATATTTTAAAATATTTTTATGATATATAAGGAATTTTAAAAATTTTTGACGTTGTTAGGCAAAATATTTTCAATTTTTTTTTGGTATGACATGAATAACCTTTGGTATGACATGAATGTATTCGCGTTAATTATTTATCTTTAACGGCGCAAAAATTATGGCGGTTTATGCAAATTTAAAATATTAAAATAACAGTTTTAATTTCTATGCAATTAAAGTTACATCAACTTATAGATCGCAGTAACTGTATCCATATAGTAGAATCATATCGTATCATATCATATTATTTGGGAAAACATGTATTGTGTTTTACCGATATTATGGTATTTAATTGGGATTAGGATTACTTATTTTTAGGAAATCATATTAAATATTTTAAGATTCGCAAAACTAAAAATTTTATACACGCTAAAGAAAAAAACGCCCTGCTTTAAATATAAATGCTGGTAATTTATTTTTGTTTGGAAAACATTTCCGTTTCCTATGTTTCTAATATAACATGTTTGCTTGCAAATACAATTATGTTTACCTGTAAACATATATATGTTTGCTACTAGTGAAAAACGACTACCGGCAAATTTATTATAAGTATATTTACATGTCCCAAACATAGTATCCAAAATTTTTAAAATTTCCAATATATCTTTGTTTAGGTTAGAAAATTTGAATCATTGTAAACAAATATATAATTAACTGCAAACAATTTGAGGTTACGAAAATTATGTTTGCTCCATAAACTTTATATTCCTTAAAATTGGAATTTAGTATTAAGCTCCTTAAAATATTTTATTTGATGTACGTTTTGGCGGAATTGATACATCACTTTGTTATCACAAAGCGAAATTTATTTGGAAAAAAATGACGCTGTGCCAGCTAGGAATGAAAAATACTCGAATTGTAGATTTACTCTAGATACCACACTATGTTCTCAAGTCATATTTTTATAAAGAAAAAAATTCGAAAAAAAGAATAAAGTTTCGCAAAATTTTAAAATGTTTTTTAAAAGTTAGCGTTTAAAAATCTCGAAATATCTATTTGACTCGGAGGTGCTATTTACTAAAAAATTCACGCAATGCGCTAGCAAACTGAAAAGATAATTATGAATATTCGATACAAAAAAGATACTTTTTCAAAAAATGTACGCTTATTCCTTATAATTTGGTGTTGTTGGTATTCCATTATTGGTGCGCTGACATCAACTTGATATACCTCAAACTATATCAAATTACAGCGTTTTTAAAATACTGTTTTCAAAACACAATTCCCGAAAATGGCGCAAAACCCCGATGCAATAATCTGCGAAAGTTTAAAAATCGGAAAATTTTGTTTTCACTTGTAAACAACCGTACAACTTTTCAACAAGCAAGGATATGGAAATTAGTTTTTTAGTGAATGTATCTCCGCCTAAGGTTTGGATCTGAGCAAATAAATAAGCATTTTTTTAATTCATCTACTTTTAAATGGCCATCAATTCTGTATGTGAACACATTTCAATGTAAAGCTTTGCATTTCTTAATTTAAAAAAAAAATCTACTTAAATCTTTCCATCGTTTGTCCCATTTCAAAAAACCTTGAGAAATGAGAGGCATTAGTTTCAGCAGGTGTCGACAGTTTTGGAAATTACTCATATTCATATATGCTTCCCGAATTAAGCCTAAAACTAATACGGTGAAAATTTCAGCTAAATCTAATAACAAGTTTGTTATAATTTTTATTAAAAATAAAAATTATGTTTTTTTCGACCTTTAATTGTGCAATGAAAATGAAAATTATTCAAGTTCGAGGCCATACTCTATATTTCTTCATTAGGATATTGTCCTAACAAATACTCTATAGAGTTTTTTGTTTTCAAATTTATTATTTGACCCTTTCAGGAATGTGTTGATAGATCTATTTCGGAAATTTTCTAGGTTCCCATCATCAGAACACGTTTTGAAAGCGGTAACAATCCCATGCCAAACATCAAACATTCATATGAACTAGTTTACTCACTACATGAGAACTAATATACATATGAGTTTGAAGTTAAAGATTATAACCATTGATCAAAAAATAAATTGAAAACTTGTTTGATGTGCAAGATCCACCTCTGGTGGATATTCAATACACGTAACTCTAAACCTTCAAAATTTTAGTTCAAATTTTCAACATTTCAGAACAGATCCAAAAAATTTATATTTTACTTGTGTCTTGTGACTCACCATTTGGCATGGTATAAGGATTATTAAATTAAAATCAATTACGCATAACTAAATAATTCACATAAGCGAGGTTTCGAATGTCGAGGTTTAACTGTAGTAAACAAATATTTGTATGAATCAAAAAGTTTTATCAGATTTTTTTTTTCCACTTAAGCAAACATACATATAAAGAAATTAATCTTACATGTGTTTACATACACTCATAAAAAAAATATTGTTCAAAAGTCTGTAAAACGGGTTCCAATTCAGTTGAGATAACATTATTGTTGTTATCATTTAAATCAGTTATTTGGCTAAAGTACTTGAATTCATGTACTTATAAACGTGTTTTATGTACATAAAATGTGCGTTGAAAGTCGTGAAATATGCACTTAAAATTTTAAAAATATGCATTGATAATTGATTTATTCAACGTTTCTAACATTTTTTTTGTTGTTTTCTTTTATTAATTAATAATCATAGAATTACAAATTATACACTATTACACTAACCGAGCACTAGCTACTATGGCCTTAGGCGCGTTGTAGCGAAAACAGACCAGTACCTCTGGTTGGAATCGAACCCACGACCCCCACACTGATAAGCCAGAACGCTACCAACTAGACAACTGAAGCGCACGTTTCCAACATTATAAACACAACTTAAGTAATTTTTGTGTTAAAAAGTGGTTGAAAATTTCAAAATAAGCGTTTACCACCATCAGAAAGTTAGCAACCCGTGAAAAATAAAAATTATTCGGTAGCATATATTTTTCAGTTTGGTGCCATACTAAATTGTATAAAATTCAATCCGAAAAATGGATTAATCAAATTGTATCTGATCGAATTTAATTGCATAAAATTTGATAAACCTTTATCGAAGTTTTGGTCTTATATATATAATTGTATTAAGTTTAATATTATTTTATTAATTTTATAAACAAATGATCTTGAACTTTAATAATCTCGCTCACATCATTATTTTACTAATATTTAGAAAATAGAAGATTTAATTATACACTCAGAGTATAATGTAGTTTAATGTTTTCCGTTGAGTTCAGAATAAAGGAACATGCTTTTATTTTTCAAATAAATATTTTTTTCAACTTTGTTTATACATTTATTCAAAATAATTTACTACCATTTGGCGATTTTTTTAGTTTCATTTATTATTTTCACATATTTAAAGTCTCATACAAATTTAACCACAAAAACGGAAAATTGTAGTTTATTTGTTTCCGTTACACTTATTATAAATTTAAATTTTTATTTCAAGAAAACATATTCCAATAATTCCCGTCTGTGTTTTTATTAAAGTGGTTTGTTGATACTCAAAATTTATTTTAATTCCAAATACAAGAAATTGAAAAAGTTTTCACAAATTCAACAGCAATGCAATACATGTGTTTTGTAGAAGAAAAACAAAAAAAAAAAAAAACAAAATTTTTTTTTTTTTTATATATTTATTTATTTATTACAACTAGTTAATTATAACTAAGAAGCAATTTTTTTACAATAAATTACAGAGAACAATATTGCAGAAGGCAATTTGTAAACAAAGTTTTAATAAACTTTTTATGGAAGTGTAACCAAGTCGGCAGGTATTGTACGTCTTAGTCTTCGCGATTGGCCATCTATATGAGTTAGGGCTAACGCTTCAGGGTTCTCGTGTTGTCTGAGCCTGGTATCATGTTTTGTAGCGAATTTTCGAATTACATCTCGTACTTGTTCTATGCCAAGATGCCTATGTATATCAGCATTAAGAACATACCAAGGTGCATTAACTATATTTTTGAGGACTTTATTTTGAAAGCGTTGAATGAGTTGAATATAACTGTTACTTGTACAACCCCAGAGTTGTATTCCATAGCTCCAAATAGGTTTTATCAATTGGTTGTATAATAATATTTTATTTTCGATGGAAAGTGAAGATTTTCTCCCAATAAGCCATTTCAATTTGTTCCATTTGAGATTTAATTCTGTAACTTTCTTTTTTTACGTGTTCATTCCAACGAAGCTTACAATCTAGGGTCATGCTTAAATATTTTGCTGTATTGGCGTAGGGAACTTCTAAGTTATCCATGTAGATTGGTAAACATTGTATATTTTTATTTGTAAAAACAATGTGAACTGATTTAGCGTTGTTAAGTTTGACTCTCCATGTTTCTGTCCAAGTCATGATAGAGTTTACTGCAGTTTGTAGTTTATTTCTTGCTAATTCTTCCGTGTCAGAAATCGATAAAATAGCAGTATCATCTGCAAAAGTTGCTATTATAGAATGTTCTAGTTGAGGAATATCAGATGTGTACAATAAATACAATGTTGGGCCAAGGATGCTTCCTTGAGGAACTCCTGTTTTAATTTGTTTTAAGGTAGAGTATGAATCTACTTGTTTGACACGGAAATATCGATCTTGTAAATAAGATTCAATTAATTTAGAGTATCTGATGGGTAACATTTGCCGTAGTTTAAAGATGAGACCAGCATACCAGACTTTATCAAATGCCTGTGACACATCTAAAAATACTGCAGAACATACTCTTTTTTCCTCCAGTGCTCTTTCAATAACGTTGGAGATACGATGAACTTGGTCAATGGTGGAATGGGCTGTACGGAAACCGAATTGGTGTTGTGGAATAAGGTTCTGTCGGATAATTATTGGCTTTAGACGTTTCAAAAAAAGTTTTTCAAATAATTTTGATATTACGGGTAGGAGGGAAATAGGTCTGTATGAAGATATTTCCGTTGGTGATTTTCCAGGTTTTGGGATAAGTATAACTTCAGCTACTTTCCAAAATCTAGGTACATATTGAAGTTCAAATGCTGCGTTAAATAATTGTGTCAATTTCTGTATACAATTTAAAGGCAGTTGCTTTAGTACTTTAGCAGTTACAAGATCAAATCCGGGACATTTTTTTTTTTCTTTTTAAATTTTTTATTAATTTCTTTCTTTAATTCCCGTGATGTGACTTCTGAGATTAATTCATTTGAATTATTAATTAAAGATGGATCGATTTCCGGTAATTTACAATTTTCTTTTTCATTAAAAATGTCTGCCCAATATTCTGAGAAAAGATTTGCTTTTTCAGAATTTGATTTTGCCCATTGACCATTATACATTTTGATAGGTGGTACATGTTTTATTGGTCTTGTAAATTTTTTTTTTGTGGATTTGCAAAGAGAATAGTCTGAACTTTCGTCGTTTGAAAGCTGTGACAAATATTTATTTGTAGAAGAGTTGTTAAATTCTTGTATTTTTTTTACTTAACTCGTTAGTCATTCTGTTTAACAGAGTTTTGTCACTTGGTGCCCGAGTTTGTTGCCATCTTTTTCGGAGTCGGCGTTTCTCTAAAATCATTTCTCTTATATTTGCTGGATACGATGGTGCTCGTGTTGTTTCTTTTATAGTTGGTGTACTTTTCCAAGCTGCCGATTGTATTGGTGACGTAAAATTTTGTATTTCATCTTCCAATTCATCAGGTGTTGTTGGCAGGTGAGTAGATAAGTTTTCATTTTGAAGTAAATGTTTAAAATATGACCAATCAGTACATTTATTTGACAAATATGGTGCTGGTTCTTTTACGACAATACTCTCATGAAGGTACAGTAATATAGGTGAATAGTCTGAGTTAAGATCAAACATATTTTCAAGTTTAATAAAGGAAGTTGAAATTTTCCGAATAATAAAAAGTCTATCAGGTCTGGTATTTTATTGCGATCTGTGGGCCAATATGTTGGTGCTCCAGCAGCAATTGCTTCACAGCCAGTTTCTGTTATCGCCTCGTAGAGTTGTCGACCTTTTGTATTTAATAAACGTGATCCCCATTGGGTGTTTTTTGCGTTAAAATCTCCACCCATAATGAATTTAGTATTATGACGGTTAATGAGATTTTTATATTGGTATGATTTGATTTTTACTTGTGGTGGACTATACACTGATGTTATCAAAAGACATTGTGGGTTTGTGAATAGTCTTATTGTTGTGGCTTGAAATTCTTCCGAGCTTAACTTATCTTCTTCGTTATGTTTAAGATTTTTTTTAACGATCACAGCACTGCCACCTCTTGAACAGTTTTTTGGGTGAATGGTGTGGTAAATTTCATAGTTTTTAAATTTAATATAGGACTCTTTGGACTCTTTGCTGAAATAATTTCAAATAACTGACACGAACATTTATTTTTACTGATATGAAGTTAAAATGTGAACATTTATTTTTAACTTACTATTCATTTATTCGTACGGATTTAAACAATATTCAAAAATAAATAACATGAAACATTTGATTTAAATGAAAAGTAAAAAGACCGGATTTCAAGTGATTTATCATTTATGTTAAATTACATATTCAATTAATTTAAACTAAAAACTATTTTGAGAGTATCAAAATATATAATGCATCATTTTGAGTAAAATTTTAAAAATAAATCAAAATTATTTTTTTAATTAGGAATTCATATTTTTATTTCTTTGTTTTTATACAAAATAAATATGAAAAAAAATTATATTAATGATATAAAAATATTGTTGGAAACACTACGCAGAAAAAATTATCAACCTAAAATAGCTAATTAAAGATTTGATTTGAATTTATTTCTAAACAAATATTTAATTGAATCAATTAATATTTTAATTGATTTTTAAATATATAAATACATATTTTATTTTAAACGCAATTATCATATTATTTTTTCATACTCTGCATGCATAAATAGAAAATTTTCAGTATAAAATACCAAATGCATTTGAAGTTAACAAACAAAACAAGCACACACACAAACAGACTCAGCATTGCAAAAAATACACATACCAACGTATAGATCACACACTTTTTTTGTGAGTATCATATTTTTTTTTTGTAGAAGTTATTTATAACTTTTTTTTCTTTCTCAATTTTAATAAAAGGTTTGATTGATAGTATTATTGCCGTGATAGGTGCAAAATCAATTAAAATATTAATTGCTTCAATACATTTTTTAATTGAAACCAGTTTTTAGTTTTTTCTGTGTAAACATTTCTTTAAAATACGAAACACTAAAACAAAATACAATATGTCTATATGTTTATACGTATAATATTGATTAGTAAAAGAGGGTTAAAAAAAAAAACGCATTCATAAATTAATTTTTTGTAAAATTAAATGAATTCAGTCATTACCTACACTTAGAATACTATGTAGGTAAAGACCACTGCAAATGTAGTTAAAAACAAATGAAATTTCACTTAAAGAACGGGCGACTTACATTTCAGTAAATTCAACTAACATTGTCATTTGTTTTTTAATGTTCAAAAAATGACTAACAATTGTAGTAAAAATGAACCACATGTTAGTAAAATATAAATAAACATTTATTTTTTTAAATAACAAAAAACAACTGTAAAAAATTAATGTAAAATCATAAAACAGTCATTTGATGTGGTTTGTTTTTTTTAATGAACTACAAGGTTAGTAAAAAATTTAATTTGCTCTACAAATGACTAACATTTACATTAAAAATAAAGAAACTGTATTACAACCCAAACAACTACATAATTATAAAGCAGAAGTTTCCTGAGTGTAGAAAGCCACGATCAATTTTACACAGAAAAAACTAAAAACGGGTCTATCAATTAAACCTTTTATTAAAATTAAGAAAGAAAAAAAAGTTATAAATAACTTCTACAAAAAAAAAAAAATATGATACTCACAAAAAAAGTGTGTGATCTATACGTTGGTATGTGTGTTTTTTACAATGCTGAGTCTGTTTGTGTGTGTGCTTGTTTTGTTTTTTAACTTCAAATGCATTTGGTATTTTATACTGAAAATTTTCTATACAGTGTAATAATATGATAATTGCGTCTAAAATAAAATATGTATTTATATATTTAAAAGTCAATTAAAATATTAATTGATTCGATTAAATATTTGTTTAGAAACAAATTAAATTCAAATCAAATCTTTAATTAGATATTTTAGGTTGATAATTTTTTCTGTGTAGCATTTCAATAATACAAGGCATCAGAGCTTTACAATGCTCATATTTTATTCCTTATCTACACTTTAAGTATTTTGCCTGAAATCTATTTTCAGCACTGGACACTTTTGGTGAAATCACAAAAAGCAACAAGCTATACTATCTAAATTATTACACAGACCGACAAGGTTTTCTAACCAAGAATTAGACTATACTTTTCCAAAGGTTTTAGACGTGCTAAATCCGAATCTGGCCTCAGAATAGCTCTATCACGTCAAGTTTTAGAGATATTATAAAAAAAAATTTAAAAAGCTCGTTACCGTGTCTAAATGTGCTGCTCCTCCCCTACAAAACTCATTTTGAATTAAAAAAAAAAATCTTTATTTGTCACTGAGAAGTTGTCTATTGAACTTATTGAGTTAGCACCCTTAACCCATTACATGTGCAAGACGTGTACAAATGCATTTTTTGCACTTTAAGGTTAGAATATCTCGAAAACCTGACGTGAAAGGGCTATTTTGAGGTCAGATTCGGATTCAGCACATCTAAAACCTTCGGGAAAATATATTTCATGGTTATAAAATTTCTTAAAATTTTGTCGGCCTGTGTTATTAACGACAAATCTTTCTTTTATGGAAAGTTTTTGTATGATCTGACGATTAGTATTTTGTCGTTAAATCCTAGTGTATTGTAAATCATATTATAATAATAACATGCACTTACAACTTAAGATATATAAATCTAAACAGATTAAGTGCGTATGGCATTTAATAAGGATATGAATCTTAAATCTGTTTTGTTAAAAAAAAATCTAATAAAATCTAAAAACAGAAATCTAATTTATTAGGTTGTGAGTTTTAAATTTATCAAAAAACTAAAAGTTTGGTCCAATATATAATTTCCTAAAGTCTAATGTCTAAACGGATATAACCTTAGTAAAAATAATATTATATAATCGTATATAGTGTCATCCGGTTTTGTAAAATTTAATTTAAAACATTGCACAATTTTTTGTTTAACAAAAAACAAATGATCTTGAACTTGAATAATCTTTGCTCATATCATAATTTATGATAAAAGATCGAAAAATAAACTTTTGGTTTTAATTTTTTAAAATTTAAAAGTAAAACATTTGAAAATTTAATAAAGTTAGGTATGACATCATGTATAGCAAGATACAATTTTACTTGCCACTGTAAGTTTTCGTAAAACGGCATATGTAATTGTAGCTTACAATATGTAATACCATACGTTATTAGACGGGCAATATATGTATAATTAGATTGACAGAATTAAATTAATATATGGGATTAAACAAAAGAATGTATTACCCCATGTAAAAAACCTAATTTGTTTAAGTTGTGCAGAAGTACCGTTTTTTGTTTTGAAATCCATAACATCTTAATTAAAATTTGTACAAGTTTTTACTGGAAGATGTTCCGTGACACAAATACTTAATAAGAAAATAGAAAAGAGATCAATGTAACACCCGACGAAATAATTTGATATAGTGGTATCTTATTATATGTGTGGCCACATGTAACAGTATATACTTACACTCAGGGAACTTCTGCTTTAAAACTTTGTAGTTGTTTGTGTTGTCATATAGTTTCTTTATTTTTGTAGAACAAATTTAATTTTTATTAACATTGTAGTTCATTTCAAAAAACAAACCACATCAAATGACTGTTTTATGATTTTACATTAATTTTTCACAGTCGTTTTTCCTTTTAAAAAAAAAAAAAATATGGAGGCTCTAGCTTTTCTAAAACTTCGGGTTCTGATGAGATCTTTAAATAAAAAAAATAAAAAAAATATAGAGGCTCTAGCTTTTCTAAAACTTCGGGTTCTGATGAGATCTTTAAATAAAAAAAAAAAAAGAAATATGGAGGCTCTAGCTTTTCTAAAACTTCGGGTTCTGATGAGATCTTTAAATAAAAAAAAAAATATGGAGGGTCTAGCTTTTCTAAAACTTCGGGTTCTGATGAGATCTTTAAATAAAAAAATAAAAAAAATATGGAGGCTCTAGCTTTTCTAAAACTTCGGGTTCTGATGAGGTCTTTAGCTAGATCGAAATACTAGTATCAACCTATACAATATGTTTGATTTGCTTTATTTCTTTAAATATACGGAGGTTGAAAGCTCGTTATAAATTGAAAATAAAAAATAAGTGTTTTTTTTTTTACTAACATATGTATGTGGTTCATTTTGACTAAAATTGTTAGTAGTTTTTAGAACAGAAAAACCAAATGATAAATGTTGTTTGAATTTAAAGAAATGTTAGTCGTCCTTTCTACAAATGAAATTTCATTTGTTTTTGATTACAATTGCTGTCGTCTTTACATATAAAATATCCTTAGTTTACATCTCATACTTATTTTAACGACCATTTATAATATGGCGCCATATATAAACATATATTATTATGTCTTATATTATATATAAGTGGATCTGTTTTGTCTCATCATATATAATTGATATATTGATATGATAATCATCATATATAAAATATATGTATAATCTGATATATATCAGATCATATATACTTCCATGCATAAACTACAACGTACAATAACAACTTCCGATGTTGAAGCAATCGAAAGCTAAGACAGAGGTGAGTTAATCTTTTGAAGACACTTAAGCGCTCGGTTCAGTTGTTTAAGAAATAATTGGAAAACAAAATGGCTTTATAGCTATGAAACTCAGTGTATAAGTCAAAATGAAATCATGTCTAATTTTCCATATCATTGATTTATATTTAATTTTTGTTATTATTTGGAATGTGAAACAAAATTGCAGCGCGGATTTCCAAAGAATTTGATGAAGATCAAATTGTATAAAATTATATATAACTGGATTAAATTAGATTGACCCATTTTTCGCATCAAATTATGTCAAATGAGAGCCCAAGGGATCACATGAGATAAGCTAATGTATGCCAATTTTCGGATCACTTGATATATGATGTGATACGGAATTATATATATGACTATATCTACCTATATCGGAACTTTTTTCGTCGGGTATTTTATCATTATTTTAAATATAAAGTAATGATCTAAAAATTGTTTGAAAATCGATTTATAGACTTATTATTTTTTCACTTCTAATAAAAAATTGATTATTAACAGATATTTTTGATAATTTACAAAAGTTTAAAAAAGTTCAGAACTAGTTCTGAGTTTTCAGTGTAATAGAAAACTCGATTTATCTAAAAATCGGAAAAAACTGTTCTTATTTTTTAAAAAAGTTCATGTTTTTCTATCAATCCACAAAGTTTTACCTTACACGATTATGTTTTGGTGAATATATTCTTTAAATATTGTTCATCTCAAATATTCAAGCATTTGTTAGTTAGAACTACAATGCTTATGATTAGGGCAAGGAATTTCATGCAAATGCATGTTTGTAGTCAGTTGCCCAAAATCGAGTATGACTACATTCTTTTCCGATTCAAAGAATTTGCAAAAATAACATGACATCGATTTGTTGTTGTATATTTTTGTTTATTTTGTTTTAAATGCATTTTTGACATATTGTGCATTTTGATGGCATATTTTGAAAATTTTTGTTGTATATTTTGATATATTTTCAATTTATTTGCATAATTTTGCATATTTTGTAAAAATTAAAAAACAGTTTTAACTAAAAATAAACAAAAGAAAACATTTGTAACCCTGAACAAAGTATCTAGTGTTAATTTGTTGCACATTTATATTGGATTTCAGTTTTAAACCAGCAAGCTCGAGTAAAAATAAATTTTATTTTTTTAGTGCATATTATTTGTTATTTTGTGCATATTTCGATTTAAAGCATATTTTAGGTGCATTTTTTGGATTTCTTACAGTACATTTTAAGCGCCTACTTTCCTTTTTTAGTTGCAAGAAATTCATTGCCCTACTCATGATAATAATCTTATTCTTTATTAAATATTTAAAAAGTATAAAAAAGCTTCTAACAATCGACTATCGTACTAATACCTCGAACTCATACTGTATTTCCTGTACACGTTCTTGAATTATAATAATTAATTAAATAAAACTTTCCTTTTCATACTTTATATGAGTTTAAAATTTCATTAACTAAAAGTGTTATATTTTTAATTATATTTAAATAAAAAAATTCATTAAAATTCATAAATGATATAAAATTTTAATGTAATCGTGGTCGTAGAAGCGCAAAATTACACATGTGTTATATTCAAGTCATTTTAGGGTTAATTTAGTATAGAATATATTTTTATGGATTTATCGAATGGTTTTAGCCAGGTTTGTAAAAAAAAGAATTCAAATACTTTTTGTTCAAATATATATAAAAACGTAGAGTATCTCCTTTGATCTGAATGCGGCACGGTACGGGTTAACGTTGTTCAATATGTCCAAAATTTTTGGCACATAATCTAAAAGTATTCTGCTATTATCTTTTACATCACGTTTCTTAAAATTCAAAAGTAGTAAGAAAATTTTTAACGGTTTTTGAAAATTTAAATAAATAGTCTGGGGTCACTTGGGGTCGCAGGTCCACGTGGGTTAATAATGTTCGAAATATTTTTATTTTTAACTTTGAGTAGTGCTTATAAAATAAAACTATAAAAGTTACAAAAGTAGCTAATTTTTGATTTAAAATATTTTATGGCAACAAATAAGCCTTTTTATTACTAAAAAACAGGCTTAGAGGGTAGCATCTCAACATTTCTAACATTTAAACTTGTAGTAATGTACTGGGGGATATTTTTTTTATTTTTGATCTCTTAGATGTTTTAAACAAGTTTAAGCAATAAAAATGAAATTTTTTTCGATATTGTTGAAGAAATTTTTTTAAAATTTGAAATTGGAGATTTAAAAAACACACCAAAAATTTTGTTCGTTTTTGACATCACCGTAGGACAGGTTAACGCCATCCAAAACAAAAAACTTCTTTTTGTCTCACAATTATGACTGTATTAAATAAAAAAAATTTGTTTCAGTAATCAATTTTAAAAACGTTTAAAATTTGAGCTCGAATTTCTTGCTGAAGTGGTATTTGGCACATTAGT
This sequence comes from Delia radicum, assembly GCA_021234595.1. Lineage (NCBI taxonomy): Eukaryota > Metazoa > Arthropoda > Insecta > Diptera > Anthomyiidae > Delia > Delia radicum. The sequence goes on from CM037853.1 coordinate 51,208,421, forward strand.
GGTCTGGGGCATTATTTATTACTGGGGTAGTTCTTTACCAATTTTGGATTTTTATACCTTTTTGAATACATAATTTTATCTTAATCTCGATAAATTTATCATCTAGAGTAACAACTATTGCAATATTGCAAAAAAACAGCAAAAACTAAAAAAAAATATCCCTTTTTCCCATATAAACGCATGTTTTGATTTTTAAGGCCCTATCGGGTAGGAAAGGCGTAGTCGTAGGGGCGTAAAATTTCACATGAGTTATTTTCAAGACAAATACAAAAAAATTAGAGGGTAGCGTCTCAACATTTCTAACATTTAAACTTGTAGAACAGTTTAAGGGACACTCTAATATATATATATATATATATATATATATATATATATATATATATATATATGTATGCACAGCGCATAGTCCAGAGACATTTATTCGTTCCCCCGCATAGTTTATGGACATTTGCTTACTTTGGGGACTGTCCCCAAAATTTTCGCGCCTTTTCATACATCTAGCGTTTAAGATGAGGACAATTTTTTCTATAGACCGCATATTTCGGCGACAATTTTGGCCATGTCCCTATATATATGTATGCGTAGCGCATACTTTAGGGACATGGCCAAAATTGTCGCCGGAATATGCGGTGTATAGAAAAAATTGTCCTCATCTTAAACGCTAGATGTATGAAAAGGCGCGAAAATTTTGGGGACAGTCCCCAAAGTAAGCAAATGTCCCTAAACTATGCGGGGGAACGAATAAATGTCTCTAGACTATGCGCTGTGCATACTTTAGGGACACACCCAAAATTGTCCCTGAAATATGCGGTGTATAGAACCAATTGTCTTCATCTTATACGCTAGATGTAAGAAAAGGCGCGAAAACTTTGGATGACAATTGGTTCTATACACCGCATATTTCGGGGACAATTTTGCGCGTGTCCGTAAAGTATGCGCTGTGCATACATATGAGAAAATGAGGGTTTAATGCCTAAATGTCATGTATGGTAATCGTTTCGATGCGGTTATCGGTAAGGGTAACGCTATTTTCTTTTATTTCGGTAACAGTATTTTAGGGTTATCGATATTTCAGTTATTTCGGCAATGGGTTTTTTGGCGCTAGTGGTATTCTAGTTATTTTAGTAACGGTGTTTTAAGGGTAACGTTATTTTAGTCATTTTACTCAATGCACACCGATATTTTTAGCTCTATTAAGCCCGAATTCCAATGATTGGCTTGTTTATGATCAAGCTTTGGTAAATTATATCTATTTCTGATTTTGTTAGATTATTTCAGATAATAAATTTAGATTATTTCGGTAACGATATTTTAAGGATAAAGCTATATCAATTATTTCGGTAACGGTATTTTAGCGATTGGCGGTATTTTAGTTAGCGAAATCAAAGATTTTTTTAACATATATATCTTTTACATGAAAAGACCTTTAAGAATATTATGCATACTTTATAACTTTAGAAATAAAGTATTTGTCTGGAGGTAAAAGCATGTTGGTGGTTTTTTGGGGAAAAAATCTGATGCAAAAAGCACACTACTTTGGAAGAAAATAAGAAAGATAAACAAGTCGCATTCCACTAAGCGGCCACAAAGCTCTTAAAGGAAAAATACCCAAGCTTTCTAAACAAATATAAAAAACCCCATTTTGAAAAAAAGTCAAAACACATTTTTGACCCTACAAAATTTTTTTTATTTTTATATTTTTTTAAGATTGAAGGAAAAGCTATCGTAAACATTTTGTATATTATTTTGCCAGTATAGTAGTTGAACAATTTTAAAACGCTTTGAGTTAAGCAAATAATTATTTTTTTTTGAAAAATTATTTTTATTTTTAACACATAGTCTATACTACGTATAAATTATTGATTCACTTTTTTGTAGGGACCGGACCAACGGACCGCGAACAATCATTCTTTGGATGCCATTCATGTCAATTTTTTTTACACTGTTTTAAATTTGTGTTTCAATTCTTCAGTGCAACAATTTTTATGGACTTTTTGGCATCAAACACCCCAAAAGTAATCAATTTTTGTTCGTTAAACTTGCTATATATAAACTGCTTTATATTGTTAGAAAACAGGATATTTAAGGTTTTATAGTTTTAAGTGATATAATGAAGTTAATTGTTAATGTTGGTCTACCAACTATATATGGCCTAAAGGGCTCGGTGGGGTTTTTGAAATAAATCAAATTATATTAAATTGGACGTGCTTTTTTCCATTTTTACTAAACATTTATTAGAGTAAACATCCACGTTTACAGCCATAGTTTTCGAATCCTGGATGTAAAATTGTGATATACATTTTGCCGAAATAGCTGCCCACATTATTACTTTTAGTTCTAAACTTTGCTTTGGCCTAATACCGTACGTTATCGGGAGTTTATTTCCACTCATCAGAATAAAATCCAGTTCCGTTGCTCCAAGCAAAAGAAAAGCAGTTTTCTCAGTTGTCTGCATTTTGTTGGTATTTCTGCCTACGGTTTTTTTTAAAGAGAAGCAACACTCAGGAAATACTTCCTATATTTAGTGTGTTGCTTTCTTTGGAAAGGGATAGTATAGAGATGAAAGGTGGGGAAGATGAAGGGCTTCATACATGGCAACACTGTAATTGCGCGAGATGATAAGCCTTAGAACAGTTGTTGTTCAATAAGTTCGCCAACTCTCCACTTGATGGAGAGTTGGCGAACTTATTGAAGCTTTTTGGTTCATAGCCCTGATTCATTATTTTACTTCGGTGGAGTTAATTGCTATGGGAACACCGAAGGTGGACATTGCGATACGTATGAGGAATAGAAAAAACTCATACCTATTATTTTTATGTTGCCGGCACCGGATCGAACCCGGGACCTTCTGTGTAAAAGTCCAACGCGCTGACCATTACACCACAACGCGCACCAGCTCACCTTTTCTTGGGCTTTTTTTTATTATGATTGATGCCAGTCCATTTTCCGACCGTTTGAATATGGAATATATTGTGCTACATGGTACTTGTTCCTTAAGGATATGATGTAACATTTCTAGGATACCGTTCAAGCATGTCATAGACATTTTTTCTAAAACTGTTTTGTTCAACCATTTTCATTTTCTTTTTTTTAATTTTGTATATATAGATTCAGTCACGACCCGCCGAATTCCACCAGCGTATTCCTTGGCTCATTTCATGAAAATATGTCCACTACGACCATCCCGGAAAATGCAAGTGTGTGAAATGGCAGGGGTTTTCGGATTGGTGGTCGGAGGGTAGTAGGGTAAAATTGCTAACTTCTGAACCAATGATCGTATTTTTTTGTTTTTAGGCTTGTTGGAAAGGTTTTTGGGAGGCCTTTCAGAATCAAAAAAAAAGTGAAATCGCCGAGATACAGACCTTTTACACATAACCTCAATTTGTTCAGCCAGATGACAGGTAACTTATGTTTTTTTTTTCTTAAAAGATAGCCCTACCTCTTACCTTTTCAAAATGCCCTAAACGAAAATTATGAGGATTTGACTAAAATGCAAACATTTTCTTTTGTTTTGTTTTTGGAAGCGAAATAACAGCACACCCTTCGACCACCAATCCGAAAATTTTCAAACCGCTGCCATTTCGCACACTTGCATTTTCGGAGATGATCGCAGTGGACATATTTTCATGAAATGAGCTAAGGAATAAGCTGGCGAAGTTCGGAGACCATGCCTACTTAGCAGTTATTTTTTTAATTTTAATTTTATTCATTTACTTATTTGGTAGTAATGAAGTAATGAATTTCTTCATAGGTTTAATGAAAATTGTCCATTGAAACTCTTTATAGAATCTATGAAGTCATAAAGTGATTGTACAATTAATGGCAATCTTCATAAAAGTGTTTATAGAATTTATGAAACAGTTTCATAAAATTTTTAATATTAAGAAGTTCTTTGAATTAATAAAACTCTTTATGAATGTCTTGAGAATGCATTGGAACTAAGCCAATATTTTTTAAACATTTTCATAGAAGTTCAAAATTAAGTAATAAAGCACTTTATGAAATATGTTGAGCACATGAGAATTAAATCTTCAAAACCAAAGTTTGAAATGTCTAAAAATTAATAAAGTTTTATGAAAAAAGAAAAAACTTAAGTCTTTCAAATCGTTTCACAGCTCTAAAGAAAATGTTCATAAAATTTTTGAACAGATAATTTATGAAGTCGAATAATTTTCTTTTTGGAAACTACCAAATTTTATGAAAAAAAAGTTTATGAAACATTTATTAAAAATAATAAAATTTCTTGGTTAAAATGAAGTTATTCATTGAATCTACAAAAAAAATTTATGAAATTGTGTCATTAATATCATGAAGGATAACTCTCAGTGAAGAGAACAAAATTTAAAAAAAAAATTTTTTTCATAGCCACTTTTTTGCACATAATTCATTTTAGAAACCACGTACCCCAACCTTCAAAAAATCTGAAAAAATTCTCAAAAAATCTATTGGGTCATACATATTTATATTCCCCTTCAAAAGTTGCAAAAATCCAAAAAAGTGGAAATGCTGAAACGCCCTAATGTAGATAGCTTCGTTTGAATATACGACAACAATATGTTAAAAAATATGAAAAATCAATTTGTTTAAAAAAAAAAATGTTAGTCGACTTTTTCTTAAACTTTGAATTTAATGTTGTAATGAGAAACCTTATTTATTAAGAACACCTTGTCTAAGGCCACATCAAACAGTTTTTTGTTTTTGCATAGTATCACATTTTCAAATAAAGTTATTTGGTACCTTAAAACTTTATTAAGCTTAAAAAATTTTTACCAAAATTGTTTAAAAATCTGGTTCATATTACATGTTGGTTCTTGTTAAATAAAGGGTGTTTTTTATAGAGGTATAGAGCTTTGAAATGGAATAAAGCAAAGATGAATTTTTTAAATTTACATGAAATTTACATTATTCGAAAAATAATCTTCTGGCATTATCATTAAAATATGACTTCTGGCATATGACCGCCACGGTTGGCTCGGACGTAGTCAAATCTGGAGGTCCAATTTTCGATAACTTTTTCCAACATTTGTTTCCGTATATTGGCAATAACGCGACGAATGTTGTCCTCCAAGTGTTTAATCGTTTCGGGCTTATCGGCGTAGACTAGCTACTTCACATATCCCCACAGAAAATAGTCCAGCGGCGTTAAATCGCACGATCTTGGAGGCCAATTCACGGGTCCGAAACGTGAAACTATGAGGTTACCAAACGTGTTCTTCAATAAATCAATTGTGGCACGAGCTGTTTGACATGTTGCATCGTCTTGTTGAAAACACAGCTCCTGCACATCATGATTGTTCAATTCATGAACGAAAAAGTCAGTAATCATGGCTCTATAGCGGTCACTATTGACTATAACGTTCTGACCAGCATCGTTTTTAAAGAAGTACTGACCAATGAGTCCACCAACCCTTAAAGCACACGATGTCGCTGTGGATGCATATTATCATTTAGAGTAAACGTGGTGCTAAAACGTGCCATAGTTAATCGAATTAATTGCTCTGATGGACGGTTATGTTGGCCGTAAAATGGACGTAGTGCGCGATACGTATTTCAACCAGAACCATTTTTTCAAAATAAATTTGCACAATTTGGAAGCGTTGTTCAGGCATCAGTCTATTCATGTTGAAATGCCAAACTAAACTAAACATAAATCACTTGACAGCTGACAAAATGGCCGCCAGTTAACAAAGTGTTGCCAACCTAAAGTTCTATGCCTGTATAAAAAACACCCTTTAGGTTGTGTTTTATGTTTCAAAATGATTTTTACATTTCTAAACATATGAATTCTATTTTAAAATCATTTTTGAATATGTAGATTAGGGGTATAACCGAATCGTTTTAAAACAGAAACTTTCCGAGGCGAAACCAATTTGTAAAACACAGCATTTTTTACATTTTCTTATAACATACTCGTACTTAACCCATTTACACTTCCGTTGCTTTAAAGAAACACCTACTTTTAGGGTGCGATAATTTTGAATATTAGTGAGATATAATAACACAGTAAAAGGCATGTGAAAGTCTGGAGTCTTTGGTATACAAATACAAAATAAACTTTTAAAACTACACTCAGAAAATTAAGAAGGTAGAAATTACTAGAAATTGCGTTTAAAATGACTACAAATGTAATCAAAAAGGCAATGACTGTATTTGTCATATAAATTACTAACCATGTAGTAATTTGTAAGTATTTATAAAACAAGTACAATGGTACACTCAAAAAAATAAGTTAGTACAAAAGTTAGTAAAACGTCTTGTAAATCAGGTATACTATTTTTTAGCAAATTTTTTTGCTAAAATCGTGTTTTCAGCTAAAATTTTTGTTATACTTATTCAGCACTTAACTGTTTTATACTAATGCTTTACTAATATACTAATGTTTTACTAATTAATTTTGCTAAAAAAAATTGTACTGATAAGCACATTAATAGTGTGGACGACAACCAGATTGAAAGATATACGCAGAATGAAGCAGATGTCGCGGCATGTCAAGATGTAGTAGAGAAGAGGAAAATGATACTAAAAAGTACAACTCTAATAAGACATATAAAAAAATCAATCATGGAAGACTTTTATATCTGTTTTTCATACATAAAACAAAATTGAGGATTAAAACAACTTAAATTTTGCGTTGTCACCGGCTTGTGAAAATAATTGTCTATTAATGAAATAAAATACAAAAGAAAATATTTAAATTTAATATGTATTTTTATAATAAATGTTAATAGATTAATAATCTAGTGTGGTCAAATTGCAAACAAACATATACAGACATGTAGACAGAGTAAAGCGAAAGACAAAGACACACATCTTAGGTAGATTTTTATGGTTCCTTTTTCTTATTGCAAAAAAAGGGTTGTTTTTTTCATTTCGTTTGTTTTCGTTTATTTTTTCGTTTCGTTTCTATAATTATCTTCGGCAGTTGCGTCCTTAAAAGATAGCATCATTTAGACAACCATTGATGTAAGTAGTTGAAAGAAAATTTTGGTTATGTTATATATATTTATTTCTATATATTTTCAGATATTAAATTAATTCATGACATCAATGTGGGAAAATGAAAATTTTTATATTTCGTAATTATTGTAAATTATTTTTAAAAGAATCACAAAAATATGTTTTATGATTTTCAGCAAATACATTAACTAAATTACAATTTTTTTACAATTTTTTTGCGTTTTTTTCAGTCTACTAAAATTCAGCAAAAAATTTATTAATTTTTACCAACGCTTTTTTATTTCTAATCTACTAAGTGTTAGCAAAACTTTTGCTGAATCTACTAATTTTGTTGCTAAAAATCAGCTCGCTGATTTTCAGCAAAAGATTTTGCTGACATTAGCAATTTTTTTGCTAGCACCCTCCTGACTAAAATTTTGCTGACTCAGCAAAATTTTTTGCTGACTTTACAAACTTTTTTTTGAGTGTAGTAAAAATTACTATCGAAGCGTTTAAAAACAACTCACCTTAAATGAATGCATAAACTATAAAAACGAGCAACAAAACAACTAACATAAAGCGACTATAATAAGCTACTGTTTTAACAGTTATTTTTTCGGTGTTTTAAAAATATTTTTTAATTGTCTAAATTAGTCGTTTTTCATTCTCTCATAGAAATATAACTATTTACAATAGCAGTTAAAACAACTACTGCTAAATACCCTAATAACCTACAGGTAGTGACTGTAAGAATATTCCGAATGTATTGCTCCATATAATAAATTAAAAAACGCAATTTTTGACTTTTTTTATAGAACTTTTTTGAAAAATTATTAATTGTGATTAGGATTTTTTCGGCTAAAGGTCATGAATCAATATTAAAATTATTAAATAAAATAAAAACACAAGTGTTTAAATTTTAAACTTTAATTTTTAGATGTTTATTTCCGATATTTCGGTTAACGTCGTTAACCATAATCGTGGAACTGGTTAAAAAATATAAAACAAATAAAACAATATTATTAAACAAAACACAATTTTAAAGAGAATTTTCTATAGAAAAAAAACGATATATTATTGGTTAAAATCGGTTTATATTTGCAAAAGTTACTAAACTTTCTCTAAAGTAAAAATTTTGGAATTGCAGACTTTTCTTTTGGTAAACCACTTGACGTTAATTAAAAACTGTACAAATAGCTTAACCTAAGTTAACATGTATTGTTAAAAACAGGTGTTAATGAAAAGTTGAATAACTTTTACTATTTTCATACGATTTGAAAAATGAAAAGCATGTTTTGTTAAGAACAAAATTTTCTTTATACGTTGGTATAAATTTTTGTAAGCTTTCATATTAAAATAAGCAATGAAAAGCTACCAAAATCAAAAAAGTTGATAATTTTCGTTTTTTTGTAGATATTCTTAACAAAAACAATACTTATAACTTACAAATGTATCAAAAACTGTACGTCATTATAAAGCGTAATCAGTTTTCTTTCCAAACCCGTTAAAAAAATTTAAATCGGACAAAAACTGACTGAGTTACAGGTCGATAAGTTGACGAACATCACTGAAAGTGGTTTTTTTTAGAATAACTTCTGAATTTGAGGGTGTTTCTGAAATTTTTTGACACAATTTGTAATGTACTCAACAAGACCTATAACCCACGCTGGGTCGTTTTCCAAAGTTTTTTTTTTCACTGTAGCACCGTGTTATTGATAAGGAAAATGCAAACAAACAGAATGTATAAAAGGTTGGACCCAATAGTAGGTCAAGATTACATAAAAGAAGACAATAATCAAGAAGATATAATGTTGATTTTCAAGATGAGGTGCGGTTTAATTCAACTTAATGCCAACAGATTTCAAAGGAATGTGTCAAGTTTGTACTCTATTTGCAACATGGGTGAAAATGAAAACATAGAATATTTTTTTGTGCCGTTGTCCAGCATTTAGAGAATTTAGAATATTTTATTTCGTAAAAAGTTTACTTGAAGAGGAAAAGATTTTAAATACACTTAATGGTAAAACAATAGGATGGAAACCGCTAGTACATTTTGTAAAATATTGTATTAATTACAAAAATGTGGCCCCGGTAGGCTAGTTGGTAGCGTGCTGGCTTATCAGTGCGGGGGTCGTGGGTTCGATTCCCACCAGAGGCACTGGTCTGTTTTCGTTACAACGCGCCGAAGGCCATAGTAGCTAGTGCTCGGTTAGGGTAATAGTATATAATTTGTAATTATATGATTATTAATTAATAAAATAAAAAAAATATAACAAATTTAATAATTACTTTAAAAATTAAAAAACGCTATTTGCGCTGAGTTGTAACCACTTCTTGTCTGCTTTGCAAGTTTATGTCAACTGATCTCTGTTTTAATCGTTTGTGTTTATGTATTGTGTTTCTGTAAAGTTGAGCGCTTTTGTCTATGTCGGTTTTATAATTTAAGCGTATATCTGCGGGTAAATCTATTATAAGAAGCATCTCTAAAGTGAATCGTTTTTTGTAATGTCGTTCTTCTTGTAATATCTGATTGTCTTTAAAATTTGGTATGTGCCCACTTTTGGCGCAGTGAGCAGCGAGTGCAGTTTTTTGTTCAATCGGTTTCTCTACAGCTTTTAGATCTGATCTGTGGGAAGATAATCTCGTTTTTAATTTTGTTTTTGTTGTGCCAACGTATGCCTTGTTGCATAAATTGGACCCGTCACCGTTACATCTAATTTTGTATATTAAGTTCGATCGATCCTCTTTATTAATTTTATCCTTAGTTTTGCTAAAAAGTTTTCCTACAGAATTATCTGTCTTAAATGCTAATTCATATTTCTCCTTATCATACAGGCTAGAGTTTCTGAGTCTTTCAGAAAATGTTGGTATATAAGTTGTGGATTTATATATTTTTATTGTTGGTGGTTCAGTATTTCTATTTTCATTGTTTTTGGCGTAGTTTACTAGTTCCTTTATAGTTTTTCTAGGAAATTCATTTTGTAACAATATACTTGTAATTGTACTTATATTTTCTTTATGTAATGTATAATCGCTTATTCCTAAAACCCTCCTAATAAAATTGGTAGCCGTATTTATAATCATACTTCTAGGGTGTTTAGACTGAAAATTTATTAGTCTTCCAGAAGCTGTTTGTTTTTGGTACCACTTAATCTTGAGTACATTATCTTTTCTGATAACTAAAGAATCTAAATATGGCAACTCATTATTTTGTTCTAATTCCTTTGTGAACTGAATTTGTGTGTTGAAAGAGTTTAAGGCTTCTAAAACTTCATCCACGGCGTCACATTTTAATATTGCGAAAAGATCGTCCACATATTTAGTTAAAATCCTGGGTTTATAGGTCATCTTGGCCACAGCATTATTTAATAGCTCTTCCATGACTATGTCTGCAATGACAGGGGATGCGGTTGAGCCCATAGGCATTCCTTTGCGTTGTTCATAAGTTTTGTCGTTGTATCTAAAGTACCTTGTGTCTTTTATACAAAAAGTTAAAATATCCATAAACAATTGGTTTGGTATATCGGTGTATTTTTCTAGTGTGGTCCATTTTTGCTCTATGGTTTTTAAAGCAAGGTTCACTGGGATACTGGGAAACAACGAGATTAAGTCAAAAAATATAAGAACTTCATCCTTTTCAATCTTCATATTATTGATTTTGGACTTAAACTCAATAGCGGCCTTTACGTTATATTCTGAATCTTTGGTTAAGTTCTTCAAAATGTAAACTATGTATCCATAATCCATATGCTGGCGAATTTATGGAGGAACATATCATAACATATATTATTAATTTATAGAAAGAAGGCCGTTCTATGAAAGGTATATTCTGATTTGGTTAAGGATGCATGGGAATTTTTTTTAGCGAAAAAAATTTGTTGTGCTTTATGACCTTTTTATGTAAAATTTAAAGATCGGATCAAAAAAATTTCCGATCATGTGAAAACTTTAATATTCAGAAAATTAGCTATTTTCTTTTAACAGACAAAACAATTTTAAAAATTTATTCGCCAGTCTTGCAGTATTACAATTTGCAAAATATCTAAAAACAAAAATTCTCAAAAATCGTGAAAATCCATTAGCTCAAATTGTGTATTACGGTTTGTTAGATATTTGCTTTAACAACAAATAAAAATTATAAAAAAATTGTATCCCGTTAAGTACATACAAAGCGTAAAAATTTGAATATAATTTGCAAATACCACCGCTAGAGGGCGCAATAAGAGTATAAAAACTATAGAAAAAGCTTATTGTGCATACCATCACATCTTTCACAAAAATTTCGTCAAAAAATTCCCACGGTATCGATGAGTGGTATAAATTGGATTAAAGTACTCTTCGACAATTAGCGATATGAAATTTGCATAAATTTTCTTTAATGTTTATTTTAAAAAAAAATGTTTTAAAGTTATACCCCTAATGTAGTAGTAACAGAAAAATCGTTTAATTTGCTATGAATAAATATTCAACATCATGAAATAACCGTTTATTGCTTGTATTTGTTCATTTCAACTTAAACAAAAAGTCATAAATGAATGTCTCGCTCAAATGAGGGCATAAGCGACAATTTTTTTAAAACGAGTTTTTTTTTTTGCTCAATATGACATTTTAGCGAAATTGCAAATAGTTTATTCAAATATCTTTGAAATTGCAAATAATTCATTAAAATATTTAAAAAAAAAAGCATTAAAGACTCTTAAAAAATAAAAGCAATTTTGTCCCATTTACACAAAGAATCCAAACACTTGCACAAGTGCGAGTACAATGTTTGAACGAAATGGGTACAATCATACTAGTTTTGTCGAATTCTTATTAAAAACAATCAATCACCCAGGCAGAAAAATGCCATCGGCATAGTGTTGGCAAAGCATCTGCAACGTTCGGTTATGCGCTAACAGAACGTGGGATTAACAGTATTGACAGTATTGCCCTGTTACCCGATTGATAACAGTGACCAACGGTTAAAGTGAACTTGCCACCGTTGGCATAAAGTTGCTAATTCAAAAAATTTGGTGTTTTCAGTATATCTCAAATTTAATTAATTTTGAGAAATATTCGTAAAAAAAACACATTTAAAAAGCAGCAATACAGTTCGGTATGATTCTTTTACATAATATTTTAATGTGTAAAATCTAATAAAATAAAAAAATATATAATATCTCTCCTTTTTTTAAATATTGGTACAAACAACATTGACAAAGAATTTTGCAGGTGGTACTGGTAACACACATGCTTTGCAAACAAAATAGTGTTTTTATAGTACAATATTTGCTGTACACTCAGGGAACTTCTTCTGTAAATTTTTGTAGTTTCTAAAGTTGCAGTACAGTATCTTTATTTTTAAGTGAAAAAAACAGTAATTTGTAGTAGAAATTTCAGTTTTGACTACAATTGTAGTTCATTTAATAAAACAAACCACATCAAATTACTGTATTATGATTTTTTTTTTTTTTTTTGTAAAGCAACACATTAATCCTATTAATTAATGTGTTGCTTTCTTTGGAAAGGGGATAGTGGAGAGATGAAAGGTGGTGGAAGATGAAGGGCTTCAAACATGGCAAGACTATAATTGCGCGAGTAGATAAGTCTTAGAACAGTTGTTGCTCGCCACCTGATGTAGAGTTAGCGAATTTATTGAAGATTTTTGTTTCAAAGCCCTGATTCATTATTTTACTTCGGTGGGGTTAAGTGCTATGGGAACACCGAAGGTGGCCGCAGCGATACATATAAGTGATAGAAAACTCATACATATTATTTTTCTAAATTGATGTTGTCATCACCGGGAATCGAACCCGGGACCATCTGTGTAACAGTTCAATGCGCTAACCATGTGTTTTATTTTATTTAAAAAAAATAAAACAAATAAATGTTTACTGCATATGTGGTTTATTTTTTTTTTTGTGGTAAATTTTTTGAACAGTTAAAAACAAATGATAATGTTAGTTGAATTTACTGAAATGTAAGTCATCCTTTCATAAAGTAAAATGTCGTTTGTTTTTACCTACATCTGCAGTGGTCTTTACCTACATAGTATTCTAAGTGTACCTTTGGTAATTTTAAACACTGTGTGTTTTACAAAAATAGCAGTGGTTTGTCAGTACTATTTTTTTTATATAGTTGGAAATTTCTACCTGAACATTTTTATTTAAAATATTTCACACCGTATTTCGTTTCTTCAGTAAAGTTTGGATAATGGCTTATATGCTCTTATTTGAGCGAGACATCCAAATGTTTATTTTCACATTAAAAAGCCCTTAGGCAAATAGTAAGAAAAAAATCTGTTGGGGGAAACTTACTTTAATATAGGTGCACGAGTGTGTTAGACATAATCAAACTGGGATGGATGTAGAAACTTGAGCCTTGCTAGAAATTTCAAATTTAATTTATTTTATATGGATTTAAATTTTAAAACTTATATGTCCATTTCCATAGTCACATATGTTACCAGTCGTTTGGTTCGAAGGTGGGTGAAAAACAAGGAAAAAAAATATATATTTTTTTCTGCGTCTATATGTACACGCAGAAAAAAAACTGGGGGAATATTTTCCAAGTGCTTTGTAATTATACAACTACATAAGTTTAAATTTTTTACTAGGCTTTGCATATATTTTAGAAAAATTTGTAAATATTTTACTAGAACTTTGTAAAACTAACTTGAAACTTATGTTGTTGTATAATTATTAAGCACTTCCGCCAGTTTTTTCTGTATGTAGCAAAACGTGGAAAACAATCCAACTGCGTGGTCCTTAATAATAAGCAATTAGAGACGGTGGACATGATGTGACGAAATAGAAGTTGGTTTTCTTTGCCTTTTACAAAAACCCAAAACTCAGTGCGTAGCGCCGAACTTTTTTCATATAACTTTTCTTAACCCTTTCACCACCGACTTTTTGTTTGTGGATATATTTCCATTTTGTCCTCAGATTCTCGCTAGGGGTCCTAAAATTAGAAAGAAAAAGCTTTACATGTAGGCCAGCTAAAAACTGGTCCCGCCAAAAACTGGTTCCGAAAATCGAATTTTTGAAACTTCTTAGTCCATTTTTACCACTTAAGCATTCGAATAGCCAAAACGCTTTATTTGGTTTTGTTCTGGTCATTAGATGAAGCTACATGCCTCGATTAGCTTCTTATTTACAAAATACACCAAACGCGCTATTTCGGAGATAAAGATTCATTAGATAAATCGGGCATTCTTAACAAATATCGCGACGATGAACAGTTTATCCATATAATAGACCAATATTCTAACTAACACATTTAAACAAAATATAAAGTTTTATTGCATTATCAAAATTTTTATATTTATTTAAAAATGTGTACACTGTTATGTACAAGGGAAGTGAAAGGGTTAATATGTTTTGAAATATTTTAAGTTTGTTTTACAATTTGCTGAATCGAATTCTTGACAATCGATTTTGGCGGTAACGACAATTATCTAACTATTATTTTATATTTTTGGTCGTGAATGCTAAATATTCAGATTCCTCATTCAGTATTACGAGTATATTGCACATAAATATTATTACGTTCCACAAAAGTTTATTGAAAATAAAAAAGCATTTTTTGTTTTTCAAGAATTTAACTGTACACTCAAAAAAAAAGTTTGTAAAGTCAGCAAAAAATTTTGCTGAGTAAGCAAAATTTTAGTCAGGAGGGTGCTTGCAAAAACATTGCTAATGTCAGCGAAATCAGCGAGCTGATTTTTAGCAACAAAATTAGTAGATTCAGCAAAAGTTTTGCTAACACTTAGTGGATTAGAAATAAAAATGCCTTGCTAAAAATTAATATATTTTAGTAGACTGAAAAAAAACGCAAAAAATTTGTAGAAAAATTGTAAATTAGTTAATTTATTTGCTGAAAATCATAAAACACATTTTTGTGATTCTTTTAAAAAAAAATTACAATAATTACGAAATATAAAAATTTTCATTTTTCCACATTGACGACATGAATTAATTTAATATCTGAAAATATATAGAAATAAATATATATATAACATAACAAAATTTTCTTTCAAGTACTTATATCAATGGTTGTCTAAATGATGCTTTCTTTTAAAGGAAAACGAAAAAATAAACAAAAACAAACGAAACGAAAAAACAACCCTTTTTTGCAATACGAAAAAGGAACCATAAAAATCTACCTAAGATGTGTGTCTTTGTCTTTCGCTTTACTCTGTCTATAAACATTTAGTTTAGAAATACATATTAAATTTAAATATTTTATTTTGTCTTTTATTTAATTAAAAGATAATTATTTTCTCAAGCCGGTGACAACAGGAAATTTAAGTTGTTTTAATCCTCAATTTTGTTTTATGTATGAAAAACAGATACAACAATCTTCCATGGTTGATTTTTTTATATGTCTTATTAGAGTTGTACTTTTTAGTATCATTTTCCTCTTCTCTACTACATCTTGACATGCCGGTTGTCGTCCACACTATTAATGTGCTTATCAGCACAATGTTTTTTAGCAAAATTAATTAGTAAAACATTAGTATATTAGTAAAGCATTAGTATAAAGCAGTTAAGTGCTGAATAAGTATTACAAAAATTTTAGCTGAAAACACGATTTAGCAAAAAAATTTGCTAAAAAATAGTATACCTGATTTACAAGACGTTTTACTAACTTTTGTACTAACTTATTTTTTTTAGTGTAGTACTCAGATTAATAGTTCTCTGTTCCACAGATTGCGCCACAATTACATTTAATTTGAATTGACTTATTTGCTATTTAAATATTTTAGTATGTTAACTAAAAAAAAATTTCTTATGTCTTTTCCGGGATTTGAACTCGAAAACTCGGAGTAATTGGATGCCGCTCTACTCATTACACCCCAAACGCTTATAAATGTTGAGTGCTAAATATGAATTTAAATATTTTGTTAGTAAAACAAATATAGTCTAAAATCAGTTTACCAAAAATAATCAATAGTTCATTCTATAAATAATGCAATCCACAATTCGGTTGGTTGTACTGAAACTCTAATTTAATAGCATATTTCATTGTGAAAACCGTATTTACCAGGCACCTCTTTTGATAACCGACAATTTTTTTTTATAAATTTGATAGATGGTACTAACTTTCTTGTATTATCAATAATTAAATGGGTGCTTCTACCGTCCGCAATTACTAACCGAATTTTATTTGAAAAGTTAATTTGAAATACCAACAGCTGGATAATAGGATTATTTTTTATTTATATCTTAGTATACTATTCAAAAGGTTTGATGTGTGCTGCATGCAAACAGATAGGACTTTCAGATGTCATAGAAACGTTTGTGAATATAGCTCAATTCGCGTTGTTACAACTCTCCGAATATAGTGAAAACCGGGTTTTTTTAATTTTAGGTTAAGCTTCTCAAAATCTGATATAATGGAGAAACTTTGAGATCAGATTCGTATTTAGCACATATCAAACTTTTGGAAAAGAATACTCTCGCCCCAGGGCCTTGACGTTTTCCGATTTTGATGGCCTGTGCTTTTAGTATTCTATACCGTCGTGAGTTTTTCTTCCTCTTATTAGCTAAGGATTCCATCTACATGAAAAATATATAATTCAAAATTTAAATATTTGCCAGGTGACGTGACGTGACAAAGTTTGAAATTTCCAAACAGTTTCAAAATTTGCACACCTCAAATTATGTACCGGAAGCGGTTGTAGATACTCCAACATATACGTAATTAATTGGATAAGTGTCTTTCCATCCCCGCATTAAATGTAAACATGGCAGCAAAAAAAGCTCTGACTTTAATTTGATATTTGAGACTTTTAAGCTTTTTAAGTCCAAAAGTCATTGGATATTGACCATTTACATTTTAACAAAAACCACCATTTTTACCTTCATATTTGGATTTCCCAAGTTTTTGTTCTACCAATAATGTTAAATTTCATAAATATTAGAAAATATATTAATAGGGGGGTAAATTCTAAAGATTTCCTGTCATACAAGCATTATTTATCTTTGGAAAAGAAATTAAAAAATGAATTATGACATTTTTGAAAAGAACCCCATTTAGTGCTGTTGGTAGAACAAAAACTTGGAAAATGCTAATAGGAAGGTTACCTATGAGGATTTGGTTAAAATATAAATCTTCACTATTCAATAAAATATTTATTAATAGACGTTATCCAATGATTTTTCGGACTGAAATAGGATTCACAAATGTGAAATTGATGTCAGAACTTAAGATTGGCTGTAACCAAACCCAGAATTTCCAAAAATAAAACTAAAATTACTAAAACTGAGATTTTTTTAAAAGGTACTTATACAACAAATTAGATATATGTTGGAGTATCTGCAACCACTTCCGCTACCTAATTGGAGGATTGGAAATTTTGCAGCAGTTGGTTAAAACAGATATTTGCTTAAGAAATATGGCAACTGTAGAAGTGGCTGGGTGCAAAAGTATATACAAATTAAATATTTTTCTAGCACAAATCTCTTTTACTTTAAAAGAGCTTTAGGAATATTATGCATTTTTTATATGCTTTGAAAGAAAGTATTTATCTGGAGGTAAAAGATTGTTGGTGCTTTTTGGGGAACAAATCGCTAAAAGTTCTAATTTTTTTTTAATTTGTAATTTAAAGTAATATAGTTTTTGTGTGGAATCAGAAATTTCATTAATTTTTTTATTGAATTGAAAATTGATTTGGTTAAATAACCAAAAAATTAAAAAAAAATGGCGTTGATTTGGTCCCGTTATTCGCAAAAACTTGACCTGATTTGGACCAAATTTGGAATTTGGCATATTCAAATATGAATATCTGATGAACTTTTAGGGTTTTTCAGGGTTTTACTAGCAGATTAGAAATGTGCTCATTTTATAAAAATCGGATAAAAAACAAAAAAAATAGACAGCACTGAAATTTAGATGGTACCCTACTTTGGAAGAAAAGAAGAAAGAAGTTGCATCCAAAAAAGCTCTTAAAGGAAAAGACCTAAGCTTTCTAAAAAAAAATACTCTATTTAAAAATAAAAGTCAACAAATTTTTTTTATATTTTATTGGACAACATTTTTTGGACAACATTTTTTAACTAAAATAGGTAATTAGTTGTATGTATCCAAAAAAGGGCTGTTTGCCGAAAAAATCAAAATCCATCACCACCCAACTGGGAGTGTCCTTGAACCGCTGAAATCTTGTATCATAACTACTACCCAATAGGACTCAACTTGGTGTAAGTTTTATGCCGATCCCAAGATATCGGTTTCAAAAGTTTGGTCGCTTGAAATGAAATTTCGCATAAAAAAAAATAAAAAAATGTGTCCGAATTTAAAATAAATTGAATTTTGTAATACACTAAAAATTCGTAACGAAATTCAGTAAAATATCCAGTACTTTCCATATTCAATTAAAATATTATAAATAATTTTTAATTTTTTTTTTTTTAAGAGAAGCAACACTCAGGAAATTCTTACTTTTTATTAATGTGTTGCTTTCTTTGGAAAGGCGATAGTGGGGAGATGAAACGTGGGGAAAGATGAAGGGATTCAAACATAGCAATACTGTAATTGCACAGATGATACGTTTTAGAACAGTTGTTGCTCGCCACCTGTTGGAGAGTTGGCGAACTTATTGAAGCTTTTTGGTGCATAGCCCTGATTCATTATTTTACTTCGGTGGGGTTAAGTGCTATGGGAACACCGGAGGCGGGCTCTGCAATACATAGGAGGGATAGAAAACTCATAATTATTATTTTTCTAAATTGATGTTGTCGTCACCGGGAATCGAACCCGGGACCATCTGTGTAACAGTCCAAAACGCTAACCATTACTCCACAGCGCTCACAAATAAATAAAAAATACACGCAAAATTTTTCAATATTTATTTAACAACAGCGCCCACTTTTTGGAATAATTTTGCACAAACTTAGTTTGACGTCAAAGCTTTTTCTATTTAATTTAATAATGTTTCTGCTTGATTTTGTTATTATTTTTGTCTGTGTGTTTCAATTGCTGCAAGTTATCTGCAATGGTAAGGTTTCTCCAGTTTCCCACTCTTTATTCTGTCAGAATTGTGTTACTATTGGTAACAAACAAATGGCACGTGTAGCATTTTACTTGTGTATTACTGGAAAACGTAGTGCTTTATTCAACAGTATTTCATTTGATTAAAACTTAAAGTTTAATAATACAGTGGACGAAATAATTATAAGTTCTATTTTGAGTTATTCACGGTACCGGTTAAAAAATGTCCATCGGATGTATGACGTGCCATTACTGAATTAACTCAGTTTTTCGGCAAAACATTTTAGTTTTCTTTTTACTCACTCACGTGAATTAATATATAATAAAATAATGCATTAAATTCGTTTTGATTACAATTTTGTATTTTCTAAAAAAAAAGAAATGCAACTTTTTTTTTTTTAAAAAAAAGAGAAGCAACACTCAGAAACTTCTTCCTATTAATTAATGTCAACAAAAATAAAAATTACAAAACACCCCGTTCATGCACCATGTTGTAAAGTGTGTTATTATAGAGGTATAGAACTTCGAAATGAAATAAAACAAAGATGATTTTTTAAATTGACATGAAATTTACTTTGTTCGAAAGATAATCTTCCGGCATTATAATTTAAATATGACTTCTGGCATAAGACCGCCAAGGCAAGTTCCAATTTTCGGTGACTTTTTCCAACATTTGTGGCCGTATATTAACAATAACGAGGCGAATATTGTTCTCCAAATGGTCAATCGTTTCGGGCTTATCGGCGTCAACTAGCGACTTCACATATTCCCACAGAAAATAGTTCAGCGGCGTTAAATCGCACGATATTGGAGGCCCATTCACGGGTCGTAAACGTGAAACTATACGGTTACCAAACGTTTCCTTCAATAAATCAATTGTGGCACGAGCTGTGTGAAAAAACAGCTCCAGCACATCATGGTTGTTAGATTGATGAACGAAATTGTCAGTAATCATGGCTCTATAGCGGTCACCATTGACTGCAAAGTTCTGACCAGCATCGGTTTTAAAAAACTAGAGACCAATGATTCCACCAGCCCATAAAGCACACCAAACAGTCAATTTGGAAGCGTTGTTCAGACATCAGTCTATTCATGTTGAAATGCCAAACCAAACTAAACATAAATCACTTGATAGCTGACAAAATGACACTTAAAAAAGTGTTGCCAACTTAAAGTTATATACCTGTATAAAAAACACCCTTTATAATTAAACCATGGTATTGTACAGATGATACAGTTCAGCTTATGATCAATTTTCGTCGTAAAATTAGCGCCAAAGAGTAGGTTAAAAGTGGCACCAAAGCAGGTTATTTTTACATCATTTAATCGTAAATTAAATGAGTTAATCGTACTCAAATGGTTCTACACTTAAAAACATTTCTGTGTTGAAATTTTTAAATTTTTCATGAATTTTATCTCCAATCATTGTTTTGTCACTTTTTTCTTTTTAATTGTATATTTTTAAAACTCGAATGCTGAAATAAAAATTTTACTTCGAATGCATTCCATAGAGTTGCAAAGCGCACTATTGATGAAAAAATCTGAAGTTAAAAAAAAATTACCGAAATTCTGAATTTAATGACACAGAACTTATTTTTATTTCGCTGCAATAATTGGAGCAAATGGATATACAAAAATTATTGTTATTCTCATGTGGTATAAAAAACTTTAAAATATTTTACATAAATCACAATTTTATAGGTGTATTTATCATTATTTCGTCCACTCTATGAACAAATAGCATTCCACAATTAAAGTAACATATTTCTAATAATTAAGTGCTTATTTATTTATTTATTGAAGTAAAATGATAGAACAAAATTAGGATTTTTTTCAAAACTACTAAAAACCACTTCAAAATAACGTTGCAGAAACAACTGTTAAAATATGCTATGGTGTATGGCGGAGGGTTTGAAACTCACTACGAAACAAAGTAAAAACTTTTTCATATAGAGCAATTTAACAATATAAAATACTTTGTTCAATTGACACATAAATTAACACCTGACGAGTACTTGGAGGCGACGAAACTGCGGCAGTCTGGCATATCAATTGTGTCCCTTAAATTTGTCAATAAAAATGTTTTCTTCTTCTTCTTTCTGTAAAAATCTAACTTTTTTAAAAATGTTTACATATTTGTATGAATTTTAAAATGAAATTTTATAATATTTTGTACTGTCACTGCAATGAAAGTTTTTGTTAAACTAACTTTCGCAAATATTAAATTTTTCACAAGAATTTGGGT
The DNA here is from genome assembly GCA_021234595.1 of Delia radicum. Taxonomy (NCBI): domain Eukaryota; kingdom Metazoa; phylum Arthropoda; class Insecta; order Diptera; family Anthomyiidae; genus Delia; species Delia radicum. Next base: position 51,229,572 of record CM037853.1, read on the forward strand.
ACATGTAATTTTAAAAGCTGTTTACAAATCGATACTCTTGTTTTCAATTTTAGGAACTGCCCCATCTATCGGACTAAATACTTACTGACCCATCTGGCACATTTATGTATATTCTTTTGTATAAAAGTTCTAGAGTTTATTGCGTACAAACGCACACGTCTGGTTTTGATAAAAAATATATAAAATCTAAATTCTGTTACAATAGAATTGCGATCTTAAGAACTATAATGGCATTGTGTTAATTGTAAACAAATCATGATAAGATTGATATTTCCATGTAACTTCATTTAAACTGTCAATAAATTTTTTCTTTTGATTAAGAACCATGTTTTTTTTTGTTAAGTATATATCATACATGGGAATTTTTCATTACCATTGAAATTTCATTACAATTAGATGATACTAATGAAAATGAAAAAAAAAAATCATTACTATTTAATGATAATAAATTATTTTTCATTAGAAAAACAATTATTAATGATAATCAAATCTCACTATTGCATAAAATCGTAATTACAATTGATAAAAGAAAATGGGTTGGAAACAGGGTTGGAAAGTTAAAATACATTTTTTTTTTTTTAAAGATGTAACTGTATGGATGGAATGTAAAATTTTTTGTAATCGAAGCGTTATGGAATAATAGAAGCAATGAATGTAATTGAAGTTCTTAATATTGGGAACGCGCTTTGATGGAACGGAGAATGAGTGAAATTTATAGACTTAATATGAAGAATATCATGGAATGGAACGGCGAACGAGTGGAATTGGGACATTAGATACAGATAACGAAATTGTATTGAACTAGGAATGAACTTTGTTTTATCAGAGAATCTAAATATATATTTGATATGAATCCACGGGATCTTTTCCGGACCAAATCTATTTGTATTTTAAGGGTGTATTAATACTCATTTGGAGCAAAAATATTGTCCGTTTTGCCCTATCTTATTTAGTTTCGGAGATACCAGCCATTAAAAAAAACAACACACTTTTATAAAACGGCTAGTATGGTTGCATTTTAGACCAATGTTCCATTCTATTATCGGAATGTTCAAATTTGTATTTTCTTGTGAATATATGGGTAAATAAAAAATTAAGACACCCTGTGGCTGGTTCATAAAATTAACAGGTAGCAAAATTGTATTGAACTGGGAACGAACTTTGTGTTATTGGAGTATTTAAATTTATATTAAATATGAATCCAAGGGATCTTCTCCGGATCTAGCCTATTTGTGTTTTAAGGGTGTATTAATACTCATTTGGAGCAAAAATATTGTCCATTTTGCCCTATCTCATTAAGTTTCGGAGATATCGGCCATTTAAAAAAACGCCATTTTATAAAATGGCAAATATCTTGAAAACTAAGCGAGATATCGCAAAAACGACAGTGTTACCGATAAGTATTCCTTTTCCACTAGTTCACCTTTCCATTACAAATTTTGGAATTTCGGAATGTTAAAATTTCTATTTTTACGTTTCTATGTATATGAGTAAACAAACACGCCCCGATAATACAACAGAAGGATGTAGCTTTTGCAGGGATCCCGAAATATTTATTTTTAGAAAAGTGTCACAGGGTGACTTATTAATTTTGTTTACCAATATGTGTAATAATAATAATAAGCACACTCCGAATTAAAATTACTGATTCTATGGATATATATATATATACGTGTGGTTGTATATAAATATGGAAGTTGGAGTTGGAAAATAACTTCTGAGCTTAAAACAAAATCAATTCTTTATTTTGTTTCTCAGAATAGCAGAATATATCAATGGAACCACAAATAAATAAAGGCAAACAAAGTCAGAATTAGGAATAGTAATATTTATTTTTATTATGTTGTAGAAATAGATCTTACCAGTCTGAATGCTAGTTGAACAAGAGAAGGTTGTATTTCTTACTTCTACGGAAATAAGTATCTATGACTTTTCACTTGTTTGACAGCTAGGTTATGGCATTAATAAATAAAAGTGCGCCCCGGTAGACTAGTTGGTAGCGTGCTGCCTTATCAGTGCGGGGGTCGTGGGTTCGATTCCCACCAAATGCACTGGTCTGTTTTCGCTACAACACGCCGAAAGCCATAGTAGCTAGTGCTCGGTTAGGGTAATAGTATATAATTTGTAATTATATGATTATTAATTAATAAAATAAAAATATATATATATATATATAATAAAGAAATGAGATGTTTCGATAGCTTTCTATTTTTCATGTTTTTCAGCCTTTATCTATATTAAAAAATTGGATTTGTGGGATTTTTCAACAACATTAATGGTAAAAGTATGAAGATACTTTCGTTCCCCGTTATATTTTATTTCGTTCTTTCTATTAAGTGTTCCAATTCCACTAGTTCCATTCCATTTCGTTCTTCTTCACTTGGTTACAAACCAGTCTAAAATGTTATATCTATATAATTTTAGAAATTTCGGGGTAATTATTTATTTGAAATGAGCATGAGTCTGAGCTAGGACTTTCCATGCCTGTTTTCAGCATATTTACGTTTTTTAAGCCTATTTTTCAATGATAATTATTTTTTTTAATTGATTCATTATTAATGGTAATGAAATTTAAAACCATTTTCATTATTCAATGAAATTAAATCCTCAACTCATTATCATTATTCAAAAAAAAAAAATGATAATGAAAATAATTTCATTACCATTTATGTATATCAATGCAATGGTAATGAAATATACATTTCATTAGTTCACTTAACTCATTAGTCCCATATATGGTAGTATTATTATGAAAAAGGTTTTAACCTGACCTTTAACATAAGTATTGTATTAAAGTTGTAAGGCTTTTCTGTAAGGAACAGAAAATAAATTATAAAAAAACTCTCAATACGGTTGTTTTTTTTTACAATCTGGAAATCTAAAACTTTTCTTAAGTAAAAAAGTTAAAAGTTAAACTGAATTAAAAAAATAATGTTTTCAACAGCAACATATCATGAGCTCCATGATTCATAGCAAATTGGAATTGATTAAGTTTTTGTATTAAAGAGCAATTAATTTCTAATTGAATTATCAAATTTTCCTTGTTGGCGGAATTTCAGCAATTAAAGTTATTGAAACGGTGGTTTTCGTGATTGAAATGGGTTTTTATACAAAACAAAAACCACCGTTTCAATAACTTTAATTGAAGAAAAAGCAAAAAATAATTGGATAAAGTGTTGTTGCCATACCAAAAGTTATTTTATAGCTTGAATTTTATAACATTGAATATAAACCGGCATGTAATTCTCATTTAGTTAGCAGATTTATTTATACTTATGTGAACAAATTCTAGTTTACAAAACTAGTTTTTTTCTTGCTATTGAAACGTAGGGAGTATGGCAAAATTTGGTTGGGATTTTTTTGCAGAAATTAGCCATTTTGTTAAAACAAGTGTATATTTAATAAGTTTGAATTTATTTTTAGCGTTTTTTTTTTTTTGTTCGCAGAAAGGTTACATTTTTATTAAACAAAATTTAACTTCAACAATTACATTATCAAGTTTCTAATAATGTTTTAGAATAAATTAATATTTAGATTTATACTACTGAAATAAATGTATTTAACTTAGTGAAGTAATAAACCTAGTGAGAATTAATAAAATCTAATTAAAATCAATTTAAAATGCGTATTACTAATACATAAACATTTATAAAAAACAACTACATACATAAATATTACCAAAAACAATTACAATATCTTTTGAGCGATAGTATAAAAAAATGTCAATCAAGTTCCGAATTTGAGAAAATATTTAATTGATTCAATTAATTTTTGATAGACAGCTTTTAAAAAATTTAGATGACAAATCGATTTAATTAAAGAAAGTAGGGAAGCCTTGAAGCCCCTAACGCATTCCCATATTTAGTTTTTTTTAATTTTCAAAAACTCGCGATTTTTTCACGGTTTTATTAAAACAAAACAACTCAAAAAAATTTCTAATTTTAAAGAGCTTTATATTCGAAAGTTGTTATCGGATTTCTCTGATATATTTTTCGAAATTTTTCTTCCTCTTAAAATTTATTTAAAAACTTAAATCAAAAATATAACTTTTTATTTATAAAATTAAATTTTGTTTTTTCTGTGACGCGAATTTTTTTTTTTCTGTGACGCGAATATCATAAAAAAGCCTAATCCATTATTTGTAATTTTTATATTTTGAAGAGGGTTTTAAACAGTTAAAAACTCACATTACTTCTCTATTAAAAAAAATTAATTTTTTTTAGGTTTATTTATCCAAAAAATGGATTTTTGATGCAAACCCGAATTGCATATACATTAGGGTACGCCAAAAATGTCAACTTTCGATTTTATACCGTCACTCCCCCTAGCAGTATTCGGTTTAGTATCAAAATACACTATGCAAAAAATTATGGTGGTCGCTTAAGGCGAAAAGCGTAGTTATTTTTAGGGGTACCCAAATGCAACATTTTTACATATTTGAAAATTTTATAAAAGACAATTTTTAAAAATTAAAATCGCTCTACACTAGTTTTTTATATATATCGAAAAGATAAAAAATGTGAAATATTATAAATATCCGTTCGCTAATTTTTTTTTTTTATACTGATTTGAATTTAGCGGATTTCAAGGAAATTTAATTTTTGGCTGTATTTTCTTTAATTTTGAACTTATAAATACGTTTTAAACAAAATTGACGAAATTGGCTTTGCAAAAAATTCAATTGGATTATAAATTTTAGGAAGTAAATACTTATGACAGTTCAGCCATGCGAACACGGGTCAATTATGTCCCACTTTGGGAATATTACCCTTCATGCTTTTTTTTTAAATCATGAAATTAGTAAATGGAAATAGTTTCAACAATTCATCGTGTATGCAATAAAAGAATGGAAGATTTTTGCGAAATTGAATAACAAAAAAAAAAAATTTTTTTTTGTCTAATGGTCAAATTTGAAATATTTCCCTATTTTCAAGTCGTTTGAGGCACCCTTCCCCTTAAGCCAGGCACGTAGCTAGGGGGGGGGGGGGCTTGGGGCTAGAGCCCCCCCCGAAATGATTTGACAAATTTAAAAACTTAATACAATTCGTTAGAAAGTAACAATGTTATTGATAAATTTAATATGAAAATATTTATTTTTGACTTAGATCAAATAGGAAATAGTTTTATATGGTTCGAATCTTAAAATTTCGTTAGAAAACATCGCCTGCAAATGGGCGGCTATCATTGTTAGAGTTGATTTTCGACAAAAAGCAATAAATAAAATCATTTCATAAGAGATTTCGAAGGCTTTGACTTAAAATATAACCAAGAAATTGTTTGAGACAATGCAAACTAAAAATTAAATATGTCTACACAGAGAAAGCTAAAATTGAGTTTTAATTAAAATATTTGTTGATTCAGCAAAAGTTTAACTGAATTCGGTCGTGTTGATGCAATTGTAGTAACAACTAAAATAATTTGTATCTATTTAATTAATATTATTTTCAATTACATATAGTTTTATTCACATCTATTAAAAATTTAATTGAATATTGTTAACTATTTGGAAAAATTACAAAATTTAAAAAAATCACCAAAATTGTAAAAAAATCGCCAAAATTTAATCATCAAAATTGCAGAAATTTAATAAACTCCCAAAATAAATGCCGAAATTCGAAAAAAATTTAAAAAAAATCACCAAAATTAAAGAAACGCGAATTTTCTACTTTAAACGATTTTTTTTTTAATTTTGTCGACTTTTTAAAATTTTTGCATTTGTTTCAATGTTGTTATTATATGTTATAAAAACTGAAAATTTTTTTTATACCAAATTCATTTTCAATTAAACAGTTAGTTGAAAGTAAGTTTGAAATCGAACAAAAGTTTAATTGACATTTTTTTGACAATGATTTTTTCTGTGTATTTTGACATAATCTTTTAAAATGGAGATACCACTAAGACTCAAAATTAAGTTAACTTGTGCCGTAAAAGTCGTTACTTTACTTACAGTGCAATCTTTTTATTTAAATTTGGTTTGCTACGCACGCATCTGGTGACATAGTTTTCAGTATTTTTTTTTTACGATACATATTACGATATCTCATATATTTTTTTAATTTTTTGAAACAAATTTAAGCCTCAAACTTTGATCGATATGCATAATGTGTTAACGTGGTCCAATGTGACTCAAATTTTCTCAATTTTTTTTTAGACTAAATGTAAACAAATTTCTATCGGCGCTCCTTGAAATGCGACATTTTAAAATCAAGCAGCTAAACCAGTCTTTGTGTTATAACGATGTAGTTTTTTTTTAGACATTTTAAAGGGTTTTTATTTAAAAAATTGATTAAAGACAATTTGAAAAGCGTTTGAAATTGTCCAAAATATAAATCAAAGTGAATTCGAAATACATAATTTAGTTCAAATAAGACCTAGGCGATGTCAGGTATATTTTTAAATTTTTAAATTTTCCAATTTTATATTTTTTCTTTATTATTATTTCTATCAGACTACAATCACGCTTGCTTGTAAAAGTTACTATTTTTTTAATACAAGACATGAAGTATAGCCCCCGATATTAAAAAAAGTCGGTTATATGAAAAATGGGAAAAAATAGTGAATAATTTGTTAAAATAATTCAAATAAGTGGCAGTCTGGGTCCACGACATACTGTCAAAATGGTTTTTAAAATGTGTGTTTTCTCGAGCATTTTAACGCTGTTTTTAAATAAGTCTAAATTTCCTAAACTTTAAACATATTTTCATACAAAGATGTGTTAAATTTCACCGAATTTCATTAATTTCAAAGGGAACCCATCGGAAAAGCTTCCTTGTAAGTGTCAGGCAAATTATATAGGATGTTTGCTTTTAATTTGTTTTTTGCACGGTTATAAATCTTTAATTTCCCGAGTTAAAACTTTTGCATAAAATAATACATTATTTTATATACACTTATAAGGTTTTGTCTGCTAGTGGATTTAACCGGACATAATTATATAAATTCACATATAAAATTAATTTCCTATAAAAAATTTAATATGATATCATATATAGTTGCGTATAATTGTATATTGCATTTAGAATACGCTAAAACTAATCCGATTAATAATTACGATATATTTATATACCTAGACATTGCAAAATATATATTTTGATATTATATCATATTTAAAAAAACACAATTTTATTATAAATAAAATTTCCAAATGCTATGGAATTTGTTACAAATTATAAAGTTGTAAACCTTCTGCAAGCGGCTAAAGTCTAAAAGGATTAATAGATATTTCGAATTTTCATGACGTTCTAAAATCAAAAACTGGATAGATATAAATTTATACCGCTATATAAAATCGTATTAAATTGTATCGCGTCATTATTCGGATGTTATTTAATTATTATGCCCATTTCTCGGATAAAACTGTATTAAGACTCATATTAAATTTCGTATGATTATATAAAGCATCATATTAATTTTAATCGAGTTATTAGAAGTTGAAACTTTTTTACATTTACCAAGTTTTAGCTACCCTAGACGTATACTAGCACATAAAAATATAAAGTAATTTTATTTTTCGCAGTTTTCAAAAAGTTTTCCGCATAATCCTTTTTTCATTTAATTAAACTAAAAATTATTATTTACCTAAAAATTTAACTTAATTAGACAATAACGATGCATATCCAACTTAAAGTACACAAACGTTTTCAAATTTGACGTGTTTTGCGGATTGTGATCATACAGATTAAAGCGTTGTTTCACGATATAGACACCAAAATTCGCAAAGTAATGAACACAATAAGTAAAAAATGAAAAAATGCATTTTAAGGAAATGCACTTTATGCGATTTCTATTATTAATACATAATTGTCCATCACGTGTAGGTAAAAATGTAGCAAAAATTTAGCACACAAAAAAAAAAAAAAGCTGTTACTCTAGTGTGCAAAAAAAAAATATATATAATCAAAATAAAAAATCGAAAAGCCCCCCCCCCCCCGAAACAAATACCTAGCTACGTGCCTGCCTTAAGCGATCACCATAATTTTTTGCATAGTGTATTTTGATATAAAAACGAATATTTCTGGGGGGATTGCTGGTCTCTAGCATGATTTTTTTTACCCATACAACTTTGGCGCACCCTTATATACATCAAAAATAATTCTTTTAAACAAGTTAACTTGAATAACGATTTAGTAGTATAAAACCTATTCAAAATAAAGGGTCCGCCAAATAACTTTTTTTTTTTTGAACTCCTGAACCAATTGGACTTTGTATGGCGTCATACCAAGGTCTTTATGCAAAATTCATCTCAATGATGTCTCCGAAATGTGCAATTGTTGAGAACGACGGTGAATTGATGTTGATGGCGCTTCACGCACACTTTCTGCCACAGCAGCAATATTCTCGGGTGTACGCACTGTTTTTGGCTTTTCACGCTTTGGTTTATCGATGAGGATGCCAGTTTCTTTCACTTTTTTCACAAGATAACGAACATATGGACCATATTCGTTCAGCGGAAGGATAAAACTAATTATCTGTCAAATCAGACATGAGCTAAGTGTTACCATTCACGAAATAAGCACTAGTTAAAAAAAAAAAAAGTTAGATGGCGGACCCTTTATAAAAACTACAAATTATACAAAAATTAAATTTTTAGAATAAAAATAATCGATAAGGCTTTTTTAAAAAAATCTAGAAAATTAGATGACAGAAAAGCGAAATTTCATTTTATAAAATAAAAAATGTTATATTTTCGATTTATCCATGTTCAAATAATTCTGAAGGCGGAGAACAATTTTGAAAATTAATCTAAAAATTGAATTTGCATAAAAATGCATTTTTTAGTTGCATAAGTTTGAAAAGCACAGCCATATAAATCGAATGCCTTTTGAATCACGAAATCCGATAACAACTATCTAGTATCGTATACATCTCTTCTAAGTAACATACATTTGGGATTATTTGAATTTTTTTTTTAATTTTTTTTCTAAAAATTTTAAAAACTGAATATGAGAATGTGTTATAGGCTTCATAGAGAATATATGATTTTAATATAGACAAAATCGGACGACGTGAGGTCAAAAAATGCCAATTTTCTATATCAAAAAATTAATGATGTATAAAAAAAATTTCAAAGAATTTCTTTAATAAATATTTTGTTTTTATAGCAAAAAAAAAAAGACAATAATAATAACTTTTTCTTAAGTAAGCATTAAAAACAACTTACTTTTAGTCAATTAAATAAAGTGAAACAAAAAAAACGAATTTAATTAAAACAAAATGTCCCGCACTTTAAGAAATCGTAAACGTCCGGATTCGGTAAGAATGCCAGTCGTACCCGGATTATCTAAACATCCCATAATTATGGCTCGCTCTACATCAGTGGGACCAAATCCATCAACATCATCATCATCTGCAATGCAAACGGGAAATTTAAATAAAACAACATTAACAACAACATCATCATCTACTCCCACTACACCGACACCATCAAAAAAATATTTAGAAAAAATTCCAAGCATTTCAGCAAAAAGTGACAGCAGTGATGACGACGATGATGATGAGTCCGATAAAGAACAAGTGCGTAAAAGAACCAGTGTTATAGCCCATGAATTTCCCAACACCACAGATTGGTCACCTTGTGGCTCTGTTAATGGAGGCAGCGGCATTGTTACAAACAAACACATTTCAACGAAAATGGCCACCGGCATACGAGCATGTAAAACAACTGGGCGTAATTTAATTAAAATGTTGTCCACAACCAGAAGGAATAGTAAAGCCAATATACAATGTACGCCAATCATAAAAAATGAAGTGGAAAATGAAGATGGCTATCATATGTTAAGCAAGGTGAATTACAATTATTACGATTTGCATAAATATTAAAATAAGTTTATTTAAATTTCCATAATTTCACTTTAAAACAAAATACTCCACGGTGGACACGGTGAAGTAATTGGTATTTTTTTTTTTACGAGAAGCAACACTCAGGAAATTCTTCCTATTAATGAATGTGTGGCTTTTTTTGGAAAGGGAATAGTGAGAGGAAAAGATGAAGAGCTTCAAACATGGCAACACTGAGATGATAAGTCTTAGAACAGTTGTTGCTCGCCACCTGATGTAGAGTTGGCGAATTTATTGAAGCTTTTTAATTCATAGCCCTGATTTATTATTTATTTAAACCTAAAATAAAAACAAGAGTACCGACCAATGATCCTAAATATAGCCACCACGCCGATTTTAATAGCGTACCCAGTTTCTTCACTTATGATCCAGATTTTTCCCAAAATTGCATTAAGGCTTTGTGTGTTTTAACGAAGTTTTTATAAATAAAATTTTAAAAATAAGATATATGCTCTTAATTTTTTATGATACATAATTATAAGACCTACAACCACATTTTTGAATCAAATTTGTTTAATAAATATGCAGGATTAACAAGTAAATCCACGGTTTTTCTCAGATTTTACTGAAATTTACTATTATTGCACAATTTATCATCGAATATCGCAAAGGATCAAAGCGTTTTGTCTTTTTTCTTAAGCACAGAAATGATTTGATCGATTGCGAAATGGGATGATAAATTGTGCAGAATTAGTAAAATATAGTAAAATTTAATAAAACGCGCTTATTTATTTGTTAAAGCTGTATATTTATAAAACAAATTTTATTAAAAAATGTTGTTGCAGGGCTCATCATTATTTACCAGAAAACTTTAAGAGAAAATATCTTATTAAGAAAAAATATGTTATTAAGAGAAAATATCTTATTAGAAGAAAATATCTTATTAAGAGAAAATATCTTATTATTGAAAGTTTACGCATAAAACGAAGTTGTACGCATAAAACGAAGTTGTTAAAACATAAAAAAACTTTAATACGATTTTGGTCAAAGATCTCGCAAATCGTAAAAATTGAAAATTGCATCGTTGAAAAACGTATGGTCGTCAAAGCGTTAACATGAGTTTATATTCAATTTTGAAAGCAGTTAAAAGCGATTTTCTTTCTAAAGGATTCTTTTAGTTTTTTATGACCTCCTAAAGACTCCAAAATTTCAGACCGCTTACAATTATAATCTGGTATGTGACGAAAGACAATTGAACAGTTCATGCGAATAAAGACGAATAGACCATTTGTAGAATTTTACAGGGGACAATAAAAACGCAGGAAACGGTTAAAAAATAGTATTTTTGTCAACTTTTTAATATTAGCTTAAAGATTTAAGTCACATCTACCTATATACAAAATTTTAGTAAGGTATTCGAAAGAGAACTTGCCAAAAATTGGACTTCAATTTTTGCTTAAATAGAAAATGGGCCAATATCCAAAAAAATGTATTGAAATTTGAATAAAAATGTGTTATTTTGCAGCAGATTTTGACTACATTTTCATGAGACTTGCAAAACTTGACGAACTATGGTTGGTATTTGTTTGTAACACTTTAAGGACTTCAAGGATACACTTTTTAAGGATTGCAAGGACATGCAAAAAAAATTTTTTTTGTTAATTTTTTTTTTTAATATTCCTGCCATTTGATGCAGTAGTAATTCTTTATGACATTTACATTTTGAGGAATTATAATATTAACCCTATTACGCCTTTTACGCCTATTTACGCCTATTTAAACAAAATTAATATAGGCATATGTTGTATCAGATTAAAGGTATTAAAAATACCTATCTCGTGGTGCTAACAACGGGCCAAAGAAGTAAATATTTTTTGACTTATTAACAAAAATGTCATAAAATTTTGGTATTTTACTCAATATGACGAAAAGTTGTGCATGTTTGGACACGTTCTTAGCACACGTAGATAGGTTTTCCAAAGACCTTTTATTTGGTATGTAACATGACTAGGGTTCTTTGCATAATATAGGAGATAAGCAAAAAACCTGAAAAATGGCCTTGTCCTCCCCCCTCCTTTTTACACCCTAAATATGAATTTGGGCCGCTAAAAAAAAATACGTGTCCCTTTATTTTTTCTGCTATACAAAATAAAACCAATTCCATATAGATCCGCGGGAGACTTCCCTTGTCAGTTTTTATATATTTCAATGAATCATAAATGAATTTTTTATTTACATACTTTATATCAAAACAACATTACCAAATATTTGTAGGTAGGGTATCGAAGGAAAGTAACTATAAAATATGTTTAAAGAATTGATTTCCGAAATAAAATAATTCAAAAGACGGTTAAAATATGCTTAGACCATGTATTCGTGGTTATATGATCTTAATTACGCGTGTTACCGCGAAGATTTTTTTTTCGCAAATCTGGTTAATTTGTTTGTATGTGCTAAGATTGTTTTTTTTTTGTGTACAATTTCAAATTTTAGCTAATATCAATTTTAAACTCGCAGCTAAATAATTTTTATATAATATTTTGTTAAGGATGGATATTCGCCCTTTTTGCTTTCCACACTTTAAAGTCTTATAACTCAAGAACGGTAAAATTTTTTGCCAATATACAAGGTGGCGCAAAAATAACCTTCCGATGTTTTTTGGCTGTAATTTAAAAAAAAAAAAATGAAAAATTTTGATTCTTCTTGTGGATTATTTTTATTTGGTATTTTAATTTTTTTTACATCAAGTCGAGAATATGATGTCATGTAAATGGCCGCCGCCACAGTTGTTTGTTATTTGAGCCCTTTTTATGGCATTTTCCATCACTTTGGCCAAAACTTCCGGCGATAGCTCCTCACATTCTTGACGGATATTGTCTTTAAGAGCTGCAAGAGTCTGAGGCTTGTTGACATAAACCCGCGACTTCAAAAAGCCCCACAAAAAGAAGTCTGGAGCGGTCAAATCAGGCGATCTTGCTGGCCAGTGCAAATCGCCAAAACGGGAGATTAGGCGCCCGGGAAATGCATCCTTCAGCATATCGGTTGTGGCACGTGCAGTGTGTGCCGCTGCACCGTCCTGTTGGTACCACATGTTTTCCAATCCCAATTCATCAATTTGCGGCAAAAAGAACTCGTTGATCATTGCTCTGTAGCGCTCACCATTCACAGTAACCGTTTGGCCCGCGACGTCTTCGAAGAAAAAAGGTCCGATGACTCCTCCAGCGAAAACAGCACACCATACAGTGACTTTGAGCGGGTGTAATGGCTCTTCGTGGGTTACACGCGGATTTTCAGTGCCCCAGAAGCGTAAATTTTGCTTATTTACGTACCCGCTAAGATGGAAATGGGCCTCATCACTCATGATTATTTTTGATGAAAAATCATCTTCCTCTTGGTGGTGATTAAGGATGGCTTGAGCGTATGTTACACGCGATTGGCGGTCAGCAGCTAACAGCTGATGCACCGTCTGGACTGATACCCATTTGCGTGGCACGTCGTCTGGTCGATGTCGACGGCGCTTCCATGACATCCTCGGCTACAGCAGCAATATTCTCTGCAGAACGGCTACTCCGGGGTTTGCCACGCCTGGCAGCATCTCGTGTTGCGCCAGTCTCTTCGAGGCGAGCGGCTAAACGTCGCAGTGGTTCACCAGTAGGCGTTGGACGGCCAGGAAATCTGCGACGAAATTCACGTTGTGCCAAAGTCACCGACCGATTATTGGTCATTTAAATAGTCACCAATATTCCGCGTTCTGAAGCAGTGTAGCGTAACATTGTTTATTAACGTGTATTTCGCATGTGTTTACTACACAAATGTCAAAACTGAACCGACATTAGGGGCCAATCGCAAAATTTATAGCATTTTCTGATAGGAGGATTACTTTTGCGCCACCTTGTAATAAGTGTGGTTTGTTCCTCGTAATGTTCTTTTAACACATTGTTACCGAAAGTAAAATTTTTGTATGTTTTTGTGTTGTATTTAATCAAAATTGTGCATTAGTTCACTCCCAATTTAAACAAAAATATAAAAATATACGAATTATTGCACTTTCAAAGTCATTTTTTTAGCCTTAAAAGTCAAAATTTCCCCAAAATGTCTGCATAGGATTGTAGGGCTCTGCTAATAAAATGCATTTATGCAAAAAAAACGTGTTTGCGAAAAAGTGGTCTATTCGTCCTAATTCGCATGAACTTGATTTCAAAGCTATTGTGCTTAAAAATTCTATCCTGAATATTTCGTATTATTTTTAGATTAAAAGAGATTAAAATATTTATGTTTTTATATATTTATAATTTAACTGCGACAATTAAAATTTACTTCAATCCTCTTCGTCTTTTCTAATAGCCTTCTCTAAATTTGATTTTTAACCAAATCGTTTAAAATTATAATCGTTTGATTTACACTGTGTGTAATTTTTAAGTCATAGCAAAATAACCATATACGGACACCACTACGTGATAAAAGACTAAAAAAAAAAGACCCGTGTCTCCCAATTTTTCCCAAAGTCATCTCCTTTTTTGTTTATGGGCCGCCAAAGATTTGGGGCCTCGGTATCATTTTCGCAAAAAAGTGATCATTTTCTCAGGCTCATATCTTGCAAACCGTTGAGATTTTCGATTTACTCTCTATGGCAAAGTTGTAGCTCTTGTCATAAAGAACAAAAATTGCAAACATATAAAATCAAAAAAACTTCACCTTCCAGATCAAAATCGCAAAAAACTTAAAAAAATTCGATTTTTTTTTTACATTTTTTCTCCTGTTCAGGTTTATAGGTAACAAACCCAATTCCCAGGAAGTTTATATGTTCTAGAATTTGTTTATTGAGATCTTAGGTAAATTTTTGTAGTTGATTTTTTCCTTGAATTTTGAACGGTTTGCTACCTATGGACCTGAACACGGGAAAAAAGGTAAAAATTTAATTTAAGTTTTTTGCGATTTTGATCTGGAAGGTGAAGTTTTTTTGATTTTATATGTTTGCAATTTTTGTTCTTTATGACAAGAGCTACAACTTTGCCATAGAGAGTAAATCAAATTCTGAACGGTTTGCAAGATATGAGCCTGAGAAAATGATCACTTTTTTGCGAAAATGATACCGAGGCCCAGGCACGTAGCTAGGGGGGGGGGGGGGGGGGGGGGGGCTTGGGGGCTAGAGCCCCCCCCGAAATGATTTGACAAATTTAAAAACTTAATACAATTCGTTAGAAAGTATCAATGTTATTGATAAATTTAATATAAAAATATTTATTTTTGACTTGGATCAAATAGAAAATAGTTTTATATGGTTCGAATCTTAAAATTTCGTAAGAAAACATCGCCTGCAAATGGGCGGCTATCATTGTTAGAGTTGATTTTCGACAAAAAGCAATAAATAAAATCATTTCATAAGAGATTTCAAAGTCTTTGACTTAAAATATAATCAAAAAATTCTTTGAGACAATGCAAACTAAAAATTAAATATGTCTACACAGAAAAAACTAAAATTGAGTTTTAATTAAAATATTTGTTGATTCAGCAAAAGTTTAACTGAATTCGGCCGTGTTGATGCAATTGTAGTAATAACTAAAATAATTTGTATCTATTTAATTAATATTATTTTCAATTACATATAGTTTTACACTCAGGGAACTTCTGCTTTAAAAATATGTAGTTGTTTGGGTTGTAATACAGTTTCATTATTTTTAATGTAAATGTAAGTCATTTGTAGAACAAATAAAATTTTTAACTAACCTTGTAGTTCATTTAAAAAAACAACTCACATCAAATGACTGTTTTATGATTTTACATTCATTTTTTACAGTTGTTTTTTGTTATTTAAAAAAATAAAAAAAAAAAAATTTTGGTTTATTTTTTACTACCATGTGGTTCATTTTTACTACAATTGTTAGTCATTTTTTGAACATTAAAAAACAAATGACAATGTTAGTTGAATTTAATGAAATGTAAGTCGTCCTTTTTTTAAATGAAATTTCATTTGTTTTTGACTACAATTGCTGTCGTCTTTACCAACATAATTTCCTAAGTGTATTCACATCTATTAAGAATTTAATTGAATATTGTTTACTATTGGGAAAAATTACAAAATTTTAAAAAATCACCAAAGTTGTAAAAAAAATCGCCAAAATTTAAAAAAAAAAACGAGACCATTTGAAAAAATCGCAAATTTGAAAAAAAATTGCCAAAATTTAAAAAAACAATCCTCAAAATTGCAGAAATTTAAAAAACTCCCAAAATAAACGCCAAAATTCGAAAAACTTTAAAAAAAATCACCAAAATTAAAGAAACGCGAATTTTCTACTTACACGATTTTTTTTTTTAATTTTTGCGATTTTTTAAAATTTTTGTATTTGTTTCTATGTTGTTATTATACATTATATAAACTGAATATTTTTTTATACCAAATTCATTTTCAATTAAACAGTTAATTGAAAGTAAGTTTGAAATCGAACAAAAGTTTCATTGAAATTTTTTTGACAATGATTTTTTCTGTGTATTTTGACATAATCTTTTAAAATTGAGATACCACTAAGACTCAAAATTAAGTTTACTTGTGCCGTAAAAGTCGTTACTTTACTTAAAGTGCAATCTTTTTATTTAAATTTGGTAACATAGTTTTCAGTATTTTTTTTACGATATATATTACGATATCTCATATATTTTTTTTAATTTTTTGAAACAAATTTAAGCCTCAAACTTTGATCGATATGCATAATGTGTTAACGTGGTCCAATGTGACTCAAATTTTCTCAATTTTTTTTTTAGACTAAATGTAAACAAATTTCTATCGGCGCTCCTTGTAATGCGACATTTTAAAATCAAGCAGCTAAACCAGTCTTTGTGTTATAACAATGTTTTTTTTTTTTAAAACATTTTAAAGGGTTTTTATTTAAAAAATTGATTAAAGACAATTAGAAAAGCGTTTAAAATTGTCCAAAATATAAATCAAAGTGAATTGGAAATACATAATTTATAAGACCTATGCGATGTCAGGTATATTTTTAAATTTTCCAATTTTATATTTTTTCTTTATTATTATTTCTTTTAGACTACAATCACGCTTGCTTGTAAAATTTACGATTTTTTTAATACAAGACATGAAGTATAGCCCCCAATCTTAAAAAAGTCGGATATATGAAAAAGGTTAAAAAAATAGTGAATAATTTGTTAAAATAATTCAAATAAGTGGCAGCCGGGGTCCACGACATAGTTTCAAAATGGTTTTCAAAATGTGTGTTTTGTCGAGCATTTTAACGCTGTTTTTTAATAAGTCTAAATTTCCTAAACTTTAAACATATTTTCATGCAAAGATGTGTTAAATTTCACCACCAATTTTAAAAATAGATACGTTTTTCATATATTTTTGCTGCTTTAACACCTATCTGAATTTCATTAATTTCAAAGGGAACCCATCGGAAAAGCTTCCTTGTAAGTTTCAGGCAGATTATATAGGATATTTGCTTTTAATTTGTTTTTTGGACGGTTATAAATCTTTAATTTCCCGAGTTAAAACGTTTGCATAAAATAATACATTATTTTATATACACTCATAAGGTTTTGTCTGCCAGTGCATTTAACCGGACATAATTATATAAATTCATATATAAAATTAATTTCGTAGAAAAAATTTAATATGATGTCATATATAGTTGCGTATAATTGTATATTGCATTTAGAATACGCTAAAACTAATCCAATTAATAACTACGTTATATTTATATACCTAGACATTGCAAAATATATATTTTGATATTATATTATATTTTAAAAAACACAATTTTATTTTAGATAAAATTGTATATTACCCCATGCAGAGTCACACTAGAAAATTTGTCAATTATATTTTGGATGTAAATATGTATTATGTACATCAATACAATAGTACAATTGATTGCATCATTTTGTGTATAGTTTTATACACAAAATTTACCCCCAATTTATATAGACATCAAAATTCGCAAAATAATGAACACAATATGAAAAATGAAAAATGCATTTTAAGGAAATGTACTTTATGCGGGTGGTTTTGTTTCAAAATGACCTGAGAAAGCGATTTCTATTATTAATACATGATTGCCCATTACGTGTAGGTACAAATTTAGCAAACAAAAAAAAAAAAAAAAAAAGCTCTTACTCTAGTGTGCAAAAGAAAAAAAATATATAATCAATATAAAAAATCGAAAAGCCCCCCCCCCCCGAAACAAATTCCTAGCTACGTGCCTGCCGAGGCCTAAAATCTTTGGCGGCCCATAAACAAAAAAGGAGATGACTTTGGGAAAAATTGGGAGACACGGGTCTTTTTTTAGTCTTTTATCACGTAGTGGTGTCCGTATATGGTTATTTTTTTTCGTGTTGCACTGTGTTATGGTACATACCAAAATATTTAATAATTTTTAAAAATCATAATTTTTGAGCAATCTGCAATTTGTGGGTAGAATTTGTTAATGAGAGATTTGTTGCTATCGTTTCAAATTTTATTGTATTGAAATGGTTTAAAAAACTTTTGTATGAATTTCTTCGTTAAAATATGCATAACTTTAATGAAGTTTTGCAAAAAATCTGGGCCATAAGTAAAAAAAAAATACTAAGTACTCAATTAAAATCAGCATGGCCGAAATATTTAGGATCAGTGGATTCTAGGGGTAAATTATGTAGTGCTTAGTAATCATCAAATCTTTCAAATATCAATTGTGATTGTTATATGTTTATCAAGATTATTGCTTTGCAAAACTGCACGAAAAGTAAAATGAAAAATCAGATATAAAAACGTAAAGGATTTTTAAAGATGTTGATGTTTAACTTGTTAACAGTTATCAATGATTCGCTAAGGGGCAAAAAAAATTAAATCAATTTTGTATGATATATCTTGATATTAAGTGTATACTTTATAGAAAAATAAAGAAAATACGATTGTAAAGACGAAAAAAAAAAACTGAAATTGAATATGATTGTATGAATTATTAGATGTATTCACAAAACAGAACTTGCAATATCAATTCATTTCAAGTGCTAAAAAGAGCAAAATAAATTATTTAATTAAATAAAATTAATAGTAAAATTAGTTTAAAATACTTTTTTTTTTTGTAAATTTTTTTAAATCTTAAATGTTTGATAGCTTTCGTGAATACCTTTATTATATGAATGTTACTATCGGATTTTGTGTTTAACTTAACATATTTTCTTAATAAAAAAAATTTTCATACATTTTTTTTATCTATTGAAGTAGAAAAACAAAATTGAAAAAAAGAGGAAACATCTTGAAATAAGTGCTTTTCAGTTTTTAGTATTATTTTTTTAAAGAGGATTTTACAAAAAAAACACCTTAACTTGCACAGTGCTTAAAGGATAAGAAATTAAGTTAAAGGAATTTTTTTTTTTTTTTACAAAAAGCGATTTTAACATTTTCTTGTTATATTTCTCATATTTTTGGTAATACAATCTTGATAAGTACATCGTGACGTATGAGTGTTATTATTTTAATATATAAAATAATAACACTCATACGCACAAGTGTTTAAATATAAATAGACTAATTAATATAACTCATACGGCATATGGTGTTGTGATTGAACGGCCAATCAAAAATGGAAATAAAATTCGAAAATTAACAGAATTTTGGCACACAATTAGATTGTCTTCTAAATTTGGAAACCAACAAACAATTTGCCAGGTTAGAAAATGTTCACTTTAATTCTCCCCAGCAAAACCACATCTTACCAAATAATAGGCAAGGCAATGTACGACGCATTACATTACACCTTACTTCATTCATGAATTGTACAGGCGATGGGCCTAAAAGTAATGGGTGGACTCATTACCTTGCAGGGGGTAAAGTGACTGGTTACTAATATGGTTACATGGTGGGAAGAAGTAATGTATGTAGTAATGAATTGTAAAATAGATTTTCATAAAAAAAAATTGATAAAAAAAAAATTATTACAAATATTTTTTTTTAATAAGTTTGATATAATTTTTATTAAAAATAAAGAATACGATGAATACAATTCAAAAAATCCCCAATAAAACATCAAAATTTGCTCTTCCCTAACTACGTGAATAGCCAAACCACCGCCCAGGAAAAAATTACACATTCCAAAAAGAAGGTGATGCCCACACTTGCTTACATATCTCATTGCCAAATTTAGTAACTGCAATACCAAACTCATTCCAACGATAGAGTCTAAAAAGGAAATAGTATTGTAGTCAATTCCTTAAATTTAAACCAGAAGGCATGAACTCAATAACAAAGTAATTATTTACTTAAAAGAAAATAACAATGTTATTAACTTATATGTGTAACTTTTTGTACTCAAGAAGTAATCATACACTTTTTGTTAATAAAAGGACGTTATTGGAAGTAGTTCCTAATTTTGAAAAAAGAAGTTATACAATTTTAAAGAATTTCATATATTTTTTCAAACAAATTTTTATTTGCAGGAAAATAATATTAAAAACAGAAATTGCATGTTGCCTAAATTTTGTCAAACTGTGGTTAGGTATAAATTAGGGAAGCGCACGTGAGCAGAAAATTGTGAGTGGAAGTTGAAATTACTGACGTTATCGTGAGTGAGTGTAAAAAAAAAATTCGAGGGTGATTGTACGTGAGTCATATTTTTGTTTTTCAATTTTGAATTGATCTTTTTTTTGAAAAATTTATATTTTCGTGGTTTATAGCTCCAAATTTATGACAAACCCATGTTATCACAACAATTCAATGTTTCACTGTTTAGGATTTTATTCCCGTATGAGTTTAGATCGTTATATTTGAGTGACCTAGGAGAATCACGTGTGAGTAAAAGTTGAATTAACTTATGGAACTACTTCTTTTTTTTTGTTTAAATGTAAGTACTTCTTATTTTTTCTAGGGAACTATTTATTATTATTTTTTTTTGGGTAAGTACTTCTTAGTTTTACAATGGAACTATTTCTTTATTAAAAAATGTATGTAGTTCTTAAAAATATAAAGTAAATGGTTCTTCGGTAAAAAAAATAATCAATTCTAAAGAATCAATTATTTTAGTCTCACGCCCTGTTAAAAGAATCGAGTAGGTAATCTAGTAAGGAATGCGTTCTGCCCAAAATTCTTGATTACAAACCCGCTTACCTTTTTGGAAATTTTTTGCTGGGCGTATGTACAAAAAATACATCATAGTTGTCACTAACTCACAAAATTTGGGAAATAGTGGAAATTAGATTACATATGATTTTCTAACAATTGTGAATTGTTGTGGGTGTTTGTCTTAGCTATCTTCTGCAATTACAATTAAATGTAAAATCGACAACGTGTAATTGAAACTGGTTTTAAGCCACAGCAAAAATCGACCTGACTTTAGATCAAGCGGTTAAAGCGCCTGTCTAAAGTGTAGTGCGAAGTGCATGTGGCAAAGAAAGCAGGTTCAAGCCACGGTCAGGATTGCATTTAATAAATAAACATTTCATATAGATGCAATCAAACAATAAAAACCATAACAAATAATTACAGTATTGTCAAAGGATTACTGATGAAGGTTGTGTTACCAGAAACTGCGCAGTCTAATTCAATAAAAATTTACAATGTAGTTATGATTTTTAGAAAAGTATGCTTAATCTTCTCTACCACGCCTATCTCAGAAAATTATTCAAGTTCTAGGCCATATTCTCAATTTCTTTATTAGGAAATTGTCCTAACAAATAATCTATAGAGTTTTTGTTTTTAAATTTATTAATTGACCACTTTCAGGAATGTGTTGATAGATCTATTTCGGGAATTTTCCAGTTTCTCATCTTCAGAACACGTTTTTGAAAGAATTGGCAACCTCATGCAAAACTGAGGAAAGTGGTCAATTAATAAATTTGAAAACAAGAACTCTATAGATTATTTGTTAGGACAATATCCTAATAAAGAAATATAGAGTATGGCCTCGAACTTGAATAATTTTCACTTTCATTTTTTTTAATTAAGTAAATAACTTGGTTACACTGGGATTCGAAGCTGTGGTCTCTGGTTGTTGACACTTAGTTATGGGAGAGC
Organism: Delia radicum; assembly: GCA_021234595.1. Classification (NCBI taxonomy): domain Eukaryota; kingdom Metazoa; phylum Arthropoda; class Insecta; order Diptera; family Anthomyiidae; genus Delia; species Delia radicum. Next base: position 51,251,353 of record CM037853.1, read on the forward strand.
TCTACCAACTAAGCTATCGTCATATAAAATAATGGGTTGCTTAAAATGTAAATGAATTATTGTACTTCGTGTTTTCGTTCGTGATATAAAAAATATACACCTTACCCTCATGCTTACGGAAAATCACAAAGTAATGTGTCTAAAATATATTTTTTTATAATTCACGCACTATGCAATTGATGATCGGTAAGTCATTATTTTATGTTTTGAAGTAATGTAAAAGGTAATGAGGTATCATTACACGGTAATCCTTGAGTGTTCAATTATCGGTAACTCATTAATTTATGTTTTAAATTAATGTTGAATGTAATGAGTATACATTGCAATGTAATGCATTATGTAACCATCTATTGGTAACTCATTATTTTATGTTTCGAAATAATGCTAAAGGTAAGGAGTAATCCTTACAAAGTAATGAATTATGTAAACCAGTATAGGTAACCCCTTACTTTTTATTGGAAAATAATGATACAGGTAAGGAGTACACATCACAAGGTAATACATTACATTATCGCAACCATTACCAAAGTTTTCCTGGGTCCAATGGAGAGTTCGTAAAAAACCCAACTTCATCTTTCGCAAGTACAACGCTTTTAATTTATACACACAGAGAAAAATTTAGATATTTGCCAACTGAAATTCGGTTACTATGACTCAAATTCGGTTATTACGATTTTCAGTCGGTGAGCACAACCTAATATTAGTTTTTACATCAAAGTTCTATTAATGCAACTGAATTTTAGAGGCAACACCCAAAATATTTTTAAATCGAATGTAAATATTGATGTATTAACTGAATTTATAAGTTGTTACCATTAATATAAACTTTTCAATTCGGTTGGCACTTTATTTCTCTGTGTGTACACATATTTTTTCGTGGTTCCACTGAAATAAGGAGAACTGCAATATAATAAAAACCGATCCTAGGCAGATAAATACAATCAGACCAGTGCTGGCCAAGCGTAGGCAATGGTCGGTTATATGTTGGCAGAACTTGGGATTAACAAATCTTAACAGTATTGTCCTGTTACTCGATTAATAACAGACCGCAATACTTGTTTGGAACGAACTTGCCCCGCACAGTGGTCTGAAACCCGAATTTAGCTGAAAAGTTATTTTTTTATGACTATTATTTATAAAAAAAATGATTATAAAAGTATGGTTCAATTATTTAAGGAAATAGGTTGGGTGTCCCACTTCTGCGAAACTTGTTACAATTAAGTTGCAATCATCAATTTTATTTTATGGGACAATTTTGACTTCCAGTTAACAGAAATAATTAAAAATTTAGAAATTTTACTGGCCTAGTGTGGTTAAGTGTAACAATAAAAACTAAATATTTTTCTCCAACGTATTCGCGGTTAAATATAAAACAAAAAAAAAAATTAATAAAGGAATATTTCCTATTGTGACCTGTTCCCTAAAGTGGAGCTTTGGTTTTTTTTTCGTGTTGTTGCATTAATATGTCAAAACTATCAACGATTTTAATTTTCGCTATCAGTATTTTAAAAAAGTTTCAACTCGAATAAAAACGTTTTCTTTATTGTGACGCTTCAAAAAGAGCAATATAAAGATTTTTTTTAAAGATAAAAAGTGAACAAATTTTAAAGAATTTTCCAATTCGGATTTTTTAAACGGTAGGAATTTTGATGTGAACAACATTATTCAAGTTCAAGATCATTTGTTTTTTGTTAAACAAAAAACCGTGGAATGTATTTTCATTAATTAAAAATGTCTTCATCCCCCAATTTAAGGCAGACTTTATCTAACTAAGATAGAAATGATTTGGTCTTTTTAATTTTATAAAATTTAGGTATTTTTCGTTGTTAATACAAGTAAGAAGGAATTATTTAGTCACTTTAATTTTTTCTGTCACGGTTGACCCTTCTGTGCAAATGCCCATATACATATGATAATGGTAGTCTAGAATTAGGTATTGACAAAATAATACTCCACAAAAAGTGAGTGTAGGGCTTGAACGCACTGTATTTTTGATTTCAGAAAAAAATATTTTTAAAAAAAATATGGCAGCAAATTTAAAAGTTATGACAACATAGGCCTTCAAAACTTTAAAGAGGTCAAGGCCCTGAGCCTTAGCGAAGTTTTGTTTGTAAAGGCTGAATGTACTTTGAATCCGAATATGTGCTCAGAATATCTCCACTGCATACAATTTTTGAGATATCTTTACAGCAAGTATGAAAACCCCGTTTTTTGTCTATTTTTGGGACATTATAATATCGCGTATTTTGATTTATTTACAAAATTTATTTATCCTCTGAAATTCCTTATATCTACGATTTTTCCGGGAAGAAATAAGATACTGGAAAGATTACACCAGAATTTGAAATGCAATAGGTAGGACTTTCAGATGATGTAACTATAAATTAATTAAGCTTACTTCGCAATGTTTTAAAGTCCCGAATATAACAAAAAACCGGGATTTTAAACTTTATTTTAAGATATTTTAAAACCTAAAGCTTCGAAAATTCTGAGGTCAAATTCGAATTAAGCGCACAAGCCTTTATAAACTTATATTTTAGTCTGTAGGCCTATGTTGTCATAACTATTAATTTTATATAAAGATTTGTTTTAAAATAAGTTTTTCTGATATCGGAAATATAGTACTTTCAAAACCCATACTCACATTTTGTTTAGTATTTTTTTTTTGTCAACACCTAATTCTAGACCACTTGGGATGAAACATTCCATATACAGTTTCGTGCAAAACAAAAGCAACAAATTCCATAAAAACAAATAAAGTGATGCATTTCATTTTATTTACAAAAAGAAAAACCTTCTCCATAAATTATTTACATGTATATAGGCTAAGTAACACAGAAACTATAAAACAACTTAAACAAAAAATATAAAACAACTTAAACAACTTTTCTAAAACTTCGGGTTCTAATGAGATCTTTAGCCAGATCGAAATACTAGTATCAACCTAGCTAATATGTTTGATTTGCTTTATTTTTGCAAATATACGGAGGTTGAAAGCTCGTTATAAATTGAAAATAACATAAAAATAATCTCGATGTATATAAAAACAAAAACTAATATAACTGTAAAAAATATTACTTGAGCCAGAGTACACACTAAAAATTTTTTATATAAATAGAACATTTTTGGTCTTCAAAGTTTAGTAACATCATGATGCTTGTTAGGAAAAGACCTTACCACGTGCTTGATTACTAAGAAGACAAAAAGGGAGCAAAATTGATTATTAATAGGTTTTTTGTTAAAGTTCTGCCTATAATGAAGGCTCTAGCTTTTCTAAAACTTCGGGTTTTGATGAGATCTTTAGCCAGATCGAAATACTAGTATCAACCTAGCTAATATGTTTGATTTGCTTTATTTTTGCAAATATACGGAGGTTGAAAGCTCGTTATAAATTGAAAATAACTTAAACATATAGTTTCGTTAAAAATAAACTAAAACCTGTCAGGTCTCTATACAAAGTTGTGCAAAACAAAAGCAACAACTTAATATTTCGTATAAGATCCTTTATTTTTTATTACTTCGGCACACCTGAGCGGCATTGATTCAACAAGATTATTAGTTACTGATTCGGGAATACGTTTCCACTCAGCTTCTAGTCCTTCGAATAGTTCGGTCTGGTTTCTGAATCGTTTCTCTGCAATTCTCCTTTTCAATATACCAAAGAGGTTTTCAATGGATTGCCGGCCAACCAAGGACCTGAATCCCATTCTCTTCTATGTACTCCTTGACCATCCTCGATGTGTGTTTCGTGTCATTATCATGTTGAAACATCCATCGAAGGGGCATACTCCACTCAGCATATGAAATCATCTTCGTTTCAAGAATCCCTTATTCCATAAATTTTGTGGAGTGGTCCGACTCCATTTGCCGAAAAGCATGTCCACACCATCACGTTACCTTCCCCATGCTTAAAATTCATTTTACAATTGCGTGACTCAAGCCGTTTGCCAGGCAAGCGCCAAAGTGTGGCCATACCATCCGAATTAATTAATTTGAATTTTAATTCCTCGCTAAATAGAGCGGTTTTCCATTTCTTTACGGCCCTATTCAGGTGTGCTTTAGCAAAAGTTAATCTGAATCAACAAAAAAATATGCGAAACCTTGAAAAAACACAAAGTTATTGGAACATTAAAATATAACAAAATAACAAATTTATAATTTCTTACCTTTTCTGGATGTGTTTCTTGGTCAGTGATGGTTTTTTTTTTTTGGCTAGTCTGTAACTTTTTAAATTATTTTTTGATCGTCTTCGAAATGTACTATCGATCACATTAAATTTTAACGTTTTTACAACTTCATTAGAAGAAGAAAAGGGAATTTTTTCTAAAAATACGACATATATTTCTAGCATCGCACACAGAAGTTTTTCGTGGACGTCCTCCTAAATGCTTCACTCTAACTTATTTCTAGACTTATACCTTTTTAACATTCTGCAAACAATAGATCTGTTTATGTTATATTTTTAGCAATGGAAGCCTACTTTTCTCCCTTGTCCTCATGGTCCTCAATTATTTAAGATTTGAAAGTTTTGCAATATTTATCCATAGTCATTATTATTAGACCAAACCGTACCAATAATTTATTGAAACTATTATTTTCAGACAACATATTGAATACCTAAACCCTTGAAACTATTTTAACTTTGGAAATGTTGCGTTATTTTTAAGAACTCTTCTTATAGAAAGGGTGTTTTTTATACAGCCATTTTGTCAGCTGTCAAGTGATTTATGTTTAGTTTGATTTGGCATTTCAACATGAATAGACTGACGCCTGAACAACGCTTCCAAATTGTGCAAATTTATTTTGAAAATCATGGCTCTGTACGAAATACGTATCGCGATTTTCAAAGGCGAATTTTGTTTAGCGATGAACCTAACTTTTGGTTAAATGGATACGTCAATAAACAAAATCTTCCAGTGTATATTGAGACACCGTTACATCCAGAGAAACTGACTGTTTGGTGTGCTTTATGGGCTGGTGGAATCACTATTCCGTACTTCTTTAAAAACGATGCTGGTCAGAATGGTGACCACTATAGAGCCATGATTACTGACATTTTCGTTCATCAATCGAACAACCATGATGTGCAGGAGCTGTGGTTTCAACAAGACGGCGCAGCAAGTCGCACAGCTCGTGTCACAATTGATTTATTGAAGGAAACGTTTGTTAACCGCATAGTTTTACGTTTCGAACCCGTGAATTGGCCTCCAAGATCGTGCGGTTTAACGCCGCTGGACTATTTTCTGTGGGGATATGTGAAGTCGCTAGTCTATGCCGATAAGCCCGAAACGATTGACCACTTGGAGGACAACAATCGCCGCGTTATTGCCAATATACAGTCACAAATGTTGGAAAAAGTCATCGAAAATTGGACCTACAGATTAGGCAACTACGTCCGTCATTTACCAAAAGTCATATTTAAGTTATAATGCCAGAATAAAGTAAATTTCATGTCAACTTGTTTTATTCAATTTCAAAGATATATACCTATATAAAAAACACCCTTTACATAATTTTTAAATGTGTTGCTTTTGTTTTGCACATCCTAGTCTTGGAAATTTGGGAATTTTGGTTGATTTTTGTAAGATAATCATGGTAATATTAAGAAACCGAAATGCACATTGTGAAAGGCGTGGTAGAAAAGAATGAGTGTATTTTCTAAAAATCATAACTACATTGCAAATTTAAAATTTTTCTGATTCAGACTGCGCAGTTTCTGGTATTGAACCTTCGTCAGTGATCCTGTTTTTTTTTTTTTTTTGAAATAATGTTATATTTGTTATGTTTTTATTTTGTTCGATTGCGTCTATATGAAATTTTCTGTGCAATCACTGACCGTGGTATAGATAAACTGATTTCTAATTTGCTTTCTATTATGATACTGTTCAAACTTATGTAAATAGCCTTTTTTAAAATAATAATTTGTATGAAATATTGCAATTGATAGCACTATATGAGTTTTGTTGCTTTTGTTTTGCACTACACTGTACGTTTAAAAAATTAGTGATATTTAAGATATTTAATTAATATTTTGAATCTCTATTAATTTTTTCGTTAATAATCATATTTTTGGGTACATTCTTTATGTAGTAAATAGTTCTTTAACTATGTGGCGTATGAGTATTATTATTTTCAATAAGTAAATTAATAACACTCATACGCCACATATGTAGTTGATAATAGTGTTTAATGATTATGATGAAAACGTGCTTCATTTCAAATAAAAGATTATTTATTAAAGATAATCTTAATTTTGCAAAATTTGATTCCAGTGGAAAATCATTTTTATTATCTCTATAGGATTTTAAGTATTTCCCATTAAATTGCTATAAACTAACTTGGCAAATTCTAATAGCCCAGTTTTTTTTGTTTCGCCATAAAAACACTGTGTCTAAGTTATTGTTATTGTACATTAGTATTACGATTTAATTTGTTTTTCTTTTTATGTTTTTTTTTTTTGTTTCTTTCTTTCTTGCGCTTATAAAATGAATTTTTATTGTCAATACAAAACCCAAAGTATTAAAAAAGATACAAGTATCCATATCCACCTACTCTACCACCCAAACATTAGTGTGTATATTCACTTTATTTCAAATTATTTTTTTGTATTATTCACATCAACAGGTTATAATGCTGGGTGATTCGGGTGTTGGTAAAACGTCACTATTAATAATGTTTCGGGATGGTGTTTATATGCCGTGTTATTATGTTACCACCGTAGGCATTGATTTTATGGTAAGAAAAAGATGAATAAACCAAAAATATCGACACAAACAAAAAAAAAATTTAGACTGGATAAATGTTATTATTCTCGTCTCATATAAGGGAGATAACTCTTTTAGAAATCATCATATATTAATGTTGTACATATGTTGGATGTTCGATGTTGTATGTGTAATAAATCTTATTTAAAATATAAGACTTTATTTATTAAAATTTGTATGTGTGTTTTTGTATTGAAGTGGCAGTTATTTTTTTTTTTTTTTTGAAAATTTTGATTTCTAAAACAACAACAACAGCAACACCATAAAACACTATAAATGACCTATCGTTGCAACACATCATTTCTATATAATTTTGGCACGCGGAACACAAATTTGTCTAACAAATTTTTTTAGTTTCCCAGATATTTCAACTTTTAAATTTTCATTAAACACCCTGTTCTTAAGTAATATTACTTTAATATAATTAATTTGAATTTAAAATGTTAAAAGCTTTATTTGGGTTTGAAATCTTCGATAATTAAGAATTCGTTTCAGTAACACGGTGGTCTTGAACCAACTTTGAATGAAGGGTCTTAGCACATCATTTTTTTTTTTTTACTGATTTGGGTTATTTTAAATAGTGTGTAAAAAAATTATAGCCCATAAATTGTGTAGCCATTTTTGAAAAAACTAATTTTGAAAAAAAAATACTTGTTTTTTATTAAAATTTTTATAAATGCAACTAGATGGCCAATTTCTGCCTTAAGGCCTCATTAGTTGTTACTTTCTGTTGCCGTTCTGTGTCGTTCTGTTCTGTAGGTAATATTTTGTAATTACTTTTTCTGTGAGAGGAATCAGCTGTTTTTAAAAGTAAAAGAAACTCAAACCAAAAACATTCAAATCAGGGATGATAAATGCGATTTTAAAATAGTACCAACATGCATATAAAATAGTACTTTTTCGGCATCACAAGTATAAAAAAATTTAAATATAAATTAACAAAGAAATCTTTGTACCCTCAAAATTAACAATTACAAACTGAAAGAACAAAAATATATTAAAAAAAATATATGTTAAGAAGTGAAAACAAAATTTTGAGATGAAAAACTTTTTTAGATGTAAAAAAATAAATTGTGTCGTGAAAAACATTTTTGAGGTAACAACACTATTTTTGAGGTGAAAAAAAGTTTTTGTGGAGAAAAAAGAATTTGCGGTGAATTTAAATATTATTCACCTCTTAGCGTCTGGTGGAAAAATATGACGTTATATTTTATACACCAGACACCACAATGAATTCTAATAATATGCAGTGCATTATACACCAATTTGTAAGAAAAATTTGTCACTCATTACTTTTGAACCGCTGGACCGGTTTTGCTTATTTTCAATACCAAACTTTTCGGAAAAATGTACATAAAGCTTTGTAAAAACGAGCAATGCGTACTAAGAAAATTAGCCGTTATTGATTTAAAAAATTTTTAAAATTTTGAGATTTTTTCTTAAATTCAGCAAATTTTTAATATTTTTTGAATGTGCTATTAATATCTTGCTGTATTGAATTACATTTCTCACAGTTTTTGCGAATTCAACCCTTGTGATTGGTAGCAAACAAATTCAATGTCACATTTTTATAGGATTTTTATTATTTACTTTTTTGAAAATCAAAATTAGTTAATAATAATTATAACCCTTTGTGATTGAATTCAATAATTGGTTTAATCGATTAATAAAACTCTAATATAATCATCTGTAATCAGTCGCACTCAGTGAAATCATGTGATTGAATTCACAGCGTTTGGTTCCGAATTAATTCATTGTTCATATGGGACTGCAAATCGAATTAATAATTATTGAATATTAAAGGGACCAAGAAATTCATACATAGAAAAATTTGTAAATCGTACTAAATGAGTCATAAGAGTATCATGGTACAACTGAGGTTCAAATAGTACCATAAAAAGTACTATAGTACCAACTTTATCATCCCTGATTCAAATATTGAGAAAAAGATTTCACAACAAACCAATACATACGCACTTTTGGCTGTCACTTAACGTTGAATTCTATTTTCAAGGCCTCATTAGTTGTTACTTTCTGTTGCCGTTCTGTGTCGTTCTGTTCTGTAGGCAATATTTTGTAATTACTTTTTCTGTGAGAGGAATCAGCTGTTTTAAAAAGTAAAAGAAACTCAAACCAAAAATATTCAAATCAGGGATGATAAATGCGATTTTAAAATAGTACCAACCTGCATATAAAAAGTACTTTTTCGGCATCACAAGTATAAAAAAATTTAAATATAAAATAAACAAACAAATCTTTGTACCCTCCAAAATGAACAATTACAAATGAAACAACAAAAATATATTAAAAAAAAATATGTTAAGAGGTGAAAACAAAATTTTGAGGTGAAAAACTTTTTTGGATGTAAAAAACTAAATTGTTTCGTGAAAAACATTTTTGAGGTAACAAACTATTTTTGAGGTGAAAAAAAAGTTTTTGTGGAGAAAAAAGAATTTGCGGTGAATTTTAAATATTATTCACCTCTTAGCGTCTTGTGGAAAAATATGACGTTATATTTTAGACACTACAATGAATTCTAATAATATACAGTACATTATACACCAATTTGTATGGAAAATTTAGAGGTACTTTAACATTGTCACTCATTACTTTTGGACCGCTGGACCGATTTTGCTCATTTTCAATACCAAACTTTTCGGAAAATGTACATAAAGCTATGTAAAAACGAGCAGTGCGTACAAAGAAAATTAGCCGATATTGATTTAAAAAATTTAAAATTTTTTTTTTTTTTCTTAAATTCAGCAAATTTTTAATATTTTTTGAATGTGCTATTAATATCTTGCTGTATTGAATTACATTTCTCACAGTTTTTTGCGATTTCAATCCTTGTGATTGGTAGCAAACAAATTCAATTTCACATTTTTATAAGATTTTTATTATTTACTTTTTTGAAAATCAAAATTAGTTAATAATAATTATAACCCTTAGAGATTGAATTCAATAATTGGTTTAATCGATTAATAAAACTCTAATATAATCATCTGTAATCAGTCGCACTCAGTGAAATCATTTGATTGAATTCACAGCGTTTGGTTCCGAATTAATTCATTGTTCATATGGGACTGCAAATCGAATTAATAATTATTGAATTTCCAAGGGACCAAGAAATTCATACATAGAAAAATTTGTAAATCGTACTAAATGAGTCATATTAGTATCTTGGTACATCTGAGGTTCAAATAGTACCATAAAAAGTACTATAGTACCAACTTTATCATCCCTGATTCAAATATTGAGAAAAATATTTCACAACAAACCAATACATACGCACTTTAGGCTGTCACTTAACGTTGAATTCTATTTTCAATAGATTTGTCCGTAACAGAACAGAACGAAAAAGTGAAAACTAACCAGACATACAGACTTTCAATTGAACAGAAACAAAACAGCTGATTCGTAACAGAACAGAACGTACAAACTAATTCTGCCTTCAATGGATTTGTCCGCAACAGAACAGAACGAAAAAGTGAAAACTAACCACACATACAGACTTTCAATTGAACAGAAACAAAACAGCTGATTCGTAACGGAACAGAACGTACAAACTAATTCTGCCTTTAGAGTTTACATTTTTGCTGAACTGTGCTGCTTTGACAGTTTTGTGTAGAAAAAGAATTGTGAAAAACAAAATTTAAATAGATATTTTAGAATTTTAATTATATTGCTAATTAGGTTTTTAATTGCCTTGTCTTTATGATTCTCCTTATCAATGATATGTTTATTTACAGTTATTGATATTCAAAACTATTATTTAACCAAAATAATTCAAGAAACTTAAAATTAAATTTTGTTTATTATTTGAAACAGAGTAAAATTATCTGCAAAACAATATGTTGAAGGTTTCAAAAGACCATACTGCCACTCACGATGAAAATCGTCTTAAAATGTGTTTTTTTTTTGTCTTCAAAAGAAGAATAAGATGATTCAAATTTCAGGAGTATTAAAGGAAAATATTGAAAAACTTGTCAACTACGATGAATGTGATGAACGGCTTCCCAGTGTAATTTGTGATGCTTTTCGAATTCTGATATATCGTGAAATTAAAAAAGAATTAAGTTTACGTACTTTAAAATTACGAGATTATTCAAATTTCAAAGTAATGGATCCTAACACAAGATCTTAAATTGATAAAACATGTGAGTGTACTTTGTGCGATTTAAGTAGGAAACCAGGCCACGAAAATTTTTCAGTTAATCCTGTTAATATTGTAAATAATAAATTAAAAAAGTGCAGTAAATTTCGATCAGACTTGGTAGTGGGTAAGCCCCATTTTTTTAATAAGAATTCGAATCACGTGGATCATTTAGTAACTCATATTGATGAAGATCTTTCTACAAAACATAGAGAGCAGCTGGTCAGTAAGTTAATAAAAACACTTGTAAATTTAAAATCTGAACCTAAAGAAAATAATATTAATGAATTGTCCATATTCCAAGAACGTGGACAAAAATGAGAGTGACACTAAAGTCATCGAAAAGTAAAGAACAAAATCCCATTTCCGCCGATGATGTTTCTAAAATAGGGTTAATTGAAAATTTACCATGTTTTTAAATACAAAAGAAAAACTACTGTATCAAATTAATGTAAAATCATAATACAGTAATTTTATGTGGTTTGTTTTTTTTTTTTAATGAACTACATATGTAGTCAAAATTTAAATTTATTCTACAAATGATTTTAAACTTAAAAATAAAGATATTGTATTACTACACAAACAACTATAAATATTTACAGCAAAAGCTGAAAAAAAGGTGAAATTTGGATTTTCTATTTAAAATTGAGAAACTGTTATAACATTAATTTAATCAACATCTATTATTATAACATCAATTTAATCATCAAGGTCATCTTAAGCTAATCCTATATAAATTTCATTGGAAACGGAAATTCTTATCATCAATTAATATTTTTAATTCAAAATGAAAATTCTTCACTTAATTTATTTTTTCTGAGTTTTAATAATAATTAATATAAATTTATATTTTTTGAATTCAAATTTGAAATTCTGAGCTTTAATTGATATATTCTGAATTACAGTTGCAAAAATATTGGGTTTTAAAAATAATGTATAAAATATAAAATTTCATCATTGGCTGTAACATTTATTTTATTTGTATGCTACCAAAGAAAATTTTTCATTTCAACAAATTTTATGAATTAGCTTCTTAATAATAAGTAATTGTCTTATAATATTTACGAAACATTTCGTGAGGAGCTATGAAACTTCTTCGTATTTATGAAACAATTCATAAATATGTCTTCAATTTGAACTTCATCATATTTATGAAGTGTTACATTGGACGAAAATCAATGAAAATCATATTTATGAAGTTTTTTATAAATACCATGAAACTTTTTCTCTGACAAGGAAGGTATTTCATGAGATAATCTAAAATTTTGATGAAATTTAGATATTTCTTAGAGAAAAAAAAAGGTTGGGGTGTCTTAGAATATAGGCCATTGTGGGGATTTAAGGGATTAAAAGTGGGGTCAAAAATTACCCAATTTTTGGCTTATTGAATTTATTTGGCATTTGATCTAAAGAAACTATATATAAATGTTATATTTTCGGGGAGTTACTTTCAAAATCCATCTCCTAGGTACCTTTTTTTGGTACTTTTTTCAAAAGACCTTCATTGTGAGTGTATATTTTACTCAAAAGTGACAAGCACTTACAAATACAAACATTCTATTTATAGATTTTTGTTTATTTTCTAATCTCCCCCGTCTATATTTTACAACTTTACCAGATTGACGTTTTTTTACGTTCAGGGTAGCCAACTTTGTGTTTATGTTAAGATGTCGCCACGGTGCAAATTTTGGAATATATTTTAGTACAGTGTTATTTTAACGTCATATAGACAGTCGCAATTTATATTTAATTAATATGCATTTGACAAATTCAATTTAGTTGAGGTTAAATTATTCTACTCCAAATTAACTTCCCTAGATTTTAAATAAAAAAAAATGTATAAACATTTTAAGTTCAATTCCAAAAGGTGCTAAAAAAGCAGGCTGTTCAATGAAAATCAAAAAGTTGAAAAGTAACCGTGTGATTTTAAAATGATTGCATTGCGCGCCCCGGTAGGCTAGTTGGTAGCGTGCTGGCTTGTCAATGCGCGTGTCGTGGGTTCGATTCAAACCAGAGGCACTGGTCTGTTTTCGCTACAACGCGCCGAAGGCCATAGTAGCAAGTGCTCGGTTAGGGTAATAGTATATAATTTGTAATTATATGATTATTAATTAATAAAATAAAATGTTTGCAATGTTTGTGCTCAGCATGCCAAAATTATGCGAAAGTTATGTATTGCAAGAGGACTTCCTTCCAAATATATACATTTTTCAAATAGTGTTAAAAACATTTTAAAAATTCCAAGTTTTACCAACAAAAGCCTCCCTAAAATTGTTATCGATGTATGTGCCACGCAACTTGAAGATTTATTGTTATAAAATTTTGAAATTGCCATTGTCATCCTTTACAAACTTATTTGAATTATTATGATTTTTTTTATTCATTATTTTCCATTTACGGCTGTATTTAAATTTTATCTATTTCAAAGCATGTCTTACCTCATACAATCATCTATTGTCTGTTGTTTCTTTTGTAACTCCCTTAAAAAAAAAAACTTGTCCCCTAGGAGTTATGTTGGTGCTAAATTATTTGTTCGATTAATTTGTATATAATGCCATATTCTTAAAATTATATTTTAATTAAAAGCTTTTCAATGTTCAATAAAACAAATAAATTGTCATTTTCCATTCAGTGTACATTGCGCGTAAAAAATACATTAATTTTGTGTTTGTTAAATGAAATTTCATTAATCATAAATGTTTAATTTGAAATGAAAGCATTTAACGGGTTTTATTGTTAAAATCAATATGTGTAAGAGGGAAATCGTAGTAATGTACACTGAGAGAATTATCTTTATGATACAAAGAAATTGTTGAAAAACAGCCAAAGATTTTTTTCGGTAAATTAATGAAAGTTGACATATAATAAATAGGGTGTTGTTTATACGACTTTACATAATTTCAAATTATAATAAATGTAAACGGAAACTCGAACAGTAACGCCGTTTTTATGGCCAAAAGTTAAGCTTCACATAATCTTGTGTTTGTTCGTTTCATGCCTTGCAAATAATTCAAATTCTTGCAATTAATTCAAATTTTAAAGACTAATTTTTTTGCAGGTTTTTGACAAATCTATTCGTTTTTGAAAAATTTAGTGATACTTCCCATAAAAAACTATTAAAACTTCACCCCAAATTGAACATATTCACAAAAATTCGCATAATTAAAATAAGACAAAAACATTTAAAAGACAAAAATGAAAAAACACTAGGGGTGCTTTTTTTCAGGGATAATCAAAATTTGGTCCGTCTTTCGTTTAGGGGCACTTTCCCGATTTTGATAAAAAAAAAACAAAAAAACTAGCAACGATTTAATTTTGGAATGAAATAGCACGCACCCATTTCTGGCATATAAAACTGTAAATATATCATACGAAAGCATATTTTATAAGCCTTCCAATGACATATAATTTGTCCAGAACAGATAAGTAATTTTTGAGAGAATAAAAACATAAAAATTTAACTTTAAACCTAAAAATTTAACTTAACGCCTCAAAAGTGGGTGTGTCTGAAAAAAAGTTATAACATTCTATAGTCAGCTCTGTTCCTAAATTTTTGATTAAAATCCGTAAGGTGATCCTAAACTAAAGACAGGCCAAATTTTGATAGGCCGCGAAAAAAGTGCTACCGAAATGTTTTTCTTTTTCATTAGAAAATACTTTTTAAACCACGTAGAAACAGAAACCATTTGTAGATTGTAGTAAGGCTACGTTTCCACTGCAGCTGTTTTTTTATTTTTTGTTTTTTTTTTTTAAAGAGAAGCAACACTTAGGAAATTCTTCCTATTAATTAATGTGTTGCTTTCTTTGGATAGGGGATAGTGAAAAGATGAAAGGTGGTGAAAGATGAAACATGGCAACACTGTAATTGCGCGAATAGATAAGTCTTAGAACAGTTGTTGCTCGCCACCTGATGTAGAGTTGGCGAATTTATTGAAGCTTTTTGTTTCATACACTCACAATATTTTATAGTTAGAAACAAACGAATTTGTACATTAAAACTATAGAAAAAGTTGTTAAAAACAGGACTACTGATTTTTCGTTTAAAACAATAGTAATTTCCAATTATTTTTAATTGTTAAAAAACTAACTACAAATATCGATAAAAACAAAGTACTTTCGTTTATTTTAACTATTAAAAAATAATTGCTTAATCCGTTAAAATAAACGACGTTCGTTTTTTTTTGACTATCAAAAAATTACCGAAAATCCATAAAAATAAAAGATTTTCCATTATTTTGAACATTAAAAATTTAACTCCCAAAACTTAAAAATAAACTATTTTCCTTTATTTTAACCATCAAAATTTTAACCCCAAAAACGTAAAAATAAACGATTGTCGTTTATTTTAGCTATCACCAAATTTAATTTAAAAGAAATAAAAATGTATTATTTACATAATGTATTATATACATAATAATATATGTTAGGATTTATTTTTAAAACTAAATAATAAGATTAATTGAATAATAATTAATTGAGCGAATGGCGCCTAACATTTATATGGCAGCATAACGAAAAAGGATAACCTTTGAGTTCATCTTTTACTATAATATGCAAATAACTTAAAAAACTATGTGTTTGTAAAATAAAAGACAAATAAAATCTAAAGAAAAACTATAGTGATGGTAAATAAAATATTTGGTTTAGTACTAAAGTAAAAAGCACGTTTGTAAACATTTTGGTACCTTTTGATTTAATTTAATTGTTAAGGTACTCTTGCAATACTATTGCACATATTACTGACAATTTTATTATCATTCAATGTAGCCAACTCAATATTAAATATTTTACACATATCTTGTGCAGACACAAAACCTTTTTGATTTTTTCTAACCTTATGACATGATTTTTTCTAACCAATATGACATACACACGGGTAATTTGTTGCAAACTAGCAAAAGTTGCACAAGAATATTGCTTAATTTTAACTTTACATTAAACATTGATGCGCTTTATCTTGTTTACCTAACAAACACTAGACTTTTACCATATTGCTAATTAATTTTCTTGTATTCAAATAATCAGCTAGCACATGTTCTATACTGCGAAAACTATAATCCTAACTTTTCGTTTTATTTTATATATATTAAAATTTGTTATTTGTACATGAATAAAGAAACTCAGAGTTTTTACTCTATCTCTAGCATGCTGTCTCTTCAGCTCCTAGATGTCATCTAATAGATGTGCTTTAACATATAAATTTGGAACAGTGAGGGAACTCCATTTCTGTTCTAATATGCACATTATGCACCGTCAATACTGCTCAAGGATGATAAAGTGCAAATTTGCATCGTGTGCAAATAACCACGCTGAATACCCTCAGTAGCATAAAAAAGTAAAACAAAATTTACTGAAACAAAGCACTTAATCGTCAGCTGGGCCACTTTGGTACTTTTTGGACTGAAAATGTAAATAAATAATTTATTTACCATCCCCAGTTCATGCATATGAAAAACGTTTGAGAGAACTTTAAAAAAAAAGATTACTGTGATTCTTCTGTGATTTTTTTAAACAAGTAGATTTTTTTTTAAACATGTAGATTTTAAACGAAAATATTAACTGCTACAGAAAATCCGTATTAATTCATAGTTTGTTTTTTAAATAACAGGCAAAAAGTTGAAAAATATGTTTCTTTGTATTTTAATAGTTTATTCAGTTAAAAACAAACTTTACGGATTACTTTTTAAATAAACTACAATCGGTAACGGAAAATATATTGTGAGTGTAGCCCTGATTCATTATTTTACTTCGGTGGGGTTAAGTGCTATAGGAACACCGAAGGTGGGCGCAGCAATACATATTAGTGATAGAAAACTCATACATATCATTTTACATAATTGATGTTGCCGTCACCGGGAATCGAACCCGGGACCATCTGTGTAACAGTCCAACGCGCTAACCATTACACCACAACGCCCACGACGTGTTTTTAACCAAAACGCGTTTTGAACATGATTTCCCTTACATTTTTTTTCCACTAAAACACATGTTTTACTCAAAACACATAATTGGAAACACAGTATAACGCGCAAATTTTGTTTAAATCGATTTAGGCGCGCAAAGGTTTACCGAAGAAATTCGCCCACCCCGTTAATACAACTAATATGGGATTGTGAGCGATCCCGTTTTAGAAAATTTTCGTCACTTCTCTGTTAAAAATTTTATGAAGGATATACAAGATTTGTCTTACAAAGGAGGTTTCCCACCAAATTCGATGAAAGGTATTGAATTGTTTGATTTTCTTTGTGATTTTTATGTACAATTTATTTTTTAAATTCACATTTGCAAATTTAATCCACATCATTGGGTATCCCGGTGGATTACCCTCAATATTAGTCAAATATACTTTTACTACTTTAAAGTCGTTTAAAATAAGTTTGGGCGAAAAGTCAAATACTATATATTTTTTGTTTTAAAAGTCAACATTTTAGTTTTTAATATTTTTATTTATTATTTTTGTACAAAAAATAAATTTCAGATATCAGCAAACAAAGCGATATCAAAAAACCGAAAAACCCGGATATTCGAACCGGTTTCATACATAAAAAAACAAGTTTTTAATATTAATTATATAATAAAAACTAACAAAGCTAGACCCTTGGAAAACTAAAACAAAGAATTTTTGGTTATTCGAACGTTTTAGTTGTAAAAATTGGCTAAGTTTAAAAAAATTAGATTTTCGAACCCATTTTTATATGTAAACCTTTTTCTTTATAATTTGAGGACTCTAACAGTATTCCAATGTCAAAATAGAAATATATGCCACAAGCAAAAAGTGGGTACCGAAAGCGTTAAAAAGTCGAAAATTTTTTAAAAATCCTTGCTAAATCGTGGAATATTTATTTACGGGAAATTGTTCTTATTTTGTATTTTATCAGAACAATATTTTGTTAGAACTAAATCAGCAAATAGTTATAAACAATTCTGCACTCAGAATATTATGTGGGTTACTGTTTGTAGTTTAATAAAAAAAGTTTCCAATTCAGTTAAAAATAAAGAAACATGCATTTTTGTTCCAAATAAATATTTATTTCAACTTTTTCTTACATTTTATATAAAATTAACTACAAAAACGGAACTTTGCAGTTTATTTGTTTCCGTTATAGTTATTATTAATTTAAATTTTTATTTGTTGCCTGCTTCACAAAAAAGTATCCAAAAATTCCAGTCTTTTTTGTTTATATACTATTTTAATTATTTCAATTCATATTAACAGAAATTGAAAACTACAGCCATTCAAACATGATATGCATGTAGTGTATGTGTCTACATTTTGTAGAACAGATAAAAACAAAAATCTGAAAAAACTTCAAATAACTGAATCGAACAGTTATTTTTATTGGTCTGAAGTTAAAATTTGATTATTTATTTTTAACTTACTATTCATTTGTTCTTCAGGATTTGTTTTATTTAAACAATATTTAAAAATAAATAACAAAAAACATTTGATTTTCATGAAAAGTAAGTAGACCGGATTTTAAGTGATTTATCATTTATGTTAAATTAAACTTTCAGTTAATTTAAACTACAAACTATTCTGAGTGTACTAAATTGTTTTAACGAAAATGAAAATTATTTAAGTTCGAGGTCATACTCTATATTTCCATATTGTCCTAACAAATAATCTATAGAATTTTTCTTTTCAAATTTATTAATTGACCACTTTCAGGAATGTGTTGATAGATCTATTTCGGGAATTATCTAGGTTTCCTCTCATGGCACTTTTTTTGTTCAATAAAACGTAATAGTAAATGTACAAATCAATCCAATTTTGTGGTTATCTTGAATTCAGAAAATGAATCATTGTAGCTGATATATTAAAAGAGATTAACGAATTTGATTATTTTTTTTGCCATTTAACACGACTTTTAGCGTAAAGTTTCTTGGTTGAATATCTGAAATTTTGGTCCATATCAAACATAACTTATCATAGATTATTGGTTCACATATTATTAGGACGTGCAAATTTGGTAAAAGTCGGTTGATATTAAGACAAAGTTACAAATGCTAAGTTTAGTTAATGTTTTATAAGGTAAAGTAGAAGCTTTAATATTAAAAAATACACATTTGCTGGTTGTAGTTGATAATATTTTGTGTCCGAGAATCGTAGTCTCGATTCCCACCACAGGCTTTGGTCTGCTTTTTTTAAGTGAAACAAGATTCTTCTATTGATGTGTTGCTTTCTTTAAAAAGAGAATAGAGGAGAGATGAAAGGTGGCGGAAAGTTAATGGCTTCAAACATTGAGCGCCATTTGATGAACATTTGACGAACTCGTTCAAGTTTTAGTTCATAACCAAGTTATGTTGTTTTACTTCGGTGGGGGGTAGTAAGTGTTATGGGAACACCGAGGAAATTTAAATATTGTGTATAGCAAAACAATTGTGGCAATGAAAATTTTTCAAAATGTTAACAAAAATTAAAATATTTTGCCGAAAAACTGAGTATAACATCGCTGAACTTATATTTATTTCGCTAACAAACAATGAATAATTTTTGAAAATTATTAAAAATACAGCAAAAACAGCAGCATATGGCTCGAAAGGGGTTTGGTATCTACTGGTATTATTGTTACTTTAATGTGAATGCAAAAACTTTTAAATATTGCAAATATTTTAGAAAATAATCACATTTCGAAAAGTGGACGAACTCACTGTAGTATAAATGTGAAACGAATATTTTAATTAAAATATTAATTCCAGAAATTGATATAAAAAAACTACTTTTAAATTAATGTTACGACAAACATTGTATAAGATGTCTATTATTAGTTTATAAAAAAAAAAAATCGTTTAAATAAATGTTTATTAATCTCTAAAGTAACTACTCTAACACTGGCCATAAATATTGTTGTCATTTTTTTTGTTTGCCATGTATAGTTGTTAGGGTTGTCACTATAATAAAAACTATTCGATTAATCGTAAGAACAAAAATAAAATTCGAATGAACAATTTGAAAATCATGATTTTCGAATAACAAATAACTCGAATGAATGTTTACGATTAATCGATTAAACGATTAATAAAAAAAAATACTTCTTTTAATATAACTTTTTCGAAAATTTAATAATTTTGGGAAAAGTTGTATATAAAATGAAGAAATTACTTAAATCTTAAAACTTTTCGTTTTAACCCTTCACGCAGAAAAAACTGGGGAAATATTATCGAAGTACTTAGTAATTATACAACTCCATAAGTTTCAAGTTAGTTTTACAAAGTTCTTGTAAAATACGAGTATTAACAAATTGTTGTAAAATATACACAAACCTAGTAAAAAACGTTGTATAATTATTTAGCACTTCGATAATATTCCCCCAGTTTTTTTTCTGCGTGTTTCACTACTGTTGTAGTGTACAATGACCAAATTTTTTAAAAAATATAAAAATTTGTATAATGCAATGAAACTTAAAATTTTTGTTTAAAATCGCTCATCAGGACATTGGCCTTTGAAAATAATTATTATATGCATAACCTGTTCGTCAGGGCAATACACTCGCAATATTTGTTATCGAAGTCCGATTTTTTAATTAGCCTGTATCTCCGGAAAAGGCAAGTTTGGTGTATTTCCTAAACTAGCATAACAAGAATCTCAAAATGCTCCACGTTGCTTAATTAAATGACAAGAACAAAATCAAATAGATCATTTTTGATTGTTCGGATGCTTTAGTGATAAAAACTGAGAAGTTTAAAAAATTGGATTTTCATGACCATTTTTTGTGGGGTAGGAGGGAAAGGAGCAAAATATGTAAATCTTTTCTTTTTAACCATCCGTCTTCACACTTTGGTATAATCCCACTCCAACAATATTGTTAATTGCGTGTAATAAAAAATAGGTGTGAAGACGGAATGTTAATTTAAGGACCCCTAACAAGAATCTGAAGTCAAGACAAAAATAAATCTGAAAACAAAAAGTCGGTAGTGAAAGTTTAAATGATAATTTGACTTTCCAGCAACCAGTATGAAGGAATTCGCAAAGCTCTATTTTTTTCATCGCGCGATAACAATGCCAAATGGAGTATGAAAATGATAATTTGACTTTCCAGCAACCAGTATGAAGGAATTCGCAAAGCTCTATTTTTTTCATCGCGCGATAACAATGCCAAATGGAGTATGATTGGCATTACTATCCAGTAAAAAACGCTGTTTACCTGCAATCAGGTTTGTAAGGTAATAAGCCAAAAAGAAACCCTTACAACCTGCTTACATATGCCATGATTTTTATATAGGCGAATTCCCACTTGGAAGCATTACTTTTTGACAAAACAAGCGTGGGTTTTAGCGCTTACAAAAAGCTATGATTTCATCTCTGTAGTAAAATAATATTTCATGTCTACATTATTACGACTAAAAGAAACAATATCAATATTATCTCATTTATTTTACATAAAATTCTACAGATAATTATATTTTGTTGTTAAAATTTTTTGTACCGCACCACGTGCTACCTCTTCAGAAACAAAACTAATAAATGACTAATTACTTGTTATAACATACTCAAAAACAACAAACACAATTGGTAATCACTTTATAATCCACGATACGTATGAAACTTTCTGCATTACAACCTGCATCATTGTACGGGATTATGGTAAACTGCTTCCAACCTGCATCCTTGTAAGGGTATACAGTAGGGCGGGTCGATTTAAAAATCGCTCAACGTTCAAGGAAAATCGTATTCTAGGGATCAAAATAAGAAACTTTGCCGAAGGAACCATACCTCTAAAACGAATTCTGATGTCCCGACTTTTGACCCGTAGGCTAAAATTTTGAAAAATCCCACTTTGACCCATTTAGAGTGCCCCAATCGAATCCAACCCAATCGAATATATTTATACTCTATTTCTTCTGGAGACGAAATAGAGACCCTAATCTAGGAAAGACTTCTCCTACTTTTTTTGCTGAAAAAACACGGCTAAAAAGGCCCTCTTTTTAGCTGCTAGCGCGTCTCCCGTAGAAGAAGTATCTCCCATAATCTTGGAGAGATTCCTCCACTTTCTAAAATATCAAAGTGGGCTTTTTCAAAATTTGACCCTACTGGTCAAAAGTCGGGACATCAGAATTCGTTTTAGAGGTATGGTTCCTTCGGCAAAGTTTCTTATTTTGATCCCTAGAATACGGTTTTCCTTGAACGTTGAGCGATTTTTTTGCCTCCATACAAATGGACCCGGCCTAGTATACAGTAAGCTCAAAAAAATTTGTTGTTTTTTTTTCATACGCAAATTATTCGTTTATTTTGCTGCTTCTCAGTATAAGATAATAGTAAGGACTTACATCAGCGCATTTCTTTTATCCTGCTTCTAAAGCAGCTATGCCCACTCCATATGCCCGCGAGCGAAAACAGCTTTTTGTGCTTTCACATGTACACATAAAGAGCTTTGTGCTTTCACACATACGCGAAAACTACACCGATAAAATTGAATAGTCGCATAGTTAAAAAAATTCTTAGTTCATTTTAAATAAATTAATTTTAACTATCTTGATCATTAATAACTATTTGTTTTTTTGTGTCAAAAATTTTTAATTGTCATAATAAATATAACGAATTTTCGTAAGCATAGAAAATTTGACTTTTGTTTTAAAAATTGTAAACTTTAAATTTAAATTTAAAATATTTTAATTGAAAAAACTTAAATTTTGATGAAATTATAAGTATAAAGTTTATACTTATCTTATACATCCATTGTTTATACTATAAACAATGGATGCAACATTTAAATGAGTATTTGTTACTACTAGTATGGTTAAATTATAAATCAACTAAGAAATATTTTGGGTGTAGTGATAAACAATAGGATGGGCCGAAATATACACATAAAGAGCTTTGTGTACGCGAAACCTAGTAATTAATCGGGTCAGCTAGAAAACATTTGTACAATGCTTGCGTTTTGTTTTTTTAACGACTGTTGATCAGTTGTCACGCAGACTTCATGCGAGAAGGTAGTACACGCAAATCAGAAAGTGAAGTACAGCACTGCTCAAAATGTTTAATGAGGTTTGGGAAAATGATTTTTTGTTTACACAAAACAGCGTTGGCGAGCCAGTATGTTTGGTATGCCAACGCAATGTTAAGCGTATTCATAAATTTAATGTCGAAAGGCATTACAGGTCTTGCCATAAAGAATATTTCGATATTGTAGATGCGGAAAGAGAAATTTTAATTGCTAATTTAAAAAAAAACATTTGTTGCAGGAAACATTGTAAATAATGATGTTGAAAAGCGTCTTTTATTGTTTCGCTTGCGTTATCAAAACGCTGTCGTCCTTTTGATGATGGCATTTTTTTTAAGGTGCTCGCTAAAGAAGTGCTGGGTTGTTTTGGAAGTAAGGGTAGAGATATGGCCCAAATTTTAGAAAAAGTACCATTATCAAGGAACACAATTACCCGTAGGACAGAACGAATTAGTTCGTATATTTTTTCCCTCACCAAGAACAGACTTAAAATTGTAAATATTTCGCTCTATGTTCTACAAAAGTTCTACAAAAGCGGATATTTCGGCCCATCCTAATAAATAAAAGTAACAATAAAAGAGCTTTTACGCGTACCCAACACACTCGAACAAATCGCATACATTGACGTTGGGCATAGCTGTTCTAAAGACACGAAACATTTTTACTGGGTATAGTCTAAAATGATTGCATTTGAGAATTGGTATTGTAATAGTATTTAAATTGATGTCAAAATTCATACAATTTTTAGACTGTATGGTAATCGAATAACTTTGATCGTTTATTCGAACAAAATAAAAACCCGAGTAAATGACAACCCTAATAGCTACATATTTAATATATAATATTATAGAAATATATCTAATATTGATGTCACATCATTCCTATAAGTAGAGAACCTTCATATAGAAATTGAAACCCTTACAAAGTAGAAAATGTCTATCATTTAAGAAAAAATTGATGTTCTATGTTGTGTCGTCTATTCATGTAGTAGTAGTTATGTATGTATGTTTGTGGATGTATCTCTGTATACAAACTTAATGTTTATAATAGACCTAATAATATCTAACATATACAGTTGAACCTCGATTATTCGGGTTACACGGGATCGGGCTCAGCACGATTAGAGATTATTTCTTTTCACCGAATTTTGATTCTTTATAAATGGTGTTTTTTATACAATTATAGAACTTTAAGTTGGCAACACTTTTTTAACTGGCGGCCATTTTGTCAGCTGTCAAGTAATTTATGTTTAGTCTGGTTTGACATTTCAATATAAAAAACTGACGCTTCGGACCCGTGAATTGGCCTCCAAGATCGAGCGAAATAACGCCGCTGGACTATTTTCTATGGGAATATGTGAAGTCGCTAGTCTACGCCGATAATCCCGAAACGATTGACCACTTGGAGGACAACATTCGCCGCGTTATTGCCAATATACGGCCACAAATGTTGCAAAAAGTCATCGAAAATTGGACCTCCAAATTAGACTACGCCCGAGCCAGCCGTGGCGGTCATATGCCAGAAGTCATATTTAATTAATAATGCCAGAAGATTATCTTTCGAATAAAGTAAATTTTATGTCAATTTAAAAAATGCATCTTTGTTTTATTCCATTTCAAAGTTCTTTGTTTTATTCCATTTAAAAGTTCTATACCTCTATAAAACAAAACACCCGCTATGTACGTTAATCGAAAGACCATCATTTTAAAAAAATTGGCTTAGAAATGGATATCTTCTTTCTAATTCTGAAACCAGTTTCTCGATATCTTGTTCAGAATTGACTTTGCATTACATCCGCAATTTTAACCTTTAATAAACAGTGGTCTGACGCATAGACAACTGTTTGGCATAAGATTAAATTTTGTATACAAAAATAAAAAAAAATACTTCACTATTGTATTGCTGCAATTGACAGTGCATTAGTAATGTCAAAAGTTTAAGAATTTATTTCATTTTTGTTTGGCTGCATAATAAAAACTACGAATATAAAATCAAAACAAAAAATGTCTCAATGTAAACACAAAGTTGACTACTCTGTACTTAAAAATCATTGACGTATAGTTTTTGCAACATTGTGAAATAGAGACGGAGGAGATTTGAAGAAAAGCTAAAATCTAAAACTTCGGGTTCTGATGAGATCTTTAGGCAGATCGAAATACGTGTATCAATCTAACTAATATATATACTATGCTTTATTTTCGTTATACGGAGGTTGAAAGCTAGTTAAAAATAAATAAAAATAACTAAAAATAGAATGTTTGTGTGTATTAGTGTTTGTCACTTCTGAGTATAATATACAATAACAGAATGCTATTAGGAAAGAAAACTGCAAGTTAGTTGCATTGAATTCGAGGTCATACTTGGGTGTAATCCTTAAGCCGTTGTGACTTGGTATTGTTACGTGTGTTAAGTAAGAAAAGACGCAGGTTCGATTATTACGGCCGGCAGGTTGCTGAACAAATTTATCATATAGAGACAATCTGATCATTATAACACACAAATAATAATACAATTTAAATGAAAAATCTGTGATGATGCCTGTCCATAAAAAAAGGCGGAAACTAGTCTATTCTGATTTGAAAATTAATAGTGTTTACAATTTTTAGAAAAAACGCTTATGCTTCTTTTTAACGTCAACCTTTCTCAAAAAAATAATAATAAAGAGAACTCTTGTTAGACGTCAAAATATATGGACGTGCAGCATGGAAATTCATATTAACAAAAAAAAAAAGTTTATATGCAGTAAAAAACAAGAATGCTTATTTTTCGTAAAATCTTCATAACTTTTGATTTATTTCATACAAAAGAATACAAATTTTTAGTATTGTTTAAAATATATGCCGCAATTACTGGGAAAAACAAAAAAAAATATTTATTGAAAAATGTATCATATAGAGACAATATGACAGTTATAAGACACAAATAATAATACAATTAAAAAAAAAATTAATAATCACTGATGAAGCCTGTCCATAAAAATGGCAGAAACTAGTCTTGTCTGATTTAAAAATTAATACTGTTTATAATTTTTTGAGAAAAACGTTTATTTTTCTTCTTAACCTCAGACTTTCTAAATTAAATTTGTCAAATGCATATTAATTAAAAATTATTTGCTACTGTCTATATGACCTTAAAATAACACTGTACTAAAATACATTATAAAAATCTGCCCTGTAGTGATGTCTCAACATAAACGCAAAGTTGTCTTCATTGAACGTAAAATGTAAACGTCAATCTGGTAACGTTGTGAAATAGAGACGGATGAGATTAGAAAAATAAACCAAATTCTAAAAATAGAATATTTGTGTTTGTTAGTGTTGGTCACTTCTGAGTATAATATACAATAACAGAAAAGCTAATAGAAAAGAAAATTGCAATTTAGCTGCATTACATTCGAGGCCATACTTGGGTATGATAGCTAAGCGGTCATTACTTGGTATTGTTAAGTTTGTAATGTAAAAAGAAGCCCAGGTTTGATTAAGCGACAATCTGACAATTATAAGACACAAATAATAATACAATTTAAAAAAAAATGGAAAATCACTGAAGACGAATGTCCCATAAAAAAACGCAGGAACTAGTGTAGTCTGATTTAAAAATAAATAGTGTTTATAATTTTTAGAGAAAAGCGTGTATTCTTCTTAACCTCAACCTTTCTATATTTATCATGTAGGTTTTAAGAAAATTTAGTGCAAACCTTCCTTAACGCTTTTCTCGAATTCGATTTTTTGGTGCATATGTCAAACCGATAATAAGCGGACGATATATGTGCTGCAGAGATAATAGAGGGAATACACGGTTAACAGAAGAACCCAATAATATCACGAATAATATAGGTAAAATATGGTTAATAGCAAGAATGATAAAATATTTTATCATTCTTGGTTAATAGAGGTTTAAAACATTCAGCATGGCTATTAACAGATGTACATCGATAATGGAGACCCGTATAATCAGGGTTCAACTGTACTATAACTTACTTATATGAACTATATAGTATATTGTCTATTTAAATTATTGATTAATTATAAATTATAGATTTTTTTTATCCATTTTCTTGTTTGTTTTTGTGTAAATAACTTAAACTGATAATGTTAGAGATGTTGTTGCAGCGGAGTTACTTTTTTCAAAAATGTTAATGTTTATTTGAAATATTTTCCTAGATTATCTAAACTAATAAGTTTATATTTTGTATATTTCATATCATAGAATAAAGTGGTTGTGGTAGATGGCACAAGAGTTAAATTACAAATTTGGGATACTGCTGGTCAAGAACGTTTTCGTAGTGTAACCCATGCTTACTATAGAGATGCTCATGGTAAGATAAAATATTTAAGTTTAAATAAAAATTATTTTGTTACAATCAGAGTTTTTAAAGAATTTATTATTGTTTGAACATTTTTATATACATATGTATTTTAAGAATGGTAATTGAGTTGACCTATTTTCACTCAAATGCTAGAAATAATCGGGAATTTTAAAAAATTAAATATCTAAAAAAAATTCAGAACTAGTTCTGCGTTTTTAATGTAATAGAAAACTTAATTTATATAAATATCAATAAATTTTTATATTTTTTATAAAAAAAAAACTTAGACTAATATTTTCTTCAAAACTAATTCGAGTTACACGATTAAACTTTTATTTAACATTTTTATAAATGAAAGACTTTTCTCACTGACCTAGTCCGCAAGGATGGGTTTTTTATGGAAATTTCTACAGGGAGGGACAAAAAATGGAAGACTTTGCATTGGTGGCCTGCACAAACTCTTTTTGCTAAAATGCTGAAATTTTAGTACACAGAGATAACCAGTACTGGCAAAGCGTTGGCGACGGTCGTTTATGCGTTGGCAGAATGTGGGATTAATAATCCCACATTCCTGTTACAAGATTGATTGCCACCGTTGACATAACGTTGGAAATTCAAAAAATTTGGTGCTTTTAAAATATCTTAAATTCAATTAATTTTAGGAAATGTTTATAAAACACGCACCTTTCAAAAACAGCAACCCAGTTCGGTCTTAGTCTTCTAAATAATAATTCCTGATTGAACTTTTAATATAAAATATCAAAAAAAATATAGTTGTAATATTGGTAAAAACAATAAGGAACAAGAATTTTACGGGTAATACTTTCAAAACATTGTGTTTTTCTAGAACAATATTAGTTGTAACTTTTGAAATTTCTAACAGGGTCGGTTTTACAAAATAACAGTGGTATGCCAGTACTATTTTTTACCTGTGTAGTTTCTTTGAACGAAAACCAATGAAATTTTTCAGTAAATCAATGAAGCTTTTCTTCACAAACAGAGCAAGGGCAAACCCCTTGGTGGCCTGCACAAGCCCCTTTGGTTAAAAGCTGAAATTTTTTAGTAAATCAATGAAACTTTTTTTTCTGAAAATAAACGAAAATTTTAAAAAGTTTCAATAGACGGATTCCAGTGCAATTTCATTAATTTAATGAAAAAATGCATTAATACCATGCTGAAAACTCTCTCAGTGTTTGTTTTTATAAATCTCCCCCTTGTCTGCCTGGACCGCGTAAGCGAGAAACTTGAAATTTAATATGTGGGTTCCTAATCCCGCGTATACATCCCTGAAGTCACCCACTTGGCGGCCTGTCCTAACCGCTAAAGCAAAGAATTTGAAATTTAAAATGTGTTAGTTAAGGGGAAAAAGTCTCTTTAACGACCTAGTCAAATCGCTGAAGCTAGGAATTTTAAGTATGATTTTAGGGTTCCTTGGAAATTCCTACGGAAAGAACAAACATTGAGAGCTCTTGACGGCGTGACTGTACCGTTTTGGCTAGAATATCTAGACTTTATAAAAATTCCAAGAAGAATATCCTCCGTCATTTAGGCCATACTTCAAGAAACACACATTTTAAGTTTAGACCTTTAGCCTAAGGGTTTTGGGCAGGAAGCCTCTTTAGCGGGGCCAAATTCGAGGGAACAAATATTTTTGATTTCAAATTTCTAGCCAAAGCTGTTTGGGCAGGCCTATGAAGAGATTTGTCCCCTTTTCACCGCTTCCCGTATTAATTTCGGAAAATACCATTTCAGCAGATGGACATGGTTGCGACTTGGATGCAAGTGCAGGTTTATAGTCAATACTTTTATTTGCAAAAAGACGAAATGTAGATATTTAAAACTAGAGAATATACAATCTGTGTTGCAACAATGTAATCTACTTCACCTAAGTTGATTACAATAAAGAGGCATAAATTTCCATATTGATACAATTTACTTAAATTTTTTAAATGACACACCAAAACCCCAGGGGACGTGAACTTATTTTTTAATCGCAAAATCCAGTGGTGTACTCCGTTTTAAAAGGTTTTGTTAAAATAAAACAATATTTCAATTTTAAATTTGCATTGACTCAATCGATTGTTTAAGTGTATTTTAAGTAAAAGACATCGAAATCTCTTTTGAAATTACTTTATTCAGTGTCTATATGTCGAATCTCAAAGCTAAAAAAGATGACCGTCCATTTTGAGATGATGTTTTCGAAAGAAATTTGAAGATTCAACCCATATGAAACTGAACCAACAAATGATAGTATAAATGAAAGGTTATTATCCTGACGTTTCGGATTGTATATAAATGAATTTCATTGTCCTAAAAATGGACGGCCATCATTGCTAGACTTAATTGTAGACAAATAAACAATATATAAAGTCATTTCAAAAAATATTTTAATACCTTTTAATTAAAATACACTCAAAAAATTGCTTGAGTCAATGCGAACTTGAAATTGAAATATCTTTTTTTATTTTGCACTAACCTATTAAAACGGAGTACACCACTGGATTCTAAGCTCCAAAATTAAGTTTACGTGTCCCGGGTGTATGGTTTGTTATTTTCATATACTAGTGTAATCCATGCTTTAAAACTCTGCACAAAATATATAATTCTCTGTATCATATTATATTTACCATATGTTATATATTTTACATTTTAGCTTTACTTTTACTATATGATGTTACTAATAAAACTACATACGATAACATAAGGGCCTGGTTATGTGAAATTAGAGATTGTGCCCAGGAAGATGTGGTTATAGTACTAATAGGTAAGTATTGCAAAAAGGCGCGGATCCAGCGTTTTCTATTTTGGGGGCAGGTTGGGGTTTTTTTAATCAATTTTTTTTTTAAATATTTGGTCTTTTTTCGATAATCTGCATAATCTGTATGCTTCTTGTATTTGCCAAATAGAGGACGAAAAATAATGAAAATTTTCAGCAAACTAATGAAACTTTTTTTACTAACTTTCTTAAAGAAACTTTTCCATTGAGTGGATGAAACTTTTAATAAATAAAATTATATTTTTCCTAAAATTTTATGAAAATGTGTATTAGTTTAATGAAATGTTTCAATGCACGAGAACCAGTTCAACTTCATTGGTTCTATGCAAAAAAATCATTAATATCATACAGAGAATTGTCTCAGTGTATTATAATACACTGAGACATATTTAATAATTATTAAATATGACGAATACCCAAAAAATCATTATCATTTTTGTCGAAAAAAAATCGAGGAAATTTATTTGACTTTGATATGTTTTACAGAATAATTTCGGCAGTTTATGATAAACACAACCTAAAAAAGTGTGGTTGTTGAAGATAAGTTCTATATAGACGAAATTTTAGTGGACGAAAAATAATGAAACTTTTCACTAAACTAATCTAACTTTTCTTTAAAAAGTGTACGCAGATTTATAAAAATTAATGAAAAGCTTATTACTTTTTATGAAACTAGTTTTCTAATGAGTCAATGAAACTATATTTTTTTTAAATTTATGAAAACTTGCATTACTTTATTTGAAAGTTTCAGTAAACGAGTTTCAGTTGCTTCTATACAAAAATTTATTAATATCATGCAGAGAATTCTCTTAGTGTAGTATCCGACCGAGCATTTTGCCCAAAAATTATATTTTATCGTTTTTTGGCATTTGGCATTGCACAGCGAGAATTATCTGCATGATATTAAACAAAATTTGCATTACATCAATGAAATCGAAAATGTTCATTAATTTATTGCAAGTTTACATAAAATTGTTGAAAAAATATAATTTTAGTTACGTAGAATTTCTTACACTCAATTAAGAAGTTTCATTAAAAACTGGTTTCATAGAAAATATGAAACATTTAATTAATTTAAAGAAGCTTTTTATTAATTTTACTGAAATGTTCGTTAATGTTGTGTAGAAAAGTTCCATTGATGTACAGATACATTTGATTATTTTTCGTTCAACCAAATTTTCTCTGTGTCAAATTTAAAAGAAAGAGACTAAAGCTGTAAAAGCAAACTGAATGCCAAACTTGCAATGGTCTAGCATAGAGTTGTCCCCAAGTGTCTATAGGTTTGATTAAAATGTTTACAAAATGTTAATGGGTATTTTGTTAGGGCACTTTTCGTATTTCACAAAACCACTTTCACAAAATGTGTAGATGATACCCTTTTCGAGTAATCTTAAAATAGTTGAAAAAATTAAACCAAACTTTTTTGGACGTCAACGAAATTTTGTATAAATAATGACCACTGTAAGACTATTACACACAGAGCAAAAATATGGTTTAAGTGTATCATATTATAATTGGGAATTCGTAATAATTATACTATGGCCATAATGATCATTATATGATCCTTAGTTATCATAATATCTAATAATATTAATTATATTTATTTATTATAATGACGATCATAAATACTATAATAAAATTCAAATTCCAATCTTGACATGATGCTCCTAAACAATATTTTATTCTGTGTGTATATTAGCGTGTCCCTTAAAAATATATTTGTCATTTTATTGCAAATGGTTCGTCATGGAAGAAAAGTTCTGAATTTTTAAAAAATTTATTTCTCATTTCATTTATTCATTTAATATCCTCAAAACTATTCAGATATAGAATTCTGAATTCATTGCATGTCATTAACCCACTTTTGCCTAAAATTAATAATGACCCACGGATTTGATTAAAATGCTAAATATAGTTTTTTAACTAATTAAATAATCGTTTTAAATATCTAATTTGGAGATACGTATGTATTGCTATTTTTATAATAGTTTTAAGTAAAAAAAAATAATAATTGCAAAAATTATAATTGGTGTTTGTAAAGGCTCCGCCATCTAACGTTTTTTTTTTCAACTAGTGCTTATTTCGTGAATGGTAACACTTAGCTCATGTCTGATTTGACAGATAATTAGTTGTATCCTTCCGCTGAACGAATGTGGTCCGTATGTTCGTTATCTTGTGAAAAAAGTGAAAGAAACTGGCATCCTCATCGATAAACCAAAGCGTGAAAAACCAAAAACAGTGCGTACACCCGAGAATATTGCTGCTGTGGCAGAAAGTGTGCGTGAAGCGCCATCAACATCAATTCACCGTCGTTCTCAACAATTGAACATTTCGGAGACATCATTGAGATGAATTTTGCATAAAGACCTTGGTATGACGCCATACAAAGTGCAATTGGTTCAGGAGTTCAAAAAAAAAAGTTATTTAGCGGACCATTTATTATTTTGTGAAAAGTTGAACAAAATTTTAATATTTTCATCAAAGTTTGCATAAATTTCGGAAATATATCACTTAAACTTGATTAAAAATTATTATCTTTACTTTTATTTAAATGACATTTAACCCTTAATGACCTGGGGACAAAAAAAATCCATTAAACATAATTTAATAAAACTAGACTCCGGGAAAAAAGTTTCATCAAATTGATGAAATTGTTACATAAATCGTTTGTTTTCATCATAAATATGATGAAAAAGTTTCATATACTTTGTGAAATCAAATTTTAGCTTTTTATTGAAGTTTTTATTTTTTGTTTGAAATTTAGGAAACATCATTTACATTTTAGAACGTTTAAAACTTAAAACTAAAAGAAATTATTTGAAATTCTGAAACATTGAATAGTATATGAGTGTGCTTAAATTTAAAATTAAAATATTTTTAATATAATATAAAATTTCGAAATTTGAATTGAAGTTTTTTAAAAGGAAAATAATTTTTTTTAATATCTAAAAAAAAATTTAAACATTGTATACTAACTTACGAAAATTTTTCATTATATTTATGAAAAGTTTCTTAATATATTAAATATGAAACATTTCAAAAACATTTTTGAAACTGCATCATCCTATTTATGAAATATTTCATAACATTTATAAAGCACTTCATAAAAAGTTATGAAACTACTTCATCATATTTATGAAACATTACATTAATATGAAGAAGACTGTCATCAATTTGCACTTTTATGAAACAGCTTCATCATATTTATGAAGTGTTACATTGGACGAAAATCACTGAGTGTAAAGGAGTGTAAATAAAAGTAAAAATAATTATTTTGTGCAATTTGATCCCTATAGGGTTAATGCTTTCACTTTTGACCATAAAAGACCCACTAGGAAATTTACAGAATGATTTCCTTCAGATTTTGATTAAATTTGGATATGGGCATTTCCAGGATCGCGAACGGGACATTCGTACGCACTCAACTTGAAAAAAAATATGAAAACTCAAATTTTTTTTTAACTTTTTATAAATATTTAATAGCATTTTAGTAGAACAATTTTTGAGAACAAAAAGAAAATTATAAAATATGAACGTTCTCCAAATATTTTGGATAAACTTGCGATCGCGAACGGGACAAAAAATGTAAGTCATTTTTTTCGGTGTGTGGTTTTGTTTAAAACTCTGCGAATTTCGTCAGTTTATTAAATGGAGATTAATTTTTAACTAAAGCAGAGATATAAAGATTTTATTTAGCATTTTGTTTTTTTTAATTATCCTTATTATTATTTTTTTTAAATATTTTTTTAGAATCGCGAACGGGACATCGCGAACGGGACAATGATTCCAAAGGCATTTTTTAGGTTTAAAATTTTTTATTTATAAGTATAAAAAATAAATAAAACAAGATATATTCCAATGATAACAAAAATAAAAGAATTATTATTTTATTTTCATTTTAAAAGATATTACAGTTTCAGCTCCATGGATATCTAAGTTTGCGTTGCAAGGAAACCAATGAAGTTTTCGTGTACCGGTTATATATGGTAAATTATTCCATTTATCTGACAAAAAAGAAGCCTTATCAATTTCATTTTCATCTACGTATAAAATAATGATTCCTTTAACGGTTTGCTTTGCACACTGATAAAAATCCGATGCATCTTTAAGGCAAATATTTTTAGTTTTTGTGAGCTGCCAAATTTTCCGCTTAATTACGGCTCCAACGCCATCGACTGCACCTTTTCCGTGCGATGTTGCAAAAAAATTCCATTCAATATCTTCGCATCCAAATCTTATTTTAAAGTCCATTAAACTATAAATTATAAATTTGTTTTTAAACTGGCAACTGCTGCCGTCAGAAAATATAAATATTTTGTTAACATATCCGTGTTTTTGTTTTAGTTCCTCGAGTATTTTTGTCAAGAAAATATAGACATCAATTTTGCTGTGTTTTAAACTATTACTTATAATAGCAAATGATTGAGTTTTATTAACAGTCCATGCTACGCAAGTAAAAATTGATACTTGCTTGTAGTTAAAGTGTGCGCTTTGTATCTCATTTTGGAATAAAATCCGATAGTTTTCGGCAAAATCTAATTGTAATACCAGCTCATTTTCTTTTAAATTATTCTTTGTGGTGTCAAAGTGATTCTGTTGAACTCTCTTAACAAAGAAATGTTGCTTAAACTTAGGTAACTGCACTTCTAATTCATTAATCAAATCTGAAAATGGACCAACAGTGTTCGTTAATGTTATTCTGTCGTTAACTTTTCTCCAATGCTTCCATTGTATTTCTTCATCCATTTTATTTAAATAGGCAAGGGGCAACAATTCACTTTTTAAATCGGTTACACATCTTCCACAACGGTTCGACATACAATTTTTATTTTCAATATTGCAACAAACTGATTTTAGAAAATGTTGATGACCACCAGAAAAAGATTTAACAATTTTAGATTAGCCATCCAATAAAAACGCAAAGTTGGCGTGGTAAATGCAAACGCACATATTATGTGGCATTTTGCTACTTAGCTGAACATGTCTGGGCCGACAACTGTAAAAGAAAGACTTACTGACAGGTTCACTGGTACATTCATTTTTATAAATTTCATATGTTTCGGCCACTGTTAATAACATAAATCTCTTCGCAATAATTTCTCCATCTACGATCAGAGTATCTTTTTTACCAGCAGATTGAACGCTAATGTCACTAGAAACAAAAAAGTTCTGTACTTCATTTATTACTTGAGAATTTTCTATTACAGGTTTCTCAAAAATAGCTGCCTGACCATACTTTGCAAATAACGCTTGTACAATTTTCGTTCTTTTTGCAGCTTCCTTCGGCAACGCCATTTCGGCCTTCTTTAACGCTTTTCCAAAAGACTGTTTGCTGTTATATGGCTCTAAAGTAATGTTTGTCTCCTTTCTTTCATTTGCTATACGTATGCGCATTTTTTGTTTCTTTATACGCTCCTTTTGACGTAAGCTGTTAAGCACTTTCTTATTATTACTCGCCAATTGTTTGAGCTTTGAGCGATGTTTTTTCATTCTTTCTGCCGCCTTCTCTAGGTACTTCTTCTTCTTAATGGGATTGTTTTTTATTCCTTCCATGTATTTCTTTTGGGCAATTTCTTTACCTCCACAACGACTCTCCATCTGCACAAACAAATTTTATTTTTATCACAATATGTATTATTTTTTGAAAAATTTAACACTTACGATCACGAACGGGAAACACTTTAAAAATCAA
The DNA here is from genome assembly GCA_021234595.1 of Delia radicum. Taxonomy (NCBI): domain Eukaryota; kingdom Metazoa; phylum Arthropoda; class Insecta; order Diptera; family Anthomyiidae; genus Delia; species Delia radicum. Next base: position 51,286,992 of record CM037853.1, read on the forward strand.
TAAAAAAAATATTTATGGATCAAAATGTTTTAGGTTTGGTTTTTTTAAATGATCTCGGTTATTTTGTTTTGAATTGTAAATATCAAACTATTCCGATCAACGTTCACGGAGAACTAAACACAAATGCTTATTTTCGGTCGCGAACGGGATAGAAGAATGTAGTACAAAGAATCTCTGAATTATACCGTTATTCGGAGTTTGCTTGATCTCTACTGTGGTGTTTTTAAATATTTATTGTTGGTATATTTAGTCTATAAGAAGAGTGCAATCGACATGATATGTAACACTTAGAAATAACTCAAGGAAAAATGTCAATTAAAAACGCTAAAACCAAAAAAAGCAAAGCTGCTCTTTGCAGACCACTTTTCTTAAATTACAAATGGTAATATGTATTTAATTAGGTATATTCTTAAAATCCAATGCATGAACCAACTCAATTTTCTCAGAAAATTCTTTTTTCTTCAACTTTAATATTTTGGTAGCGGTTGACCTTTCTGTGGAAATACCCATATGTGATAAAGTATACTAAACGAACCAACAAGCGCAATTTCATTTATCATACTAATCAATTATTTCTATTTATTTTTCTGTTTGATTATTTGATCCATAGTTTCGGGTTCAATGTATATAAATTTAATGATTTTTTTTTAAATTAATCCCAACTTTTAAATATATTTTCAAATGAAAATTTTTGAATTTGTTAATAAAATCATTATGATTTCGTGATAAATTTTAAACTTATCTGTTTGATTTCGCTCTAAAGTTTTAGCTGTTGTAGGATCGATGTATTGGGATCATAAGATTTTTTTTGAGGTTTATTGAAATTATGATCAAGGATGGGTGGGCAGAAGACGAATGCAATAACATCTCGCTTCGTCGAACATTTTCTTGACAATTTTTGGTTGTCAGTATTGGCACTACTCTTTTTATTCTTTTTTTCCTTTTGATTCTTAATGACCTTCCCCCGGTTTTTTTTTATCTCGGTTACATAAAAACCTGTTGCACGTATAATGAAATATTTTATAAGTGGCATTATGGTACTGGGTGGATTGAAGCCTTGAACCCCCCCCCCCCCCCCCCCCCCATTCCACGAGCATTAAGACCGAAGTAAAAACGTGCACCAGCTTCATGTCAACATAGTCAACACCTACCATTTTCAAACCTTAGTTACATGCTACATTATAAAATTGGTGCATAAATTGATTTTTTTCCAATAATTATTTCGAAACTCTGGAGATCAATCTTTCAAAATTTGTTAATTACCGGTTATAGTCAAGGTGTTGAATAATTTTAATGTTTTTAAATAACTTAATTATCATTATCCAGTAAAAACAGCTGTTTAAAGGTATTGGGTCGAAAAAGGAACACTGTGTCAGTAATGAGTTAATCATTTTCTTAATTTCACTAAAAGTGATTTTGAAAACTAAGAAGAGTCACCTAACAACATATTTAATAACATTTTGTCCACATTTTAATCACACCTAACGACGCTTGAGGACATCTGTGACTAACATAAATAATACATAAACAAATTAACTTAATTACATTAATTTATATCTCTCTATATGATATCTAGGCAACAAATCGGATTGTAGTAGCAGCGAGAGACAAGTAAAACGAGAAGATGGTGAACGTTTGGCACGTGAACATAATGTACCCTTTATGGAAACATCAGCAAAAACAGGACTTAATGTTGAATTAGCATTTCAAACGGTTGCTAGGTAAATATTTAAAAAGGGCAATTTAAACAAAAGCAAAACAAGTTGTTAAAATTAAATAAAAAATGTTTCTTTCCCAAAAAAACAGGCAATTAAAAAACCGTGGCTATGATAATGGTGATGATGGTAAATTCAATGTTCATGAATTTGTACGAGATAATACAAAGGCAAAAAGTATATGTGCTCAGTGTTCTTTTTAATTTTCATAAAACCAGAGTATTTCGGTTTCTTAACAAACTCAACCTCTAATTCCCCCCAAAAAAAAAAAAAAAAAAAAAAAACTTAGCAAAAAAAATATGTTATTTACTTATTATTTTATTATTATTTTTGCATTATTTTTTAAAACATTAATCATCTTTAGAATCTAAGATTCATATTTCACATATTTTTTGAGTCTTTTCCATTTATGTAATTTAAGTATGGTTGAAATTATACATTGTAATTGGTTAGGGCAAGTGGATTTCCTTACAATGAAATACAATTTCCTGTCAAACCAAATTAATTGTAACAATATTTCAAATTTTTTTGTTTTGTTTTAATTTCTTACATTTTATTTAGTTTTTTTTTTGTAAACGTGGAAAGATGAAACCATACAGGGGAATTTTTCATTACCATTAGTTGATACTAATAAAAATGAAAAAAATGTCATTACCATTTAATGATAATGAAATATTTTCCATTAGAAATTTCATTATTAATGATAATGAAATCACAGTTATGCACAAAAAAAAAACTAATTACAATTGATAAAAAAAAGCGTTTGTTTACAAAAATATCTTAGGTTGGAAACAGGGTTAAAAGTAAAAATTCATAATTTGTTTTAAAGATATTGTTTTTAATTCGAAACAATATGGAATAAAACAAGTAATGAGTGGAATTGTAGTACTTAATATTGGTAACAAAATTTAATGGAATGGAGAATTTGTGGAATTTTAAAACTAAACATGAAGAACGATATGGAATAGGGAACGAGTGGAATTGAAACTTCAGTTATAGGTTACGAAATTGTATTGAACTGGAAACGAACTTTGTTTTATCGAAGTATCTTAATTTTATAAAAAAAAAAATCACACTGTGGCCACTTCGAAAAAAATAAAATACTTGGGATCTTTTCTGGAGCTAGCTTACTTGTATTATTGGTGTATATCAATACTCCTACGGAAAAAAAATGTTGTCCCTTTTGCCCTATATCGTTTAACTTTGGAGATACTGGCCATTTAAAAAAACTCCATTTTATAAAATGGCTAGTATCTCAACACTAAGAGAGATATCGCCAAACGGACAAAAACTTATTAAAACTTGACTCATGTAACAAGTACCGATAATATAATTGTGATAAGTGTTCTGATTCCACTCGTTCCCCGTTCCATTCCATAAAGTTTCATTTTGGACCAATGTTCCAATTTATTATCGGAGTTTTTAAATTTGTATTTTCATGTAAGTATGTATATGGGTAAACAAATGAATATCTTCGAGTGTGGAGCAAAAATTTTGTTCATTTTGCTATATCTCGCTTAGTTTCGGAGATTTTTTATCGGTTTTTATGCATTGTCGGTTTTTCTAAGAAGTTAAATTTTCGAATATAGAATAACCCGGGTTTTTGTTGTTGAATGCCCAGTTTCTTCTGAACTATTATTTTTTAACTTCAATATGTTAAAAACCGTAAATTTACAAAAATCATCGGTAAAACGGAATGATCTGAACAATTTATAAAAAAAATAAGTTTTTTCATAAAAGTTGTTCATGCAAAATAGCTCTTTTTTATAAAAATTACTCATATTGAAATTTAAAATTTCCATAAACCTAAAGTTTATTAGTTTTCTATGTTATTTTTTAATTGTTCTTATGTCATTTTATATTAACAAAAAAAATATTTAAAATTTTTTAAATAAGAAGCACATTTTTTTTTTTGTTAAATATGTTTCATTTGATTCGTTTTCAATAATGAACAGTTTTAAATAATTTTTTTTGAATTATTTTGTATCTCAGACAAAATTATTATTGTATTATTAAAACCATAAAAAAATGTTCTTTATTTGATAAAAATAATAATAACTTTTTTTGATAATAATAAAAACTTTTCAAATAGAAAGCTTAAATGATTATAATAAAAAAAAATGTATTTCTGAGTATAATTGCATAACATTTAAAAGCCAGTTAACTAGTTAACTCAAACTCCAGAAACCGAATCCGGAGTTTTATAAATTTCAACTATTTGGAAAACCGGTTTTCGAATAATCGATCACCTTAGATATCGACCATTTAAAAAAAACGCATTTTATAAAATATCTTATGTCTCAAAAACTAAGCGAGACATCGAAAAACGTACAAAATTTTTGCAACACTTGATTTATGTAACACGTGCCGATAATACAAATCTGTTAAGTGTTCCGATTCCCCGCGTTCCCCATTACATTTCATATCGATTTATTTTGGACCAATGTGTCTGCTTAAATTTGTATTTTAATATAAGTATATGGGTAAACAACTACCCTGTGGTAGTTTCATAAAAAATTAATCCGCCCGGATATTTCCCGGACCTAGTCTATTTGTATTATCAGGGTGTATTAATACCCCTGTGGGGCAAACATTTTTTCCGTTTTGCATTTACTCGTTCCATTCCATTTCGTTCTACTTTACTTGGTTACAAACCAGACTGAAATTTTAATATCTAGATAATTTCTGTAGTTGTGGGCTTTACATCCCTGATTTTAGCGATTTTTTCACAATTTGAAAAGCCTATTTTTCAATGTTACTTATTTTTTATTTGATTCGTTGTTAATGGCAGTGAAATTTAAATCCATTTTCATTAATCAATGAAATTAAATCCTCAAATCATTATCATCAATTATAAAAATGATAATGAAAATAATTTCATTACCATTGATATCAATGTAATAATAATGAAATCATCATTTCATTAGTCCAATTAATTCATTAGTCCCATATATGGATGAAACTTAATAAGGACATACAAAGGTTAAAGAAATTCAATTGCTTTAAATTTAGCTTGAAGTGAACAAAATAGCACTTTTTATTTAACAAAAGAATTTTAAAATTGAATTTTTCTATAGTTTTTGCAAGAGTATGATTTTAATTTCTTGAAATTCGAAAACAATGCAAAAATAAAATTTGATTTCAACTTGAATTCCAGTAAAAACGTTTTTGGGAATTTGATAACTTTAAGAATTTTTATACACAAAAGAAGATTATTAGATCAATTAAATTTATGAAATGTTTCAGTAAATCTAGTACTTTACTTTTTAAAAATAAAATTCTTTTGAAGAAATATAAAGGGCCCGCCAAATAACTTTTTTTTTTTGAACTCCTGAACCAATTGGACTTTGTATGGCGTCATACCAAGGTCTTTATACAAAATTCGTCTCAATGATGTCTCCGAAATGTTCAATTGTTGAGAACGACGGTGAATTGATGTTGATGGCGCTTCACGCACACTTTCTGCCACAGCAACACGCACTGCTTTTAGCTTTTCACGCTTTGGTTTATCGATGAGGATGCCAGTTTCTTTCACTTTTTTCGCAAGATAACGAACATGCGGACCATATTCGTTCAGCGGAAGGATAAAACTTATTATCTGTCAAAGCAGACATGAGCTAAGTGTTACAATTCACGAATTAAGCACTAGTTGAAAAAAAAAAACGTTAGATGGCGGACTCTTTACAAATTAAGGGATTTGAGAGGATTATGCATTTTTAAGATTTTACATTTTTAAGATTTAGATAATACTACATAATATACTTTAATATAATACTTTAAGATAATACTACATTTACACTAACTAACCAGTTGTAGTTTCTGAACACTTTTTTTTTATTTACTTATAAACTTCTTTAAGTGGGGGGTACTTACGATCAATATTATTGATAACATTTTTTAAATTCAACTTATCAGCAAAAAAATATTTAAAAAAAAAATATTCTGATTGGTTGTTTTTGAAAACTTGAAGATTTTGGTTGTAGTGAAAATTGTGCTCTAATTTTGAAAATATTTTGGAATATGTTTGTTCATCCGGTATTTATTGGATTCTGAAAAGTAAAAACTAAATATTTTTCAATGCAGAAAATAAAAAATTATCGTTTATAGTTTATACCAAAAATATACGAAAGATTTTCATTATTTTTGTAAAATTCGGCAATTCTTAGCTAAACTGAATTTCGTATAATATACGAAATATTTGTATATATTACGAAAAAAAAATAACTACGAAAGTATTTTTCGTAAAATATTGATTGAATTTTTTTGTAATTAAAACGTTATAAATGATTTACATTTCATGTAATTACAACTAGTAATATAAAAAACTAACAAATAATATTATTCTAAAGCTATATACAGTTCAAGTTAAGTCCACTAAATCTTGCGGTTTATGGCGTTTGAGCCTACGAGTATAAAGTGAATTGTTGCTTACAGTAGCAGCTTGTGTATTTATATGATCTTGTAATCGTTTCGGATGTGATGAGGCATATTTTTGAATAGTCTAATACACAGTGCTTACGCCTAAGTCCCTGTGTATATCTGAATTTCGTATGTACCTTTGTACGAAATTCTGATCTACACATGGACTTAGGCGTAAGCACTGTGTATTAGACTATTCAAAAATATGCGTCAATATGCATTAACTATACTCTTTAGTAAAGGGTCCGCCAGCTGAGTCAGCCATTTGAATGAAATTATTTTCCATTATTAACCGGAAGGATTGTACTTTCAAATAAAAAAAGAAATTTGAGAAAATATTCAGTAGTTTTTTTTATAGCATTTTCAAAAAAAAAAAAGTTTTTTGGCGTATCCTTTACTTTATTTTGAAAACGTTGAATATTTTCGATGTGAGTTTTTGCTGCACATCCCCAGAGTTGCACTCCGTAGCACCACACAGGTTTAATGATTTGATTGTAAACAAGAAGTTTATTTTTAATTGATAAATGAGCGACTGTAACTGGTGAAATTTAAGGTTCAGTTCTGCAGTTTTAATTTTGATGTGTTCCTTCCACTTTATTTTGGCGTCTAGGGTCATTCCTAGGTATTTGGCATAATTAGTGTGAGGGATTGATTTTTTTCAGTGTAAGAACATTTTGATAAATATAATGTATTTCATTTTATAAAATTATTTCATAATAAAGCAACCGGAACATAGAAATTTTTTCGTAAAATATAAAAGAAAAATATTCTTAAAATGTGAAGAAAATTTCGTGTATTTTACGAAAGATTTTCGTGGTGCGAAACAACGAAAGTTTTTGGTAGAATATAAAAAATATTTCGTAAAATGCACACAAAAATTTTGTAATTTCGTATATTTTACGACATTTTTTCGTATTGCGAAACACGAAAATAAATTCGTGAACTGCACACACAAATTTCGTAGGTTTCGTATATTTTACGAAAGATTTTCGTGGTGCGAAAAAACGAAACATTTCGTACAGTGTATGAATTACGCATGGATTTGTTGCATTGTAGATTGAATTTAAAAACAATAGAATCGTGAGCTTATTTACTGATTGCCCGTTTACTCGAAATTCTTGCTATTTTTACTGCAATTGAAAAGTTTGGTTTATCTTTTGTATTGAAATTTTACAGCTGTAGCAAAAGTTGTAAATTGTAGTAAATAAAAAAACCAACCACTCTATGTAAGTGTGAAGGAAAAAAAAAAAATTTTTTTAACTTAATATAAAAAATTACAAATTATGATTTTATATAAATTTGAAATTACAATTAAAAATCATAAACTTTTTTTTGAAAATTAATTAAAAATGTTGAAATTTAAAATATTTAATATATTAAGGATTGTGACAGGTGGCTATATTATATTTGGCTTACGATTTAATTCACCAAAAGATTTTACAAAAAAACTGTTTAAAGTTTATGGAGAATTAAAAAAACAGTTTAGCCACTCCTCACACGCCTACTAAATACAACCCAGTAAACAAAAATGTTCTCTTCTAATTTGGCATTTTTAACGATTAATTAAAAGTTGGTTTAGCAGAGTAAGAAAGTAATCTAATTCTGATTCTTGGGAAATTTGTTTCATTTTATTTCTTTGGAAGTTGCTTAAGCAGATATTATTCCTTAGAAGTTGTTTTTTAGCGTTATCTAAACTGCTTCCTTATAATGACAACCCAATAATAAATTCATCAAAGAAATTGCTCAATTTGAATCATTGTATGGCAGAACAATTTTTGTTGAAAAATTATACCTTAAACCCCCAAATATTTTATTTCCTACCACAAACAAGTACAATTATTATTTAAAAAAAACAAGGAATTTGTATGGCCAAATAGGACAAACCTAAATTTAAAATATAAAACAATAAAATTAAAAAGAAAATAATTTATTGGTACCTTAAACCTAAATAAAATCCCCACAATAAAAAAAAACTATTGATACAAAAAAATATCTATATTCAAACTCAAATTGTTAATCTGCACATTTTCCTATTAATAAAAAGTTGTTGCGCAAAAAAAAATTTAAATATTTGGAAATTGTTAAAATAAAAAAAAAAAAACTATCAAAATTATCAAAATCTGGAAAACTTAAATAATTTCTGTTAGTCCCGGTTCACACACGGCAATTTTACTTGCGCAAGTCTTGAGTTTATAGACGAGGGAGGAAAGTAAGGGTAGTAGGGGCTACAGACTTGCCCGTACTCCAATTCGGTTTTGTTTTGTCATCCGCAATTTTCAACACGAAGTTGGTTACAGACTTGCCCGTATTCCAATTCCGTTTTGTTTTGTCATCCGCAATTTTCAACACGAAGTTGGCTACAGGTTGAGATACGAAAATTGCTGAAACAAACTTTTCCTGTGTGAACACAAAAGCAAGTTCAAAGAAGAATTGAAGAAAACTTGCGCAAGTAAAATTGCCGTGTGTGAACCAAAACTTAGATTTCAAAACAAAAAAAAACATTCACAAGCATAAACTTTTTTATTTACAGGCTGAAACATTATTGGCTTAAGTGACTTAAGTCAGGTATTGGTATTAAACATAAATTAAAGTTTTTTTAAAATAATATTTCCAAATTTTCGTTTCATTCCAACAACTGAGTTAAGTCACTTAAGCCAATTTTATTTTAGCCCCGAAGTTTTGTTAACAAAAAAAAAAGAAAAAAAAATAATAAAAACACAAATATTGTTGAATTTCCTAAACCATTTGTTAAGTTTAAAATTCATTTAAATTTAAAATAAAAAATTAAACTATATGTAAACAAATAATTGGTCAATTTAAAGTATCATTTGCTTTAATATATTCAAATCAAATAAACCATATACATATTAAACATACTCAACAAAAAAAAAATATATTAAATATATGAAAAATAAAATTTGAACAAACAAATTAGGATCCTTTTTTTAACAGGTTCTGTTTAAAAAGTTTTAAAGAAAATTTCTAATTAAGAAAAATATATAATTTTTCTAATAAAAATTTTTAAAAGCTTTTTATTTTCTTCGAAAATTTTTAACAGAATCAATTTAATGTCCCTTTAAAATGGTTGAAAAAAAAACCAAAAAAATATTTGAATAAAATATTAGAATTTTTTTAAAATTGGCAATGTTTTGTAAAACCGAATTTCGTGATAAAAAAAAACTTTTCCAAAATATGGGGGCATTTCATTTCAAGTAACCTAACTTTTCTAACCGAGGTCTTGGGCTAGGAATGAAACTTGCACCAAGTTAAGTCCTATTAGGTAGTAGTTATGACATACAATTTCAGCGGGATCGGTCAAGAACTGTCCGAGTTTAAGGTTGTTGAATTTTGAGATTTTGACATTTTCGTCAAACAGCCGTTTTTTCGAATACATATAACTACCCAGCCAGAAAAATATGAACGGCAAAGCATTGGCCCAGTGCTTTCAACGGTTTTATGAGCGTTGGCAGAGCGTTGGATATCTGAAGATTTAAGTGCTTTGCCAACCCCAAAATGATAACACCGGGCAGGGCTTGGCCGTTCCTTTTTTAAAACGTTGGCAAAGCACTGGCAATAAGCGCTTTGCCAGTACCAAAAACATAATTTTAAAACGTTGGCAAACCATTGGTAGAACAACCAATAAAGTGCTTTTTTAATAATATAATAAGTGCTTTGCCAACCCCAAAATGATAACACCGGGCAGGTCTTGGCCGTTACTTTTTTAAAACGTTGGCAAAGCACGGGCAATAAGCGCTTTGCCAGTACCAAAACCAAAAACGACCAATAAAGTCCTACTTAGTAATTCACTTCAGTAAAGAGTTGTATTATTTATTATTAAATGATTTTGGTAATTTGAACAGAAATAACAATAGGCTTGCTTCAGCTAAGTTAATTACAAAATAACTGAATATTTTTTTTATGAAATTATTTTTGTGATAAGTTAGCACGATTTTTTACTACAATTTTACTAAAGAAAGAAATTAAAAAATAAATTTCTTAAGTTAAATTTTAGTACAAAAACTATACTTTGTTCTGACTATAATAGGAGACCTTAATATTCTTAACTTTAAATCATAAATTGCAATTTAGTTTTGAATTTTTCCACTCTTGTTGTGAACAAGGGATGTGCCACTGTTTTTATTAAGTTAACGGTTGAAAATTTTCTAAATAAGTACTGGCAATGCACTTTTTGCCAATGTTGGGAAAGCGTTTTCAGTCAGTACTGTGCCAGTGCTTTTTTATTTTTACGATTGTAAATTTTGTAAATCAAGTACTGGCAAAGCACTTTTTACGAACGTTGGCAGAGCGTTCTAAGCCAGAGCTGTGCCAGTGCTTTAACTGTTTTTACTGTTGTAAATTTTGTTAATGAAGCACTGGCAAAGCACTTTTTATTAACGTTGGCAGAGCGTTGTAAATCAGTGCTTTGCCAGCACTTTATTTGTTGGATCATTGGCAAATAGTGCTCTGCCAGTGCTTGATTTTTCAGACCATTGGCAATTTCTGGCTGGGTAATTATCTACTGTAGTTTTTTCTTAAATCTTAAAACAAATTTAAAAAAAAGTTTTGATTTTACTTTTGAAAAGTCAAAAATTTACTTTAACTCTTTTTTTCAAAAAGGGTATTTTTTGTTAAGCTTGGGTCTTTTCCCTTAAGAGCCTTGCGGTCGCTTAGTGGCAGACTTAGGCGACGTCAATTAATTTTCACAGTCATTCACTAGTGATATTTTTCTATATCATTAATAATTTCAGACCTACGCTCACACTTACTTGTAAGCTTAAATGCTTCCTTGAAAAATTTGTAAAATGTTTGATACCAAACATGGGGATAAGCAATAACATCTGGGTATTTAATTACAAGACAGTTACTCAGTTACGCCCAATTACATGTAATTAGACATAAAAAACTAATTGGCCTGTAATTAAATACTTAAATATTAGTATTATGTCTAAAGTCTGGTACTGGCAAAATTGAAAATTCTCCAAGGAAGCGTTTAAGCCCACCAGTGTGAGCGTAGGTCTGAAATTATTAATGATATAGAAAAATTTCACAAGTGCTTGATTATGAAATGTAATTGACGTCGCTCAAGTCTGCTTCCAAAGTAGGGTACTTTTTGCACCAAAAGTTTGAAGTGCTCGCAGTTTTTTGTTTTTTATTCGATTTTCATAAAATTAACACATTTGTAATCTGCTAGTAAACATGCTTGCGCTTGTGGTATATCTCTAAAAGTTCCTGAGATATTCCCATTTGAAAATATAAATTCCAAATTTAGTCCGAATCAGGTCTAGTTTTTGGGAATAACGGGACCAATTCAAGGCTAATTTCTTTTTTTTTAATTTGCGATGAAATACAAAAAAATAATACACTCAAAAGCTACATTATTTTAAATTATAAATTAAAAAGAAAAATCTAAATTTTGCGATTTTTCCCCAAAAAGCACCAACAATTTTATCTCTTTCTTTCTAATCATATTAAGTATGTATAATATTCTTAAATCTCTTTTTATGTGAAAGAGATTTGTGTTAACAAAATATTTGATTTGTATATACCCTAATGGGAATGGGACCGGTCGCTTCGTGCCAGAGACCGGTTCTCTGCTAAACCCTACCCTATGTAAACAACTGGCAACTTTAACATTGGCTTGTCATAGAAGGGGGTCATTTGTACTGCTTTAAGCCACATAGTGGCATACCACAGGACTAACCAAAGATGGGCATACCACAAGACTGTCGCAAAAGGGTCATGTCGTATAAAATAAACGAAAACTAAACACCTTCCAATGGGTAAAATTCTGGCCAACTGGCTTTTTCTTGTTAATAAGCATTCTGGTTAAATGGTATGTCCTCCCGTTACCATTCGCAAGATTGGTTATTTTACGACAATTGACACTGCTTAACCCACTTCAGTATTAAATTATACCAGTCCTATGATAAGTCCTTCTTTAACCAGTCACTTTTAGGTCAATTGACTCCTCATTCCCCATATGGTACTTTCGCACCCAGCCGCTTCTAAAGTTGCCATATTTCTTAAGCATATATATATTTCAACCCACTGTTCCAAAATTTGCACACCTCCAATTAGGTAGCGGAAGTGGTTGTACATAATCCAACATATACCAAATTTATTGGCTAAGTAACTTTCAAAACGAGCCTTAAATACAGAAATCGCAGAAAAAAAATTTAAAAATCCCAGTTTTGAAAATTTAAATTTTATATTTGGGAATTTTGGGATTGGTTACTGTAAATCTTAAATTCTGATATCAAGGTCACTTTATGACTTTTCACCCCAATTAAGTCAAAAAATCATTGAATTACATCTATTAATAAATATTTTATCGAATAGTTAAAATTTATATTTTAACAAAATCCCCAAATGTTACCTTTCTATTAGGCTTTCATAAGTTTTTCTTTTTAAAAATGTCATAATTAATTTCTTTTCAATGGATGCCAAACACTTACATGATGTGTTTATAACTCCATAACATGAAATCTTTAGAATTTACCCCTTATTCATATATTTCTAATACTTATGAAAATTTACATTATTGGTAGAACAAAAACTTGGGAAATATACAATAAGAATGTAAAAATGGCGTTTTTTTGTTCAAATGTAAATGTTCAATATTCAATTAAGTATTTATTAATAATTAGTAATAATTTAATGAATTTATAAAAAATTAATTAATGAGTTTTGCACTTAAACAGGCTTAAAAGTCACAAATATGAAATTGATGTCATAATTTCAGATTTGCTCTAAGCAATCCCACAATTCAAAAAAAAAAATTTTTAATTTCCAAAAATGGGACTCTAAATTTTTTGCTGCTCAATTGAAGCGTATTAAAGAGCTAAATATGGGAAAAATAAGTAAAACATTTTTGAAGTGGATAATTCAGTTTCCTACTAGCGATTAAAGTAAAGCATTTTGACCAAGTGTCAAATTTTTTTTTTTTGAAATAGGGCTCAATAGTTTCGTCGTTTTTGGCTTATTGCTGGATAAATATTTTTAAATTTTCTGAAGAGTAATTTTGATCCACTAGATGATTTTTTAGTTTTAAACAAGTACAATTGTTTTATATACAAATTTAAAAAAAAACATAAAGTATAGAAATTGTACTTGGTCTAAATTAAAAAAATCTTCTCTTGGACCAAAATTAATCTACAGGATAAAAAATTTTGAGCCCTGTGGCGGAAAACAGCCGAAAATCGTTAGTAGTGATCTGAAGATCCAAAAATGGTTTACTTAGTTTTCTCATATTCAGCTCTTTAATATGTATCGATTGTGTGGTATTTCTTCAAGCAATTCGAAAAAGTGTCACATTCGGGACACCCTGTGGCAGCTGTAGAAGCGGCTGATGGGAAAACTAAATACAAATCAAACATTATTTTAACACATATCTTTTACACGAAAAGATCTTTAAAAATATTATGCATGCTTTATATGTTTAGCAGGAAAATATTTATCTGAAGGCAGGCGCGGAGCCAGGAAATTGTTTTGGGGAGGAAAATTTGAGTATTTTTGCTTAACTTTTTTAATGCTTTTACATTTTTTTACTGAAAAGTTAGATTTTGGGGGAGGAAATGTGGTATTTTCCCTACCCCTTGGAGCAGCGGCTGTCGGGAGATAAAAGGCTGTTGGTGCTTTTTGGGGAAAATTCACACAAATTAGATTTTTTTTTAAATGTATACTTTAAAGTAATGTAGTTTTTGAGTGGAACAAGATATTGCATAATTTTTTTTTACTTAATCGAAAATTTATTTGGTTAAATAACCAAAAAATTTAAAAAAAATAAACCTTGATTTGGTCCCGTTATTGGCAAAAAGCTGGACCTGATTCAGACCAAATTTGAAATTTCACATTTTCAAATGGGAATATTTCAGGAACTTTCAAAGATAACAAACAAGCGTAAGCATGTTTTTTTATAGGATTTTACTAGCAGATTAGAAATGTGTTATGAAAAAAAAAAAAAAAAAAATGGCGAGCACTCAACATTTTTGGTGCAGAAAGTACCCAATTTTGGAAGAAAATAAAAAAGATCAACAAGTCGAATCCCACTAAGCGGCCACAAAGCTCTTAAAGGAAAAGACATAAGCTTCCCCAAAAAAATACCCCATTTAAAAATAAAAAAAAATGTCAACTTTAAAAAGTCAAAAAATTGTTTTTATTTTTTTTTTTCAAATATTGTAGAAAAAGCTATCAAAAACATTTTGTACAAAGTTTTCGAACTACAATAGGTAATTATGTATCCGAAAAAGGATTGTTTAACGAAAATAAAATTCAACATCCTACAACGGAGAGTCCTTAACCGATCCCACTGTCATAAGTACTACCAAGTAGGACTCAACTTCTTGTAAGTTTCATCCCGATCTCAAAATATCGGTTTCAAAAGTTCAGTCACTTAAGATGAAATCCCTCATATATAAAAATTCAGTTTTACAAAAACTTGCTAAATTATTGAAAAACAAATTTGTAGTATGTATATTTAACAAACTAATTTTGTAAAATAACTAAATTTTAGTTTTTTTGCAACCCAGATAAAATTAAAATAATGGCGGTTATTAAAACGAGTAGTAGTAGCTCGTTAAAATAAATTCCAAATTTTAAATATTTCTTTTTTTTTTAATCTGAATCAGAATCGTTTTACCTTTACAAAATTGGTATGTTAATATATATAAAATATGATATATATGTATGTATTTATGTCTTATGTAGACAATATGAGAAAAAAAAAACTAAATTGAAAAAATATATTTAAAAAACAAAAATTATATGAAAAAACAGTAAATAAAATATATATTTTAAACTGGATATAAAAAAAAAATGTTTTATTTTTATACCTAACCACTGTAATAGATGGTAGCCTGCAAAAAAAAATACTGATTATTCACAATCAGGGATAAATGACAGTTACAATGACTACAAATGCAACTAAAAAGGTGATGACTGTATTTGTCATAAAAATTACTAATATGTAGTAATTTTTAATATATATTAAAAAAATAACTTTGTGTTTAATAAATAAAAATATCACTGCATAACAGTTCAGAACAACAGTCAGTTTCAGAACTACCCAGGAAAAAAGTACACATTCCAAAAAGTATGTGATGCCCACACTTGCTAACATATCTCATTGCCAAATTTAGTAACTGCAATACCAAACACATACCAACGATAGAGTTAAACATGTAAGTAGTATTGTAATCAATTCTTTAAATTTAAACCAGAAAATATGAACTCAAAAACAAAGTAATTTTTTACTTAAAAGAAAATAAAAATGTTATTAACTTATAGGTACAACTTTTTGTACTCAAGAAGTAATCATATACTCTTTCTTAATAAAAGGACGTTATACAATTTTAAAGAATTTATCTTATATATTTTGCTCCCCGGTAGGCTAGTTGGTAGCGTGCTGGCTTATCAGTGCGGGGGTCGTGGGTTCGATTCCCACCAGAGGCACTGGTCTGTCTTCGCTACAACGTGCCGAAGGCCATAGTAGCTAGTGCTCGGTTAGGGTGATAGTATATAATTTGTAATTATATGATTGTTAATTAATAAAATAAAAAAAAAAAAGTTATCTTATATATTTCTTCAAACAAACTTTTATTAGCAGGAAAATAATATTAAAAATAAAAATTGCATGTTGCCAAATTTTTTTTTAAACTGGGGTTAGTTATAAATTAGGGACGAGCACGTGAGCAGAAAATTGTGATTGAAAGTTGAAATTACTGACCTTTTCGTGAGTGAGTGTAAAAAACAATGTTCGAGGGTAAATGTGGCTGAGTCATATTTAATTTCAATTTTTAATTATTTTACTTTGGGAAAAATTTATATGTTTCACTTTTTAGGATTGTAGGAGAATCAGGAGAATCACGTTTGAGTAAAAGTTGAATTTACTCAAGTAAGTATGAGTTAGTGGAAAAATATCCTGAGTGAGTGTGCGTGATAACGATTTTCCCTCGTAAGAACGCGTAATTATGAGTCAAAATTAAAGTCACGTGCCATTCTCTGACGCGGTTAAATAATAGCACTTTTGTAAAATATTTTTTAAAATCAGATATTATAGTCAAAATAATTTCTTTTCTATGTATGAAAATTTTTATACACTGCATAAAAAAAAATCATTTCAAATCATGTTTCATATCATTTAGGAAACTTTTATAAATATTTGGTTTTTTTTTTTTTAATATTCGGAGGAAAAACTTCATGAATTTAATAAAAATTTTCTTTGTTTTTTGGCCAATAACTATTCCTTTATTAAAAAATGCATGTAGTTCTTAAAAATATAAAGTAAATAGTTCTTCGATAAAAAAAAATAATCAATGCTAAAGAATCAATTATTTTAGTCTCACGCCCTGTTAAAAGAATCGAGTAGGTAATCTAATAAGGAATGCGTTCTGTCCGAAATGCTTGATTACAAACCCGCTTGCCGTTTTGGAAATTTTTTGCTGGGTAGTTTTCTTACACCTTTTTTTAATTCTCAAATTTTTATAATTTTGCAAGGAATTCCTTCGATTTTTACAGATCACATTATTTAAGTATCGAAAGAAGATTTCAAGTGTCTTGGTTTCCTAATTCGGTGTAAGAAATACTTCACTCCATCTGATCTCCTTACTATGTATATATACCACCTACATCCGGCCGAAGATGGAATATAACTCCCATATATGGGCAGGTGCTTCAAAGTCTATTTTGGGGCTTCTGGATAGTGTGCAACGGAGAGCGTTGATGCTTATCAGTGACAGTATGGTTTCGAACGCTATTGACTCGTTGTAGCATCGTAGGAATGTGGGTTATGTGACTTTGTTCTATAGATATTACCATAGGAAGTGTTCTGCTGAGATAAGCCGACTCATTCCGCGGGACCGGGTCTCTGTTCTAGTACGAACAGAGACCCGCTTGTCAAGTAGATCTCATCCGTTTGTTGTCTATAGCACGGCAAATCGCACAACGCATTACAAATTCGTTTTTCAGTCGCACTAGCCGTATGTGGAATTGTCTCCCTGCGGAGGTCTTCCCTGCAAATTACAATTTAGAAAAATTCAAGTAAAATAACCACAAACACTACTCCCTCTTTCCTCCACCCCATAACCTATTTTCCTGATATCAACACAATGCATTAGTAGGGGGCATCCCCTGAGTGTTGGTTCAACGTAAAAAAAAATCTTCAGATTGTACATATTTTTGCCTACAACAAATATGACGATTAAATATAGTAATACTTACATATAAAAACTAAATTGCAGCGTAAAAACCAAGTGAAGTTTGGAAACATTTCTGTGGGTTCTTATTCTAGGAGTCGTAAACGATCCTTCATATATGAAGGAAGTTATCTAAAATATGGTTCAAAAAAGTAAATAGATTTGAACAATTCAAGACTCGTAAAAATAATAAATTATTATTATTTTTTTTTTTTAATTTAATTTATTAGTCAAGAAATGATCTGCTTTTGCAAGCAACTTTATCAGGAATTTTCTACAAAATATTTATAAAAAATTTCAAATTTTTTATATAAAACCACAGGTTAAAGTTGCTTGGGGACAAAACCCCAAGTCTGGCAAGCCTGCATCTAATAGCTCAGAACATACAACAACTGCTACATTTTCATAGTTAAACGTATTTTTTATTTGTTACATTTGAACAGAACAGTAAATCTAACTTTTTTTTTGTAGCAAAATATCTTTTACAACAAACATTTTTTAATAAAAAAATTAAAAATTTTTTTTTTTAAATTGGTTCTAATATTTTGCAAAATATTCAGAAAAAAATTCGAAAATATACAAACAATAGACTTTCAGGTGCATTTTATATAAAATTCTTTGAAATTGCTCCAACAAAGACAATAAATGTATGTCAACCAAGATTTTATTATTTCTTTATATTGGACCACGCCTATCTCGCCTACTATTTGTTAAAATATGCGAAAATAAAAAGATATTATTCGACATTGGGCTCTATTATTTTATTATAAAAAAATGTGACTTGGTTTTTTGTATTTGGTATTTTTCTTTATAAACAATGATTTTTTGGCAAAAATGAACAAAATTTGGTATCACTGATAAAGTCAATGAAATGTAAAATTAAAGTTGGCAATGTATGTGTTAATAATTCAAATGTTAACATCCGTTATTACAAAGAGTTTAGAAAATAAAGAGATTACAATACTCTCACTTACATACAAAAAAATCTATGGGAACATTTATCAAAAAAAATGGTATAATATTACCAAGTATAGTAGGAGCATTTTAACTAATAATTATTTTCAGTAAAGTTTGTCAATCAACTTAGGAAAATGTATTGTACAAAAATGTAATGACATTTAACTACAAAACTTGGTAATTCTTAATTTTTTATTTTTGACTATTAAAATACAACATCGGCTTCGTTCTCTGCTATTAAGCAGAAAATCGTAATAAAATTATCCATTCTATTTCATAGGAGTCTCTAGATAGTTTAATAAATGTTCCCATTTATTTATATCAAAAATGCTGTTCTTTTTATTAAAAATTATTTTATTTATAAAATATAAAAAATATGAAATATGTTAAATAGGGTGGGGCGATTTGAACATCTTAATGGGCGCTTCGCATTTCTGATTCTTGGGATTGTACTGAGCAAAAAAGTCCACTAGACCATACATCTACGGCGAAAATCGAGCTTCCACATTTTGACTTTTTAGCCGTAACAATGTGTGGGATGGACATATCTCAGGAAGTAGGAGGAGCTTATCCAAGATTATGGTATCAATCTCTTCTTTGGAAGATTCTCTAGCAGATTAATGCTTCAATCATATTTGTGGGTGGGGTTTAAGGGGTTAATTTTTAGTTTCAAAATAGGGCTTTTTTGCCGTATTTTGTGAAAGTAACAATGTGTGGGATGGAAATATCTCAGGAAGTAGGAGGAGCTTATCCAAGATTATGGTATCAATCTCTTCTTTGGAAGATTATCTAGCAGATTAATGCATCAATCATATTTGTGGGTGGGGTTTAAGGGGTTAATTTTTAATTTCAAAGCAGGGCTTTTTTGCCGTAAAGTCAAAATGTGGAAGCTCGATTTTCACCGTAGACGTACATATGGTCTAGTGGATTTTTTTGATCAGTACAATCCCAAAAATCAGAAACGCGAAGCGCCCATTAAGATTTTTTTCCTTCCATACTAATCGGACCACCCTAATGATAAATATGTTAAATATTACCTCTACTAATTAGTTAACACCACCTTGACATTATCACTACGAATTTCTCCTTCGCAATGATTTTGAACTAGAAAAAAATAAAATGAAGTAAGTGTTAGAATTCAGATGTAAACTTACTTATTTTTTAACAGACTTAAATTTAATTTAAATATTTGATGTATTTACGTCAAAATAATGTTTAAGTAATATTTTATACAAATTTTATTTCATTGCTATAAAACTGTTGTATGAATTTTTTGTTTTGTTCTTTCGTTTTCTTATGTACAAGAAATGACCTATTGTCGGTTCTGTTCATTAATATCTATTTTGTTACATTTTACCAAGTAATACTTGATTAAAATATGTACACAAAATGTTAGAGGCACATAATATAAGTTTGAAATTTTGTAAAGATTTAGCATAATAGTAACAGTTGTATAAATAGATAAAAATGTTAAGTAATTTTGTATAATGTATGAAACGTGGAAAGAAATCCAGGGGAAACTTTGCAAATGAAAATACAAAAGTAACACAATGGGAAACAAAATTTAAGCAAAACTTAAAATACACATAAAATAAAATACACACAAAATAAAATACACTTAGAAAACAATTTAACTAAGTATGCTTTCAACATATTCCCTCTGGATTTTTTTTGTGTGTACGCAGAAAAAATATATAACTTGGGGCTGCAAATATGAAAATGAATATTTTTTCGCGACTTTTAAATGATAAATTGAATTTTTTTAATGTTGCTGCTGATAGTTTTTGACATATTTGTTATGACTTGAGTAAACATATTTTCAATTTAACCCTTGGTAACTATCGACTAGACTTTCCAATTCTGTGAATCGATTAAACGATTAACCGATTCCTCGATTAATCGATTAATCGCCTCTATTTCGGTTAATGCCGAAGCAACTAATTTAGAACTCAAATAATTATTCGAACCGAATAATCGATTAAAATAGGTCGATTAACCGGTTAAATTTTGTATATGAATTTCCATCCAAAACAAGCCAATTTTTTTAAATTTGGTTAAAAAAAAACCACAAGAAAGGCTTAGAAAAAGAAACGCTATATAAAATATTATCAAACACTTTTAAAATCGAATGAAAGTGTCACTTAAGCTTCTATATAATACATTTTTATCAGGTTTAGGAAATTAAATAGGTCGATTAATCGGTTACATTTTTTATATGGACTTTTTCTTTATTTTTTTGTTTCAAAAAATATTATAAGTGTAGAAAACGATACTAAAACTAAAAAATAAGTTGTTCTACAAGCCGTTCTTTAGAACTCTCATATTTTAAAAATAGTAACGCTGGCAGACCCTTAGAGTTTTTTTAATCAAAAAACCCAGTAACTCTAAGGATTTTGGGATTTAAATTTCACCTAAAGCTGCATTCACATTTACCATCGAAATCCAGATCGAAACTAGATTTTGATCATATGATACGCGAACTGGATTTCGAAATCTAGTGTCAACAGGATTTCGAGCTAATGTAAATGCGGCTTTAATAAATCTTTAAGTTTCTAAGGTATGTTCATTTAAAAAATCGCAGGATACTTTTAATTTTTCTAAACAAATCATTTATATACCAAGACAGTCGACTTAACTTAAAAAACTATTTTTATTTTAATTAAATTTTAATTTACTTCAAAAAACAAACCCAGCCCCATGTGCCATATACATAGTTGGTAGACCAACATTAAGAATCAACTACTTTTTATCTTGCATTAAATGATTAATCGATTAACCGCCAATTTTGTCGATTAACCGGTTAATCAATTTAAGTGATATTTCGAATAATGTCTTAACCGGTTTATTGAATTGGAAGAATAATTAAAAACACTACTGTCAACTTTTAAGTAGTTGGCAATTCAAGTAAATTTTTATTAACATCCACTACAAACTGATACCTTTACCACATGCAACACTGTGTTTTGACACACGTAAACAAAAATTGCATTTGACGTTTTCATATATAAAAAAAAGAACAACAACAATTATAATTGGTCATATTATTTTTCTATACGTAGTGTAAAATTTTGTGAAGAAAATTAAACAAATAAGTATTGTTAATAACAAATAAAAAATAAATACCGTTAATGATATCAGCTTGGCAATGCCCATAATATTATTGAGTAAATCTGATGAAGAATATTTGCAAAAATGTGCCACACAATTGAACTTTGCCTATGGCATCATCATTGGACAGGTAAGTACGAACACACACTGCACATCCATCTTCATTCATTCTGTTTTTTTGAACAAGGGAAAGGAAAGTGCAACAAGATGAAAAATACATAAATATATATCTATGGTCACGTCATCAGTTATCTGCTGTTAAAATTATTAATTTCTTTCATATATTGCAGAAAGCTGAACCTGGCAAATATGTTATTGTACATTTGGCCAAAAATGGTGAAGAGGAAATTGATTTTCCCACCGTCAATAATGAAACTGGTAATCTCGCACATGGTTCACAAAAGGTCGATGATATAGATTTGCAGGCATTGTCCAATCAATGGTTAAGTGCTAATAAAATGATTCCCGGTTCATTTAATATATTAGGTGAGTTATTTAGAGAGATGGTGAAATTGATAGCGAGATGGTGAAATTTATCTTTTGATCTTCTTTCTGTTTGTAATTTTGTTTCAAACAATAGGCATCTTTGTTACGGGAATTCGAAAAGATTGCATTGATGAACAATCTGAAGAGTTTAAAACTGCCAAAAGACTGTTTTACGATATGCACAAGTAAGTACACTGAAAAAAAAGAGTAGCTGAACCAATAATGAAATTTTTAAAAACAAACATCCTGGTCATTAACCTTCCACCCGCACACTGGGGTATAAAACACCCCAACAACTGTGTTTAAGTTATATGGGAACTTTCATAGAAAAGTCAACCGTGACCGAAAAATTAAAAGTGTTTAAATAATTCCTTCTGAGTTGTATTATTAAAGAAAAATACTTAAATTTTTATTAAATTAAAAAGTTCAAAGAATTTCTTAGTTGTCATCAGGGATGATAAATGGAACTTTCACAAGTCATAGTACCAACCAGCATAAAAAATAGTACTTTTTTCGTACCCGATAGTACTTAAAAAAAAGTTTTAATTTAGCAAATTATCAAATGAAAACGTACAGGTATCCCTCGATTTACGCGGCACGTTGGGATCGAAAAAAACCGCGTAATTCAAAACCGCACAAATAAAGGTTCTATATCAATACAAAATTCTGTTTTGGGACCAGCAATATAATAAACCGCGCAAATTGAAACACTAACTTCATACAAAATTCAAATTTGGGACCGAAAATCCGTGTTAAAAGCAAGGCTTATTAATATAATATAATTTAAATTAAATTTATTTTATTTGTACTTTTCAATAGTTATAACAAAATATTTATTTATTTATTTATTCAAAATATATTTTACAAATTAATTTGTAAAATATATGCAAAAGGCGCGGGTAACTAGACCATATGCGCTCGTATTGTAAGATATTTCGTTATGATTATGTGAAATAAATAGTTTTATGTGATGAATAGTATGTTAATTTTAACAAAGATTAATACAGAATGTTCCTAAACATCTTAAATGTCGTGCTGTTGTAGATGTTTTTGTTGTTAAAGTTTATATAATCCTCCAGTGGTTCGTCTTGCCCCAAAGCAACCGAAAATGCATTGGGGGTATAAAAAAAAATATAAAAAAAAAGAACTTAGATGTTCCTCTCATTGCAGTTTCACACGATTTCGTTTCTGTTCGCTTTAAAAACAGTTTCAGGGCTCCGATTTTAAAAGCTGAGCGGGTGCATTCATTGGCTGATTTTCTAATAATGCATTTTATTAGAGCAGCTTCCGTGTCGATATTTAAAGATTTTACAAGTTGACTAACAGCTATATCTGCTCTCTTTACCTAAGAGACCAGTCAGCGTTTTGTCCATGGCTACAATTGGAAAATTTTCCCCCAACCTCAGACATTTTCAATCAGGACTGTTTTAAATTTGGACCAATATTGAAGTTTTTATAAAATAGTTTTTAATCCTGGGAGATAAAATAGGTGCAACTTTTTCTTGACTATAATTTGTTTTTAAGTGCTGTGAGATTTACTTGCAACTAGTAGTTGCAATTTATTGTTTATGAATCGTTGTAGTTTTCACTGGGGATTAGAGATGTTTAGGTCCATTGTAATATAATTGTTTTTTTTTTTTATTTTTTTGTCCTCTAAGGACGGTGGCATTGTGTTTTTTAAAGTCTTTGGAGTTATAAGTACACTTAGTTGAGGAAATTTTTTGTACATTTGTGTACATGGTGTATCATTTTCATTCGTGGTTTTATTAGAATTTCTCAGTGGGGTACTTAGTCCCAGACCGTCATTGATATCCATATTTTCAGTGACGTCTTCATCGGTACTTAGTACAAATTGATCATCGGTTTCCTCATCACTTAAGATGATGGAATTTTGCTAAAATCATTTATTGTTGTGGTTTTTGAATGTAGAGAAGTTGTTTTTTTGTTGAGAGAGATTTTCTTCGAATTAGAACTAAAAGATGTTTGATTTGTATTATTTGTTGCAGTTGCTATGTCAATGTTGTTGTTTGTTTTTGTTAAAAAAGAATTGTGTGTTGGTTGTTGTAATTTTGATTGTGTTAAATTGTTTTGATATTCTTCTGTGGTGTTAATGTTTGTTGTAGTTTGTATTTGTGTTGCTGAGTTGATGTTTGAGAGAGGAATAACTGTTTGAAATTCTGGTGCGTCTGTTGATTCTTTTTGTTTTTCTGTAAGGTTGGTTTTGTTTTGCATGTTTGCTTTTGCCGAATTTTGTTTGTCTGTAGTGGAAACAATTTGAGAGTAAGTGAGATTTTTTTTGCCATTTCTTGAATTTGGTGCAAGAGTATTAAATTAAATTAAAAAATTAAATTAAAATTAAAATTTATTTGTACTTTTCAATAGTTATAACAAAATATTTATTTATTTATTTATTCAAAATATATTTTACAAATTAATTTGTAAAATATATGCAAAAGGCGCGGGTAACTAGACCATATGCGCTCGTATTGTAAGATATTTCGTTATGATTATGTGAAATAAATAGTTTTATGTGATGAATAGTATGTTAATTTTAACAAAGATTAATACAGAATGTTCCTAAACATCTTAAATGTCGTGCTGTTGTAGATGTTTTTGTTGTTAAAGTTTATATAATCCTCCAGTGGTTCGTCTTGCCCCAAAGCAACCGAAAATGCATTGGGGGTATAAAAAAAAAATATAAAAAAAAAGAACTTAGATGTTCCTCTCATTGCAGTTTCACACGATTTCGTTTCTGTTCGCTTTAAAAACAGTTTCAGGGCTCCGATTTTAAAAGCTGAGCGGGTGCATTCATTGGCTGATTTTCTAATAATGCATTTTATTAGAGCAGCTTCCGTGTCGATATTTAAAGATTTTACAAGTTGACTAACAGCTATATCTGCTCTCTTTTACCTAAGAGACCAGTCAGCGTTTTGTCCATGGCTACAATTGGAAAATTTTCCCCCAACCTCAGACATTTTCAATCAGGACTGTTTTAAATTTGGACCAATATTGAAGTTTTTATAAAATAGTTTTTAATCCTGGGAGATAAAATAGGTGCAACTTTTTCTTGACTATAATTTGTTTTTAAGTGCTGTGAGATTTACTTGCAACTAGTAGTTGCAATTTATTGTTTATGAATCGTTGTAGTTTTCACTGGGGATTAGAGATGTTTAGGTCCATTGTAATATAATTGTTTTTTTTTTTATTTTTTGTCCTCTAAGGACGGTGGCATTGTGTTTTTTAAAGTCTTTGGAGTTATAAGTACACTTAGTTGAGGAAATTTTTTGTACATTTGTGTACATGGTGTATCATTTTCATTCGTGGTTTTATTAGAATTTCTCAGTGGGGGTACTTAGTCCCAGACCGTCATTGATATCCATATTTTCAGTGACGTCTTCATCGGTACTTAGTACAAATTGATCATCGGTTTCCTCATCACTTAAGATGATGGAATTTTTGCTAAAATCATTTATTGTTGTGGTTTTTGAATGTAGAGAAGTTGTTTTTTTGTTGAGAGAGATTTTCTTCGAATTAGAACTAAAAGATGTTTGATTTGTATTATTTGTTGCAGTTGCTATGTCAATGTTGTTGTTTGTTTTGTTAAAAAAGAATTGTGTGTTGGTTGTTGTAATTTTGATTGTGTTAAATTGTTTTGATATTCTTCTGTGGTGTTAATGTTTGTTGTAGTTTGTATTTGTGTTGCTGAGTTGATGTTTGAGAGAGGAATAACTGTTTGAAATTCTGGTGCGTCTGTTGATTCTTTTGTTTTTCTGTAAGGTTGGTTTTGTTTTGCATGTTTGCTTTTGCCGAATTTTGTTTGTCTGTAGTGGAAACAATTTGAGAGTAAGTGAGATTTTTTTTGCCATTTCTTGAATTTGGTGCAAGAGTATTAAGAGTGGGATTATCATTATAAATGCCCCATGCTTCACGTGTCGTACATCTCCTGGTGATTCTAATGTAATTGACCGATTTATGCTTCCAGAATGTAGGGCATTCTGGATCATATGAAGGATGACTTTCTATTTGGCAGTTCACACAGTATTTACCGTTACAAATATCATGTGGCTCGCTTTTTCCGCATTCACGGCATAGTTGAACGTTTTTACACCACTTTTTGGTATGACCCAGTCTGAGGCAGTTTACACATTTCATGGGATTGGGAATGTATTCTGCAACTGGAACCCTTTCCCAGCCAAGTTTCAAGAAGTCAGGACGATAAATAAGATCGAAAGTAATTATAGCTGCCCCTGTTGCCACGATTTGATCATTTTCCTTTTTGGTTATTTTCGTACGTCGACAACTTTTTGATCAGTGAGCAATTGTAGGAGTTCGTCTTGTTCGATATTTATAATTTCTTAGAATAAATCCTACCTTGTATGGTGTTTAGGGTTTTATGCATTGAGATTTTAACCGGTATAATATCTATGTAGTTAGCCTTTAAGAACTTTTCCGCAGTTTTATTGTCTGGTACCTTTATGAGCAAATCGCCACTTTTCATTTCCTTGACCTCCATCCGGTCTCGTGAAATGTGGTCTAGGCCTCTTTCTACCTGGAATACGTTGTGAGATGCTAGCGGGAGAACTTGAACATTTTCCTTTAGTGAAATAGAAGTTGCCACTAAATAACGTGGAAGGTTGAGTTGATTTACTGAATTTTCAGGTAAGGGCACAAAATCTTCTGGTCGTGGTCGTTTGTTTTTATTAGGTTTAGTTTTTCCGGACAAGGAGGCTAGCTCCTGGAACCGGTTGTAGTTCGGGGGTGAACCCCGTTCATTTCGCACACGCACTAGACAACTTTTTTATATTTTATTTATTTATTATACAATGAAGAAAAAAAAAATAATTTCTCTTTTCTTAGTAGAGAAAAAAATGACGGATGTCACTAAAACACACTAAGATAAATACGACGAAAACAACCGACAATAAGAGAAACACGTCTTAACACGGCGATTGCCTGACAGAGACTGATTATAACAAAATATTATTTGTAAAAATATTATATTTAAACTAGTTTTAAAAAAAAAAATTCAAAATTTATAAATTAACAAAAAATAACAAAAATTTTATAAAAAAAAACTTCATTCCGGCTTTTTAAATCAACAAAACATAAATTAATAAAAACAAAACAAAAAATTCATAAAAAATATAAAATATTATACATATTGCTAATCTTCACAGATTTCGTCATAGTTAAAATCTTCAGTATCTTCGTCAAAGACTACTTTTTCAGAGTCTTTCGTCTTAACGTCTTCAGAATTTTGGTCACAATTAACGTCTTCGTCAACTTTAAAGAAGTCTGTTATACGCTTTTGCTTTTTTTGCTGTTCCTGTTGTTTTAAAAGTTCTTCGTATGATGCCAACGATCTTTTTATTCAACACTGAAATAAATCTGATCGATTTGTACAAGCGTCATTATTAGTGAAAAATTTTATCAAATCCTGAGCCATTTGTATAAAAGTTTTTAACTTAGAAGAATCAAAATCTGGATTATCCTCACTATCACTTTCGTCTTTAGTTGATTCATCGGGGTCGGTGGCTAATTCAATGAGACATTGTTCTGTCAATTCTGGAACATCATTTATGATCTCTAATATATCCTCATCCACAATGTTTTCAAATAATTCAGATGTTTCAATTACTTGTAGTATTTGAGCAACTTCCGCTGTTAACGGAGTAACAACATTATCATTAGGAAAACCAAAACCACAGCAAATTGTTTATTTTGTATTACCTTTAAAGTTTTTTTACACTGCGAATTAATGGCGTTTTCTTTTCTGGCAAAAAATGTAACATTTTGTTTGCCCTTTCTAAAAAATTGCACTTTTTGTGTTCTTTTCTAAAAAATTGACAGCACTTTAAAAAGGAATCATGTTCTTTTAAAAATATGTCGCCCAATTAACATGCAAAAATGTTGCCATTTTCACCCTTTATAAATGATGGGGTGAAAATGTTGCACTATAAAACAGCTGATTTTATAGTTTTGTTTTGAAAAAAAAAAATATTTAAAGACGAAAATTAACAAATTTTGTTTAATAAATTATAATAATTTAAAAAATATACATTTAAATTGATAAAAATTAAAAAAGCTGCTGTAGTGATATGCGTAAACAATGTTGTTGGGGTACTAATGGATTCTTCCTCATCATCAGATGAAGAGGAAATGTGTGTTCTGCAGGAGCGAAATATTGTGCTTGCATCAATTCCTGAATCCATTTTAAATACAAAAAAAATAATTAATTAAAAACAATTTGAATGCCAATTTGCAACTTGTTTTCTTTTATACACAAATCAGCTGTTCTAAAGCAGGGCATCATTTTTTGTATAAATTCATGTTTATTGTGACTATGAATATGGCAACATATTAAGAGGGTTATGACAACATTATTTAAATGTCACTTATAAAAATGCAACATTTTTTTGTCAGAAAAGAAAACGCCATAAATTTAACCTCTTCTTTTTTTGCAAATAGCTGATAATATTTAAAAAAAATGGTGTAATGCGCGCAATTAGAGGGTTGCCACTATTTTTAAATCGCGTTATACTAAAAACGCTTAAAAAAACGCGTTATACAGAAAAATGGTCACTATTATTAAATCGCGTTATATCGAAACCGCGCAAATAAAGAATCGCGTAAATCGAGGGATACCTGTATATAAAAATGAATTTATATATAAAAACAAAACCAACATCGGGGTTCCAAAAATTATACAAATTTGCACACTTTTTCTTAAATAATTAAATTTTTAATACCTTTTTGAATCTTTAAATAACTTGCGTTACAAAAATTCCTAATTGCGGCTTTATTTTGAGCTTAATTAAATTAAATATTCACTAGAGTGGTAGGAAAATCTAAGCGCTCTTTAATAAAAATACATTTTTTAATAAATATTTAGAGTTGTGCCTTTCATTAATCATGAAAGTCGCAACAAATTTAAATGTGCGAAATTAACTAAAAACTCAAAAAATGTGGTTTTTATGATATCGACAAAAAAAAGGTGAAAAAAATATAGCAAGTTTAAATGATATACCTAAAAGTATTTAGAGGTAAATGTAAGCTTTCAAATGATCTATTTTATTTTGTCCCTTAGTAACTTTATTTTTGTAATTTTGATCTTTTAAAATTGCATTTCATTTTGAACTGTCAGGTTTGAGATCATAATTAAATGTTACTTTTACAAATAGAAAACACTAATTGTTAATAAATGTAAGATTGGGACGAGCTAGAAAATTTTGGAAGACTGTGTAATTATTACTGAACAAAAAATCATAGTTTTTCACCGAGTTCGAAATTAAACACAAGCAAACGGTTTTCGATCGTTCTGTTTTGCATTTTGCTGAAACTCAACACAATCATCATTGTTGTGCACAGTAAACATAAACACTACATTTCTTTATTTTCATTTTAATTTGTAAACAGAACACAAACACTTTCACAAACTAGTTTTCGATGAGAGACCAAACTAAACGGTTTTGTTCTGTTTGTCCAATAGTTTAAACAGTTTGATTTTGTTGTGTTTATGGAACAAAACTATTCGTAAACCGTTCTTAGTGTTTATGTGATATTGCAAGTGAAACAAATTTTTCATTGAATTTTATAAATAATTGCATTAGGTTAGGTTAGGTTAGGAAGGGTTATGTGCCCAAGGGCACATCTCCACTCGGAGACCAATACGGTCCATTGTGAATCCCTTCAGTGAAAAACAGTAAGAAATAAACAGTAGAAATAGACAGCCAGATAGATTGAAAGATAGATATAAAGAAAAATAGAAAGAAAGAAAGGATATACTCCCCAGAACCAGCTCCTATCGTCCTCTTGCTAGACACAGCCGTCCTATTTCCCTGACAAATCTCAGCAAATCTACTGGATTGCATCCAGCGACACACCCAAGTTCGTCGTGAAATCTATCTCCTAGCCGATTCTGCCTGAGACCCTGCAACTTAGGACAGTGGCACATTATATGCTCAACTGTCTCCAGTTCCTGTAGCCACGTGACAAACCGAATGACGTAGAAGTTCTTATTTTTGGAGCTATTTTCACGTGCAATTCTCAGAATTGTGTCCCAAAATCATGTGTTGTAATATGTAATGATATGTTTTGCCATATATAATCATATATAAAATTGATAGAATTATTTTTGGTTATATATGATCATATATTTTAGAATATGTGGTCATATATAGATCTATATATATATATATATATATATATATTATATGATCAGATATACAAGATATACGATACGATAATAATATATTACGCGATATTAAAAAAATTTCATAAACTAAGTATAATATATGAACATACATGTATCGTAATATATTGCCACACATATAAGCATATATAATGATATCAAGTTGTATATGAGTATATAGAAACTTTTTTCATCGGGTAGTTAAATGAAGGATTGAATTCTTTAAAGCTCTGTCTATGAGACATGTTTAATATTACAAACAGAATTTTTGCAAATTTTTTTTCTGTGTACAAATTATTGAAAAATTACTGATTTATTTGAAAAATACATTAAGGGGTTAATTCAATACAAAACGTTATATTAACCCCTTAAACGGCAACTACAAATATAATTGATGCATTAATCTGATAGAGCGTCTTCCGGATAAGAGATAATGACCTTAATCTTGGAAAGACTCCTCCTACTTTTTGAAATATCTGAATTCCGAGATTGGGCCATTTTGCACTAAACAAAAACGGCCCTCTTTCAACTTAAATTTTAACCCCTTAACTGACAGCTAGAAATATGATTTATGCTTTAATCTGCTAGAGCGTCTTCCGGAGAAGATATAACTACCATAATATTGGAAAGATTCCACCTACTTTTTGAAATATCGCAATTGCGACAATCGTCCATTTGAAAAAAATCGGCAAAATCAACTTCAAAATTAACTCCTTAAATGGCAACTATAAATATAATTGATGCATTAATCTGCTAGAGCGTTTTTCGGAGAAGAGAAAGACTCCTCCTACTTTTTGAAATATCTAAATTCCGAGTTTGGGTCATTTTGCACTAAAAAAACGTCACTCTTTCAACTTCATTTTTAACCCCTTAACATGCAGCTAGAAATATGATTTATGCATTAATCTGCTAGCGCGGAGAAGAGATAACTACCATAATCTTGGAAAGATTCCTCCTACTTTTTGAAATATCGCAATTGCGACAATCGCCCATTCGACAAAAAATTTGGCAAAATCAAGTTCAAAATTAACCCCTTAAATGGCAACTATAAATATAATTGATGCATTAATCTGCTAGAGCGTCTTCTGAGTGGTTATAAAATAAAATAAAAACCTCCCCCTACTTAAGCCCGTTTAAGGGCTTAACGCAATACATTCTTTCTCTGCAATTAATCTTTCTTTTTTTTAAACTCATCAAAACTTTAAATTTCTTTTCAGTTTACTTAATCAATCCCATCAATTTAAAACTACTGATCATGATAATACCGAATATTTGTACTTGGCCTATTCCAGTGCATCGAAAAAAGCCGTTTGTAAAATGTACAACTATATAACAAAGTGAGTATTAAAAAATTTTCCATTTTAGTAATTTAATTTTATTTTCATTATCATTAATTTAATATAAACACCTTTAACATAAACCTTCTAACACCCTGCACTTTAAACTTTAAAATATTAATTTTTGTGGCATTTGTTTTAAAATTAGAAAAAAAAAATCTAGTAATTAATACAATTTTTTATTTCGAATTAACGAAATTAGTAGATTTCTTAAATAAGGAAGTTTTCTCTAGTCAAAAAGGCTTCGCTGTTGTAATATATCTTGTTAAAAATAATGAATTTTTCATTTTTCATGCATGTTTTTTCAGTTTTTTCAGTTTTTTTTTTTTTTTTTTTGTAACTTATAAAAAATTTGTAAAATATTCTCTTAAATGAATTAAAAATTTTAATATAAACTAATTTAAATATTTTCTATTTAATTAAAAATGATATAATCTAACATCTACTAATATACATATTACCAGGGAATGCAAGAAACGTATTTTACAGCACATATTAAATGTGTTTTATGGTAAATAATTTTTTTTAAATTTTATAAAAGTTCAAAATTTTGTCAACTTGTGTTTCGTAAAGAATTTAATTTATTGTTTTTTTTTTTTTTTTTATCTATATACAACTTTTAATTGCTTACGTTTTTTCTTAATAAGCATGTTCTGAACTTCGAAAGGTCAAAAACGGTTTTTTGTGGCCTACGATCATGATTTGCCACAGTAAATACTCCACACATACAATTGTGGCCATGAATATGGTATTGCAAATAACGAATTTATAGAAGTATAATTTTTTGAATAATTTAAATATTAATATTTTTCAATATGCCCGGGTAAAATAGTTATATCTAGTCATTAGGATGTCGATCAAAATTTCGAATTTCGATTTTCGTACATTACACCCCCCAGTTTTATTGCAAATGGTTCCAAATGAAAGAAATCGTTAACCCGTGCCGCAAGACGGCCGAAAATGTCTCATTTTGGAATAAAGTGTATTATTATTTTAAAAAAAATTCCCAAAATTCGTAATTTCGAAAAAATTTAATTTTTACTTCAATGGAATAATTTTGAGTATGGAATTTTGACTTTTTTTTTTAAAAATGAATTTTAAAGATTTTTTAAAATGTCGTATTTACAGATATCGATTGCTATTTTTATAATATAATAGTTGTTATTAAACAAAAAAAAAAAATCATAATTCGAGTTTCTATTTGGAGCGACTACTTTACAGGACATTTAATGAAAATTGCTTATTTTGTCAAAAATTTAACAAAATTTGAATGTTTTCATTAAAGTTTGCTTAATTTTCGAAAAATATGTAGCTTACATTTATTAAGACTATAATTATCTTTATTGTTATTTAAAAAAATTCTTAACTCTTAGTGGCCTAGAGACAAAAAAGACCCATGAAACTTAATTTTAATATTGATTATAAAATTGTAAAACTTTTAAATTGATAAAAAAAAAAAATTCAACTTTAAATTAAATTTTACACTTTTGGCCAAAAAAAAGACCCACTAGGGAATTTACAGAATAACACATTTAGTAACTTACGAAAATATATCACATTTGATGAGACTATAATTATATTTACGTTTATTCAAAAAAATCTTTCAGTCTTATTGGCCGTTGGACAAAATAGGCCCATGAAACTTAATTTAAATTATGACTTCAAGATTATAAAGAATTAATTTGATCGCTGAATTTTTCTTTCCAATTGGATAAAAATTTATTATTTTGTATAACTTGATCCCTATATAGGGTTAATGTTTTTTCTGTTCAATAAAAAATACGCCCAAGGAACAGAATAACATCTACAGCCGGACCTCGATTATCCGTGATGGTCGGGACCAGAAGCATTACGGATAATCGATTTTCACGGTTAATCGAATAACAATTTTGATTATACAGTTTTTTTTAATATTTTTATTATTAACCAAGTGAACATTGGTGTACATACATATTCACATTAAAAAAAATTAATTCAAGAAGTGTATGTACATTTTTAAATTAAATAAGTATGTATGTGCTTGTTTGTATGTGTGGTGCTTTTCAATCCAACTAACTAAAAAAATTCTGCCATAACAGATAATAGAGGTAATCACGGTTAATCGAAGCAAACAATTTGAAAACATTGCAAACATTGCAAACAAAAAACAATAGACTGATCTTTGGCCATCACGGTTAATCGGGGTTACCGGTTAACCGGATCACGGCTTATCGAGGCCCGACTGTATAAGATTTTTATTAAATTCGGATATGCGATAGAGATTACACAACTAACGAACAAGCGCAATTCTTTATAGTCCCAATTTTATTTTAAGTGTTATTTTAGACCAAAAGTTTTTAACCCTTAAAAACCATGTTTTTCTGTAAATTTCCTAGTGCGTCTTTTTTTTTGGTGAAAAGTCAAAGTATTAACCCTATATGGATCAAGTTACAAAAAATAATAATGTTTAGCAAGTGTAAAACAATTTTTGTTTATCCATTTAGAAGCTTTATAATCTTGAAGTCATAATTTAAATTAAGTTTTATGGGTAATATTTGTCCCCCGGCTAATAAGGTTTAAAGATTTTTTGAATAAAAGTAAATATAAATATAGTCTTATCAAATGTGATACATTTCTGAAAATTATAAATTGTGTTATTCCGAAAATTTCCTAGTGGGTCTTTTTTTTAGCAAAAAGTTTAAAAATTAATCCCATATGGATCAAGTTACATAAAATAATTATTTTTAACAAGTTAAGATTTTTTTTTATCAATTTAAAAGTTTTACAATCTTGCAGTCATAATTAAAATTAAGTTTCATTGGTCTTTTTTGTCCCCAGGCCACTAAGGGTTAAATATTTTTTAAATAACAGTAAAGATAATTATAGTCCTAATAATGGCAGCATGGAACTCATTCTTCCACAAAGAAGACATCTCATGGGCAGCGAAATTAAATCTATTCCACGCTGTATGTAGATCGATTCAAAGCTATGCAGCGCAAGTTTGGGGATACGAAATGTTTGAAGATGAAGACAAATTACAATAGTATTTTATAATTTTATAAAATTCAAAAGTAAAATGTTTGAAAATTTGTTAAAAATAAGTTCGACGAAAAGGTTTAATCGCTATCCATTTAGTTGCTATAAGTCTGAAGCCCGCGATAGATAAACAATACACACTTTTTGTTTTTATTTTCCTTTTTATTTTTACACTTGTTTTATTTTATCTAAAAACAAGATGTAAAGGGGGAGTAAACTAGACTGTACTTTGTCTTTTAAAAGTTTGATATAATTTTTATAAAGGTAGAGCTTGAACAAGTTTTCAATTTATTTTTGATCAAGGGTGATAATCTTTAACTTCGAGCTTATATATTAGTTCTCATTTAGTGGGATAACTAGTTTATATGAATGTTTGATGTTTTACATGGGATTGTCACTTCTTTCAAAACGTGTTCTGACGATGGGAACCTAGAAAATTCCCGAAATAGATCTATCAACGCATTCCTGAAAATTAAATTAATAAATTTGAAAACAAAAACTCTATAGATTAAAGAAATATAGAGTATGGCCTCGAATTTGAATAATTTTCATTCTCATTGCACAATTAAAGGTCGAAAAAACATAATTTTATTTTTAATAAAAATTATTATATCAAACTTTTTATTTATTGCTAAAACAAATGTGTATGAAACTGTAATACAAAATTTAGTTTATCGGTTTTGCACGATTTTTGAGAATTTTGTAAAAATATTGGTGATTTTCGACTATTTTTCAAAATTGTAATATGGCAAACACTGTCGATTCAATTTTAATAATTTTTTCTTTGTTGGAAGAAAAAAAAAAAAAACAAGTTTTTCAGATTAAAAAAGAAAATGAAGTAATTTTTAGCATATTAAAGTTCTAACAAGTTCGGAAAGTTATTGATCCGATCTTTGCATTTTTTTAAAAAAAGTAAATAATGCACCACAATTTTTTTCATTCAAAAAAAAAAATTCCATACGCCCCTAAACAAATCAGCATTTTAACCTTAAAACACCGGTCTTCTTTCTAAATATTGTATTTTTTTTATTAATTATATGGCAACCCTGGAATAATAGAATATATCTCCCTCCTATCCAAAATTATCAGACCTTACATGTAGCTTTAAAGCAACGGCAGTGAAATATGGGTTGAAAAAAAACTTAAAGTTAAAATTTCTATTTATCTCTCTCCCTCTTTATTCGGTCCCAAATCTAGCGGAAAGTATAAAAATTCATAATTTCGAAATACAGAACATGCAAAATTTAAAATTTTTTGTTTTTTAAAATATCTATTTTATTAAAAAGTGTTCAATTAAAAAAAAAAAGATCTTTATCAGTGTTTTCATTTTTATTTGATTGGCTAAAAACTTTGTGTATCATCATGCTTATAATTTCATTCATTTAAAAAAGAACACCCTAACACTACATCAATTCATAATTTTCTTCCTGATGAAAAAAAAAAACTAACTCTAAAATAAGATCAACTTTAAGCTAAATAATAATCTTTAAAAAAACACAAAAACTCCTCCTCAATCCTCTTTTAAATAGCGGTGGCACATTTTCTCCTATGGATTGTCGTTTTGTTGAGAAACCTTTCGAATGGCATACATTTGAATGCAACTATGAACTGGATGAAGTGTTTCCCATTCTGGAGGATACAGATGAAAAAATAAATATAGAAACACAATTCCAAAGAACTATTAATACGGTACGAAAACAATTAAATGCTAGTGAAATTTTTATACAAAATGAAAACGTGGAAAATAATCAAATATTGGAAACATTTGTAAAACAAAAAAGACATGCTGGTGGCAACGGTGGTAATGTCAATTGTTTTAAAGCCTCCATATATTTACCCATTAAGTGCCAAGAAAGAACAACAACTGCAACAAATACAAGCGTTAATCCGGTACAAGTCAAAGAATTTAATGGCACTATACGCTTAAATGGAGTGATATCATCCAGAATATGGTGTAATCCCAAGACTACATTGGGTGATGTTAAGCGTTTTATACGCGAAGATATCCAACGCTCCCTAATGGCACGCATACAAGTATATTGTGATGGTCTAACGGAACCCAATATTAGTTCTGATGCTATATTCATATCTGAACCACCGCGTAGAGTTTACTACAATGTCCATCCCACTGCACATTCGGCTATACCTATACAATTTTCGGAATATATTTTCCGTGGTGAAACTCCTACTGTTGCTGCTGCTCAGGCTAAACAAATACTCGATTTGGACATTGCTACCTCTAGTATTGTTGCCGATATAGAGAGTCTGCCCGAAGATGATTCCTTTAGTGATACCTCCTTTGAAATGCAAACTTCAAAGCAAAAACAATTGGAAATGGCTGAACAAAGTGCCAGTATTCGTGATCTTACTCGTACCATGTATATGTTGGGCATTTCTGTGGCTCTTTTAGTCCTCATCATTGCGGTAGTAATGCATTATTTCTTTAAATGATTTCTATACGATGCTCTTCTAGGACAGTTCTAAAGAAGTGAGTTTTTTTTTTTTTTTTTTTTTTTTTTTTGTAATTTTATACTTAATAATTGTACTCTTTTGTATTGTGTTTTTATGAAATTTTTTTTCTATGACAAATATTTAAAATCAATTGTTTAAACAGAGAAAATATCTATAAGCCATTATATTGGTTTGGCAATAGTTAAACAAAATATTTAGAAATTAGTTAAATAAAATGATAAAAAAAATTATATTTCGTAGAAATAAAAATTCGTTTATATTAATTACTTCAAAGAGGAAACATTTAAAGGTAAGATTTTCCATTATCAGGTTTGCGACTATAAATTTCACGATTAAAAATTATCGCAGCTAATAAAGGGTGATTTTTTAGCAACTTTTGGCAGCTCAGCTATTTTTGTGTAACATGTTACTGTTAAACATGTTCAGTTTGGTCTATAATTTAACCATGAATCGACTTAAAAACGAACAACACTTGCTGATTATTGAATTTTATTATCAAAGTTCATGCTCGGTTAAGAAAGTGCATCGTGCACTTCTTCCAATTTATGGTCAGTTTGGGCGACTTTCGGAAACATTAAACCACCAACACGCATACGTAGAATGCGGAGAGAAGAAAATAACGCAGCAGTATCCGCCAGTGTTGCTGATGACCGTAAATTATCTATTCGGCGCCGTTCGCTGCAATTGGGCCTCTGTTATTCCACTACGTGGAAATTTTTGGGGAAGGATTTGGGTGTAAAACTTTTAAAATACAGCTGGTGCAAAAATTGAAACGACACGACCTACCACAAAGGCTAACTTTTTGTGAATGGGCCCTGGCAAAGTTGGATGAAGATCCACTTTTTTATTGGAAAATTGTGTTTAGCGACGAAGCTTATATCTGGTTGAATTTATACGTGAACAATCAAAATTGTCGTATGTGGTGTGAAGAGCATTCAGAAGCGTTGCAAGAACTGCTAATGCATCCCAAAAAATGCACTGTGTGGTGTGGATTATGGGCCGGTGGCATCATAGGACCGTACTTTTTCAAAGGCCACGAAGGCAGGAACGTTACTGTGAATGCGAGCGCGATGATTACAATTTTTTTTTTGCCCAAAATGGAAGAGCTGGACGTGGGTGACATGTGGTTTCAACAAGACGGTGCCACATGCAACACAGCTCTCGAAACAATGGCACAATTGAGAGGCGAGTTCGGTGAACAGTTGTCAATTGTCCTCCTAGATCGTGCGATTTAACGCCTTGAGACTATTTTTTATAGGGCTCATGTCTATAGGGATAAGCCCGCAGCGGTTGACGCACTGGAAGCCAATATTGAAGAATTTATTCGTGAGATACCGGCCGATATGTTAGAAAGAGTGTGCCAAAATTGGAGCCAGTGTATGAACCATTTGAGGCGTAGCCGCGGTCAACATTTACATGAAATCATCTTTAAACATTCAATTATATTGATTGTTCTATCGACTCTAATAAAGATTTCATACATTTCTCTAAATTTTATGTGTTTTTTTTTTAAATGAAATCAGAAAGCTCTTAAAAGCTCACCCTTTAGCACAGTCAGTACGTAAAATAGGCACACCAAAACCCCGGCACACGCAAACTTAATTTTCGATCGTAGAATCCAGTTTAAAAGATAAGCTCAAAATAAAGAGATATTTCATTCTTTAGTTTGCATTGAATCAATCGATTTTTTGATTATATTTTAAGTAAAATTTTGTAAATATACTTTGTCTAAAGATACTTTTTTAACTGGCGGCCATTTTGTCAACTGTCAAGTGATTTATGTTTAGTTTGGTTTGGCATTTCAACATGAATAGACTGACGCCTGAACAACGCTTCCAAATTGTGCAAATTTATTTTGAAAATCATGGTTCTGTTCGAAATACGTATAGCCCACTATGTCCATTTTACGGTCAACATAATCGTCCATCAGAGCAATTAATTCGATTAACTATGGAACGTTTTCGCAACACGTTTACTCTAAATGATAATATCCACAGAGACGTCGTACAGTGCACACAGAAGAAGTCATTGCTGCTGTAGAGCGTAGCGTAGAGGAAGAACCCAGTCTATCCGTCAATGGTGACCGCTACAGAGCCATGATTACTGACTTTTTCGTTCATCAATTGAACAACCATGATGTGCAGGAGCTGTGGTCTCAATAAGACTGCGCAACATGTCACATTTTGTGCCACAATTGATTTATTGAAGGAAACGTTTGGTAACAGCATAGTTTCACGTTTCGTGCCCGTGAATTGGCCTCCAATATCGTGCGATTTAACGCCGCTGGACTATTTTCTGTGGGGATATGTGAAGTCGCTAGTATACGCTAATAAGCCCGAAACGATTGACCACTTCGAGGACAACATTCGAATCGTTAATGCCAATATACGGCCACAATTGTTGGAAAAGTCATTGACAATTGTATGTTAAGATTAGACTACGTCCGAGCCAGCCGTGTTGGTCATATGCCAGAAGTCAAATTTAATTTATACGTAACACCAGAAGATTATCTTTCGAATAAAGTAAATTTCATGTCAATTTAAAAAATTTATCTTTGTTTTATTCCATTTCAAAGTTCTATACCTCTATAAAAAAATACCCTTTATAAGCCGAGTGGTCCGTTACAGAAGTGGTATTGTGTAAAAAAAACTGTTAAGTTTAAATATTAAGGAATTTGAGAGCATGGTATTTAAATTCTTTTTCCGACGTAGCTGAAAAACTAGTTGACGTAGGTATTGTTATTCAAGATGAATTGCTGGTAATAATTCTTCTTTCAAGTCGAACAAAATATTTTGAAAATGTTGTGATGGTCATAAGGCTTAAACTTCTAGAAGAGGCAGAACGTAGCAATCAACAAGCTGAAGGATCAAGGTTAGGTTAGGTCGGAGTGGTAGCCGGCTCCGTGAGCACCAGCACACTGAGACTCTGAGGTCCGTTGTGATGCCACGAGACTGACGGATTACCGATCAGACTCCACCGTTGAACCAGTTAGCTGCGGAATACCAGCACGTGAAAGATCCCCAAGATCGTGAAAGAACGCCGATCCAAGTGAGGCCCTCCTACGTAGCGCCAGCGCAGGACATGAACAGAGAAAGTGCTCAATACTCTCCTCCTTCTCGTCCCCGCAGCTCCTACAGAAGTCAGGCGATAACACCCCCAACCTACGAGCGTGCCTGCTAATAAGACAGTGGCCGGTTATCACCGCCAAGGATCAAACAGTCAACAAGCTTTTGGTGCTGTTAAAAAGGATTTTCAAGGATAGCTACAAAAACAATAAAAATGGCTCAGATACAAAAGTTACAAAAGGTAATATGTGGTAAGAAAGGTCACTATGCCAATAAATGTAAAGAAAAACGAGAGTCATCATTCTTATTTATTGATTGCAATGGCGAAAACTTACAATCAAAATTCATTTTCATGGTACGATGATAGTGACTCTACAAGCCACATGTGTTCAAATCGTAAGTTTTTCAGTAAATATGCAGAAATCAATGATTTGATTATCTTGGCAGACGAAAAGTCAATCGAAGCAAAGGAAGAGGATGTTGTAAATCCTCATATAAATGATATTACTATGGAACTTAAAGATGTTTTATATTCTCCAGATTTGAGCGGAAATTTCCTGTCTGTAGACAAAGTTGTAGATTGCGGTGGTAAATTTATTTTTAATTCTAAGGGTGTTAATCTAATTAATAAGGCAGGAATGTTAGTCCTACATACCGCAAAGAGATCAAAGATTTATTTATTTTTGATGTGGATGAACCCGAAGAACGATTATATGGAATGAGTACCAATAGTAAAATTTGGCATCGATCATTTAAATAATCAAAATGTGAATGAGTTGTCTAAGCATGTAATGGTAAATGGTTTGAATTTGGATAAGAGTAATGCAGGACGCGTATGGTTTTTAAAATGCATACAGCATCTTTTCGAAAGCAAGTCGAATGGAAATCTGATGAAATACTTCATTTCAGCCATACGCACGTGTGTGGTTCAGTATTCGATTGGGGATTCAAAACACTTTTTGACAATCATAGACGACAAATCAAGAAGAGTGTTCGTATATTTCCTGAAATGTAAAAGTAAAATATTTGAAAAATTTAGATTTTTGAAA
Organism: Delia radicum; assembly: GCA_021234595.1. Lineage (NCBI taxonomy): Eukaryota > Metazoa > Arthropoda > Insecta > Diptera > Anthomyiidae > Delia > Delia radicum. Next base: position 51,327,998 of record CM037853.1, read on the forward strand.
ACATGATAGAACGTAAAACTGGTCGAAAGATAAAAGTTCTTAGAAGCTACAACGGAGGAGAATATATCAACAATAATTTTAATCAAAATTTGTAAGAATGTGATATTCAACGTCAACTTACAGTTCCCTACACACCTCAACAAAACGGTGGAAATGGCTCGTTGCTTATTGATAGACTATGGACTTGCTCAAAGATTTTGGACCTAAGCTTTATGTAGAAAAACTTTTTTTAGCGAAGCCACTAAACTGCCTATGTCATTGGAGAAAATCCCTAAGCAGAAGCCGGGCTTTGGACGGACTGAAGGACGGACGGACCCCTTAAGCCAATCAAGGTCATATTTTCATGTAAAATTCATTATTTTAAAAGTAAATTTTACAAAAAAAAAACACTAGCAAAGACTTCCTTCCCATTTTTATAATTGAAATATACTTAAAATAGCTCTCGAGGACGTTACGTGCCATGGATCATAAAAATAATATAATTTTCGGAGTCTTGAAGAAATTTCCTTTCATACGAGTACCCACTTTTTTTTTTTTTTTGTTGACCGCAGAAATTATTGTATCACAAATACCGGCAAAACGCTTTTTGGAAATGATTGTAAAGCGCCTTAAACAAGTGTTCTGCCAGTAATTTATTCACAATTCATCGGTTAACCAGTGGTATTCTATTGCTTGATTTTTTGTACCACTGGCAGTTTTTTTTAATCGGCATGTCATCTAATGTTAACAGAAAAAATATTGAGACATTTTCGAAAGACGATATCCAACGATCATATTTTCCAAATCTAATCCAAGTTATACAATGAAACGTTCCGGGTCGATAGAAAAACATCTTAACATTTTTTAATATACAGAAACTAAATAAATTAATTTTAAGATAACTTGATTTGAAATAATATTTTCATTCGTTTTATAATTTCGTTTTGTAACAATTATAAAATACTTTTTTTGTTAAATAAAAACAAAAAAACCTTCGTGGTCAACTTTCTAAAGGATAATCATGACTTTTAACATAAAAAGCAACTTCGGTGAATACAACTGAATTTCAGTTGCACGATCCATATTCGGTTGTTGCATCCCGATTTGGTTGGTTTAATCAACCTAATTGGCTTAATCCAAATTAGTTGGTTTAATCAACCTATATAGCATTCACAATTCCGTTGGCACTTTATATTTCTGAGTGTACTGAACTACCAGTAGACCATATGTGGCCTTAGCCCTTGGTCTCATTCACTGTCCTATAAATAGCCTATAAAAGCTGATCATCTCCAAAATCCAAGGCACCGTGTATATCAATAAAAGCACAAAATGCTATGATCTTTGCCGCTAGAGCCCGTTCTATCGTCATGACAACATGATGGATAGCGGGAGCTTATGTATTGGTTGCCAAGGCAAATATTCCTAATATACTGAACCAAAACTTTCTCTATTGTCTTAAGGAGCAACGAACTGAATCTAATTCGTCTAAAAGATTTAGGCAGCTGTTTGGACTTCTTCCCTGCATTTGGTATCAAGGCTACCCTAACCTCCCTCCAAGGGGGTATATCAAAATATGCTTACCAGTTGTGAGACAATTACATGAATTCCCCTCTTTAATAGGCTCGGATATATACCGCCCGAAACCGAATATTTAAAGGACGAAGTGGTCATCTATCGACCACTTAACCCTGCTGTCATGGAATATAACACCAGTTAGACGTACATTCCTTCCCGGCATGTTTGGGATTCTTTGCCCGGGAAGTGCTCGTCAAGAAAGTGTTCTCAGGTTCAATTTACAGAATCAGTGTAGGAATCGTCCGGTCTCTCGAGAGTACGGAGACAGTTTGTATGACTCTGACAGAGGGTCTCTTTTAAGGTGGCACTGCTACAGGTAGATCGGGAATTTTTTCAGAATAGCTACGCCATATAAACTTTTTGGATCTAAACTTAGACCTTGTACCTTTTAAAAAGTCTTCTAGATTTGCTCTTTAGCTTTTCCACACCATCATTCCTCGTCTTCATGGCCTTTTCAAATGTACATTCTTTAAATCTTCTCATTTAACTCATTTTACATTCATTCTAAAATTATAACCCACAAGTGTTTGATTTTTATTTATTCCTCAATTTAAATTTCCGCACAAATGTTTTACCCTCTAGGGAAATCATAATACGAGTGTAATTGTCTTTAACATCTGAAACATAAACTGTGACCCCATCATCTTTAATTAAATTATGTGTTTTGGGTATTTTGCGTTTGTGTTATTCTTAGATCTTGGCGTCAAATAGTTTGACGACATAACACAACTCGATAAATCTTTTTGAAAATACACAGAGACACACGAGCAAAAGAAGACTTTGCACCAACAAACAAGAAATTAATAAAAAAATATGGGGGAAAATACCCCTTTTTTTGAAAGCAGGTGTGCTTTTAATATGAATTATATATATATATATTTTTTTTCGTTTGCTGGATAATTTCAAAAAAAGCTAAATCTATCTTTAGTTTTTTTCTTATAGTAGATCCCTTATCTAAAAGTGTGTAATGATCTTGAAAACGAAAAAAATTAACATTTTATGAAATAGTTTTTGTTTGTTTTATGATTTTTTATGATTTATGAAACGTTCATAAGGCGTGCGTTCGAAAAAATGTTAACATGCGTTTTCTCTTATAACTTTCATCAGAAGTTTTCTTTAAATTTTAAATAAATATAAGAATAAGTCAGTAAGTAAATTAATAGCAATCTAGAATTTGTCTTTTCAATTCTTCCCAAAATGAATGATGGAAAAAAAGTTCGTTTGAAAATAATTGAATATAGTTTCAACAAAATTCTTCTTGGATATATCTGAAATTAGCCAAGGAATCAAAAGTTAGTCGTCAGACTGTTTCAAAAGTAATTCAACGGTTTAAGGGAGATTTGACCCTTGAGAGAAAATCTGGTTCAGGAAGAAAACGTGGTCGTCATGATAAAAATATTTCCTAAAAAGTTTCAGGTATGGCAAGCAATATGAAGTCGTGGAAAAAAGAACAATTCGTTTGTAGCCACGGGAACAATAAACACCGAAATTTTTATAAAATAATGTTTGCAAAAAAGACTACTTCCATTTATACCCCAACACAATATGTTCGCACACTTCTGGCCTGACTTGGCATCTTGCCACTACAGCAAGAGAGCCCTTGAGTGCTATGTAGCAAATAAAATTATTTTTAAATGGTGTTTTTTATAGAGGTATAAAACTTTGATATGGAATAAAACAAAGATGAATTTTTTAAATTGACATGAAATTTACTTTATTCGAAAGATAATCTTGTGGCATTACAATTTAAATATGACTTTAGGCATATGACCACCACGGCTGGCTCGGACGTAGTCTAATCTGGAAGTCCTATTTTCGAAGACTTTTTCCAACATTTGTGGACGTATATTGGCAATAACGCGGCGAATGTTATCCTCCAAGTGGTCAATCATTTCGGGCTTATCGGCGTAGACTAGCGACTTACCATATCCAAACAGAAAATAGTCCAGCGGCGTTAAATCGCACGATATTGGAGGAAAATTCACGGGTCCAAAACGTGAAACTATGCGGTTACCAAACGTTTCCTTCAATAAGGGATCGGTTGTTCATGGTTGTTCAATTGATGAACGAAAAAGTCAGTAATCATGGCTCTATAGCGGTCAACATTGACGGATAGACTGATTGGGGTCTTCCTCTACGCTACGCTCTATAGCAGCAATGACTTCTTCTGTACGACGTCTCTGTGGATACATATTATCATTTAGAGTAAACGTGGTGAAGAAACGTTCCATAGTTAATCCAATTAATTGCTCTGATAGACGATTATGTTGATCGTAAAATGGATGTAGTGCGCGATACGTATTTCAAACAGAACCATGATTTTCAAAAGAAATTTGCAAAATTTGGAAGCGTTGTTCAGGCGTCAGTCCATTCACGTTAAAATGCCAAATCAAACTAAACATAAATCACTTGACAGCTGACAAAATGGCCGCCAGTTAGGAAAGTGTTGCCAACTTAAAATTATATACCTGTATAAAAAACGCCCTTTACCAAGCGAGGCAATACCCCGAAAATGTCCGGAGCTCAGACCAGTTTAAAGATATTGGGGTCTTGCTAAAAGAGAAATAAAGACCACAAAAATGGTGTCTCCTGGAATGAACGATTTTAAGCACAGAGGAAAAACCTGCTCCGAGGAGGTTACAGAAAGTACTTAAAAGTCCTTAATGGGAGGTTTTCCGAAAAGGTGATTGTTTAATAAAGATTAAATTAAAAAAAGAATTTAAAATAATTTTTTAAAGGGAGAATAAAACCTGGCGCTGAAAATGGAAAAGGTATTTTTAATAAATTTTTTTAATATTTAGCATTTTTGTATTGAAAAATTTTATTTTGGGGGAGGAAATGTCCCATTTTCCCTCCCCCTGGATCCCCGCTTGACAAAACTGATTTATTTTCTTGTGATCTATAATATATATTTTATTAATAAAAATGGTTTTGAAGATCATACATTTTGTGTTTTAATTTTTATTTAATTTTTTCTGTGTTAACATTTTTTCGACGCACACCTTAATTCTCAGAAAGTTTAATGATGTTATAGAAATTTTTCGAAAAAAAATATTTATTTTGATAATATTTTTGTTTAATATTTTATTTTCTTGGATTTTTTCTTAAAACAACATTTCGTTTAAATAATCTTTTATAATTTCTCAAGTATTTTATTATCTTGTCTGTTTTTTTTGTCTTTCTGCCCTTTTTATGTTTTTATTCAATATTTTTTTTTTGAACAAAAAATTTCCAAGTTTTATTCTAAATGTGGGGGAACCGTTTAAAGCAAATCTTTGTCAATCTAATTTTGTTTAATTTTTCCAAAATAGTGTTTTTTTAACAATTCTTCCCGTTTTCTAAGAAAATAAAAAACATGTTTCTATAGCTTCGCTAATTTATGTTTGGTTTTTTATAATTTTATTGATTTTTAATGCTTGTTTTACATTATCTTTAAGATTTGTTGACATAAAATATTAAGATTTATTAGAATTTTTTATATAATTTATGTTTATTTACAATTTCTTTTTTTTTTTTAATTAAAAAAAAAACAAGAAAAACTTATAACAATAATTTACAATTTTACATAGATTTACAGACATTTAATTAAAAACATTTTAAACTTAATTACAATTAGTATAAATTATTTGATAAATAATATTTAATTACTTAAATATAATAAAAGGAAATTTAAGTTTAACAGAAAGTGTCTGTTAAATTACACAGGAGGACAAAATCTTAACTTTTAAAAATGAGTATGATTAGGGCAACCAAAAAGCAGATTTAAAAATAATGTTTTAAGCGCTTTAAAAAATACCCAGAAAACAGTAAATTAAGCCGTTTAAATATAAAAATAAGCTGTTTAATTTAAAAAATAAACCGTTAAATTCCAAATCTTTGTATAAAAATTGTTACTACAAATAAAATTTTTGTAAAACTTGATCTTTGGAACTTCGTCAGTCGAACAAAGGTACACTAGAGAAATTGTTTTCTTAAGCTTTAAAGTTCGAATTGGTTTATAAAACTATTTTTTCGATAAACCAACAACATTTTATATTAAATTTTCAACTATATTAAAAAAATAAAAATCCAAAATACTGATTGCTGAAAAATATCAAAAAAAGCTCTATTTTAAAAGAAAAAAGCTAAAATAAGCTTAGTTTTTTTACAGAAAAAAGTCAAAAAGTAGCTAATATTTACAAAATGAGCAAATTTACAATAAGCAAATGTAAAAGAAATAAGCTGAAAAACCTCTAACAAATGTAGCTTAACCCTCAAATCGGCATAAGCTTTTTTTGTAATGAAATTTATACCACTTGTTCGGCACGAAAATAAACAATATGTAATTCTGAAAATGAAAATTTTTATTTTTAATAAAAATTATAAAAAAAAAAAAAACTAATATGTAATTCTACATAAAGTTTTTTGTTGAGCCTATTTTAGGCAATATGGGCCAATATAGGCCCACATCGCCTTAAACATTAATAAGTTTAGGCATAAATTATTTCTCTTACCAAGATATAACTAAAGTCAAAAAATTATCCTTTTTGTGGCTCTACTTAAAAAGATATGGCGATTTTCGTTTTTCGAAAACCGCGAAATTGAGCGAAAACATACCTAAACTGCAGCATATATTGATTAAACGTAAAAGCTTTGCTAATACTATTAATTATAATCTTTTGCCAAATTTCATAAAAATCCGTCCTTTAGTTTTCAAGTTAAGACGAATTCCGTTACAGGCATGCTATTAGATGTCCTCGGACCAAAATTAGAGCTTTTGTGAAAAGTTTAAGCTTCGATCTTACTTTGTGTTTAGTATCGACGTGTTTAGTATCGATTCTAGTAAACAAACAGGTAATTTTAAGATTTTTGAAAGTGTTGTTGATTTAAAAATATTTATTTTTTGACTTTAACGCTTTCTCGCTTCCAAACCATGAGATGAACACAAGAAAGTAATTCACAAAATAATTTTGTTTTCTATCGAAATATCTTCATTCCATTTTACAAAACACTCATTTGGAGCTTTTATAAACAATTTAAAATACCCCGCCTGGAGGTGGACTTGCCGGTTAGAGGGTTAAAACATTCATTATTTCATGATCACAACTTGTATTTAATCTAAATAGTTGTATCCCTGCAAGTAAAAAACAAGCTCTAGCTAATTTTTGGTTGCCCTAGTTATGACCATTAATTCTATGTACTTGAGGCACGCTGATTTGAATGGCATATTTTATTTTTCCATGTATGGTACAGTTTTTTTTACGAAGTTTGGCGCCTAAACATGCAGATTTTTACATACGAAGTTTTTAAAATGTATTTAAACTGACATCTATCTTTTGAAATGTAAAGTCTTATTCAAGGTACATATTTGATTCACAAAACTGGAAATTAAACCCGAAGGTTATTTTCAGTTATTCTCAGTTTTTTACAGTTTTTTACAGTTTTAGCTAATTTTTTCGTTAAACTTGCAATTGAGTTTGACAAATAAATGGTCATGCAATAGAATAAACCTATAATGAAGAGGTGTCTCAGCACGAAAATATATATTTTAATATGGACTCGTAGGGAAAAATTCGCTATTTGTCAAAAATTTTATATGGCTGCATAGCTTTCCGAAAGGAATTGTGAGTCCAACTTTGAGTATGATATGTGAATGCCTTTGAAAAGTATATGTGCTAAAAATCTGCCAAAAGTATTTATATTTCCAAAAGTTTTTCGAACAAACCCTTACTTTTGTGACAAATATGTACCAAAATGTAGGCTTTTGTTAGGAAAACTATTTTTGCCATTAGATTTTGACATATACTTGTGAAAAGCATTCAAATATCATACTTAAAGTTGCACCTTGTGATCATCCTGAAAAGCAATGCTACCATGCAAAATTGTTAACAAATCGCGAATTTTGCATCAAAAAAATAATATTTTTTTCTTACCTTTTCATAAATGAATCTTTCCATTGCATGCCCATTTGATTGTATCGATTGATTATTTAGCGATCGAATTCGCGAAAACCGAAACATTTTAATAAAAGGCTTAATAGTGGTTTTAATTTTAAGCTTTGGGAATCAAATATGTACACACAGAGAAATAAAGTGCCAACCGAATTAAAAAGTGTATATTAAGGATAACAACTTATAAATTCAGTTAGTACAACGATATTAACATTAGATTTCTGAATATTTTGAGTGTTTCAACTAAAATTCAGGTGAATTAACCGAATTTTGTTGTGAAAACAAATATTCAGTTTTACCAACCGACTTAAATTCGTATTAACCGAATTTGAGTCGCAGTACCCGAATTTCAGTTGGCAAATAGCTAAATTTTTCTCTGTGCGTATCATCAATTTTAATCGCTGGTATTGTCCTTAGATTTAAACGGAAAGAAATCTGGTTGATTGCGTTTAAAAATTTTTGTATATAAAAACCTACATGAAGATGCTCAAAACTTTAAAGTCATATTGTGGAATAACTGTACCATAGTACGTACATCGAAAAATAAAGCACGCCATTGAAATAAGCGTGTTCGAAATATATAAAATTGGTGGTCAGACCATCACTAATTTTTTCCAGGTCATGCAGTGTTAACCGAATAGAATATAAAATAATTTTCTAATGAAACTTTAAGAAAATACTTTACAAATTTCAAGTCCAACTTTACACGCCTCGGCAGAAGAGGATTTAAACAAAAAGTGCGAAATCCAAAAATAAAATAAAAATATAATCATCGATTGAGAACTTTTTACCAAAATCCGTTTTTTGACAGCTGCAATATTATGCAATGCAAATTTTAAGATATGACATATCATATCATATCTTATATAATTTTCAAGAAAATTGGAAAATTTTCTGCAAAAAGTGCTCAAACAAAGATTTTTGGTGTTCACACTTTTGACTTAAATTCTCTTCAGCGTATTTGTTTAATTTAATCAAAACCCATATCTGTAGACTTTTGACATAAGCACTTATTAATTCAAACTATTTGTGTGCACTTTTTAAGAGATCAAGGAATCTGATATTACAGACTTCTATAATCTCTCAAAAAATACCTGCAAAGCTAAAAAAGGCTCTGAAAAACTTTCAAAGCATCTTAAGTCTACTTCAGTTATTTTGTCAAAAGTCCACAGATATTATTAATCAGTTTTATATTAAAATAACAAATATTTGATTGAAAAATAATGTTTTTTTCTTATAAATATATTAAGATTCAATTTACAAATTAAATATTAATTACTTTTTCTTCTCAATAAATTCCTTCTAATATCTGTTCTTCCTTAAACTATTGCTTTTTTTAGCAGTGAATTTGTTATACTGTTGACAAATTTTGTCTGTTAAATTACAAATTCTAAAACGATATTTTCATATTTTCTTTCTAGGCTAACATTTTCATCTTTGTTTGAATATTCGTATGGGGTAAGTAAGTAAATTTTTTTTAAAACTATAAATACACGAGAATGTTAAAAAATTCTTAAAAATCTAGATTAACCCCCGATAATTCGAACAAAATATTGAATAAAACATTACAATTACTGAAACATAACGCGGCTTGACATTAAAAAAAATTAATAAGTTTCTGACCATCAATTCTATATATTTCGGTCATTCCGATTTCAATTTCGTACTTCATTTTATGTTTTGTGGTACAGTTTTTCCGCAAAATAACTTTAAAGTTTGACATCTTTGTGTTGTTTTTTAAATTTTTTCTAATTTTTTCTGTTTTTGCGAAATTTAGCGTTAAATAAATAATTAACCGAGCCAATCAAATGTTCTCACAGTGGAAAGAGTCATTTAATAGGAGTTCTATTAGTAAGAAAAAAAGTTATTTTATCAAAGAGTTTTTTATGTAAAATTCGTGATTTTGTCTAAAATTTTATATGGCAAAAAAGCTTTCCAGAATGACCACAAGGTCCAGCTTTTAGTATGATATGTAAATATATTTGAAAAGTATGTTTCCAAATTTTTATATTTGCAAAAGTTTTCCTAACAAAAACCTCCGTTTTGGTACATATTTGTGACAAAAGTACACTCACGGAAAAACGCTTCATCCTATTGATGATATTATTTCATAAATCGTTTGCCATCAATTATTCATTATATTTATATAGTTTTCATAAATATGATGAAGAGTTTCATAAAAATGTATGACAAGTGTTTTATAGACCTTTAGCATTTCATTAAAAAGTTTCAAAAGTTGGTGAAAATATATTTTACCTTTTTATTGAAGTTTTTATTTGAAATTTAAAGTTTAAAAAACATCATTCGCAATTTAGAGTTTTTAAAACTTAAAACTTTTTGATTATTTTTAATTATGAAACATCATTTAAATATTATATGATGTGTTCTCAAATTTAAGTAAAATTTTTTTAATATAACATAAAATATCGAAATTTGAATTAAGTTTTTTAAATGGAAAATTATATTTTTAATTTCAAATGGAATTTTCTTCAATTGGTATTCTTAACTTCAATTGATGTATGAAAATTCTACACATGTACATAATTTTTTAAAATTCCTTAAAAAAAAAACAAAATATGAAACATTGGAATGTGAAATAGCTATATTGTCAATAAAAAACTTAAAACAAAAATTTAAACATTGTACAATAATTTATGAACACTTTTTATAATATTTATGAAACGATTCTTAATATTTATGAAACGTTTTATAAACATATATGAGATTGCATTATCCTATTTATGAAATGTCTCATAACATTTATAAAGCACTTCATAAAAAGTTATGACACTTCTTCATCATCAGGCCAAGCTCTTTGGAGATAGAGGTCATGCGGCAGAACATGAATGACATACTCAAGACCTTTCTACAATCTCTGAGTGGGGTCGCGCGAATAAGGTCGATTTTATTGCACGCAAGACCCAATGTAGACCAAGACCAAACATCTGTAGCTATGGATGGTATAGGTATTGAGGAATCGGATACTCTTGATGTTCTGGGCATGAGAATACAGCATGAATACTGATGAGGGCGGTGAAGCTTATTAATGACAGTAGTGTATTCAACTATTGATTCATTGGAGCATCGTCAGAATGTGGGTTGTGAGACACTTTTCTATCGATATTACCATGGGAGGTGCTCATCTGAGATAAGTGAACTTATTCCTCGAGCCCGAGTTTTTATTCGTAATACTCGCTTATCTAGTAGAGCACATCCGTTTGTAGTTGATTGTCCTGTGTTTCGCACAACGCATTACAGAGAAAATTCGTTTTTTAGTCGAACGATTCGTATGTGGAACAAACTTCCCGCAGAAGTCTTACCTGTTACTTACAATTTAGAAAAATTTAAATCAAATATCCACAAACACTACTCCCTCTTTCCTCCCTCCCATACCCTATTTTCCTGATCAATACAATGCACTGCATGAGTAGGGGGCATCCCCTGAGTATTGGTTAAAAAAAATAAAAAATAAAAAAATAGGAAACATTTCATAAATATGAAGAAGACTATCATTAATTTGCACTTTTATGAAACAGCTTCATCAAATTTATGAAGTGTTACATTTGACGAAAATCAATGAAATTTTTCATCATATTTATATTCATATATGAAGCTTTTTCCCTGAGTGTAGGGTTTTTGTTAGATAAACATTTTTGGCTGCATATGATTTTCTTGATGAAACACCTCTTCCTAAGAGGCCCTTAATACTGAAGGGCAATTTGTTAAGGTCAATTGCTAGTTTTGCGATAAAATTCGCTAAAGCCGTAAAAGTGTGTAAAAATAAGAAAAAAACACTAAATAGCTGATTTAATCTACTGTTTCATGAATCCAATATGTACATCACATAAGAATACAGTGATTCTCTTTACATTTCAACAGAAACTAGTCAGGTTGACTGCATTTTAAAAACGATATATGTATGTAAAAAATTGCATTTACATGCGCTAAACTTTAAAGACATTTCGTGAAAAAATTATCTAAGGACAGCTTCAGATATCTAAAGTATAATATTGCATTAAATTCCTTTTGCCACCCGTCAAATAAAATGCACGCCATGAAAAAAAATTACAATTGGAATACATATTCTGAAATAAAGCTAGAAATTAAAAATCTGTTTATATTTGAATCGTTCATATGGTCAATTAACTCTTCGACGCTTAAATTTTAATAATTGTAAATTTTGTAATCAAAATTAAGGGAAATATTGACCTCTGCCAAAGAAAAGTCTTTTTTATGGCTTAACAGCCAGCACCCCTTAGCGAAGATATTTGGATCTAAAGTTTAATCTTTTACATGGTGCTACACAACATCGTGCTAAGCTTTTGTTAAAATTTATATTTTGTATATTTTCTATGGCGAAATTGACACATCATTTTACACCACTCAACGATTTTTTTTTTTTGCGAAATTTTGTGGAAAGTGCTTTGCTTATCGGGCCCTCTGGGGGTAGCATACGTAGTTCAAATTTACACTTTGACGCTTTATACACTCAAATAAAAAAGTCTGCAGAAGTACAAACAATTTCTTTTACTTATCCGATATAATTCTATTTTTGGTTGTTACGCTGATATCAATGGTGTACACAGTTTTTTCACTTATGGGCCAGATATTTCGCAAATTTGCATTACAGTTTTGCATGTTTTGACGCAGCCTTTTATACATAAAATTTGAAAAATCAAATATTTTATTTAATTCTTTTTATGGAAAATACATAAAAGACCTTCATTAACGTTCGGGTAATTTCAAATTCAAATTTTAATTTCAAATTCGATTAATAAATATGCAGCAAATTCGCGTTTCTTTCTTAGTTTTTAATATATTTTACAATTTTTGCACAATGTATTCTTCCATTTCGCAAAAATTCAAATCCAAACAATTATTTCATGTAAAAGTAAAGGAAAAAGAAAGTGCGGTTCATGGAAAAACTCGAAATGTGCCTAAAATTTATATGGCAGCAAAGCGAAAAGTGTACCAAAATCAAGCAAAAGAAAATTTAAGTTTGAGATAGGCGTGGTAGAGAAGATTAAGCATACTTTTCTAAAAATCATAACTACATTGTAAATTTGTTATTGAATTAGACTGCGCAGTTTCTGGTAACACAACCTTCATCAGTAATCCTTTTTGACAATACTGTAATTATTTGTTATGGTTTTTATTGTTTGATTGCATCTATATGAAATGTTTATTTATTAAATGCAATCCTGACCGTGGCTTGAACCTGCTTTCTTTGCCACATGCACTTCGCACTACACTTTAGACCGAGGCTCTAACCAATTGATCTAAAGTAGGTCGATTTTTGCTATGGCTTAAAACCAGTTTCAATTACACGGGGTCGATTTTACATTTAATTGTAATTGCAGAAGATAGCTAAGACAAACACCACAACAATTCACAATTGTTAGAAAATCATATGTAATCTAATTTCCACTATTTCCCACATTTTATGAGTTGGCGCAACTATGATGTATTTTTTGTACATACGGTAGTTTGGCTATTCACGTAGTTGGGGAAGAGTTGCCAGGGAGCAAATTTTTAAGTTTCCGAAAGATATTTTTGACATATTCGACCATAATTACAATTATTTTTTTTATTCATATTTTAATGAACAATTCTGTAAACAATAAATCAATAATACTTTCGTTAGATTTTCATATTCCATACAAAAACTCATATTTTGTTGTTCAGAAAATGTAGATTAGCTTGTATTAAAAAAATACTAGTTAATATCATTAGTAGCTTTTCGGATTCCCACTTTCGACATTCACCTCAATATTCAAATCTGATTATTTCCCAATTGTTTGTAATTTTTCCCATTTTGATTTCTGATTTTTGAATATTTGTTGATTGTTAAGACGCTTGGACAATAAAAAATACAAATAAAAATAGTTGGGATAAACTAAGGGTCAAAATCTGAGGTAAATGGTGAAAGTGAGACTAGGAATTTTTATGATTCTAAATTTAACACATAATTTAACACATTTAAAGCAATAAAACAAGTACAATTTGTTGTTGTTTCGAGTGTGTTTTTTCAACCACGTAAAGTGAATGGTTTACCCGGTGTCTTCAAGTCTTCAAGTTCAATAAACGATAGTATGTCAAATCGATTGCAGATATACCAACATTATGTCAATTGCACTGTGCTGGATTGCACTTGCCCATTTTATTGCTAGGAAATGTTATAATTTTGTTCAAAAACAATAAAGTTTAACAACATTTATTTTTGACTATAAATTATACTTTTTCCGATTTTATTTACTAACATTTATGAAGTTTTTGATGGTTAAATTCAAATAAAAACTAAATGTGAGATTTGATGTCAGACATGATTGCAAGAGCAGATTGCATATCAACGATATCTTGATATTGCAATAACATTAAAATTAAGTGTCTTCACGAAAAATTTATTGAGCTGAAATAATTTTGACAATTGCTTACTATAAATGTATTGCATGTGATTATACTACAAGTTTTGCGGGTATTATACTACAAGTTTTTAAAACAACTGTCCTAAAATAATACCATAACAGTTTTCGAATAACCGTTTTAAATTTGTATAAATCAAGTTTTTTTTAATAAAACTTTGATCAAGAACAAAAAGATAAACTCTGACAAATTGTGACAAATCCCTAAACTCTATCCATTTCTGCTTTTTAGTCAAAGTTTCAAGTACAGCGACAAAATGTATAAAATATCGCCCATGTTCCTACTTTAGAACGTTTTGCAATTAGAACGAATTTGTGAAATCACACGAAATTGAAATTTGGTGTCCTCAAATCCTAAAAGCTTTCGAAAACTCGAATTTTTTTTTCGAAATTATTATCGAAGTGCCAAAAACATATGGTTTTATGGAAAATAAAAAACATATGGAAAGTAAAATGAATTTAAGAAATGCTTCTAACATTGTTGTAAATTTGTTTGAGTTTTTTTTTTCTAGAATATCAAAACAAAAAAATGTTTTTTTAAAACAGTTTTTTAGAGTATAAACAATTCAGCCAAAAATACAATAAACTCAGAAATAATTAAAAAAAAGTTCTAAATTTTTAATATTAAGCACCATTTTTGACCCTAAATTGTAATTTATTAGAAAAAAAGGGCATTCGTTTTACTTTCGACCAGGCTTTTTTACACGAATTAAAACGAATAAAAAATAGGGAAAAACGTTCTGATTTAATCGCAAGAACAACGAAAAATTCTAAAATTTTCATTTTCGCTCTGATTTAACGTAACAGTGGTGTATGTTTAAAAACTCAAATTTTATCCTTATATCCAAAACCAAATTTTTTTGTAGTGCATTTTCCCCTAGATGTTCATATAAAAATATTACAGTTTTGAAAATGAAAATTATTCAAGTTCGAGGCCATACTCTATCTATATTTCTTTATTAGGATACTGTCCTAACAAATAATCTATAGGGTTTTTGTTTTCAAATTTATTAATTGACCGCTATCAGGAATGTGTTGATAGATCTATTTCGGGAATTTTCTAGGTTCCCATCTTCAGAACAAGTTTTAAAAGAAGTGACAATCATATGCAAACATTCAAATAACCTAGTTATCCCACTAAATGAGAATATATTTAGCTGGTCTTTTTTCACTTTTCTAGTTAAAAAAAAACTAAACTGTTTTTAGTGATTTTTTACGTCAGATTCAGCTACTTTTCTTGAACAAAAGTTGCTAACAGTGTTTGCAACCCAAAAATAAATTTAGCTTGTTTTTTTCTTTGCATATATTTTGTCATCTTGAAAAAGCCGTCGCCGCCATCCACGGTTTTCCACTTCATCGATTTCTATATTTGTCGCAATATTACACTCACAGTAATCCATGCATAAAAATTTTCGTAAAATGAACAAATGTTCGTTTATTTTACAAACATTTTAGTTATTTTGAAATGTTTTCGTATTTTATTAAGACCCTTCAGATAAATAAATCACATTTTTTAAAATTTACTTCATACCCCGTTATCCTAATAGATGACAAGTTGTTGGTTCAACTTGCATGTTCAAACTTCGAATACTATTTTTTATTTAATTTTTGAATTTTTTTTGTTAAAAGAAAATTTTATGTATTCACAGCCTCTTCAGCTCTTAATGTTAAGTAAATAATTATAAAAAAAAATATTGCAAATTTTTCATTTAAACATTAACTTTGATAAATTACTTGGTTGTTAAACGATACAATATTATAATATAGTTAAAATGCCTTAAAAGGCATGTATTTAAAAAAATAAAAATATGAATACGTGCAAAAAAAAAAACATTAAAAACTTCTCACAGAAAAAAATTAAATAAAAATACAAATCTCTCAATGTTAAAGTAAATTATCATAAAAATTACAATATAAATCATTGCAAAATAAAATTATTGTTTTTTTTTTATAAATAAATAATATGACTTATGATTAAATGCGTACAAAAAGTGATTTATCAAATTGGAACGATCGAAAAATAATGGCAAAGAAACAATTTTTAAATTGTATACTTACAATACAGAAGTTATAGAAAATTACTATTACACCATTTCTAAAAATGAATTTAAAGAATCAAACTTAATATCAAAATGTTGTCTTTATTTGTAAGAATTAATTTGATTTTCTATCAAAGATAAAACAATTTAAATGTAAAATATGAGGTATTTCAAAAAATTTCGACACCTGTTGAAACTGCCTCTTATTTCTCAAGGTTTTTTTAATTGAGAAACACGATGGACAGTATAGGTAGACTATACGCAAAACAGGATCGGATCCAGGGGGAGGGAAATTGGGACATTTCCTCCCCCAAAATTAATAAAAATAAAATAATTTAAATGTAAAATATGAGGTATTTCAAAAAATTTCGACACCTGTTGAAACTGACTTTAGATTTCTCTTATTTCTCAAGGTTTTTTAAATTGAGAAAAACGATGGACAGTATTAGTTAGACTATACTTAAAAAAGGCGCGGAGCCAGGGGGATGTAAAATGGGACATTTCCTCCCCCAAAATGTATTATTTTAATAAAAAAATATAAGAAATTATATAAAATTTTGTAAAAAACATTCTTACTTTAATAGTTGTTTTCTTTTCAATTGCTCAATTCAAACTGAAGTTTATTTTACAAAATTGATATGACTTTGTTACAAATTATAAAAAATACACTCGAAACAATATTGAAAGTACAAATATGGTACAATAGTACCTTACAATTACAGTAGTATCTTACAGTTCGAACTGTAAGATACTACTGTAATTGTAAGGTACTATTGTACCATATTTGTACTTTCAATATTGTTTGATTTGTCTTGAAATCCATCGATAATGATATCGATTGACTCTTTTTCGTCAATATTAGCTTCAGCTGCAATCTGTTGCATTGCAATAACGTAACTTAAGCACGATTCATGATGTTTTAGAATACGCAAACGCAACTTTCTGTAAACATCTTCACGAGTTAATTTCCTCTTAAAAGTTTTTATTAAAGCACATTTTAAGTCATTATAGTTGACTATATCAACATTTTGAACATATTGACGGGCAGTTCCATGAAGTAACCATTTCAATCCTAGTAATAAATCATGATCATTATATCCACATGTGTGAGTATAATCTTCAAAATGTCGAAACCATTTTAAAATGTCTTGATTATCATCGCCACTGAATTTCTGAACAGCTATAACAAGTTCTTCATAATTTATTCGGCGGGTTTTGCGAGTTTGACTATCAACAAATTCTAAAGATTGAAGTTGTTTTTGTAAATTTACCATTTCACATCGCATTTGTAAAAGTTTAATTTGCTTTGCCAATTGTTGTTCTTCATCTATTTGGTTTCGGGCAACATTAAAATTATCTTGCATAGAGTTGGTGCAAAAAACGTTTGCTTCTGTATTAGTAACATCAGCGCCAGAAGCTAAAACGTTGTGGTGTACTCCATGGGAAATATTAGAGGTGGTGGCAGTAACATCGGAAACAATACCACTAGAATGTGGAAAATTAATCAAATTCCCAATACCAGAGGGAATAACAGCAGTATTATTAACATCGGCAGCAGCAGCGGTCAAAGCAACACATCTTTCAACCATATTTTCATCATTGGTAGTAGCACTTCTACCAGAATCCATTGGTACATCCTCAGTACCACGACTTTCATTTTGAAATTGAGACAAAGCTTTATAAAGTGATCTCAATTGAGATATTGTTGCTTGCTCAGGAAAAGATATTTTGGCCACATTAAGAGCTTCAATTATGGCTTGGCGTGTTGGTCTTAAATCCATTTTAAATTTTTTTTAAATTTTTATTTTTGTGACACCCCACACCTGAATTTTAATAGTTGTTTTCTTTTCAATTGCTCAATTCAAACTGAAGTTTATTTTACAAAATTGATATGACTTTGTTACAAATTATAAAAAATACACTCGAAACAATATTGAAAGTACAAATATGGTACAATAGTACCTTACAATTACAGTAGTATCTTACATTACTAAACCAAACCCTTTTACTAAATCTGCGCCTGCTTAAAAACTAGGACATGCAGAGTTTCATGTTGGAAGGTATTCACCTTAAGAATTTATGGAAATTTGAAAGTCGAAAAATTAAGAAAAATAGTTCATACTTACAATAGTTTTTTCATTCATTTTATTGTTTTGCTCATAGTTTTTAACTTGTAGATCCAAATTAATACAAAATGGATACACTAAGCTTGGGAGATACATCCACTAAAAAAGTAATTTCCTTATCGATACTTAGTGAAAGGTTGTGCTGTGATTTATTTACAAGTGATACCAAAATTTCCTGATTTTTAAACATTCGCAGTTTTTTTCCACAGAGTGTTTGCGCCGTTTAATGGAATTGAGTTTTAAGAACAGTATTTTTAAAATGGTGTAATTTTATACAGTTTGAGGTATACCCAGTTAATGTCAGTGCGCCAATAACGTGATACGAATGAACATCACTAACTTATAAGGAATTTGCGTAAACTTTTTGCCTCTGCCATTCGGAATTATATTTGAAATTGGTTGTCGTATTGCGTGAACTGAGTTTCTAAGAAAATAGCAGCTCCGAGTCAAAAAGGCATTTTAACATTTCATTAAAAATTTTCAAATTTCATGAACTTATAAAAATTTTATGAAATTTAATTATTTTTTTCGCTTTTTTTGTATAAAATACTTGGCTTGAGAACATAGCTATGTTTCTAAAGTGATAAAGTGTAAAAAAAATAACTTTGTTTCATTCCTGGCGGCTACAGCGCAATTTTTTTTCCAAACACATTTCGCTTTGTGACCACTAAAGCGCTGGTTAACCCTTTTTTTTTACCAAGCATACACCTAGGGAAAAATCTTTATAATATATATGAAAAACTTCACTGAATTTCTTCCAATGTAACACTTCATAAATATGATGAAGAAGTATAACTTTTTATAAAATGCTTCATAAAAGTTGTTAAATATATCATATATAAAATGAAGTAGTTTC
Source organism: Delia radicum (assembly GCA_021234595.1). Taxonomy (NCBI): domain Eukaryota; kingdom Metazoa; phylum Arthropoda; class Insecta; order Diptera; family Anthomyiidae; genus Delia; species Delia radicum. The sequence continues at coordinate 51,346,925 of CM037853.1, forward strand.
ATACATTTTTATTAACGTTTTATAAATTTTTATGAAATGTTTCATTAATATTATTAAACGTTTCATATTATATTTAATAAATTGTATTTAAAATTAAGAATACATCAAATAATATTTAATTGATGTTTAAAAATTTCAAATAATTTCATGTACTTTTTAAGTTTTAAATGGTCAAAGCCTAAGTTTCACAATGTCCCGTTAGCTACTAACTGGAACTTAAACTTAACCATATTTGTTGTTGTTTCGCATATAAATTTTCAATTTAACTGTTTGTTAAATTTTAACTGGATATTTATTTAGTAATCGGGCATAAATGATATTTTCTAAATTTAGTAAGATAATAAACAAGTAAGGACGCTTTCAACTCAACGCTTTATTCAAAGATATTTACATTTTTTCCTGAAGATGAACAGCGAAGGTGTTCGAAATATCGAAAAGATAATAAATATTTAAAAATAAAACTTTAAAAATTTGAATTTTATTTTTAATTTATGACCTTGAGCCAAACCAAAAACCTCATCACATATTAAAACAACAGGTCAACTATAAATTTCTAACAAAAAAAAATAAAAAATTAAAATGAAAAATAAAAAATAAAAATTTTAATAAAAAGCAAAAGTTTATTTCAACAACATTTATGAAACTTGTTTTATGAAATGATGCATCTCCATGACACATTTGTCTCAAATTTTTATGAAACTTTGCATCATATTTTTGAAAACTTCATAATTGATGACAAACGATTTATGAAACAATATTCTCCGCAAGATGATACTTTTTCCTTGAGTGTAGATTCTGTGCGAATTTTCAGACAAAACTTGGTAAGAAGATATGTTGGCTTCCCAGCAACCATTTGGAGTCAATTTTATAGCCTAATAGCGCCCTTTTGTGGCGGCATAATTAATTAAATTTTAAAATTAAAACCAAAAAAAAGGAATAAATAATTGTGGTTTTCTTTTTAAGTGTTAATTAATATGACAACAATTTTGTCAATGCAACGAACATTTTTGAAATTCCTCATATATCCACGTATACAAAATTTTTAAATGAATAAATGAAATGAAATGAAAACGGTGTAATAGTTAAATAAGTAACAGCGAAGAAAAACCCAGTAGTTAGATTCACGACAAAAATAAACCTACAACAATTCATACTCACTCCCCACTTACTCACTCCCCACTTACAGACAAGGAAGGTATGCTGAGTGGTTCACTCCGATTTGAAAAAAAAAAATTTTTTTTTGATGCCGCGAACTGAAACATGTAAACACCTGTCAGTAGACAATAAAAAACTAATAATCCTGAACTTGCATAATCTTACTCAAGTCGAAATTTTATGATGTTTTAAAAATAACTGACCCGTATTTTTTTACCGGCCAATTTCAAAAATTGTGTTTTTGGCTTACTTATTCCAGTAAGCACAATTAAATTATACGTTATTTGAGGGACGAATCTAATGATATGTTAAATTATTTAAAAAAGCTTGAAACAACAAAGTTTCGAACGTTTTTGCACTCCGATTTTGACTCTTATAATTTAAGATTTGGCAGCTCAATTAGTTTTGTCTCTTCTACAACATATCGCAATTGTATTGAAATCGAAATGAACTATACCCTAGCCCTTCCTTGCTAGTCATTTTGTAGTAACACTTCATTTTTCAATGTGTATATAAAAAATATTTTTCATTTCATAATTTTTTTCTTTTTTTGTACAAAGGATCAATAAAATATTTACTGTACAAACATAAATCATATTGTACTTTACTACTACTACTACTAAGTATGTTACTACAGACATTAACTACATACGACGAGTATTATTGTTAGTGATTTATAATCCACTTTACTCTTTCTACTTCTCCATCTCTACCTTTACTTACTTTTAGAGTTACTTTAAACTGGACGTTGATGCATTTTACAATTACCATTACAATTAATGACCGACCATACCCAGTCAACATAGTTGGGTACTTTGGCATAAATACCAAATTTATTTCGTTTGGCACAACCATCACCAAATGATGTTATACCAAATATGGTCCATGGATGATTGGGTTTAGTGGTATCACGACATAGGAGGGGACCTCCCGAATCCCCGGCACAAGTATCGATACGTCCACGTTTGTGACCAGCACAAAACATATTTTTTGTTATCGTATAATCATGGTATACGGAACGACAATTATCCATGGGTATAATGGGCACCTCAGCTTGATGTAGGACACTCGTACCGGCTATATCACGATTACGTCGTTTACCCCAACCTATAACGGTACAATCCATATTTTTTGGTAAAGGTTGATAAGGTCGTGGTAGGCAAGAGAATCCTATCCATGTAGTGCTATTTATGGGTTTGGGAAGTCTGAAAGTTTAAGATAGAACTTCATTTATTATCTATACAGATAATTATGCCTCCTAGACTTACTTTAATAGGGCTACATCACTATCTACAGTTTTCTTATCAAAGTTTGGATGTTTAAAACTTTTTAGCACTTTAACTTGTTGCTCCGTACCATCCTCATAGTCCAAATTATGTTCTCCTATGCGTACATATAATACTTTGCGTACACAATGAGCTGCTGTTAATACCCACTGGGGTGCTATTAATGTACCACCACAAAAAGCTTCCTGAAAATAAAAGAAAATAATATTATTAATTCATCAAAAAGCTTATACATTATGATTCAGTCACCACCCGCTGAATTTCACCAGCGTATTCCTTGGCTCATTTCATGAAAATATGTCATCCCCGAAAATGCAAGTGTGCGAAATGGCAGCGCGTTTTCAATTTTCGGATTGGCGGTCGGAGGGTAGTAGGTTAAAATTGCTAACTTCTGAACCAGTGGTCGGTTTTTGTTGTTTTTGGGCTTGTGGAAAAGGTCTTTGGGAGACCTTTCCGGATTAATAAAATAAAATTAACAACTTCTTGGGAAGTTATTTAGGTATAAAATATTCCTTCCTATGACAAGCTAATGTTAAATTCATTGATGAAAATGCTCAATTAGAATGATTCTTTGTATTAGTTTTGAACACTAAATCGACACAATATCTCGAAAACGGTGCGGGACGAACGCTAAGAGAACATGGCTCCAAATTCACATGAAAAATATTATTTCAAAACCGTACGATGTTAATTTTAATCCTCTAACCGGCAAGCCCCTACGGGATATTTTAAATTGGCCATAAATGCGCCAAATGTGTGCTTTATAATAAGCTATTTCGGTGGAAAACCAAATTTACAAACAATTTTCCGATGTAATTTTGTGTGTGCAGTTCACGGTTTGGAAGAGGATAAAGTGTCAAAGTCTTAAAATATTAATATTGTAAAATGAACACAATTGTTTAAAAAGCATAAAAACATATTAATGTTGACTAGAAACCGTTTATATTAAACACAAAGAAATATTGAAGCTTAAGTTGTTATAAAAAAGCTCTTATTTTGGTCCAAGGATATACAGGATTCCATTAGGATACCTCTACAGGGATCGTCTTAATTTGAAAATTAAAAATTAAAAATAAATTATAAAATATATTAAAGTTTCAGTAAAAAGAGTAACTAAATAAACCATTTCAACTGATGATAATAGTTAAAATTTATATCCTTAAAATGCATTTTAGACTAAAATGTTATAAAATTTCTTAAAATAAAAGGAAAATGTGAGCTAATATTTATTTATAATTGTTAGTTCAAAAATAAAAAAAATAGTGAAAAAATACAATTAACATTACAATTAGGGACTTCCAGCAAAACCTCTGTATTAGGTTGTTGGTATTACGGAACATGTTACCTCTTAATAAGTTAAACTCCTTATTCTTGCATTACTTCGCGACTGTTGGTATTACCGACTGCACAACCGAATTGATTCGTTGGCTGCAACCGAATCAATTCGGTTAGATGAAATTCTAGAATTTTTATGAGAATGTACATATTCCCATAGGTGGTTTGGTCCAAGAACATTACCTTTAACTTTTTACCCCTACCGGCAGAAATTTTCCAAAATCCCGTCTAATCGGATGTTTACTCGGAATTAGGAATTTTAGCCAGAGACTTTTAACCTTTTTGCCCCTCCCTGGAGGAATAATTTACTTATCCTATCTTATAACCCGAGACTTACATCCTTAAAAATTATAATTTGGTTTTTGAACGTTCTATTTTAAACCAACAGTTCGGGATTTTTAAAATTATATCTGTGGGTTCTCTTACGTCCCAAAATTGGGGTTTATATCACTTTTGGATAGGATGATTTATAAATTCTAGATTTAAAGACTTTTTAGCATTTTTTATTTTACTACCATGCCTTCTAACAAAGATATTTTCAACCCAAGCCGAAACGTTGACCCTAGATTGGTGTGGACGCTTTATCCTGTACTAAGGTTCGGCAAGACTTTCTATATGTCGAAGTATTGGGTTTAGGTCTGACATTAAGTTTCTGATACACCAGTAATTTAAATTATTAGTGTGTGATTTAAATCATGTATTTAAAATGCTCAAAAATCAAAACACATTCTTAAGAACTCAAAATGATTAATTTTAACAGGAACATCTCAAAAATTTTAGCAATGTACTAACAATCGATGTACCAAACTGTACCATTGCAGTAGTTTTATCAATCCTGGGACATACTAAATCGATCTTATGAACAAATTATTTACTTAAAAATGTACTTTACTTCAGTTGTAGAAATGGGAAGATCTTGACTAGCCTGTCAAAATATGTTTCATTAAAAGAAATAAGAGAAGTCTTAAAAGGCTTGATCAAGGTTTTGCCGATACAAATTCATTAGTTGCTTTTAACACATTATAATTTGAGTTGAAGTTCACCTTAAGGAAACTCTTGTAAAAAATAAAAATAATGGGTAAGCCTCGTTAGCAACTAACTGCAAATGTTTTGTATTTTTAATTTAAATATGTTTGCTTATCTCAGACTCTTACCTTATATCGATTAAATATCGCCACTTGCCACGGCCATTCACCTTTACGTGCTGCCTTTCCGCCAATAATTTTCAGCATATTATACATATTACGTTTATTGCTACGTATCGGAGCAATGCCACATTTTAACTTCACTGGTGTGTACTCAGGTCCGCGATAACCCTTGCCATTCATAATATAATCACTAAGAGTACCACCAATAGAATTTGAAAGATTACCACCTTCATCATCACTAATATCTCTGCGGCGTGTTGCTACAGGTCGTAAATCATAGGCAGGAGATTTTTGTACTTGAGCTTGTAGCCATTGTTGGCAAAAACTACCCTCCGTGTAGCAGTAGGCAATTTCGCGTAAAACTTCACGGCCACACTGCTCACGAACGCGACATTTTCTAAAAAGCAAAGTGACAGAATGTTTTATATATGTTTATAACTGCCAGAGGGATAGACAGCGAAAGAAAGAAGTTTTAATAGAACTTTATACTTACTTATATCTCCTAGTAGTACACTTTGGCGAACACTTGGTCCACCTACTCCATTTTGAATATATACGTCTATGTTTTGGTATTAAATGTTCCGGTGTGGCTCTTTCTTTAGCTAGTGTCAAACCAGATGAATTTCTTGTATCATAGTCAGCTGAATCCTCATATGAAACGTCGGTATATTGATTTTCAGAACGACCACTATCCATGTCAAAATCTTCATATTGGAAAACATCACCTTCAATACCACTATCATCAAAAGTTCCCACCGCACCTTTAAGTTTACGATGTGGATTATTATGGTGTCCTCTAGGAGGTCTCCGCGCAGGAAATCTGTCGCGTTCTCTATGTCGTATTGAACGTACTCTATTAGCTAAAGTTTCTAGAGATTCTGTTTGTGATTCTTCTATAGCATCGTGTACTTGCTCTTCCGAATATTGTTCTTCATTGTATTGTAGATCTTTATAATCTTCGAAATGATTTAATGTAGGTTTTCGATTATGTTTATGTGGTATTTTTCTTTTAGTTTTTATGACATAAAAATCTGTATCATCGTCATTATGATCATAATTATCGTCGTCTTTGTAATGTGTTACATGTTGTTGTTGTTGTTGCGGTATTGTTACAGGATGATGTATGTTGTGCCACTCAGTAGGTAGTAGTACTTGTGGTGTGGGTTGTTGATGTGTCTCATGTTGCTGCTGTTGTTGTTGTTGTGCGACTGCACTTGTTACTGATACTGGTGCTGTAGCTGCTGCAGCAGCTGCATTGATTACTATCGTTGGTGTTGCATTACTTGTCTGCTGCTGTTGTTGTTGTTGCTGTTGTTGTATATGGACTGCATGTGGTGGTAGACTGCTTGACGTTGCTGTTGACCATTTACTACCATCCGTTACTGGATGACATCTAGAAATGTTTAAGGATTTACATGTTGAGACAAATTATATGAGATTTATAGATACAATTTTTGAAATTCACATATTTCAAATAAAAAAAAAAAATCCACTACATAATATGAAGTTGTGGGTGGTTAAAGATTTAGTTTGTGTAAATTAGGTCAAATTTGAATTGAAGTAATTTTTTTTAGAAGTAATACATTTTATAGATTTGTTTGCTACATAAGAAGATATATATCTATTAGACTTGCAAGGAATGAACCACAAAAGTTTTCGTATTTCGATTTCAAAGAATCTATGATCGCCATATTTTGTATTTTTGGACATCTAGGCCATTCAGGGGTTAAAAAATGGACTCAAAATCGTCACTGTCAAACTTAATAATACACACACAATATTTTTTCGGTAAAGACTAATAGACATTAAATTAGTTGAAAATCAGTTAAAAAAAGTACTACTTACTTTTCGTTTAACACAATTGTACTTTTAACTATTACCGAAAGTCCGTTTTTTTGTTTATCGAATAACAGAGAGAAAGTTAAAAAATATATTTCATTGATAATTTAACTGTATATCCCATTGAAACAACTTTACCGACTAAACTTTTAAATAACTGTTGATTTTTTATGGAAAAGTTCTTGTTAGTGTATTATTCTTTAAGCTTCGCCGAATATGTACGATTTTCTTTTCCTATTTCATCTTCTTTATCTTAGGAATGATCAAAACCCCGAGACAAGATACTATAAATTCTTTTCAGGTCACTAAACTGTCCTCAATACACAGTTCGGTCCCTGTTTGGTGACATGTCCCAAGTTAGTTCTTTACCACTACGACCAAAGGTATCTGTCCTAGGTGACACGCATGACAGCCAGGAAGCGGTTCTTGGTTTAGACTTTTTAGATCAAAATTAGCGGTGACTTTAACATGGCGTTGTCATAGGACGGGGTCAATTGAAACATGTAGTGACGTGTTAGAAGGTGTGTCTAAAAATATATTTTCAAATAATTTTAAGAATTTGAAAACGGCAAATTGCTGTAGTTCTACGATAGTTTCTATTTTAGCCAGTCCCTTATTCCCTGTAGAAATGTTGCAAGCAGTCAATTTACTGCACCTAAGACATCACCAAACACAAGTGACAGATCCCTTTTATATAAAGGCTCAGTTCTGTGTCTAAGCGAAAAAATTCCCCTAGGGGACATAATGTTTTTTATGTTCTGAAGCACAATTTTTATTGTTGATTTTCTTCAATATATGTTTTCACTCGATTCTAAAGCAAAAGCGTATACCCAATTTGAGTGGGTTTTAATAGCAGATCTTGTAGCTCTCAAGTTTAAATCCTAATCGTCAGCGAAATTCAATTCAATATTGTTTGGTCTAGAACTACCATCAAACGTCCAATCTATGGTCTTTCGATTTTTCGCTATGAAATACAATTTCACTATCAATGTAAAGCCTGTCAGTACTTCTAATGGACCAAATTGTTTGAAAAATTGAGTTAAGTAATTCATTATACAACACAATTTTATTTTCAATAGCATGTCTTTAACCCATTCCTGCATATTGGGTATTTAAATATCCAAAAAGGAGCCATCTTAAAAAAATTATAGCTAAATCCAGGTAAGAGTTGCATCAAATTTATTTTTCCAGGTAGGTGGAGAAAGGATTAAAATACTTTAGGAAAATGTTGGTGTAAAATTGGGGGTTGGTAATTATCTGTTAAATTGTCTGCAAATTTACATATTCTGAAAAATTGAAAAAAAGAATTGAAATTGCCTCTGAAAAATTGGAAAGGCGACACATCGGAAAACTTTATTGTTGGCTAATAGTCTTAGGTATTCTTTAAAGTGCAACAAATTTGTAGCTGGGTAGGACCACTCACTTGGGCTACAGGTATGATTTCATGACATGACCATTAAAATACGTATTTTACAGTTTTATGAAGTACCCTTGCTTGAAATATCGATTATTTTTAAGTAAAAATGAAGAGTTTTACATGAAAGAGCATAACAAAATAATTTAATTAAAAAACCACAGAGGAATTGTTTTATATCAGTGGTTAATTCATAAGTCCCAAGTATGGGAAAACGAAAAGAAAATTATATCAAATAACTTCCAAAACCTTTAGTAAAGAATGTGTGAAATTTCATCGATTTTGGACAATGGAATCGGGGATCAGGCATTAATGGGTTAAACATCTTATTCTGAAGTAATCGTACACTCAGAATGTGGGCGTTGTGGTGTAATGGTTAGCGCGTTGGACTGTTACACAGATGGTCCCGGGTTCGATTCCCGGTGACGACAACATCAATTTCGAAAAGTAATATGTATAAGTTTTCTATCACTTATATGTATCGCTGCGCCCACCTTCGGTGCTCCCATATCACTTTACCCCACCGAAGTAAAATAATCAATCAGGGCTATGAAACAAAAAGCTTCAATAAACTCGCCAACTCTACATCAGGTGTCGAGCAACAACTGTTCTAAGACTTAACATCACTCGCAATTACAGTGTTGCCATGTTTGAAGCCCTTCATCTTTCACCACCTTTCATCTCTCCACTATCCCCTTTCCAAAGAAAGCAACACATTAATTAATAGGAAGAATTTCCTGAGTATTGCTTCTCTTTAAAAAAAAAAAAAATATATTTTTTAACTATCTTAAATATTTGTTCAAAATAATTTACTACCATTTAACATTTTTTTTAGTTTCATTCATTATTTTCATTTATTTAAAGTATCAGACAAATTTAACCAAAAAAAAGGGAATATTGTCATTTATTTGTTTCCGTTACAGTTATTGGAAATTTAAATTATTATTCTCAACAAAAATATTCAAAAAATTCGTGTGTTTTTTTTATTTGAATTCAAATTTCAAGAAATTGAAAACGTTTTCAGAAAAGTGTGTAGAAAAAAGCATAAAACTGAAATAATTTAAAAAAACTGAATATAACTTTTATTTTTTCTGATCTGTAGTTAAAATTTGAACATTTATTTTTAACAAGTTTAATATAATTTTTAATAAAAATATACATTATGTTTTTTCGACCTTTAATTGTGCAATGAAAATGGAAATTATTCAAGTTCGAGGCCATACTATATATTTCTTTATTAAGATATTGTCCTAACAAATAATCTATAGAGTTTTGGTTTTCAAAGTTATTAATTGACCTCTTTCAGGAATGTGTTAGTAGATCAATTTCGGGAATTTTCTAGGTTACCATCATCATAACACGTTTTGAAAGAAGTGACAATCCAATGCAAAACATCAAACATTCATATAACCTAGTTTTCCCACTAAATGAGAACTAATATATGAGCTCGAAGTTAAAGATTATCATCATTGATCAAAAATAAATTGAAAACTTGTTCGTTATGTGCAAGCTCTACCTTTGGTTGATATACAATACACGCTTTTTGTTTTTATTCTCTTTTTTTATTTTCACACTTGTTTTGTTTAAAAACAAGGTTTAACTTACTATTCATTTGATCTTTTGGATTTGTTAGTTATTTAAACGATATTTAAAAATAAATAACAAGAAACATTTGATTTAAGTGAAAAGTAGGTAGACCGGCTTTTAAATGGTTTATCATTTATGTTTAATTTAATTTTATTAAATTTTCAGTTAATTTAAACGACAATCTATTTTGATTGTAGGTATCTTTATTTCTTTGTTTTATTTGGAAGCACATTAATATGTTTCAGTCTATTTAGTAACAAATCCAGACATCTTTAACAAGCCCATTCTAATAAGCAATTGAAGCTATTTAAGTTTTAAAACACAAACCCTAGGGTTGATAAATCAGTCTAATGAGGGATTTGTAATCCTGATACAGTCGATAGTATTTAAGATATTCTTTCAGAAGCATAAAATGCAATTCCTTTGCAGTTTTTTATTCACAGTCCTAAGTCTTTTAGCATTTCATTCTAAAGAGCAATCGTAAGTCTCTTACAGGTGACGTCTAAGTTTGATATGTGTAACTGGACACTCTCACAATGAAGGGGAATAAAAGGTCTGGTGAGCTAGCAGGGATGGCTCCAGCATGGTCATTGCTAACCTTCACAATTCAAGCGATGCGGGTGAAACTTGAACAGTGGAAGGGAGATTTCGGGTAGGTGTTGTCACGATTGTTTTGTGGGGATTCCCGTATGTGGGCAAGACTAAATGCGTATTAACGCTGTTAAAGGGGAACTAGCCGAACAAAGACCCTAAAGTCGCAGCTTACGAAAATGGGGGCATGCGCAGCTAAAAGGTGGGGTAAAATAGGGAAATTTAAGCCAAATTTTAGTTAATTGAAAATAGAAATTTACTCTGCTTAAATCAGCAAAAACTTTTACTAAATAGTTGTAGCAATCAAATACTGTAATATATATATTGTTATATTTTCCTTAAATTTTGTTAAATGAAAATAACAGTATATTTTGAAAAAAAAAAACAAAAATGTTTCCTAAAAAATTGTAGACTGCTGATTTCGAAAAGGCAAATTTTTATTTGCCTAAAAAGAAAAACTAAAAAAAAAAAAACTTTAAAAATGTTTACATTTTTTGTGATTAGGATCAATCACGGTAAGAAATGCGTAAAGTTTTTGAAATCCTCTATATCCAGCTCTGGACAAACAAAATGTAGTTCAAACTTCCTCCCCCATCTTAAAATTATCCGTGAACAAATTAAATCTTCTGTGGTCAGTGCGAAGACATTCCCACCATTCATATTTCTCAATAGTAACCCGTAGTCTCCCAGAGAAACTAAGTTTTTGGAATTATTGGTCTTCCAGTTGCCTGTTCTAAACCATAGTGATAGAACTTTTAGCATTTTCATTATTCACCACTATGTAATTGCTTAAGAACTCTATTATGAATCGCAATCAGAACCTACGGATATGCTGACGATCTTGTTATTTCTGTCACAGGCTGGGATGACAGGACAATTTCTGAGCGCATGCAACAGGCTCTGAACTTTACCTTAAAGTGGTGCCAGGAGAAGGGATTGACTATAAATCCCTCGAAAACCATCCTGGTGCCCTTTACTAGGAGACGTAAGTTATATCTCACTGAGCCATCGCTTCAGGGGACGAGGATCTGCTTCTCTGATAGCGTTAAGTACTTGGGGGTTATATTGGATAGGTCTCTGAATTGGAATGAGCACCTTGATATGATCTCTAAAAGGGCCACTAGGGCAATGTTTGCCTGCCAGAGGCTCTTTGGCAAGACCTGGGGCCTTAGACCTCAAATGGTCTACTGGTCTTTTAACACCATTGTGAAACCGATGGTCACATACGCCTCTTTGGTGTGGTGGACAAAGGTTGAACAACTCGGGGCTCAGATGACTCTTAAGAGGATTTATCGACTAGCATGTATTGGTATCACTGGTGCCTCAAAATCATGTCCGACTGATGCCATTGGAGTCATGCTGGGTATTCCTCCTTTGCATATTTCTTTAAGGAGAACGCGTGCATGGGATCCCTAAGGCTGCGAGAGATTGGCAGCATGAGGAGTGGGGATCTGAAGGTGCATCTTGAGATTGCGAAAATGTTCGCTGATGACCCGGTTATTAGGGTCAGTGACAAGATACTGCCTGTGCAAGTATTTGTTAGGCACTTCGCTGTTGTGATTTTCGACAGGAGCACGTGGTTGAATGGATCTTGGGTACCGGAGGTTGGTGCACAGGTCTGGTTCACGGATGGCTCGAAACAGTCGAACATGGATACGGGGCGGGTGTCGTCGGACCCGGATTTCAGCGTGCTCTGCCCATGGGCAAATATCCCTCCGTTTTTCAGGCTGAGATCTTCGCTATCTGTATCTGTGTGGAAGAGTGTCTGCGGAGGAGGACACGGGGGGCCACGATCTACATTCTATCTGACAGCCAAGCGGCACTTGGTGCCTTGAGGGCTCAAGATGTGTCGTCTGGTCTGGTTAAGGAATGTATCGACTCTCTAAATCGTCTAGGACTTAACAACTCCTTGACACTGGGCTGGGTTCCAGGCCATGAGGGCAACGAACGGGCTGACTGTTTAGCCAACTGCGGAGCTCGTCGACAATTCATTGGCCCGGAACCCTTCTGTGGCGTACCTAATGGGTATGTCAGAGAGAGGCTCAAAAGATGGAGGGAGTCGGAGTTTGGGGCCTATTGGGCCAGATCGCCTGGGCAGCGACAGGCGAGGCTGTTTATATCTCCCTCTGGGGAGAGATCGCGGAAACTCTTGTCTATGACGAGGGGCAAACTAAGGACCGTAACGGGTTAGCTCACAGGACACTGTGGCCTTAGGTATCAATTGTACAAGATGGGACGATCCTCTACGGATACGTGCAGGTTTTGTGAATTGGAACCCGAGACCTCTGAGCATGTTCTCTGCAAATGTCCGAGGCTCTCCGACAGGAGGGTACGTTATTTTGGTGATCGAATAGTGACGCCATCGGACGTTTGGAACTGTTCACCTGGTATGATAATTGGCTTCATAGGGAGCCTGAACCTATAGGGTGTATTCGCTGGCAGCACAAAATACCAATTTCTGGTCGCGGTGCATAGTGCCACTATAATCTAATCTATGAATCGCAATCAAAAGACTGACACGAAATGGTAAGTTCTGTGATCCATACTATAGCACCGTTGAAAATCTCTTATTGTTAGTAGGCAGTGTAAACACGATAGAAAGTCGGTGACATATCATATCACCCACAGAAGTTATCCCCTTTTCCGATTTGGTGCTTATGTCCGAAAAATTTTCGATCATAATCTCCATACTAAAATAGGAAACATGACTAACGTGAATTTGTCCCCTGTTAAAATTGGGCATATTCCCTCAACATAGGCATTAATACCGTATTTCCCTATTGTAGCGATAGAAAACTTTTTCTGCGTGTCCTCCTTAGGAGTTTTATACTCTGTGGTATTTTTGAAACCAGTTTCGAACAGTTAAGCTTTTCTGCATATAACTTAGGGGTTTTCTATGCCGTGGTATGCCCAAAGCCGGTTTCGCGAACTTTGAGTGATAATGACCAATGCTTGGTTATAACTCCCTCATCATGAGGGTATTATGACCAAATATTTTTAGAGGGATTTTATCCGTTTGTTTTTTTTTTTGTAGAAGCAATAATCGGGACATTCTTTCTTTTATATTAATGTGTTGCTTTCTTTAGAAAGAGAATTGAGCAGAGATGAAAGGTGTTGGAAGATGCAGGAATTCTTAGAACAGTTGTAGTGTCCCATGAGATGGAATGCAATCTTGTTGAAGCTTTTTGGTTTATATCCTTGATTCATTATTTTACTTCGGTGGTGTTTAGTGCTATGGGAACACCGAAGGAGGGCTCTGCAATACGCGACAGATAGAAAAACTAATGTTATTTTTCTAAATTTGTGTTGTCGTTGCTGGGGCTTGAACCAAACACCTTCTGTGTAACAGCAAATAGCTAACCATTACACCACAATCGAAACAAGTATTTTTGCAATTTAAAGAGTAAAAATAAATGAACAAAACTTATGAACAAAACTTATAATAGAACATTATTGGTCTTCAAAGTTTAGTAACGTCATGATGCTTGTTAGGAAAAGACCTAACCACGTGCTTGATTACTAAGAAGACAAGAATGCAGCAAAATTGATTATTAATAGGTTTTTTGTTAAAGTTCTGCCTATTATGGAGGTTCTAACTTTTCTAAAACTTCGGGTTCTGATGAGATCTTTAGCCAGATCGAAATACTAGTATCAACCTAGCTAATCTGTTTGATTTGCTTTATTTTTGTAAATATACGGAGGTTGAAAGCTCGTTATAAATTGAAAATAACATAAAAATAATCTCGATGTATATAAAAACAAAAAACTAATATAACTGTAAAAAACTTATTTTAATTAAGGCACTTAATAACCCGAAATATTATCTCTACCCGTTTAAAAATCAACATATATGCATCCATTTATGAACATGTATGAACACATTCATGCACATATATCAAGTAATTCGAGGTCATACTTATCCATATACCACCGTATTGGTTTCATATATGCTCATATGTGATCATACCTGTAAATATTGACTCAATTTTCGATAATGCATCGACATGATCGGAAATGTATGGACATGTATAATTATATATTTAAATATTACCTAAAATTTCGTTAATGCACACCTATGAACATATATGATCCCTCATATCAACATATATGAATCATTTATGAACACATATGAATCGTGTATGGATGCATGTGGTCATGTATGAAGTATGTGTGCTACTGTAAGGCTCCATATATGTCGATTTTTAACTGTGCATTTCAAAAAATCGAAATATTTTGAGGAAATATTGTTTAAAATTATTCAGTATTTTAATTAACACATTGACACACTCCATTAATTCTTATACATTGTAATAACAACTTTTACACTTCAATGATGTTTGACATAATTTACTACATTATATATGGAATATTTCATCAATATATTTCATCAATGTAACTCCTACTTCTCGTTTATATTTAAAATCGTATGTTGTACTTACCGCCAACATTTACGTTCTTCTAAATGTTTAGTATGACCGCATTTCCGTTTTACTTTACAAAAACGTTCTCTACGCTGAACACATTCCTCTGAACAGGGAGACCATAATGACCAAGGGGTAAACGGTGGATGATATCGTTGGTGGTGATGACGACGAGACACCCATCTATTGTGATGTTCATTATAGACACGTTGTACTCGTTGGCCATTGTGCCAATGATGATAGTGTCGCTGTGGCGGTGGTGAATGATGATGATGGTAGTGTCTTCTTTGTTTTTGTGGATAAAAAGGGTGTGCACTTGATGTTGGTGACGACGACGAAGACGACAACGGTAAGTGACCTATTGAAGCATTAACTTCCGTTTGTATACGTTGTTTAGCCAATTGTACATGACTATTCTGTAAGAGAGAGATGAAGAAAAATGATATGTTAAAGTGGTTATGTTTAGAGTTGTGATTAATGGTACATAGTTCATTTTGTTCGTTTGCATTTATGGAACTAGTTCGTTCTTTTAGATCATATTTTAGTTTGAAAGTTTTTTCAATTGTTCCTATTATTATATTGGTAAAAAAACACTTGTTTAACAAATCTGCACAGTAGGCCGGGTCGATTTGTATGGAGGCAAAAAAATCGCTCAACGTTCAAGGAAAATCGTATTATAGGGATCAAAATAAGAAACTTTGCCGAAGGAACCATACCTCTAAAACGAATTCTGATGTCCCGACTTTTGACCCGTAGTTTAAAATTTTGAAAAATCCACTTTGACCCATTTAGAGTGCCCCAATCGAATCCAACCCAATCGAATATAATTTATACATTAATCTGCTAGAGCGTCTTCCGGAGAAGAAATAGAGACCCTAACCTTGGAAAGACTCCTCCTACTTTCTGAAATATCTCTATCCCGAGATTTGCACATTTTGCTATAAAAAAACCACTACTAAAAAGACCTCCTTTCAACTTAAATTTTAACCCCTTAACGGTCACCTAGAATGATGTTTTATGCATTAATCTGCTAGCGTGTCTCCCGGAGAAGAAGTATCTCCCATAATCTTGGAGAGATTCCTCCTACTTTCTGAAATATCAAAGTGGGCTTTTTCAAAATTTTAGCCTACGGGTCAAAAGTCGGGACATCAGAATTTGTTTTAGAGAGTATGGTTCCTTCGGCAGTTAAAATTGAATTAGTTAATTTTTTAAACCGTTCATTTATGATTTTCTCTCATATTATGCAGATTTGTTAAACATACTTATGAACTAAAAGAATGAACTAGTTCAATAAATGAACTATGAACTAATAATAATAATAGTTCTTTTTAAAAAAAAAAAGAGAATCAACACTCAGGAAATTCCCCATATTTATTAATGTGCTGCTTTCTTTGGAAAGGGGATAGTGGAGAGATGAAAGGTGAAGGGCTTCAAACATGGTAACACTGTAATTGCGCGAGATGATAAGTCTAAGAACAGTAGTTGATGTAGAGTTGGCGAACTTATAGAAGCTTTTCGGTTCATAGCCCTGATTCATTATTTTACTTCGGTGGGCTAAGTGCTAAGGGAATACCGAAGGTGGGTGCGGCGATACATATGAGGGATAGATAGTATTTTTCTAAATTGATGTTGCCATGACTGGGAATCGAACCCGGGCCCATCTGTGTAACAGTCCAACGCGCTAACTATTACACCATAGCCCATATGACATAAAAGTCGTTTGCCATTCACCAATTTGAATTTAAAATATTTAAATTTGATATAATTTCAAAAACAATTCAATCTCAAATTATATTAAAATCAATTAAATTAACTATGAACTATTATCCACAAGTTTAGTTTTGTTGCTGTTTCGAGTTTATACCAACATGATTTATGAATCACGTTTCTTGTAGTTCGTTAGTTTTTTCTTCTTCTCTTTATCAAACACATGATATGTTTCCTATAAGTGGTTTTATTGTTGTAACCCTATTGAGTTTAAAGTATTCCTTTTCACCTTCTTTTTTATATTTCTTATTTTCATTGTCTTGTGGTTTGTTTAGGTTATGTGTGTGTACGATTTTTTTTTTCTCTGTTAGCGGTGTCGTAAAGATGTCAATGTTATTTTTAACATTCAAATGTATTTTTCTCGTAATTTTTTTATTTCTCCCATTTGCGATTTGTTTATATCAACAACTGTTGTGATATGATACTCTATACTCTATGAATTTAATGGATGAATTCTCTGTAAAACACAGTGGTTCGAATTGGGGTTTTAGTGGAATTAAACACAGTTAGAAAACTTATCAGTATCATATCATAAATTTAAAGGGTGATTTTTTGGCAATACTGTTTGCAGTTCAGTTATTTTCGTGTTTCATGTTTCTGTTAAACATGTTCAGTTTGGTCTATAATTTAACCATGATTCGACTTACGAAGGAACAACGCTTGCAGATTATTGAATTTTATTATCAAAATTCATGCTCGGTTAAGAAAGTGCAAATTGTGTTTAGCGACGAAGCTCATTTCTGGTTGAATGGATACGTGAACAAGCAAAATTGCAGTATTTGGTGTGAAGAGCAGCCAGAAACATTGCAAGAACTGCCAATGCATTACGAAAAATTCACTGTTTGTTGTGGGTTATGGGCCGGTGGCATCATTGGACCGTAATTTTTCAAAGACGACGATGTCAGAAACGTTACTGTGAATGTCAAACGCTACCGTGCAATGATTACAAATTTATTTGCCCAAAATGGAAGAGTTGGATTTAACGCCTTTACACTATTTTTTGTGGGGCTATGTTAAGGTTCATGTCTATATGGACAAGCCCGCAACGGTTGACGCACTGGCAGCCAATATTGGAGAATTTATTCGTGAGATACCGGCCGATATGTTGGAGAGAGTATGCCAAAATTGGACCCAGCGTATGAACAATTTGAACATTGAACATCTTTAAACATTGAATTATATAGATCGCTTTATCGATTCAAATAAAGATTTCACACATTTCTCTAAATTTTATGTGTTTTTCTTTTTTTAATAAAATCCGAAAGTTCTTAAAAAATCACCCTTTATACTCTTAAGAACAATCACGGGTATTTAATGCTCCCACTTAAAAGCTTAGGTTCGGTTAGGATAGGTTAAAAAAAAGGATCGTAAGTGAATATAACCTTCACTACCGACTCGTGTCCAATAAAATAGGACACGCACTTAAGCCCGAAAGTCGAATTGTTGTGTGCTTTCATCCCTATTTATTTCAGAAACTCCATTCCCTTGACGAAATTCCTTAGTCTCCACCAACCCATTCCACTAAGGTCACCTTAAGTCAGAATGTTATCAGCGGATAGGCACTAATCCTTGTTAAAGCCAGACAACCACAAATATAGTATTGTATGGTCTCGTCACTCTTCCCACCGGCCCTACATGTTACTGAGTCCAAACTTCCCATTTTAAATTTAATTGTCTTATCAAGTTCCCTTTTACTTACAAGTGAGGTATCACGACGCAGACCACCAAACCCTCAATAAAACTTGCTTACGTGATAGAGGGTAGAAAAGCAAGAAATATTCGCTAAGAAAAACACCTGCCCAATCATATTTTTAGGGGGTAAAAGTGGGTTTGAAGTTTGTTCGAAACCTTATTGTTTCAGAACTTTTCAATATTTTTTTTGGCCCCTCTAGATAGATCTTCATTTCATTTGACACCCTATTTGCACATATTTGGAGCCACTATGAATAAAAAGAAAAAATCGATAAATGTGGTCACTTTTGTCCCCACGTTTTAAACCCTAAATATGGGATTGGAAGTCCATAGTCCATAGATGACATAATATCTTTAGCCAGATCGAAATACATGTATCAACCTAGCTAATATATATACTTTGCTTTATTTTTCTAAATATACAGAGCTTAAAAGCTCGTTATAAATAAATAAAAATAACATAAAAATAATCTCGAAGTATATAAAAACAAAAAAAAAAAAAACTGGAAAAAACTATTACTTGAGCCTGAGAGTAAAACTAAATTTATTTTTATATAAATAGAAAATTTTTGGTCTTCAAAAGTTTAGTAACATCATGATGCTTGTTAGGAAAAGACCCTAGCCACGTGTTTGACTGCTAAGAAGACAAGAATGGAGCAAAATTGATGATTAATAAGTTTTTTGTTAAGGCACTGCCTATTCTGCAGGCTCTAGCTTTTCTAAAGCTTCGGGTTCTAATGAGATCTTTAGCCAGATCGAAATACATGTACCAACCTAGCTAATATATATATATACTTCGCTTTATTTTTGTAAGTATACGGAGGTTGAAAGTTCGTTATAAATAAATAAAAGTAACATAAAAATAATCTCGAGGTATATAAAATCAAAAACACTGTAATTATTACGCAAGTTTCATTGGGATCTATGGATCCGCATCGGGATGTCTCGTTTGTTAGTTTTAAAAGTTATTTATTTTCCCCAGTCCAGGCCTCCTCATAGATTCCTAATGGTTTCACCAACACCCGCGGTGTCCGATAATGTCATATGAGCAATAACAGTCCATTGACGTAGTTCAGCCCTAAAAGCCTGAAATGTCTTAACGTTCTCCAAGTTGACTGTAATAATAAGAACCTTTCCTGGCTAATTCGTCAGACATCTCGTTCCCTGCGATATTACAATGCCCTGGAACCCATATAATTTCAATACTGCCAACGGTTGGGAAGTTATTGATTTCTTACTTGCGCCCGATGATAGTGGCTGACCTTGCAGAGCTCGAAGTGACTGCCTGGATAGCTGCCTGGCTATCTGTAAAGATCCTTATATTTCCTGTGATTCCTTTTTCTCGAGTACTTTAAGCCTGTATACTAATAAATTTAAATTGTTACTTCTAGATCCGCTTCAGAGCCATCCCAATCGAACTCAATTACTTCATTTCTTTATATTGGATGGACAAAATAAGAGAAAAAATGGAAAATAATACAAATTTGCACTGCAAAAAAGCGAATTAATAACAAAAATAAGAATTACATGCGCCATTTTGTATATGTACGACATATATTTTAAAGCCTTCAAATATGATCTGAATAATATTTTTACCATTTATTTGTTTTATTTCACTTTATAATGTAATCCGAAAAAAATAGTCGCTGAATTATTTTAATGCTTTCATAAAAAACTAAGCCATTATATATTTAAAAAATTTACGGAAAAAATTTTATTGGCTTCAGCGAATTTTTTTTTTGCAACAGTTTTATTTACAATCTATTTTACAATATTTAGTAAACTTGATAATGTAAAAGTACTTTATTAAGCTTCAACAAGCCTTATAAACTTATCTTAAACATTTTTCTTTACAAAGTAATTTACATATTTTTCGGTTTAAAAATAAAAAAGAAACAATAGGAACATTTTTGCAAAATTTACATTTTTAACTTAATATATTTATTTCCTGTAAGGCAAATCTAAAACATGAAACCTTTTAATTCTTCTAATCTCTTCTGTCTCATCTAATAAAGAAATTGCTAAAACGTTACAGTGGTTACTTAGTCGATCTATGTATCGAGAGCTAAACCTATTTATTTCGTCCTTAATGAAAGGAACCCTCAGATCTCTGTGAATCTGAATATTGGTCATATACCACGGGGCATTTGCTATAAACCTCAAAGTTTTAGATTGATAACGTTGTAGAATTTGCACATTAGAGTTACTCGCCGTGCCCCATAACTGCAGTGCATATGTTCACACTGGTTTTAATATAGTCTTGTATAATAAGATTTTATTTCCAGGCTTAGCTCAGATTTTGGTCGTAATAACTACCACATTTTTCTGATTTAAATATTAAGATGATCTCTCTTTGCTCTAATGTGAGTTTTCCATGTGAGTCTATAATCAAGATGCATTCCCAAATATTTAACGGTTTTAGCTTTTGGAATTTCTGAACCGTTAATATACAACGATGGACATTCTTCTTTTCTCAGAGTAAATGTTACTTGTTTAGATTTATCTGCGTTAATACACATTTTCCATTTTATTAACCATTGTTGTAGTTGATTAAGATACATTTGTACCAAGTGTGATGCTTCAACTGCAGAGCTGCTAGATGCTAATATAGCAGTATCATCTGCGTAGGTTGCTATTACCACATTTTCATTTAATGCCATATCAGAAGTGTATAAAGTGTACAACACTGGGCCTAATACACTGCCCTGTGGGACACCTGATTTAATTTGATATATGCTGGACCTATCATCATCAACTTTAACATAAAATTTCTGTCGTCTAAGTATGATTTTAAAAAGAGGTAAAATGGAGCTGGTAAGAGTTTTTTAATCTTATACATAATACCCTGTCGAAGGCCTGTTTGACATCTAAAAGCACAGAAGAGCAGTACAATTTCCTCTCCCATGAGTCGATTATCATGTTAACTATTCGATGACATTGTTCCGGTGTTCCATGTTTATGTCGAAAGCCAAATTGATAGTCTGGGATAATCCTTTGTTTTTCCAATAGCGGGAGCAATCTAATTGAAAACAATCTTTCAAAAATTTTTGAAACAATTGGCATCAAGCTAATAGGTCTATATGACGACAATTAATTTTCAGGTTTATTGGGCTTAGGAATCATAATAATCTCAGCACATTTCCATTGAGATGGAAAGTGTGAAAGTCTTAATATAGAAAGGAGGGTGAGAAATAAAACACCTTTTTTTGGAAGAGATTTTGCCACTAATGGATCAATTTTGTCATATCCAGGCGATTTCGAGTTGTTGAGTTTATTTATTTCGTTTTGAACTTCTCTAGGTGAAAAAGGTTTTACTGGAAGATCCATTTGGCAAGCAGTTTCTAAAAATTGTTGAATATTATTTTCACCGGCAAAATTTGTTGCTGAAAGATTTTTTCCAAGTGACCACAGAATGAATCGGCTTTTTCGGCGAATAAAAAATTAAACATGAAACTTAAGTATAGGCCTTTGCGATCCTTTTATAATACTTCGTTATGCGAAATTTATCTTTAGAAATGAGAAATTTAGTCCCAAAAAGTGTTGTTGTATACCATACAACAATGATGCATGAAAGCGTTAAAAATTAGGAATGATATTATTCAGTTATTTTTCGAATAAAAATTTTTTCAAATTAATTTAAAACTTTTGGCTGTAGGCAAATTTTTTTTAAAAAAAATTTGAATATTCCCCACTGTGCCATCGGGAGACTCCTCTTGTTAATTGTCGAGATATTTTATAAAACGTTTTCCTAAACTACTTTTCTCAAATAAGATAAACTTGTATGCTAAAATTGATTAATTTCTCACCTAAAATCCCTTTCTCATAACACTGTAATCTTTCTTTCATATAAAAAGTTTTTATCTTGAAATACATAAATCTTTTTATGCTGTGTTGCTTTTCAAGTGCTAATGAACTTTTCCATTATTTTTTCCACTTTTTTTTCTTCATGCAATAACTATGAACTTTAAATTTTCCAATTTTTTTCCTCATTTTTCATCTTTTGTTGTCGATGCGACAAATGATCTTTAAAATTTGTCAAAGTTAAAAAAATGTCATTAAACTATTGATCTTCTTTGAAAAATATTTTGTAATATTAAAGAATATTTCAAAATTTCCGTCACAATTTTAAGTTCTCGTGTGTTTAAAGAAAACATAAATTTTCATTAGAATAGAGTGTATTTTTAAAGAAAATCTGTAAAAAAAATTGGGTCTACTTTTATTATGATTTGTGATGCATTTCGATTTTTTTTTTTAATATTTTTGCAGCCAGACAAACAGTCTAAATTTTGTGATGTGCTTTCTTTTTTTTTTTTTTATATGTTGTTTAACAAAATTTGGCTGAGTTTTCTATTATTTTAATTTGTAGAATTGTGCCCTTTTTGTTGCACTCGTTGTTATTATTCCATCTGTTTACAATTTACTTGAGATCATATTGTACAAATGTTTAGTCTATTTTTGTGATTAGTTTTTTTTCTATGGTCTGTTTACCATTTTGGCAACTCACTTCTGGTTGAATGTTTTGTTTTAAATTAGAAGCATGGCTAAAACTTTTGATTCTAAATTCTGAGAATCTCACTTAAATTGCTTCAATATTAGGTTTCAAGCCTACAAGAAATTTATATGAATTTTCACCAAAACGATCCCTTTATAAGACAGAAGTCTTTCAATTTTAGTGGAAATATTAGAAACCAAAGTTGAAGCTTTGACAGAATCGAAATACTAGATGGCTATGATAATTTGTTTACCGTTAACCGATTTTTTTTTTTTTGAAAATATCCCAAGTAAAATTGTTTATATATACATATTCAGATATAATTTTATACAATTAAATGTTTCAATGTATAAATTTATATAGTCATAAAAACATATATGTAAAAGCATAAATATTTGTATCTAATTATATAAAGCTTTGTGTTGTTTCCAACATTCTTATATGCGGGTATATATAGCAATATATATTATTTTATATTGGCTTATATACATATATCTGGTGCCATATGAATAATATTTTCTAAGGCATTTTAGATATAATTGTATAATTCCGGAGTTGAGATTTCTGAGTTAGTACTCAGAAATCCTCCCGGTAGGTATTAGCTGTATAAGTTAAAGGTATTAGCTGTATAAGTTAAAAAAAAAAAATTAACAAAAAAACTAAGAACCCTCGCAACATACCTCTTTTTTGATCCACGTTAGTTAGCATAAGTTAGCATAAGAACTTTAATATACCGGTTAAAAAAAATTAACATGGAGCTTTACATAGTCGTGTATTTTTTAATATGATCTATTTACAGTTTCATCCGAGAAATGGGCACATATAAATTTATCAGTTTCAATTAATTTGTATTTAATTATATCTCATCAGATGGAACTTGATATATATCCTGATATAATTGGATCCGAGAAATGACCGCTATAGAATTGTATTGGATGGTTATAATTTTATTTAAATGTATTAGTTGTGATTCAAACTGATAATATTATATATAAGTCATATAAAATTGTATACAAATTGAACTGATACAGTTTTATCAAATAGAAGCAAAATTGATTATTAATAGGTTTTTTGTTAAAGTTCTGCCTATTATGGAGGCTCTAACTTTTCTAAAACTTCGGGTTCTGATGAGATCTTTAGCCAGATCGAAATACTAGTATCAACCTAGCTAATATGTTTGATTTGCTTTATTTTTGTAAATATACGGAGGTTGAAAGCTCGTTATAAATTGAAAATAACATAAAAATAATCTCGATGTATATAAAAACAAAAAACTAATACAACTGTAAAAAATATTACTTGAGCCAGAGTACGAACTAAAAATTTTTTATATAAATAGAACATTTTTGGTCTTCAAAGTTTAGTAACGTCATGATGCTTGTTAGGAAAAGACCTAACCACGTGCTTGATTACTAAGAAGACAAGAATGGAGCAAAATTGATTATTAATAGGTTTTTTGTTAAAGTTCTGCCTATTATGGAGGCTCTAACTTTTCTAAAACTTCGGGTTCTGATGAGATCTTTAGCCAGATCGAAATACTAGTATCAACCTAGCTAATATGTTTGATTTGCTTTATTTTTGTAAATATACGGAGGTTGAAAGCTCGTTATAAATTGAAAATAACATAAAAATAATCTCGATGTATATAAAAACAAAAAACTAATACAACTGTAGAAAATCCTTGCTTTTATCAGATATAATTGTACCAATTCCAAAATTGTATACAATTATATCTGATTTATATATAATTGTATCAGTCAAACTCTAAACTGATACAATTAAATAAATTTATACACAATTTCACAAAATCGTATAGCGAACTCGAATAAACTATGTAGTGCAATTGGACTTAAACCAATATAATTATATAGACCCATTTCTCGAATGAAATTTTATATGAATACAATCATACAATCGTTTTTCTCGTTATATGCTTAGGAGTTCATACAGAGGAAAAAAAAAGATTAAAGCATTTTTATAGTGAACAAATCTGACAACAGCCAATTTTTCTGCAAAACCCTGTTAAATTGTTCAAATAGAGCCATGATTTTTTGGCTTAACAGTTTCACCTTCGTTAAAAACTAAAAATACTATTAATCATATATATTATAAAATTTATAAAAGGCTTATTATACAATTTTTTAATGCCGATAATGAATTTGACTTAAAAACATCCAACCTAAAAATTTCTGGATTTAAGAAGAAAAATTTAAAAAAAAAAAGTTTTATTGAACAATTGTTGAACAGAATGCATTTCTTAGATGAGATTTAATGAAACTTTTTCACTAAGCTGATGAAGTTTTCTTAAAAAAAACTAAAGAAAATTTGCACTTCTAACTAGAGATGGGCGCGAGTCGTGTTTTTTTCGTGACACGAAACACGCACGATCAACACGACGTGTTCGTGTTGAAAAAATAGATTTCTTTCGTGTTCGTGTCGTGTCGTGTTGAGCAAGAAAAACACGAAATGATAGTAGGTGTAAAATATGTATTCAGTAAAAAAAATATCAGCAAAACACTTTGTTGAAATTTTTTATCATAACATCTTAACAAAATTTTGTCTCGTCTAGATGGAGGGTTTAGTTTAAAAACGGATCAGCTGTTGGCCATGCAATGTTTGCAGCATTGTTTGAAAAGCTGTTGGTAAAAAAGTTATCAAGCTATACAAATAAACGTGTGAGCAAAATGAAGGATAAAATTCAAGAAGCTATTCGTCGAAATGATGAGAATTCTAAATTAATAGATTAATAAATTAAATTTTTAGTTGCAAATTTTGTTTATTGAATTTAGTTTCGTGCGTGTCGGTTGGTCTCGTGTTTTGAAATTTTTTGCCGTGCGTGTTTCGTTCGTGCTTGACATCTTGGGTTTCGTGTTCGTGTCGTGTCGTGTTGAAAAAATCCAACACGCGCCCATCTCTACTTCTAACCCATTTTATACTACTAATCAATCCCGTGGGAATTTTTTAACGAAATTTGGTTGAAAGTTATAATGTTGTACCAATAAGCTTTTTCTGAAGTTTTTGTACACTTATTGCGGAGCTATTTAAATTTACATTCAAAGTTTGACGTTTTTTATATTGTCCATTCCATGAGAGAACTTCAAAAACGGTATTTTTTTGACCTCCAAACTTTTGATTTTGTTAAAATTAGGCATACGTAAATATATTCTAAGATATACCTATAGCACCTCAAAGTTGTGATCTTTGAGGTTCCACATTTCCCAAAGTAGATGGACAATTTCAATGATTTAAAAATGATATGAAAGTTGAAATTGTCTAATTTACGATTTGTAATTACAAAGTAAACCAATTTTTTTACAGTTAAAATTAGTTAAAAATTGTTAAAGTTAATTTTGAAAAAACGTTTTTTAACGACAACTTCAGATTTTGAGAATGTATTCAAAATTCTAAAGATTGAAAAGTGATTTACTCAACGAGGCTTACAACCTACACTAGGTAATTTTAAAAGTATATTTTCACTGTAACACTGTATTATTTAAAGATTAATTTTTACTACTTATGAACTTGTTGTATTGATTTTACCTCTGTTATCTTCTTAATTTTATATTTCTTCTTATCTCTTTCTTTTGTATTTATCTTGGTAATCAACAATAATTGCAGTAAAATTAATTAGTTATTTTAATGCAGGTATTTTTTGTATATTACCACTTTATCCTCAAAATTCTCACTTCACCCCATAATGGACTAAAAAACGAGTAAACTGTGAAGTTAGTTGATAAATAAATTAGTCGACTGATAACTCTATAAAGAGTTTGAAAAATCGTGTTACCCTTTTACCCCAAAATGTACATATTAACTTCCTAATTCTTTGTTACAAATGTCCAATACTTCTATTAGCGATCCAAAGAGGAGAAATATATATATATGTTCCCCAAAATAATTTGCATTTGAGTATTTTGCATTCATATACTTATTCCGTATGCTCATGTTAATGTCAATACAATTCATGTGTCTTTCGTTATGCCCAAATTTACAAAAAAAAAGAAGAACTAAATTTGCTCAATACTGGAAAAACATCACAGTTTTGGGGTCTAAATATGTTTTCTGTTGTTTTCCTTAATGTTTAAGTTCTTTTTTATATGAAGTTTACTACTACATGAAGCATTAAATCGATTTAAACTTCTACTGTCTGACGCTCTACTAATGAACTTCTTTCTTTTCCATTATCTAGACGTTTTTATTTTGCTAAAATACGAAAAAAAAGTGTGTGGTTTTTTAAAAATAAATTTTTGCTAATCTGTATCAGAATTTATTGGATAAAGATTTTACGTCTATACAATATTTTTCTTTTAAAATCCCTATATGTGAAAACATTTAAAATCTCGAGCAGTGCATCTTTATAAGGGAGAAATTTATTTTAAACTTTTTCAATTTCTGAAAAAACTTAAACTTTCGTAATCTTTTTAAAAGAAAAAGGTAAATGGGAATTAATGGTACTTTTTTTGTTAAACATAAATATCATATAACTTTATGTTGCTGGTAAAAACAATGAAATACTCTTCCTATTTCGGTCATAACTTTTGAACCTCTGAATAAATGTTCTATTTTCAGTACTAAAGTGCTTAAGACAATTATAAATAGAGAGAAAGAGTAAAACCAATTAAATCTTTTGAAGGGATAAAGACCATTTTTACTGAACACAAACTTTATTAGATAATATTGCATAGTGCACTGGAAATTCATACGAAATCTCATAGACCCTATAAAGATGCCACTTTAAAAAAGCATTGTCTTAGATATTCTTTGCTATGACAATGACATGTAAAATGACAGAACTCTTTCATAGATAGTACTCAGTCGCTTCACATAATTTTTTTGTAGGGAAGGAACTGATGTTGTTTTAACAGTTTGCACAAAATTCCCATACGGGATGTTAGAACTAAATTTGTTGGTCCAATAATAAACTTTGTGTTCAAAATCCAATCACATTTACTGCACTCATAATAACCAATGCATAGAAATAGGAAATTTATGGCAAAATAAAGAAAACTTTCGTAAAATAAACAAATTTTAGTTCATTTTTCGTTATTATTACATAAATTTCGTATTAATAAAATTTTGCGTTGATTTTACACAATTTTTCGTTATTTTGACAACTTTTTTGTATATTTATACATGAATTGCAGTAATTCCCGTTTAAATGCGCCCTGCTTTAGTGCGTTCCCCATTTAAATGCGCAAAAAGTGCTTTCAAAAATGTATTTTACACAAAATGCATGGAAATAATTCCGTTTAAATGGGCCAACTTAAATGCGTTCCCCACTTAAATGATTACCTTAGGCTGAGTAAGAACAAAATTGACCGCTTAAATGTGTCTGGGAAAATATGAGTTTTTGCATAAAAAAACAATACAGAAAATACATTGATTTTTTCAAGAGTTTTTGTTTAAAACTAAACTTTTTTAACTTAAACTTAAAAAACTATGAAAAAATGTCTGTAACGGAAATAAATCACTATTTTTAAGCAAAAAGTATAAAATGTTGTTCATCAAAGAAAAATAATACATAGGCAGACGAAGTCTCATGGAGTTGATTTTGTTTGTTGTATATAATGTCTCGGTTTGAGTTAAGCCAATTATCGTTTTTTATTGCGGACAACTGAAGTTTTGGGTGTTGCCAATGTAACAATTTGTTTATCATCAAACTTTTTGAAAATCTATATATAAAAGAATAACGTTACACACTGACTGACTTAATATCGTCCAGCCTATACCGCTGGACCTAGGAACTGGAAATTTGGCATGGAGGTCCATTCTCCAGCGTAGATGCTCGCTAAGACGGGATTTTTTGGCCAAACCACTAAAGCGAGGAACTTGAAATTTGGTATGTGTGTACCTTATCATGATTAGATATCTGTAGTGGCGACATTTTTGGTAATTCCCACGGCCACACCAATTAAGCGTGGAACTTGAAATTTCGTATGTGGGGTACCTTATCACGATTTCTGGAAAAGGGGAAAAATATCCCCTTTGGCGATCTGTACTAACCGTTGATGCTAGGAACTTGAAATTTGGTAAGTGCGTTTCTAATCAGCAAGAAAAAAACATCTGTATTGACGAGATTTCTATAAATACCCACGAGTATGCGGCAAAAAGGGGAAGTCTCACATTTTTGCTTAATCAGGAATACACATCTGTGTAGAGCGGATTTTTGGAAATTCTGTATGTGCGTACTTCTCACGAGTAGACATCTGTATAGAGCGTGTTTTTAGAAATTTTTGTTTGGAAAGGCAAAAATGGTAAAAGTCTTAGAAATTTTAAATATCAAATTTATGTCCAGGATCATGATAAAAATACAGGTTAAAGTATGTAAATTTATCCGTTCTTTAACCGCTTAAGGGAGGATCTTGAAATATAGTATGTGGGTGCCTGAGCCCACGTAGACATACCCTTAGAAAATAATTTATGGAAATTCCAAAAAGTGGTATAGTCAGCCCCTTGACGGCCTGGCAAAACCGCTTAAGCGACGTACTTGAAATTTGGTATTGGTCTTTAATGGCTTAAAGTTTTAAATTTAAATCATATTTTCCTTGGAATATGTCTAAAATTACTGTTAAGAATTAGAATTTTTACTAGGAACATAATAAAAATGTTGGTACAAAGAGAAAAAAATAAAATTTGATAAAATTGTTATTCCATCCCCTTAGACATTATTTTTGGAAATTCCTGCTAGGAAGGGTAGTAAGAAATCTAAATTTGAAATATTTCTTAACTGTGGTATGGGCTGATTCACTGGAAAGCTATATTTTGCAACTTTTGTAAAGAACGCGTTTATTTGTTTAAATGTCTGCTCCTAAAAGCCGCTAAAGCAATAATTTTAAAATTCGGTTTGTCAATGCGCACAGCATAAACCGTTGAATCTAGCAACTTATAATTTGGTGAAGGCATCCACTAAAACTGGGTATTAAAAAATGTTTACAGAGAGGGACAACAAGAGGAAGTCTTTCCCTTAACGTCTTGCACAAACGATATAGGCAAAAAGTTTAAAATTTATTTTTTGTTTTTTGAGATATGGGTTAATTTTTTGAATATATCTTTTGGCTTTTTTTTATAAAATCTTCATATAAATGCGGTTTAAAAGAAAGTTCCATTAAGGTAGAAATCTGAAACTTGAATTCACAAAAATATCCACTTAAAAAGTATTAACAAATTTATTGAAACAAGTTCCTTAAACAATAATTCATTTTCTATCCTTATATATTCCGATATATAAACCTACTGGTAACGAAGTATCGGGCTGTTAAGGTCGCCAACAAATAAAATCTAATATGACAATATCATATTAGATTTTGGTCTCGAGGTAGAACAATAGTCTAACTAAATATATGAAAATATAGAAAATCAAAAAAACTATTTTTCATTTCATTTATTAATTTAAAAACCAAGCCAATAGGGCCAAATATGGTTCGTATTCTACAATAAATTTTTACAAAAAAATAATAAACTAAATTTATATATAAAAAATGCCTAAAATAAATTAAATTATAACTAAAGTTCAACGGTCCAAAATCTTGCAAAAAGATTTTAAAATTAAGTAGACGATTTAAAAAACAATATGAAAAATAATCGTAAATTATCAAAATTGTAGTGAGTGATTAAAACACTGCCTTAGTTTGCGTTTAAGCGTAGCACTTGCAACAACAAAGCTTTTAAGATGTCCAGGTAACACACTCCAGACTCTAGTTATCCTCACATTAAAGGATCCCTCGTATATAGATGAATTTATACGACGAAATCTTAAGTTTTCAACAATGTAACCCGGACAGTTCGCTATTTGTATGTTTGTATTTTTAATACAAAAATTTAAATATTTTTTTTAAAAAAATAATTTATTTAAATGCGTTTTTTACGCATTTATGCAATATTTTCCAAAATGCGTTATTGCGGAAATGATTTCCCGCTTAAAAGCGCAGAAAACGTTGCATTTTTGATTGCGCATTTAGAAGATATAAAAGTCTCCTATTCAAATAACTGTCACCCTACTAATGTACATGGTTGGTCTTTCGGTCGTGTGTTTCTTTACCAAAAAAAGAAAAAAAAAATAAAATAAAATCATACATTCATACAGCATCATTTAAATTTGTGACACATGTCTCAACAAACACAAATGATAATATTTAAATACGTCGCATACTGCTGCTACTCTCGTGCAACTATGCTAAATATATTTTTGACAAACGAAATTTTGTTGTCTACTTAAATGTCTCCCCATTGTCAAAGTTTTCTGTCAAAATTGTATTTTCACTTTTCAAAACATTAACTGAACATTAAATAAATACTCATGCATTTTGTCTTGTGTTTTCCTATTGTTTAGATACAATCAGGGATGGCAGGCATTACCGCTAAAATACCGTTATCGATTCAATACCCTCTCAACTGACTATCGTTATCCCTAAAATACCGTTACCGAAATAATTGAAATAACACCATTACCGATATAACTAAAATACCGATATCCTTAAAATAGCGTTATCTCTAAATTACCGTTACTGAAATAGTTGAAATAGCGCTATCCTTAAAATACCGTTACCGAAATAATTTAAAATAGCGTTGCTATTAAAATATCAATACTGTTATGTATACAGGTTTATATTCTCAAAGTTTGATCCTAAACTAGCCAGTCATTAGGATTCGGTCATGTTGGGGCTAAAAATATGGGTGTGCATTGATACCACCGTTATTCTTAAATACCGATACCAATATATCTAAAATAACATTGCCCTTAAAATACCGTTATCGAAATAAATGAAAAAACCCTTATCCTTAAAATACCGTTACCGAAATAGCTGAAATACCGTTACCACTAAAATACCGTTACCGAAACAGCTAAAAACCCGTTACCGCTAAAATAGCGTTACAGAGATAACTTAAATATCGTTGCACCTAAAATACCATTACCGCAGTAAATGGAAATAGAGTTACCGATACCCGCAACGAATCGGTTACCATCCATGGATACAATTTAAATTTGTTTAAATTTATTTACTGGAATTTGTTATTAATGTAATTAAGTGTAATTGAACTTGAAATATTTGAAATTCTCATGAAATCATGCGGAAATAATTGCCTTCAATTTGAAGGTTAGTTATTTCGAAAAGCACATATTTGGAATTTAGACAAATTTTACTAAATGTGACAATGCGTTAAATGTACAAAATTAAAATTAATAACAATCAGTTGTTTTTTTTTACTTATTAAATACTGATTACACTGCACTATGGGTCAGCATTGACTTTTTTCATCGAAAAATAAAATACTTAGTATATCCAACTAAAATGTGTTACAAAGGGTTTTTTAGAGGTCGATAATAACAAATCTTAAATCAAAAATTATGAAATTAAAAATGGCGGACGAGGTGAATGGCGGATTTGAATAAATTAACTGGTTTAAGTTAAGGTTATTAGTGAGGGAAGATTTCGACTGGTGTTTTACCATAGTGTTTTCAAAAATTGAGAAAAAATGTCCCGATCATCCAAAATAAGATCATTGGGTTACATAAAATTGTAATTTTTTGACATTTTACCCTGAATTTAGGGCAAAATTTATGATTAAAATTATTAATTTAGGCTAAAAGGTATTTCAATGAAAATAAATATTTTAAAGTACTAAGGTGTTCCTTTTTTTATTTTCGATTTTCCAAATCATAGCCCAGTATTGTGTGAGGTTAAAAAAAAATTGAGAAAAATTTAAGCTCGATCGGTTGAAAATTGCCGTGCCGCATCGCATGCTCATTAAAGTTTGTGGCAACGAAATTAAGGCAAAATGTCACCCATAGCGAGGAAAAATGTATGTTGCTCATACACTTTTTTTTATTATTTTTGTACAACAAACTTACGCTCTATCACCAACCCTTCAGGGGCTCACCATACAAAAACAAACTGAACTTTTATGAAAATTTACCAAAATAGAAATTATAATTATTACAATAAAAGAAAATGGCTTAATTGATATTACTCTTATTAATGTTAACAATATTATTATAATAATTTATTTCAAACAATGTTTTTTTCTTCGGATGTCTTTAACCTGTCTTTAGGTGTTGGCAAAAACGGACAATATTTTTGGAATATTTATCAAATCTCAAATTTCAAATTTAAAAAAAATTCTTCAACAAAATCGATCAAATTTATATTTGAACTTTATGGAGTTGTTAAATGCATCCTAGATAATGAAAAAAAGTGAATTTTAAAATGTCTCCCTGTAAACTTGAGTAGGGCAGCGAATTGATTTTTGCTGATTTCCAAGAATTTGTGTGTGTGATTTTTTTTGTAATTACCCAGGCAAAAAAGTTCATATATGATCATATATTGTCATATATGGTTTCATGTATGAGGATATATGGTTCCATTTATGGGCATATATAAACATATATGTAATGTATGAAAGCATATAGAGCAATTCCATATGAAAGCGATCACCTTTTGGACGACCCCTCTCCGATTTTAAAATAAATAGTGTCAATCGATTGCCCAGCAAAAAATAATGTACCTACATATTTTTTTTTTTTTTATAGTGACTGGTTTAGTGGTGGTGTGCACCACTGTCCTGTGACAAAATTGAAGAATTCTTCATAAGGGACCTCATTGAAAGTTGTTTTAAAAAAAACTACTAAAGCGATCGCAACGAGTGCTAGCTCGTTGGAAAGGTATTGAATCAGGCTTTAATTGAAAAATAAAATTTTCCTAATTTTTCTCAGAAATTTACCTTTTTTTCCCATGAAAATTTAATTTTCCGATTTTCCACAGAAGCTCCTAAATTTTCCGGCTAATTTTATTTTTTTTGGATTCCTCATAATTTTTGCTTTAAGAATCAGCAATAAAAAAATGGGCCCCGACTCCTTGTTTGGACAGGAGAAGAGCATTTAAGAGACCACCTTGTTCTCATTGTTTTTATATTTTTATAATTGAATTATTTTTAATTATTTAACAAGAAAAATTAGGAAAATTTTATTTTTCAATTAAAGCCTGATTCAATACCTTTCCAACGAGCTATCACTCGTTGCGATCGCTTTAGTAGTTTTTTAAAACAACTTTCAATGAGGTCCCTTATGAAGAATTTTTCAATTTTGTCACATGACAGTGGTGCACACCACCACTAAACCAGTTACTATAAAAAAAAAAAAATATGTAGGTACATTATTTTTTGCTGGGCAATCGATTGAGACTATTTATTTTAAAATCGGAGAGGGGTCGTCCAAAAATTTGCCAATTTTGATCGTTTTCATATGGAATTGCTCTATATTAGTAAATACATTCTAAGTATAAGTTCATATATGTATATGTATATGTATGACACCATATATGACAATATATTGCATATATTGGTTCATGTATGCCATATATTTCCATATATGATATCATATTATTCCATATATGGGCAATATGTTTTAATTTTGTTGTTTTTATTTTTAACCCCTTCTCTCTGCTGTTCGAAGTCCTGACAAAAATATATAAAATACAATAGATTTTAAAGTTTGTATAATTTATACAGACAATAGAAGAGAATGAGTTATGAGACATCTCACCTTAATCTGAAGAAATATCATTCGCATTTTATGTGCTT
Source organism: Delia radicum (assembly GCA_021234595.1). Taxonomy (NCBI): domain Eukaryota; kingdom Metazoa; phylum Arthropoda; class Insecta; order Diptera; family Anthomyiidae; genus Delia; species Delia radicum. The sequence goes on from CM037853.1 coordinate 51,381,229, forward strand.
AATTCTGAATCGGTAGTACCTAACCTGACCAACCATATCGCTTTTGGCGGGATTATCCTACTTTTCAATATTTTTTTTTTTAATTTTTATAAAAAAAAAAAAATGATTTAAAAACTTCGAACATATTATACTTTTTGAAGCTTTTTGAAAGCAATAAAGTTGCAACGCCAGTGATAGGATTAAAATTAGCATCGAAGTCTAAAATGTATCAATTTGTTGTGCCGAAACTGATTTCTTTTTTATAATAAATCCCGCTTTTTGCACCAAAATCTCTTTTGGTAAAAAACTTAATAGTTGAAATGCTCCTAATTACTTGACAACGAAAGTTTGTGTGTATCAAACACAAGCATTTTAGTTATTCGTACCAAAGGACTTCTTCTGTCGGTTAACTTGATTACTATTGTTATCGCCGTCATCGAATTTTATTTGTTTGGAACAAGTTGGTTTTCCATTATCCATACTCTAATTAATTTTCATTAAATTCTTCCCCAAATAGTATTTTCTTACAAAATTTCACTTCAAGCTATTTATATTTATTAATGCATTTTGAATATGAAATGTATGAATTTATCAATAACATGTTCTTAATAAAAAGACAATAATTTTGATAAAAACTTAAAAAATTGCATTTTTTATACGAGCATGTATTAACAGTAATAATATATGACTATATATGAACATTCATATATGGCATTATATATGACCATATATGTCCATATACCCTCAAATTTCAGATCTGAACATATGTGGATTCATATATGAACTCATATATGCGGCCATATATGACAATATATGACCATTTTCACCTGGGTAGGCTAATTTGTTGTTATAAAATATTTCAAATCGAAAATTGGCTGTATCTGTATCTGTACCTTTTATTGTTTTATTTTGTCATTATTACTTGAGGTTGATAAAAACAATATTTTGGACGACATTAACCCATGTGGACCTGCGGCCCAAATATACTTCAGACTTATGTATTTCATTTTACAAAAAACGTCAAAGCATTGCTTACTACCGTTGAATTTAAAAAAAAAACGTGATTTGATTTATAATAATGCAATATGTGAAGCTCTATGTTGGAAATTCCTACAGGAAGTGCCAAAAAGGGGTATATTCTGCCCCTTGACTGCTTGGCGAAACCGCTTAAGGTACGTATTTGAAATGTGGGTCTAAAATGGCCAAAAGTTTTAAATTTAAATCATATGGTCCTTGGACCATGTCCTACATGATCTGTTACTGTTCTTTTAGAATTTTCAAGAGGAACGTAATAAAAATTTTGGTATAAAGTCGAAAAAACTAAATTTGATATGTTTGTTCTTCCATTCCCTTAGACGGAATTTTAGAAATTCCTTCTAGAAAACTGCTGCTCCTAAAAACCGCCAAAATAATGAGCTTAAAATTGGGTTTGTCAATGCACTTAGCATGAACCGTTGAATCTTAAAACGTATAATTTGGTGCAGTCTAGAACTGGGTATTAAATAATGTTTACAAGGAGGAATAAAGAGAGGAAGTCTTCCCCTTAACGCCCTGCACAAACTATTTAGGCAAAAAGTCTGAAATTTAAAATATTTTTTTGAGGTATGGGTTAATTTATTGAATATGTCATTTGGGGTTTTCTAATATCTTGCTATAAATGGGGTTTAAAAGAAGGTAATTCCACCTTTAACGACTTATGGAATTCCATTAAGGTAGAAATCTGAAACTTTAAATCACAAAAACTTTCCCCTTAAAAAGGATAAACTAATTTATTGAAACAAATTCCTTAAAGATAAATAATTTTCCATCCTAATATATTCCAAAATATAAAACTGCCGGTAACGAAGTATCGGTTTTTAAACTCGTAACATCAATAAAACTATTTTCATTTATTGTACACTCATAGAAATATAACTGTAAAAATAGTAAAAAGGCTACTAAAAATTAGTTAAAAATGAGCTTTCAGAAAAAACTGATAAAAGTAGCGATGTTTACCTCGATAATGACCAGTGTTTGATTCCATTCGTAACCAAGGATGAGCCATGGGTCCATCACTACACACCTAAGACAAAGGAACAGTCTGGAATGCAGCGGTCTGGAATGGAAGAAGACAGTTCCATCTGCAGGCAAGGTCATTGCGTCTATTTTTTGGGATGCTCAAAGGCGAGTATTAGTTATCTTATTGCAGCGTTTATGTGAGGGAATTGAGAAAAAAGGCCGCACTTGGCGAAAAAGAAAGTGCTGTTTCATAAAGATAATGCACCAGTTCACATATCCAGTACTGCGATGGCCAAAATTTACGAATTAAAGTTAGAATTTAGCTCCCTCGGATTATTTACTATTTCCAAACTTGAAGAAATGGATCGGTGGTAAAAGATTTGCCAACATTGAAGAGGTGTAGTCTTAGGTTGATGGCTATTTTAAGGAGCTAGACAGTTCTTACTATACGCTATATAATACGCTGGGAAAAGAGTATATTAAGCTAAAAGGAGATTATGTTGAGAAATAAAGAAAATTTTTTCCAAAAATATTGTGTTTGCTTTGTTGAGTCGGCTAATTTTGGCCGACTAAGAAACAAGATAAGAAACAGATTTCATTAAAGTCACTGTTTATGAAATTTTTGTAGAGTTAAAGAACATTTTCATAAAACTAATGAATCATTTTAAATAACTAAACTCTTCACTTAGCGAACTTCTGCTTTAAAAATTTGTAGTTGTTTCAGTTGTAATACCGTTTCTTTATTTTTAATCTAAATGTCAGCCATTTGTAGAACAAATTACATATTTTACTAACCTTGTAGTTCATTTAAAAAAACAAACCACATCAAATGACTGTTTTATGATTTTACATTCATTTTTTACAGTCATTTTTTGTTATTTACTAACATATGTGGTTCATTTTTACTACAATTGTTAATAATTTGTTGAACAGTTAAAACAAATAACAAATGTTAGTTGAATTTAATAAAATGTTAGTCATCCTTTCTTCAAGTGGAATTTCATTTGTTTTGGAATACAATTGCTGTCGTTTTACCTACAAAATATCCTTAGTGCATAAATATTTCCATTTACATTCGCCATTTATAACTGTGTTAAAGACTTAAACTTAGGTTAAATTGAGATAAGTTAGCAGGTCTTAAAGTTTAATTGCATTATAACCTATTAAAATTTAGTAACAATTAAAATATTTATTAACTGTTTAGTTGATTTATATGCAATTAAAAAGTATACCATATTAAATAAAAATATAACTAAAACCCTTCCAAAATTTTAATCACAAATACAGAGAAAAATATTATCATATTACAACTGAAACTCAGTTACTACTAGGAAAATCGGGTTCTTCAACAGAATATTTGTTTTAACACCAAAACTTTTTAACATTTGTTTAATTTTTTAATAAAACCAGGGACCGAAAATAACAGTTATTTTCAAATTTTTAAACAAAAAAAGCAACTAGAAGTAAATGTCGGAAAACTGTTTCAAGTATACCATTTTGATCCTTATGAAATAGTCTATAATAAAATGCATTGCTTTTTAAAATTTTGATTTTTATTTTTTTTTTTAGCAAAAATAAAAGTTATTTTTTGATTTTTATTTTTTTGAGTAAAAATAAAAAATATTTTTTGATTTTTATTTTTTCGAGCAAAAATAAAAGTTATTTTTTGATTTTTATTTTTTCGAGCAAAAATAAAAGTTATTTTTTGATATTAATTTTTTCGGGCAACAATAAAAGTTATTTTTTGATTTTTATGTTTTCGAGCAAAAATAAAAGTAATTTTTGATACGAATAAATAACAAATAACGTAGTATGAACGAAATATATAAATTTTATGGTTGCCTTTTGTAATATTTTCGAGTTTTATAAACAGTAAAACTTATTTTTAATATGACGATTTTTTTGAAGAATTCTTGTTTAAAAATAAAAATCAAAAAATAACTTTTATATTTGCTCGAAAAAATAAAAATCAAAAAATAACTTTTATTTTTGCCCGAAAAAATAAAAATCAAAAAAATTTATCATCTGACTTTTATGAAAAAATGAATAATTATTACGGTCCCTGAATAAAACTGCCAATGAATAAATTTTGAATATTTAATTACAAATTAAACATTTAATTTAAACCAAATTTTAGTTGAAAAAAATCATTAATTTTTTTTTTCGTGCCTAACATATCCATAATTCGAAACAAAATACAAAAAAATAATAATATTGATTTGATTGCGTGAAAACTTACCTCACATAAATTGAATATTTGCATTAATGCCAATAATTTCAATAAAAGCTGCCAGTTCATGTTACAATGCTAGAACACCTTTCGATTTTAGACAATCAAAAAATGTAACACAATTGAAACATGCTAATAATAATTTCAAGAGGATTTACAACACCGACATATTTATAAGCCATAACCGAAAATAGATTTAGATCTGCAAAAGAACGAAAAATAGAAAATAAATATTAATTATAAATAAAATAAAAACTACACCAAAATAAAAAAAAATTTTTGTTAAAAATTTTGTTAAACGTGTATTAAAATATGTAACTAACATTCATTCATTTTTTTGCTGACATCGCGTTTTCAGCTAAGATTTTAGTTAAGCGCTTTTACCAAAAACTAAGTTAATACTAATGTTTAACTAATTTACGTTGCTACCAATGATCCTCCCAGCAAACATTTTGCTGACTCCACTAACTTTTTTGCTGACTTCACGAACTTTTTTTTAGTGTAAAAATTACATGTCACCTTAACACATTTAATAAAATTTTAGACAGTTTAAAAAAAAATTCTCTGAATAAATTAACCACTGAACTGCTAATTTTTTTTTTTTATTTACTTTGTTACGAAAAAAATTATGATTTTTTAATGAATGATAGATTTTAAATATAAAAATGTACGATATTTTATATTTTTTTTTGCCGTTAATTGGTTAATGTCAAAATTTTAATGTTAAACGGTTTTCATAGAGTTTTTGAAAAAAAAATTCTTAACCATTTAGAGATTTTAATTTATTTTAATTTTACTACTTCTCAACCACTTAACTCTGCTGCTTAAATACTTAAACTGAACTAAATAAATTTTTTTTTTTTTTTTGAAAAAAGAATCACAATTTTACTTTTAATCTATATTGTATAGTCATCGAAATTTAAATAGTCGCATATAAACTTTAGTGATTATTTGTGTAATATGGTAGTAAATTTTTGATCTTTTACACAATATATGATTTTATAATTGAGGAGCATCTTTTCAAAACATGATTATTCCACTTTTGACAAAAGTGATTTTTTTTTTTTTTTTTGAAAAAAGAATCACAATTTTACTTTTAATCTATATTGTATAGTCACCGAAATTTAAATAGTCGCATATAAACTTTATTGATTATTTGTATAATATGGTAGGAAATTTTTGATCTTTTACACAATATATGATTTTATAATTGAGGAGCATCTTTTCAAAACATAATTATTCCACTTTTGACAAAAGTGATTTTTTTTTTTTTTTTTTTGGTAGCATTGAATTGAAATCTCAGCGAAAATAAAATTTTGCGAAATCTCTATAATTACACCAGAAAAAAAGTTAAAATGCATGATTTCATCAAAAGTAGATTATTCCACTTCAAAATGACCATTCCAAATATACATTTTTGGAACAAAATATGATTAATCCAGAAGTTTATTAAAAATAAATAGAAAATACTGTGTAATTTTTTTTTAGTTTTATTTATTTAAAGATGAACCTAAGGTTATTTTAATTCATCATAAGATATCTGATACTTAATTAGTTTCAGCAAAAACAAGATTAATCCGCAGTGGTTTGAATCAAAACATGATTATTCCAATCAACCGCGTCAAAACAAGATTATTCCATTTCAAATCTTGCATTTATTCCAAACATATTACTGCTAAATTTTTGAATCCTGTACAAAGCAATGACTAATCTTGTAGTCTATAATAATGCAAGAAAATTTCGGGTTAAATACATAGGGGCATACCTAAAAAACTATTTTCTCAATTTGTGCGAAAACACAAAAAGTGGAATAGTCATGTTTTGAAAAGATGCTCCTCAATTATAGACCTTAGTACTTTTTCTAGTAAAACATAAAATAGAAGCGAAGTTTAAATAAACGCAGCTCGGAACTTTTAATTACTTTGTAAAATCAGTTGGAGCAAAATTTAAGTGTTTATAAATTCTTCATCCATAAATGTGGATTTTGCAAGCCAAATCCAAATTTGACCCCGCACATGTCCGCAGACTAAAAAAGCGTTTTCTAAAGGGTAGTTTCACATAGGAATGTCATAAAAAAACAAAAACATTTTCTAGCCTTTAATTGTGAAAGGCGTGGTAGAGAAGAATGAGTGTATTTTCTAAAAATCATAACTACATTGTAAATTTTCAATTTTCTGAATCAGACTGCGCAGTTTCTGGTATTGAACCTTCGTCAGTGACCCTGTTTTTTTTTTTGAATAATGTAATATTTGTTGTGTTTTTTTATTTGTTCGATTGCGTCTATATGAAATTTTCTGTGCAATCACTGACCGTGTAATATATACTGATTTCTAATGCCACATGCACTCGCACTACACGTTAGCCAGCGTGCTTTAGCCCACTGGTCTATCGTCAGGTCGAGTTTTGTTGTGCTTAAGCCAGTTTTATTCAATACACGGTGTTGTTGGTCTTGCATACATAATCTTAGAAGTACTACTCCAAAAACACAACAGTTCTATTTTTAGAAACTTACCTCACTCTAATGTCCAGATAAAGTATGATAAAAACACTTTTCGTTAAAAAAAAATTTACAAAGATACATTTTTACCATTATAGTATCAGGGCCAAATTAGATAATATTGAAACAAAACTAAATAATTTGTTAAGGAAAATGTATTTAACTTGTTCGAGAGACTAAAAATATAGTATAGTGATTTTATCGATGTAGTGATTTACCTTAAAAATTTTGACATTTGCAAGATATCACACAGAGAAAAAATATGATTGAACCTGATTGTCGACAAAACATTATCATATTATGATCCTTACAATCTTAAGCATGATTTTGGCTGATCATATTATGCTCACTGGTAACGATTTTATCATTATCTAGAATAATAATAATAATAAAATAAAAATGGGAATCATATTATGATTGTTACGTCTTTCAATCATAACTTGATGCTCTTAAGCTATCATAACATGATGCTCTTTTTTCTGCTTGTAACAGCAATAAACAAATTTTTAAGCGTCATTTTGCTTAAAATATATATTTTATATCTGTTAAAAATATGGTTATCGATGTATTACACGTATGACGATATAGGTATCTTGTAGAGGTCGAAATTTTTGTATTCTGAAAAAATAATTTTATTTCGAAGAATTTTTACGATAAATCACTACATTGATAAAATTATTTTGCTTAATCAGAGCAAGTTAAAATACATGGTCATTAACAAATTATTTAGTTTTGTTTATATTTTTTTTTAGATATGGTCATAACTCTATAATAGTAAAAAATTATTTCTGCAAAGTTTTCTTCAGGAAAAGTGTTTTTATCCAAGTTTTTTGTGCATGACTGTGTAGTAGGGCGGTCGATTTGTAGGGAGGCAAAAAAATCGCTCAACGTACAAGGAAAATCGTATTCTAGGGATCAAAATAAGAAACTTTGCCGAAGGAACCATACCTCTACTTCTTCTCCGGGAGACGCGCTAGCAGATTAATGCATAAATCATCATTCTAGGTGACCGTTAAGATGTTAAAATTTAAGTTGAAAGAGGGCCTTTTTAGCCGTGTTTTTATAGCAAAATGTACAAATCTCGGGATAGAGATACTTCAGAAAGTAGGAGGAGTCTTTCCAAGATTAGGGTCTCTTTTTCTTCTCCGGAAGACGCTCTAGCAGATGAATGTATTAATTATATTCGATTGGGGCACTCTAAATGGGTCAAAGTGGTATTTTTCAAAAGTCGGGACATCAGAATTCGTTTTAGAGGTATGGTTCCTTCGGCAAAGTTTCTTATTTTGATCCCTATAATACGATTTTCCTTGTACGTTGAGCGATTTTTAATCGACCCGCCCTACTGTGCAGTAAAGGCTTGAAAATATTTATTTTCTATGACATTCCTATGGGAAACTATTTTTTTTTTTTAACCATTTTTTTAAGTCTGGGGACATTTGTGATATAAAATTTGTTTTTTGGCTTGCAAATTCCACATTTATGGTTGAATTTTAAAAAAAATATTTTTTCTTATTCCCCTGAATTTATTAGACTTAAAAATTGCCAACCACTATAATTTTGCTCCAACTCCTTTAACAAAGTAATTAAAAGTTAAGTGCTGCGTCTATTTAGATTTCACTCTAAATTTGATGTTTTACTGGAAAAAGTAACCTTAAATGAGGTTTATATAATATGACATATTGTATAAACTTGACCTTTAATGATTAATTTTTTATAAAAGGATACAAAATTAATTACCAAATTCAATAAATAATCCACAAAGTTCATATGCGACTATTTAAATTTCGCTTACTGTATGAGTATTTTAAAATGCGAACAAAAAAATTTAAAAAAAATAATTAATGCATAATTTTTGTTGTTTTGTTTGATGTTGGGGGATCATTAGTAAAACGCACAGCATTCATTAATTAAAATTTTATTTATTAAGGAAAACCCAAATGAAAACCACATAATTTGTTTTTATGAATAAAATTGTTGATAACTGTGATGATGTACAATTAATGTATAGATGTATTTTAAACTTTAGCATATGATTTCAATATTAAATTAAAAAAAAAAAAAAAAAATTGCCAACGCATACACCCACTGATAATTAAATTTGTTTTGTAAATACTACTCGTATTTATGCAAAAAAAAAAAAAATCACTATTGATTTAATGCTGTTTATTTAAAAGTTGTGACCAGGGACCGGAAATTCATGCAAAATGCGTGTTGCTTTTCTTAAGTCTGAGAATAGGTGGTACAGTGAAATAACTCCCAAATGAAATAAGTCCCAATGGAAAAATGAAATAAGTCCCAAAAAATTTTCCATGTAAATTGGGACTTATTTCATTACGAAGTAAGTCCCAATGCGTTGGGACTTATTTCATAATTTTTGTTGGGAGTTAATTCATTATGAAATAACTCCCAAATAAAATAAGTCCCAACAGTTTTTTTGTTGGGAGTTATTTCATTTGGGAGTTACCATTGGCACTTATTTCATCGCAGTCGGGACTTATTTCATTTTAATTGCAAACGCAATTTTACGCTCTCAAATTCTGTGCGTGGTTTGCTTGGAGGTTGAGCCCAATATTCTACTGATTCCTTGCAAACACATAAAAACGTGCAATTCTTGCGTCCTAAAACTTCAAGCTGCAAGTATTGCAAATGGACTCGAAACATTTAATTGCCCTGTTTGTCGTGCAGAAGTTAACGACACGATGGGGGTTTTTTTGTAAATGAATATTTAATTTTTTTTTAAATAATTTTTTTATCAAATTATAATTATTATTAATATTATGTGGTGGAATGCAATAATGCCTTACGAAATAAGGCCTTTAAGGCTTTATTTCACTTTCAATTGAGAAATAAGGCCTTTATTTGCAAAAAGGCTTTATTGCACTTTGAAAGTGAAATAAGGCCTTTATTTAAATTTAGCCAATGGTGCAATAAAGCCTTTATTTTGTATTTTTTGATTCTTTTGTTACACTGTTCAGTTTTTCTGCGTGGCGGCCTGCGGCCGATCTTAGGGGTTTTCTCCTCCATAGGACGCGGCAGGTGGCTTCGCTGAATACAGTTTTCCTGCGCCCGTCTCATTATCTTCCCTAGTGTGACGCGCGCAGGGAAACTTTATTCAGCGAAGCCACCTGCCGCGTCCCATGGAGGAGAAAACCCCTAAGAGCGGCCGCAGGCCGCCACGCAGAAAAACTTTATAAAGCAAAAATTTTCAATATTGTTGCAGTTAAATTTTTTGTTGAATTATTAATGTTCTATTAATTTTTGTTAATATGAAATTTTTTTATAATTGTTCAATAAAATATAAGAAGAATAAGAATAAGAAATTTAATTGCTTCATTTAAAAAAAATTTAAGTGAAATAAGGCCTTTACGGCTTTATTTCACTTTCAAAGTGCAATAAAGCCTTTTTGCAAATAAAGGCCTTATTTCTCAATTGAAAGTGAAATAAAGCCTTAAAGGCCTTATTTCGTAAGGCATTATTGCACTCCACCATATTATGTATATGCTTACATATACTTATGAAATAAAAAGTGTTCTCTAACAGAAAAACAAAACAAACAAAAATTGGGAGTTAATTCATTTTTGTTGGGACTTATTTCATTGGGAGTTAATTCATTTTTTTTGGGATTTATTTTTAAATTTTGAAATAACTCCCAAAAATTGGGACTTATTTCATTTCTCTCATTGGGAGATATTTCATTTTTTTACATTGGGTGTTATTTCATTTTTGATGGGACTTATTTCATTGGGAGTTATTTCATTGGGACTTATTTCATTTGGGAGTTATTTCACTGTACCAGAATAGGTTACACTTGCAAGTCGTACTGTTTTCAGCAATACCCATACTTTTTCTTCCCAATTGTACTTTTTTCTGCATAACACCTACAGAAGTACGCAAAAGTACATTTTTTACTTTTTTTTTTTTTTATTAATTAATAATCATATAATTACAAATTATATACTATTACCCTAACCGAGCACTAGCTACTACGGCCTTCGGCGCGTTGTAGCGAAAACAGACCAGTGCCTCTGATGGGAATCGAACCCACGACCCCCGCACTGATAAGCCAGCACGCTACCAACTAGCCTACCGTGGCGCACGTTTACTTTTTTTATTTTTGTACTTTCTTTTGTTTAAAACATAAAAATTTAAAATGTTTTCTTATTTAATAACAAAAATTTCAGAACATACAAAATTCAAATGCGAGTTAATTGAAAAGCGCTGTGCCAATGTCTAATGTCTGCACAGCGCTGCCAACTTTGATGATGAAATATGATAAAATGACGATTGATGGTTTTTCAAAATTCAAAATCCAATTTTTCGAGTTTTTCCCTATAATTTACAGGCAAAATTTTATCAAGCTTATTTTCATTTAAAACATTAGCAAATGAAATAAAATTATCTCAAATCGAACAAAAAGTATTTATTTACACATTTAATGATCGAGTAATATAAACTTCAGCAATTTGAAAGATTATTTCCATTTCATTTAAAAATTAATTTTTCCTTTTCATTTTGAATTGTCAGGTTTGAGATCATAGTTTAAATGTTACTATTAAAAATAAAAAACACACATATAAATGTAAGAGAAAATTAAAAAAAAAAATCTTGTAGGAATCAGCGCTAGAGGGAGTACCGCACTTTCGACCTAAGCGACAAGAAAGTCAAGGTTTGATCAGGTATATATATATATATATATATATATCAACCAGACACAGAAAATCGGTGATGTTAATTGATTACAAGAGCAACATGAGTTATTTTCGTCTTTTCTTACAAATTTATTTTAAAAAAACGGACACCAAATAAATTTTTTATATGTTTTCGGAAGAAAAATCCAAATGTGTTAATTTTTCAAAAACACTGATACTGGAGCGATATTCCACGTTTCGTTATTCTTGAATGCCATTTTTTATATGCCCCAATTTTAGGAAATCAAATATCGGGAAAAAATTGACATTTTATCAAAGAAATTTGCAGATTTCAAAATAGGATGGTAATTTTCAAATTCTATTCCGCGTAATGCGGACTAGGAGTTGTATTGTTAAGGCTCGGCGGCGACGGAACTAATAATAACGAGCATCAATCTGGTGAAATAATCACAAATAAATTGATTATTGAAATATAAGGGATTTGGTAATGACGAGTTCTCATTCTCAAAATGACAATTTTGGCGACTTTTTTCATAAAAAATTTACGAGTTTTAACAAGTTTTAATTTTTTTGTTAAGTTTTTAACTTTGATGAAGGTTAAAATAAAATAAAAAGTCATTATGGCACCTTTAATTTATTATGCGTTATATTATGTTCAAATAATTGTCATATTTGGAATCGTGAGAAAATTTTATTTACTTGAGTATACTCAAAAAAATAAGTTAGTAGAAAAGTTAGTAAAACATCTTTTAAATCAAATATTCTATTTCTCAGCAAATTTTTTGCTAAAATTGTGTTTTCAGCTAAAATTTTAGTTATACTTGTTCGGCACTTAACTGTTTCGAACTAATGTTTTACTAATATTTTACTAATTTATTTTGCTAGAAAAATTACAGCACATTAGTAGTGTAGACAACTAGATTGAAAGATATACGCAGAATCAAGTAGATGTCGCGACATGTTAAGATGTAGTAGAGACGAGGAAAATGATACTATAAAGTATAAATTTTGTAAGATAAACCATGTCAGATTTTTGTATCGGTTTTTCATACAAAAGGACGCTAACAATGAGAATACATATGTGGATTAAAAAAACTTTAATTTTGTGTTGTCTTCGCCTTGTCAAAGTAATTGTCTATTAATTAAATTAAAGGTAAAATAATATACTTAAATTGAATTAACATTAAATGTGTATTTGTAAACTAAATCTTTAAAGTGAATATTAATATTTTATTGTGGTCAAATTGCAATCAAATATAAGTTCAGGTAGACATACTATAGCGAAAGACAATGACACACAACTTAGGCATTTTTTCTACAATTTTTTTTTAGCTTGTTTTCAGTCTACTAATATTTAGCAAACATTTTATTAACTTTTAGCACTGATTTTTTAATTTTTAATGAACTAAGTATTAGCAAAACTTTTGCTGAATCTACTCATTTTGTTGCAAAAATTAGCTCGCTGATTTTTGCAAGCATCCTCCTGACTAAAATTTTGCAGAAAATATGTTGCTGGCTTTACTAATTTTTGTTTATAGTATAGATGTGTTATGATGTGAGCAAGATTATTCATGTTTGTTTTTTGTTAAACAAAAAACCCTGCTATGTTTATTTATTAATTAAAAAATCTTTCTTCATCCGTCCTTACATGCTCCATTTCTCGTCTTCATAGGACCAATGTAGAAGGGGTAGTAGATTTTCGGTTAAGCGAAATGAAGCATGTAAGGACCTGTCAGTAGGTAAAGTCTACATTAAATTGGCGGATGAAGAAACATTTTTTAATTAATAAATAAACATTGCAGTGTTTTTTGTTTAACAAAAAACAAATGATCTTGAACTTGAAAAATCTTGCTTACATCATTATTTATGAAAAGTTTCATAAATATGATAATGAAACCGATTCATAAATATGCTGAAACTTTTTTGCCTGGGTGTAGTTTCAAAAGAAAAATTTCATTCACTTTCTGATGAAAAGTTTCATTAGTTTACTGAACATTTTTATAATATATAAATTTTTCCTCCCTTGCTAAGTATATTACTCATTTTGGTGCTCATATTAATAGTAATCTAGTAATAACAAAGTAGAAAAGGAATATACTCCTAAACTCTTTAGCATTTAAGTTAAATTTAAGCATGACATGTAATATCATATATTTAATAAAACTGAAATTGAATTGAATTGAATTTATAATATATTAGCTTGCTTCTCTATATTGGCTAATCTATCATAACCTCCAGCACTACTCTTATTTTGAAAGTAGAGACATTCACCTAAAATTTAAGCCGAATTTTTTGTTTCGAAAATATTTTTGACTTTAATTTTTTTATATTTATTTGCATAGAGTCTGATATAATTTGTTCAAGGAGAATTTTATTGTGGACCTGTTTTAACAGAGTTTCCAAAGTAATTCTAGCTTTATATTGCTTTTTTTATTAAATTAAAGTTAAAAAATTTACGATTCTAAAAAATTTTTCCCCATTATGAAAATTTTGAAATTAGTTTTAAGTGCTAACATATTTACCATTTAATATTTTAAAATCTCAACTTAATTGACTTCTAATTAGAATGTTATGGTAGGGTAACGAAAACTACTATATTTTGAGTGAAAGATAGAAAACAGATCAGGTCAAAAAACAATCAAACAAATCTTACATTGTTTTTGCGGTGCGTAGTTTATGAATGTTTACCTCAAACAACTTACAGATAATGAACAAATTATAATGGACAAAAAATAAATTTCTTAAGCGATCAAGAAATCGAAATTATCCTGCACTTTATTTGAAAATTTTACATATTTGAACATGCCCAGCAAAATTTATATGTTTAAATGAACCTTGTAAAATATAACTTCTTTTTAGTTTGAGTTTTATGTTTCAAAATTTATATTTCAAAAATTATGTCAAAATAATGAAAACTTTCGTAAAATTAACAAATTATCGTCAATTTTACGTACGTTTTCGTTATTTTAACCTTTTTTTTTTTTGTAATTTTATGCATGAATTACACTGTAGATATTCACTGTAATGAGAGTGTTTGTTAAAATAACTTTCGCAAATATAAACTTTTTTGACTGAGTTTATATTTGCGGTTCATGGGAAAACGCGTCAAAATAATAAAAACTTTCGTAAAATTAACAAATTATCGTCAATTTTACGTACGTTTTCGTTATTTTAACATTGTTTTTTTCGTAATTTTATGCATGAATTACACTGTAGATATTCACTGTAATGAGAGTGTTTGTTAAAATAACTTTCGCAAATATAAACTCTTTTGACTGAGTTTATATTTGCGGTTCATGGGAAAACGCGAAATGTGCATAAAATTATGTGACAGCTTAACGAAAAATGATGAGCTATGAGTTCATAGTTTAGTATAATATAAGATTAAATAAGATTAAAAAGATTAAAAAATGATGTGCACCAACATAATTTTTTAATCTTATTTAATCTTATATTATACTAAACTATGAACTTATAGGTCATAATTTTTCGTTACCCTGTCACATAATTTTAGGCTCATTTCGCGTTTTCCCATGAACCGCAATTTCTTTTTTTTTCTTTTTTACACAGAATAAATGTTCAAACTTATCTTTTTTGCTTATGTACAAAAATGATTTGATCGATTGCGAGATGGGATGATAAATTGTGCAAAAATGGTAAAATATAGTAAAAACGGAAAGCAACTAAACATTTATTAACCAAATTTGATACCCGAATGTTACTGAAGGTCTTTTATGTATTTGTTATAAATATCTATGATAAAATATTTGATTTTTAAAATTTTATGTATAAAAAACTGCGTTGAAACATGTAAAACTCGAATGCAAATTTTGCGAAAAATCTAATCCATAAGTGAAAAAAACTAGGTACGTCACTAAAATTAGCGTGCCGAAATATTTAGGATCAATGGTCGGTACTTTTGTTTTATTTTTCGAGTTACGCAGTGTTATTATGAGTGTAAAATCCAGTTTCAATGAAAATATTTGAAATAATTTAAAACAATTTGGTACTATTTAATTGATTTTATTTTCAATTAGGATTTTGATCACATTTATTTTAAATATTTATATAAAATTTAAGTTTTAAAAAATCGCTAAAAACAGGGGTTTTCCCTGTTAGAAAAATTGCCAAAAATTGAAAAGGAATTATCATAATTAAAACATAAAAATAAAAATAAATCGTTTAAATTGTAAAAAATCGCAAAAATTTTAAATATATGAAAAAATCGCCAAAATTTGAAAAAAAATAACAAAATTTAAAAAAAATCACCAATAATTAAAATAATTCCAAAATTAAAAAAATCGCTAAAATTAAAAAAAAAAAAAAAACAGTTAAATAAAACAAAAAAACGTCTATATCACGAAAACATTTATAATTATTTACAGTTATATTAGTTTTTATATACATCGAGATTATTTTTATGTTAATTTCAATTTACAACGAGCTTTCAAACATATCAGCTAGGTTGATACTAGTATTTCGATCTGGCTAAAGATCTCATCAGAACCCGAAGTTTTAGAAAAGCTAGAGCCTCCATAATAGGCAGAACTTTAACAAAAAACCTATTAATCGTCAATTTTTCTCCATTCATGTCTTCTTAGTAATCAATCACGTGGTAAGGGTCTTTTCCTAACAAGCATCATGACGTTACTAAACTTTGAAGACCAAAAATGTTCTATTTATATAAAAATAAATTTAGTTTTACTCTCAGGCTCAAGTAATAGTTTTTTTCCAGTTTTTTTTAAGTTTTTTAATTTTGCTGTTTTTTGCAGTTTGGCGAATATAATTGATTTTCTTTTAATATAATTGATTTTTTGCAATTTTTGTATTTGTTTTTTTTTTTTTAATTTTGTCAGTTTGGTTTCATTGTTGTGTTGTGCACTAAGTTTATTTTCAATTAAAAATTTAATATATTTAATTAAACATTTAAACATTTAACATTTAGTTTACTTCCCCTGTTTTGTTTACAAACTAAACAAAATATAAAAAGGAGAGAAAAACAAAAAACGTGTATTGAATATCCACCAGAGGTGGATCTTGCACATCAAACAAGTTTTCAATTTATTTTTTGATCAATGGTGATAATCTGTTTTACTTCGAGCGCATATAATATATATTAGTTCTCATATAGTCAGTAAACTAGTTCATATGAATGTTTGATGTTTGGCATGGGATTGTTACCGCTTTCAAAATGTGTTCTGATGATGGGAACCTAGAAAATTCCCGAAATAGATCTATCAACACATTCCTGAAAGGGTCAAATAATAAATTTGAAAACAAAAAACTCTATAGATTATTTGTTAGGACAATATCCTAATGAAGAAATATAGAGTATGGCCTCGAACTTGAATAATTTTCATTTTCATTGCACAATTAAAGGTCGAAAAAAAACATAATTTTTATTTTTAATAAAAATTATAACAAACTTCATTTAATATATTTAATTATTAAACTTTATTTAAAAGCGAGTTTGAAATCAAACAATTTTGTCTGTGACTATCCGATTAAAAATATTATTATATAATCGAGTATAATTTGATCCAGTTTTGTACAATTTAATATAGTTAAGTATCATGATTGAAATTAACTTAAATGAAAAGCCGAATTTAAAATATCCAAAAATTTTAATTTGACATAAACAGTTTTGGTTGTTAAGCACATAAAATTTAAAGTTAACTGTACGTTAAATTTAAATTGGGCTCTTAATAATCGGACCATAATATCTAGTCCACTGTATTCAATTTTATTTTCACTGGATTGAATCATATCCAATTCTATTAAACTCAATGTAATCCATTTATATACAATACGATCCACTATTTTTCGGTTTAAATTGTATTTCAATTAGACTTAAGGCTATATCAAATTTCATACATTTCTTTCCCAGCCAGAAATTGCCAATGGTCTGAAAAATCAAGCACTGGCAGAGCACTATTTGCCAGTGATGCAACAAATAAAGTGCTGGCAAAGCACTGATTTTCAACGCTCTGCCAACGTTAGTAAAAAGTGCTTTGCCAGTGCTGAATTAACAAAATTTGCAACAGTAAAAATAATAAAAGCACTGGCACAGCTCTGGCTTAGAACGCTCTGCCAACGTTCGTAAAAAGTGCTTTGCCAGTACTTGATTTACAAAATTTACAACCGTAAAAATAAAAAAGTACTGGCACAGTACTGACTTAGAACGCTTTCCCAACATTAGCAAAAAGTGCATTGCCAGTATTTATTTACAAAATTTACAACCGTTAACTCAATAAAAACAGTGGCAGATCCCTTGTTCACAACAAGAGTGGAAAAATTCAAAACTAAATTGCAGTTTATGATTTGAAGTTAAGAATATTAAGGTCTCCTATTATAGTCAGCACAAAGTATAGTTTTTGTATTAAAATTTTACTTAAGAAATTTATATTCAAATTTCTTTCTTTAGTAAAATTGTAGTAAAAAATCGTGCTAACTTATCACAAAAATAATTTGATAAAAAAAAATATTTAGTTATTTTGTAATTAACTTAGCTGAAGCAAGCCTATTGTTATTTCTGTTCAAATTACCAAAATCATTCAATAAGAAATAATACAACTCTTTACTGAAGTGAATATACTAAGTAGGACTTTATTGGTGGTTTTTGGTTTTGGTACTGGCAAAGCGCTTACTGCCAGTGCTTTGCCAACGTTGGCAAAGCACTTATTATATTATTAAAAAAGCACTTTATTGGTTGTTCTACCAATGGTTTGCCAACGTTTTAAAATTATGGTTTTGGTACTGGCAAAGCGCTCATTGTCAGTGCTTTGCAAACGCTTTATAAAAGGAACGGCCAAGCCCTGCCCGGTGTTATAATTTTGGGATTGGTAAAGCACTTAAATCTTCAGATATCCAACGCTCTGCCTACGCTCATACCACCGTTGAAAGCACTGGGCCAATGCTTTGCCGTTCGTATCTTTCTGGCTGGCTTGTTGCATCGTATTCATTTTTTTTTAATCGGGAAGTTTTTTAAAATCCATTTAAGAACCTAGTTAAAAATCCGTTAAAAAAGTTTGCGTATAATAAATATAAAAGATTTATGTCCTCACTTAATTGACCACCGCCTGTATCTGTACATTCATATTTCAATTAAATTACAAATTTTTCATTTATTTCTTTTTAATTTGAATTTGAATTTATTTGAATGTTTACAATTGTGTTAGTACATTTATAATAACATACTCGCACAATCAAAATTTCGATGTTCATGTTTTTCAATTTTCAATTTTCAATATTTAATTATTTTACGCACTTGCAACATTGGATAGTATTTAAGATAAATATAAATTAAAATGTTTTATTCATCTTACTTATCTTAAAATAAGCAAAAAAAAAAAACATTTAAAGTAATTGAAAAAACAAATTGTATGTACGCACAATTGCGTCAAATGAAAAATAGTTTTCAAAATATGAAATTTTCATAATTTCTTCGGAAAACCAAAATATTATATGGAAACATGCAACAATTTATCTGGTGGCATAGTCTATTTAAGTGTATTTTTAAACAAGTGTATACTCCTCTTGTACTTTTACTTTTTTAAAAGTGTGATTT
Source organism: Delia radicum (assembly GCA_021234595.1). Taxonomy (NCBI): domain Eukaryota; kingdom Metazoa; phylum Arthropoda; class Insecta; order Diptera; family Anthomyiidae; genus Delia; species Delia radicum. The sequence goes on from CM037853.1 coordinate 51,400,149, forward strand.
TTTTTTTCTGCTTCAAAATTATTCCTTATTTATTTTTTTAATGACTAAAAATACTTGTGCCTGTTTTTACCAATCATGCTGTAATAGACTTTTAGAAATTAAGAGCCGTGTTCTGCAAATCGAATCCACATTAGAAAATCTGCAGCGTGATCAATTTGATAATTCTTCACTTGTGTAATTTTTCTATTCTATTAATCCACTCAGACCTACGCTCACATTTGTGGGCTTAAAAGTTTCCTAAAAAAATTGTAATATTTAACCCTCTAAATGGCAAACGATGTTTTGCAACGAAATTCATACCATGTGCTCCACTCGAAAAACAAATAATAAGTTCTTCAACAACATTGTTTATCGCTGACTAATTCAGGCGATATGAGCCAAAATATTTTATGGTGCATTTTGAAAACTAAAGCATATAAAAAAAGAGAAGTTTTGAACAAAAAATATTTCTCTTACCAAGATATAACCACACTCCAAAAACTATTTTTTTTTCTGCTCCTATTTAAGAAGATATCACGATTTTCGCTTTTTGGAAAAAGCTAAATTAGGCGAAAAAGTATCAAAACTTCAATTTATATTGTTCAAACTTCAACGCTTTGCTAGTAACACTTAATGTCTTCTTTCTGCAAAATGTTATAAAAATCCGTTTATTAGTTTATAAGTTAAGACGATGTCCTTTAGAGGAATCCTGATAAAAGCCTGTGAGTCCTTGGACTAAAGTAAGGACTTATTATTATTATAGACAAAGCTTCAATCTTATTTATTCTCTATTATAAAGAGTTTTTAGTCAACTTAAATTGGTTTTTTTAGATTTTTGAAAACTAAAAATAATTAGTTTTTGAAATTTTACGAAATTTTGATTTTGAAGCTTTCTCGATTCCAAACCGTGGACGGCACACGAAAAATTTATTCGCAAAATATTTAGGAAATTTAGTTTTCTATCGGAACATATCAATTTATAAGTATAAAACGTTCATTTGACGCATTTGTTGTAAAGGGTTAGAGGGTTAAGTACGTACCATACATGGGGAATGACAAACATGTAATTAAATAACTCATTGCCACGTGGTGTTTTCCCTATGTCTGGTATTAAAAATTGTCTAAGGAAACGTTTATGCCCACAAATGTGAGCGTAGGTCCAAAATAATTAATGAAATAAAAAAAATACACAAGTCAAGAATTACCAAATGTGTTTGAAAAAGCCCTGAGTTCTATAAGTTTTTTTAAATATAACGGAAAAGTTTGAAAAATAAATTGTTTTATGAAAATGAAAATTATTCAAGTTCGAAGTTCTTTGTTCTTAGTTTTCCTTGTCTTCACAATTTTTTAAATACCCGGTTCAAAATCAACATGCCTCCAGAATATCCATTTATGAACATGTATGAACTCATCGATGCTCATAAATGAAGTGATTCATGCACTCAAGGAAGAAAGTTTCATCATACTGATAATATTGTTTCATAATTCGTTTGTCATCAATTATTCCATTGATATGATGAAAAGTTTCTTAAAAATTAATGTCAAATCTTCATAAAAAAAACTTTTTTAAACCGTTTGAACATATTTTTAGTTTGTTTTCCTTTTAATTGAAATTTAGAATTTCCATTTAAAATCATTAGAAATTAAGAAATTTCATTTGAAATTAAAAAAAAATTAGTTTGTAATATAGATTTTCTATTTAAAATTGAGAAACTACACTGAGAGAATTATCTTCACTTCATTAATAAATTTCATCATAGCTTTAATAAAAATTGTCACTGGAACTCGTCCATTAAAACTTTTCATAGAATCTATGACACAGGTTTCATTAAAGCCAATGCTTATGAAATACTTTCTATAATTAATAATAATTAATAAAATATATAAAACAGTTTCATAAAATTCTATAATATTGAAAAGTCTCATTGAGTTAATGAAACTCTTCAGGAATGTCTTTATTGGAATAAAGCCAATGAAACGATTCATATTATTTATGAAACATTATAACACACAGACAAATATTTTTTCATTTTCCAACAGAAATTCGATTGATACACTGTGAAAAATATCTGCATGATATGAATTTTTGCATTAAATCTATGAAATGTCACTGGAACTCGTCCATTGAAACATTTCATTAAATAAATGCAGTTTTTTAAAAAAATTTATAAATAATTTCATATTATTTATTAAAAATTTTATACGAACAATAAAAAAGTTTTATTAAAAATAGTTTCAATGAAAATGAAAATTATTCAAGTTCGAGGCCATACTCTATATTTCTTCATTAGGATATTGTCCTAACAAATAATCTATAGAGTTTTTTGTTTTCAAATTTATTATTTGACCCTTTCAGGAATGTGTTGATAGATCTATTTCGGGAATTTTCTAGGTTCCCATCATCAGAACACGTTTTGAAAGCGGTAACAATCCCATGCAAAACTCTATAGATTATTTGTTAGGACAATATCCTAATGAAGAAATATAGAGTATGGCCTTGAACTTGAATAATTTTCATTTTCATTGCACAATTAAAGGTCGAAAAAACATAATTTTTATTTTTAATAAAAATTATAACAAACTTGTATAAAAGGCAGAGTACCGCCAAGTTTACTTCCCCTGTTTTGCTTACAAAGTAAACAAAATATAAAAATTAGAGAGAAACAAAAAAAAAACGTGTATTGAATATCCACCAGAGGTGGATCTTGCACATCAAACAAGTTTTCAATTTATTTTTTGATCAATGGTTATAATCTTTAACTTCAAACTCATATGTATATTAGTTCTCATGTAGTGAGTAAACTAGTTCATATGTATGTTTGATGTTTTGCATGGGATTGTTACCGCTTTCAAAACGTGTTCTGATGATGGGAACCTAGAAAATTCCCGAAATAGATCTATCAACACATTCCTGAAAGGGTCAAATAATAAATTTGAAAACAAAAAACTCTATAGATTATTTGTTAGGACAATATCCTAATGAAGAAATATAGAGTATGGCCTCGAACTTGAATAATTTTCATTTTCATTGCACAATTAAAGGTCGAAAAAACATAATTTTTATTTTTAATAAAAATTATAACAAACTTGTATAAAAGGCAGAGTACCGCCAAGTTTACTTCCCCTGTTTTGCTTACAAAGTAAACAAAATATAAAAAGGAGAGAGAAACAAAAAAAAAAAACGTGTATTGAATATCCACCAGAGGTGGATCTTGCACATCAAACAAGTTTTCAATTTATTTTTTGATCAATGGTTATAATCTTTAACTTCAAACTCATATGTATATTAGTTCTCATGTAGTGAGTAAACTAGTTCATATGTATGTTTGATGTTTTGCATGGGATTGTTACCGCTTTCAAAACGTGTTCTGATGATGGGAACCTAGAAAATTCCCGAAATAGATCTATCAACACATTCCTGAAAGGGTCAAATAATAAATTTGAAAACAAAAAACTCTATAGATTATTTGTTAGGACAATATCCTAATGAAGAAATATAGAGTATGGCCTCGAACTTGAATAATTTTCATTTTCATTGCACAATTAAAGGTCGAAAAAACATAATTTTTATTTTTAATAAAAATTATAACAAACTTGTATAAAAGGCAGAGTACCGCCAAGTTTACTTCCCCTGTTTTGCTTACAAAGTAAACAAAATATAAAAAGGAGAGAGAAACAAAAAAAAAAAACGTGTATTGAATATCCACCAGAGGTGGATCTTGCACATCAAACAAGTTTTCAATTTATTTTTTGATCAATGGTTATAATCTTTAACTTCAAACTCATATGTATATTAGTTCTCATGTAGTGAGTAAACTAGTTCATATGTATGTTTGATGTTTTGCATGGGATTGTTACCGCTTTCAAAACGTGTTCTGATGATGGGAACCTAGAAAATTCCCGAAATAGATCTATCAACACATTCCTGAAAGGGTCAAATAATAAATTTGAAAACAAAAAACTCTATAGATTATTTGTTAGGACAATATCCTAATGAAGAAATATAGAGTATGGCCTCGAACTTGAATAATTTTCATTTTCATTGCACAATTAAAGGTCGAAAAAACATAATTTTTATTTTTAATAAAAATTATAACAAACTTGTAAAAATAGTTTTATTAAAACTATGAAGCTTTTTCATAAAGTTAAACAAATTTTTCTTTCACATTGTGAAGAAGACTTCATTGGTTTAGTGAAAAAATTTCATTAAAACTCGTCCAAGAAATTCTCTCTGTGCACAACTTAAATCGATTGGTATAACCGAATATTGGTTTTCAATATTATTTGCAACACCCAAAATATATAAAAATCACATTTTAATATTGTTGTGCTAACCGAATTCATTGTTTTTAGCTAACAAAATACGCTTTTCAATTTGGTTCAAAAAAATTCTTCATTAAATTAATGAAGCTCATCATAAGATGCGTTGAAGACTTGAGAACTAAATCTTTAAAATATAAAGTTTAAATGTATGAAAGTTAAAAAAATTATGAAATTAATGAAAAAATTAAAAAGTTTAGTCTTTAAAACAATTTAAAGTTCATAAAGAAAGTTTTCATTAAATTAATGAATGTATAGTTAATGAAGTCGAATGAATTTTTTTTTATGAAACTATGAAATTTTATGAAAAAATATTTATGAAAAAACACATATGAATCATGTATAACTGCATGTGGACATGTATGAAGCATATGTGTTCATTAGGGTGGGGCGATTTGAACATCTTAATTGGCGCTTCGCGTTTCTGATTGTTGGGATTGTACTGAGCAAAAAAGTCCACTAGACCATACGTCTACGGTGAAAATCGAGCTTCCAGATTTTGACTTCCAAACAGATTTTGACTTGCTTGTAACAATGTGTGGGATGGACATATCTCAGGAAGTAGGAGGAGCTTATCCAAGATCAATCTCTTCTTTGGAAGATTCTCTAGCGGATTAATGCATCAATCATATTTGTGGGTGGGGTTTAAGGGGTTAATTTTTAATTTCAAAATAGGACTTTTTGCCGTATTTTGTGAAAGTAACAATGTGTGGGATGGACATATCTCAGGAAGTAGGAGGTATCAGTCTCTTCTTTGGAAGATTCTCTAGCAGATTAATGCATCAATCATATTTGTGGGTAGGGTTTAATAGTTTAATTTTTAATTTCAAAATAGGCCTTTTTAGCCGTATTTTGTGGAAGTAACCCTGTCCATTTGCACTTTTACAAGGCCAAAACTGCCTGAAGGAGCGTTCCAATGCTTTTGCGATGTACTAGAGAGTTCTTAACTATTGTCTTGGCGAAAATCTCAATGGTTTGGTTGTTATAGGCCAAAATATCCAAAAAATATCAAAATCTGGAAGCTCGATTTTCACCGTAGACGTATGGTTTAGTGGACTTTTTTGCTCAGTACAATCCCAAGAATCAGAAACGCGAAGCGCCCATTAAGATTTTTTTTCCTTCCATACTAATCGCCCCACCCTAGTGTTCATGTATGGATCCATATATATCGATTTTTAATAGGGTGATCAAAATTTAGTTTTCGATCATTTTTTCGATTATGAAAATTCATTATAATTAAAAGGTTTCGTCTTAGAGAACAGTGCTGTAAATGATCGCTTTTTTCAAGTATGGTGGGTGCAATTTCTGTTTTTTTCTTCTTATAGTTTCAATGAGAAATTCTAATTTTAACACTATTTATGTTGAAGTTTTTTTTTTTTTTTTGTAATTTATATTGAGCTTCAAATTGTTGCAATCATAACATACAAATTACAGCAGCAGCTGTAATAATTGATATGAAATTTCCTCGTTACAATCAATTAATTTTTTCCTCTTGTTGATTTATTGAATGTTTTAATTATATAGATTTGCTTTATAATTATACCCTCCACTCCCACTGTGTGAGTGGGTATGTTTAAATTTGCGATTTTATTTTTAATCCAAGACCCCTTATGAGGCTGCTTCTTATTTTTAAAAACGTTGAATTTTTGAAGGAACAACCTGGGTTAGTTTAAGATGCAAATTCTGTAATTTTTTTTCAAAATTTTCGAAGAAAATTTAGGGTTTGCTACCAGACTTTGAAAAATTTCCCGATTGCAAAAATTACATATTTTTGTAAAAATTGTTTATTTTAAAAAATTAAAAAAAAAAAATTAATATAAAATTGTTTTTGTATTATATTTTAACCCCAAAATAAAGGGTCCGCCATCTAACGTTTTTTTTTTCAACTAGTGCTTATTTCGTGAATGGTAACACTTATCTCATGTCTGATTTGACAGATAATTAGTTTTATCCTTCCGCTGAACGAATATGGTTGTGTATACGCTTGAACAACGCTGGGAAATATTGCGACATTACTTTGAAAATCATGGTAATGTTGCAGAATGTGGCAAGGAGTGGCCGTTACAGTCAATGGCGATCGTTATCGGGCCATGTTGAACGAATTTTTGTTCACAAAAATTGAAGAGGAGGATATTGGCAACATTTGGTTTCAACAGGGCGGCGCTACGTGCCACACAGCCGAAGCTACACTCGATGTTTTGCGCCCTGTTTTTAAAGATCGCATTATCAGCCGCAGAGCTGATGTCATTTGGCCACCTCGGAGCTGGCATTTGACACCGTTGAACTATTGTTTGTGGGGTGTGGGGCCGTCAAAGATAAGTGTTACTCCAACAAGCCAGAGATAATTGACGCTTTAAAGGACAATATTCGTGAAGCCATTGGTGAAATACAGCTGCACACAATCGATAATGTGCTTAAAAATTGGACCGATCGTGTAGGCTACTGCATGGCCAGCCGAGGCAGCCATTTGAATGAAATTATTTTCCATTATTAACCGGAAGGATTGTACTTTCAAATAAAAAAAGAAATTTGAGAAAATATTCAGTAGTTTTTTTATAGCATTTTCAAAAAAAAAAGTTATTTGGCGGACCCTTTATTTAGTTTTTAAGATTTTTAACTCTTAACCACACTAGGCAAAAAAAAAAATCTAAGATTAAAAAAAATTTAAAGATTGTAAACATTGTAAACATTAACATCATTTTGGGCGCTTTTCTTTTAACATATCATTAGAATTAAAAAACAAATAACACGGAAGGCATCTCTCAGTTCACTTAGCGTGTGGACCGATTTAATTTTGGAGGATTTGGAAAAATGTCAGTATTTTAGATAAGAAAAATATTAGTTTGATATAATTTTTATTAAAAATAAAAATTATGTTTTTTTCGACCTTTAATTGTGTAATGATAATCATTCAAGTTCGAGGCCATACTCTATATTTCTTGCACATATTAAACAAGTTTTCAATTTATTTTTTGATCAAGGGTTATAATCTTTAACTTCAAGCTCATATATTAGTTCTCATGTAGTGAGTAAACTAGTTTATATGAATGTTTGATGTTTGGCATGTACCGCTTTCAAAACGTGTTCTGATGATGGGAACCTAGAAAATTCCCGAAATAGATCTATCAACACATTCCTGAAAGGGTCAAATAATAAATTTGAAAACAAAAACTATACATTATTTGTTAGGACAATATCCTAATAAAGAAATATAGAGTATGGCCTCGAACTTGAATAATTAAAAAAAATATCTTAAAAATATTTTTATGGGGAAAGAAACTAATTCAGCATTGTAAATTATTTTATTTGATCCCAATTACTCAGTTACAAAACAATAAATATTTAGAGCATCATTACTGGTGTCCGACCGAAAACTTCGGCAGAAAATGCTTTTTTGACGATATTCGGTATTGAAAAGTATTATGCACAAATGAAAAAATATTTATTGGGCTTATTAGATGCGATTTTAAGTGTCAAATTTATATAAAAGTCCATAGCTAAGCAATGAATTCAATAACCGCGAAATAGAAAAACATCGACTGCCGATAATTTAACTTTACAGCTAAACTTTGGATTTTTCTTAAATGGTTTACTCAAAATCGAATTAAAACAGCTCTAGAAATATATTCTTAATATCAAAATTGGTCCACATGTCAAAAACACAACAAAACATAGTTTTTAGGAAAAAGTTTTCGGTAGTACACCATCTTTAACCCATGTTTTCCGTATGTCTAACATGTTACATAAACTGAAGTTGATGGTTAAAACTTATTATTTTCATATAAAAAGAAAAAATATTTGAATAAGGACAACATTTTGTTAACATGAGGCAAAAACCGGACTTTTTTTTATAATATTATCCACTTTTTCGTCTGTGTGAATTCTAATACCTGCAAAAATTTGCTCATCATCAAAATCACCTCATGTACAAAATCCGTTTTCGATTTTTTTGTCTTGGCTTTTTCGGGCTTCGGTCAACAAGTGTTAATGAATTTTAATACTAATGATTTACTAATTTGAAAATTTTACTTAATTAAGCACTAAACGTATTTTCATTTGGCCAAAGGCCAAATTAAACAAAATTCAATTACAGCCATCAATTTTATTTTGATGGACAATTTAGGACTCCGGTTAACATGGGTTAACGATACGCCAAGTATTTAACATTACGAAACTGAGTAATTTTGATATATTTAAACATTTTACAATGTAAAGTAAAATATTTTTTAAAATAATTTTTTTATCAAAAATACTGACTATTCTCCAAATCCGACAAAATTAAATCAGTCCACACGCTAAGTGTATTGATGGATCAGTTTCATTTATTTATTTTTTAGACCTTATGATGTGTTTAAAGAAAAGCGCCCAAAATTATTTTAAAATTTGCAATCTTAAATTTTTTTTTTAGTTTTTTATTCATAATTGCAGCTTTAAAAATAATGCAAAATTTTAGACATTTTAAGTGTGGTTAAGGGTTAACAATCTCATAAAAACTAAATATTTTTCTCATGAGTATTTAGGGTTAAGTATAATATTAATTTCTTTTAAGTTTTTTCAAACTATTTTTATGAAAATATGTCCTTTTTGAAAATCGGGAAAATTTTCAAAATCGGTACATTTTTTTTGAACATTTTGAAAAAATTTGAGATTTTTTTTTATGAATCTTAATCTAACTCAGGGTTGTCCCGTCCAAAATTCGTAAATTTGTTTTTGAACGACGATGTAGCGGTCTCTCTGAAAAACATCGTCTTAGAATCTTAAAAGTTGTAAGTGGAAATGTAATGAGACCTTTACAAAATTTCATACATACTTATCCCTCTAACCGACAAGACCGCCTATAAGCGAGGTATTTTAAATTGACCATAAATGCTCCAAATGAGTGTTTCATAATGAGAAATTAAGCTATTTCGATAGAAAACCAAATTTACAAAATATTTGTGAAGTAATTTTTTGTGTTCATGGCACGGTTTAGAAATAAGAGAGCGCTAAAGTTAGGATTTCGTAAAATTTCAAAAAATAAAATATTTTTTAAGATTGAAGCTTAACTTTCCAAAAAAGCTCTAATTTTGTCCAACGACATGCAGGATTCCAATAGCATACCTATAAAGGATATCGTCTTAAGTAAAAAACAAATGGACGGATTTTTATGAAAGTTGGCAGATTATTTTTATCAGTCTTAGTAAATCCTTTAAGATTAATCAATATACATATGTTGAAGTACCGGTGCGTTTTCGCTCAATTTCGTGTTTTTAGAAAAATTAAAATCGCCATATCTTCTTAAATAAAACCACAAATATGGTAATTTTTTGACTGTGGTTATATCCTGGTAAGAGATATAATTTATGCCTAAAGTTATTATTTTTATGGATTAGTTTTTGAGATTCGCTCTTAGCCTATGTTGGTCCATATCGCCTAAAATAGGCAACGAAAGACTTTGGGTAGAAGATCATATTGTTTATTTTTCGCGACGAACAAGTGGAATAAATTTCATTGCCAAAAAATCTTAGGCCAATTTGATAGTCAAATAACTTTGCCGGTAGAATCTATTGGCAAATGCCACGTTAATAAGTTAGAATGGCTGCAAATTAATATACATTTAAAATAACTAATAATGTTGATATTTTTACCTGTTAAAAATGAAAACAACTAACGAATAAAGTAAAAATAACCTTCAATGTTTTAAAAACAACTGACAAATATTTTACTCACAACAATTTAAAACAACTTGCAAAATTTATGAAAACTTTTATTTTTACAGTAAATTATGTCGCTATTATTAAAATGTATATATGAGTAAATTCAAAAATTTTCGACACCAGTTGAAACCGCTAAAATGCCGCTATCGATTCAAACCCTTTTCAACTGTCAATCGTTACCCCTAAAATATCATTACCGGAATAATTAAAATACCGTTATCCGTAAAAAATCGTTACCGATATAACTGAAATAATGATATTCTTTAAATAACGTTATCGAAATAACTGAAATAGTATTATCTCTAAAATAAGGCTTTCGAAATAATTGAAATAGCATTATCCTTAAAATATCGTTACCGAAATAAAAGAAAGTAGCGTTTCTGAGCATTTTGAATTGAAAGAAGTTGAAATTGAAAAGTTACAAAGTGCCAGAAAAATTGGAAAACAGTATGTAATAAAATTAAGCCATTTCTACCCCTCTCATTAAAGAAGCTGAAGTGGTTTTTAGAGAGTTTTTGTAGAAAATGTTAAAAACTTCTTAACCCTCCAACGCGTAAGGCTGCCTCAGGGCGGTCTTTATAAAATTTACCACAAATGCGTCAAATGAGCGTTTTATACTTAGAAATTAATATATTCTGATAGAAAACTAAATTTGTTAAATATTTTGCGATGAAATTTTTCGTGTGCCGTCCACGGAAGCGAGAAAGCTTCAAAATCAAAATTTCGTAAAATTTCAAAGACTAATTATTTTTGAAAAAAAAAGTTTTCAAAAATCTAAAAAACCATTATAAGTTGACTAAATACTCTTTATAATAAAATATAAGTAAGTAAGTAAGTGAAGCTTTATCTTCAATAATAAGTCCTTACTTTAGTACAAGGACTCACAGGATTTTATGAGGATTCCTCTTAAGGACATCGTCTTAACTTATAAACTAAAAGACGGATTTTTATGAAATTTTTGCACAAAGAAGACATTAGGTATTAATAGCAAAGCATTGAAGTTTGAACAATATAAATTGAAGTTTTGATACTTTTTCGCCTAATTTAGCTGTTTCCAGAAAGCGAAAATCTCGATATCTTCTTAAATAGGAGCAGAAAAAATAGTTTTTGGAGTGTGGTTATATCTTTTTAAAATAAAATATTTTGGCTCATAGTTATTACAATTATATAAAATAGCATACACAATAACATTGATGAAATATTACAAAAATCTTGTTAAAAAAAAAAAAGTCTATACAAATTTAAAAAAACGTTGAAATCCGCTAGAATCAAAATGCTCTAAAAAAAATTTGCCAACGGATATTCACAGTACTTGGCTTATTTAATACTTGCGATGTATTTAATAAAATACTTCACAGCAAATACTAGGTTTTTGATTTTTGTTGAATAAAATTTTTAAAAATGCAAAAAGTCACTTTGAGGCAGTGATGCCAAGTGTAGGGATTTTTCCCTTTTTGTAGGGATTTTTTTCAAAAATTTAACATGTAGGGAAAAAGGGAAAGATTTCTTACTTTTGTCAAATTGTAGGGATTTTTTTAAATCGCAGATTTTTTTTTTTTTTAACAACTTAAAATTAAATATTTTCCAATTGTATGCTTTAAAATAAAAATATATACTTTTCTTTAAGTGTATAATTAGAAATTCTTAAATCTGGTAATACCTCTATAATATGAAATAAGTAAATATGTGGCATCTTCAATAACAATGACAAGTAAACACTTGTTTGGTTTTGTGTAGTTTAGATGTTTTGTGCAATTCTTTTTTATACATACGTACGCCATCTTTGCAGGTCTCTTCAATTTTAATAAGTAAGTTTGTAATTAATAAATAACATTAAAATATTATAAATTAAAGCATAATAAAACTAATTTTAGAAAAATGTCCGACTCGTATTCCGATAGTGATGAAAACACATCAAAGAAGTACAGAAAACAACGATTTTGCTCAAGTTGGTTGAAAGACGAGAAGCTAATGGGATGGCTGGAGCCGGTCAAAGATGACGACTTTAAATGTAGATGCAAGGCTTGTGGCAAAGTATTAAATTGCGGTAAATCGGACCCAAATAAACATGCTAATACTCAAATGCACAAAAAAAATGTTTCAAAAACAAAAACTAAAACAATGGATTCATTTTTTGACAAACAAGTCCCAGAAAAAAACAACGATGTGGCCAATTTCGAGATCCGCTTAAGCCTTTTTTTGCTGAACACAATTTAGCAGTTCAAGTTATTGATCACCTAATACCATTATTAAAAGAAATTGTACCTGATTCTTCAATTATAAAAAAATGCCAATTAGGGCGAACCAAATGTTCAAAAATCATTCTGAATGTTTTAGCAAGAGAAGAAAAAGAAAATCTAATCAGAAAGCTTCAAATATATAAATTTTCTGTGCTAATTGATGAAAGTACTGATGTTTCTTCAAAAAAAACTATGTGTCTTCTTGTAAGGTATTATGACGAGGAGCTAGAGAAGGCTTTTGTACAGTTGTTGGAGTTAATTCACGTGGGCGCTGATTGTACTGCTGAAGCACTTTATGGCCTTTTTAAAAAATGTATTTTATCATACAATATTCCCTTTGATAACATCATTGGACTGTGTTGCGATGGCGCTAACGTTATGGTTGGACAAAACAATTTTTATGTAGTTTTTTTAGTTGTTTTTATGTTATTTTTATGTTATTTTAATGTTATTTTTTATGTTATTTTTGTATTATTTTTAAATGAACCTGAATTTATGTACCTGAATTGAAAATGTACAAATTAAAAATAAAATTTTATTTTGAAAAATGGTTAAAAGTTGTGTAGGGAAAAAAGTAGGGAAAAAAAAAGTGGGTGTAGGGAAAAAAAGGGATTTTTTTCCATAAGCGTAGGGATTTCTGAAAAAATCTCCTGGCATCACTGCTTTGAGGTACGCCCAAAATATTTATTAATTTTTTTGACACAACGTTAGCGATTTTCTGGGAAAGAAATATTTTTTTATCTGAGTAGTTATGATTAAACCCAACACAAAAATTATTTTATATTTTTCAAAATCTCATTTTTATACAACATACAACGAAAGACCACCCTTGTACTACATATGCCTTTGATTTTACAAAAAAAAAGAGTAATTGTTTAAGGGTGGTTATTTTGATATTTTTTTAAGTTTTGTTTTTACTGAATGTAGTTGTTTTTTTTTTTTTTAATTAAAGCTGGCTAATATTATGTCTTAATTATATTTGTAGTTATTTAAACTGCCATTTTTAGTAATTTCTACATAATATTTAAATGAACTCTCCGATAATGAAGCATTTTTCTTCGAGTGTATAGAAAATATTGTGTGTTTTTAAAAACAAATATAAAATTAATTAAAAATCACTTACTTTCCACAAATCAATTAATTATACATATTTTTATGCATTTTAAATTTCCTTTTATAGTTTAAATTACACTATTTAAAATGTGATTTTTTTTCTTCATAATTTTGTCATAAAATTTAAACAATACCACGCTCACATAATTTTCAAATGTCTCGTTTATCTTAAATAAAATGTTTATGAAAATCATATAGAAATATAGTCATACATGGGAATTTTTCATTACCTCCGAAATTTCATTAGCATTAGTTGATACTAATAAAAATGAAAAAATGTCATTACCATTTAATAGTGCGCCTATAAAGTATATGGAATATGCAAAAGTTTTATTTTTTTCGCTCCCCGCGCATTTTCCGGTACATTGGGGCTAAAAAATAATTTCCGTGCACAATTTTTCCATCTCGGTTACCAACTTAGTACGTTGAAATTTGTGGTGTCGTACAATTATTATTGTTTTTTTTTTTTTTTCAAATTGCCAGTGAAGTTTAATGTCCCAATAAATATTTAATCGATTAAAATATCGAGAAAGTTTGACACGTTCACACTTGATGTGCCCAAAGTATAGTTATTTGGAATTTTCATTTTGTTAAGTGTGCCATGGAATAAACCATATATTTTTCAAATGCTATTGGATTATTAAAACGACTTGTGGTTCCATACAATTTGGCGAAATCTAAATTGAAATTAATTTATAAATTAATATGCAGGAGCCTTTAGTAAAAAAGCTATGACACAAATTTTAATTTTCACCGCTTACAACATCATGACGCCATTGATAGGTAAAAAATGCGTATGAGAAACGTATTTGTCATTTGATTTTGTATAAAAATGCTTATCTATAAAAAGTTAAACCGCAAAGAGTTATACCGCAAAAAAGATTTGAACTAATTTTAGTCCATTTTTAGGGGTGAATGTCGGTTTTGACTGGCTTGTTTTCATATCCCCAATGTACCGAAAATTGCGTGGGGAGCGCTAAAAACAAACTTTTGCACATAAAAAAAACTAATAACAATTGATAGAATTGATCATAATTCGAAGCGACTTGGAATAAAACAGGCAATGAGTAGAATTGAAGTGCTTAATATTGGAAAAGAGATTTAATGGAATGGAGAATAAGTGGAATTTAAAAGCTAAACATGAAGAACGATATGGAATGGGAAACGAGTGGAATTGGAACATTAGTTACAGGTAACGAAATTGTATTGAACTGTGAACGAACTTTGTTTTATAGAAGTATCTAAATTTATATTACAATTAAAACAAAAAAAAAAAAAAAAAATAAATCACCCCGTGGCCGCTTTGTCAAATAATAAATCCTCATGATCTTTTCCGGACCTCGCATGTGTGTATTAATATTCCTGTTGAGCAAAATCGTCCCGATAATACAATTGTGTTAAGTGTTCCGATTCCACTTGTTAAGTGTTCCAATTCCACTTGTATCGGAGTGTTTAAATTAGCATTTTAATATGGTTGTTTCATAAAAAATTAATCAGTCCGTATCTTTGCCGGACCTAGCCTCGTTGTATTATCAGGGTGTATTAATGTTCCTGTGTATTGAAAATGTTGTACGTTTTACCCTATCTCTTTTAGTTTCAGAGATACCGGTCATTTAACAAAAAAACGCAATTTTATAAAATGACTAGTATAAATATAGCTTAGCGAGATATCGAAAAACGGACAAAATGTTTACAAAACTTGACCCACGTAACCATAATGAATATGTGTTAAGTGTTCAGACTCTACTCATTCCCTGTTCCATTCTATATCGTTCCATTTTAGACCAATGTTCCATACTATTATCAGAATGTTTTAATTAGCATTTTCATTTAAGTTTTAGGGTATTCAATCGTTTAATCGTTACTCGATTAATCGATGAATTTTAATCGAACAGTTGTTCGAGAGAATTAAAATGGCAAATTTCGAGTAACGAATAACTCGAACAATTTTGGTCGATTAATCGAGTGAATCAAAATGTGTTCTATTTCAGTTTATATTTTACAAAAAAGCTTAAATTGTTTCGTATTTTTTTAAAAAGATTTTTTTTTTTATAAAATATAAAAAATATACCGGTTACTGTTTTAATGTACATATTAGCTGTTCAATAGGGCTATAACTTGTCTACCACGATATACACAATACTGTACCCAGTAAAATAGTAAAATCCAAATAAATGGTTGCAGAACAGCTTATACTATATTATAACAGGTTCTAATTTCTGTTCTGCAACTGGTTCTTTTTGTATGGAGTTTGTCCTATTTGCAATAGGTTCTTTTTTTTCTAGTTCTAGGTCCTTGAACCAGTTATAGTACTGTTTCTGGGGCAGAGACACCTAACATTTCGACTACCAGGAACCTGTTTTAGAACCGGTTCCATGTAACCGGTGGTAAAAGGAGTTGTTCTAGAACAGGTTCAGAGGTAATCTGTTCTAAAAAATTTTGCTGGGTACTGATAAAAAACTAGTTTTTTTTCATTTTAAAGAAACAACGTTCGGCGCCTAGACCAATGCCAAAAATAGCAAATGTTTAGCAATTTTTTAAGATATTTTAAAATATCCTTGAAGGGTCGAAACTATAAACAAAAAAAATAATACCAAAAGGTCCGATTTCCAGAAATTAAGCGAAACCTTTAAATATCTAAATATTTAATAAAAAATCGCAACAATCGCAAAATTATTATATTGTGCTAAAACTTTTTTTTTGTGTTATAGTTTGGATTGGGCCTTTTACTCTTTACTTTCATTCGGATCTATATACACATTAAACAAATAAATGATATATTTAAAAAAAAAAAATGAACAAAAATCTGTCTTCCAAACTTCAACGCATTTGCTGCGCCAATTTTTTAACGACGGCAAAAAATAATATAATTTTTCTTTATGTTTTCCAACGCATAGACTACTACGCCATATTATTCTTTATATTTGCAAAAAATGCTAGAAGCTATCCCAGTAAAAAACGCTGCTTACATGCAAGCAGGTTTGTAAGGGAGTAAGCCAAAAATAATCCCTTACAAACCTGCTTACACATGCCATGATTTTTATATGGCGAATTCCCACTTGGAAGCATTACTTTTGGGCAAAGTAAGCGCGGATTTCAGCGCGTACAAAAAGCTGTGATTTCATGGGTTTCAGTAAAATCATATTTCATGTCTACATTATTACGATTAAAAGTAATTTTATGATAAGTAAAAGTAATTATACGAATATAATTTATTTCACATAAAATTCTACAGATATTAATTTTTTGTTGTTAAAATTTTAGACATATAATGTAATCATTTTAGTTTTTTACCGATCTACGTGCTAGCTCTTCAGAAACAGTTAAATGACTAACTATTTTTTATTACTTACTCGAAAACACCAAACACAATCGGAAATCACTCGTGAAAATCGGTACAGATCGTTTATAATCCACGATATGAAACTTTCTGCATTACAACCTGCATCCTTGTAAGGGAATAGGGTATGCTGCTTACAACCTGCATCCTTATTAGGGAAAACAGTAAGCTCAACATTTTTTTTTGTTTATTTTTATACGAAAATTATTCGCTTCTTTTGCTGCTTCTCATTATTAAGTGATAGTAAGCGCTTATATCAGCCCATTTGTTTTTTTAAAGAAAAGCAACACTCAGGAAATTTTTCCTATTTATTAATGTTGCTTTCTTTGGAAATTGGATAGTGGAGAGATGAAAGGTTTGGAAAGATGAAAGGCTTCAAACATGGCAACACTGCAATTGCGAGAGATGATAAGTCTTAGAACAGTTGTTGCTCGCCACCTGATGAAGAGTTGGCTAACTTATTGAAGCTTTTTGGTTCATAGCCCTGATTCATTAATTTTCTTCGGCGGGGTTAAGTGCTATGGGAACACCGAAGGTGGGAGCTGCGATACATCTGTGTAACAGTCCAACGCGCTAACCATTACACCACACCATTTTTAATTTTGATAAAATACATTTCGGAACTCTTGATTTTGTATTTATTTTGTGTTTTATTGTGTATTTTTAAGGAAAAATTAGTGAAATGACATTATTCAAATTATTCGAGTTACTCGAGTAATGTTAAAATCTTACTCGATTAATCCAGTAAATTAAAAACCCAAAAATCGAGTTACTCGTTTACTCTAACAAACCCAAACCCGAGGAATTTGAATACCCTAGTACGGATATGGATAAACAAATAATTAAGACACCCTGTGTCACCTTGTCTCATATAAATGAATTCCTTTGGATCCATTCCAGAGTCTGAGTGATTGCTTTTCATGCCTGATTTGAGCGATTTTTCAAATCTTTATCGTTAATTTAAAAAAATTATAATGAAAATAATTTCACTATCATTGATGCAATGGTAATGAAATCATAATTTCATAAATCCACTTAATTCATTAGTCCCATGTATGAATAGAGTGGATGGATGGATGGATGGAGTATGCATAACACCTAAAAATTAACATAATTATATTTGGGAAGCTCATTTAAAAAACATTTATCGATTTTTAGATATCAATTTAAATTAGTTACTAGTGGTTTGCTTTGGCTTGGCTTAAAGTAGAAAAGTTAAAAATAATAGTAGGTTGTAAATGAGCAGTGATATTACTAATTTATCATGTGCATGAGATTTTTTTCCAATCAAATTAAGATAATATTTAAAAAAAAAACTGAATTTGAGACCCTATAATTTATTAAATACTTTGTAAATCAATACTCCCATATAAAAATACTATATATGGTTATAAAAACATTTAAACTTGTTTTAAATAAAATTTAATTTAATATAAACTAATTTTTCTTTGAAATCAAACACACCAAAATATTGTAATATGCTAATTTTTGTAGTATTTTTGATATTTCTGAAACCAATAACTTCCGTCAAGTAATAAAATATGAATTTATTTCATGAAAAATGTTGTTAATTTAACAAAATTTATGATGTTTAAGAAATTTTTTTAAATTTTGTATAACGAAATATGTATAACCTTTGTAACATAAATAAATACTTTTCTTAATTAATTACATACCAAAATTTCAAAACTTTTTATTTATATCTCTCTTGTCTTCTTTATGGGATTCTGAGATTAATAATTATCTTTTGATTGCCAAAAAATGAACATTTTTCCATTTATAATATTTATTTAATCAAAAATCTCCACATCTGACATAAATTATATTTAATTATTTTGTAATAATCATAAATCTTTTATAAAAAAAAGAAGAAAAATCTGAAAAATATTGAAACACCTACCAACCGAAAACAATCGATTTCTTTTAAAATTTTTCTTACAAATAAAACAAGAATTGACATAAATTTCTTTGATTTTTTTTTATTTTACCCTACAATCGATAAGAATACATTTATGATAGTACTGGTAACAAAAAAAAGTAAAATATAGAAAATAAAGGGTCCGCCATCTAACGTTTTTTTTTTCAACCAGTGCTTATTTCGTGAATGGTAACACTTATCTCATGTCTGATTTGACAGATAATTAGTTTTATCCTTCCGCTGAACGAATATGGTCCGTATGTTCGTTATCTTGTGAAAAAAAAAGTGAAAGAAACTGGCACCCTCATCGATAAACCAAAGCGTGAAAAGCCAAAAACAGTGCGTACACCTGAGAGTATTGCTGCTGTAGCAGAAAGTGTGCGTGAAGCGCCATCAACATCAATTCACCGTCGATCTCAACAATTGAACATTTCGGAGACATCATTGAGACGAATTTTGCATAAAGACCTTGGTATGACGCCATACAAAGTCCAATTGGTTCAGGAGTTCAAAAAAAAAGTTATTTGGCGGACCCTTTATATATATTTTTAAAAAATTAATCAAGAATTTTTCTATGGAATAACGTCAATTTTAGAATTTTTAGTTGTGACAAATGTTCCAGAATTTTAATAGGTATGAAGTTCCCAGCAAAACTTTGGTAATGGGTGCGATAAAGTAATGCATTACCTTGTAATGTGTACTCCTTATCTGTATCATTATTGTATCATTATTTTGCATATTAATTATAGTATTAATTGCAATTGTCTGAAAAAGACGTTAAAATTCAAACTCAAACAAAAATCAAGCTTTGCTCTCTGGCAATTCTTTCCTAACTACGTAAGCGCCATCCATCGAATATACAAAGAATATATCATAGATGTGGCTTCACTTACAACATATGGGAAAACAGTGGACATTAGAGTGAGGTAAGTTTCTAAAATTAGAACTGTTGTGTTGTTGGAGTTGTACTTCTTAGATTAGGTATGCAAGAACAAAAAAAAAACACCGTGTATTGAATAAAACAAGTTTTAATCACAACAAAACTCGACCTGAAGATAGATCAGTGCGCTAAAGTGCTCTGTCTAACGTGTAGTGCGAGTGCATGTGGCATTAGAAATCAGTTTATTTATACCACGGTCAGTGATTGCACAGAAAATTTCATATAGACGCAATCGAACAAATAAAAAACATAACAAATATTACATTATTCAATAAAAAACAGGATCACTGACGAAGGTTCAATACCAGAAACTGCGCAGTCTGATTCAGAAAATTTAAAATTTACAATGAAGTTATGATTTTTAGCAAATACATTCATTCTTCTCTACCACGCCTTTCACAATTGAAATTAAATAAAATTGCATATTAATTATAGTATTAATTGCAATTGTCTGAAAAAGACGTTAAAATTCAAACTCAAACAGAAGTAATGACTTACTGATAATTGAACACTCATGGATTACCTTGTAATGATACCTTATTATATTTTACATTACTTCAAAACATTAAATAATGACTTACCTATCATCAATTACATAATGCATGAATTATAAAGTAATTATTAATATATATTTTGTGAAAATCTATTTATAGACACATAACTTTGTGATTTTTTGTAAGCATGAGGCTAAGGTGTATATTTTTGATATCACGAACGAGAACACGAAGCACAACAACTCATTTACATTTTAAGCAATAAAGTATTATATGTATCGATAGCTCAGTTGGTAGAGCTATCGCCTAACTAATTGTTAAATGGCAGAGACCCCAGGTTCGAATCCCAGCATTACGTGGTCATGCTTTATTAAAAAAAAAAGTTATTTATTTAATTAAAAAAAAATATCTGTAAAAAAAATTTTTTATGCATTTTTTTTTGATGAAAATATATTTATAGACACATTACTCTTTTCCCACCATGTAACCATATAAGTAACCAGTTACTTCACCCCCTACAAGGTAATGAGTCCACGCATTACTTTTGGCTCATCGCCTGTAAAATGCATCAGTTAAGTAAGGTGTAATGTAATGCGTGAAGCTCTATGGCTATATATTACTTTACCCATGATTTGGTAATGTGTGGTTTTGCTGGATTTTTTTTTAAAACATGAAAAATAAAAAAAAAAAACGAAAAATATGAACCCTTTCCCTAATTTAAAAGGTTTTTTTTTATTTGTGAAGAAAAATTTGTTCATTTTGTATGCATTATCTATCTTTAAAGTTGCATTTCTTTTTGAATTCTCAGGGTGGAGATCATAATTTAAATGTTACCGGGTTTTAGTAGTACACATTGAAGTGGGCGTAATAAAATAATGAAAATTTATATTACATGTACGGACATACAAAGTATATCGACATGTAAAATTGTTGTTTTTCAAATAGTTTTGATTTTATAATTAGGGTTACCAGATCAGACAGTTTATACACTAAGGCAGACAAAAAGATTCTCATAGAGTTTATTTTGTCTGTTGTATGTAATGTCTCGGTTTCAGTTAAGTCAATTATCTTTTTCTATTGCAGACAACTGAAGATTTGGGTGATGCCAATGAAACAATTGTAATGCACGTAGAGAAAAAAAATATAATTGTACATGATTCCGGACACGTAATTATCATATTATTATCCTAGTTATCATATACATGATTCTGGGTGATTACCGAGGACGATTTTAATGTCAGTTCGGCTCATAATATGATTGGTACGATCATATTATGATTATTACGATTATATTATGATTGTCAGACACTGCAATTATAACATGATGCTCTTAAACTATCATAATATTATGCTCTTTTTCTCTGTGTGTGTCTATCATGAAAATTATCTAACTTTTTGAAAAGCAACAAATAAAAACCATATGACCAGGAGCGGCTCCATGGGGAGGGAAAATGGGATATTTCCTTCCCCAAAATAATATTTTTGAATACAAAAATTTAAAAAATTAAATAAAAACACTCCAAGTTTCCTCCCCAAACCCATTTCTTGGATCTGCGCCTGAATATGACAATATCATATTACAGTCCGAAAAAACAATTTTTGTATTTTTAATACAAAAATTAAAACATTTTTGAAAACAAGTTAGTTATTTAAGTTCAAGGCCATACTCTATATTTCTTTATTAGGATACTGTTTTAACAAATAATCTATATAGTTTTTGTTTTCAAATTTATTAATTGACCACTTTCAGGAATGTGTTGTTAGATCTATTTCGGGAATTGTCTAGGTTTCCTTAATCAGAACACGTTTTGAAAGAAGTGACAATCCCATGCAAAACATCAAACATTGATATGAAACACTAATTGAAAGATGAAAAAAAAACTTCATTTTTAGCGCTAGAGGGAGTGATCCTAACAAATTTTTTTTTTTTTCAAATAACTAAAATTCAGCTAATATTAAGCAAAAACAAAACTGCTAATTTTACTAGTTTTTTTTCTGAAATGTAATTTTGAACTAATTTGTATTAGCCTTTCAGATATTTTAACAAATAAGATATTTCTGTTTTCTTTATGACCATTCCGCGTCATCTGGAGATATTCGCAATAAATGACTAAACCTTGTAACTTTGAAAAAATGCAGTGGTACATTTTCAGAGAAATCAATTAAAAATCTATAACTTTTGAACAGGAACCGAAAATAACAGTTATTTTCAAATTTTTAAACAAAAATAGCAATTAGAATTAAATGTCGGAAAACTGTTTCAAGTATACCATTTTGATCCTTATGAACTAGTCTATAATAAAATGCATTGCTTTTTAAAATTTTGATTTTTATTTTTTTTAGCAAAAATAGAAGTTATTTTTTGATTTTTATTTTTCGAGCAAAAATAAAAGTTATTTTTTGATTTTTATTTTTTCGGGCAAAAATAAAAGTTATATTTTGATTTTGATTTTTTCGAGCAAAAATAAAAGTTATTTTTTGATTTTTATTTTTTCGAGCAAAAATAAAAGTAATTTTTTAATTTTTATTTTTTCGGGCAAAAATAAAAGTTATTTTTTGATTTTTATTTTTTCGAGCAAAAATAAAAGTTAGTTTTTGGTTTTTATTTTTTCGGGCAAAAGTAAAAGTTATTTTTTGATTTTTATTTTTTCGGGCAAAAATAAAAGTTATTTTTTGATTTTTATGTTTTCGAGCAAAAATAAAAGTTATTTTTGATATTTATTTCAATTTCTTCCATAAGTTATAAATTTTTATTTTTATAACGAATAAATAACAAATAACGCAGTTATATTTGTATGAACGAAATATATAAATTTTATGGTTGCCTTTTGTAATATTTTCGAGTTTTTTAATCAGTAAAACTTATTTTTAATATGACAATTTTTTGAAGAATTCTTGTTTTAAAAATGACGATTTTAGTTTCCAAAATTTGGCGCACTGCTCGTACAAATAGAGATGTTTGTCTTGTAGTTAGATACTTAAAAAATGTATAATAATATATATTAATACAGTTATCACAAAAAATAATATTGCAAAATAATTGCTGTATTTCTATCATCACTGAAAAATCATAATAACAAAGCTAATAACTTTTATTTTTGGTAAAAAAATTAAAACCAAAAAATTACTTTTATACTTGCTCGAAAAAATAAAAATCAAAAAATAACTTTTATTTTTGCTCTAAAAAATAAAAATAAAAAAATAACTTTTATTTTTGCTCGAAAAAATAAAAATCAAAAAATAACTTTTATTTTTGCTCGAAAAAATAAAAATCAAAAAGTAATTTTAACTTTTGCTCGAAAAAATAAAAATCAAATAATAACTTTTATTTTTGCTCGAAAAAATAAAAATCAAAAAATAACTTTTATCATCTGACTTTTATGAAAAAAGGAATAATTTTTACGGTCCCTGCTTTTGAAGAAGTCAACGTATTTAATTTTTTTTTTTTTTTTTTTTTTGGAAGTCCTAAGCTTTAATTTAAGATATCGATCGTAAAAATCGAGTGGTAATAAAATTTTATGTTACGGACTAAACTTATATAACACCAGTTTTTGCTAAACTTTAGTGCAATACACAAAGTTTTTAACAACTCTAAGCTCGCAACTTGCCTTAAAAGTTAAAAAAATATGACACGTTTTTTCTAAATTTGTCCATTTATTCACTCAAAAAAATAAGTTAGTAACAAATTTAGTAAAATTCATTATTTTTGTTAAAGTTGCGATTTTAAATAATAAAACTATAAAAATATTTCATTATTTGTCAAAAATATACATATAGCAGACTTTTTTTTTTTTTTTATTTATTTCATTTATAATTCATAACATTAATGGTGCCTCAGCGTCTTAAAGGCATTGTAGACTTTTTTAAGTTTTTTTTTAGATGTTTTCATATAACTAAGATACAGCAAAAAGTCTATTTGATTTCAGTTAGTTAAATATTAATATATAACCAACTGAGAATTGCCAAACTATGTAATAAATTTACAAAAAAAAAAAAAAAATATTAGCAACTTTTTGGCTCACTTTACTGATTTTTTTTTTTAGTGTCGCAATAAATTTCAAACATTCGAGTTCATTTATATGGTTAATAACCGTTTTTTTTATAAAAAATTAAACAGTTTTCTAAGTCTGATTGAGTAGATAAAATTACGATTTACAGAAATTTTCATACATTTGAATTGAGAGTTATTGGTACACACAGAGAAAATTTTGCTATTTGCCAACTGAAATTCGGTTACTACTATTCAAATTCGGTTATTATGAATTTCAGTCAGCAGGTACAACTGAACATTTGTTTTCACAACAAAGTTCAGTTAATTCAACTGAAATTTAGTTGCAACAACCAACATTTTCAGAAATCTAATGTTAATATCGTTGTACGAACTGAATTTATAAGTTATTATCATTAAAATACAATTTTCAATTCGGTTGGCACTTTATTTCTCTGTGTGTAAAAAAGACTTCGCAGACTAAAAAGAAATATTAACATAAATATTTTTCAATCGAATCGAATCGAATTTGTTAGAATAGAGTATCAACTAAGCGGTTTTGTTCGACATTATCTTCAATAAATGAACGCTTAATTTTCTTTCTAATGCTGATGAAAATCTTTAATGATGTGTTTAAATATTAATTTATCATATGTTGTTATATTTTTTATTATTATGCAAAATAAAATATTATTCTTTTGGTGTATTTTCAAAAAATAAAAAAACTATCCAAAATATACACACAGAAAAATAAAGTGCCAACCGAATTGTAAAGTGTATTTTGATGGTAACAACTTATAAATTCAGTTAGTACAACGATATTTACATTATATTTCTGAATATTTTTGGTGTTGCAACTAAAATTCAGTTAAATTAACCGAACTTTGTTGTGAAAACTAATGTTAAGTTGTGCCAACCGACTGAAATTCGTCATACTCGAATTTGAGTCCTAGTAACAGAATTTCAGTTGGCAAATAGCTAAATTTTTCTCTGTGTGTAGGTATTTAGATATATTTTTTTTTTCTTTCTTTATTTTCATTGGCATTTGCTGGTGGGTGGTTTATTATGTGAATGGAGGGGGTTAATTATATTATGGAAATGACGTGTTGATATTGTTTTCTTATTTTTGGGTAGGTGGTTTTTCTTATTCTTCTTCTTCGTCTTATTTTCACCTAATCCTAGTTTTTTTTTTTTAATTTTTTTATTGTCTATATAACATGTGGATTTATTTTTTAAATCATTCATGTTATGTTAATATATTTTATGTTAAATTGACTGTGCTGACTAGTTAACATACAAATTAATAAATAATAAAAAATAAAAAAATTAAAATTGAAAAATTAATATTAGTTTAATAAATTTATCATTTGGAATATAAATAAAAATATATTGTACAGTCATAGGGAAATTATTTAAAACGTATTTTCTGATTTAGTTGAGTTCTCAACTAATAATTTAGCATAGAGTTTTATACACTAAGGGAGCTTGTGCTTTAAAAAATGTAGATGTTTGGGTTGTAGTACAGTTTCTTTATTTTTAATGTAAATGTCAGTCATTTGTAGAACAAATTAAATTTTTTAATGATTTTGTTGTTTATTTAAAAAAAAACAAACCACATCAAATGACTGTTTTATAATTTTACATTAATTTTTTGCAGTAGTTTTTTGTTATTTAAAAAAATAAAAATAAAAGTTTGTTTACTTTTTACTAACATGTGCTTCATTTTTACTACATTGTGGTTAATTTTTTGAACCTTAAAAAACAAATGACAATGTTAGTTGAATTTACTGAAATGTAAGTCGTCCTTTCTTTGAGTGAAATTTAATTTGTTTTTAACTATATTTGCAGTGGTCTTTACCTACATAGTATTCTAAGTGTACCATTTATGCGAGAACAACTTTCACAGAACTGATCAATTATAGAAAAGGGACCTCCTTCTTGCAAAAAAATATATCGCACACCTAGTACAAAAGTGACTCAACTCAAAATTTTTAGTTTTTCACAAATCGAAAAAAAATATTTGCAACTTCAAACCAATTGAAACATAAAGAAAGTCATAACTGTTTTTTAGCAACAGTTAACAACAACAAAATACACTGATATTTTTTTTATAGATAAACAAGTATGTTCTGCATAGTTTAAGCATATAAAACCGAAAAATAAAAATTTCCATATACATGAATTGTACTATTGGCCTAAAAACCTATATGCGCAGTTAGTTGCCAAAGAAGCTAAATTCAATATATTTAAAGCAAAAAAAAAAAATAAAGTAAAAAACTCGGAAAACCAACACTTTTTTAAGAAAATTTTAAAAGTTAATAAAATAAATATTTTATAAGTAAAAAGGGCATTTAAGTCAAAACATCTTAAAAAAAAATTAAAAACCTAAAGCAAAATTTAGTTTATAGCTCAAAATAGGAAAATAAAAAAAAAAAAATGTAAAAACGCTAATTTGTCTTTTCTGCACAGAAAAAACTAAAAACGGGTTTCAATTAAAAAATTTATTGAATCAATTAATATTTTAATTGATTTTGCACCTTTCACGGCAATAATATTTTTTTTTTTGGCGATTTTTGAAAAATTAACCCTGCCGGATGGGCATATCTCAGGAAGTAGGAGGAGCTTATCCAAGATTATGGTATCAATCTCTTCTTTGGAAGATTCTCTAGCAGATTAAAACAAAAACATTATTCTAGCTTGCGTTTAAGGCTTTAATTTTTAATTTAAAAATAGGCATTTTTTAACAATTTACAATTTTTTAAATTTACATTTTTCTCAAAAACTATACAAAAGTAAGTTGTAAAATGTAGATTTTTTGAAAGCCCATAAAATTCCCTATCATTAAAAAATAAAAAAAATATATATAAATTTTAAATTTAATGTAAATTTAAAAAATTGTAAATTGTTAAAAAATGCCTACTTTCAAATCAAAAATTAAACCCTTAAACGCATGCTATAATGTTTTTGTATTAGTCTGCTAGAGAATCTTCCAAAGAAGAGATTGATAGCATAATCTTGGATAAGCTCCTCCTACTTCCTGAGATATGTACATCCCGGACAGGGTTAATTTTATAAAAATCGGCAATTTTTGGCGATTTGGATGGACATATCTCAGGAAGTAGGAGGAGCTTATCCAAGATTATGGTATCAATCTCTTCTTTGGAAGATTCTCTAGCAGACTAATACAAAAAGATTATTCTAGCTTGCGTTTAAGGGTTTTAATCTTTGATTTGAAAGTAGGCATTTTTTAACAATTCACAATTTTTTAAATTTAAATCTTTTATTAATATTAAGAAGGAAAAAAAAGTTATAAATAACTTTTACAAAAAAAAAAAAAAATATGATACTCACAAAAAAAGTGTGTGATCTATACGTTGGTATGTGTGTTTTTTGCAATACTGAGTCTGTTTGAGTGTGTGCTTGTTTTGCTTGTTAACTTCAAATGTATTTGGTATTTTATACTGAAAATTTTCTATTTATGCATACAGTGTTTGAAAAAATAATTTGATAATTGTGTCTAAAATAAAATATGTATATAATATATTTATATATTTAAAAGTCAATTAAAATATTAATTCATTCAATTAAATATTTGTTTAGAAACAAATTAAATTCAAATCAAATCTTTAATTAGATATTTTAGGTTTATAATTTTTTCTGTGTGGTCATGATGAGATGTAACCTAAGACTAGTTTCCAAACTAAGCTGAAAGGAACATTTTAGTGACATGTCACAAGAGGCAAATCGATAAGTGGTTAATTATAATGAAATTATTATTAGTTTTAACGTCATTTATGTGTACACAGAGAGAAATTTTTTTTAAATTTCAGTCAATGAAATTTTCATTAAATTAATGAAATGTTTCTTAACTTGTTTGAAAACCTTATAACGAAATAGATAGAATAGCAAAACAGAAAAAAAACTACTGTCACAATAAGTTTAACTAACGATTGAACGGTCAAAAAATGTGGTGGTCATGGGTAATAGACAAACAACAAAAATAGAGAAAAAGTTCGAAAAGTAAATTTCATTTGAACTCAATAAAAACTAAGCAAAATTGATTGGCGCTTTAAATATCTGTCGTTTGCTTTAATTTGGTGAGTTAAATAAGAGATATTTACAATTAACGCTACAAGGCACGAAGAATGTTGATAAAGGTCGTAGCGGACCAGAAAATGTGCACTTCTTTCAGGTGTCTTTTCTCTATAATTCACGGTAAACTTACACAACTTAATTATAATCTTCCTATTAATTTAGAAAGATGTTCATGATCATGTTTCAGACAATTTATAGATCAACAATACAAAACTTCACTTTCATATATTTACTAATATTTATTAAATTCCTTTTATAATGAACGTTTTTTATTCAAAAGTATTGCAATTTCATTAATTTAATGAAAAGATTCATTGGCGAAATTTCAAAAAAAAAAAAAACTTTTAATTTTACAAAACAAACATTTAATATCATTAAGATAATTCTCTTAGTGTAGTGTATTTAAACCCCAATTTAATTGTTAAAACCATTAAAAATTAAAATCATTTAAAAGTTTCAGCGGTAATATCAGTATCAATTTTAAAAAAACATCTCACATTTCATGTGAGGCCTCGTGATAATTGCTATGATCCGTGTGGTTGTGGTAGGAAATTGAATATTTTAATATGTTGACAAAAAGCAGTTTAACTTTATACTAAAAACGTGTCTGTATGATGGATGGGCCCACAAGATGATAATGGAAAATCAACAAAAATTATTAATAAAATTGATATTAATCTTGTTGTAATATTAACTACATGAATTACAAAAAAATAAAAAAAAACAAAATTTAACATTGTATTTTAACCATTTATGGCTGTTGACAATAATCCTCTTAAAACAAATAAGCTCTAAAATGTAACCTTGAAATTATGAATATACTATATTTAATTTAATATAATCGATTACATATGTTATATTCGAATATAATCATTAACATATAATACTACAAACATATTAATTTTGTACGGGAATGTTCCCTACCTAGACCTGGTAGTTTGGATATATAAAAAATAAGTGGAATATTCCAAATCCAAAAATGTATAAGTCAAATCCTTGGGCATTCGAGCGACATTTTTCCTTAACTTTCGATTATTGTTGCGATTATTGTACACACACAATATTTTTTCCGTAAAGACTACTGAATATACACATTAAATTAATTGAAAATCAGTTAAAAAAAAGAACTACTTAGTTTTCGTTTAAAACAATTGTATTTTTTTAGTTTATTTTCAACTGTTGAAAAATAAATTGACAAAGTCGATAAAAACAATAGATTGTTTTCGTTTAGTTCAATACTCAATTGCATGGGTTCTACATTCCGAAAATGAAGTGAAAGTGAAACTTACGCTCAATTTGTGTTCTCAATTCCACATAAGTGATTTGAAAAGAAACATTTCATTTTCATTTTGTTTCTAGTGGAATTGTAGTGATTTGATGTGTTCTATAAAACAATTTCACTACAAAAAAAGTAATTGTAAAACGGTATTAGTTAACTGTGTGAAAAACCAAACTTTTTAGAAAATGAAATTATTTTGCATATTAAAAGTAAAAAAAACGAACAATGTAAGCAAATGTGATATGTTTTTAATATACGTTTATTTAACTGAAAAAGTGTTGTATTTTTTAGGGGAAAACACATGAATCCGGAACAAGAGGCTGCATTTTTAACATTCATGGAAAAAAATTCTGGTTTGGCCAAAGGTTTTTATAGGGGCAACAAAACAGTTGAACCCCAGTTGTGGAAGGACTTAGCAAGTACATTAAACAGCTTAGGACCTCCAGAAAAGTATGCAACTGGTTGGAAAAAGGCTTGGGCTGATTAGAAGGCTACACTCAAAAAAAAAAGTTTGTAAAGTCAGCAAAAATTTTTGCTGAGTCAGTAAAATTTTAGTCAGGCAAAAAAATTGCTAATGTCAGCAAAATCTTTTGCTGAAAATCAACGAGCTGATTTTTAGCAACAAAATTAGTAGATTCAGCAAAAGTTTTGCTAACACTTAGTAGATTAGAAATAAAAATGCCTTGCTAAAAATTAATAAATTTTTTGCTGAATTTTAGTAGACTGAAAAAAAAACGCAAAAAATTGTAAAAAAATTGTAATTTAGTTAATATATTTGCTGAAAATCATAAAACATATTTTTGTGATTCTTTTAAAAATAATTTACAATAATTACGAAATATAAAAATTTTCATTTTCCCACATTGACGACATGAATTAATTTAATATCTGAAATATATATAGAAATAAATATATATAACATAACAAAAATTTTCTTTCAACTACTTACATCAATGGTTGTCTAAATGATGCTATCTTTTAAAGGACTCAACTGCCGAAGATAATTATAGAAACGAGAAAAGAAACAAAAAACAATCCTTTTTTTGCCATAAGAAAAAGGAACCATAAAAATCTACCTAATATGTGTGTCTTTGTCTTTCGCTTTACTCTGTCTACATGTCTGTATATGTTTGTTTGTTTGCAATTTGACCACACTAGATTATAAATCTATAAACATTTAGTTTAGAAATACATATTAAATTTTGAATATTTTATTTTGTCTTTTATTTAATTAAAAGACAATTATTTTCATAAGCGGGTGACAACGCAAAATTTAAGTTGTTTTAATCCTCAATTTTGTTTTATGTACGAAAAACAGATACAAAAGTCTTCCATGGTTGATTTTTTTATATGTCTTATTAGAGTTGTACTTTTTAGTATCATTTTCCTCTTCTTTACTACATCTTGACATGCCGCGATATCTGCTTCATTCTGCGTATATCTTTCAATCTGGTTGTCGTCCACACTATTAATGTGCTTATCAGCACAATTTTTTTTAGCAAAATTAATTTGTAAAACATTAGTATATTAGTAAAGCATTAGTAAAAAACAGTTAAGTGCTGAATAAGTATAACAAAAGATTTAGCTGAAAACACAATTTTAGCAAAAAATTTGCTAAAAAATAGTACACCTGATTTACAAGGCGTTTTACTAACTTTTGTACTAACTTATTTTTTTGAGTGTACCATTCGTAAAAAATTGGCCCAAAATAGAGCAGAGGTAACAGCAACAGGTGGAGGAAACAACAATATCCAACACATATCAATTCAGTTGCCAAACTTTCTGGCCTTTATACAGCAGTCGAAGGTGTTCCAGCTGCAAAATCATTCGGGACGACTAGCAAAGGGTAAACATCCACAAATTCATTTCATGAATTGTCAAACTTAGAAGGCACCAGTTCCGACAATGTAGTAAACGTTATTTTACCAGAATTAAATGAAAATGACGAAGGTACAGAAAATATAGAAAATGAAGAACCGCAACCGATGATTTCCCTTTTTGGTTTCTGAATTTCTTCGCGACTTCTTTCAAATCTAATCCATTTTGAGCATATGACAGTTATCAAAACACTACACATATTTGTTAAAATTTTTGACGCTGTACTTCTTCCCACAGCTAGATTGAAGTCTTTTGCGATCATTTGTTGGTAACTTCCTTGTCCGAAATAGCGTAGTGATGTGGCCAATTGCAAAATAATTGGAATGCTTGTCTTTTTAGCAATTGGTGATATTTCTTCTAAAACCATCATAAATGCCTAGATTAAATAATAATCTAAAATATGCAATAAAACTATTTTTTTTTATTAATTTTAAACATTTGCGACTCAGTTTTAATTATTTTCTTACGATTTTTCTGGTAGTTCCAAAGGATTTGAACAGTCACGAAGCCTTTTTCTATTTAGATTTTCCGTTCTTTGTTTTTCTTTTTCAATTAAATACCAGGAAATCACAATTGCGCCACTCATTATATATTATCTTAAAAAATAAGTGTTTTTTTGTTTAATTTTTATTTTTGTTAAAAAATGCACTCTTCTTTATTGCAATTTCATTCACTTTAAAGTGATAATTTCGTTTTTCCCGCATTTTTTTACGTTATTGCTAAAAACAAAATGAAAATGAAATCGTCGTGAAAAAAACGATTCACTCGTTTTTCAGAACACTGCGGAATTAACAATGTGGAATTAAAAACGATTCCACTTTCACTTCGTAATGGAATATAGATCCCAGGCCAATATAATATAACAACTTTTTGTTTTAAATAGAAAATTTTAACTATTACCGAAAGTCCGTTTTTTTTTTTTTTTTTTGGTTTATTTTGGTTATTGGATAACAGACAGAAAGTTAAAAAATCTATTTATTTGGTAATTTAACTGTATATTCCATATAAACAACTTTACCGATTAAATTTTTAAA
This sequence comes from Delia radicum, assembly GCA_021234595.1. Lineage (NCBI taxonomy): Eukaryota > Metazoa > Arthropoda > Insecta > Diptera > Anthomyiidae > Delia > Delia radicum. The sequence continues at coordinate 51,432,463 of CM037853.1, forward strand.
TAACTGTTGAACTTTTATGAAAAATGGACTGAGAGAATTCTCTGCATGATATAATCGAATTGTTGCATTATATCTGTGAAATTTCACTGGAACTCGTCCATTGAAACTTTTCATTAAATTAATGCAGTTTTTCATAAAATTCATTTTAGTTATTAAAAATTTCATACAACTTATGAAAAAAAGTTTCTTTAAAAATTGTTTAATTAAAACTATGACGATTTTAACAAAGGTTAAACATTGTGAAGAATACTTCATTAGTTTAGTGAAAAAATTTCATTAAAACTCGTCCAAGAAATTCTCTTTATGTGCTTTAATAAAAATATGTCTTGCTATACAACATTATTAAATAATTGATTTTGTCATGCTAAGTACGAATATTTAAAAAATGTTGAAATCGGACTTACGGTTTTCGAGATATTGCGACTTGATTTTTACTAAAAATTCATTTAAAAATTATCATAATTTTTTTTTTTTTTTTTGCACTAGGAAAGTAGACAAAACTACTTTTCATTTGAGCATAATTATGTAAATATTGGTTGAAGGCTAACTTTTAAATGTATCTATAAATATTTACGAAAAACAGGAAATTGACATAGTAAAATTGTTATGCTTTTAAATTTTATACACATTAGAGTGCCCTAAATCCCTGAAGATAAGAATTAACATGTTTTATGATGATTCCTAAAATTTTTCGGTTCTAGCGATAACATTCCGAGAGCTAAACCGTTATTAAGAAACATCAAAAAAACACTATTTTTTACACGCAGGGAAAAAATATGGTTGAAATATGTTTGCTTTCCCAAAACTATGTTTCCTACAGCCATAAATGGTTGTTTCAATTGAATTAATATTGTATCAATCATATTTCACCAATAATATGATTGCTTTTATTATGTTATAATAAAATTCTCTTCTTTTTTCGGTTATCGTATTGTCTGTCTACAATCATAATATAATATTTTTTATAAAATTCCTCTCTCTAACTGGAGCCATATTATAGTTGCGCTAATTATAAGATGATCATTCTGTTTTTTATGAGCGTCTTATCTCTTTTAGTGTCATTCTTGTTTACGATTTTGTGAAAAGAAATTGTGAGAAGCAGTCATTCCCAACAAATTAAATAAAATTAAACAAAAAGGCATAAAAATAAAAAAACAACGTGTTGTTGTTAATTGTAATGGTGATAATGGTGAAAGAAGGAATAATTTGGTAGTTTCGACCCTGTCTTCCAAGGAGGGCTAGACAAAAATTAAATTAACACCCATATCTTAAATGAATAAGTTAAGTAAAAAGTGATTTATTTCTAAATTTGTTGTTCTCACGCGAAAAAAATAGTAAACAAAAACAAATTAAAGAAATATGAAGAACAAATTTAACAAAATACACGTGCTTTTAAGTCTGTAGTACGATATAATCATAATATATTTGCAATAATTATAATGTGGTAATAAATTATGACGAAACTCTTTTCCATGATCATAATATGACTACTAGGATTGTAATATGGTTATAGTGCAAATATTATGATTGATACAAACATGTTATGAAAATTTTAAATGTATTGTGAAATAGCCCTATGGGGAATGGGACCGGTCCTGCGTGTGCCACAGGATCGGTCCCTTCGTGCCAGAGACCGGTCCTCTGCTAAAACCTACGTAAACAACTGGCAACATTAACATGGGCTTGTCATAGGAGGGGGTCATTTGTCCTGCTTTAAACCACATAGTGGCATGCCACAGGACTAACCAAAGTTGGGCATAAAGATGTCCATAAAAATAAACGAAAACTAAACAGCTGTCAATGGGTAAAATTTTGGCCAACTGGCTTTTTCTTCTTAATAAGCATTCTGGTTAAGTGGTATGTGCTCCCTGTACCAGTCACAGGATTGGTAATTTTAGGACAATTGGCACTGCTTAACCCACTTCAGTATTAAATTATACCAGTCTTGTGATAAGTCCTTCTTTATCCAGTCACTTTAAGGTCAATTGACTCCTCATTCCCCATAGGGAGTATTCTTAACAATATTTTAATTAGTTTTGCTTTTTTAGATACTAAAATAAAAATAAAAAAAATATGTAAATATAGCATGGCGGCAACATAATGGTTGAGATCAATTGGAAATCATAATATGGTAGTCTAATTACCATATTATGATTAAGAAAAAAAAAAGAATTTGCTTGTCACATCCATAGTAACATGGTTGTCGTAATCATAAATCCAAAAATGTATGATGCTCTAGAATATGGTTACCGCAACCATGTTTTTTCTGTGGTCTTGGTCATGTTTTTTCCATGGTGATTTCTGGTCATATCTAACATTTTTACACGGGTGAATATGCAGTTTTTGTTTATTTAGCAATTTACATCATAAATACACACTTTAATTTAAATAGACGAGATTGTGAAAAATAAGCATTTTACTTTTTTTCTAAATTTATCAATGAATAACGTAGCTTTAACCGTTAAAAAGATATGGACGATTATGTACGACTACTTTCAGAGCGCGATGTTTTCACAACCGTACGAGCTATCAGCCCAACTTAGACGAAGATGTTGATAAATGACTTTTACCTTTCACACAACTTTTGATTAAAATTAAAGGGGGTCAAGGTCGAAAATTGGATATTGTTTGATGATTTTATATGAAATGAGTTTATTATTAAGCATTTTTAAAATATAAATTTTAAAAATGCTAAAATTTGTTTTTTTTTTGTTGCTGCTAAATGATGTGAATTTGAACAAAAAATAAATATTAATTAGAAAAAACTTTTTTTTATTTCTAAATTTAGTTGACCGTCAGAAAATTATTTTGCTTAAATTATCGGCCAACTAATTTCAGAGAAAATTCTCAAATGTTGTCAAAGTGAGCTCATGTGGGAGCAGTGGGCGTTAATGGGTAAAACGTGTTGTTTAAATTTGCTTTAATTGCGGCAAACAAACTATAATTTTTTGTTGCGAAACGTATTGAAAAATTGTCCCAAAATGATGCGCAAAATATTTAAAAAAGACCAAAACTTGGAAAAAAAATCAAAAAATAAGAAAATATACCAAGAGTCCAGTTTAGGGAAAATAATGAAAATTTAATTTTTCTTTTATTTATTATTTTTATTTATTGAATCAATTAGTTTTATTAAAATTGTGAATAAAATGTTACCGTTGAAAAACATCCAATTTCGAAAATTCTTTAAAACTAGCTTGTAATAATTATACTTACTTTATATAGCTTTTTTTTATAAATTGCACAATAAAACCAACTCGAAACTCAAGTTCAAAATTTTATAAAATAGTGACAGCTGAAATTAAAATCGATGACAGTTTTGACATATGCATGCGACAACACGAAAAAATACGAATGGTCCACTTTAGGGAACAGGCCACAATAGGGAATATTCCCTTAATGCAAAATCAATGAAGCTTATATGAAAATTAAAAAAGAACACACATCAGTCATGTCATAAAAAACGTTTTAAAAGATTTGTCATTATCTTCATGGATAATAACAAATCGCTTGAGTTCACTAATATAAAAGAGATACCGACCTGTCTGGCAGTCTATCTGTCCGTCTGACTCTACATATGTTGCTTTCCAATCCAACAGTCCAACCAAAAAGAGTATATCGCAGGAATGTCAAAGTAGCAGTATTTATTCTTAATCATGGGAATACAAAATTATACAACTTTTTAAGTTTGTCCTAAAAGTGGGCGAAGTAGGCGTGCTTAAGTTTTGACACATTATTCGTTAATTTTGAGTATATTTTTTTTAATTATCAAAGAAGACAAATTTGGCTTTTTTACTTTTTTTGGCCATTTTTAATCACATTTGCTATTTTGTCATTTTTTATTTTTAATTTTTGTACTTAAAACCAACTTTTTTGAGCTTTAAGATATCTATATAAAAATTTTCATCGATTTTCTTGCCATTTTCTCAAAACTTTTAGCTTTTTATTTTAAAACTTCTAAATTTTGTTACCTTTTTTTTGTAGATTTACAATTTTTTTTTGCATTTTTTCAAATATTTTTTTTTTTTTATTAATTAATAATCATATAATTACAAACTATACTATTACCCTAACCGAGCACTAGCTACTATGGCCTTCGGCGCGTTGTAGCGAAAACAGACCAGTGCTTCTGGTGGGAATCGAACCCACGACACCGCACTGATAAGCCAGCACGCTACCAACTAGTTTTGTCATAAACACCTCGAGTTTTGCAGTTTTTTTTTTTGTCTTCTCTGATAATTATTTATCTAAATTTGACAAATGCTATAAGTTTGACTTAAAATAATTTTTTTAAAAAGTTCAGAACTAATACTTAAGTTGAAAACGAAAATTTTCTAAAAAACTTGCAAAATTTTATTATATTTTTATTTATAAAAAGTGCTCAGATGTTTTTCTATTGATCCACAAAGTTTCATCGTATAAATCGGTTTAGTTTTGAAGAAAATTTAACATTGTCGTTCTTAAATATTTTATTATTTGTGCACACAGAGAAATAAAGTGCCAACCGAATTGAAAAGTGTATTTTATTGGCAACAACTGAAAATTTCAGTTATTAAAACGATATTTACATTAGATTTGTGAATAGTTTGGGTGTTTTAACTAAAATTCAGTTGAATTAACCGTACTTTGTTGTAAAACGCGAATGTTCACTTGTACCAAACGACTGAAATTCGTAATAACCGAATGTGAGTCCTAGTAAACAAATTTCAGTTGGCAAATAGCAAAATTTTTCTCTGTGTGTGTGTTAAAACTAGATGACGTACGTGGAATCGATAATACATATAATAAAATTCCTCATACGTATAAACATGAAAAATATATAAATATTTAATGAGTAAAATATTGAACGGATGTTTTCTCCAAAAGTAATCCGAGTTACACGATGCATCTTTTGGATCGATAGAAAAAAACCTAATCTCAAAATTTGTCAATGTTTAACAGCGCCTACTTTGCACACTTTGTGAAACAATTGTAAAAGATGTTGCATTTTTGCATCATATTGTATTGATTGATACGATATACTTGTTTGTAAAGGGGGACAAATGGCTTAGAAAGCCACATATTAATATCAGTGCTACTTATTCTTACCTTACATATGTCAGAGATCAAAATGAGACATTTGTCGTCGCCTATTTATGCCTCAGCTACTGTTTAGGTTACAAATTTAAGTTATCAATGATGCATAGAGTTTCTATTTATAATAAATACAGCAACATTGATTCTTCTTTATAAATTTTGTTTTAATTGTAAATTGGCAAATCTAAAAATAAACTATGATTTTATATAGTACACTCAAAGAAATAATTCAGTAACTACATCTTTAACAAGATTTAACAATTCTTTTTGTTGATATATTTTTGCTATATTTATCTATTTTTTTATTTTTTTTTTAAAGGCCAGCAACACTCAGGAAATTCTTCCTATTTATTAATGTGTTGCTTTCTTTGGAAAGGTGATAGTGAAGAGGGGGGAAAGATGAAGGGCTTCAAACATGGCAACACTGTAATTGCGCGAGATGATAAGTCTTAGAACAGTTGTTGCTCGCCACCTGATGTAGAGTTGGCGAATTTATTGAAGCTTTTTGTTTCATAGCCCTGATTCATTATTTTACTTCGGTGGGGTTAAGTGCTATGGAAACACCGACGAACGTTGTTTCAATCCACAATTTTGTTTTATGTATGATAAACAAATACAAAAATCTTCCATGGTTGATTTTTTTCATATGTCTTACAGGAGTTTTACTTTTTAGTATAATTTTCATTGTCTCTACTAAATCTTGACATGCCGCGACATATAATTCATTCTACGTATATCTTTCAATCTGGTTGTCGTCCACACTATTAATGTGCCAATTAACACAATTTTCTTAGCAAACTAAATTAGTAAAACATTTGTAAAATATTAGTTCAAAACAGTTACGTGCTGAATAAGTATAACCAAAATTTTAGCTGGAAACATAATTATAGCAAAAAATTTGCTGAAAAATAGTGTACCTGATTTACAAGACGTTTTACTAACTTATTCTTTTTTTTTTTTTTTTGAGTGTAGAAAACAAGTTCCGAATACTGTCACTTTTTTTGGAAATTGTATGCTTCTATCAATAAGGGCACTAAAGATGCCATACCCACTTCTTGTTCAGTTTCCAGTTGAAAGCAAAATAATGAGCCGATTGCTTGTATATTTTGCTCACATAGTCTGACAACGTTCTTAAACATTACATAACAAGAAAAAAAGTTCCGTGTCGTACACAAAAGCAGTTGTTGTAAGTGAAAATAGTTGTGTTTTTTTCGATCTCACTCCTTAGTATAAATGAGGTATAAATTATTTTCAAAAGAATCACAACAAAAATTTTAAGATTTTCAGCAAATAAATAACCTAAAGTATAATTTTTCTACACATATTTAGAGTTTTTTTCAGTCCACTTATATTCAGCAAAAGATTTTGCTGACATTTTCCTGACTAAAGTTTTGCTCACTCAGCATAATTTTTTGCTGACTATACAAGCTTTTTTTTTTGAGTGTACAAATATTTAGGTAAAAAATCAACAGCTAATCTATAAAATGTCAAAAAACTTCCGGTTCTGATGAGATCCTTAGCCAGATCGAAATACTAGTATCAACCTAGCTAATATGTTTGGTATGCTTTATTTTGGTAAATATACGGAGGTTGGAAGCTCGTTAGAAATTAAAAATAACATAAAAATAATCTCGATGTATATAAAAACAAAAAACTAACAAAACTGTCAAATTTTAAAGTTTACAATATTTTTTTCGGTGTAAAAAAGCTGATTGTATTTAAAAAGTTCTTTATTTTGAAATAATTATATATTTCCTAAATTGTTTGATTTATTATTCTACAATTTTTATTTTGTCAAATTATCACTTATTTCATACATTCACTTTGGAAAATAAATTTAAATGAAATGTTTTCAAATCACCCACTTAAATGAATTCCAAATAAAAAACTCTCCAAAAATAATCAAAAAAAAATCATTTTAAAAAAATTAATGTTGTCAAATAATAAAAAGAGAATTGGCTACAAAAAAAAAAAAAAAAAAAAAACACAAAATCTTAGATCCATTCAAATGAGTGCAATGTCATTAACACATAAAACACCCATTCAAATAAGTTTTTGTTACATTAACCCACAACTTGTGGTGCGATCAAGTAGAAGTAGTTGTTTTTGTGGAATCAGTAACAATTTCCCATATATGAGATTCAACAAAACACACCTTTTTTTTCTAATACATTCAATCAAAAGATCGATTTTCGATCTACCATGACTACTGTTTGGTGACATGCATATTAGGGTGGATCGGTTTAGGATTTTGGCAGAGATATCAGTATTTAAATTACGTAAATTTCTATTTATCATCAGCAGGGAAACCTGAAATATGCTGTATCATGTTGAAAAATCGATTATATATTTTCCCTTTTCAGAACAATTGGCGAATTCTGGCATCGATTTGCTAAAGCATATTTTGCTCTTAATTGCATATTTTGATTTTAAGAGCATATTTTTAATAAAATCTTTTTTTAGACCATATTTTTCAACTTTTTAGAACAAAAACTTATTTTTATAGCATATTTTTCATTTTTATTTTTTTTTTAATTTTTCGTTATAAAAAAATTTTCAAAAGTTTGTTTTCAATATTTCCTGGGTTTGCAACATAGTATATCAATACAAAATTGAGTAAATGTCCCTAATTCTTACATGAAGTGATATTAAAAATGTATGTTTGTATTGGTGACAGCAAAACATACTTTGCCAAATAATAAGTCCAGTAATCTAAACTCGAAGGTTTGGACATATTATCCTATAAATTTTAATTCCAAATTTTTTTAATATGAAATGTCCCGAAAGTAATGAGTTATAGATTACTATCAGCCTTAAGTAAATATGAATTAAGTAAATATGCATACAAGGGTATGAATAAAAAGACATTACCAGAAGGAAAAATATAATGGGTCGAAGAATAGATTTTGAAAAAGAATTAGGAAAAAAATATTATTAATTTTTTTTAAAACCTGGTCGAGCCGTTAATCGACCCCGGGTCGTCAGATTAACAGGCGACTGCTCTATACCCTAAGCCACCTTGGCATATAACATTTAATAGTTTAAAACATAAATGAATTTTTCTTCTATGTAAATTCGTGCAAGATATACCAAAATAAACACCCGTTAGCTTACAAAAAGACGAGTTATAGTAAGTCTAAAAATAGATTATAAAAAAAAAAATGTTGTATCATGATATTTTGCCTGTCAGTAACCTATTATTTTTCACCAATTATATTTTGTATGAGAGTAATGCATTATAAGTTGCTTATTGGTAACCCATTATTCAATTATTCAAAGTAATGTATAATGTAATGAGTACTCATTACAATGTAATGTATTAAATAAGAAGTAGTCATTACCATATTTTTGCTGGGATATTCACTACAATATATATTCACCACAGTGTTACATTTTCCGGTAGCATAAATACTACTAATTAATTAGTATTAAAATAGGTTTGTAAAAAAAACTATTTTTTATATTTTTCCGCTTTAAAGTGGTTTGATGATTGACACAGACTATTAATGGCAATTTTTTTTATTAATATTATTGGTTTTTAGTTACACGTAGAAAAAAAAAACTAGGGGATTATTATCGAAGTGCTTAGTAATTATACAACTACACAAGTTTCAAGTTAGTTTTACAAATTTTTTGTGAAATATATGAATTTTTTTTAAATTTTTTTACTAGGCTTGTATATATTTTACAAAAATTTGTAAATATTTTACTAGAACTTTGTAAAATTACCTTAAAACTTATGTAGTTGTATAATTACTAAGCACTTCGATAATATTCACCCAATTTTTTTTTGCATGTAGTATTATAAATAAATATGGATAAAACAAAAAAGTAGTATCGAAAAATTTTAATGCCACGTTTTTCTATATAAATTTACCTATTTTTTTTTAAATACACAGAAAAACTGGTATTTCAAATCAAACAAAAAGTAGTGGAAAATAATAAAAAAAAAATATTTATTTTTTTTATTAGCAATTAATTACAAAAAAAAAAAATGTCCTCTACAGATGCAAATTTTAAACTATGCAATGTTGGTTAACTTATTTAGAACGTCCATGAAATACAAATTTAACTGAAAATGGAATATGAAAAATACTACATTTGGGTCAGCAAAGGGAAAATTGTTCCAATTGTCTCAGAAGCTATCGTCTTTGCTGAAAATTTTATTTATAGTAAAAAAGCATTCTAATTTGGTGGACTCTTTTCTGCATAAAAATCATCAAATTCTGAGTTATTTTTAGTATTACATAGTATCATATATTGAATAAATCTTCTTCAAGATAAATACACTCCGTTTTTATCTTATACTCCATTTTCAAATTTATTTTTTATAATTAATTTAATTAAATTTGAGAATTGTTTCTCTTTAAATTTATCAATCGTTAAGACTATTAATTTAATTTTTGAAATTGTTTCTTTGTGCGAAAGAAGATTGTGAAATATTTGCAATTAAATGTCAACCCCATGTTTCTTTCTAGAAAAAGTCGAATATTCGAGTGTAAACGGAGGCTGGAAAGGGTTAAGAATTAAATTTATTCAACAGAATATTTTAGTATATTCTTTTATCTTTTAAGCACAGAAAATACCATACAAATTAAACATAATTAAATCAAACAGGTTTTCAATTTATTTTTGATCATATAACTTCAAGCTCATATATTAGTTCTCATTTAGTGTGAAAACTAGTTTTTGTGAATGTTTGATGTTTTGCATGGGATTGTCACTTATTTAAAATGTGTTCTGATGAAGGGAACCTAGAAAATTCCCGAAATAGATCTATCAACACATTCCTGAAAGTGGTTAATCAATAAATTTGAAAACATAAACTCTATAGATTATTTGTTAGGACAATATCCTTATAAAGAAATATTGAGTATGGCCTCGAACTTGAATAATATTCATTTTCATTGCACAATTAAAGGTCGAAAAAACATAATTTTTATTTTTAATAAAAATTATAACAAACTTGTATTAAACATATAGTTTTTAAAACAGAGAAATTTAAAGGGGCGCCTTGACACCGCATTTTTTAATTTAACCCTAATAAAATTAAAAAACTCAAAATATTTTTTTCAAAACATGTTAAGTTTTCTTCGATCTTCTTTTATTTTATTCTTTTTAGTTTAAACGAGCTTAAGATCATTTATTTCCAATATTTCGTCTCCGCATTGGGTGACTTCTTCAGGGAACAAATATTACAATTTAAAAAAACTGGTTTTAATAATTAAAAAATTAATATATGTACAAATAATAAATTAAAAAAAAAATAAAAAAATTATTGTATGCATATAAATTTTTTAGTTATTAAAACTAGTCTTTTCAAATTGTAATATTTGTTCCCTGAAGAAGTCACCCAATGTGGAGACGAAATATTGGAAATAAATAATTAATAAATAAATGATCTTAAGCTCGCCTAAACTAAAAAGAATAAAATATTTCTTCTTTTATGTGTATAAAATGCTATAAACTTTTTTAAAGAAATCATTAAAAATTGTTAAACCGCTTGATCCAGAAAAGTGAAAGTATAGCTTAATTTAGAAAGGTTGAGGATAAGAGGTTAATTTTGGTAGAAATTACATACTTTGCAAATATGTTATTTTTTTTTTAATCGAAGGGCCCAAATATCCAAAAAAAAATGCATTTTAAAAATAAATAGCATAAAAAAATTGATTTTTTTTTTGCGCTGAAAAAAAGTAAAAGAGTAGTATAAAAGAAAAAGTGTGCACCATTCCAATGCAATTTAAATGGTAATGATTCGATAAATAAAAAAAAAAACTATAAATGTTGATACTTTTGAATATTTTTAATTTTTTAAATAAAGAAAATCGCGAATAAATCTATGTATTTTCGAATTTCAAGAAAATAAAAAAAACGCCAATTTTTAAGTGGATCCATAGAGTTTCTGCGTGCTAAATGTAATTCAAATCAAGGTCAAATTTTTGACAATCTATCGTTGGATGGTCGATATTTATTAGTTTTTTGATAATTTCGTAATTTTTTATTTTTAATTTTCATCATTTTAAAATTTTTTAAATATTTTTTTTTACTAATATTTTAAGATCTCGTTTCCACGTTGGTATCTTTTGAGCATCCTTATTTGAACTTTGAATTCGATGTAAAGTGTGAATTTTTTTCGTCTTCTCGTTAATAAAAAAGAGAATAAAAAATCTGTTTTTTTTTTTTTTAAACATCGATTTTGAGTAAAACTTACTTTGTCTAAAAATTTCAGATTTTCCCATGAAAAACTGAATCTGAAATGATTTTTGAATAGATTGAAACTATCTGAAAATTGTTTTTATATCCAGTCGGAATTTCTCCAAAGTCCGATACCAATCCATCCTAATGATCATGTCATGGTTGTAATTCTCATTCAAGTGTTTTGTGCGATCAACAAAATGCGATAGCCAAATTTAGTTGAAATTGAAACAATATGTTAGTTAATAGACAAAATGCTAAGAAAATCGTATTAAGTTGTTTATTTGAAAATAAGTTCAAAAAACATTGACAAATCCCAGATAAGAAATACTGTTCAGTTAATAAGCTTCTATGACAATGAAATTAAGTATTTAACTATTGAAAATCGATTTTAATGTTTATGAAGTTGTTTGGCTAAGTGTTAGTATTAAGTTTTAAATACAAAAATTATTAATACTTGAATGATACACAGCATATTTTAGACTCTCAGAGATTAACCCATTTTATACCACTCATCGAACCGGTTCAAATTTTTTGACGAAATGCGGTATGAAGATATAATGGTATCTCTATAAGCTTTTTCGAAGTTTTTGTACACTTGTTGCGCCCTCTAGCGGTGGTATTTGCACACTCAGGGAACTTTTGCTTTAAAAATATGTAGTTATTTGGGTTGTAATACAGTTTCTTATTTTTAACGTAAATGTCAGTCATTTGTAGAACAAATTAAAGTTTTTTTACTAACATTGTAGTTCATTAAAAAAACAAACCACATCAAATAACTTATGATTTTACATTCATTTTTTACTGACATGTGGTTAATTTTTAGTACAATTGTTAGTCATTTTTTGAACATTAAAAAACAAATGACACTGTTAGTTGAATTTACTGAAATATAAGTCGTCCTTTCTTTAAGTGAAATTTCATTCGTTTTTAACTACATTTGCAGCGGTCTTTGCCTACATAGTATTCCAAGTGCAATTTAAGTTTTGACGCTTTGTATGTACTTAAAGGGTTAAGATTTTTTAATTATAATTTTTGTTTGCTGTTAAAGTAAATATCTATCAAACCCAGGCGCGGATCCAGAAAAGGTTTTGGGGAGGGAACTTTTGTATTTTTGATTAATTATCTAATTTCATTTATATTTTTGTATTGAAAAATATTATTTTGGGGGAGGAAATATCCCATTTTCCCTCCCCCTGGATCCGCGTTTGATCAACACGTAATACACAATGTGATCTAAAGGATTTTTTTAAGAATTTTTTAAAAATATTGATGTTTTTATATGTTTTTCTTTGTTCAAAGAAAATACGAGAGCGGATCAATAAGTCCGGGACTTTTTGAATAAAACACTGTTTTTTTTTGCAATAAAAAAAAATTATTTTTCAAAATAATCTCCGTTTAGCTCAATACACTTAGTCCAACGTTTCTCCAATTTTTGTTTCCCTTACAAAAAATAGGATTTTTCGAGGTCCACAAAATAGGCATTTGTTTGATCAATAATTTAATCGTTGGAGCTAAATATCTTTTCACCGAGCCATTTCTTTAGATTTGGAAATAGGAAATATTCACTGGGGGCTAAATCCGGAGAATATTTCGGATGAGGTACCAATTCGTAGCCCAACATAGAATTTTGCCTTTAAGACTGCACACGTGTGCAGCCGTGCATTATCTTTATGAAAATGAACTATTTTCTTGGCCATATGGGTACTTTTTTTTTAATCCTAGTTAAAACGATAAAATAAGTCGGCATAATATTCGCCGTTTATTGTTTATCCCTTTTGAAGGTAATTGATGTGGATTATTCCGCGTGCATCCCAAAAAAAAATTGGCCGTCCAGAACGTTCAGCGTCATTTGTACTTGTGCGACCACAACGAAAGTCAGTAAACCACTTGTTTACCATTGAAATCGATGGTGCAGAGTTCCCATAGTATTTATCAAGCTTTTCCTTGGTTTGATTGACGGTTTTTTTTTTTCGAAAAAAATAATGTTTAATGAGCACTCGAAATTTACTTTTTCCATTTTTAAAAAAATCCACAAGGTTGTATGTTTTGGACAGATGTTAAACGCAAAGTAAATTACGGAACTTGCTCTAAATTTGACAGTATTCTATTAACAGGTGGTACTTGATGGGAGCAACATTGCATTTCATATAACTACGAGGGAAGTTCGAAAACTCACGGACATTGACCAGCCCTCGTATATAATTTTTTACATTCAAAAAGAAAATGAAGTCATTTTCTGAATATTAAAGTTTTTACAAGATCAGAAATTTCTGGATCCGGTCTTTCAATTTTATATAAAAAGTACATACTGCACAACAAATTTTTCTCATTCAAACAATTTTCCCATATCGCTCATTTACTAAAAGACTGTCATAAGTCAAAAAACGCTATTTTTAAGTTAATGATGCAGATTTTTTAGTTATATTACGCTTCATATTGTGTAAAAATTTCGTTTAATATCATGTATACTTTTCGAGATAGAGGAGAATATATTTTATTTCTCTGGAAAGTGGGTTCAAAGAGCTTTTACTTTATAGAGAAACTGTGCTGCTCACGAGTCTCAGGATTATTAGCGAATTCGCACCCAACTCTGACTAAGAGAAAAATGTATTAAAACCCTTATTTATAAAAAAACGTGACCAAATAAATAGAAAGAAGGTCGAGGGAGGCATATATGGATTGAAAATTTTTATAGCGTTTTCTGTGTTTTTTGAGTTGTCATTCTTTTAGTATATGAGCGATATGTCCTTAACCAAATTAGCATATTATTTTTATAACTTCAGTCTTCGTTCTATAAAATAACAATTTTGCAAAAAAGTGTTATAAAAAAGTGTAAACAAGTTTATTTTTTTATTAATTATATGGCAACCTTGGATCAATATTTTTAAAATTTTTGTGTAATTATTTGTATATTAAAGATCTAAAATTTTCACATGCGTTATTATATCTCCCTTCTATAAAAAATGATTTGACCTTTAAAGTAGATGTTTTTTTAAAGCAACGGCAGTGTCAAAATGGGTTAACTTAATATCTTTCAATAAAATTATCCTGAATGACTCAACAAGTTCTGTAGTCCTTTTTAAAAAACAATAACTGTTACATGTTACGATCCCATAAAATATTACCGATTTCAGTAGCTTTTTGCATAAAAACATCTTTATTTAGCTACTGTAATAATTTAACGTCGAATCTTAAAAATAAACACGATTTTAATCACAATTTCATATAAAAAAACAATTACTATAAAAACCATAAAATTTTAAACATAAACACAGATTTTGTTGTACGATAATTTGTAGTTTTATACGAAAAAAATAATACCCAACCATATAGTCTAGACTCTTGAACCCTTGTTTAGCAAGTTGCATCTTTACCATATTAAGACTAAAAAAAAAACTGCATTTATAAATTGTTGAGTATTTCTACTAAAGATATTGTAAAAAATAAGCAGAAGTTTTCAAAGCTTAATTACAATTTGCGCTACAGACGCACAAAATTAAAAACAATTATTTGAATAAAATGGTAATGGTAACTCTTCTTTATAAATTTATAAACTAATATTTCATTTTGTCATATACATATATATGGGCTAATGTTGCTTGTTCATATTGGCTGGCTAACAGCAAAGTTATATGTTTTGCGTGTGGGTTTTTAAATACAAAAGAACAAATAAACATAACAATTACACTAAACAAATAACACTAAAATAACAATAAACATAACATATAACTAATTATCTATTGTAGTCCAAATGTTTTCGATAGCTTTTTAGGCAATCTTAAAAAAAATAGCGCTAATCCTCATAAGATTTCTTTAATCTTCTCTTACATTTATTAACAATTAGTATTTTCTATTTGTAATAGTAAGATTTTAATTATGATCTCAAAACCTACAATTCAAATTGAAATATAAAAAAGTGAACAATATAATTTGACTTTTTTCAAAAAGAGGTCAAAAACAAATATTTCAATTTTTTTTTTATTTAATTTTAAGATTGAAGAAAAAGCTATCGAATACGTCTTTAACAACATTTTCTAACTGGAATAGGTAATTACTTATATGCATCCAAAAAAAGGGCTGTTTGACGAAAATGTCAGGTTTCATCCCGATCCTAAGACGTCAGTTTCAAAAGTTCAGTCACTTGAGATGAAATCCACCATATTTTAAAAATGTATTTTTTTACCTGGAAATTCGGATTTACAAAAAATTGCCTATTTTACAAAAATTCTCATATTAAAAAATTTTTGTAAAATTGATATTTTAAAATATTTTTTTTAAATGGAAAGTTAAAAAATTAATGTCATTTGTTGATGGTCAGGTTATTGCAAATGTTCTACTTTGTAATTTAATTGATCAGAGCGCCTGATGGATCTAGTGGGCGCTTCTCTGACACTTAAGCTTGAAATTACGTTGGTCCTGAACCATTCTGTGGAATACCTGCGGGGTATGTTAGGGAAAGGCTCAGGGCATGGAGAGAGTCTGAATTCTCTGGTTACTGGGAAAACTCTCCTGGTCTGCGCCAGGCTAAAAGATTGATCTCTTTTTCCAGTAGGGGGTCGAGGCGACTCTTGTCGCTTGAAAGGGGGGGGGTTTGAGGACCCTGGCGTCGTACTTAACTGGACACTGTAATCTCAGATACCATCTGCACAAGAAGGGTCAATCGGACACGGATTTGTGTAGGTTTTGCGAGATAGTGTCTGAGACCTCGGAGCATGTTCTCTGCGAATGTCCCAGGCTTTGTGATAGGAGACTTAGGTTTCTAGGTGATCGCTTCATTTCGCCTTCCGACATCGCGAACATTTTGCCTAATAGGATAATTGGCTTTATAGGTAGCTTGAATCTGTAGGTAACCTTAGGCAGTACAAAAGACCTACATTGGTCGCGGTGCATAGTGCCTTCTGATCTAATCTAATCTACGTTGATTATGGCTGCGTGATGTTTCGTGGCAATCCGATTAGCCACTAAGAAATGGCTAAATTATTTCCAAAAAAAATGGAGAAACAGGTACGGTCAAATTTCAAAGATTTTGCTGACATCAGCAATTCTTTTGCAAGCGCCCTCCTGAATAAAACGTTGCTGAATCAGTAACATTTTTTGCTGCCTTTACTAACTTTTGTTTTGAGTGTACTATAAATTGTTCTTGGAATGTAAAAATATGCTGTTTTCTGCGATATAAAAATAATAAAAATAAAAATAATTATATATAACATAACAAAATTATCTTCCAACTACTTACATCAATGGTTGCCTAAGTTATGGCATATTTTAAAGGAAGGCAAATACCACAGATAATTCTAGAAACTAAACTAAAAAATAACAAAATATGATATATACAATCCTTTTTTGGAATAAGAATAAGGAACCATAAAAAAAACTAACTAATATGTGTGTCCTTAGCTTTCGATTTAGTCTGTCTACCTGAACTTATCGTATATTTGTTTGCCATTTGACTACACTATATTATAAACCTCTATAAACATTAAGTTTACAAATACTTAAATGTGTTTTTATTATTTATTAAATTTAAATATTATATTTTGTCTTTTATTCAATTAATAGACTATTACTTTCACATGCCGGTGACAATATAAAATTTAAGTTGTTTTAATCCACAATTTTGTTTTTTGTATTAAAAACAGATACAACAATCGTCTATGGTTCATTTTTTTATGACTTACAAGAGTTGCACTTTTTAGTATATTTTTTTTGTCTATACTAAATCCACTTCATTCTGCGTATTTCTTTCAATCTGGTTGCCGTCCACACTATTGATGTGCTTATCAGCACAATTTTTTTTAGCAAAATAAATTTGTAAAACATTAGTAAAATATAAGTAAAAATAGTATACCTGATTTACAAGACGTTTTACTAACTCTTTTACTAACTTATTGTTTTGAGTGTACATACAAAAAATTAATGAACATTTATTTAAGTTTTCCAAAATTTTTACATTAAACGAAATAACAACCACAATAAAATTTAAAAAGAAAATTTGAAATTTATATGTCAACAAAATTGATGTCCTTTTTTCTTTTGGTGCCTTTCAAAGGGCTCAGATCTGGTACCAGATGACAAAGGAATAACGAAATCATTTTAGATATGAACAGATCTAGCATCAGATATGATCTAATATGACCAGATCTGCTCACATCTGGACACGAGAATTAATTAACATCCCTTCAGATATGAAAAGATCTTGTACTAGATCTTATAAGATCTGAGCATAAAGTGTATCACAAATGCCATATATTATTATATACGACCACATCTGACACCATTTACAATTATATTCAATCATATCTAATTAGATTTAATCATATGTAGTTAGATCTGGCCAGACCTAATCTTTTTTACTCCGCTAGGAAGTCATTTAGTATCTCTTGAAGTATTTGTAGCCTGTCGATACAATTGTAACTCTCGTCTTAACTGTGACTAACTTACCACTTATAAAACAACTTAAACAAAGCCTTTAAAATACTATCAAAGATAAACAGACTAAATAAAACACGCAAAAAAACAAAAGATGAATCAAATTGGTTAGTTTAGTTGGATGACTGGTTGTTTGGCTACAACTTTTTGTACTACTTAAATTAAGTTAATTTAATGATGCAAAAAAGTATTCTTTGTTTTTATTCATTCTTGGGCACAAACGCATTTTAAATGCATTACAAAAGAAAACACAGAAAAAAAATTTTAATGAGGCTTTAAGTTTTTGAATTCATAATGTTTTATTATAACAGAAGGGCTTACTAAAGATATAAATTCAGTAGTTGGTAGTTTACACAAAACGTTTTAAAATTCATAAAGGCTAATAAGAGAAGGTACTCTCATGGGTGAAGATCGTACTTTTTATTAAGAGTCCAAAGTTGGGCGTCAAACGATTAAATGATAGGATTCGAAATATTTCAGTTCTTTAAAACAGTTAAAAGTTACATTTGAATCATTATTTTAGGAATTGGGAGTCAAGCGTTGGGCGCCAATTGGTGAACGGTAAAAATATTTGGATTATTCGATACGATTGTGATTAAATTTTGGTATAAACCACAAGTTTTGGTTTTGCGAAAATATTAAATAATTTCTTATAAAAAATTAAGGAAATTTTTAAAAAAAATTTTTCTGTAACAAAAATGTCCACATCTATTCTGTTAATTTGAGGTGGGACCGCAAAACAAAAAACTGAAATTGTACGTTGTTTCTCCTATATAACATATACAAATTTAATCTCAAACGGTGCAGTTCTCTGAGGAGACATTCTTTTTAATATACAGCTCAAGCTAAAAATGTAAGTTATGGTACATTTTTCCAAATTTCCTTGAAATTTCATAAGCAGATATTTAATAAATTTTTTTTTTTTATGTTTTTGTCCGTTTTTTCAGCAGTTTTTATTATATTTTCATGATACAACTTACATTTTTTTTTCTTTCCTTATAAGTCTACTGTCTACTGCGTGAGTTGTTCATATCCATCAGTGAAATTGATTCCATCTTTTGTGTTCCACTATTTAAAAGAAGTTCTTGTTCTGGTTTTTAGATGTACATTTCAAGCATCATCTTTGTTTGCATTGTTATTGGAAATTTGATGTGACTTTCCAAATATGTAA
Source organism: Delia radicum (assembly GCA_021234595.1). Lineage (NCBI taxonomy): Eukaryota > Metazoa > Arthropoda > Insecta > Diptera > Anthomyiidae > Delia > Delia radicum. The sequence continues at coordinate 51,451,334 of CM037853.1, forward strand.
GGTAGTAACAACAATGTTGCACGTTTAAGATAAATTCCTCATCCTTTATTATTTCAAATAGAAATTGCATTTATAAGTAGGGTAAAATTTTACCCAAATTACCCTTAATGTCCAATGTCTTGTTACGAAATACTCCAATAACGTTTTTAAGTTTTTTTGCGGTTGTCGTTAAACATTTCTTTTTAAACATTTATGGTAATAACAACATATTATCTTTGAGGTTGTAGATTTTCTGTCTGATATTTTGTCATGATTAGGGCAAGGAATTTCACTTAACTAAAAAAGGAAAATATGCACTTCTAAAATGCAGCGAAAAATTAAAAATATATTCTAAAAACATGAAAAATATGCACTTAAAAGAACGCTTTTTGCAAAAACATAAAAATTATGTTAAACAAATTGAATTTGGCATCTATCTTTTCAATAGGAACAGAATTTTATTAATTTCTCAGGTTCGACAAGATTTTTAAATGTAAAATTTATTTGACTTAAATCAAAATATAAAAATGTATTCAAATAAAAAATATGCAAAAATATACTTGAAATTCGGGATTTAGAAAAAAGTAATATATTTTGGTAGAAAATTAAAAAAAAAAAAAAAAATTTACCTATTTCAGCATTTTCATATGTTTGTATTTTTAAGGATTTTAATGAAGGATAACGATTCGTTACATACATATATGGAACAAACTCGTATTAAAGAAAAAAAAAATGTTAGTTTTTCACTATAATTTAAAAAAAAAAAACTGATTTTTCGTCATTTTTGAATAGCAAATTTGTTATCATTTGATAGTTTCTTCAAAAAGATCTGTAAATTTTTCAGATATCTCACTTTTCAGATATTAGCAATAATAGAGAATAGCCCATAACAATGAATTTCAAAGTACGGTATTTCCGAGAAGAAATAATATATTGAAATTTTGAAAACAACAGACAGGACTTCTAGATGACAAAACAAGTTTTGTGAAATCAATTTAATTCGCAACTTCAGAACGTCCCAATTATATCCAAAACAGGATTTTTAAAACTTTGTGTTATGATATCTCGAAAACCTGAGGTCATAATCGAATTCAGCGCACCTCAATTCTTTAGAAAACTATATTCCAGTCTCAGTTTTACAAATAACTTTAGTAAAATTATCATCTATTAAAAACATTATATATCGAGACCTTATACTCAATACCCTCTAAGAACCAAAACACATTTTTTTCAGGAGAGGCAAAAAACTGATTTATGTCCAAACTCTTAAACTATGAATCAATCATTCTTCTGACTGAAAACATATAAAATCAACCACTGCATTTCCTCTTCCTTCTGATTTCAACCAAACTTGGTATGGAAGATGTACATCATATAAATATAACCTCGTCCAAATGTAGGACAGCTTATCCCAGCGGATCTTGAAATATAGCTTTTCAAAATATGACAAATATTTGAAAATTTTAAAAAAGTAGTCGTACATAATATTCCATATCTTTTTCACGGCTTAAGCTAATAGATTTATTGAGACCTTATTTTAAAGCTACTTAAATTTTGGTTTTACTAGTGCACACAAATTATTCACTTCTGCATTGTTTTCCAAAACCGCGGCTCAAAAAGCTGTATGTTAATTATAAATTACTTCCCTATGCCGTGTCTAAATCCTTATGTGGATCTCTTACGGTATCCTGAATTATTATTAAAAATGTGAAAAAATTTAACTAAAATGTCTATAACTCAGAAATATGCAGGTGTACCACATAGATATTTCATAACGGTATTTATAATTTATAATTAACATATTGTTTTTAAAAAATTTTGGAAAACCAGTTTTTTTAAATACAGCGGTTTGAACCAAGGATTTTGAAAAGGATTTTCTAAAATAAATGTTATGGTTGATAGAGGAATAACAAACATTAAAAAAGTACTAAAATTAGTTTTTTCTCGCTGAAATTTTTATCAGAGATGTTGCTGTCACCAGTGAACAGTTTTCCATCAACAAATGATTTTCAAGAAATTGGTTCATAGAGGATATTGGATATAAGGTCTCGAAATATAAACATCCTTTCCAAAATATTAGTTTTTACTTCTTTGTTACGTTTTTGTAACGAAACGAACTTAAAAAAAATAATACTTAACGTATATGAAAACAAAAGAATATATTTTTAATATTAAGAATGCATTCTAAATGCATTCTGATTATACAGTTTTTTACACTTTTAATACATTTAACAACAAAAAAAACTTCCAACCTTACGCTTTTACGGGCGAAAAAAAAATTGCAATTTTTCCCATAAAGATTTCTAAATTTACCATTGCTTCAGAAACGATTGCTCTAAAATATTAGAATTTAGTTGTTGTTAAATAATAATTGAGAAAAAAATTTTGAATTCGATTCATACACATATGTAGGTTCAAAATATTCGTTATATGTCGCACAATGCAGTAAAGGGTTAAAAAGCACAAAATGTGCATTAAAACTCAAAATATGCACTTTTGTCAAAATATGCAAATTATGCAACTACAAATCGATGGCATTTTGTTCTAAATTTGATGATTTGGATGAATATTTAGTGTAAATCAGTGTAAAATTTAGTAAATATTTTATGTAAAACATGCATTTGCATGAAATTCCTTGCCCTAGTCATGATTATTGTGTGACAGTTTTCTTTTAACTAAGAAAATATTACAAGAACTTTTTTCTTTGATTCTCGGTAGATTTTTTTGTTTAAGAGAAGCAACACTTATGAAATTGTTCCTCTTTATTAATGTGTTGCTTTCTTTTAAAAGGGGATAGAAGAGAGATGAAAGGTGTGGAAGATGAATTGCTTCAAACATGGCAATATTGTAATTGCGCGAGATGATAAATCTTAGAACAGTTGTTGCTCTCCACCTAATGGAGAGTTTGCGAAATTATTGAAGCATTTCAATTCAAAGCCCTGCGTTATTGTTTTACTTCGGTGAGGTTAAGTGCTATGGAAACACCGAAGGTGGGCGCTGCGACACATATGAGGAACAGAAAACTCATACATATTATGTTTCTAAATTGATGTTGTCATCACCGGGAATCGAACCGTGGACCATCTGTGTAACAGTCCAACGCGCTAAATATTATACCACAACGCCCATCGCGATCTCCTATAATGTGCTCTAAAATTCTACATTTTTTAAAATTGCAAGACAACATGTTCTGTTCCAAAAAATTTGTTGCAAAACTGCTGCCCAGCAAATTAGCCGTTTTAAAAATCGGGTTGTAGAATAACGTTTTATTTTCATAAACATTTGGTCTCCAAAAATTAGCAGGTTTTTTTTTGCTAAATATTAATAATATAAGAACAGCAAAAATAAAACTATTAACTTTACAAAATTTAGTTAATTAAAATTAGCAAAAACTTTTGCTAAATATTTGTCGACTAGAAACAGAAAACAAAAACTGTAATACCAACAAAATTTTTACCTTAATTTTAGTAGAATGCAAATAACAGTATATTTTGCTAAAATCAGCAGAAATTTTTGTTAAAAAATTGTAGATAGCTGATTTCAGAAGGGCAAATTCTTATTCGCATTAAAAATATAAAAAAAAAACTTAAAAAAAGAATTAAAAAACTTTAAAATTTGTTTGCCAAAATTATGCTGACATATAACTTAATATATGTAGATTACACAATATTTTTTTTTGGTATTCTTATCTAAGTTACTATTATTTAGCAAAAAAAATCTACTAACCTCAGCAGCTTTTTCTGCAACGTATATTTAGTAGTTTTAGCAAACATTCTTACTAATTTTTTCTAGTAGAGTTGAGATCAAATTTTGTAAATGTTTAAAACAAAATATTTTTGTTTCTCTGCTGTCAACTGGATATTACTATTTAGCATTTTGAAAACGTTCAATATCTCAAAAACTATTAAGGGAAGCTACTTAATAAAAGGCTGACCAAATTTTTTTATGTACCATTTCTTATTATTACACTCAGAGAAAAAAGTCTCATCATCTCTATGAAACTGTTTCATTAATCGTTTGTCATCAATTATTCATCATCAAGAAAATCAGTGAGCTGCAAATCAAATGTGTTCTTTGGAACATTGTCAGTCACACAAAGGTACAATAAAAAAATTGATTTCTAAAGCTTCAAAGTTCAGTTTTTATTATCACAATATTTTTTTAATACACAAACAACATGTAATATTAAATTTTCAAATTTCAGTTAAAAAAAACCTTCAAAATACCGATTGCTAAAAAATAGCAAAAGAAGCTATATTTCAAAAGAAAAAAGGTCATATAAGTTTGATTTTTAAAGTCAAAAAGTGGCATATATTTGCAAAATAAGCTACTTTCAGAAAATATTCTAAAAAGCAGTACAACTATATATATGTAGTCCTTTAATTCCTAGAGGAACATAGTTCTGCAAAAAAGACAATTATACACTCAAAGGAAAAGCTTGTGTTCATTTCAAAATATTTATATTTTTAAATTTTTCTAAATTTTTACTTTAACGCTTTGTCGCTTCCAAACCGTGCCATGAACACAAAAAATTACTGCACAAAATATTTTGTAAATTTGGTTTTCTATCGAAATAGATAAATTTCTTATTACAAAACGCCCTTTGCGCGCATTTATGGCCTATCTAAAATACACCGCCTATAGGTGGGTTCGCTGGTTAGAGGGATAATTATATTTAGCCAATAAATATATATAAACCTTTAAATATATTGTGTCAAAAAATAAAAATAGTTTGATATGGAATGTAATTGGGAATGAAAATTCTTAACTTAAATTTATTTTTGTCAGAATTTTAAATAAAATGAATAGCAATCGATATTTTCTAAATTTCAATTTAAAATTCTGAATTTTAATTGATATAATCTGAATTAAAGTTGCGTAAATATTGGGTTTAAAAAAAAAATTGTGTCATTGGTTGTCGCCGTTATTCTGTTTGTACTCCCTTATTTTGTTCTGCTTTATCACATATCCGAATTTCATTATGATCGGAGAAACTCCATCAGAAGACCAACCTTGTGAGAGCAGAGCGTAAAAATGAGGGTAACATAAAAATTCCATTTCTTTATTCATTTTTGTTTAGCATTTAAACCCGGGTTTTTTCAGTATTTTTTGGGTCTTTTTGGGATTTTTGTTTTGTTTTTTTTTTTTTTTTTTGCTACAATTAAGATAAATTACGTTTTTTCTTGAATTTTTTCATATATATATTTTTTTTTATGGTTACGATTCTGAATAACGCCTTTATTTAATTTCGATTACACTCGTAATAATCTCAATGTGTTCATTGCAAAATTGTAAAAAATTTGTGTTTTTTTACATAAAATTTTATTCAAAAAACGAGCTTCGATAAAAGTTTGTTAAAAACAAAATACCCACTGATGTCGGATAAAGAAAAAAAGTATCTTTTAGAAATGTTGAGGTTAAGAAGAAGAATAAACGTTTTTCTCTAAAAATTATAAACACTATTATTTTTTAAATCAGACTAGACTAGTTTCTGCCTAGTTTTAGGGACAGACATCATCAGTGATTTTCCATTTAAATTGTATTATTATTATTTGTGTCTTATAATTGTCAGTCAGATGAGTACGCCGTTAGTTGCCGAAGAGATAAGTTATCTCGTCACTCGCATTAATTATTAATGGAGAATAACGGTTAATTCTATTCTTTTTTGCAATACTATAAAGCGTGTCGCAGCATGCCGTTAGACTGCAAAACGTTCGGATTCCTTTGAAGACATCGTTTACTCCTCCATTGCAAAGGCAATGGTTGTTTTGTGCACGTGTTGGTCTGATGGAATTCGTTCTTTTTATGGAGAATTGGGGCCTCATCTCGCTGAGCCTCCATTGCGAAGGCAATGGTTGTGTATGTGTTGCTGATGTTCCTGTTCGTCTGATTTTAATCATCTTATATATATCATGCGTTTCGGGTTAAACGCTTACTATAACTTGACAATTTGTGTATTGATTATACCGCCATTAACATTTAATAACTCAAAAAAAAAAAAAAAAAATTGTCAGATTGTCTCTATATGATAAATTTTTTCAACAACCTGCGGCTGTAAGAATCAAACCTGCGCTCATCTTACATTACAAACGTAACAATACCAAGTCATGATCGTTCCCAAGTATGGTCTCGAATGTAATGCATCTAAATTGCAGTTTTCTTTTCTATTAGCTTTTTCTGTTATTCTATATTATACTCAGAAGTGACAACACTAAAAACACAAGTATTCTATTTTTAGATTTTTGTTTATTTTTCTAATCTCCTCCGTCTCTATTTCATCGTACGTTTTACAACTTGTTCGTTCTCCCCCTTTTCAACATTTCTTCGTTAATACCCTTAATATATACTTTTCTAATGTACCAATTTATTTTATCTCTTTAATTAAAAATTCACTGAAAATCTTTAAAATTTTTTAAAATTTTAATTTAAATATTTTATATAATGAAATACCCATAAAATAAAACTTCCTGTGGTAGTCGTTCATCAACTATTTAAGCCCACTTTAATGAAAAAAAATTAAATATGATAAAATTACTACATTAACATAGTGAATAAATAGTTAAATATATTTATGAATAGTAAAATATTACGATATTAATACTTACTTATGCATAATAAAAAATTAAAAACCTACTGCCACTAATACACTCCAACTAGCAACTGCTTTTTTTCTTCGACAGCTTTGAACAGTTATAATTAGGGCAAGTATTTTATGGCATTTGCTATTAAATGCTGATTTTGCCATTTTTCCAATTATTTAGTAAAAATTGCATTTTTAAGTATCCTTGCCATAAAATGCAATTTTTGCGAGATTTTTTTTTAGACTTTTTGTTAAAAAATGCCTTAAAAAATAGTGGAAAAAATATATCTTTTTAATAGTTTGTAGAAATAACATTTTGGTACGTATATTTTTACATGAACGAAACTTTAACTACGATAACATTTAGCAGTTTAAACCTTTAAACAAATGAGGTTTTTATGATAAGAATTAAGCTCTTTTGATAGAAAACTAAATTTGGAAGCGAGAAAGCGTTAAAGTTAAAATTTTATAAAACAAAAGCTTTAAAATTGAAAGCTGTTGGCTAAACTTGTAAGAAAAGACGAACATAACTCAAGTTGTTCTGGTAATCAATTAATACCACGATTTTCTATGCTTGGTTGATATATATATATATCTGATCAAACACTTGTGGGTGGTGGAATGACGGTGAATATGACCTAGTCGTTTACGTCCAAAGTGCGGCTTTCCTCTAGCGCAAGATTTTTTTTCATATTCTCTTATAAAGGGTCCGCCAAATAACTTTTTTTTTTTTGAAAATGCTATAAAAAAACTACTGAACATTTTCTCAAATTTCTTTTTTTATTTGAAAGTACAATCCTTCCGGTTAATAATGGAAAATACTTTCATTCAAATGGCTGCCTCGGCTGGCCATGCAGTAGCCTACACGATCGGTCCAATTTTTACGCACATTATCGATTGTGTGCAGCTGTATTTCACCATTGGCTACCTGTTCCGTCCTGTTGAAACCAAATGTTGCCAATATCCTCCTCTTCAATTTATGTGAACAAAAATTTGTTCAACATGGCCCGATAACGATCGCCATTGACTGTAATGGCCCCTCCTTGCTCATTTTCGAAGAAAAATGGCAATTTTCGCACACATTCTGCAACAATACCATGATTTTCAAAGTAATGTCGCAATATTTCCCAGCGTTGTTCAAGCGTATACACAACCATATACGTTCAGCGGAAGGATAAAACTAATTATCTGTCAAATCAGACATGAGCTAAGTGTTACCATTCACGAAATAAGCACTAGTTGAAAAAAAAACGTTAGATGGCAACAATACATACAAAATTCTTAAACCGAACATACATGTACCATGCAATGTAAAATCTAATGGGAAAACAATCAACTAGAATATGTTGTGTTTAAATACTAGTATACATGCCGAATTCCCAATTCGTTCCCAGTAATGTTAACATTAGCAGTTTGACTGGCAAACCTGCAAAAAAAAGGCTTCAGTATTTAAAGCTGTTAGCTAAACTTGTAAGAAAAGACGAAAATAACTCATGTTGTTCGGGTAAGCAATTAACATCACCGATTTACTGTGGTTAGTTAATATATATATACCTGATCAAACCTTGAGTTTCTTGTGGGTGGTGGATTAGAATGAGGCTGATCCCCACAATATTTTTTTTTTTCATCTTCTCTTATATTCATTAAAAATTGGTGTTTTCTATTTGTAATAGTAACATTTTAATTATGATCTCAAACCAGACAATTCAAATTGAAATTTTAAAAAATAAATAGTTTGAAATGAATGTAATTTTCAAAAATCTTAAAAACATATTTATATTAACTAAAAGCCATTGATACTAAGCTCAAAGTAAGATTTGAGCTTAACCTTAAAATAAAACATTAATTTTTGTTCAAGGACATACAGGATTCCAAACGGAAGCCTGTAAAGGACATCGCCTTAACTTGAAAACGTATACATGGATTTTTATGAAATTTCTCAGAAAGACTGTATTAGCAAAGCCTTTATGTTTAATCAATATACGTTGAAATTAAAGTGCGTTTTCGCTCTATTTTGCGTTTTTCGAAAAACGAAAATTGCCATATCTTCTTAAGTAAAAGCACAAAAAATGTAATTTTGGGACTGTAGTTATATCTTGGGAAGAGGAATAATTTAAGCCTAAGCTCATTTTTGATGATTTAGTTTTTGAGTTTTGCTCGAAACCTATTTAGGCCCATATCGTCTAAAATAGGCAACGAGTAACTTTTTTTTAGAAGAAAATAACGTATGCGGAAAAAGAATTGCAACAAATTTTGCAACGCTGGAAAAAAAGTACTAAAGCTATTAATTTTTTACCGTTATATTTGAATAACCACATGTTTTCTCATGTTGCTTTGACAATTTTATCAATAAATTGACATTTAATTGTTTTAAAATGTCGACAACGTCGAGAAACAATTTGTAATTTTTTCAATAATCATCATGGATGCATCATGGATGATGAGTCATATTTTACGCTAGATGGCAAGGAATGGCAGAGAAGGCACTTTTTCGAAGGAAAGAAACCTACTGATAACAAAATAAAATATTTGGAGCATACAAAGTTCCCTAAAAAAGTTTTACTATGGCTTGCAATTAATCCGCAAGGGATTTTGGAACCAGTGTTTTTTGAATCTGGATTGGTCGTCAATGCTGAACTATATATTGAGCACTGTTTGCCAAAAGTGAAGGAATTCATAGAAAAGATACATCGAGGCCTAAATGTGATATGCTGGCCAGACTTAGCATCTAGCCATTACGCTTAAAAACCGTGGAAGCTATGGACACACTTCATATACCATATGTTCATAAAGAGGAAAACCCACCAAATGTCCCCCAATTACGTACAATCGATGATTTTTGGGCTAATTTAAAGCGAAGAGTTTATGCTGGTGGCTTTAGACCGAAATATACAAAAAATCTGATCGAAAAAATTAAAAAGGTATTCCTTAAATTGCCAACAACGATATTTTCAACAGCTATATAAAAAGTTCCCCAAAACTGCCGCAAAGCGGATTGGATGGGACCATTTTTTTTTTTACATTAAATTAATAGTATGTATTGTTTTTTTTTTAAAGTGAAATAAAATTTACGTTAGTTTTAGAAAAAAACTACAACATATTACATTTTGTTGCAATTTCATTCCGCATACGTTATTGTTTATTTTTCGTGCCGAACAAGTGGTATAATTTGCATTATAAAAAACCTTACGCCTGTCTGAGGATTAACTGTAAATTTCTTATTTATTGTTTTCTACTAAAAATATTATACTCGTAAATCCTTAAATCAACTGGTATTTTTTTGAAATACTTGCAATTGACATGCCATTTTTGTGTCCTATTTTTCCCGTTTTTTCGTGCTATTTTGCATACGATTTTTAACTTTTTTTTTGTGACATTTTAAACTTGCCCTGGTTATAATGCAATGCAACAATTTTAATTCTTTTTTTGTGGATTTACGATTTTTCCAACTAACTTACCAACTCAACAAAATTGTTATTGAGGATAAAAAAAAAAAAATCTAAATCACAAAAAACCGAGTGTGAACGTTTAAGTATGAAAACAGCTAAAAAAAAAAAAAAAATAGAACACCTACACTAATTTTTCATAAAAAAACAACCACGCGCATGTTGAGGTGCATCTTTTATTTTATTTTAATTTTTTTTTTTTTAACTATTCGTACATTTACCTCTAGCGTTTTAAACCAGTAAAATATAAACCCACTTAAATCAAAAATCAAAAACTAAACCAACATAAAATACAATTTTTGCCAGACAGTCTGGTGACCACTAACGTTTTATTTCTGCTGGTACACCCAAAAAAATAGCGTTAAAACTATAAAATAAATAAAATGTTTGTTAATTAAGCTATGCTAAACTATTTTTTAGCCTTTTCCCTATTTTTTATTGATATATGGATTCAAATAAAAAAGTTAGTAGAAAAATTAGTAGTTTTACATCCCCATGTCCCTACTTTCATATTACTTATATTTCCAAATACGATTTGCTAAAATTATCTAAAAATTGAGGTATCTCGACTTGGACCGGCAGTTCTTAATGAACTTCGGGTATGCTGTAGAGAATACAAAATTTAAGGGAACCGTGTTTTTTTTAGCTCTCATATTTAGGCGTTACTAAGTGGGGTCAAAAATTATCTCATTTTACGTTTATTTTTCGGTTTTTTTTCATTCTATTAAATGTAACTATAGACAAATTTGGTATCAAATGATAGGTTTTTTAAAGAAATTATGCCTTAAGACATTCCACATCATTATTTAAAAAAAATGAGTTTTAAATAACATTAAATCTGGCGTTTTATTAAGGAATTTCAGTTAAATTAAACTAAAAATAATGCATAGCAATGCCCATTTAATTTAATCGAGGGGGTGTCAGATCTTTATCCGATATTCGAAACCGTTTGGTTTTTATGCTACTTTTCCCGAAGAGATTTTTCAAATAATTCAAAAATGTGGCAGCTCTATGTCCACTATATGGGTAACAACATTTTTGGTTCCTTGAGTACTTTAACCCTGCGTACAAATATATCTAGTTTTCGTAAATTAAAGACAGGTTATCTTACAAAAACCAATGAATTTTTAACCCTACTTGTTAACCCCCAAACGTGAGATTGGACAGCTAAAAAAAATACTTGTCTCTTTCTCTTTGCTCCTTTACAACATATTAAAAGTTCATTCAAATCTGCGAGTTCGGAACGTCCCTTGTAAGCGGTCAGATGACATAAAAACAGTTAATTTTTTTGTAAGATTGAAGATTTTTCTATAACTTTTGTAGACTTTTATAAAGTGAAAATTAACGGAATTGACAAGTGTATTTTGGTGGCTACAGCCAATAAATTTGGTTAGTACAACCATATTTAAATGTGGTTTTTGAATATTTTAGGTGTTGCAACTAAAATTCAGTTGTGTTAACCGAATTTTGTTCTAGAAACCAATATTCAGTTGTACCAACCGGTTTCAGTCGTAGTAACCAAAATTAAGTTAGCAAATGGCAACATTGTGTACTAAATTCGATACCATTTTCAGTTTTCGATTGGACAAACTTTTGGAAGCCTTTTAACGGTAAGACTATGCCCTGTGTTGCAAACTATAAGTCGGGTTCCATTTATTCGGGGTCTGCATATTGATTTAATATTCTTGCGCTTTATATGAAGGTTCCACATAATATAAGTTGGTTTCTATCCACCTCAGTTTCTCTCAATCTGCTCACTTTTTATTTGTTCGTAGGAAACGCTTCCCAAGGAAGCGTTTAAGCCCACAAGTGTGAGCGTAGGTCTGAAATTATTAATGATATAAAAAAATTTCACAAGAGAACGATTTTGAAATGTAATTGACGTCGCCCAAGTCTGCTTAGAAGTGACAACACTAACAACACAAATATTCTATTTTTAGATTTTTGTTTATTTTCCTAATCTCCGTCTCTATTTCACAATGATTTTTTTGTTTACTAATATTTAGCAAATTTTGTTGCGTATTTTAGCAGATTAATTTATTACTTTCCAAAATTTAGCTCAAAAATATAACTAAATATTTGTAGATTCAACAAATATATTTTTGCAATTCTTATCTTACTAATATTTAGCAAAAAAAAATCTGTTAAATTTAGCAGTTTTTCTATAACGTAATTTTTAACAAATTTTTTGTAGTTTTAGCAAAAATGTTTACCAATTTTTTTCCATTAGTGTACAGGACGTTGATAGAATATGGGACATATATATCCCATTGGTCGTCAAAGGTGAACAATTGGGAGGTTTTTGTTCAGTTTGCTTTGTTTTTTTTCGCCTTAAAATTTATGTTAGTTTGTCTCTATTTGATTTATAAAAAGTAATATTTGTTGACTTTTATCCATTGAAACCCAAATCTGGCATCCTAATTTTTCTATTCATTCACAATATCAAAAATCAAATAAAACGGAAATTGTTACAGTCTAAATTTTCAAGTTATTAAAAATTTTTTGTTATATTTGTGTTCAGCATGCAAAAATTATTTTTAAAAAATGTGACAGATGGCTAAAAAGAAATTAAAAGAAATAAATTCGACACTACTCTCACTATTACTTGCCAACTAATGTTGAACGTTTGCAACCAAAAGGACATATATGAGTTATTCATATATTATGATGAATTTCATATCAAAACCTATAAAAAAAGGCACATTTTGAACCCGACCCTCTCAGATGTTGATGAAATTTTGAATACAGCTACATTTTACCTAAACAAACACAACCTCATTTTTAAAAATTGCAATTTGAAAAATTGTGGGCGTGGCAAGATATCGAAATATTTGAAAAATGACGGTAATAGGTACTTTTAAGCAGCTTGAAAGTACATATTATCGTCATTTTTCAAAGCTATCGACCTTGGGCGTGGTCCCACATATTTTCAAAAATGCAATTTCTAAAAATGAGGTTGTGTTTGTATAGGTAAAATGTAGCTGTATGCAAAACTTCATCAAAATCTGATAGGGTCGGGTTCCATGACAAACCAAACGATTTTTGTTTGCTTTGAAATGCATGTCAAAAATATTTGAGACGTGTTTTGGAAAAAAATCACAATTTTTATTTAAAGAAGTTATTTGTGTTTAAAAATTAAAAAAAAACATGAAAAAATCGATATTTAGATTAATGTATTTTAAAAACTAGTGGGCCGATTTTAATGGTTGACGATTTATTTTAATGGTCTTATTCATTTTATAAATGTATTTCAATATCTATGTTGCCATATTGTGAATATTTTTTTATTTTAGTTATTTACTTTCGTTTAATTTTTTACAACTTTGGCCCCACCTAAAAATAAAAATAATATATCCGCGTCCAGCACAAACTTCGTTCTACTAAGTAAATACTAAAATTTTCAGAGTGGGACAGCAAAAGGTTCTATTATATATAATTTTTTCTAAAAAATACCACAAAAATTTGTATTTTTTTACTTTGCTTGTTATAAAAATTTAAAAATAAATAAAAGTTTTTTATATTTTAAAGTATTTTAAAATATTTTACATGCAAATTACAAATTTGTATAGTATTTTTTGTGAATTTTTATTGTTGATCTATATAAATTGTATGTGAGTTGTTGGTTAGTTCGGTTAAAGATCATGAATATTTTTCCATATTAACAGAAAAATTATAATTTTATTTGTGATAATTTACTTTAATTAACAGAAAAAACAATTAGAAAAAAGTTATTTGACACCTGCATGAATGGAGTTAACTTTCTAGCCCGCAACGGCCTTCATCAACATTCTTCGTGCCTTAAAGTGTTAAATTGTAAACATCATCTATTTAACTCAACTAGTTAGGTTAAAAATGTGCCGTAACTTAGTTTGAGTATGACGAAATTTACTGCGAACTTATTTTCTATAAAGCTATGTTTAGTTGTTAATTATTACCACAGTTGCCAGTTCAACTAATTAAGTTGAAATTTGACTGGCAGTTATTTTCAAATGTCGTCATATTCTATCCTTTACATTGTAAGTGAAGGAATATCAAACATTGAAGATTTTATTCGTTTTTTTCAACATATGTCGAGCATATATATTAAGCGAATTTTTGTAAAAAATTCTTAAAAAGATGGGTTCGAAAGTGGTGAAAAATACAAACGAAAGTTAAAAACTGAAATAAAAAACACTCAAAATTTGGCAACTATAGATATTGATATACATTTAGAAAGAGTAGAGTACAAGATTATTAAAAGAAGCCATCAACAATTAAAATCGGCTCACTATTTTTTAAAATATATCAATTGAAATAAATATTGACATGATGGAACTTTTTACATGTTTTTTGGAATTTTTAAACACAAATAACACAATAAAATAATATTGTAATAAAAATATTTGTATTTTTCCATATATTTGAATGATGTCAAAAATAGTTCGGTTTGACATGGAATGACTCATATGTCACATTGATTTTTTCATAGAATTAGTTGAAAAATATTTTTTTTTTTTATAATAAATGTTGGATTGAATAGCACAAAAAAAAACTTTAAAATTTCAAGCAGTTTAAGAGGTTTATACGAACTTTACCCGGTTCTTTGGAGTTTATCTTAAACGTATTTCGAGAAGTATATTTTTGAAAATTTTGGGCTGTGGTAATTTGGTTTATCTTTATGATTTCTCACCATTGTCAAAATTATTATTGACGATATTCACAGTTTTTGTTACTAAAATTATTTTCAGTGTACTGCTAACAAGTATTATGGCAAAAACACCAAATTGTTTTTATTATTGATTTCTTACCTAAGAACGGAAGTTTTATGACTTTTAGCGTTGGTTTTGAATGACAACGAATAAAAAAATTAAATTGCCAAAAAAAAAACTTTACTATAGAAAAATATATTTTTACGCTTGGCATTTAGAAAAAAACGAGGAATACTTAGTTGATCATGTCATTTGAAACTCATCAGACCATTTGATCCCAAAAATAGTGTCCTAAAAAATTATGTGTCTACTTGAAAGATTGGATTAAATTTTTCACTTTGTAAATATCAAATTTTGAAATGAAAAGCACAAGTTGATGATCAATTCCGATTTGATTGAAAATTTCCGAAAATATTGTTAGCATCTATCAACAACTTAGCTATACCTAACCTAAAAAAAACTCCTCCAAAGTCCAAATTTAATACAACCCAGGAAAACTTTGGTAATGGGTGCGATAAATTAATGCATTACCTTGTAATGTATACACCTTACCTGTATCATTATTTTCCCACAAAAAGTAATGAGTTACCAATAATGGGTTACATAATGCATTACTTTGTAATAAATACTTCTTATCTTCATCATTATTTCAAAACATAAAGTAATGATTTACTAATAATTGGGCGCTCATGGGTTAACTTGTAATGATACACCATTACCTTTTCCATTATTTAAAAACATAAAGTAATGACTTACCGATCATCAATTACGTAATACATCAAATATAAACGTAAAGTAATATTTAAAATATTTTTTTGAAAATCTATATTTTAACACATTACTTTGTCATTTTTTGTAAGTCTGAGGGTAATGTATATATTTTTAACATCACAAAGTAAAACTCGTAGCACAACAATTCATTTACATTTTAAGCAACCCAGTACTATATGTGACGTTAGCTCAGTTGGTGCAGGCGAGCACTCTCGCCTAGCAACCAGAGACCCCAGGTTCGAATCTCAGTGAGACCACATTATTTATTTAATTAAAAAAAATATTTGTAATATTTTTTTAAACATTTTTTTATGAAATTATGTTTATAGACACATGACTTTTCCCAACCCGTTAACCATATAAGTAACCAGTTACTTTACCCCCTACCAGGCTCATCGCCTGTAAAACTCATCAGTGAAGTAAGGTGTATTGTAATGGGTGAAACCCTAAGGCGATACATTACTTTACCCATTATTTGGTAATAAGTGGTTTTGTTGGGAAGCTAAATTAAAGTTTTGAATGGATGTAAGAAATATTTTGAGCTATTCATCTGAAATTCTGAAAATACAAATACAAATACAAAAATTAAAAAAAATTGTAGTAATTGAAGTTTTGTTTACAAAAAACTCTTAATTCTCTCCTGTTAAAGAAAGAAGAACGAAAATTCAGATCGATCAAAATGTTCTATCTCTACAGCGAATTGTTCGGAAAAAAGTACATTTTTACCATTTTGAGCAATTTTAAATCGATGTGGAGACCACAAATTTGATCCGATCGAAATTTGTTGTCGGTAATAAAAAAAAATTGAAATTGAAATTATCAGATTTTTAAATGAAAAGCGCAAGTCGAAGATAAGTTCCGATTTGGCTGAAACTTTTCAAAAATATTATGTTTATCTACCCACCCTGCCCAAAAAGAAACTCCTCCAAAAGGCGAACTTGATCCATCCTACTAAACTTTTTAAATTTACTATAATTATTATGCAGGGCATATAAAATTCGTCATGGCTTTATAAAAAAGCTGTTGCTAAAAGATGTTTTTGTGGTCTTGGTACTACTTAAATGCTTGTTATGAATGAATAATTGTCGAATGATTTTTATGAATGAAAATTTAAATTTGTTTTTTTTTTTTGTTTTTTATGTATTTTGTATCTATTTGAATGAAAGAAGATTTAACTTTCGTGATTTTTTATGGTGAATTACGTTTAAATTTTGTTGTTTTATATTTTGGCGTTAATTTATTTATAGACTTTATTATTTTTGTTTTACTTTTTTTTTGCCGTAACTAATTGTTTGATCTGAGAAAATGTTTAAAGTTGTTAATTTGGTGATATTTTTCGTTTTGTTTATTTTAGTAATTTTAGTTTAATTAAGTTTTTTTTTTTCTAAAACCAAGTATAATTGTTTTAAAAGCAAACTTATGTAAAGGCATTTTTTCTTCAAGTGTGGGTTTTTCTAGTTTTCGTTTTTAGTTGGAGGTGCTGTGATATTTTCACATGATGTCATCATTAATTAGAGAGTGATTAACTTAACATACAAATATGGAATAATTTTACAACAAACATGAATTATTAACT
Organism: Delia radicum; assembly: GCA_021234595.1. Taxonomy (NCBI): domain Eukaryota; kingdom Metazoa; phylum Arthropoda; class Insecta; order Diptera; family Anthomyiidae; genus Delia; species Delia radicum. The sequence goes on from CM037853.1 coordinate 51,468,374, forward strand.
AAACAATTATTTATTTAAAGTGTTTTTTTTTTTTATTAAATGTTTGTTAAATTACTATATTTATTTTAATTTTTAATTTTTAAGAAAAGCGTTATTAAAGTGGATTTGTGAGTGTGATATATGACACTGCAATGACTTGGGATCGGTTCTAGTTGTTTTCAATGTTTTTTAAGGAGCTCTGCACAGATAAATCTAAAATCGAATTTCAATTAAGATATTTGTAAAAACTCCCAGTCCCAGTGTAGAAACGGTAATAACAGGCATTTGGTCTGTATTCGGTATTTTAAAGCATTATGGACAAATTTGGCGGATGAAAAAATTTTTATTGGACTGATTAGATGCTATTTTGAGTGTCAAATTTGAAGAAAAGTCTGTAGTTAAGCAATGAGTTCACTGTTGGGCCTAAGAAAGTTCGTCCAAATCGAAAATAGTTCGGCGGTCGAACTTTTAACTTTATAGCTAAACTTTTTTAACTTTTCTCTTAAATTTTATACACAAAATCGAATTAAATCGGCTCAACAAACATGTTTCCAATACCAAAATTTGTCATCATTGCCTCTAGATATCAAAAAACCGACAAAATATAGTTTTTTGGCCGACTTGTTCGGTCGGACACTAATGACAAATTATTACTATTCTCACTACAAGTAATGACACCAGCTTACTCTCTGCATTACTTTAACACAAATAATAAGTACTTACTAATAACTAGTTAATTATCCCATTATTTAAATACAAAAAATAATGCGCTAACCATAAGTACTTATTTTTATTTGAAATATAAAGTAATGACCTCAACATTTTTTTAGAATCTGTTATTAGTTTTTCAACTCTATGAAGTACATGTATAACTACTTACTTTTTATTTTTGTAAGCTGGAAAGTAATAACATTCATTTATGTTTTTTTTCTATCAAGTATAACATCCCAGTGTAGAAAAGCATTACCATATAAGTGGTTATATAAGTACATATTTGGTAATGACAAGTACTTACAATTGTCATTACAAAACTTATTACTTTAATATGGGGATGTCGCGCAAAATAATGACATATCATTACTTATCATCTTACACAAAATAGAAAAATATGTGGATACCTGTATGCTTACCAGTATGGACAAAAATAAATTTAAAAAGAAACTAAATATAATAAAAAAATTAAAATGAAAATTATTCAAGTTTGACCATTTAGGATATTGTCCTAACAAATAATCTATAGAGTTTTTGTTTTAAATTTATTAATTGACGACTTTCAGGAATGTGTTGATAGATCTATTTCGGGAGTTTTCTAGGTTCCCTTCTTCAGACCACGTTTTGAAAGAAGTGACAATCCCATGCAAACATCAAACATTCATATAATCTAGTTCCCGAAATAGATCTATCAATACATTCCTGAAAGTAATCAATTCATAAAATAGCAAACAAAAACTCTATAGATTATTTGTTAGGACAATATTCTAATAAAGAAATATAGAGTATGGCCTTGAACTTGAATAATTTTCATTTTCATTGCACAATTAAAGGTCGAGAAAACATAATTTTTATTTTTAATAAAAATTATATCAAACCTTCAATAAAAAAATATTGTTTTTATTGAAAACCATTTTTTTTTCAATAAAAAGTGCCCGCACGGTATTCGAACCCGGGCATAGTGGGGAAAATTGGACTTTTTGAGCAAATTTTCCTACAGCCAGAAGTTTAATCAAATTTAAAAAAATTGAATTTGAAAACCATTGAAAATTTCCGTGTTTTTGATATTTCTGATATAAAAAATTTAAAGGTTGTGGGATATAAATGAAATATATCTTAAATTAAGGGCTATTGTATTCTCTCTTGATGCTTTTAATCAGATGATAATTAAATACAGTTTAAAAAAAATCACTTTCTGCTTTACCAAGAGCGTTCAACTCTACGTTATTTAAAAAACCAATATGTTGCTCTACAAATACCCATCATTAAAATAATTTTAAAAAAACTAAACGTCTTGTATTTTTAATAAGAACATGGCATACTTATTGTTTTGTAAAATACCTAATATTTGTCATATTTCATATTACTTCACTCATATGTTTAGTAAAAAAAGTTTCTTGAATATTGTTAAGATTCACGTCGGCGAAGCAAAATAGCCACATTGATCTCCATAAAAGACAAACACTTTTGGTAAATTTTTGAAGATGGTGTATTAAAAATAAAAAGGTAATTTTTTTAACTAAATTTGCTAAGCAAAATAAAGAAGTGACAGCGGATTTGATAAGGATTATCAATAGAGAATAAAATTACCTAAAAGTTGGGATACAATTCGTTTGCAATTCGTTTATAGCAGAAATATCAAACTAATGCAAACTTCGCTGAATTTGACGATTTATTAAGGATATAAAATAAATAAATTTTAAAAAGCGGCCATGAGGAATGAATCTGGAATTTATTCAATTATTTTTTAAATTTTAGTTTCTTCAAATTCGTTTAAAACTGTGCGCTGAAGGCAAATTCTCTCAAAAAAAAGTAAAATTTTGTCCCTGGTGACGGGCCACCAGGTTGTCAGTCAACCGTTCTACCAACTGAGCTATCTCGACATGTTATACTTGATAGATAAAAACATAAAAGACTTGCTTGCACAAAATTTCATTACTTTCCAGCTTACAAAAAATCAAAAATAAGTAGTTATATATTTATAATGAGTCGAAAAATAAATTTTAAAACAAATTTTAAATCAAAGTACTTATGGGAATCGAATTATTTTTTGTATTAAAACAATGGGAAAATTAACTACTTATTAGTATGTCCGTTTTATTTGTAATAAAGTAATGCGAAGAGTAAGCTGATAGCATTACTGGTAGTGAGAAAAGTAATGACATGTCATAGTCAGATGATAGAGTCCCAGGTTCGATTCCTGTGTAGGCACATTTTATTAAAAAAAAAAATTTCAATAATATTTAAAACAATTACTAATATTTAAAAATCGCCAAAAAAACGAAACAAAATTTAAAAAAATTGCCAAAAAAAAATCTAACATTCCAAATTAGAAAAAAAATAAAAAAAAATTTTAAATTAAATATATGTATTTAACAAAAATTTTACAAAATTAGAAAAAAATCGCAAAAATTCAAAACAAATCGCAATAAATGAAAAAATCCCCAAAAATTAAAAAAAAAATTCTAAAATTGAAAAAACAATACCTAAATTAAATTTAAAGCGTCCATATCTCGAAAACTTAAAGAGCTAGAGCAAAACAGTTAGCCAAAGCTCGTCCCCATTACCCCAATACCGGTCCTAAATGTCGTCTTGATTGCCTAGATTGGCCAATTTTTTTTTTTAAATTTGGTTTAGTCAACAGTGAAAAATGCATTTGGTTTGCAAAATTTTAAATTATTTCCACACATAGATGATGCTCTTGACTAACAAAAAAAAATGATTACCGAAATTTAACTGCTAAAACGCGACCTGGTGCGAATTTAATTCTCTCAGTGTAAGCCTCATATTCTAGTTTTGGCAAAAAATTAAGGTTTACCTTTCCACATTGATGCTGAGAGGAAAAAGAGCATTTATTTGGAAAATCGCCTGTATTTTATCGTATTTTTTTATTTAATTTTGTAGATTTTTTTCAATTTTGGCGATTTTTTTTTTAATATTTGTAAATTTTTTCACTTTAGGCGTTTTATCGTTTTTTTAAGTTTTATGATTTTTGTGTTGAAATTTTGTTTGCATAAAATTCGGTTTCAATTAAACATTTAATAGATATTATTAAACTTTTAAATGAAATTAACTTTAGTTCATGGAATACCCCATATACTTCAAGTTTTCTTAATAAAGATGATACTTTTAAAAGCTTTATTTAAATTAATATTTAACATACCTACACACATTCTTAATATTAGTTTCCCAAATTTGTATTAAGATAAATCTCGATTTAAGTTAATTAAAAATTCATTCATTTATTTATTTAATTTTTCTTAAACTGGCAACCTAATAAATCTTACAAATGTTTATAGATACAAATCCATATCATCCATAAGATGCATTTAACTAGTGAAATTTTCCAACTGCAAACAGAAAAACACACAATATTTGTTTAAAAAGTGCATTTTTATTTATTTATAAATACACAAGGTAGAAATGTGATTTTTATTTACTCCCTCATATTATTTTACAAAAAAAAAAAAAAAAATATAAAAAAAGTAGGGCTCGGAAGTTCATGTAAATACATGTTTGTTATCGTTAGCTGCAACAAAATTGCATCTATCTGTTAATTCATATTTTTGCTTATTCGGCTATACATACATATTTTTACGTGATTTGCATGCATGTTTTTAATACCTTTTTTATATTTTACTAAAATGTGCGGTGTTTTTACAAAACTTATATTTTTTTGTACATTTTTTTCTTAAAATTTATAATTTTTTTTCGATATTTTTTATCACGACCACAAAAATAACTGAAAAAGGCAATTACTTATTTTCTTACGGTGCACTATTGGCAATTTTTAGGTATTTTCTGGTCAAAACCATAAATGATGAAGTATCGGCCACAAATTTGGCACGGTTATTTCGAGGAATGTTTTTAGGCTCTGTATAAATTGGCTTGATCGGACATGACTGCATCTTCTTTTATCGAATTTAAAAATTATAAAAATGTATGTGAATAAAATAATCTTAAAAAATGTAGTCAGTATATAAACATCAGCAGAAATATATTTAATATAAAATAAATTTGTGCCTCTATCTATTTATCACTCACGATAAAGATATTGTAAGTCACGCGGAATTTTCTATGACACACGAAGTTTCTTCTCAAAATTTTTCATTCAGAATTTTACATTGAGCTAAAAGGAAAAAATTTATTTCAACATTTTCACGATTTACCATCTCTGAATAAATTTTTTGTCTTCAGTAACCCCTAGTGAAATTTGAATTCGCGGAACATTTTAATCCTCTACGGAACATTTTAATCCTCCTTTAGTGGCTTTTTTTTGGAATATTTTGAAAAAGGACTTTAAAGACCCATACAAAAAGGCAGGTATAGGGTTAAACAGTTCCGCAAACACAAAAAAGAGATCCTCATAAATTGTTATTTTGGACATCCGAATACAGAACTAAACTCAGAAGAACCTTTATACTGTTTTTAGCGTCTTATAAAATAAAGTGCTGGTAAAAAAAATTAACTTGAGAAGTTGATTTTACCGACACAGTCCCACACCCTTGGGGGTTTTACTATACTATAAATGATATAGGAATAATCGACGATCAAGATCAGTATCCCGCTTTTGTTGCATAGTGTTAGAAATAAGTAAAATGAAAAATATATATCGGCCGTTCCACAGATGACCGGCCAGAAGATGGCATTTTTTTTCCTTTAATCATCCGATTTAAAGATTGGCGTTTCGAAAAATTCACGGTTTTATGCGCGATTTAGTTTTATTGGAAAATGAGAAATATCCAAATGGTGTGTAAATTAAAATATTCGATTTCTTTATTATTCATCGGATGATCAAATGGTGATTGGATATTGCATTGGAATGGTACACTCGCCTGCTTTTCTTTTGAGGGATGCATTTTTTGCAGCGTCAAAAAGAAATGCATTTTTAATGCAATTTGTTTTTTAAATGCACTTTTCACAAAGTTTGCCACTCTCGATTTGAAAAAGATTCATGCAAAATATGAGATTTTTTCTATAAAACAACATTTTTGCTTTTTTAGGTCCCGGGGTTTATCTATTATTAATGAATTATTGAAAAAAGTTTGCATCATGTTTGCAACAATTTATTATTCCTTTTTATTTTTCAAAATTAAAAGGATTAAATTTAAAAATTTAGTGTTAAGGCGCCGCTTTGACCCTGCAGTACTATCGTTATTGAACTTACGCCATTACTATCGTTGGGTGTAATCCACCTCTACTTATTGGTATCTGTCATTCATATCAGTTAAATTCAATTGTGCAAATAATATATATATTTTTTTTTTTCAATAATAAACTATAAAATACAAAAAAAAAATTAATTTTATAAGTTTGGCAATTCATTTATTTTAAATAATATTTTGTTAATGTACATCTCTCTTGAAAAAAAAAACAAAAATTCAGCCTGCTGTGCCCAGACGATAGTACTGCAGGGTTAATGTCTCTCTTGTAAAATCTATGCATTTAATTTTTAAGATTCTTTCTGTACTTGAAAGTTACATGAATTTACTAAAATATTATGTTTTTAAAATTAAATTTTTAACCCTTCTAACGCCATGTTTCTTTCTGTAAAAAATTTGATATTCGTTAGCAAACGTGGGCAACTTACTTAAGTTTAGCTCAACAATTTTAACTTCTAACAATGAAGTTTATAACTTCTTAAATATTTTCTATAAATATATTAAAATTGTTAACCCTATAAAATTCTCATTGGGTTTATAGTTCATATTATATAAGTGTTTTAGTTTTGTCATGTAAAAGTTAAGTAATTAATTTCACATTCGAAACATTTGTGTTAACGAAAATAGTCTTGTAGTTAATTTCGTTAATATTAACTTGCACGCAAAGAAAAACATGGTTGGGGCAACCATATTCGAAGAGCATTACAAATTTTTGGTTGGGGCAACCATTTTCGAAGAGCAACCATGCGGTAACCATGTTACTATGGTTGTGACAACCATACTCTTACCTTTTATTATCATAATATGATAATTAGATCACCATACTATGGTTCCCAATTGATCTCTATATTATCATATAATGGTTATGGAAATTTTTATAAATTATCATAGAATGATTCCCACATTATTTTCCCAGCATTATGTTAAACCAAATTAAAAAGTTATGCATTTTTTTTTTTTTTTGAATAGTACAAACTTATATTTATTTATTTAATAATTTACAAATTTAAATAAACTTATTTTAAAATAATTTAAGTAATGTAATTGTCTTTGCGCTGACGAATAAGATTTGTGTAATTAAGGAGTTACATAAGTCAGTATTTTATCGCTTTGGGATGTTTACATAATTTTTTTTTTTTGGTATCTTAAAAGACAAATCTCTTTTTCAGAACAAATCTTATTTTGTCAGAATAAATAAAAAATGCAAACATGTGATTACAGCATAATATTTTCACTATAACTATATTATAGTCCTAGTTATCATAATTTGATCACGGAAAAGAATTTCGTCATCATTTATTACCATACTATGATTATTGCAAACATTTTATGATTAGATCGTACTACAGACTTAAAAGCACGTATATTTTGTTTACATATTTCTTTCATGTTTCTTAAAATTTTTTTTGTTTACAATTTATTTTGCGTGAGTACAACAAATAAATCACGTTTTTATCATTTTTTACTTAATTACACATATAGTTTACTTAACTATATGTGTAATAAGCAATAACTTCGTGCTAGTAAATTTAACTTTTGCTTAGGCTCCCATGGTAGACCGGGTTGAGACTAACAAATTATTCCTTCTTCCACTAAAAAAAACCCCATTACAATTAACACCACTGCGTTGTTTTTCTATTTTTATGTCTTTTTTTTTTATTATTATTTGTTCGGACTGACTGCTTCTCACAACTTCTTTTCATAAAATCTTAAAATCTTTGAAATAAATTAAAATTAAGTTAAATTAAATTAAAAATGACACTAAAAGAGCGAAGACGTTCATAAAAAACAGACTAATCATCTTATAGATGGCGCAACTATAATATCGCTATATTTAGGGAAAGGAATATAATAATAAATACCATATTATGATTGTAGACAAAAGAATAATATGATAACCGAAAAAGGAGAGATTTTAAATATAAAACGATTAAAGCAACCATATTATTGGTGAAATATGATTCATACAATAATAATTTAATTGAAACAATCATTCATTGCTGTAGGAAACATAGTTTTGTGGCCGCAATCATATTTTTTCTCTGCGTGTAAGAGATAAATGAACACTTATATTTTTGAACGAATATACCTTTTGAGAATTACCAATTAATAAATAATATTGCAAAGAAAATAAATCGGCCAAGCAACAAATTTTTTTGTTTTTTTTTTTTTTAAATATAGCTACTAAATATGAGTATAACTTATGAACTAAAAATATGTAAATTTTTCATTAGCACAAGTTCAAGCGTCTTAAAATTAAAAGGAAAAAAATTAACTTGATTTTAAGATATTTTTACTAGATTTAAGACAAATTTATATTTAATTTAAGTCAAAAATATACTAAGATTTGGTAAAGTTTCATAAAATTTAAGACAAAATTACTAAATTTTAATACAAATTTACTTAATTAAATAAATGGTTTTTACTTGTTTCTAAGAAAACTGTATATGTACTTGATTTAAGTTAAATTTTTTATGGAGCCAAATCATTCCCTAATTTCCTAAAATTTAGTTCAAATTACTTAACAATTGGTAAACTTTTTTTTATTGTTGAAAAACTTAATATAAAATGCATATTTTTAAATTTTAAGTGCATATGTTACTATTTTTAATGCATATTTTATGTAATACTTTAATAAATATTTTATGTACTTCCGAGCCCTATATATTATAAATATTTAAAGCTACTGTGCAAATTTATTTTATAATTTATAAGAAATACGCACCCACTTTTTATTTACTTTGTTGCTGCCACGAGTAAATTCATGATATTTTTACTGCATAATATGATTTAATTTACGTGCAACTTTTAAATGTTGTTGCATATTATGTATTGTATTGTATCGTATTTGAATTCTTTTTCTTTTGTAATTCTTTTCAAATAGTAACGACAACTATAAACTTGTCATTTATCAATCAACACGTTTTCACAGTAATATTGTTTTTTTTTTTTTTTGTACACAATAATTTAGAATGATGAGTTGAAGATAGATTTTTTTAAAGAATTTTTCTAAAAAAACCTGCAAAATATTTGATTTTATTAAATTTAAAGATATTGAAATTACCAAAATTTTGTTAATGGAACAAATTGTCGACATATTTAAAGAAATAATTCAAAAGCGAACTATTCGATTGCACTGACATTAATGGTAGAATTAGTCTTGGCGTTCCGTGCCGTAACGAAACAGCTGTTTTGTTTTTGGTTTATGGATAAAGCTGCATTTACATTATCTCGAAATCCGGTTTAAATTAGATTTCGAAATCTAGTTCGCCTATCATTTTATACACAACCATCCCAGCAAAAAATAGTGCTTACATAGAAGAGCTTCCGGAAGGCATTATTTGATAACGAAGCGCTTCCAAAGCAAATAAAGAAGGCATGATTTTTGTTCGCGATGTCCCACTTGTTATGTCTCTTTTAAAGCGCTTCTTTTATGTGCTCTTAGAAGCAGTAAATTCATGCCTTCTTAGGCACTAAGAAGCGCTTTTTTATATGGTGACAACATTAGTGCTTCATGGTTTGCATACTTTATTGCTTCATTGTAAGCATTATTCACTGCTTCAAAGAAGGCATTCTGGGACGACAGAATGCCTTCCCTAATTGCTTTATAGTATGCAAGGCGGTGAAGCGCTATTTTGTAAGCATACAAATGTAGTTACTGCTTACGAAATCCAGGATATTTTTGCTGGGATATGATCAAAATCTTGTTTAAACTGGATTTCGATGGTAAATGTAAATGCAGCTTAATACGTTTTAAAAGAAACACGTCGCATAAACCACGAAAAAACCAGCTGATTTGTTACGACACGGAACGGCAAGACTAATGGAGTCTGAAAGCTTTAAAGTATTATACAAAAAAATCGAAAAATTGCGATCAAAGAGATTTTTTCACCAAAAATATTTCACCGTTCTCTTTTATTAACACTTCTGTCCTGTTTAAAATTATACAAAATCTGTTGTGTTTGTTGGGTCAAAATGACCCAATTTTAAAGTCATAAAAAATCATAATGTAACTTGTTTATAATTAATTTTTACTTTCACAATTACAAATTTAGGACACTTTTAAGTGATAATAGTAAAAAATAATAACATTAAAATGAAAACATTCAGGCACATTCTTAGGATTTTAAAAACTTGCCACAATATTTGTGTTGGGTTTTTACTAAAGAAATCTTAATAAATTTTGAAAGACATATAGCATCAATAAAAATAGTACCAACATACAATATTTTGTCTCTGTTTTACATACTAAACAAATGGTGACGGATTTGCGGAAAGTAAATTCTATGCTCTTGGGCTGTGAATGTTTATTTGAATAAAACATTCACTGCCAAATGTTTATTTGAATAAATCAATTTTTGATATTTTTAAAATTTTAGTTTTCTATAATTTTTTGAACAAATCTTGAGTCAAAAATATATAAAATTTCAACATTTTTAGGTTAATCGATTTTTAAATTTTAGTTGGAAAAATATCGTGTTTTTGACCATTTTTCAAAATTGTTATATGGCAAACCTGACATTATAATATTTATTATAAGTGTAGTAGTCTTTCAATTAAAATCTAGCCATAAATTATGTTTTAAGTAAAAATTAAAATCAATTTTTGCATATTTTTACTTTGTGTATTTGAAAAATGAATGTACCGATCGGTCAGATTTAAAATATATATACAATTGATTGACCAAGTTTTAGCAAATGGAATAAATTTTAGTATTTTCTCATCAACGTAACAATCATAAATAAAGGGTCCGCCAAATAACTTTTTTTTTGAAAATGCTATAAAAAAAACTACTGAATATTTTCTCAAAGTAATGTCGCAATATTTCCCAGCGTTGTTCAAGCGTATACACAACCATATTCGTTCAGCGGAAGGATAAAACTAATAATCTGTCAAATCAGACATGAGCTAAGTGTTACCATTCACGAAATAAGCACTAGTTGAAAAAAAACGTTAGATGGCGGACCCTTTATAAAACTTTAGGCTTTTAATTTATTTTTTAAATTATTATTTGGCAACTCTGCATACACATTTTTTACTATTTTGTTTTCAAGATCCTGAATTACTTTAGAGGTTCGAAATCACTTGGTTAATATAATTATTCAGCAAAAAAAAAGGTTGTAAAAAAAACGGGTGGTCCATAGTGAGTTAAGAACTGTTTGTATTTTTTTTAGCGCGCCCTCTAGTGGAACACTAAAGTCAAAACTTTGACAGAACAGCGGTGGAACATATTTTTAAATTTTAATTTTTATATTTTTGTATATTTTTTGTGGTTTTAGCCAGTATTTTTAAATTATCATATGGCAACCCTGACATAATAATTTTAATATTAATAGTACATATTTAATAAAAACGAAATAAATGTCGGCATATTTTCGGCTTTCCGCACTCATAGAAATAAACCTGTAAAAATGGCAAAAAAAAAAACAATAAAAATTTGTTAAAAATGAGCTTGCAGAAAAATATGATAAAATTAGCAAATTTTTTTTTAATGGTTAGTAATATAAGAATAACAAAAATAAATCTGTGGAATTTACAAATATTTAGTTATATTTGAGCTAAATTTTAGTTAATTGAAAGCAACAAAATAATCTCCTAAAATCAGCAAAAACATTTACTAAATAATTGTAGACAAAAAAAAATTTTTAAAGTTGTTTTTGTAATTTTTTTTAAAGCGAATATGAAATCAGCAACGTACAATTTCTTAGCAAAAGTTTCTGTTAACTTTAGCAAAATAAACTGTTATTTGCATTCTACTAAATTTGAAGTAAATTTTAGCAAAAAATTTGTTAATATTACAGTTTTTGTTTGCTAATTTAAATCTACAAATATTTAGTAAAAGTTTTTGCTAATTTTACAGAGTAAAATACTATTTTCAATTAACTAAAAGTCTTATCGAATGTAACAAAAATTTTGCAAAGTTAACAGATTTATTTTTGCTAATCTTATACTAATAATATTTAGCGTAAAAAATCTGCTAAATTTAGCAGTTTTTCTTTTTTTGCAAGGTCATTTTAACTAATTTTTAGTAGCTATTTTTATAGGTTTATTTCTATGTGTGTATATTTAGAAAATGCATACTTCGATCGGTCAGATTTTCATAAATTATATACAATTGACAAATAAATTTTTAGCACAGTAATGAAGTTTCGTATTTTCACATCAACATACATACATTAAGGTTTATCGTTTCAGGAAAAAAAATGTTATTGGCACCCTGAAAGTAAACTTTGGCATTTTCTAAGAATATTCCCGAAATAAAGGGTGTTTTTTATACAGGTATAGAACTTTAAGTTGGCAACACTTTTTTAACTGGTTGCCATTTTGTCAGCTGTCAAGTGATTTATGTTTAGTTCGGTTTGGCATTTCAACATGAATAGACTATCGCCTGAACAACGCTTCCAAATTGTGCAAATTTATTTTGAAAATCATGGTTCTGTTCGAAATACGTATCGCGCACTACGTCCATTTTACGGTCAACATAATCTTCCATCAGAGCAATTAATTCGATTAACTATGGAACGTTTTCGCACCACTTTTACTCTAAATGATAATATGCATCCACAGAGACGTCGTACAGTGCGTACTGAAGAAGTCATTGCTGCTGTAGAGCGTAGCGTAGAGGAAGACCTCAATCAGTCTATCCGTCAATGGTGACCGCTATAGAGCCATGATTACTGACTTTTTCGTTCATCAATTGAACAACCATGATGTGCAGGAGCTGTGGTTTCAACAAGACGGCGCAACATGTCACACAGCTTGTGCCACAATTGATTTTTTTAAGGAAACGTTTGTTTACCGCATAGTTTCACGTTTCGGACTGAATTGGCCTCCAAGATCGTGCGATTTAATGCCGCTGGACTATTTTCTGTGGGGATATGTGAAGTCGCTAGTCTACGCCGATTTGCCCGAAACGATTAGCCGACCACTTGGAGGACAACATTCGCTGCGTTATTGTCAATATACTGCCACAAATGTTTGAAAAAGCAATCGAAAATTGGACCTCCAGATTAGACTACGTCCGAGCCAGCCTTGGCTGTCACATGCCAGAAGTCAAATTTAAATTATAGTGCCAGAAGATTATCTTTCGAATAAAGTAAATTTCATGTCAATTTAAAAAATTCATCTTTGTTTTATACTATTTCAAAGTTCTATACCTCTATAAAAATACCCTTTATTTCGTGTTTTGCGATAACCGTTAGTGAGCTGGACCATTTTTAAAAAAGATCTACTTTTTAGATTTTTTAGATTTTTTAAGAATTTTTCTTTTTTTTGTTCCAAGAAACTGTATACAGAAGGGTAGGGGTATCAACTGAAATTTCATTTGAAGACGTATCTTAAAAAAAAAAAAAATATACACTTTTTTCAAAATTTCAAATTTAAATATTTGGTGAATGTCAAAGCTCATTTTTAGGGGGCCACTAAAAAATTGTTATGCTTCGACCCCCTGTAAAGTACATGTCAATACAAAATAAAACAAATTTTAGTACAATATTACAAAAAAAAAAAAATTGAATTAATTACACTGTGCTAGTTCAAAAACGTAACAAGCGGGGCACCCGGCGGGTAAAGCTAATTCGAGTACGCTGAATCCAGTGGTGCTAACCGTTTTTTTAGGTTAGCTCTCGTTTAAAAAATAATTAAAATTAAAAATTATGGTTCCAAGTACCTAAAAAAAACAATTTGTTTAAGTTTTTTTTACCATTTATTGATTTTAAATGTATGAAATTGAGAACATTTTCTGAAACAACAACAACAATAAACTATTTGCAACAAAATTTAATTGACTACAACAATTTTAAAGTGATTTATAATTTTTTTTTTTTTAATAAATAAATTTTTCATGATTTTTTCAATTTTCATTTCCTGATTCTTCTATATCATTATCTTCCTCTTGCAAATTCCAACTAATGTCACCTAAAAGTGAATATCGCATTCCGCCCATTTTCAGTTCGACTACCAATATTTGTAATTGATGGACTCGTACAAAATTTGAAGGCTATATAGCTAATATAGAACCCTAGATATTTAATATTAATATTAATTTTGTATATGAGCTAAATAATCACTTTGTATGGGAGCTGCCACGCCCACTGGTATGATCCCGCCCAATTTTCCCATTACTATTCATAATATAATCAATGTGCACAAATTTCTAAGACTCTGGCTATTATAGAACTGTAGATATATGATATTAAATATTTACTTTGTATGGGAGCTGACACGCCCACTGGTCCGATCACGCCCATTTTTCCCATGACTATTAACACTATCAAATAATCAACGTGCACAAATTTCTAAGACTAAGACTATTATAGTACTGTAGATATATGATATTAAATATTTACTTTGTATGGGAGGGAACCATAATTTTCAATCTTAATTATCTTTTAAACAAGAGCTAACCTAAAAAAACGGTTAGCACCACAGGATTCAGCGTACTCGAATTAGGTTTACCCACCGGGTGCCCCGTTTGTTACAAAAAAAAGTGTCCGATTCGAGCACAGTGTTATCAAAAAAGGTCAACATTTTTTTTTTTTCAAATAAATATTTGGGAATTCTGGATAACATTTTTCTACTTTTTTTAAATTGAAATTATAGTCAAGATGTTAAATTATCTCTATCCATTAAAATATTTGTTGAAAAGTACTGGCTTAACCGCGGAACAGTGTATCCAAATTGAATTATTTTGTAAGCAATATTTTAAGAGTAACGGTAATCTGTTTTTTAGCGTTTATAATCAATATTAATGCAATAACGGATGTCAATCTTTAGTTTACAATTTTATAAACTCTTTTTGATTCAGTTTTGAAATATTTTTAATAAAATAAGCAACCATCTGGTGAAACCGAATTCGCAGATCAACAAAATTAAAATAGCCATAATTTTAGATTTGTCCAAAAAAAATGAAATATGGAAACTTAAATTTTAATAGATAAATTAATTCTGGGATTTCTGTTATGCCTTTAAACTTTTATCCATCAACAAAAAATTCGGTGTTTTCTCATTTTTTTTTTTGCAAGTTTTTAAATTTTTTGCAAAAAGTTATTATTTATTTTTAAAATTTTGCTTACATAAATTAACTTTGTAATTATTATTTGCATAAATTAAAATTTTAATTAATTAGCACGTTTTATTTTCTTTGAGTATATCATAAATATGTTGTATATTTTTAAAAATAACGCTTTTTTAATATTTTATTCGTTTTTCAAAACGCACCGCGCCGTCACTTTGTTTTAGCATAAAATTTTTTTTTGTTTTGTTTTTTTTTTTATTTTAATATTTTAAAAATAAACTTAATATTGTTTTGAATTTATATACGCGAACGTGTTATTCGAAATTATTTTGAAAATATTTAAGCGAACACCACACAACCGTTAACGTCCAGTGTATTTAAACAACTAAATGAGGGAATTTATGCTCATGCAACAGTTTTCAATTTCATTCACGATCAAAACATTCAACTCTATACATTACGCTACCCCCATGATCATTTGTATCCATGAGAGTGTTTGATTAAAACCACAAAACAAATAAATACATCACTTGGTTTTGTTTATATGCTCTCATGTATTCCATCTTTCCATCTGTATGTATCTCACACCTTTGGGAGCAATTTAACGTCACACATAGAGGTCTTTGTCTACTATAGTTGCTACTGTTTTGGGGCTATTCTTTATCAGAGTTGCCAGATCAAGGGATTTGGTTAAAAAAAGAGGAAATTTAATTTAAAAGTTTCTTTGGAAACAATTTCGATTTTTTTTTTCAAACCTGAGACAATGTCAAAATAAAATGCATTTATAAACACGGATCCACAAATTTCGACAAAATTGCAGTACCCGAAACCGAAGTGTGGGGTAAACTAGTATTTTTGTGGCATAACTATTTTTAGGTTGCAGAAAATACAAAATCGCCTGGGAGAATAATGAATGGTAGTGAAAGTGTTAGCAGTAGGGTTTTTGTCGGGGTATAATGAACGAAAATCGTTTTTTTTAAGGGACATAATAATATACATAAGAGAATAACGCTACTTACTCACTGACTGACTCAATATCGCCTAGCCTATACCGCTGGAGCTAGGAACTTGAAAGTCGGCATGGAGGTCCATCCTCCACGGTAGACGTACTTTTGAAAGACGGGATTTTTGAAAACTCATACGGGGAGGGGCAATAGGAAGAAAGTCTTCTCCTTGGCGGCCTGACCAAACCCCCTTTGGATAGCAAGCTGAAATTCTCAATATGTGTTCTTTCGGATATTACCCAACTCCTTAGTGTGGTACTGTTTGGAATTTTGCCCAGAAACGTTGTAAAATAGGCGTTAATAAGGGGAAAAAGTCTCCCCCTTGGCGGCCTGGCCATGCAGCAGAAGCTATGAACATGAAATTTGGTATGTGGGTTCCTAATCAGGAGTAGAACGGATTTTAGGAAATGCCTACGGGGAGGGCAGTAAGGGGCAAAGTCTCTCCCTTGGCAGCCTAGGGCGAGAGTTGATATCTGTATTGGCGGGTTTTTAGAAATTCCCAGTGGGAGGGAGAAAATCTCCCCCTTAGCGGTCTTCCCAAACCGTCAAAGCTAGGAATTTGAAATTTGGTATGTGGGTTCCTAATCAGGAGTATATAACGGATTTTTGGAAATGCCTACGGGGAACTAACCCGTTAAACCAAAAAACAAGGAAAAAAGAATTAAAAATAGAAAAGGGAAAAAGGAAAAGGAAGGAAAGGTGAAAGAAAAAAAGGAAGGAAAAAAGAAAAGGAAAAAGGAAAAGGAAAAGAAAGAGATTTTAAAACTTAAAAGTTCTGCCAGCAAAAAGGAAAAAGTAAGGAAAAGTAAAAGAAAAAAAGAAAGCAAAAAAGAAAAGGAAGAAAGAAAAGCAATTTCCGGTAAAACTATAAATTAAAATAATTGAAATTTCCCGGAACTCCTGAGACTAGAAATCCCGAGTAAAATTTATAAATATTTTAAAATAGCACAAATATGTTTATTTTATAAATATTTTTGTTTATGTTATAAATTTATTTTATAAATAATTTTGTCATTTCGCATTAAATTAATAGTGTGGAAATTATTGGTATATCCAAACAGTTCGATAGGAAAATGAATAAAAAATAAGTTTTGCAAATAGAAACATTTTTTTTTAGAATGGTCGAGGTTAAGAATAAACGTTTTTCTCTAAAAATGTTTAACACTATTAATTTTCAAATCAGACTAGACTAGTTTCTGCTGGTTTTCCAGTTTTTTTAATTGTATTATTATTTGTGTTTTATATTTGTCAGATTGTGTCTATATGATAAGTTTTTCAACAACCTGCCGGTCGTAAGAATCGAACCTGTTATTAGGCCGATCAGAAGCGATTTTGAAATTCAAATTTAAATAAAAGTCCAAAGTTAAGCAACGAATTCATCTTTTTGCTGCCGAACTTTCGCCAAAAGCGGAAAAGGTTTGGAATACAGTTTGCTTTATAGGTTCTGTGTTTTTCCTTAAATTTTACATTCGTAGTCTCACGGAGAGAATTTTTTTAATAGCAATATTGCCTATGTAGTGTGTTAGGATTAGCATTTGTTTAAAATATTTAAAGTATAGGTTAAAAATCTCTTCGGAAAAAGTTGCATAAAAACCGAACAATTGTGAATGTTGGAAAAAGTTAAGACATCCCATCGATTAAATTTATTAGTCATTAATATACACATTTTTTAGCTTAATCCAACTATAATTCTTTTTCATCACATATCCAAATTTCATTAAGATCAGAGAAAGAATCCATCGGGAGACTCCCCTTGTTAGTGCAATATCGAAACTTGTCTTTTTATCAACTGTTAGACTTAGGAATAAGTCTATTCGAAGTTTCATAAATTTGATGAAAAATATCTTTTTTTACTAATAGTTTCGTCTCATTCACTTATTGAACAAGTTTAATTAAAACTCTAGTTTCGTTAAAAATAATAAGGTTTTCACTAATTTAAAGAAATTGTTTAAATTTTCTCTGTGTAGAAATTATCTTCATCAATCATACTTTGTTAGGTTGATGTAAACCGACGAAATTATTCTTCAAAGCATTTCAATGTAACATTAATTTTCTCGGTGAAATACAGACTCTGTCTATTTTTAAAGCAGAAGTTCCCTGAGTGAAGAGTTTTATTATTTAAAAACATTCTTAATATTAAAAAAATTTTTGAAACTGTTTCATAAATTCTATAAACGCTTCATTGTCGAAATGATTCATTAATTTTATGAAGATTTTCATTAATTCTACAAAAAAAATTCATAAACATCGACTTTAATGAAACCTGTTTCATAAATTCTATAAAAAGTTTTAATGGACGAGTTCCAGTGACAATTTTCATTAAAGCTATGAAGGAATTCATTACTGAAGTAAAGATAATTCAACCAGTTCTACTATTATAGATGGACTTGTAAACCGACTCTTAAAGCTTTTCCTGAATACGTTTTTATTCATGTATTTCAGTTTTGGACATTTCCACATTTTAGATGGAATTATAACAGAAAAACTGTTCTGGTAACATTATATTTTATTGTTTTGGAGGTGAGATTAAATAAATAAGCATTGAGTAATATGTTTGTTTCTAAACATTTATAAGCAACATATTGCTAAACATTGTTTACAAAATTAAATTCAAATTTCGTTAAAGAATCTACAATTCAACGGAAGCATCAAAATTCAAATATGTTCTACACAAAACTTTCCAAAACTTATCATATATTCCTTCACTATGTAGATTGTTACCAATTAGTTAACATTTTCGAATATTTCTAATACAAACTTCCTATAATTCATAAATTTAATTTGAATTATTTATCGTCTTATTTAATTGACACTCATACCCTTGGTTTATCAATTTGCAATATTCCATTATGTATTTGAACAAAAAAAATAATCTATTATCTTAAATAGGTTTTCAGTGTAATACTTGACGCCACACTTATAAAACAAGACCTAAAATAAAACTATGATCTTGATAAAAAAAAAAATAATAATAATAATAAATGCAGCAAACGTATGCGTTACTGCAAATTTCAGCGACAAGTGCATGAGCAAAAACAAAACGAAAATAGAAATTGCATTTATTAAGCAAAATAAATGTCAATAACTCAATAGTGAGCTAACAAAATTATTTATCAATAAATTCATGTGTTTATAATATCTGTGGAATGTTGACCAAAAAAACTTAAGTCGACTTAAGAAAATTTTCCAAGATTTTTGTAGTCAATTAAATTTTTTAATTCGCTTATTTCTGTCTGATCAAAAGCGAATCCAGATTTCCCTTTGGGGGAATGAGGTGAATTTTTGATTAACATATTTTTTACTTCAAAATATATTTTTTGTATAAAAAAAAAATTAAAAAATTTTAACATATTTGTGTAAACAGTTATGTAAGGTGTAAAAGTACTTCTTAGCTCGTTTGAAAAATGTGTGTTTTTGAAATAAGTCATTTTGTCAAAAGTCCACAGATATTTTTATATTAAGGTAACAGTTATTCTTTTAAATTTCTAACAAAAAAAAAAAAAATCATTAAAATAATACTGACAACTTGATAATGTTTCAACTTGACTCTGAGTAATATTATTCTACTCAATTTCAAAACGAAAATATTTTGTTTTCAATTTATAACGAGCTTTCAACCTCCGTATATTTACAAAAATAATCATTTACAAAATTAAAGCAAATCAAACATATTAGCTAGGTTGATTCTAGTATTAAGATCTGGCTAAAGATCTTATCAGAAATCGAAGTTTTAGAAAAGCTAGAGCCTCCATAATAGGCAGAACTTTAACAAAAACCCTATTAATCATCAATTTTGCTCCATTCTTGTCTTCTTAGTAATCAAGCACGTGGTTAGGGTCTTTTCCTAACAAGCATCATGACGTTACTAAACTTTGAAGACTAAAAATGTTCTATTTATATAAAAAAAAAATAGTTTTTACTTTGGCTCAAGTAATATTTTTTACAGTTTTATTAGTTTTTTGTTTTTATATACATCGATATTTTGATTGTTATACAATTGTTTAAAACAGTTTAGTAAATAATTGATTGAAAAAATAAGTTTTAGTCGATTTTAAATAAAATTCTTTAAAAATATCTTTTGAAAAATAAGTGCCACTCTAATACAGTATACAAACAATACGAGTATTTGAATTAGAGTTGGGCATTCTAGTTCATAGTTCATTTCGTTCATTTACATTTATCGAACTAGTTCATTCTTTTAGTTTATATGTTTGTTCGAAAATTTTTTTTTTTTAATTATTCATATTTTTATAACCCGAGTAAAAATACTATTATATAATGTTTGTAAAATTTCAGTATGACATATATACGAGTATTAAAATACAAGTGACATTTTTGTTTCGAAATCCGTAACATCATGCAAAAAGTTTTAATACAAACTTGAAAATTTTCATTGAAAATATCTATTATATTAAATGAACATCAAAATTTAAAATATCCAACACCATAGTTTGTCATCAAAATTTTTAATTGTTAAGCATATAAAATTAAAATTTAACTGTACGTTAAATTTAAATTTGGCTCTTAATATTCAGTTTTAAAAAATTTATCAAATTATATCAAACTTAATGCCATGTAATCTACTTATATACAATACGATCCAAAATTTTTCGGATTAAATTGTATTTCAATTAGATATAAGGCTATATTAAATTTGATACATTTCGTTGTTGCATCATATTAATATTTTTAATCAGGCCTAGTCAATTGTTTGTTTAACAAATCTGCACAGTATAAGCGAAAATCCCATAATGAACTGTTGAAACTGAACTAGTTCATTTTTAACCATTCAGATTTGTTATATTAACAAACAAACTTTTGAGCTAAAAGAACGAACTAGTTTAATAAATGCAAATGAACTAAATGAACAATGAACTAGAATCAACAAGTGTTATTTGAATGAAAACGATGGAATTGAATGGCAACATTCATTTTTAATTAAATACATTTTTATTTATTTGTTTAATGTGCCAGACATACGAGCTAATTATCCAGAATTTAAACTGAAACAACTATATACTGACAAAAGGAATAAAAAATAATGTTAATGAAAATGAATTTGAAAAGGGTGTTTTTATAGAGGTATAGAACTTTGAAATGGAATAAAACAAAGATGATTTTTTTAAATTGACGTGAAATTTACCTTATTCGAAAGATAATCTTCTGGCATTATAATTTAAATTTGACTTCTGGCATATGACCGCCACGGCTGGCTCGGACGTAGTCTAATCTGGAGGTCCAATTTTCGATGACTTTTTCCAATATTTGTGGCCATATATTGGCAATAACGCGGCGAATGTTGTCCTCCAAGTGGGCTTATCGGCGTAGACTAGCATCTTAACATATCCGCACAGAAAAAAGTACAGCGGCGTTAAATCGCACGATCTTGGAGGCCAATTCCCGGGTCCGAAACGAGAAACTATGCGGTTACCAAACGTGTCCTTCAATAAATAAATTGTGGCACGAGCTGTGTGATATATTGCGCCGTCTTGTTGAAACCACAGCTCCTGCTCATCGTGGTTGTTTAATTGATGAACGAAAACGTCAGTAGTCATGGCTCTATAGCGGTGCACGATGGCGGATATACTGATTGGGGTCTTCCTCTACGCTACGCTTTACAGCAGCAATGGCTTCTTCTGTACGCACCTGTGGATGCATATTATCATTTAGAGTAAACGTGGTGCGAAAACGTACCATAGTTAATCGATTTAATTGCGCTGATGGACGATTATGTTGACCGTAAAATAGACGTAGTGCGCGATACGCACTTCGAACAGAACCATGATTTTTAAAATAAATTTGCACAATTGGAAGCGTTATTCAGGCTCAAGGTATTCATGGTGAAATGCCAAACCAAACTAAACATAAATCACTTGACATCTGACATAATGGCCGCCAGTTAAAAAAGTGTTGCCAACTTAAAGTTTTCTACCAGAATAAAAAACACCCTTTATATTATGGTGACATTTGTGCCTGATCTGGTTAAACTACCCTGCGGGAAATGGACCAGCCACTGGTATGGTCACGTGACTAGAACTTTGTGTGTATGAACCAGTCCTAGATTGGGTTCTGTTATATGAAAGTGACCGGTACTTTTAACATGGGCTTGTCATAGGAGGTGACAATTACTACCTGTGGAGCACTGTGTGACGTAGCAATTAACTTAACCATGGTAACCTATCACCGTACCGATTTAAATGAATATACTATGGGACAACTTAAAAGTAGGTAGTGTCAAAGTATGACCATTTGAGGATTTATGTGATATGCAACAGAACCAGTGGGGAACAAATTATCACGTGACTGGTGTAGGTGTACGTGTCGTGGAACTGGAGAAAAATTGTTGAAGGAAAACTGTTCACACTGGTCTGTTATAGAGGTAGTGTGAGTGGAATAATTTTGTAAAGTACCACTGCACTGGTCTAAGGGGTACATGTCGCCATGCATGCGAAAAGTAATTAGCATGTAACGTGTCACTTTTTATTCAGCGTGAGTCATATTATGTACGGGTTGGTAAATAGCCCGTCCGGAACCAGTCACTGCACTTATTCAAAACAGCGTGTCATACCACCTGTTCAAAAAACCTTCAAAAAGGCACAACAGTTTTAAAATAAGTTTATTTTGTCCATGCCAACAAAAAGCTGTAACACTAAATTCATTATAACAATTTAAATTTGGGAAAGTACATAAACTAGACAAGAAACCCGGATGTTCAAAATATATTTTTTTGAAAGTTTTTTCTTTATTTGCTAACATTGGTATTATCAAACAATTTTTACTAATTTTAATGTTCCAACACTTTTAAAAAGCACTTCATGAACATTTTAATTTTGTATGTGCATTATAATTCTAGTTTACAATAATATCTTTATGAAAAGAAGGAGCTGCAACAATTCAGCACAAATTTAATTTATAACTTATAAAGCAGAGTAACAAAATAATATATACTCAGTTTCAATTTTGTTCCCAAAGAAATTCTTAAAACTCGCCAATTAGTTACACATAAAAAATCGTTACCAAAAATCTTGTAAAATATCTAAACAAGATATTTCGCAACATGTAGAAATTTTGAAATTTATATTCATGTAAAGTGTTTCCAATTTTTGAATAAGTTGTGCAAAAAATCATATTCTGGAGATAGTTTTTTGGTAGCGATATTTTATGTGTAAAATCGCCATTCACTCGAAAAATCGCCAGTCGGCATTTCGGAAATTAATTTGTCAAACGAGTTTTAAGATCGCGACATTTGGCGAGAAATCGCCAAATATCTGACAAACTTTGTCGCTGTCTAAACAGTTTCGTATTCAGTTATTTTAAACCAGTGAAGTGTTACGTCTTCATTTCTACTGTCACAAAGTCGGTACATAAAAAATTCCTTCAGTGTGTCCACTTTGTAGCAGTCAAGGGACTGCATCCTTTGGTAGTAATTGCCATGTTTTCATCCACTGCTAGCGGTTTTGGACCAGTTCAATGACCAGTAGCAACTTTAACTGCAACGACCCTAGTTGCTTCAGTACACTTTGATGTAATAGTACTTTTTCGCCAGTACCGTGATATATCTGGTACCAACCAGTGAATTGTTTTGTCACCATAACTATAGTCACGTGTTTGGAAATTTCATCCAAACTAACACTTTTTGGTGCACCACAATTTTGGTTTCACCAGTTGCGTGACGTGCTCCCCAATCATACATCACAGAATTACCACTTTGGATCAATCGACCCTTCATTTCCCGCAGGGTACTTACTACATGGTACATACAGTGTAAAATAAATCAGTGTTATTTTTAAAGTACTCTTTTGTAAGGTATTTTTTTTACTGGGATTCCTACACTGAAAAAATCCATGCGTAATATCTACAAAACCTATCGTACAATATACGAAAGAATTTCGTTGTTTCGCACCACGAAAATCTTTCGTAAAATATAAGGGAATGTTGCCAATTGTGGTCACTAAAGTGGACCTTTCGCGTGTTTTCGTGTTGTTACATCAGCAGTGTTAAAAAAGGCAAAATTTCTCACCGAAAACTCACAAACGAAAGAGAGTACATAAGGAATACCGATAAAACTTAAAAGTTAATAGAAACATATTTAAAGTTACAAAAGTACAAAAGTTTAAACAAAAAAAAAATTAATTATTTATAATTTATTTAATTATTAACCGCGTTTTTATTATCATTTATTAATTCACTAGAAAATCACTGTTAAATATTTTTCATGTTTTCTTTAGTGAAGAGTGAACAGAACAGAGCTTCCTATGGGCCTAAAGAGAGTGATTTAACTAAATTTTTTGTATTGGATACTCTTTCCTATTTTTATATTCTCTTTGGTTGCAGGAATGCTCCTTTTTTATATTGTAACAGTGTTGATTGAGTTGCATTAGTTTCGAAAATAAAATGCAGCTTTAAAATAAATTAATTCAAATTCTTTCTTCATTAATAAAAGATAATTATTTTTCTTTCAGGGATAAGCATTTTTGATAGCAGTAAGAGTTTAAAGACTAAATACGGAAAATGGTAAGTAATTATTTCATAAATTTTAAATGAATATCATTGCCTTTTTAAGTTCACTTGTAGTTATTAGCTCTTATTTTTGACTAAGTTGATTCAGTCTTATTATTTTGAAAGTTTTTTAAGAAAATATATATTATTTAAAGCGAAATAGATTTTAT
Organism: Delia radicum; assembly: GCA_021234595.1. Lineage (NCBI taxonomy): Eukaryota > Metazoa > Arthropoda > Insecta > Diptera > Anthomyiidae > Delia > Delia radicum. The sequence goes on from CM037853.1 coordinate 51,492,915, forward strand.
GTTAAGCGAAAACCAAAACGACCAAATATATGCACAAGGGATACAATTTTAAAAAGTTCGCGTTCAAAAAATGTGTAAAATATTAAAGACTTAGAAAAGATTTATAAATAATATAAATCTTTTTTCCTTGGGCTTATTAATTACTTAAATATTTTTAAAAAATAAAAAAACAATTTCTCTTTAATAAATTTAAAATTTTTATATTCTCTTTTTATTCATATAAATTAAATTTAAATTACCAGGTTAAAAATCAACATATATGCATCGTTTTATGAACATGTATGAACTCATTCATGCTCATATATGAAGTGATTCGAGATCATACCACCATATAAGATTCATAAATGTTCAAAAGAGTTCATATCTTAACATATATGTAAATATTACCTCAATTTGCGTTAATGCACACAGATGAACATATATGATTCCTCATATGACCATATAAGAATGGTCTATGAACACATGAATCATGTATCGATACATTTGGACATGTGAATAAAGCATGTGTGTTCATGTATGGATCCATGTATGTCAATTTTTAACAGGGTAATCTAAAATTTATAAAAAAAAATTCAATTTAAAATACTTTTTTTTTTAAATTAGCTGTTAACAAAAAATTACTATAATAAATAATAAAAAATAAACAATAAAATATTTGTCATTGCCACCCCTTTTCATCTGGCAACTATTGATAACAATGCCACATTGGAACGCGTTCATTTAAAGCCGTCTCTCTTAATAACCGCATGTGTTCAGCACCACTGCCATAAACGGCAGAACCCACAGCCGAGCCACCAATTATAATTGTACCCAATACCAATTTTTTACCCATTTTAGTTTTAGTGGCCAATGTTGTACGTATTAAAATATGATCTAAATTATCTAAACTTTGTAGGGGAACTGTTATGGTGGGCACTTCATTGCCCACCTCCCATTTGGTGGAGAGCGATGGATAAAAGTTGCCCGACTTCCATGAGTCAATATATATACCATGTTCAAAAACGGTAGTTTTAACATAAACACTACCCGCTGTAGCTTCCAATTCATCTTTTACCTTATTCGAACATCTCATACGGGCAGTAGTAACCTTTAAGGCCAAATTATGTGGTGTCTTGGTATTGACATTTCTTATGCCCATTTTACGTTTCATTTCGGCAGTCATACGATTCCATGATTGTGCCGACTTGGGATCTTTTGTAGAATTAATATTGTTAATATTTGCATCACTTCCATTCTCATTACTATGATGGGTGGGATCAACGGGTTCACTGCAATCTTGTATCTCTAAGGTTAATTCCACAACACCTTTTGTGGAATTTGCCAACTATAAATGAAAAAGAAAAAAGTGAAAATTTGTTATTTAAATTGTGTTAAATTTTGTGCTTAACAGTCTGTTACACTATTTAAGTTATTAAGTTAATATGATGTAATATTTAAGTTAAGACATTAACATAAAATTGTAAACAATAAACCGTGTCTTATTATGACCTTAAGTAATTGAAATGTTTGTTTTTCATCACATATGTACATTAGACCGACTCATCTTTTATGGAGAACAAAAAAGTTTTTTTTTGTCCATCCCTCAAAATGTACCTTGGTCTGTTTTATGATGATTCCCAATGAACTGGACCATTTTCAAAAAAATTTATTTTGTTAGTTTTTCATAGAATATTGTTTGTACATTAACTAAAGACAAAGTTTGCGATAGAAGTAGCATATAAAAGGTTTTTTTATGGTGCATCCAACGGTATATAAAACATGCCAAAGCATTTCCAGATATATCCTTTTTTCTAGGATATTCTGTAAAAAAAAAGGATTTGTAAATTTTTTGTACTGAGATTTGTGGGATATAAATATCAAATTGACATATTTTAATTTTTAGTCGATTTAAGTAAAGACGTTTTTCAGCTTTTTCGAAATTCGCACTGGTTTGCGTCTTAGCAAAAATTTAATAGGGTGGATGTTCTAATCAGTTCCACAGCCAAACTATACATTACCAAATAATGGGTAAAGAAATGTATCGCCGTAGGGCTCCACACATTACACTACACCTTACTTCACTGATAAATTTTACAGGCGATCAGCCTAAAAGTAATGGGTGGACTCATTACCTGGAAGGTGGTAAACTGTTTACTAATATGGTTACAGGGCTCGGAAAAGTAATGTGTCTATAAATAGATTTTCATAAAAAATAATTATTACTAATATTTTTAATTAAATAAATAAAGTGATCACGCTGAGATTTGAACCTGTGGTCTCTGGTTTATAGACGAACTGAGCTATCGTCACATATATTAACAGGTTGCTTAAAATGTAAATGAATTGTTGTGATTCGAGTTTTCGTTTATGATGTTAGAAATATATACCTTATCCTCATGCTTACAACAAATTATTAAGTAATGTGTCTATAAATAGATTTTCAGAAAGATTTTTTAATTATTACTTTACTTGTTCTTAGTTTAAATTAGCTTAAGATCATTTATTTACTAATAATATTTCGTCTCCACAAGAAAAAAGAAGAAAAAAACAAGTTTTTCAAATTGTAATAATTGTTTCCTGAAGAAGTCATCTAATGTGGAGACGAAATATTGGAAATAAATAATTAATAAATAAATGATCTTAAGCTCGTTTAAACTAAGAAGAGTTAAATAGAAGAAGATCAAAGAAAACTTAACATTATTACTTTACGTTTATATTTCATGGATTATGTAACTGGTAAGTCATTATTTTATGTTTTGATGTATCATTACAAGGTAACCCATGAGTGTCCAAATATTGGTAACTCATTACTTAATCTTTTGAAAATAATGTTAAGGGTAAGGAGTATGCATTACAATGTAATGTATTATGTAACCAACTATTAGTAACGCATTACTCTATGTTTAGAAATAATGCTGAATGTAAGGAGTATTCATTACAAATCAATACATTACGTAACCCATTACCGGTAACTCATTACTTTTTGTTGGAAAAAATGTTAATTGCAAGGAGTGCACATTGCAAGGTAATGCATTACTTTATCGCATCCATTACCAACGTTTTCCTTGTCAGTTACGATATTAAATATTTTTTTTAATTAATTTGCATCATCTATGTGTGAAAAAAATTAAAATTTTGCAAATTTAATGCATTTTCTATGGTTGTCCATTAGGGTAGGGCGATTTGAACATCTTAATGGACGCTTCGAGTTTCTGATTCTTGGGATTGTACTGAGAAAAAAAGTCCAGTAGACCATACGTCTGCGGTGAAAATCAAGCTTCCAGATTTTAACTTTTTAGCCGTATTTTGTGAAAGTAACAATGTGTGGGATGGACATATCTCAGGAAGTAGGAGGAGCTTATCCAAGATAATAGTATCAATCTCTTCTTTGGAAGATTAAAGCATAAAACATCATCCTAGCCCGCGTTTTACGGGTTAATTTTTAATTTGAAAAGTGGGCATTTTTAGCCGTATTTGGGGAAAGTAACAATGCCCGGGATTGACATATCTCAGGAAGTAGGAGGAGCTTATCCAAGATTATGGTATCAATCTCTTCTTTTCTCTAGCAGATTAATGCATCAATCATATTTGTGGGTGGGGTTTATAGGGTTAATTTTTAATTTCAAAATAAAGCTTTTTTGCCGTAAAGTCAAAATATGGTCTAGTGGACTTTTTTGCTCAGTACAATCCCAAGAATCAGAAACGCGAAGCGCCCATTAAGGTTTTTTTCCTTCCATACTAATCGCCTCACCCTATTGTCCATACCAAATTTTCAAAAAAAAAATAAAAAATAGAATTAATTGTGAAAATTTTTCTTAAAGCTAAATATTCCACCAAGCACTATTTTTGGCTCCATCATTTTTTTTTTCGCGAATTCAAAATTTTACAAAGTTTTTTGTTGTACAAATTAAACCAATTAATGTCAATATATACACAGAGAAATAAAGTGCTTATCGAATTGAAAAGTGTATATTAATGGTAACAACTTATAAATTCAGTTAGTACAACATTATTTACATTCGATTTCTGAATGTTTGGGGTATTGCAACTACAATTCAGTTAAATTAACCGAACTTTGTTGTGAAAACTAATGTTAAGTTGTGCCAACCGTCTGAAATTATTAATAACCGAATTTGAGTCGTAATAACCGAGTTTCAGTTAGCAAATAGCTAAATTTTTCTCTGTGTGTATAAAAATAAAAAATCGAGTACATTTTTTTAATTCGCGAAAAAAGTTATGCCGCGAAAACCGGGTATTGGATTTTTTCTGTTAAGCTACATATTCATCCTTACATCAACTAGAAAGGGAATACATTTGCAGATTGGATTGGAAAAAAAAAATTTCGTAAAATTTGGTCTATGAACCGATGTACCGATGAAAATGTAATTAATTTGCAAAATTCTAAAATATTTCCATACATAGATGATGTACCTGCCTGAAGAAAAATTTTGATACCGGTTTGTTATGATTAAAACATAGTTTTTCCTCCATATTCCATTTTTGGAAAAATCGAACTAGTTCGAATTTCCAAAAAAAAGGTGAAACATGTATTTGCTTAAGTCCACTTAGGATAGAAATATGTCAATTTGATATGTAAATGACAAAAATCTCAGTACATAAAACCTAAAAAAATCTATTTTTTACGGAATCTCCCTAACAAAAGGGCATGTCTGCACTTGCGTTGACATGTTTTATATACCGTTGGGCGCGTCCTAAAAAAAAACCTTTCATATGATACTAATATTGTATACTAGGGTGGGGCGATTTGAACATCTTAATGGGCGCTTCGCGTTTCTGATTCTTGGAATTGTACTGAGCAAAAAAGTCCACTAGACCATACGGTGAAAATCGAGCTTCCACATTTTGACTTTTTAGCCGTATTTTGTGAAAGTAACAATGTGTGGGATGGACATATCTCAGGAAGTAGGAGGAGCTTATCCAAGATTATGGTATCAATCTCTTCTTTGGAAGATTCTCTAGCAGATTAATGCATCAATCATATTTGTCGGTGGGGTTTAAGGGGTTAATTTTTAATTTCAAACTAATGCTTTTTTGTCGTATTTTGTGAAAGTAACAATGTGTGGGATGGACATATCTCAGGAAGTAGGAGGAGCTTATCCAAGATTATGTTATCAATCTCTTCTTTGGAAGATTCTCTAGCAGATTATTGTATCAATCATATTTGTGGGTGGGGTTTAAGGGGTTAATTTTTAATTTCAAAATAGGGCTTTTTTGCCGTAAAGTCAAAATGTGAAAGCTCGATTTTCACCGTAGACGTATGGTCTAGTGGACTTTTTTGCTCAGTACAATCCCAAGAATCAGAAACGCGAAGCGCTCATTAAGATTTTTTTCCTTCCATACTAATCGCCCCACCCTATTGTATATGCTGTCCTTAGCTATAAAGTACAAAATTCTTCGAAAAACTAAAAAAAATACATGTTTTGAAAATGGCCTAACTCACGGGTCTTTAAACTAGACACGAAATATTTGGAGGATCATGATAACAAAAAACCAAAGTACATTTTAAGTGTTGGACAAAAGAAATTTTTTTTTCGTGAGTCGGTCTAATGTACATATATTTTTATAGCCAAACAAAAACTTTCTTTTTAACACTTTAAATTACTTTCGTATATGAAAATTTTATCATTTGGAAAATGAAATGAAATATAAAATCAACTTTTAAGTAAAAATTTTAGACAGAAAACTTATTCAGATTATAGAAAAAGTCCATTATTACTTAATTACACAGTGCGACAGTAGTTTTCACACATGGGTAAAGAACAAAACTTGAAAAATATCTAAGTATTTTTGTTATTAAAGAAAATGTGTTTCGAGTAACATTATATCTGGAGTTTTGTTAAGGAATTGTAGTTGTGTTAATCTAAAATAATGCATAGTAATGCCAAATTAATTTGATCGAGGGAGTGTCTGAGCTTTTATCGATATTCGAAATCGTTCGATTTTTATGCGACTTTTCCCGAATAACCTTTTCTTTTCCCTTTATTTTAAATAATTAAAAAATGTGTGTGTAATTATGCTTTCTTGAGTACTTTAATCCTGAGTACAAATAAATCAAGTTTCCCTAAATTTAAGACAAGTTTTCATACAAATACAAATGAATGTTTAACCTCACTTGGTAACTTCTAAACGTGAGATTGAACAGGTTAAAAAAATAAGTGTCTCTTTTTGCTCCTCTGGAAAAAACCCAAAGTTCATTAAAATCTGTTAGATCGGGTCGTCATACCTACTTTATAAGTAAATTTGAAATCATGTGACTCACACTGTTCTTAGCATGGCACAGTTGCATTTTTTCTGTGAGAAAACTTCTCCAATAGTTACAGAACACCACAACTGATATGGAATGTTTAAAAAGTGTTATTCTGTAAATATCCTAGTGGCAGAATGTGTAAAAATTATCCCTATATGGATCAAGTTACATAAAATAATTATTTCTATCAAGTTGAGATTTGTTTTTCCATTTAAAAGCTTTACAATCTTGCAGTCAAAATTAAAATTAAATTTCATGGGTATTTTTTGCCCCCAGGCCGCTTAGGGTTAAATATTTTTTAATTAACAGTAAAGATAATAATAGTCTTAATAAATTTAAGTGATATTTTTCCGAAAACTATGCAAACTTTAATGAAAACATTTAAATTTTGTTAGATTTTTGACAAAATGAGCTATTTTCATAAAATGTCGTGGAAAGGAGTCACTCCAAATACAAACTGGAATTATTATTTTTTTCAATTTATTTTTTTTTTTCTGTAATAACAACTATTATATTATAAAAAACGACATTTGCAAATTAGGCATTTTAAAAAACTTTCAAATTAATTTCAAAAAAGACGTTGCTGCATTTTGATCAAATCGTGGGTCATTTTGGATGCCTGGTTAAAGTGTATTAGTAATATCCGATGAAGTCAGAATTTAATATCTGATTAATTTTGAGTATATTAAATCAATAAATGAAATAAAAAGTAAATTTTTTCGAAATTTATAATTTTTTTGAAATTTGTAATAATAATACACTATTTTTCCAAAAACGGAAATATCGACCGTCTTGCAATTTAACGTTTTCCAAAAAAAATCATTTCTTCCATTTGGGACCATTGTAAATAAGCGGGTGTAATGGCAAATCTATTTTTAAGGGACACCCTAATGTATACATGTATACATTTGTTTCTGCTACATTTTTACCACTAGCCATGTGATAGACGATACTATATTAAAAGAAAAATCGCATTTACAGGTCATTTTGAAACAAAAACTATCAGCATGAAGTGCAATTTCTAAAAATGCATTTTTAACATTATAGTTGCATTAGTTTACCAAAACTACTACACAACATTTTTTCAATTGATTGCATTTTTAGTAAAGTGGTAAAATCTTTTTAACAAAATCCTCGAAAACAGTGAAATTTTAAAACTTTTGTGTCCTTTAAGATCGATAGGAATCGTTTTGGATCTAATTAGCCTAAATGTTAGCATAATATTAGTTTTTAAATTTATTTTTTTTTTTGAATACCGCGAAAAAGTATTAATGAGCTGCTTTATATATTTTTAATGCAACTTGCATTAGTTTACCAAAACTACTACACAACATTTTTTCAATTGCCTTTTTACCAAAATCCTCGAAATTTTAAAACTTTTGTGTCCTTTAAGATCGATAGGAATCGTTTTGGGTCTAATTACTTTAAAATTTCAGCAAAATATTAATTTTTAGTTTAATTAAACATAAAAATTGTGTCGAACTTAAAAAAGTTTTATACGGGAACTTTTTTGAATACCGCGAAAAAGTAATAATGAGCTTCTTTATATATTTTTATGGACTTTACGGTTAGAATAGGTAAAATTTGATATTTGCAAAAAAAAAGGTCAAACGTTATACCCCTTTCGAAACTTTTTGTTTCTGGTGTTTTAATCATTTTTGTATACACACAGAGAATAAATTGTTTGGAATTACATTGTAACCGACAAAATTTAATCATTATTCAATCATTTTAATTGTAAGTACTTAAAGTTCATCATCAGAATAATTAAACTATATTGTAAACAGAAAATATATAAAATTAATCAATATTGAAAAAATATTATCTTCTGCATTACCCTTAATACCAACAACCAACCACTTTTAGGAGATTTTATCCCTTAAATAAAATATTTGTAGTTAAAATCAAATATTAGTTTCGCCTGCAAAAAAACAATAACTCTATCTAAAATTAAGTTTTCGTTATCAATTTTAAAATAATATAAAGTTTTTTAATAATGAAAATGAAAATTATTCAAGTTCGAGGCCATACTCTATATTTCTTCATTAGGATATTGTCCTAACAAATAATCTATAGAGTTTTTTGTTTTCAAATTTATTATTTGACCCTTTCAGGAATGTGTTATTTGACCCTTTCAGGAATGTGTTGATAGATCTATTTCGGGAATTTTCTAGGTTCCCATCATCAGAACACGTTTTGAAAGCGGTAACAATCCCATGCTAAACATCAAACATACATATGAACTAGTTTACTCACTACATGAGAACTAATATACATATGAGTTTGAAGTTAAAGATTATAACCATTGATCAAGAAATAAATTGAAAACATGCCAAACATCAAACATACATATGAACTAGTTTACTCACTACATGAGAACTAATATACATATGAGTTTGAAGTTAAAGATTATAACCATTGATCAAAAAATAAATTGAAAACTTGTTGAAAACTTGTTTTCAATTTATTTTTTGAAAACTTGTTGAAAACTTGTTTTCAATTTATTTTTTGATCAATGATTATAATCTTTAACTTCAAACTCATATGTATATTAGTTCTCATGTAGTGAGTAAACTAGTTCATATGTATGTTTGATGTTTGGAATGGGATTGTTACCGCTTTCAAAACGTGTTCTGATGATGGGAACCTAGAAAATTCCCGAAATAGATCTATCAACACATTCCTGAAAGGGTCAAATAACACATTCCTGAAAGGGTCAAATAATAAATTTGAAAACAAAAAACTCTATAGATTATTTGTTAGGACAATATCCTAATGAAGAAATATAGAGTATGGCCTCGAACTTGAATAATTTTCATTTTCATTGCACAATTAAAGGTCGAAAAAAACATAATTTTTATTTTTAATAAAAATTATAACAAACTTGTTTTTAATAATGTTGGCAACTCTAATAAAATATTAAGATTAGCAACCAAATTTCTGTTGTACATACAAATCTATTTTTAAACATTAATATTTAAACTTGAAAGAAAAAAAATATTCATGGTAGAAATTTGAAAATACAAATTCGAATTGAGTTTAGGCTAGAGGAAAAGTAATTGCCTGACAAGCAGAAGGTCGCCGGTTCGAGCCCAGTTCAAGGGCTCTGTGCAATAACTCCCAGGTGAAAAAAGTTCCAAAAAAAAAAATTAAATAAGTCCCAAAAATTTTTCATACAAATTTGGGAGTAATTTCAAATGAAATAATACCCAGTTCTTTTGCAGTTATTTAATTTTTTTAGAAGTTATTTCATTTTTGTTATTAGGTGTTATTTCATACTGCAGTAATTCCGAAATGAAATAAGTCCCAACAGAACTTAGTGTGGGACTTATTTCATTTTATTTTCTTGTTCGGTGTTATTTCATTTTCAAAAATTCATTATTTTTTAATATTATTAATATTCTAAACGGTTCCTATAACGGGATCTTTCAAAATATTTTGATGATCTTCTTAAATTGACCTAACTTAATCTGTTCTTTAACAAATTTTGAAGGCGTAACGTTATATTCCCCAAAGTCATATTGCCCAAGAAAAAAACGACATAGCACCCAAAAAAATTATATGTAAATTGTTCTTGTAAAAATTTTCCTGTTTTTGGGCAATACGACATTGATTTGGACGAAATAACTTTTTTTTGTTTTGCGCTATGACGGTTTTTTGTTTGGCCAAAATAAATTTGGGTGCTATGACGGTAAAAAAAGAAGTTATTGCCCAAAATCATAATATTTTTTTTAAATATCATAAGACCTTAAATGTCAAGGCTGATTCATGAAATCAAACAATAGAGTTTTAAGGAAACTTAAAAAAATTGCTTCAATTTTATTTTTTTGTGTCGCACGCAGAAAAAAATTTATTTCGCGTAGCCGCCAGCAGCATTCTACGGATCCGTTGAAATCTTATTTTTAAGACAATAAGTAATATAATTTGACCAGTCATAGCTTTGTCATTTAAACAGCTAATTGATTGGTTTTTTTATCTTAAATAAAAGAGTAGAGCATTGGCCTTCTGTTTATTTAACGTTTAGACACTAATATATACGTAAACTTTTTAATAAAATAGACTTTTAAAAAAATAATCATTAAAAAGCAATAAATCTTGGTGTGGGTTGGTATTTTGGGACATAAAAAGTTATGACAGGTCAAATAAATGTTACATGATGTCTTAAAAATATAAGATTTCAACGGATTCGACATCTGATTTGAAAAACAAGATCTTCTGGGTGGCGGCCTTCGGCCGCTCTTAGGGGTTTTTTTCCTCCGTAGAACGCGGCAGGAGGCTTCGCGAAATAATGTTTTTTCTGCGTGCGACACAAAAGTCAATTTGTCTTATGACATTAAAAAAAAAAAAATTATGATTTTGGGCAATAACTTCTTTTTTTTACCGCCATAGGTCCCAAAAAAAAAAGTTTTTTCAAAATAAAATGCCATAGCATCCAAAAAAAAAGTTTTGGATTTTCTGTAATTGATTTGGTCGTCATAACATATTAACATCCACAATTTTGGGGAATATGCTGACATATGGGCAATATGTCATTTTGGTTTTTGGGCAATACGATTTTGGGGACTATAACGGTACTTCTTCATTACTTCATTTGTGTTGCATGGGCTATTTTTGGGAGTTATTTCATTATTCTTTGGAAATTATTTCATGGTGAAATAACAACCAAAACCTAGGATTTGTTTCATTTTTGTTTTGGAAATTATTTCATTTTTTTAGAATTTATTTCACTTTTTCGAAACGGGACTTATTTCATTTTTTAGAATTTATTTCATTGGGAGCTTTTGCACTGGGACTTATTGCATAGAGCTCAGTTCGAGGCATAAAAAAAATTTTTGTCCATAAACATAAAATATTCAATTGTTACAATAAAAATTCGAAATTTGTAAATAAATGTCGGTTGTTACAATAGTATTAAAATTTAATAAGAGTGATAGCACTTAGTGGAACCAAAAAATTCGGTTAGCAAAAAATTCGGTTGCAACTACAAAACTGTTTTCTGTGTGTAAAATTTAAAATGTTGTCCACTTACATTATTATTATTATCATTGGAAGCCTTTTTAACTGTTGTAGTTATATCCTTAATGGGCATCCATAGTTCTTCAGTTGCATAAATACCGCGAGAATTGCGTTTAAAAAGTTTTGGTTGTAAATAGCAAGTAACCGAACCTGAAATAATGAATAAGAATAAAAGTTATATTCTAAATGATGCTTAAATCTCAATTTCCCACCTAAATTTCTTCTCGATTCACTGATAGTCAATGGTGGTAAAGCATCTCTAGGATTTGTATCCTGTGATTTTCTCTTCTGTTTTTTCTCTTGATCTGTGGATTTATTTTCTTTATCATCTGGTGTCGTTTTCTCTTCAAACATATTTTGCATTAGATTGGAACTTTTATCTTTCAAGGAACGATATGTTTTACTAAAACGATTGAATGACTAAAAGACAAATACCAAAAAAAAATAAAAAAAATCAATTCAAATATTATGTTATAAATATTTTGTGGTTGCAGTTTAAAATTTAGCTTCAAACTTGAGAATTATATATTAAGATTAAGTTTTTGTTTAGTTTACTTACCGTTGGCGGTAATTCCAATAATGCATAGACTGTAAAAACCACAAATTGTCCGGCAAATAGCTCTTCAGGCGTAAATTCAGTGACTGTGGCTTTGCTACCACGACGTGATGAATGTTTCATTGAGGGCCTATTATAGAGTAAATTGATAGCAAAATGTTAATGGTTATAAAATGTATGATTGATATTAAATCAAATGTTGTAATGAAATTTGTGTTTATTTTAAATAAAATGTGTGAGATCAACTAAAGATTGAAAATTTCAAATTTAATCGTTTTTTTTTAGGGCTTATACTGTAAGATACCTTTTTGCCTTAAATTGTTATATCGATTTTTCAAAGAATTCTAAGTTTTATAAAATTTTGCCATAAAAAAACTTATTAACACTTTTAGTGTCGACTCAGAATACGAGCATAGCGTACAACGATTGTCACTGCGAGAGAAAATGCGCCCAAAATGACATCGCACAGTGGGGAATTTGTAAAAGTTAATGGTAATAAATATAGAACTTCTAAGCTACTGATCCGATCGGTACGAATTAAATTTGAAATTGTAAAAGAGATATTAATCTGTTGTAACAATGTGATTGTGTCACCCTGTCTTTTTTTGTACAGGGCTTACTTCATACATTTGAATTTTTCATTACCATTGAAATTTCATTACCACTAATGAAAATGAAAAAAATGTCGTTCGTGAGAACCGGTAGGCTTGTTGGTAGCGTGCTTGCTTATCAGTGCGGGGGTCGTGGGTTCGATTCCCACCAGAGGCACTGGTCTGTTTTCGCTACAACGCGCCGAAAGCCGGATTAGCTAGTGCTCGGTTATTGTAATAATAGTAGCGATTCCTATTCTCACTTTCACCATTCACCTCAATTTTCGAATCTCATTATTTCCCGAGTGTTAATTATTAGTTCCATATTGATTTCAGATTTATAAATATTTGTTTATTGTAAAGACGATTGGACAATAAAAAATTTATAAATTTGTATTATTTGAGAGAAAATAAGGTTCGAAAACTGAGGTGAATGGTGAAAGTGAGAATAGGAATCGCTACCAATATATAATTTGTAATTATATGATTATCAATTAATAAAAAAAAAAAATGTCGTTACCATTTAATGATAATGAAATATTTTCCATTAGAAAAATCATTATTAATGAAAATGATATCACACTAATGCTTAAAAACTACACCCGAGGAAAAAAGTTTATATATAGTCATCTATAGTTTGATATGATTATATATAATTATATACATATGTGGCCATAGGTAACAATATATATTTACATCTCGTACTTATTTTTAAGAAAATTTCTAATATGGCGCTATATATCATCATATAATATTAAATCTTATGTTACATATAAGTTGATATTTTGTATCTCTTTAGATATACTTGAAATAGCTTAATATGAGATCATATATACTTTAATGTAAAACAATATATAGTTATATATGGTACATTAAATCAAAACCGCTAAAAAGTTGTTTAGGTATCAATTTTGTAAAAAAAAATAATAAAAAATTTATTTTGCACAAACAATGAAAAATATTTTGAGCTAAGAAAAGTGTCACAAACATTTTCGATATATGGCGTTGTTAATCAATAAAATATTGCATTTCAGTTACGACAACATTTTGAAAACTTAACTTTTACCTGGGTTACCACGAAGCGAAAATGTTTGCACCAATTTTCTCAGCTAAATACTTTTTGAGTTTATAAGTTTTTTTGAAAAGATTTTACTTTTTCCGACCACTCAATTTTCTAAATGGTGCACTGTAAAAACGGGGGAAAACAGTATTTTTTAATTATTTTTGGTGAAGAATCGAAATTTGAATTCAAATTTCATATAAAAGATTTAAAAAGTGATGATATCGCAAAACCAAAGAATTAAAGATTTCATCAAGTTATATTAAATTGTATCAAATTATATATAACTCCATCCAATTATATAAACCCATTTTTCGGATCAAATTATATCAGCTGAGATCTCAAATAACAGATAGTTTTGTTGAAAGCAACAGAAATTGTTGCTAAAAAAAATTTAAAACTTCTGATTTAAGAACTCGAGATTAAAAGCACATTGAATATTGAAAATTGTTTGTGATTTGTTTTGTCTACTAATATTAAGCAAATTTTTTGCTGACTTTAGCAGATTTATTTGTTAATTTCAATTACCTAAAATTTAGCTCAAATATAACAAAATTTTTGCAGATTGTTTAGATTGTAGTTTTATTTTTGCTTTTTATAACTTACTAATATTTATCAGTCATTTTGAACTAATTTTTAGTAGTTTTAGCAAGACTCTTTACTAAATAGAGTTTTGAGTATTTTTTATGACAAAAATAAATGTTTTTTTTTTTTTTTTTTTTTTTTTTTTAATTTATTTTCATCGGGATAAACATTAATTGCATTTATAGTAATTAAATGTGCTAAAGTCCCAAATCTTATTTAACAAATTGTGAAAAACAATCTGATGTAGGCGTGTCCCTATCCGGATTTCATTCCTGCCCAAGGAAATCTTCAGGGGACTTTGTTATTAGAATTTCTAGAGATATTTGTTATGTTAAATCACAAACTCAATGAGAATTTCTTGTCCTCGTCTAGGAGCGAGATTCAAAATTTAAAATATCAAAGAAAAAACAAAAACAACAACAAAATATTGTCACAATTGGCTTTGTCATCTTTTTTTTTTTTTTTTATTTTATTTTATTAATTAATAATCATATAATTACAAATTATATCATATTACCCTAACCGAGCACTAGCTACTATGGCCTTCGGCTCGTTGTAGCGAAAACAGACCAGTGCCTCTGGTGGGAATCGAACCCACGACCCCCGCACTGATAAGCCAGCACGCTACCAACTAGCCTACCGGGGCGCACCTTTTTTATTTTTAACTAATGTTTCAGAAATAATTTGATTTTTAAGAAAAGTTTTCGCTTTTAAAAAAAAAAAAATTTCAAATGGTTTAAAATATTGTTTTTTCCAGCACAAAACAGCAAATTGTTACAATTAAATTGTTTCTTAAGTTTCAAATTGACTTTTTTAACGTTCAATTATTTTCATTTTACAAACCCTTTAAAATGAGAGTGTTTTTGTGTTGAAAATGGGTTAATGTCGTTAGGTTTTTTCGAATTAAGAAGGCAAACCCGTACTAAAACATTTAGTCATTCCCGGACTAAAAAATTTTAAAACGAAAAAGGATTTCGACAACAATTTAATCAATAAAAATCTTTAAATTCTGTTAACAGTTTTCTATATTAATTACAAAAAAAATATATATACAGTGCACTTGCGAAAATATGAACAACCTAATATATAAACACTCCAAAATATGAACATTTTTTTTTTCTTCCATTGACTACTCTAAAATATGAACTTAGTGCCAAGGCTTTAAAATATGAACAGCTTATTTTTGTATTTTTAACGGATTTTATCAACCTGCGCAGTGTTTAAATCTAAATCAACAGGGTAGTGGTTAAATTTTTATTCAACTTCATTATAATTTGGGGATTTCCCTAGCTGTTTGTTTTTAAATTGTCTTCATCTGTCAATCAAAATTTCTAACATACAAACATGAGGAGCCAAAAAGGACTATAAAATCCAATGAAGGTATCGTAATTTTTAATAAGGCATTGGAATGGGCCGAAAGTGAAATGGTTGATCAACGAGATTTTAATGTATTGAGACAGTTAAGAGAGCGGGCCGTTTTAAAGGTTATTGAACAAAAGAAACAGCAAAAGAAAATCACAGATTTTTTCGCAAAATAACTTTTAAATTTTGTTTCTTTTTCAAAAATTAATTGTTTTTTTTTAATCCAATAAAGAATAAATAAAAAAATTAACATAAGAAACTTTTATTTTCCATTTATAACGAGCTTTCAACCTCCGTATATTTACAAAAATAAAGCAAAGCCAACATATTAGCTAGGTTGATACTAGTTTTTCGATCTGGCTAAAGATCTCATCAGAACCCGAAGTTTTAGAAAAGTTCGAGCCTCCATAATAGGCAGAAACTTTAACAAAAAACTTATTAATAATCAATTTTGCTCCATTCGTGTCTTCTTAGTAATCAAGCACGTGTTTAGGTCTTTTCTTTTAACAAGCATCATGACGTTACTAAACTTTGAAGACCAAAAATTTTCTATTTTTATAAAAAATTTTTAGTTTGTAGTCTGGCTCAAGTAATATTTTTTACAGTTATATTAGTTTTTTGTTTTTATATACATCGAGATTATTTTTATGTTATTTGCCATTTATAACGAGCTTTCAACCTCCGTATATTTACAAAAATAAAGCAAATCCAACATATTAGCTAGGTTGATACTAGTATTTCGATCTGGCTAAAGATCTCATCAGAAAAACGTTTTTAAAGGTAAATTAGATGCCATTCGCAAATATGAACAATCTTGCAAAAGTGAACTGGCTTGGTTTTAATTAGTTCATATTATCGCGAGTGCACTGTATATATATGCCTCCCTTGTTAATTATTCGTTAATCGATTTTTCGGTTTTAAACAGTTTTTGAAAGAAGAATAGTTCAGCTTTAAAATTATGTATAAATTTTAATATGTTCATGAAAGAGGGGGGGGGGGGGGGGGGGGAGATATTTAACATTTAAATACATTTAAATTTCAAATAAATTTACTATCCATACTTACTTAATATCGGGCGCCAATGGAAATTTAAATACTTCATTAAATTTTGGCCATGAATTTGTTTGAATACTGCTATCCAATCGTTTATGGCCGGGAAAAAGTTTTACCTAAAATAATTTAAATAAAACAACTTTTATATAAAAACTGATCATTGTAATGGTGTTTGTCTTAGCTAAAAGCTTTTTACCACAACATACTTTGATCAAATAACCCTGCACAATCTTAAAGCCAAATAACGCCGGTAGATGGCGCGCCGCTATTAGATGAACATCCAGTTCTGGTATTATTGTTTAGCACCATTCTGCTCATTGGCATTTGTTTCGATAGAAATTTGAAAACCAATTTCGGGTTCTAATTTTCCGATTGTCTTTTTGATGATGAGCCTGATGAGCCATTTTGAGATCCGGGTAATATGGATTTTAATTTATGCATAGAAAATACTGACATAATTAAAAATAATAATGAAATGTGGGTGTTTTTGGTTGTAGTTTCTTAATTTATTTTTTGGAAAGGAAATCACGTTCTGTTCACTACATGTGTGTTGTGTGCTATCTAAAAATAGAATTAAGAAAATTATATTCATTAACATTAATTAAAATTTTAACACTTGTTTGTACATTTTTATAATACTCATATGATAAGCTTGTGTACAATGTCAATTTAATTAAAATTTAATTTTTCTTTTTTTTTCGTTTTAAATTAGCATCTTAATGTAAAAAATGATCAAGAACTCTTTCATTTTTTTTTTCTTCTTTTAGTGTTTACGTTTGAAAGTGATTTTAAATTGGTTACTCGGCATGAGTCCATTTTTATTTTTTTGTTTAGTTGTTACTCTCTTGACGTTGACATTTATTTATTTGTGTATTTATTTAATTAGTCTATGTTGTACTTGAAATGCAAATATTACGTTTAGTTTAACCCTCAAAGGGGCCGATTATTTCGCATTGATTTCTATTTCATTCAAAGGTTGAAAAGGCTTAATTCTTTTATTCAATTTTCAAAATTAATGAAATTTTACTCAAATTTCATTACGAAAAATCATTTTTGAGGAATGCATTGTTAGCTTAATTATCAAAAGCTTTATAATCACTTATATGTTAATACTTTTTTACACTGGGTAACCTTAATTTTTAAAGAATTTTTAAATATAAAATAATTTTCTGAAAACAACAGATGTCAAGTCAAAATATGCAAAATAGGCTTTTATTGCAAAATATAAAATGTTAAAAATGAAATGTGAAATGTGCACTGATAGCAAAATATGCATTAACAAATTGATGTAATTTTGTTGCAAAATTTGTTGAGTCGCAAAGATAATTGGTTAACAACAGAGCTGTGAATGAATCATTCATTTTTGATTTCAATTCATTACGAATTTGAATTGAACTTTGAATAATTCTTTTCACATAAAAAAAGAATTGAATGAAATTTGAATTAATTCAAATGAATTTGGTAAAAATAAATTGGAATTAATTTCCAATTCAAATGAATTCGGCAAAATGAATTGCAATTCATTTTCAATTCAAATGAGTTTGGCGAAATGAATTGCAATTCATTTCCAATTCATTTGACTTGAATTGATTTTGAATTAATTCAAATGAATTAGAAAAATTAATTGCAATTCATTTTCAATTCATTTGCATTAAATTGATTTTGAATTAATTCAAATGAATTAGAAAAAATATTGCACCGTGTTATTAATCATATTTATAAAATTTTCTTATATGTGATAAAGAGTTTCATAAAATTCATTTGAATTAATTCAAAATCAATTTAATACAAATGAATTAAAAATGAATTGCAATTAATTTTTCTAATTCATTTGAATTAATTCAAAATCAATTCAAGTCAAATGAATTGGAAATGAATTGCAATTCATTTCGCCAAACTCATTTGAATTGAAAATGAATTGCAATTCATTTTGCCGAATTCATTTGATTTGAAATGAATTGCAATTCATTCCAGCTAAATGCATATGAATCGATTCAAATTTCATTCAATTCGTTTTTTGGCGAAAAGAATTAATTCAAAATTTTACTAATTCAGTGCATGAATGATTCGCGAATTAATTCAAAAATGAATGATTCAGTCACAGCTCTGGTTAACAAACATGTAGTTACATGAACTTCCGCGCCCCACACTCAAATAAAAAAGTTAGTAGAAAATTTTGTAAAACGTTTTATAGCCCAATTTACAGTTTTTGTACTAATTTTTAGTACAAAATATTCCTATTCTCTATTTACAAAGTACATAATTTTTTAATAATTTTTATTGCTGATTTTACAAAGCATAGTTTTTTTTCAAGTCGAAAATTTTTAATATTCTACACAGAAAAAAAAATCATTCACAGAATGAATTTTTTCATAAACTGTATGAATCGAATATGATTTTTTTCCCCAAAACTTTTTTATTTATAGTATGAACTTGTTCATACATAATATGAAACCGAACCTGAATTAGTTTCCAAAAAACTATTCATTCGAGTTATGAATGTGTTCATACATATTACGAAACATGTTTATAATATGTATATACCAAATTTATCTATATTATGTAATTTTCATAATAAAAAATATTTTTTATCTATTTTCCCATTAAAGTATAAGTTTTTTTTTTAGATTTTATATGCATAATAACTGCATTTTTATTATTATTGTTTTTAAATACAAAAAATTGAGAATAAATAAATTAAATAATGTACATAAATTACAAATTTGTTAAATAGAACAATACCACTATATCCCCGGAGAAAATACTCATGATTTCGGATCATAATTAGATGAGTTTTTTGAAACGCTTTACTGAAATGCTGCCTCAAGGATGAGATATCGTAATAACGAATTAATATATTTTTTTTTTGATTTAGAAGCACTAAAGAGAGGTTCTAAGTAGAACATCGTGAACAAAAATCATGGATTATAGCAGCAATAAAGCTAGCGCTTCCACAAAATTTCCATTTTCCATGAGTACAATAATTGGTTTTCGATTTATGCCCACTTTTTAGGTGAACTATTAAATTATTCGCTGTTGTGCAAATTTCTTTGCACATAAAACACTTAATTTTTTTATCTTTTTAATTTACCTAATTGTTAACAGCTTCTTATTTTCTTTCACAAAGCACTACTTTAACAACAAGAATTAAGAATAAATAACGATTTTTTATTATAAAAGAAAAATTTGAAACGTTTTTATTTCACAGAAAAAAAAAATAAATGAAAATTAAAACAATTTTCTTCTGGCTTTCTAAGTTCATACATATTAAGAATTGAAATCAATGAAAGCCATTCGTTCTATTTATGAACAAAATTTTGTCTGTGTACAATATAAAGAAATTAATAAACAAAAACAACAAAATGTTAGTAAAAAAATTGGCTTATATTAGCAAATCGATTTCAATTAAGGGTTTAGTAAAATTTTGCCAAAGTTTAGTATAGCTTACTAATTTTTCTTACCACTTTCTCTTTACTAATAATTACAGACACGTTTTGCAAAAATTAGCTAAACAGTCTGCTGGTCTAAAAATAGTTAATATTTCTGTACTATTAACGATTTTTCTACAACTTTTATATACACTCAAAACGAAAAGTTTGTTGAAAATGTTGTTTAAAATTGCTTTCAGCAATTTTTTTTGCCGACATCTCGTTTTCAGCTAAAATTTTAGTTTAAAGCTTTTACCAAAAAACTAATTTTGAATTAATTTTGCTACCAAAATTGTGCAGATAAACACATTAATAGCGTGGAGAGCAAGTAAGCAGACTAGATGTCGCAGCTTGTACGGAGGCAGTAGAGAAAAAAGAACAAATTCAAACAAACACAACCATTATAAGACTTACACAAAATACAAGCGAGATTGATTTCGTTCATTTAATTTTTTCTTTTGTATACTCCACATCAAACAAATACACGCATGTGCACATAAAAATTGAGAATATTAAAAAAATAAAACAATAAATAAATTAAACAAACAAATTGTAAAAAATTACTAAATGAATGATATTTTGATAAATTTGAAAATTAAGAATGCAAGCAAAAATAAAATACGCTTTGGTATTGATGTACAAAATAATATTGTGATAAACTGAGGATGCACGCAAAAATAAATTATAAAATACGCTTTGGTCCGACTGTACAAAACAATAAATGACAACCTCAGGTTGTTGTCTTTAAAAGATAAAGGGTTTTTACGATATTTTGAATATTTCTTTCATGTATTTTAGAATTATCTTGATTTGAAAAATGTAAATTGCATCATACATATATTTACTTACATGCATGTAAGTAATTATGTTTTGTTATTTAATTAATAAAATATTTCTTTTTTTCCACATTTTTTTATTTAATCGCATTATGTTAGCGATGTGGAAGTCCTAACATTATTTGTATATATATTTAAAGCAATCGCAAAAAATAGATTCAAATTTCAGCAAAATAAAGTAAAAATTTTGTACTTAGTTTTTCTGTTTTTTTTTTTATAAATCTTCTAAGCTCCAGAAAAAAATGTTTTTGATTTCAACAAGTCGATTTTTATTTGCATTAAATTATGTGTCAACAAAACATTTTACTGAATTTACTAATTTTTTGCTAAAAATCAGCTAACTCATATTCAGCAAAACACTTTTCAGATATTAGCACTTCTTCTGCAAGAATGGGAGCAAAAAATTTTGCTGTCTCAACAAACTTTTTTGCTAACTTTACGGACTTTTTTTTGAGTGTACATACTTTTTTTGTTTGAGTGTTTAATGCCTGTATTTTTATCACATTGACTCGTAACTCGGTAATCACACTCAAAAAAAAAAGTCCGTAAAGTTAGCAAAAAGTTAGTTGAGTGAGCAACTTTTTTGCTGGGAGGATTCATGCAGCAAAATTGCTAACATCTGCAAATGTGTTTTGATGAAAATCAGTGAGCTGATTTTTAAATATTAGATATGTCACGAATAGTGTATTCGGCAATTTACCAAATATTCAATAATGGTTCAAACCGAATACCGAATAGTAAAACCTTTTAACAAAATTTTTTTGGTGAAAACTAAATTTCAGCAAAAAAAAAAAAATGGTGTAAGTTATTTAAATATTTTAAATAAACCTTTAGCAAAAATTTCAACCAACTTATGATGTGAGCAAGATTATTCAAGTTCAAGATCATTTGTTTTTTGTTAAACAAAAAACCGTGCAACGATATTTATTAATTAAAAAAAAAAAATTCCTCATCCGCAACTTAATGCAGATTTTAATCCACTGACAGGTCCTTACATGTTTCATGTAGCGTCACCTACAATCATCAGAGAACCAATGTGGACGGGGTAGAAGATTTACCCAAAGCTATAATTTTCTGATGACAAAAGATGAACACTTTACCCGTAGTGTTTTTTAAACTTCATGAGAAGTTTAAAAAACAAAGCACGGAAGCATCCAACTAATTCAAAAAATTAAAACCTTTTTTTTTTTTTCCTTTAACTAACAAACATCGTTGTTTGTGTAAAGGCCAGAATCTCTAGCCATAGTACACAGTGTTGTTAGTGTTTAGTAATAAACAATAACAGTTTCTGACTATAGAATTAGGACCATACCCCGTCCACATTGGTTCTCTGATGATTGTAGGTGACGCTACATGAAACATGTAAGGACCTGTCAGTGGATTAAAATCTGCATTAAGTTGCGGATGAGGAATTTTTTTTTATTTTTTTTTTTTTTTTAATTAATAAATATCGTTGCACGGTTTTTTGTTTAACAAAAAACAAATGATCTTGAACTTGAATAATCTTGCTCACATCATAATTTATGATAAAAGATCGAAAAATAAACTTTTGGTTTTAATTTATTAAAACTTAAAAGTAGAATATTTGAAAATTGCAAAGTACGGCAAAAACTGATCTATGGTCCTAATTCTATAGTCAGAAACTGTTATTGTTTATTACTAAACACTAACAACACTGTGTACTATGGCTAGAGATTCTGGCCTTTACACAAACAACGATGTTTGTTAGTTAAAGGAAAAAAAAAAAGGTTTTAATTTTTTGAATTAGTTGGATGCTTCCGTGCTTTGTTTTTTAAACTTCTCATGAAGTTTAAAAAACACTACGGGTAAAGTGTTCATCTTTTGTCATCAGAAAATTATAGCTTTGGGTAAATCTTCTACCCCGTCCACATTGGTTCTCTGATGATTGTAGGTGACGCTACATGAAACATGTAAGGACCTGTCAGTGGATTAAAATCTGCATTAAGTTGCGGATGAGGAATTTTTTTTTTTTTTAATTAATAAATATCGTTGCACGGTTTTTTGTTTAACAAAAACAAATGATCTTGAACTTGAATAATCTTGCTCACATCATAATTTATGATAAAAGATCGAAAAATAAACTTTTGGTTTTAATTTATTAAAACTTAAAAGTAGAATATTTGAAAATTGCAAAGTACGGCAAAAACTGATCTATGGTCCTAATTCTATAGTCAGAAACTGTTATTGTTTATTACTAAACACTAACAACACTGTGTACTATGGCTAGAGATTCTGGCCTTTACACAAACAACGATGTTTGTTAGTTAAAGGGAAAAAAAAAAAAGGTTTTAATTTTTTGAATTAGTTGGATGCTTCCGTGCTTTGTTTTTTTAAACTTCTCATGAAGTTTAAAAAACACTACGGGTAAAGTGTTCATCTTTTGTCATCAGAAAATTATAGCTTTGGGTAAATCTTCTACCCCGTCCACATTGGTTCTCTGATGATTGTAGGTGACGCTACATGAAACATGTAAGGACCTGTCAGTGGATTAAAATCTGCATTAAGTTGCGGATGAGGAATTTTTTTTTTTTTTTTTTAATTAATAAATATCGTTGCACGGTTTTTTGTTTAACAAAAAACAAATGATCTTGAACTTGAATAATCTTGCTCACATCATAATTTATGATAAAAGATCGAAAAATAAACTTTTGGTTTTAATTTATTAAAACTTAAAAGTAGAATATTTGAAAATTGCAAAGTACGGCAAAAACTGATCTATGGTCCTAATTCTATAGTCAGAAACTGTTATTGTTTATTACTAAACACTAACAACACTGTGTACTATGGCTAGAGATTCTGGCCTTTACACAAACAACGATGTTTGTTAGTTAAAGGAAAAAAAAAAGGTTTTAATTTTTTGAATTAGTTGGATGCTTCCGTGCTTTGTTTTTTAAACTTCTCATGAAGTTTAAAAAACACTACGGGTAAAGTGTTCATCTTTTGTCATCAGAAAATTATAGCTTTGGGTAAATCTTCTACCCCGTCCACATTGGTTCTCTGATGATTGTAGGTGACGCTACATGAAACATGTAAGGACCTGTCAGTGGATTAAAATCTGCATTAAGTTGCGGATGAGGAATTTTTTTTTTTTTAATTAATAAATATCGTTGCACGGTTTTTTGTTTAACAAAAAACAAATGATCTTGAACTTGAATAATCTTGCTCACATCATAATTTATGATAAAAGATCGAAAAATAAACTTTTGGTTTTAATTTATTAAAACTTAAAAGTAGAATATTTTCAACCAACTTTTTTTTTTTGAATGCACAACTAAACCATTCAATTGGAAACAAATTCGATAGTCAGCATGAATCTGTTTTCTCTGTGTTCTTTTAAGAGTAAAAGGGAAGTGCAAAAAGTACAATTTTTAGTAGTTAATAAAGTAATTTAATAAACCTGTAGAAATAGCAAATAAAGCTACTACAGATTTCTTTGCTCATTTTATAATATATAACAAAAACAGCAGAAATAAAACTGTTAAATTTACAAAAAATTTTAGTGATATTTGAGATAAATTTTAGTTAATTGAAAATATCAATATACTCTGATAAATCAGCAAGCAATTTTGCTAAATACTAGAGGTCAAAAACCAGCAGAAAAAAATAGTAATATCAACAAAACTTTTGCTATATTTTCCTAAAATTTAATTGTAAGTTTTTCTAAAATCAACAAAAATACTTGCTAAAAAAGTGTAGACTCACATTTTTGGATTTTTTTTTTGCCTACTAATTCTTAGCACATTTTTTGCTGATTTAAGCACATTAATTTATTACTTTCCATTAACTAAAATTTTGCTTAAATATAACTAAATTTTTGTAGATTTTAGATTTGTTTTTGCTAATCTTATCTTTAGATTAGATTATAGTGGCACTATGCACCGCGACCAGAAATTGGTATTTTGTGCTGCCAGCGAATACACCCTATAGGTTCAGGCTCCCTACGAAGCCAATTATCCTACCAGGTGAACAGTTCCAAACGTCCGATGGCTTCACTATTCGATCACCAAAATAACGCACCCTCCTGTCGGAGAGCCTCGGACATTTGCAGAGAACATGCTCAGAGGTCTCGGGTTCCAATTCACAAACCTGCACGTATCCGTAGAGGATCGTCCCATCTTGTACAATTGATACCTAAGGCCACAGTGTCCTGTGAGGTAATCCGTTACGGTCCTTAGTTCGCCCCTCGTCATAGACAAGAGTTTCCGCGACCTCTCCCCAGAGGGAGATATAAACAGCCTCGCCTGTCGCTGCCCAGGCGATCTGGCCCAATAGGCCCCAAACTCCGACTCCCTCCATCTTCTGAGCTTCTCTCTGACATACCCATTGGGTACGCCACAGAAGGGTTCCGGGCCAATGAATTGTCGACGAGCTCCGCAGTTGGCTAAACAGTCAGCCCGTTCGTTGCCCTCATGCCCCTCATGGCCTGGAACCCAGCCCAGTGTCAAGGAGTTGTTAAGTCCTAGACGATTTAGAGAGTCGATACATTCCTTAACCAGACCAGACGACACATCTTGAGCCCTAAAGGCACCAAGTGCCGCTTGGCTGTCAGATAGAATGTAGATCGTGGCCCCCCGTGTCCTCCTCCGCAGACACTCTTCCACACAGATACAGATAGCGAAGACCTCAGCCTGAAAAACGGAGGGATATTTGCCCATGGGCAGAGCACGCTGAAATCCGGGTCCGACGACACCCGCCCCCCGTATCCATGTTCGACTGTTTCGAGCCATCCGTGAACCAGACCTGTGCACCAACCTCCGGTACCCAAGATCCATTCAACCACATGCTCCTGTCGAAAATCACAACAACAAAGTGCCTAACAAATACTTGCACAGGCAGTATCTTGTCACTGACCCTAATAACCGGGTCATCAGCGAACATTTTCGCAATCTCAAGATGCCCCTTCAGATCCCCACTCCTCATGCTGCCAATCTCCCGCAGCCTTAGGGATCCCATGCACGCGTTCTCCTTTACAGAAATATGCAAAGGAGGAATACCCAGCATGACTCCAATGTCATCAGTCGGACATGATTTTGAGGCACCAGTGATACCAATACATGCCAGTCGATAAATCCTCTTAAGAGTCATCTGAGCCCCGAGTTGTTCAACCTTTGTCCACCACGCCAAAGAGGCGTATGTGACCATCGGTTTCACAATGGTGTTAAAAGACCAGTAGACCATTTGAGGTCTAAGGCCCCAGGTCTTGCCAAAGAGCCTCTGGCAGGCAAACATTGCCCTAGTGGCCCTTTTAGAGATCATATCAAGGTGCTCATTCCAATTCATTCCAATTCTTATCTTACTAATATTTAGCAAGCAAATCTGCAAATTTCAGCAGTTTTTTCTAAAACATCACTTAGAACAAATTTTTATTAGTTTTAGCAAAAATGTTTACTAGTTATATTGTTGATTTATATTTATATTTATTTTATTAATTAATAATCATATAATTACAAATTATATACTATTACCCTAACCGAGCACTAGCTATATGGCCTTCGGCGCGTTGTAGCGAAAACATACCAGTGCCTCTGGTGGGAATCGAACCCACGACCCCAGCACTGATAAGCCAGCACGCTACCAACTAGCCTACCAGGGCGCAATTGTTGATTTAGTTTATTAAGTACGTACTTGAAACTCGTTTTTATTTTTTCTGTGTATTCTACACAATTAAAGTTCAATGTATTTGAAAACCATTTGTATAACTAAGATCCGTTAATTGTTAAAAAGTTCTTTATCGATCATCTTAAAGTTAACATCTCGCTAAGTTTAATAATGAATTTTCTCTTCATGTCTAAATCCAACTACATAGTTTCATTGATTAGTTAGATACATAGTACATAGTATATATTATCTCGAATACATATTTCATTCATCATATGACCCTAATACAATGACTTTTATTTAGTTGCAAGTATTATGGTTTTGTTTTTAGCATTACATTGCATTTTTGTCTGTCTGTCTGTCTATGAATCTTTCCGTCTTATGTTTTATGTTGCTTCATGTTTAAAAGGTGTGTGGTGATTTGTTGCGATCATTTATTACATCTTCTCTAGGTTGGTTTCACATGGTATAAGATCAGATGTATCATACTATGATGAACATAGTGATTTAAGAGTGTAATTGCAATTTTAGCGATAGGCGATGGCGACATGCAAATTTAAGATTTATCAAATTTCTAAAAGTTGAAAAGATGTATAGTTTTAAAATTCGTTGTATGTCAACAAACCGATGGGAAAATTAATACAAACAACATAATGACTGGTTTGTTTGTAAAACACGGACTTGTCACTTTTATATGTCACATATAAATTGAAAAGTGACCCATAGTGCCTTTATTACCTAGCTATTTCTCTAAAGAGACTTCGGTGATATGTTTTAAAATTTTTCTGCAATATGTCTTACACTCAAAAAAATAAGTTAGTAGAAAAGTTAGTAAAACATCTTGTAAATCAGGTATATTATTTTTCAGCTAATTTTTTGCTAAAATTTTGTTTTAAATTAAAATTTTAGTTATACTTATTCAGCACTTAACTGTTTTGAACTAATGTTTTACTAAAATTTTACTAATGTTTTACTAATTTATTTTGCTAAAAAAATTGTGTTGATTAGCACATCAATAGTGTGAACGACAACCAGACTGAAAGATTTACGCAAAATGAATTAGATGTTGCGACATGTCACGATGTAGTAGTGACGAGGAAAACTATACTAAAAAGTACAACTCTAGTAAGACATAATATAAAAAAATCAACCATGGAAGATTTTTGTATCTGTTTTTCATACATAAAACAATATTGTGGACTAAAACAATTTAAATTTTGCGTCGTCGCCGGCTTGTGAAAGTAATTGTCTATTAATTAATTTATTAAAAGACAAAATAAAATATTTAAATTTAATAAGAATTAAATGTGTATTTGTAAACTAAATGTTTATATATATTAATAATCTTGTGTGGTCAAATTGCAAACAAATATGCAATAGGTAGACAGACTAAAGCGAAAGACAAACCAATACATCTTAGGTAGATTTTTCTGTTTCCTTTTTCTTATTGCAAAAAAGGGTTATATATGTTATATTTTGTTATTTTTTCGTTTCGTTTCTATAATTCTCTGTGGCATTTGCGTTCCTTTAAAAGATAGCATCATTTAGACAATAATTGATGTAAGTAGTTTAAAGATAATTTCGTTTATGTTATATATAATTATTTCTATTAAATTAACTAAAGAATCATTTTTCTACAAATTTTTTGAGTTTTTTTCAGACTACTAATACTCAGAAAAAAATATTAATTTTTAGCAACGTTTTTTTAATTTCTAATCTACTAAGTGTTAGCAAAACTTTTGCTGAATCTACTAATTTTGTTGCTAAAAATCAGCTCGCTGATTTTCAGCAAAAGATTATGCAATTTTTTTGCAAGCACCCTCCTGACTAAAATTTTGCTGACTCAGCAAAATATTTTGCTGAATTTACTAACTTTTTTATTTGAGTGTACTCTAATAAAAAAAAATTGCTAAAACGACTACAAATTATTTGAAAATTACGTTGCTGGAAAAATTGCTAAAATAAGCTGTTTTTTTTTTTTGATAAAAATTAGTAGGGTAAGAAAAGAAAAAATAAATCTGTTGCATCTACAAAAATTTGTTATATTTGACCTAAATTTTAGTTACTTGAAAGTAGCAAGTAAAAAAATCAAAAAATTTACTAACTACACTCTAATAAAAAAGTCTGTAAAACTTACAGAAAAATTGAAGTTTTACAGAAAAATTTGCTCTTTTTAGGCCAGCAGACCGTTTAGGTAATTTTCGCGAAACATACATATATGTACATAAGTATTAGTAAAGTGGCAGTAGTAGGAAAAATTAGTAAACGTTGCTAAAATTTAGTAAAATTTTTGGAAACCCTTAATGGAAATTAATTTGCTAAAATCAGCCAATTTTTTTTTACTAAAAATTAATCATTTTTTTAATTGAAATTTAATTTTATTATATTGTTTGGCATTTTTATATTTTAAAATCTAAAAAGTTCATCTCGACCTGGATAAAGTGAGGACTGAGTTTTTTTTGATGTTAACTAGAACATCAGCAATATTAACGTTTTTAAAATCAAAGAAATTCGGTATAAACGACTTAAATTTTCTGTAAATAAATTGAATATTCAGGACATTGATTTTTTTAATGTCAAGAGAAATTGCCATATTACTCCGGTCTTTTCGTAAAGTAAATTATTGTAATGTTAATTGAAGTTGTAAATCCGTAAATATTAATTTTCTGATATTTGTCCAAAGAGAAGTACACACAAAAAAAGGAGTCCGTAAAGTTAGCAAAAAAGTTAGTGGAGTCAGAAAATTTTTGCCGATAGGATCGTTGCAGAAAAATTGGCTAATATGTACAAAGGTATTTTGCTGAACATCAGTGAGCTGATTTTCAGCAAAAAAATTAGTAAATTCGACAAAATTTTTTGCTGACACTAAATGTAATGCAAATTAAAACCGACTTGTTGAAATTAACAAAAATTTTTTGCTCGAGCTTAGTATATTGAAAAAAAAAACTGAAAAACTTGCTATAAAATGCTTACTTAAGTTATTTGTGATTATTTTAAATATATATAAAAATATCAGGACATCCATAACATAATGCAATTAAATAAAAAATCTGGAAATAAACAAATATTCTGAATTACTTACATGTTTGTATATACACTCAAACAAATAAGTTAGTTCAAAAGTTAATAAAACGTCTTGTAAATCAGGTATACTATTTGTTAGCAAAATTTTTTGCTAAAATTCTGTTTTAAGCTAAAATTTTTGTTATATTTATTCAGCACTTAACTGTTTTGAACTAATGTTTTACTAATATTATACTAACGTTTTGCTAATTTATTTTGCTAAAAAAAAAATTGCTGATAAGCACATCAATAGCGTAGACAACAACCAGATTGAAAAATAAACGCAGAATGAAGTAGATGTCGCGGCTTGTC
This sequence comes from Delia radicum, assembly GCA_021234595.1. NCBI lineage: Eukaryota > Metazoa > Arthropoda > Insecta > Diptera > Anthomyiidae > Delia > Delia radicum. The sequence continues at coordinate 51,522,642 of CM037853.1, forward strand.
AAGATGTAGTAGAGAAGAGGAAAATGATACTAAAAAGTACAACTCTAATAAGACATATAAAAAAATCAACCATGGAAGATTTTTGTATCTGTATTTCATACATAAAACATAATTGTGGATTGTGTTTAAACAACTTAAATATTGCGTTGTCACCGGCTTGTGAAAATAATTGTCTATTAATTAAATAATAGACAAAATAAAATATTTAAATTAAATAAAGATTAAATATGTATTTCTAAACTAAATGTTTATAGATATTAATAATCTAGTGTGGTCAAATTGCAAACAGCCTGTCTACCTAAAAATAAAAAGACAAAGATTTTATGTTTCCTTTTTCTTATTGCCATAAAAGGTTGTATATTTTGTTATATTTTCGTTTGGTTTCTATAATTCTCTGCGGCATTTGTGTTCCTTAAAAAGATAGCATCATTTAGACAACCATTGATGTAAGTAGTTGGAAGATAATTTTGTTTATATTATATATGGCTATTTCTAGGGTTTTTTAATTTCTAATTCACTTAGTGTTAGCAAAATGTTTGCTGAATCTACTAATTTTGTTGCTAAAATCTGACATTAGCAATTTTTTTGCAAGCACCCTCCTGACTAAAATTTTGCTGACTTTACTAACTTTTTTATTTGAATGTATATGTCTTTTACATTTTTCAAATGAAAATAGTTTTAAAATACATAAAAGGAAATATTCAAGAAATCGCTAAATATCATAAAAATTCTTTATCTTTTAAAAACAACTACCTGAGACTAGAATTTATTTCTTTTTTACAGTCGGACCAAAGCGTATTTTATATTTTATTTTTGCCTGCATCCTCCATTTATCAAAATATTTGTTTGTACATTCATCAGCACCAAAGCGTATTTTATTTTTGCTTGCATTTTAAATTTTTAATTTATAAAAATATTCATTTAGTAACTTTTTTTTAAATTAGTTTATTTTATTTATTTATTGTTTTATTTATATTGTTTTAACATTCACAGTTTTTATGTGCACAGGCGTGTCTTTTTAGTATTAGTATGTGTAGTATACAGAAGAAAAAATTAAATGAACGAAATCAATCTCGCTTGCAATTTGTGTAAGTCTTATAATGGTTGTGTTCGTTCATTTCGTGCTATTAATGTGTTTATCAGCACAATTTTGATAGCAACGTAAATTAGTTAAACATTAGTTAAAAATTAGGTTTTTGGTAAAAGCGCTTAACTAAAATTTTAGCTTAAAACGCAAGACCAGCAAAAAATTGCTGAAAGTTAGTTAAATATTTTAAATTGACGTTTAACTACGTTTAACTAAAGTGTCAAGTGGTAGTATTAGCAATTTTTCTGCGAGAATCCTGAAAAAAAATGTTGCTGACTTTACAGACATTTTTTTGAGTGTATCCAAAAAAAAAACCTTTAATAAATTTAAATTTTTAAAGCTTTTTTTGAATGCGAATTAAAATCTGCCCTTCTGAAATGAGGAATCTACAATTTTTTGCTAGAATTTTTGTTGATTTTACCAATATTTCCAATTAACTTAAATTCAACTCTAATATAGATATCTTAAATTTTGTAAAGTTAATTTAATTTTTTCTGGTCTTATTTTACTAATATTTAGTTAATTTTTTTTGTCATGATATTGATATTATATCCGATAAGAACAGCAAAAATAAAACTGTTAAATTTACAAAATTCTAGTTATATTCAAGTTAAGTTTTAGTTATTTGAAAATAGCTAATTACCTTGCTAATATATATCAGCAAAATAGTTGTAGACAAAAAACAGAACACAAAAGCGGCAATATCAGCAAAATATTTGCTATATTTACCTTTAATTGCTATCTTTATATTTTTATTCGCAGAAAAAAATCTAAAAAACCTTTGAAAATTACACATATTTTCTGTTTTTATCTGTTAATATGAAGCAAATTTTTTGCTGGTTTTATCAGATTTATTAGTACCTTTTACTTAACTAAAATTTAACTCAAATATAATTAAAGTTTTGTAGATATAACAGGTTGTATTTTTGTCATTCTTATGTTGCTAATAATTAGCAACGAAAATCTCCTAATTTCAGCAGTTTTTCTTGCAATTGTTTTTTGAAAAATTTTCTTAGTAGTTTTAGCTAAAAGTTGTATTTATCCATTTAATAATGATACTTTCTTTTTTTGCAAAGATATTGTTTACTGTCGCCTGCCTTTTTAATTGTGGCTAATAACTTTTTTAGTTGTATGTATATTAGGGTGGGGCGATTAGTATGGAAGGTAAACATTCTTAATGGGCGCTTCGCGTTTCTGATTCTTGGGATTGTACTGAGCAAAAAAGTCCACTAGACCATACGTCTACGGTGAAAATCTAGCTTCCAGATTTTGACTTGACGGCAAAAAAGCCCTATTTTGAAATTAAAAATTAACCCCTTAAACCCCACCCACAAATATGATTGAGGCATTAACCGGCTAGAAAATCTTCCAAAGAAGAGATTGATACCATAATCTTGGATAAGCTCCTCCTACTTCCTGAGATATGTCCATCCCACACATTGTTACTTTCACAAAATACGGCAAAAAAAAAGCCCTATTTTGAAATTAAAAATTAACCCCTTAAACCCCACCCACAAATATGATTGATGCATTGATCTGCTAGAGAATCTTCCAAAGAAGAGATTGATACCATAATCTTGGATAAGCTCCTCCTACTTCCTGAGATATGTCCATCCCACACATTGTTACTTTCACAAAATACGGCAAAAAAAGCCCTATTTTGAAATTAAAAATTAACCTCTTAAACCCCACCCACAATATGATTAATGCATTAATATGCTAGAGAACCTTCCAAAGAAGAGATTGATACCATAATCTTGGATAAGTTTCTCATATTTCCTAAGATATGTCCATCCCACACATTGTTACTTTCACAAAATACGTCTAAAAAGTCAAAATCTGGAAGCTTTTTTGCTCAGTACAATGCCAAGAATCAGAAACGCGAAGCGCCCATTAAGATGTTCAAGTCGCCCCACCCTAATGTATATGGCGCAAATAATTTAATTGTGCATTGGATGCTGTATAAATTATTATTCATCAATTGTTGTAGTTTATTTCAAACAAATTGCAGTTTATTTTGGTTTATAATTTCCAAAATCATGATGACATACATAATTTCAATTATGTTAATAACTATAATTCAGGGATGGCAGGCAATACCGCTAAAATACTGTGATCGATTCAAAACCGTTTCAACTGACTATCGTTATCCCTAAAATACTGTTACAAAAATAATTGAAATACCGTTATCCGTAAAATACCGTTACCGATATAACTGAAATACCATTATCGCTAAAATACCGTTATCAAATAAATGTAAATAGCGTTATTCTTAAAATACCTTTACCGAAATAATCTGATAAAATCAGAAAAATAATCGCTGTAAATAGATACCAAAGCTTGATCATAAACTAGTTAGTGATTAGAATTTGGGCATAATGGAGCTAAAATTATCGATGTGCATGTGAATAACTAAAATAACGTTATCCATAAAATACCGTTACCGAAACAACTGAAACCCCATTATTCCTAATAGTATAACGTTACCGAAATATTTAAAATAAGGTTAACGCTAAAATATCGATACCAAAATAAGTAAAATACCGTTAACGCTAAAACCCCGCTACCGAATTAACTGAAATATGCTTACCCCTAAAATACCGTTACCGAAATAAACGAAAATGGGGTTACCCTTACCGATACCCGCATCGAATCGGTTACCATCCATGCTATAATTATATAGTTTCAATTTTAAATCTCTATTCTTTATTGCACATTTCAAAATTGCTTCTGGCTAATTTATAAACGTATATCATGCATAAAATTTATGATGAATTTAGGCATATTCTTGAAGTGATTTTTCAACTCTCGAAAATTAATTTCAAACTTAGAAATAGTTTTTTTGTTAAGAAAACCGAAATTCAATTGTCACTATAAAATTACTAATGGCTCAACGAATTTTCTTTTTTACAACCGAAAAATTCGGTGATTAAAACCGAATCATTCGAGTGTACACTAATAGAAAAACAGTACTAAAAATGTTTGTTAAAACTACTGAATATTAGTTGAAAATGACTTTGCAAAAAAACTGCTGATTTTGCTTGCTAAATATTAGGAAGTTAAGTATAGCAAAAATTACTCTGTAAAATTTGAGCTAAATTTTAGTTAATTTAAAGCTACGAATTATTCTGCTGAAATGAGCAAAATAAATATTAGTAGACACAAAAAAATCCCAAAACAATGTTTTTTCATTTTTAAATCTTTTTTAATTTTTTTTTCATGCAAATAAAATTTGAGCTACTCAGTTTTTATTACTATGTAATACTGTTATTTGGCCTTGTGGGCTTTAGTATTATAGATGAATTATAAATAAATAAAAATAAAAATAAATAGCGCCCTACAAGTTTTTTTTTTAGCAAATATTTTTGTTGATTTTAATAATAGAGTGCCTCTAAAAAAAAGGTATGAAGCACCCCCAGGAATATGAAGATTGACATGTTTTATGATGATGGACTTGTTATAGCAATAAGATCCCGCAAGCTAAACCGTTTTTAAAAAACCTTACAAAAAAAAAAACAAATTTTTTATAATTTAAAAATTAGTTACTGCAACTTTTCTCAAAAATGTTGTCAAATATAAGAAATATTAAAATATTCTATCGTTCTGCAATAACAAATTATAAAAACCAGACTTTCGGCTCGAGATAATATTTTTATGTAATTTTGTTGATGTGTTTCAATGCGATTTTTATAAAAAATTTTAAAAATTTACCATTTTCAACCTTTTTTAATTTTAAATACATCGTTGGAATGGTTTCGAAATACGCTAATAAGTTTGATAACTGTTTAAAAACCCTTACTTGCGATGTAATATTTATTTGTCATTCACTGTGTATGCATAAATTCATTTTTTAATACAAGCATTACTATATTTTTTGTTTAATAACACCATACATGGGAATTTTTCATTGCCTTTGAAATGTCATTACCATTAGTTGATACTAATGAAAATGAAAAAAAAATCATTACCATTTAATGATAATGAAATCATACTAATGCATAATAAAACTAATTATAATTGATAAAAAAAAATCATTTGTTTACAAAATAAAATCGTGTGTTGGAAACAGGGTTGAAACGTAAAAATACATAATTTTTTTTGTTAAGATGTTTTTGTATTGGAACGAACTTTATGGGAAAGGATAATGTGTGGAATTTAAAGACTAAACATGAAGAACGATATGGAATTTAACGGCGGACGTGTGGAATTTGATCATTAGTCACAGCCAGTGTTGCCATATAGCCAGTTTTAACTGTTTTCCAGTTTTTAGGGTGATAACAGTTTTCTAGTTTTCTCATGAAAAAAACAGTTTTTTTGTATAGCATGCAGTTCTGACAGTTTTCCATATTATTTTCTATTAATTTTGTTTCATTTACTAAAAACTTTCCATGTATAAAAACTTACCTCCAAAAATAAAAATGATTGCTAAAGTACAATATAAAGACGTCAATTAGGTATCCCACAATTGGCATTTAAAAGCGCTTGCTTTTTAAAGCTACTTTTTCCTGGGTTCGCCGTATAAATATTATAAAATTTAAATATATTTTTTATCTAAAGGTACGTTCAGATCAGTCAAATATTTGACAAAAAACATGAAATATTTCTTTGCCGTAATCTGAACACAAAATATTTTGTGTGTCAAACAGCAAATCAGCTGATTTTGGTCAAACAAAATTATTTGCATTCAAATAAATATTTGACAAACTTAACCATAGTGTGAACACTAGTTATGAAACATTTTCTTCTGATTTGAGCAAATATATATTTAATATATATTAATATATATTAATATTAATATATATAAATATATATAAGATCAAATAAATATATTTATTTGATCTTACAAAAAAAATGTAAGAACAAACAATGGCAAATAAATCGTCAATTATAATTTTTTTTAATAAATATATTAATAAAAGGCTTTATAAAAAAAACTGAAATGTAAATAGATATTAAAAAGCGAAATTTGATGATACAATATTTTGAGAAATTTTGTTTAATACAATATTGTTAAATGGAAAAATGTGGAATGAAACGGGGAACTATTGGAATCGGAGCACTGTACACAATTGTGTTGTCGTACGTGAAAATAAAAATGTAATCACTCCGATAACAGAATGGAACATTGGTCCAAAATGGAACGATATGGAATGAAACGGGGAATGATTGGAATCGGAACACTGTACACATTTGTATTGTCTGTGGAGAGTGGTATGTTAAGGTTTGCAAAAATGTTGTCCGTTTTGCGATATCATGCTTAGTTTTCGAGATACAAGCCATTTTACAAAATGGCGATATTTTAAAATGTCCAGTATCTCCAAAACTAAGCGAGATAAACCAAAACGGTCAAAATTTTTGCTCCACAGGAGTATTAATGTACCCTTATAACACAAATAGGCTAGGTCCGAGAGAGATACCGAGTGATCAATTTTTTAAAAAACAGTTAGTTTTTCGAGTAAATAAATCTGTTTTTTACACTTTGATTAAATAAATATTTAATACAAATATTTGTTTCAATCTGAACGCTCAAAAAATATTTTTTCGTTTATTTTATTTGACACCATTTGAGAGCTGTTTTGAACAAACAAAAACCATCAAATATTTGATCATAGTTTGAACATAAAATAAAATAATTTTTTATTTGACGCAATTGGAAGCAAATATGTGAACAAATATTTGTTCAAATATTTGATTAATGTGAACGTACCTTAAATTTTGGAGATATAGACGACTTTGTTTCATTAAAAGTTTTTTTTGTATTTATTAGGTTTGAAGTGAAAACAAAATAAATTTTAGCATATTTTCGATTTTATTTATTTGAAACACTGACTGATGTTGCGATCGGGCAGTTTTTTTTATAAAATATTTTTTAATTTTTAATATTTTTTAACACAAAAATAAAGAGCTAAATTTGCTAATCAAATTTCTTATATAAAAGTTTTGTTTAATTTATAATTTTAGGAAGTGTCTGATAGAAAAGCACAAAATTGTTTTATTTTTAAATAAAAATTTGATAACGTTGAATAACAATTTCTTACATATTTTTAATTAATGATTGTTATTAAGATCTTTAATTATTTTAAGTTTCTTCAATATGTAAATTTTTTTAAAGCAATACTTGAGATCCAAGTTAAACGAAGTACATACGAAAAAATATTTATTTTTCACCAATCAAATTTTTCTTTATATACATATGAAGGGCTTACTATAAAAACTTGATAAGCTACATTTATACCCTGTTTTTAGATGACGTTTTTCTTCATACGAACGAAAAAACAATAACAAAATACATGCAATGCAAAAACAAAATACATGTAGTCACTCATTCGTGTAGGGGCGAACGTCTTGTAAAAACAAGTGTTTATTAATAAAATATAATAATAATAAAATCTTTAAAAACGTTATTTTAGTTTTTTCTGATTTTGTGAGATTATTTCGATAACGGAATTTTAAAAATAACGCTACTTAAAGTATTTCGGTAACGGGACTTTTGCAATAAAGTAGCTTTTTCCTATAGTTGAAGCGCTTCTAGTTGGATCTGATGGAACTAAATGTTTGGTGTACAAAAATAATGTATATAAAAATGATTGCATATTTTAAGGAGTAAACACAACCATTTTATGAAAATTTCATTTACTTAATGAATTTTTCATTAATTTAATGAAAAAAATCATTAATTCAATGAATCAAACTAAATGAAAAACATTCATTAATAGTACGAATGAAAATTCTATCAGTGTAGCTTTTTCTGCTACTATTACCGATTCATTTCGATTAGTGTACACAAATTTAAATAAGCATGAAACTAACTTCTTTTAGAGTTTAAATTGTGACTACTTTTAAATACTGTTTATTCCTGCAATGAATCTAGAACTACCTTCAGTTCTTTTTTGCCTGAAAACAAATATTATCTATTGTTTATTGTAGGGTGATCTTATTGAACTCGTGATATATATATATTTTTTTTTTTGCCACAAAGCATTTAGAAAATGTTAAACTAGGTTTTTTTTTTCAATTAGCACTTTATTTATTTATATACAAAACTACTAAAATTGTAATTGTAATCAACAGGGACAGGAACTTCATGCACTAAAATAGTGTGTTTTAAGCGCCTATAATATACATTAAAAATTTTAAAATATGCCCTTAAAACTTAAAAAATATGCACGTATTTTTTCCTAATTTTACTAAAAACAAAAACAAAACATAAAAAAACAATAAAGGATTAATTCAGAGTCAGTTAACTAAAGAGGATCCACGCAGCACAAGTCCTTTTACATTTTATATGTAAAGTGGGATTAAAGAAAAGCAATTTTTAAGATTTTTAAATACGTATTTTTCAATATAAATAATTAAAATGTTGTGTTAATTCTGCAAAACGTATGCAGAGAAAATATTAAGCAACACAACTTATTTTTAAAATTAAATTAAAATTGCTTAAAAACATAAAAAAAATAATTTTAAGTGCCTCTATGCACGTTTTTTTTTTTTGTTATTTTACTTCGAAACTTTCAAAATCTCAGTTCATCTTCTTAAAAGCTGAGTACGTGGTGAAATTTTAAAAGTATTTTTCTTTACGAACAACTAAGAAATATGCAATAAAAATATACATTTAATGCAAAATAAGTAAAAATATGCAATAAAAGTATGCATTTAAAGCAAAATAATTAAAAATATGCAATAAAAATATGCATTTAAAGAAAAATAAGTAAAAATATGCAATAAAAATATGCCTTTAAATCAAAATATGCAAAAATATATGCATTTATAACAAAATATGCAAAAATATTTACTAACAAATCGACTTCATTTTAACGAAACTTCTTAGTTCGCAATAAAGTAGCTTTTTCCAATAGTTGAAGCGCTTCCAGTTGAAAGCTGATGGAACTAAATGTTTGGTGTACAATAGGGCGGGTCGATTTAAAAATCGTTCAACGTACAAGAAAAATCGTATTCTAGGGATCAAAATAAGAAAGTTTGCCGAAAGAACCATACCTCTAAAACGAATGCTGATGTCCCGACTTTTGACCCGTAGGGTCAAATTTTGAAAAATCCCACTTTGACCCATTTAGAGTGCCCCAAGCGAATCCAACCCAATCGAATATAATTTATACATTCATCCGCTAGAGCGTCTTCCGGAGAAGAAATAGAGACCCTAATCTTGGAAAGATTCCTCCTACTTTCTGAAATATCTCTATCCCGAGATTTGTACATTTTGCTATAAAAACACGGCTAAAAAGGCCCTCTTTCAACTTAAATTTTAACCCCTTAACGGTCACCTAGAATGATGATTTATGCATTAATCTGCTAGCGCGTCGCCCGGAGAAGAAGTAGCTCCCATAATCTTGGACAGATTCCTCCTACTTTCTGAAATATCAAAGTGGGCTTTGTACCTGCTTTCAGATTCAAGGAAAAAAACATGCATTTGCACGATCTTCCGGTCCCTGGTAAACAAACAACAATACAATATGTAAAAGCAAAAATATTTGTACTACAAAAATAAAATGGATCAGATAGAACTATAGAATAAAAATGAAATTCAATTGAAATATGCATTAAAGCAATATGGCCAATGCAGCTGTTTTCTTAATAAAATTTGGGTTGTACTTTTTTATTAATTAATTGCTATAGAAAATTTCTATCAAAATGATTTCCAAAATTTTATATATCCGCTTTTCACGATTTTTGAGATTTTTTTAAAACATTTAACATTTTTTTTTATAAAAAAATTAAATGTATTTGGAGATCACAAAATGTTTGCAAATAATTCGGGTCATTTCTTACTTATAGGTCTGGCGTAAGTGACTTAATATCGGGCTTAAGTTTTGATGTTGATCCTCCCAAACACCCCGGGGCGTTATTATGACCTCCCAAAACAGGGCACCTTTTAAATAAAAACTTTTAAGTGCTCGCAATTTTTTTGTTTCTAATCTGATTTTCAAAAACATATTAACATATTTATAATTTGCTATTAGATACTAACAAAAAAACCTGCTTACTTGTCTGGGTTATCTCCTATAGTTCCCGAGATATTCCCATTTGAAAATGAGAAATTAAAAATTTGGTCCGACACAGGTCCAGTTTTTTATGAATAGTTTAACTAAATCGAGTACAATTTTTCTTATAAATATTAGTTATTTAACTAAAAGAATTCTTGATTAAATAAAAAAAAATTACTTCAATATCTTGTTCTACTCAAAAACTATATTCGCTTAAAGAACGATTTTGCTAAAGCACCAACAGGTAATATAAATAAATATTTTCTTTCAAACTTTGATTTGTTTTCCTTGGAATTTTTAATGTTGCCTATTTTGTTCAAGTTTAGCGATTTTTTATTGTAGCTATTCTTTTCAATTTAAGTAATTTCATTAAATTTTTGGCGATTTATGTAATTTTAATTAAAGTGTTAATAGTATCTACTAATTTATCTTTTAAAATTAGAAACAATATTCAATCGCGTGCCGCACTCCGAATTCGATAACTTTTTTTACGTATTAATGGAATAAATCTATCTACACTCTAACAAATTTTTATTTAAATTTACCCTATTTATAGTAGGTAACTTTTTACCTATTATAATGTCTGAAGCCACACATCTTCACACAAATTTTTAATAAATTTTAGCATTTGGAAAATTGCACCAAAATACATGTGAACGTCGAAAAGTTATAGAATGCTTTCGCAATCAAAAATTATCAAAAAACCAAACACTTTTATTGCTAACGACTTCAGTCGTAAATCATTTATGGAATGAAAGTAATCTTTCAAAAAATAGGGGTAGATTTGAGGTTTAATAAAATTTAAACGTTCTATTAAGCGGCATTTTTTTTTGTATTAAAAAACATTTTTTTTCCAAAAATTTCAATTTATTGTTCAGATTATTGTAGTATAAGGTCTAAAAGTTATTTGGTTCAAATTTGAGAAACATCGGATAGCTTTAACCCGTGGCGCTCCGCTACCAAAGTTTTAGACTTTTGGAAAATTTTCTTAAATTGCTTTAATAAAAATATGACTTGCGACACATAATTTTTTAATAATTTTTAGCATGCTGAACACGAATATTTTAAAATTTTTGAATTCGGGTTTCGAGTTGTTGCGATTTGATTTTCACTAAAAATGGGATATTTTTCCTCTTTTCTAGAAATTTTTTAGAATTCTAGTTCAGAATTTTTTCTTTTTTGAACTAAAATACTACACAAAATATGCTTTTATTTAATCATAATTATGCCTGAAATTAGAGATTATGTAGTACAAAATATATTTTTTAAAATAATTTAAAATTTTTTATCTATATATCAGAGGTTTTGTGCGCAGGGTTAAGTAATCCCCTTTTTCTTAAATTTCGCACCACAAAACTATTGGACCTAGTGCTAATACAATCATAGCATTAATAAATGAAAATCAAAAGTTAAAGTTAATGTTCCTTCAATAATCATGTGTATAGAATTGAAAAGCATAACAATTTTACTATGTGAGTTTTTCCGAGATATTTGTAGGTAAATTTTCAAGTTATTCTTCAACCAATATTGACATAATTATGCTCAATGAAATGTAGTTTTGTCTGTATTCCTAGTGCAAAAATAAAATTTTTTTGAATAATTTAAAAAAAAAATGTAGAATAGAGGAAAAAAACTGCATTTTTAGTAAAAATCAAGTTGCAATATCTCGAAACCCGTTAGTCCGATTTAAAATATTCGTGATTAACATGCCAAAACTAATTAAAAATGATGTGTCGTAAGACATATTTTTATTAAAGCAGTTTAAGAAAAATTTTCAAAAATCGAAATATATGTTTTCGGGGACTCCAGGCATTAATGCTATTCGATTTTTCTCAAATTTGCACCACCTAACATTTAGGACTAATTTCACAATGATCGCAACACTAATTGATAAAAATCGAAAGTTGAAAAAGAAATACCGCTCCTATGTTGATATATTATTTTTTTATACCTTATTTATGAGTACAAATAGTGAAAAAATAGAAGTCCATTCACGAAAACAAAAGATACGCGCCTGCAAACATTTTTTTTTTTTTCCAAAAATGGGGTACTTTGGCGCTATGTGGTGCATCCTGCGTTTTTTCAGCATGACCTTGGGGATATTTTTGTGTAAGCCGTGAGCCTTCTGAGTTATCTCCTATTATTAAGATCGAACCAGCAGCTTAGACGTAATTAATTTTTATGTAATAGATTGGTAGTTTCCCACTTAGCGAATAACTGACATGCAGTTACGGTCAAAATATTCTGAGTGTATTTTAAAAAGCTTTTTAGTTCTTAAAACTAGTATAAAATAAATTACCATTTGAGTTCAAGTTTTTAGTACTATATATAACAAATTGAAAAAGTAAAGTTTAAGATCCTTGTTGGAAAACGCCTAAACGCGCGTAAAGTTTTAGCAACACTGCACTATGGTTTCACTATGGACAAAATTACATTTTCTCACATTGACTTTTCGTTTCTTTGTTGTTGCAATCTAATTATGAACACTTCAAAACAACAGAAAATTGATTTTGTTTTTGTAAATACTCATTTAACGTTATAATACAATAAACTGAAGTTGAAGTTTATAATTAAATCTAAGAAAAGAATAAAAAACACATGTTTTTGCTTTTTATTTCTAAATGTAAAAAGTTTCTATTAATATTTAATATGGAAAAAAATCTAAATACAAGGTGGCGCAAAAATAACCTTCCGACATTGCTGGCCAGTGCAAATCGTCAAAACGGGAGATTAGGCGCCCGGGAAATGCATCCTTCAGCATATCGGTTGTGGCAAGTGCAGTGCGTGCCGTTGCACCGTCCTGTTGGAACCACATGTTTTTCAATCCCAATTCATCAAGTTGCGGCAAAAAGAACTCGTTGATCATTGCTCTGTAGCGCTCACCATTCACAGTAACTGTTTGGCCCGCGACGTCTTCGAAGAAAAAAGGTCCGATGACTCCTCCAGCGAAAACAGCACACCATACAGTGACTTTGAGCGGGTGTAATGGCTCTTCGTGGGTTACACGCGGATTTTCAGTGCCCCAGAAGCGTAAATTTTGCTTATTTACGTACCCGCTAAGATGGAAATGGGCCTCATCACTCATAATTATTTTTGATGAAAAATCATCTTCCTCTTGGTGGTGATTAAGGATGGCTTGAGCGTATGTTACACGCGATTGGCGGTCAGCAGCTAACAGCTGATGCACCGTCTGGACTTTGTACGGAAACATCTTCAAATCTTGTACCAAAATTCGCTGTAAAGACCGTCGACTGATACCCATTTGCGTGGCACGTCGTCTGGTCGATGTCGACGGCGCTTCCATGACATCCTCGGCTATAGCAGCAATATTCTCTGCAGAACGGCTACTCCGGGGTCTGCCATGCCTGACAGCATCTCGTGTTGTGCCAGTCTCTTCGAGGCGAGCGGCTAAACGTCGCAGTGTTTCACCAGTAGGCGTTGGACGGCCAGGAAATCTGCGACGAAATTCACGTTGTGCCAAAGTCACCGACCGATTATTGGTCAAATAAATAGTCACCAATATTCCGCGTTCTGGAGCAGTGTAGCGTAACATTGTTTATTAACGTGTATTTCGCATGTGTTTACTACACAAATGTCAAAACAGAACTGACATTAGGGGCCAATCGCAAAATTTATAGCATTTTCTGATAGGAGGATTACTTTTGCGCCACCTTGTATAAATATAATAATAATTTTATATTAAAAAGTTGAAAAAAATTTGCGTCATAAAACTTTCATGCAAATCAGAAAACAAATTTTTTTGATAAAAATGTATAACTTTTGATAAGCCTACAAAAAATTGACAGAAATTGATAGTTATAAGAGCAATTAGAAAACATAATGTGATATATAGTAATCATTTTCACTTTGTCAGATTCTGCAACTTTTTGCAACTTATTTAGAAAATTAATTTTTTCAAGTGCCACCTTTTCTTTTAAAAATTCCGAATTATTTCAAATTAAGAGTAAAATGCTATAAAACATTAGGTATTTTATCGAGATTTCGGTTTAATAGATATTACCCAGCAAAAAATAGTGCTTCCAAGAAGCGCTTGTGGAAGGCCTTCTTTAAACCCGAAGCGCTTGCTGAAGGCCTTCCAGAAGGCATGATTTTTGTTCGCGATGTCCCACTTGGTAGGTCATGATAGAAGCGCTTCCGGAAGAGCTTCCAGAAGAGCTTCCCGAAGCGGTTCAAGAAAAGCTTCGAGAAGCGATTCTTCCTTCAGGGAAGCACAATATAATGCCCTCCAGAATTACTTCATAGAAGGCCTTCTTTACTGCTTCATTGCATTCATTCTTCACTGCTTATTTTCATGCCTTCTTTACTGCTTCAAAAGAATGCCTTCAGGGAAGCACAATATAATGCCTTTCAGAAGTGTTTCAAAGAAGGCCTTCTTTACTGCTTCATTGCATGTCTTCTTCTCTGCTTCTTTTCATGCCTTCTTTACTGCTTCAAAAGAATGCCTTCAGAGAAGCACAATATAATGCCTTCCAGAATTGCTTCATTGCATGCATGACGGTGAATTGCTTCTTTGAAAGCACTGAAAAGAAGTTACTGCTTACCAAATCGAAAATAGTTTTTGCTGGGTAATACACTATTCTTTAAAATAATTTCAACCCAATAAGACTGAAAACATATAAAATCAAACACTGGATTTCCTTCACCCATTCTGATTGCAACCACACAGCGTTTCAAAAAAGGACAGATATTCAAAAATTTTAAAAAAGTAGTCGTACATAATATTCCATATATTTTTCACAACTTAAGCTACGAGAGTCATTGATACATCATTTTAAAGCTACTTACATTTTGGTTTTACTAGTATGCACACATTATTCGCTTCTCCACTGCAAAATGAATTGTTTTCAAAAACCGCGGCTCAAAAAGCTGTATTTCGAAAAACTAGTTATTTAAATTATTAAAAAAATATATGTTAATTATAAATTACTTTCCTATGCCGTGTTTAAATCGCTATGTGGAGATCTTACGGTATCCAGAGTTATGAATAAAAATGTTAAAAAATTCAACTAAAAAGTCGATAACTCAGAAACATGCAGGAGTACCACATAGAGATTTGGTATAGAAGAACAATTTATAATTAACATATATTTTTTTAAAAATTTTAGAAAATCATTTTTTTTTAATACAGCGCACAGTGGGCTCGCTGGTACCCAAAGTAGCCCCTAATACATTGAAGTCGTAGTTTTAAAATATTAAATTTTTTATTGATGAGTTATTATATTTTATTATTATTATTATTATATTTTTTTTTTATTTTAGAAAACTATTTTTTTTAATACCGCGGTTTGAACCGAGGATTTTGAAAAATATGAATTTTTCCATGAAGAAGTGAATTGTTTTTTTTAAAACAGTGAAACCAAATACCTTTTAAATAAGGGACTTCTGTAGCTTAAACAGTTAAAAAGATATGGACAATTGTCTGTAACTACTTTTACAAAATTTTTATTTTTATTTTTTTCAATAAATTATTTTTTTTTTTTGTAAATCTTTTTTCTACTATATTAAACATCTTTTCCAAGATTTGTATCCACATACTTTAAAGCCCTTAAGAGCTCCACATATTAATTTGCATAGATGGGCATACTGCAGTACCAAGAAAATTTCAGTAAAAAAAATTTACTGGTTACTGCAACGAAATTTTCATTACCAGTAAACTGTTACTGATTACTGAAAGAAAATTACAGTAACCAGTAACGTTTTACTGATTACTGAAATAAAATTGCAGTACCAGTAACGTTTTACTGATTACTGAAAAAAATTGCAGTAACCAGTATTTTTTTACTGATTACTGAAAAATGCAGTAATAAATCATTTAGGCACTTAATAGCAATTAAATATACCAACTAAAAATGAGTGTTATAAAAAAATATGCCTACACGCAAAAAACAAAAAGTGTATTATTATCTAAGTACTTAGGTAAAATACAACTTGAATAGTTGTTTGGTTAGTTACACATTATCTAAATTAAAAAATTATATTTTCTTAGATAAGTTACAAAAGAAAAAACTTAGGTAACTTAACAAATTTTTAATTGCTTCAGAATGGAATGCAACAAAAACTACGGAAAGTTAACAAAAACGAAAAAATATATAAATCAATATTCATTTTTTTATTAAATCTCACAAAATACTTTTCAAGTTGTATTTCACCTAAGTAATTCGATAATAATACACTTTTTATTTTTTGTGTGTAGTTATCATTTTTAAATTTGTTTGTTTAAAATTCCCAGCAGGAGTTCAATTACAAGGCTACTTTTAGAGAGCCAAAATCGGTTTATCAAAGAATTTGCTTCTAAGATTGAAGAAGTTGAATATGTGTGCGTAACTGAGGATGTGTGGTCAGGTGGAAAAAAATCGTTTTTTGGTTACACTTGCCATTGGTTAGATGCTAAAAATTTCGAAAGGAAGTCTGTAGCACTGGCTTGTCGAAGATTTTAGGGAACCCATTCTTTTGACAATATAACGAAGATGATATGCGACATAAACAAACAATATAAACTGCCAGTTGAAAAAATTGTTTATACGATCACTGACAGTGGAATAAATAATCACATTGCCATTAAAAACGTATTTCTCAAATACAATACAGCATTACCCTCATCTGCACCTGTAGAACGATTGTTTTCATTCGCTGGGATTATGAATCGTTCCAGAAGACAAAAACTCAGCGATGTAAATTTTGAAATGCTTGTGTTGAGAAAAGCTAATAATATATAGTATCAATAAAAATAGTATGTCGGCCAATTCTTTGATATTCGAAAACTGAAAACGTTAATTTTTAAGTGGGTTCAAAAAGACTATAAATAGAAAAGTATGATTGAAATTTGAAAACCCAAAGTCAGATTTTTGACTTTTTAACAAAAAAGTAATGGTACGCTTCAATTTTTTAACAAAAATTGTGATGCAATTTAATAAATTTGTTTTGTTAACATTTTACTGATTACTGCATTTTTTCAGTAATCAGTAACAAATTACTGGTTACTGCAATTTTATTTCAGTAATCAGTAAAACATTACTGGTACTGCAATTTTATTTCAGTAATCAGTAAAACATTACTGGTACTGCAATTTTTTTCAGTACTCAGTAAAACGTTACTGGTTACTGCATCGTCTCTTTCAGTAATCAGTAACATTTTACTGATTACTGCCAATCGCAATGCAGTAAAAATATACTGCAGTGTGCCCATGTATGTTAATTTGGCAACGGCAAAGTAGAATAATTTATAATTAACATATATTTTTTTGAAAATTTTTAAAAACCCAATTTTTTGAAATACAGCGGTTTAAACCGCGGATTTTGAAAACAAGGCATTTCACCTTCAAAAAAACTATTTTTTTGCTAATTTTATTAAAAGCATTAAAAGCACGATAATTAAAAGCGCGATTACGGTGGCATTAAAATGAGTTATCAACGATTCACATACATATCTCTAACCGTTAAAAATATAAGGACGAATAAGTACGACTACTTTTGTTAATTTTTCTATTTTTTGTCATATTTAAAACGCGATATTTCCACAACCGTTAGAGCTACCAAAACTTGTACACTTACAAGTTTGTTATAATTTTTATTAAAAATAAAAATTATGTTTTTTTCGGCCTTTAATTGTGCAATGAAAATGAAAATTATTCAATTATTCTATAGATTATTTGTTAGGACAATATCCTAATGAAGAAATATAGAGTATGGCCTCGAACTTGAATAATTTTCATTTTCATTGCACAATTAAAGGTCGAAAAAAACATAATTTTTATTTTTAATAAAAATTATAACAAACTTGTATAAAAGGCAAAGTACCCGCCTAGTTTACTTAACCTGTTTTGTTTACAAACTAAACAAAATATAAAAAGGAGAGAAAAACAAAAAACGTGTATTGAATTTCCACCAGAGGTGGACCTTGCACATCAAACAAGTTTTCAATTTATTTTTTGATCAATGGTTATAATCTTTAACTTCAAACTCATATGTATATTAGTTCTCATGTAGTGAGTAAACTAGTTCATATGAATGTTTGATGTTTGGCATGGGATTGTTACCCGCTTTCAAAACGTGTTCTGATGATGGGAACCTAGAAAATTCCCGAAATAGATCTATCAACACATTCCTGAAAGGGTCAAATAATAAATTTGAAAACAAAAAACTCTATAGATTATTTGTTAGGACAATATCCTAATGAAGAAATATAGAGTATGGCCTCGAACTTGAACAATTTTCATTTTCCTTGTACACTTACCTTTCATATAAAGTTTGGTTAAAATTGCAGTGGTTAGAGGTCGAAAATTTAATATTTTTTGATGGTTTTATATGGAATGAGTCATAATGAATTCATGTAACTCAAAAAATTTTTTTTTGCAAACGTGCTTTAAAGGATTAATGTAACAAAAAATCCATGAAAAGATTACAATTTCCAAGCAAATCTTATTTCAAACCAGAAATATATTTTTTTTGTCATACTGGTATTTTTGGCCAAAAAAAATGCGTCTTTGAAACCATAGTGCACTGTATTTAAATCCATTCTTCATTATATGGGGAACAATGCGAACCTTCATCTGATGTTCTCACTTCAAGTTAACTATTGTATAGAATTTTTAAGTAGGTTGCTATATAAAATTTATAATTGCAATAATAAAAAATGAATTACATTTTTTATTATTTAAAAGGGAAAATCACTTGTGATTCTTCTAAAACAAAAACCTACATACGATTACTATAAAATTATATATTTAGAATAAATATTGTATGTAGTTTTTCATTATTTAATCAGAACAGTGGGTTATGAAAAAAAAGAACAGTAATTAAGTGTAAAATAAGCAAAAAAAGAAAAAAAAACAAGTTTCATTTTCTTTTACAATTTCTACATTTTATGATAATTTTGACACTAATTCGTTTAGAATTTTAAAACAAAAGTCATTATAAGTATGAGTGTTGTTTAATGGTTTAGAAATTTTACTTTAATGTTGCAAATAGATGATAAATTTATTACTCAAAAGTATTTAATTAAAAACATTTTACTATATTGACATTAAATTTAAACTACCATAATAATTTTTTAAAGGAAAAGTTTTCAAAAATTGTTATTACCCTGCCAGCAAACAAGCTTAAAAATTAATCAGAAATGGGATTAAATTTATTGTTATAATATAAAATTTTTGTATTAAAAATTTTCTAAAAAGAGATGTTAAAAATAGAACTATTTTTAACATGTGCGCCCCGGTAGGCTAGTTGGCAGCGTGCTGGCTTATCAGTGCGAGGGTCGTGGGTTCGATTCCCACCACAGGCACTGATCTGTTTTCGCTACAACGCGCCGAAAACCATAGTAGCTAGTGCTCGGTTAGGGTAGTAGGATATAATTTGTAATTATATAATTATTAATTAATAAAATAAAAAAAAAAAAAATAAATTTTCAACATCTCTAGAAAAAATGTGCCTTTTAATATTAATTAATATTTTTAGGAGCGTTTTTTTTATTGTTCATAAAATATTCAAATTCAATTCCATTTCGCAATAAATTCTAACCCATTTTTTAGATTCAATAATTTTCTTAAATTTTGTGTTTTTTATGATTCTTTTTAAATTTGATATTTTCGTATAAAATTTTTTTTATTTTTGACTTCCAAATTTTTAAATTTAAAAATTTGTGTTTTTTTGATTCATTTTGGACTTACAGAACCTAAACAAAGTATCAACATTTTGCTGGATGGGTAAATATAATAAGTGTATTCATTATACGTTCGTACACTTGGAATACTATGTAGGTAGAGACCACTGCAAATGTAGTTAAAAACAAATGAAATTTCAATTGAAAAAAGGACGAATTACATTTTAGTAAATTCAACTAACATTGTTTTTACTGTTCAAAAAATTAACCATAAATGTTATAAAAAAATAACAAATTGTTAGATTTGTTTATTTTTTTTTCTTAATTCTCTAACAGGGCAGTCTTCACAAAATTTACCACATATGCGTCAAATGAGCGTTTTATATATTATATATTATGTCCTGTGGTTCCTATTGGGAACAAAGGGCCACAATTATAATTAGAAATTAATATATTCCAATAGAAAACTAAATTTGCTAAATATTTTGCAAAGAACTTTTTCGTGTGCCCCCAACGGTTCGGAAGCAAGAAAGCTTCAAAAAATAATTATTTTTGAAAAAACACAGTTGTCAAAAATCTAAAAAACCAATTTAAGTTGACTAAAAACTCTTTATAATAAAATATAAGTAAGATTGAAGCTTTATCTTTAATAAAAAGTCCTTACTTTAGTCCAAGGCCTCACAGGATTTTATCATGATTCCTCTAAAGGACATCTTCTTAACTTATAAACTAATAGACGGATTTTTATGAAATTTGGCAGAGAGAAGACATTAAGTAATAAGACCAAAGCGTTGAAGTTTAAACAATATAAATTGAAGTTTCGATACTTTTCCGTCCAATTTCGCTTTTTCCAAAAAGCGAAAATCGTGATATCTTCTTAAATAGAAGCAGAAAAAAAATAGATTTTGGAGTGTGGTTATACATATCTTGGTAATAGAAATAATTTTGTTCAAAACTTCTCCTTTATATGCTTTAGTTTTCAAAATGCACCCTAAAATATTTTGGCTCATATCGCCTAAATTAGTCAACGAAAAAGCACATAATATGAATTTCGTTGCAAAACATTGTATGCCATTAGAGGGTTAAATAAAAAAAAAATAAGGCATAAAATGAATTTAAAATCATAATAATACAGTATTTTGATGTGGTTTGTTTTATTAAATGAACTATAAATGTAGTCAAAAAGTAAATTTCTTCTACAAATGACTGTCTTTTCACATAAAAATAAAGATTCTGTATTACAACTCAAACAACTACAAATATTTACAGCAGAAGTTCCCTGAGTGTATATAGTGTAAAAGTACACAATACTTATCTGCGGGTATGTACCTTCAGAATTGTTGCTTTGCTTCGAATATTAGTCACTAGTTTTTTTTAAATACCAAGATTATTTCTTTTGAAACAAGCATTTGGTTTTATATTAACCCATTTTATACCAAAAATCGATTCTCTGGCAATTTTTTTTTATACAAAATTTGGTAGAATAATGCAATGGTAGCTCAACAAGTTTTTTCTATAGTTTTTGTACACTTATTGCTCCCTCTATCGCTGGTATACGCAATTTAAATTCAAACTTTGACGTTATGTATTTACTAGGGTATTCAAATTACTCGGATTTTAGTTTTGTTCGAGTAAGCGAGTAACTTGATTTTCAGGTTTTTAACTTACTCGATTAATTGAGTAAGATTTTAAAATTGCTCGAGTAACTCGAATAATTTCAATAGTTTTATTTCAATAATTTTTCTTTAAAAATTTATAATAAAGCACAAAATAAATTCAAAATAAGGAATTCCGAAAAGTGTTATATCAAATTTGATAAAAAGTAAGATAATTAATTTAAAATTAAAAATATCTAAATTATAGGTCGGAAAAAACATAACTTTTATTTTTAATAAAAATTATATCAAACTTGTATTAAAAATATCTTCTAAAATCATATACAGTTGAGGTGTTTTACCTTATTTTCTTTTATTTTTACAAAGTTAGACTTTAAGAAAACATTAGGGATATAACTTTTAGCATTTTTTTTGTTGCAAATGTCCAACATAATATGGCATAACAGATTATGCCTTGAAAAAATATGAAGTACAAATCACATAATTTTTTATTTATGTTTTTGTATTGAATATAGACAGAATTATGGAATTGTCACTGGAATTCGTCCATTGAAACTTTTCATTAAATTAATGCAGTTTTTCACAATATTTAATAGAAAATTTTATATAATTTATTATAAATTTCATTCAACTAATAAAAAAAGTTTCATTAAAAACAGTCTCATTAAAACTATGAAGCTTTTTCATAAAGTTTAAGATATTTTTCATTCATATTATGAAGAAAACTTAATTAGTTTAGGGAAAAAATTAAAATAATTCTCTCTGTGTAATGAAAGAACAGAGAGAACGGCCCAATCCGAGCTGTAACACCAAAAACTGATGATGAATTAAGTACAATTCGAATCTTGCAAGCAAATGTAACACAATGTAATAGTTTTGCGATTGTTTCGATTTTTTATTTTCTGTTAAATATTTAGATACTTAAAAATTCCGCCTCTTTTCTGGAAACATTGGTCTTTGGTCTTAATTTTTTTGAATGTACGACGGAATTTAAGTTTTTTTTTTATAAAATATAAACTGAAATAAAAATATTTAGATTTACTCGATTAATCAACCAAAATTGGTCGAGTTATTCCATTTTAATTTACTCAAACAATTGTTTGGTTAAAATTCATCGATTAATCGAGTAAATACCATAGTATTTACTTAACGCGTTAAGATTTTTATTAAATTTTAATTTTTATTTTTTTGCTAAAGCAAATATCAAACAAACACAATTTGATCTATCGGATTTTCATGATTTTTCAGAATTTTTGAAAATATTGATGATTTTAGAAAATTTTCAAAATTGTAATATGGCAACTATGGCTAAGCAATTTTAATAATTTTTGGTTTCTTAGAAGAATAGATATAGATAGATAGAATCGATAATGTTTCATATTGAAAAGAAAATGGAGTAATTTTCTGGATATTAAAGTTTTTAAAAGTTCGGAAAGTACTTGATCCGATCTTTTAATTTTCCAAAAAAAAAATACATGCTGCACAACAAATTTTTCTCATTTAAAAATTTTTCCATATGTCCTAACCAAAATCAGCATATAACCTTTAAAACTGCGGTCTTCTTTCTATAAGTTAATACTTTTTCAAAAAAGTGCTATCAAAAAATGTTAAAAATTGTTTTTTTAAATAATTTTTTTTTTTTAAATTAATTAATAATAATATAATGACAAATTATATACTATTACCCTAATCGAGCACTAGCTACTATGGCTGTCGGCGCGTTGTAGATTCCTCTGGTAGGAATCGAACCCACGACCCCCACACTGATAAGCCAGCACGCTACCAACTAGCCTACCGTGGCGCACTTTAATTAATTATATGGCAACCCTGGAACAATAGTTCTTAATTTTTTTAAAATTATTTGTATAGAAAAGATCTCATATTATTACATGCTTTTTACGGCGTAATTATATCTCTATCCAAAATTATCAGAGTGCAAAATGGGTTAAATTGAATATTGTTTGATAAGCAGTCAAAATAATAATTTATTTTCGTTTTTAAATGTCTGAAATATACACACAAAACCAAAAAACAAATTGTAGAATAAACTTTCCAGGGTTGGTAAAACATTTTTGACACTAATGATATAGAAATACAATGTTTACAAAATATACAAAATTACATGAATCCGGCTAATACTATTGAATTTCCTTACTACACTTATTTTAATTTTTAATAAAAAATATTAAATAACAATATTACTTAAAATCAAATTGTAAAATCTCAGTTTTCAAATACTTTGTCATTTAATGCATGCCTGGGTCGTTAACAGCGTGAATTAGAATTTGAAATTGTAATTTAAATGTTTTAGTCATAGTCTATGGCTAACCGATGAAAAAAGTTTCAATATAGGTATATATAATCATATATATAATTTCGTATCACATCATATCTCAGCTGATCCGAAAATTGCATACATAGTCTTATCTCATAAGTTGCCATGTGATCTCATTTGATATAATTTGATCCGATTAATGGGTCTATCTGATTTAATCAAGTTATATATAATTGAATACAATTTGATATAACTTCATACTATTTTTTGTGAATCCGCACTGCTATTTTGTTATACTTTCCTAATAATATTGAAATTTACATATAAAACAACTGATTGGAAAATTAGACGTGCTGTCAATCTGACTTATGCACTGTGTTTCATAGCTATAACATAATTTTGTTTTCCAATTATTTCTTAAACAACTAAACCGATTGCTTAGGTGCCTTCGGAAGATTAATCATCTCTGTCTTAGCTTTCGGTTGATGCAACAAAGAAAGTAGTTGCTGTATGATGTTGTATTTTTATAATATTTTAGGAAATTTTTTAAAACAAGCGGTTAATGATAAACTCTTTAGATAAAAATATATCTGTATTACAAAAGTAAAAAAATGTTGTGGGGCATCATCAAATTATATTAAAGTATATATAAATCAGATATGCGATAAGATTAAATTTGATCTAAAATACATCAAATTGTATAGAATTCGATAAAATTCGATACAATTAAATACAATTTTGTACAATTTGATGTATATTAGACACAATTTCATTCGAATTTTGTCCCCATACAAATTGTATCGAAATATTGTATCCCCATATATAATTGTTCCCCATATATAATTGTATCGAATTAGATATTATTCGATATTATTAGATAAAAGTTGATACAAACAGTTTCTAGTTTTTCTCAACAATTATATCACATTATATATAATTTCATAAACTAATATATATGACTAATATTATTTTTACAGTTTTTTACGAAGTTGAAACTGTGGAGCCAAGAAATAATGGATCTATTTCAACAATTTAACTCCGAACAGAATTGTTTGTAAATAGTTTTTCTCAGACTTTTTCGCTATTAAAATGAGTAAATTTTTTTTTTCGTCTGTATGAACTCTCAGCATATGTTAAATTTCTTATTATAACTAACGTGGATCATAAAAAAGATATGTTGCGAAAACAAAAATATTGTTGAATTTAGCTCCTTTTTTGCTGATATTAGCAATTTTTCTGCAAGGATCCTCGCAGCAATACTATTGCTAACTTTACTGACTTCGTTTTTTGCTTGTAGGTGTATCAATTATATATGATGAAATAACAAAGATAAACTTATGTATAACAAAAGATATGATAATATATAGCGCTATATTAAAATCTTTCGTAAAACTTTGTTTGAGCTGTAAATATATATCGTTACATATTACCACATATTCAATTAGTCACAATTATATAAAGCTATATCCCAGTAAAAAACGCTGCCCACTGGAAGCATTACTTTCGGGCAAAATAAGCTCGGATTTCAGCGCTTATAAAAAGCAGAGATTTCATGGGTTTCATTAAAATCAAATTTCATGTTTACATTATTACGATTAAAAGAAATAAAATGAATATACAAAATTTATTTTACATAAAATTCTACAGATATTAAGTTTTTGTTGTTATTTTTATTTTTTTTAGAATCAGAAACATTTAAATGACTAATTATTTTTTATTTCATACTCGAAAACGCCAAACACAATCGGAAATCAGTCGGGAAATTTTTACAGAACGTTTATAATCTACGATATGAAACTATCTGCATTACAACCTGCATCCTTATAAGGGATTAGGGTAAGCTGCTTACAATCTGCATCCTTGTTAGGGAAAACAGCTCAAAATGTTTGTGTTTATTTTGATACGAAAATTATTCGTTTTTTTTGCTGCATCTCAATATTATGTAAAACTAAGCACTTACATCATCGCATTTGTTTTATTCTGCTTCTAAAAACACGAAAATTTTTTACTGGGATATGTCTATATATAAACTTTTTTCGTCGGGTAAAGAATTTATTGAGTCAGGTGGTAATTTATGTAAATGCAATTTTTCAATGATTTCTATTAATAAAAAAATATAAAAAAAACACTAGCGCAAACAATTGTTATTTATTTCTTTAATTGCTTTTAATGAAAATTTAAATGCTAAAGAATAGCAATAAAAAATGCATCAATTAGTTATTGTTAAACAAATGTATAAAGTTACTTAAGATTAGATAAAATACTATAAACTCAATAAATTTTACAAAACTTTAAGTTTATTAAATTTTTGATATATTCGATAAGATTGCGTTTACATAAAATGAGAAATGTCGCGATTTTAATTGATTTGCATAATCTTAATCGTTTATATTTGCACTTTTTAATATAAAGTGATAATTTTTTGGACGAGTTTTAATGAAATTTTTCACTAGATTAATGAAGTTTTCTATACAAAGTGTATGAAAAATGTATTAAACTTAATAAAGAAGCTTTATATTTTATGAAACTATAAAATAAAATGAAATTTTTCATAAAATATTATGAAAACTGCGTTTATATAATGAAAAGTTTTAATAAACGAATCAAAGTGACACTTCATAAATCTAATGCAAAAAATCATTGATATCATGCAGATAGTGCTCTCGTAACGATGTTTTGATTTGACAACCATAGATTTTTGTACACAAATCCAACATTAAAAAAATAATTTTATATTTTTCTTTTTATCAAATTTAAGAGTAGGGGAGTTTGGGGTGAAGTAGTAAATTATATTTATTGTAATATTAATGCACTTTCAGATATTTTACCTACTGTGTATTGTTGTTTAAAAAAAAATTACTAATCTTAACAATTTACGACTTAGAAGACTAGAAGACTAAGTCGTAAATTGTTAAGATTAGTAATTTCTTTTAAACAACAAGACACAGTAGGTAAAATATCTGAAAGTGCATTAATATTAGAATAAATATAATTTACTACTTCACCCCAAACTACCCTACTCTTAAATTTGATAAAAAGAAAAATAAAAAATTATTTTTTTAATGTTGGATTTATGTACAAAAATCTATGGTTGTCAAATCAAAACCTCGTTACGAGAGCACTATCGGCATGAAAGCTGTTGAAAAAGTTCATTGAAAAAAAATTTGTTTGTGTTCGCGATTTGTTTTATAAAAATTAATACATTTTATTTGCACATCTCTTGAATGATGAACTGATGTCCGCAAAAAAATTGCACATTTATTTAATTATGCGAATTTTTGTGAATATGTTTAATTTCGGGGAAGTTTTAAAAGCATTTTGGGGGGAAGTATTAATAGCAATTCGAGAAAGTTTAGGGTGTATTTATGTTGTGTTAGTAGAATAGACATAAACAAAAATCAACAAAGCCAACTATAGGCAACTTAGGCAAAAGTGATTTGGTAGGCGCAATAAAGGATTAAAAGTTAATTATGCGTAAATATTATCGCTTTTTGTTTTTAGTATCAAAAATTAGTGAAAAAAATTTAGCAATTACATTTTTCAAATAACAATTTTTTAACAATTCTTAAAAAAATATCAAATTTTTTTAAAAATTCCTAAAAAAAATAGCGAAAAAAATCATCAAATTTTTTAAATATTTTTTCATTGGCCTTATATAAAAATAAAAATACTAGCCCTTTGTTAAAGAAATATTAACCCCTTAAGTACGTACAAGCAACAATGTTTAAATTTAATTTTATTATACCACTACTAGTGGGAGCGAGTGTTTTACAAAAGTTATAGAATATGCTTACTGGGATACCAGCTAGAGATGCCGATCCCAAAAAATCCCAAGAATTTATCAATATCGAAATCCCGAAATTTCTCCCCATATAATACCGGGTTTTTCAATTTCTTTATATTTGCATATTTTATTACTTTTTGTGTATATAACACAACCTGTTAGATAAAAAAACAAAAACAAAAACAAAATAAAAAAAAAAAAACATAAAACATAAACTTTACGGAATTTTAAAAATTTTAATTCAACTTTTATAAAAATTAAAAAAAGTTATTGAATCTGTGAAAGGCGTGGAAGAGAAGAATGAGTGTATTTTCTAAAAATCATAACTACATTGTAAATTTTCAATTTTCTGAATCATACTGCGCAGTTTCTGGTATTGAATCTCATTTAATCAGTTTGAATCAAGTAAATTTAATTTCCAAATACATAAAATCGTTTCTCATTTAACTATTAAAAAAAGTATAACTTGTAATTGAGCTTCAACAGAATGATGGGAGAATAGTGTAGGAATCATATAATAATATAATAATTTAAAAATATTAAACATACACTTATCATTTTCTTAACCATAATTTGTTAAAATTAACCATAACATGTTAATAATATGGTAATCTAATTATCATATTATGATTAAGAAAAAGATAAGTGTATGGTTGTCACAACCATTGTAATATGGTTATCGCAATCATAAATCCAAAAATGTATGATACTCTTCGAATATCGTTGCCCCATTCATCTTTATTCTTTTCGTGCAAAAATTACGATGAAAGTCATTATTTTATATTAATTCCGGTTTTTTTTATAACACTATTTTCCCCCAAAATTTCTCGCTTAACCCCAAAGAGATGTCACAAATCTAATTATATATTAGAGATTTCATATTCGAAATCTCGAGATTTCGATAATAACATGTCATATGCTTGTCTCACTAGAGTGGCAATTCCTTTATTTGAAAAACAAAAGTTTTTGATCCGATTTCAAAATATAGTCCGGATCTAGAACTTATGGGACCCAAATTTGAGCCAAATCAAACAACTCTTAATGGTGGCGCAACTAGGTCAAAGTGTACGTTTTCAGCATTTTTGCCACTTTTTTGGGAAATATGTCTCATCATTTAAAATTTTTTACCAATTGGTTTCAATATCGGGCGGATTATTATATCTCTGGATTAGGGTGGGGCGATTTGAACATCTTAATGGACGCTTCGCGTTTCTGATTCTTGGGATTGTACTGAGCAAAAAGTCCGCTAGACCAAACGTCTACGGTGAAAATCGAGCTTCCAGATTTTGACTTTTTAGCCGTATTTTGTGAAAGTAACAATGTGTGGGATGGACATATCTCAGGAAGTAGCAGGAGCTTATCCAATATTATGGTATCAATCTCTTCTTTGGAAGATTCTCTAGCAGATTAATGCATCAATCATATTTGTGGGTGGGGTTTAAGGGGTTAATTTTTAATTTCAAAATAGGGGCTTTTTGCCGTAAAGTCAAAATCTGGAAGCTCGATTTTCACGGTAGACGTGGACTTTTTTGCTCAGTACAATCCCAAGAATCAGAAACGCGAAGCGCCCATTAAGATTTTTTTCCTTCCATACTAACCGCCCCACCCTACTCTGGATACAATACGTATATTGACCAACTTTGAGTCATATCAAATAACTCTAGATGGAGGCGCAACGAGGTCAAAGTTCACGTTTTCTAGTGCTTTTACCACTGAAAAAAACGAAATTTAACTATTTGATTTAACTAAAATTTGAGTCTCATAAGTTTTGCACCTAGTGTATAATTGCCCAGCAAAAAGTAACCTGGATTTGGTAAGCTGTAACTACATTTGTATGCTTCCAATATGCTTCCGCCTTGCATACAAATAAAACAATTAGGGAAGACATTCTGTTGTTCTTTCCAAAATGCCTTCTTTAAAGAAGTGAAAAAGGCTTACAATGAAACAATAAAGAATGCATACTATGAAGCATTAATGTTGTTAACATACAAAAAAAGGGCTTCTTATTGACTAAGAAAGCATGAATTTATTGATTCTAAGAGCACATAAAAGAAGCGTTGTTCACCTGCTTAAAAGAGACATACCAAGTATGACATCGCGAACAAACATCATGTCTTCTGAATTTGGAAGCGATTCGTAATAAAATAATGCCTTTCGGAAGCGCTTCTGGGTAAGCCCTATCTTTTGCTGGGATTGCTTACAGGTAGGGGCGAAAATCAAAAGTCCGGAAATCGCTGCCACTCTAATGGCACAGGCATAAACAAGTTTTATTGGAATAAGTGTAAAACACTTGGAGTACCTTCCTTGAGAGTGCAAAGGTTAAATAGAAATTTAATTATTTTTATTAATTTTTACCTTTATAAAAAACAAACATTTGTCTCTCTAAGAAAAAAAAAAAAAACAAATTACAAAATCCTTCCAAAAAAAAGAACATTTTTATTAATATTTTTTTAAATCTCCATCTTTAATGATAAATTAAATAAAATAAATCAATGCTGTTTATTAGCATTAAATAATTCAATTTATTAATCATATATTTTTCTTAATATTAATTTAATTAACACAATCAACTTTTTTTTTGTTGCTGTTGTCATTCACGTTTAAATATCATTAACATTTTTTGTTATTGTATTTTTAATATAATCGCTTTATTGAAAATAAATATTATTCGATTAATCACTTTCTTGTTGATGATTCAAATTCAATACTACAGAAATAAGTTGTAAACTTAAAATAAAAATAAAAACATTATTGTACTTTAATGTGACTTGAAGTTTGAACTGAAAAATGGCCATTAAAATATTT
The DNA here is from genome assembly GCA_021234595.1 of Delia radicum. Taxonomy (NCBI): domain Eukaryota; kingdom Metazoa; phylum Arthropoda; class Insecta; order Diptera; family Anthomyiidae; genus Delia; species Delia radicum. The sequence continues at coordinate 51,552,826 of CM037853.1, forward strand.
CAGCATCTGTTAAATGTCTCTTTTGTGTCAAGTGTTTGAAAATTGTTCATAAAACATTCATAGAAGATGAAATACGAGTATGTATTAATCTATGTAGATAAGACATAAATCTTAACTTTTAATTGCACTGGTTAATATTGTTGATGTCACATACAATATATTTATTTATTGCAGAACTTTAAAAGAATAAAGTTAAATTTTCAGCTAAAAATTTAAATTGTTAAAAATCTAATAGAGTGTAGTACATCAGTATTTCTAATAACACGCACAGAAAAAACATAGTTGTGGTAACCATATTCGAAGAGCATCATACATTTTTGGATTTATCATACTCTTATCGTTTTCGTAATCATAATAAGATTTTCAGATTACCATATTATTTTTCCCACTTGATCTCAATATTAGCATATAATGGTTATGGCAATGTTTATAAATTATCATAGTATGATTGCTACATTATTCTACATGCATTCTGTTGAAGCTGGATTAAAAAGTTCTACATGTTTTTCTTAAATAGTACAAACGTATATTTATTTCATTAATAATGTACAGATTTTTTTTTTTTTTTTTTTTTTTTTTTTTTTAAAGAGAAGCAACATTTAGGAAATTCTTCCTATTAATTAATGTATTGCTTTCTTTGGAAAGGGGATAGTGGATAGATGAAAGGTGGTGAAAGATGAAGGGCTTCAAACGTGGCAACACTGTAATTGCTCGAGTAGATAAGTTTTAGAACAGTTGTTGCTCGCCACCTGATGTAGAGTTGGCGAATTTATTGAAGCTTTTTGTTTCATAGCCCTGATTCATTATTTTACTTCAGTGGGGTTAAGTGCTATGGGAACACCGAAGGTGGGCGTAGCGATACATATAAGTGATAGAAAACTTATACATATTATTTTTCCAAATTGATGTTGCCGTCACCGGGAATCGAACCCGGGACCATCTGTGCAACAGTCCAGTAACCATGACACCACAACGCCCACAACTTTTTTTTTTTAAATAATTTAAATAATCAAACTGTCTTTGCGCTGACGAATAAGATCTGTGTTATTAAAGAGTTGCATAAATCATTATTCTGTCGCTAAGCTATCTTCACATAATATTTTTATCTTCCTCTTTCAGCACTAATCTTATTTTGTCGAAAAAATAAAATAATGGAAACATGTGCTTACAGAATAAACACTAGGCCGGGTCGATTTGTATGGAGGCAAAAATATCGCTCAACGTTCAAGGAAAATCGTATTCTAGGGATCAAAATAAGAAACTTTGCTGAAGAAACCATACCTCTAAAACGAATTTTGACGTCCCGACTTTTGACCCGTAGTGTCAAATTTTGAAAAAATCCCACTTTGACCCATTTAGAGTGCCCCAATTGAATCCAACCCAATCGAATACAATTTATACATTCATCTGCTAGAGCGTCTTCCGGAGAAGAAATAGAGACCCTAATCTTGGAAAGACTCCTTCTACTTTCTGAAATATCTCTATCCCGAGATTTGTACATTTTGCTATAAAAACACGGCTGAAAAGGCCTTCTTTTAACTTATATTTTCACCCCTTAACGGTCACCTAGAATGATATCATGTTATGATGCATTAATCTGCTAGCGCGTCTCCCGGAGAAGAAGAAGCCCCATAATCTTGAAGAGATTCCTCCTACTTTCTGAAATATCAAAGTGGGCTTTTTCAAAATTAATCTGCTAGCGCGTCTCCCGGAGAAGAAGAAGCCTCATAATCTTGGAGAGATTCCTCCTACTTTCTGAAATATCAAAGTGGGCTTTTAAAAATTTGACCCTACGGGTCAAATGTCGGGACATCAGAATTCGTTTTAGAGGTATGGTTCCTTCGGCAAAGTTTCTTATTTTGATCCCTAGAGTACGATTTTCCTTGAACGTTGAGCGATTTTTAAATCGACCCGCCCTAATAAACACGTTTCAAAATATTGTTAGGAATACCATTTCACAATACATATATAATGATCATAACATATTTGTAGCAACCATAATATTTGCTCTATAACCATATTATAGTCCTAGTTATCATATTATGATTCATTGTTTATATGCAAAAATGCCTTAATATAAAAGAGATATTAAAATTAACCTCAACATTTGAGCATAAAGGATAATGTATTGTTTACGATAGATCATTGATACCTAATTTACCTGTTTCTTTTTCACCCAATTTTTTTATAATTTTTATATTAATTTTTCAAAATGCATCCAAATTTGCATTTTCATTAAAAACATTTTTTTTTTTTAGATAAAATCACTTTTTTATAAAGGGTGTTGTACTCCGAATTTTAAACAAAAATTTAAAATTTTTATTTCATCGAACCATAAGGTTTTCTACAAAAAATAATGAAAATTAGGTGAAACGCGATTTACAAAAAAAAAAAAAAAAACTGACAAAAAAAACTTCGATTTATGTAGGTTTTAAAATGTTTTAAGAGATAGAACATATTTAAAAATGCATCAAAAAAATGGCATTTTCTTCAAAAAGTTTTGTCGTTCCAAAAATATGGCTTTTCAAAATTTACATATTTTTGCAATTTTTAAATTTTTAAATTTATTCTCTAAACTAGTTGCATAAATTTGTAACCGATTATAGGCATTAGGCTAGGTTATTGTTATAAATAAAGAAATTAAAATTAAATAAAAAAATAACAAACAAACTCTTTTAGATCTCTGATTGTTAAACAAAATTCATTCATTCACTATTGCAGTTTATAAACGCACTAAAATCGTAATATCACACGCGTTACGGGTACAACCAATTTTATGCATTTTATACTCGTCGCAACAAATATTTATTTGCTAAACAACACATGTGCATATTTCAACGATAGCAATTTATTTTTTCTTTTTTTTTTGTATTTAAAATTATAATCATTATTATCAAATACACTTTAAACAGATCATTTGTTAGTTCATATTTTTTTTTTCTTTCAATTGTTTTAAACAAATTAGAAGGAGAGAGATAAAAAACCGCAAACAAATATAAATTTTCTACATAAGTAGAGTACACTTATTTTATATTAAAAAAAAATGTCTAGCGGTTTTATTTGTTTTTAAACGGAAGTTTTTATAAAAATATAAAAAATAATATTTAAATTTTTATTTACTTTTTTTTTAAATTTTTTTCCATAAAGAAAATGTTATTTACACTGTTTGCATATTAAAAAATTGATATTTTATACGCTATTTTTGGTTAAGCGTAAGAATGGCACACGCTTCTTGTCTACTTTACGCGATCAGACTAAAGCTGTTTATTGTGATCGTTGTGGTGATCAGTAAAGCGTCAAACCGTAACTAAGAATCTTAAGTAACAATCGAAGAAACTTAAGTAAAAAAATAATAAACATTTAAAGCTCTCCGAGTAAGTGAGTAAGAAAGCAATACTATACAATTGTTAAAACAGTGGGACAAAAATTATTTAATAGATTTTAGTTTTTTTTTAAATTTTATAATAAAATCAAGTTTTTCAGATTTCTTACACTCAAAAAAAAAAGTTAGTTGAAAAATTTGTTAAACGTCTGTTTAAAATATTTAACTAACTTACAGGATTTTTTTTTTAGTTAGTTAAACGGTTTTACTACAAAACTAATTTTGAACTAATGTTGAACTAGGTTCTGTTGCTATCAAAATTGTGCTGATAAACACATCCATAGCATGGAGAACAAATAAAAAGACGTGATATAGATATCGTTGTGTAGACGAAGTAGAGAAAAAGAAAATATGTATATAAATAAGCACAACCATTATAACCAATACAACTTAAAAATCAAAGAGACGCGGCAAAAATGTCATTATATTAACGATTGTGATTTTTTTAAATTTGTTTATATATTTAAAACAATCACAAACAAAAGTTTAGATTTAAATTTCAGCAAATAAATATAAAATAGCAAAAGCAAAATTGAACACTAAGCTCTAGCAAAAAATTTTGTTGATTTCAACAAGTCGATTTTTATTGTAAAAGGCGTGGTAGAGAAGAATGAGTGTATTTTCTGAAAATCGTAACAATATTGCAAATTTTCAATTTTTTTCTGAATCAGACTGCGCAGTTTCTGGTATTGAACCTTCGTCAGTGACCTTGTTTTTTTTTTGAATTTTTTGAATAATGTAATATTTGTTATGTTTTTATTTGTTCGATTGCGTCTATATGAAATTTTCTGTGCAATCATTGACCGTGGTATAGATAAACTGATTTCTAATGTCACATGCACTCGATTTTTATTTGCATTAAATTATGTGTCAGCAAAACATTTTGCTGAATTTACCACTATTGCAGATATTAGCAATTTTTCTGCAAGGATCCTCAGAGAAAAAAATTTTGCTGACTCAACTAACTTTTTTACAAACTTTACGGACTTTTTTTCTGTGTATGATTAATATCGATGGACAAAGAATTTTCGAACGTTCGGCCATTATTTTTTTATAAATATTTGGCAGCCCTGAAACAATAACTTTAAATTTTTTTTTTACTTATTGCAAAAGCCAACAACTCATATATTCATAAACATTTTATATTGCTGCTTTATTGTGTTCCAGTACGAATATAAAATGTAGCATGATAAAAAAAAAGTTGTTAGTTAAGAACTTTCGAAATATAATTTATTATCAGGGACAGGAACTTCATGCACTAAAAAATCTTAAAATATGCACTAAAATCAGCATAAAAATATGCTCTTATTATTTTTTCAATGTTAATTTTCTTTGAAATTTTCTTCTAAAATTCTTAACTTGGGTTTTAATAGTTTCGAAGAAAATTAACAAAAACCGTGAAAAGAAAGACATTTTTAATTAATTTTTTTTATGTTTTAGCAATAAAATGCAATAAAAATATACAAAAATGCAACTAACATATGCATTTAATGTAAAATAAGTAAAAATATACAATTAAAATGTGCATTTAATACAAAATATGCATTTATAGCAATATATCGAAAAATATGCACTAACAAATCGAAGCAATTTTAAAACAAATTCTGTAATTTGCAAAGATATTTCGTTTACCCTGTTCTCAGACTTAAGGAAGAAAACATGTATATGCATAAACTTCCGGTCCCTGTTTAGTATCTAAACCCATATTCTTCGGGTAAGTAGAAAAATACCGGAAAATGGAGCAATCTCAGGAAAAACAAGCCAAAGCAGACGTTAGAACAATTCCCTAAAATGGAGCAATCCCAGTAAAAGCAAGCCAAAGCAGACGTTTAAAGAATTTATTTAAAAATATTGATAGTAAGGTCTCGATTTCCATTTAATCATTGATTTATGAAAAGTATGTGTATTAAATTTTGTATTTAAATCCCTTTCAAACTAATAATCGATAACAATACCGAATGCTTTGATTTTAAAAATACCGGTATACCGTAACCGTTTCCCTTGACATCGGTATCGTACCGTTATTGAATCGGTTTAAGAAAAAAAATAAAAAATGTTAAGTTTTTTACTAAAAATATAAACTCTATAGATTATTTGTTAGGACAATATCCTAATGAAGAAATATAGAGTATGGCCTCGAACTTGAATAATTTTCATTTTCATTGTACAATTAAAGGTCGAAAAAACATAATTTTTATTTTTAATAAAAATTATAACAAACTTATATAAATTTTCTTTAATACAAAATATCGAAAATTGCAAACTAATTTAGATTTTTGTTAATAAAATATCGAATAGTTTACTTAACGTACGGCTATAAAGTAGTAATTTACGTTGGCAACATTGTGTTTAGAAAAAAAGACACATAATTTATTGTGAAATGCTGTTTTTCAATAATACCGTTATGTTCCGGTATTGATATTTCGGTATCGGATATTAGTTGTTATTATTGGCCCTAAAACTGAAAATATTTTTTTCTTGCTCTCATAGGAGATTAACACAGAAAATTCAATCTACTAAAAATAAAATTAACTCATGGATGACATGAATGACTACATTCTTTTATTTCTGTAACGGTATTTTAGGGATATCGATATTTAAGTTATTTCGATAACGGATTTTTAGAGTTAATGGTATTTTACTTATTTCGGTTGCGGTATTTTAGCTGTAACGGTATTTTTCAGGGATAATGGTTTTTTAAGGGTAACGTTACTTTAGTTATTCAGTTAATATCAGTGCACATCGATATTTTAATCACATTGTGCCCGAGTTCTAACGAGTGGTTAGTTTATGATCAAACTTTGGGAAAATATATCTATAGCGATTTTTTTCATATCTTGTCAAATTATTTCGGTAACGGTATTTTAAGGATAACGCTATTTATTTGCGTTATTTCGGTAACCGCAGGGATATTTATATTTTAGTGATATCGGTAACGGTATTTTACGGATAACGGTATTTCAATTACTTCGGTAACGGTATTTAAAGGATAACGATAGCCAGTTGAAATGGTTTTGAATCGATAACGGTAATATAGCGGTATTGCCTATCATCTCTGGATTAACTGCTTAATCAAAAACTTAACAGTTAATCCAACTGATTACTATCTGATTACTATTTCTAAACGACTCTGTATTCATACTACTAATTGTGTGAAACTCTGTGTTTTTATATAATTTCCGTTGGCAACGCTGAAAAACTCACATACAAACACAGGTAAAAATTAACGTTAATAGGCACCCGCAAGAAAATGTTGACGCTGTCGACAAAATATTTGCTAACACCGACATTTTCCTTGTTTCTCTTGAACTTTTAACTGTCAAAAAATGCATAACTAGGAAGTTTAAAAAGGCGGATTAACTTTAATCAAGTAGATTCATTTCGCTGTCTTAACTCCTTTTTAATTATTAACATATTTATATTATGATTGCATAAATCTTTTAAAATATTTCTTTCAACAACAAATTAAAACAAAAAAAAAATGTAAAGAGACCAAACAAAATCGATTTACGGTAAATTTCGCATTTGATTATGTTCATTTTCAAATGTCGCGTTATGGTACTTAAAACATCGTTTGTCATCAGTACTCCGTGATCGTTCAAATCCGGTGGCGAAAAATTTAAAGTTAAACTAAATTTAAGTGTTCAGGCTTAGTGCCCATAAAATGCTGGTATAGGAATTATGGACGTCCAAAACTAGTATTACACAGTGTATTCTTAACATTTTTCCCTATACACTGATAGTAATCCATGGATGAAAGTATGAAAAATGTCAGAATAACAAAAACTTTCGTAAAATAAAGGAAAAGTTGTTAATTTGAGGAAAGTTTTCGTTGTTTTAACATTTTTTGTATTTTTAGCTTGGATTACTGTTAGTGTACACAGAGAGAATTTTCGTTTGCCAGTTATAATGAAATTTTTCGCTAAACTTATGAAGTTTTCTTCACAATGTGAATCAAAAATTTCTTTGAAACTTTTTCATTAGTAGTATGAAATTTTTAATAAATAAAATTAAATTGTTCTTATAATTTTATGAAAAACTGCATTCATTTAATGAAAAGATTTAATGGACGAGTTCCATTTCATAGATCTAATGCAAAAATTCATTGAGTATTCTCTCATTGTAGATATATTCTACATATTGGTCAAAATTTTATTAACTGTAAAACTGCAAATATAACACAGACTTGCATTTTTCCAAATTCATAGTTGTACTCAGCGGCGTACCCAGGATTTTGTTTCGGGGGGGGGGCCCAATTTTTGTTTTTTAAATTTTTTTTTGTTTGAAAAGCATATAATTTTGGTTTAAATTTATTGATCTAAAAAAACAATTTATATTTTTTTCTATTAAAACAAAAATTTCAGCTTCGGCTTCGGCCGAACATTGATACTATGGCCGAAGTTCGGCTTCGGCCGAAAAAAAATGAGTTCAGTCGGACACTAATATTTTGTATCTGTTAAATAAGTTTTGGATGGGAAAGTTACCATTGACGTTATACCCATTTATGATAGCAATTTTGAAGCAAAAATGTTTTGACATGTCTTTGTTTTTTTAGTTTTTTTATATCTAGTACAAACAAGTTTTTTTTTTTGAAATATTTAACAAATTTATGTATCAATTAAATAATTTTATTTTGATTTTTAAAGTGAGCTTTCATAGTAATTAAGATCCTTATATACTATTAACAATATCATAGTAATTAAGATCCTTATATACGATTAACAAAGCTCTTAAAATTTAATTCAACGATTTTTTTTCATAAAAGTGTCAATGTCAAAAGTGTCAATGTCAATGTCAGGTTCAAAAGGTTTATTTTTGCTCGAAAACATAAAAATCAAAACTAACTTTTATTTTTGCCCGAAAAAATAAAAATCAAAAAATAACTTTTACTTTTGCCCGAAAAAATAAAAACCAAAAAATAACTTTTATTTTTGCTCGAAAAAATAAAAATCAAAAAATAACTTTTATTTTTGCCCGAAAAAAACAAAAATCAAAAAATTACTTTTATTTTTGCTCGAAAAAATAAAAATCAAAAAATAACTTTTATTTTTGCTCGAAAAAATTAAAATCAAAATATAACTTTTATTTTTGCCCGATAAAATAAAAATCAAAAATAACTTTTATTTTTGCTCGAAAAAATAAAAATCAAAAAATAACTTTTATTTTTGTTCGAAAAAATAAAAATCAAAAAATATTTTTTATTTTGCTCAAAAAAATAAAAATCAAAAAAAACTTTTATTTTTGCTAAAAAAAAATAAAAATCAAAATTTTAAAAAGCAATGCATTTTATTATAGACTAGTTCATAAGGATCAAAATGGTATGCTTGAAACAGTTTTCCGACATTTACTTCTAATTGCTTTTTTTGTTTAAAAATTTGGAAATAACTGTTATTTTCGGTCCCTGCTTTTCTCGATACACTGATGCAAGAGCTAGAGCACCAAGTCTAGCTTCACCCATAGAATTCCTTAAATTTGTTTTCACTCTTTTTAGGGTGGAAAAACTTCTCTCCGCGGATGCAGTTGTAACAGGAATCACTATCAGTAAATGTAAAAACATGTAAACGTTTGGAAAAAGTTCCTTGTTGCAATCTTGAATAGCATCTAGCGGATTCGATGGTCTTTATGGTAGTGTTTCCATAGATCAATTTCAGTTAATATATCATTAGTTTGAAAAATTATAGTCTCAAAAAAATATTATAAATTCATTTATTACATACTAACCAAAACAAAAATAAAATAAAAAATCGAAAATATTTCGGGGAGGGCTTTGGCCCCCAGGGCCCCCCCCTGGGTACGCCACTGGTTGTACTTGACATGTAGTTCTACACTATGACTAAGATACACTCAAAAAAATGTAGATTAACAGAAAAATATATTAAATTTAACAACAATTGTTTTTGTTTTTTGTTAATTTAAAACTACAGTTTTATTTGTATTGAAAATGAAAATTATTCAAGTTCGAGGCCATACTCTATATTTCTTTATTAGGATATTGTCCTAACAAATAATCTATACAGTTTTTGTTTTCAAATTTATTTTTTGACCCTTTCAGGAATGTGTTGATATTTCTATTTCGGGAATTTTCTAGGTTCCCATCATCAGAACACGTTTTGAAAGCAGTAACAATCCTATGCCAAACATCAAACATTCATATAAACTAGTTTACTCACTACATGAGAACTAATATATATTATATGAGCTCGAAGTAAAAAAGATTATCACCATTGATCAAAAAATAAATTGAAAACTTGTTTTTTGTGTGTATGTCTACCTTTGGTAAATATTCAATACACGTTTTTGTTTCTTTTCCTTTGATATGCACATTTGTTAAAAACAAAATGTACAGGGGAAGTAGTAAACAAGACCATACTCTGTCTTTTATACAAGTTTAATATAATTTTTATTAAAAATAAAAATTATGTTTTTTTCGACCTTTAATTTTGCAATGAAAATGAAAATTATTCAAGTTGGAGGCCATACTCTATCTATATTTCTTTATTAGGATATTGTCCTAATTTACCAAAGGTAGACATATTTACCAAAGGTAGACATACACACAAAAAACAAGTTTTCAATTTATTTTTTGATCAATGGTGATAATCTTTTTTACTTCGAGCTCATATAATATATATTAGTTCTCATGTAGTGAGTAAACTAGTTTATATGAATGTTTGATGTTTGGCATAGGATTGTTACCGCTTTCAAAACGTGTTCTGATGATGGGAACCTAGAAAATTCCCGAAATAGATCTATCAACACATTCCTAAAAGGGTCAAAGAATAAATTTGAAAACAAAAACTCTTTAGATTATTTGTTAGGACAATATCCTAATAAAGAAATATAGAGTATGGCCTCGAACTTGAATAATTTTAATTTTCATTGCAAAATTAAAGGTCGAAAAAAACATAATTTTTATTTTTATTAAAAATTATATTAAACTTGTTTTATTTGTATATTTGCAGACCTGTTCAATTTATTTATATTACAAATTGGGGCAAAGTCTGTTTTCAGATTTTTGACCCACTGTGCTAAACATTTTTACACTCGTAACAATTCTCTCATTTATTTTTTGTATAAGAATGCATGTAATTGTAGACTGGAAATATTATATTGAACAAGAAGATACAACATGTAATGTACATTGTGCAATTATTATTTCAATAGACCATATGATTGACTAACTTAACTATACTTACATATATCTCACTTTATATTGGGTATTGACAGACGGACGGACGAATTGATATGAAAAGAACTGCAAGAAACAATTTTTACACTTGAACTAACTTCTCAAACAAATCAAACAACAAACTGTATTTATTTATTATATACAACACAACACACAAAACATTATTAATGATGATGTTGGAGTAGAGTAATCTTTCAAATTTTATATCATGGTTTGAGTAGAGGTATATTAAATAGGGGATCATATTTGCGACATTTATGAAATTTGTATAATTGATTAAAAACAGGAATGGAATGAATAAATAGTACACAGAAGAAGTTATTGTCAATAAAATTTATATTTTTTTTTTTTTTTTTACGTTGAACCAACACTCAGGGGATGCCCCTACTAATGCATTGCATTGTGTTGATATCACGAAAATAGGTTATGGGGTGGAGGAAAGAGGGAGTAGTGTTTGTGGACATTTGACTTGAATTTTTCTAAATTGTAATTTGCAGGGAAGACTTCCGCAGGGAGACAATTCCACATACGGCTAGTGCGACTGAAAAACGAATTTTCTCTGTAATGCGTTGTGCGATTTGCCGGGCTATAGACAACAAACTTATGAGATCTACTTGACAAGCGGGTAGTACGAACAGAGACCCGGTCCCTCGGGATGAGTCGGCTTATCTCAGCAGAACACTTTCCATGGTAATATCTATAGAACAAAGTCACACAACCCACATTCCGACGATGCTCCAACACTCAGGGAACTTCTGCTTTAAAAATATGTAGTTGTTTGGGTTGTAATACAGTTTCATTATTTTTAATGTAAATGTAAGTCATTTGTAGAACAAATAAAATTTTTAACTAACCTTGTAGTTCATTTAAAAAAACAACTCACATCAAATGACTGTTTTATGATTTTACATTCATTTTTTACAGTTGTTTTTTGTTATTTAAAAAAATAAAAAAAAATTTTTTGGTTTATTTTTTACTACCATGTGGTTCATTTTTACTACAATTGTTAGTCATTTTTTGAACATTAAAAAACAAATGACAATGTTAGTTGAGTTTAATGAAATGTAAGTCGTCCTTTTTTTAAATGAAATTTCATTTGTTTTTGACTGCAATTGCTGTCGTCTTTACCAACATAATTTCCTAAGTGAACGAGTCAATAGAGTTCGAAACCCTACTGTCGTTGATAAGCATCAACGCTCTCCGTTGCACACGATCCAGAAGCCCCAAAATAGACTTTGAAGCACCTGACCATATATGGGAGTTATATTCCATTTTCGGCGGAATGTAGGTGGTATATATAGTAAGGAGATCAGATAGTTTGAAGTATTTCTTACACTGGTTTAGAAAACCAAGACACTTGAAAGCTTCTTTCGAAACTTGAATAATGTGATCTGTCCAACGGACATCACACTGTATTCTCATGCCCAGAACATCAAGAGTATCTGAATCCTCAATAACGATCTCATCCATATACACAGATGACGTCCACAGTTTGCTATAATTTTTATTAAAAATAAAAATTATGTTTTTTTCGATCTTTGTGCAATGAAAATGAAAATTATTCAAGTTCGAGGCCATGCTCTATATTTCTTTATTAGGATATTGTCCTAACAAATAATCTATAGAGTTTTTGTTTTGTTCGATTGCGTCTATATGAAATTTTCTGTGCAATCACTGACCGTGGTATAGATAAACTGATTTCTAATGCCACATGCACTCGCACACTACACGTTCGACAGAGCGCTTTAGCGCACTGATCTATCGTCAGGTCGAGTTTTGTTGTGATTAAAACTAGTTTTATTCAATACACGGTGGTTTTGTTCTTGCATACATAATCTCAGAAGTACAACTCCAACATTTAATTATAACTTTCGTTATATTTATGAACTGTTTCGTAAAGAGGTTTAACCGTCTTATTAATATAATAAACCCAGCATTTGACTAAAATGTATCATGCTTTAACTTGATTTAATGTTTCTCACTCAGTGTACAACAGTCACGAACATTTATTTCAACTCAAGAATCACACTTGTTCGCGTAATAGAAAATAATATGAAATTTTTTTCTTAAATATTTTTTCATCCCATTGAGAAACCAACTCATATGAGCAGTTGAAACATTAAGAATTTTTCTTAGTTTTGCTAAAACTTTCGAACCCTGACCCTCGATGCAATGCGACCTACGCCGAATTTCGAAAAACTTAATACAGCACATATATCATAGGAACGTTGAATATCAATGAAATCCATACACATCCATTACAAATATAATGCAAAAATTAATGTAAATTGTGAATGCTTCACTAAAACTGGCGATTAATATGTAATTTTGACAAATATTTTGTGTTGTAAAAACCCGAAACTATTAAATTGGCAAACAAATTAAAGAATTGTTTGGTTAAAATTCTACTCACGCACACTCACTTACAAAGATTTTTTCCTACTCACACTAACTCACGATCACGTAAATAAATTTTAGCTTCACTCACGAGTGATTCAAGTGAATCAGGTTTAATTCTGCTCACGTGGCCATCGCTGAAAGAAACTACCTCCGTTTATAACTTGTAATTATCTATGCATAAAAATACACAGAAAAAACTAAAAACGGGTTGCAATTAAAAAATTTATTGAATCAATTAATATTTTAATTGATTTTGCACCTATCACAGCAATGATATTATCAATTAAACCTTTTATTAATATTAAGAAGGAAAAAAAAGTAATAAATAACTTCTACAAAAAAATATGATACTCACAAAAAAGTGTGTGATCTATACGTTGGTATGTGTGTTTTTTGCAATGCTGAGTCTGTTCGAGTGTGTGCTTGTTTTGTTTGTTAACTTCAAATGTATTTGGTATTTTATACTGAAAATTTTCTATTCATGCATACAATGTATGAAAAAATAATATGATAATTGCGTTTAAAATAAAATATGGATTTATATATTTAAAAATCAATTAAAATATTAATTGATTCAATTAAATATATGTTTAGAAACAAACTAAATTCAAATCACATCTTTAATTAGATATTTTAGGTTGATATTTTTTTCTGTGTACGAAATTAATGTCAAAATAACTAAAACTTTCGTAAAATAAACGAAAATTTTTAATTTTACTAAAGTTTTGTTGATATATATATTATTTTTTTGTATTAAAATCTTTAATCACACCAATATATGCGGTAAAATAATTGTACTCAAGATATATTGTACATCCAAAGAACATAATCAGTCGTGGCTATGGTATTTGTTGATAATCGAATGTTTCCGTAGCGGTTATAATAACAATCTTTCGATTGAAATATCAGTTATTCTACAACGACAACAGAATTTCGAATGCTTCTACAGAAATTCGTTGGCAGGTAAGTTTCCCCCCGGACTTTTTAATTTCCCGGGACAGCGGTATTTTTTTTTTCAAATTTCCCGTAATCCCGGAATATATCGCTCATTAGAAAATATTTAGAGACGGAGGAGATTAGAAAAATAAACAAAAATCTAAAAATAGAATATTTGTGTTTGTTAGTGCTGTCACTTCTGAGTATAATATAAAATAACAGAAAAAGCTAATAGGAAAGAAAACTGCAATTTAGCTGCATTACATTCGATGCCATGCTTGGGTGTGATCGCTAAACGGTCATGAGACTTGGTATTGTTACGTTTGTAATGTAAGAAGAGCGCAGGTTTGATTCTTTTAGCCGCAGGTTGTCTAACAATTTATCATGTAGAGACAATCTGACAATTATAAGACAAAAATAATAATACAATTTAAATGGAAAATCACTGATGATGCCTGTCCCTAGAACTAGGCTGAAACTAGTCTAGTCTGATTTAAAAAATTAATAGTGTTTATAATTTTTAGAGAAAACGTTTATTCTTTTTCTTAATCTTAACATTTCTAAAATAAATTTTTAATTTTGATATAATTTGTAAATGAAAAATTCGAGTCTGAATTTATCAACCAAAAACTGGGGTTTACCAAGTTTTAGGCTCAAAAATATAAAAACTGTATTAATTTATGCAAAAAAAACTTGTATAAACCTATTTAACTAAATTTATTGGCAAACCTTTTTTGTGTGATTGGTGAAGGGTATTTAAAATTCGTTGTAGTCCAATGTAAAACTCTCGAATAATAAAAATCGTTTGTATTGTAAATAATTTTACAATAAATTGTAAAAAGTTTTTTTTGATGAAGAAACGCACAACGACCGCAACAAAAGTAAAAAGTGAATTGTCAGACAAGCCAAAAGAATTTTTTTTATTTAAAATAAAATAAAAATGAAAAAATCACAAAATTAATGATTACGTTGTTAATTTTTTAGTAATTAAGTTTAAATAAATGTTTAGTACCTAAAATGTTTTTTAAAGCGAACGAAAAAAAAAATATATAAATAATTAATATTAATATTTACATTGTTTTTTATTTAAAATTTTTTCAATAAAATATTAACACGTTTTTTTTTACTGTTTTAACCCCTTTTTGTGTTGTTACTCGCGAAAGTTTAACTTTTAAACTGTTTAAACAAAAATAAATTTGTTACGGTTTAAAATTAAATTTTATAATATTTTGTATTATTCAATAAAATGAACATTCTCTTTAATATTTTCATTTATTTTTCTGTATTTTCTTTTACTCACCACCCATTAGACTCTTATTTCAAAAAAATTGCAATTAACTTTATATTCTTATCTTAAAAATTTTGTTTAAAAAAATATTTACTTTTATTATTTGAATTTTTTTTTTCATTCTAAAATTGATAAGATAACGCATTTATTCATTCATTTAAACCTCTAACGGGTAAGGCTGCCTTAGGGCAGTCTACCACAAATCCCAGTAAAAAACGCTGCTTACATGCAAGCAGGTTTGTAAGGGAGTAAGCCAAAAAGAATCCCTTATAAACCTGCTTACATATGCTATGATTTTTATATGGCGAATTTCCACTTGGAAGCATTACTTTTGAGCAAAATAAGCGCTGATTTAAGAGCTTATAAAAAGCTGTGATTTCATGGCTTGCAGTAAAATCATATTTCATGTCTATATTATTACGATTAAAAGTAATAAAATGAATATACCATACATAATTTTTTTACATAAAATTCTACAGACATCAATTTTTTGTTGTTAAAATTTTTGACATACAGATCGTTTATAATCAGGGACCGAAAATAACAGTTATTTTCAAATTTTTAAACAAAAAAAGCAATTAGCAGTAAATGTCGGAAAACTGTTTCAAGTATACCATTTTGATCCTTATGAACTAGACTATAATAAAATGCATTGCTTTTTAAAATTTTGATTTTTATTTTTTTTTAGCAAAAATAAAAGTTTTTTTCTGATTTTTATTTTTTTGAGCAAAAATAAAAAATATTTTTTGATTTTTATTTTTTCGAGCAAAAATAAAAGTTATTTTTTGATTTTTATTTTTTCGGGCAAAAATAAAAGTTATATTTTGATTTTTATTTTTTCGAGCAAAAATAAAAGTTATTTTTTGATTTTTATTTTTTCGAGCAAAAATAAAAGTAATTTTTTGATTTTTATTTTTTCGGGCAAAAATAAAAGTTATTTTTTGATTTTTATTTTTTCGGGCAAAAATAAAAGTTATTTTTTGATTTTTATTTTTTCCAGCAAAAATAAAAGTTATTTTTTGGTTTTTTATTTTTTCGGGCAAAAGTAAAAGTTATTTTTTGATATTTATTTTTTCGGGCAAAAATAAAAGTTATTTTTTGATTTTTATGTTTTCGTCAAAAATAAAAGTTATTTTTGATATTTATTTCAATTTCTTGAGTTGAAATTCCATAAAAGTTATAAATTTTATTTTTATCTATATAAATAAAAATCAATTGTCGTTCGTTGGTAACGGCATCAGTTGAGAATGGCTGGACCGATTTTGACCATTTTTTTTTTTAAATGTTCGTCATAGTCCAACTTAGGTTTTTACGTAAAGAAAAATTGACCACGCCCACGTTTACGCCCACTTTTTTGATTTATCTAAAATCTGAAAACTGCTGCACCGATATGGCTAAATTTTTTGCTAAATGTTCGTAGTAATACAATTTAAGTTTTTAATGAAAAAAAAAATTGACCACGCCCACTTTTACGCCCACTTTTTTTGATTTAGCTAAATCGGTGCAGCCGTTTAAGCTTTTACTGAAAGATAAATTCACCACGCCCACTTTTTTTACTACATCTATAATCGCAGAACGCCTAGACCGTTTTGGCTAATTTTTTTTTAATGTTCATATTAGTCCACAACAGTTTTTTACAAAAAGAAAAATTGTACACGCCCATTATACGCCCACTTTTTTTTAATTGTCGGGTAATTTAATGTACAAGTTTAACTGTATACGGTCACGAATTAGGTTTTAAGGGAAAGAAAAATAGTTATGTTATTGAAGAAGTTTTGAATTTTAACTGTTTGCAAAAATACTAATTTTTGTATGCACTCTCCATGATAACTGACAATAGGAACAACATATTTTATTAATTCTATTTTGTTTTGTTCGATATGCTCTCAAGTTATAAACAACTCATTTGTTACTACTTTGTGTTGTTTCGCGATTTCTCAAAAATACCGTTATTTATTTATTTACATTCCAATTTAGTTTATTACATGTGCAAATGTTAATTGAATGCTTATTGTCAAATTGTGGATCAAATTAATCAGTTGACGACAAAAAAATAAGTGTAATTGTTAATTAAACAAAGTTTAAAGTGTTTCTACGAAAGTAAACTAACAGTGATCATTTTTTTTTGGAATTAAGATTCCATTGTAAGTACATTGCAATTGATTCATGAATTGAAATAAGTCAAATCGTTTTATTTCAAACAAATTCATAGATTAACATACTATAGATTTTTGTTCTTTGTACTAATTTGTTCCTTCCAACGGATTTTTTTATTTGGAAGTATATCGCTCTTAATACTGTTAACGTCGCCATATAACTATGAACCATGCCCACTTCACCGCCCCCTTTTTTTAATTCAGATACTTACTTATACAACTAACAATGTTTGCTATACAAAATACTTTTTTTGTAATATGTATTTACCTAAAGTTTTATACACTTTTTATCTACAGATAAGGTAACCATACATTTTTTTATTACCAAAGCCCCCTTTTTCGCCCCATTTTACTTTAAATTATAATTAATCTGCTTTCAATCTATATATATAAAATGGAATGTGTGTTTGTTTATTTTTTTGATTGTTTGTTTGGACCTTATAGGAGACCAGACCTATGCACCGATTTTCCTGAAATTTTCACAGCATTTAACTGGAACTCTATCATGATTAATAGGCACGATTTCGATCACGCCCACTTTTATGCCCACTTTTTTTTAATTATGTAATTGCTTCCTTATAGTTTTTAACACATTTACTTCAAATTGTATACACATTATATACTCCAGCCAAGGTAGATATAAACGTTTCAAACGCCACGCCCCTCTCACGCCCCATATTGTTTAAAAGTTTTAATCTTTTTGTCCTCTGTGCAAATGTATTCCTTTCAACGGATTTTTTTTCAAATAATGTATATGGCAATTCATTTCACTAATTAAGAACGGTTATGATTGGCTGTCTTAAGAATAAATACTATTTCACCAAACGGGAGCTATGTTTGCAGCCATTCGAGTTTTAACTTTGATCGCGTCTATTTGACTAATTACAATAACGATTCCGATTGGCAGGTTAAAGAAAAAACTATTCTATTTAAGCAAGCAGGAGCTTTGCTTGCATGCTTTGCATTTATTTAACTATATAAACACTTTTTAATACATTTCATAATGATGGGGGTAGCGAAGCACACCGGGCTCAGCTTTTTATTATAAAAAAAATATATCATTGACACGAAATTTTTACTTAATTTTGTTATCTTATTTTTAATGTATTACACATTTCAATTATCATTTTTTAATTTTAAAAACGATCATAGACAAACTAAGGTCATCTAACTTATCTCAATGTAGCCAAAGTTTAGTGAAAATTATAGTAATGAATGTTAAATTTATATGAAAATATCTGTGGTTAATTAAACTCGGCTATTTTTAGAAAAGTTATTGGGCTTAAATAAAATTTTAGGCAGGGCAACGTCTGCCGGGTCAGCTAATTAATACAAATAAAATTTGAAGGCAAAACAACGTTTGCCGGGTCAGCTAGTAACGAATAAATAACAAATAACGCAGTTATATTATATATATATAATATATAAATATATGTATGCACAGCGCATAGTTTAGAGACATTTATTCGTTCCCCCGCATAGTTTAGGGACATTTGCTTACTTTGGGGACTGTCCCCAAAGTTTTCGCGCCTTTTCATACATCTAGCGTTTAAGATGAGGACAATTTTTTCGATACACCGCATATTTCGGGTACAATTTTGGCCATGTCCCTAAAGTATGCGCTACGCATACATATATATACATATAATATATAAATTTTATGGTTGCCTTTTGTAATATTTTCGAGTTTTATAATCAGTAAAACTTATTTTTAATATGACGATTTTTTTGAAAAATTCTTGTTTTAAAAATGACGATTTTAGTTTCCAAAAATTGGCGCACTGCTCGTACAAATATAGATGTTTGTCTTGTAGTTAGATACTTAAAAAATGTATAATAATATATATTAATACAGTTATCACAAAAAATAACATTGCAAAATAATTGCTGTATATCTATCATCACTGAAAAATCATAATAACAAAGCTAATAACTTTTATTTTTGGTAAAAAAAAAAATTAAAACCAAAAAATGACTTTTGTACTTGCTCGAAAAAATAAAAATCAAAAAATAACTTTTATTTTTGTCGAAAACATAAAAATCAAAAAATAACTTTTATTTTTGCTCGAAAAAATAAAAATCTAAAAATAACTTTTATCATCTGACTTTTATGAAAAAAGGAATAATATTTACGGCCCCTGTTCATAATACACAATATAAAACTTTCTGCATTACAACCAGCATCCTTGTAAGGGATTAGCGTAAGCTGCTTACAACCTTTATCCTTGTAAGGGAAAGCAGTAAGCTCGAAATTTTTGTTTGTTTATTTTTATACGAAAATTATTCTTTTTTTTTGCTGTTTCTTTGTATTTTGTTATAGTAGGCACTTACATCAGCGCATTTGTTTTAGCCTGCTTTTAAAAACACGAAAATTTTTTACTGGGATGCGTCAAATGAGCGTTTTATACATATAAATTAATATATTCCCAGAGAAAACTAAATTTGCTAAATATTTTGCGAAGAAATTTTTCGTGTGCCGTTCACGGTTTATAAGTAAGAAAGCTTCAAAATCAAAATTTCGTAAAATTTTAAAAACTAATTACTCTTATTTTTAAAAAAATATAGTATTCAAAAATCTAAAAAAACAATTTAAGTTGACTAAAAACTCTTTATAATAAAATAAAGTAAGTTTGAAGTTTTATCTTTAATAATAATTCCTTACTTTAGTCCAAGGACTCCGAGGATTTTATCAGGATACCTCTAAAGAACATCGTGCCAACTTATAAACTAATAGACGGATTTTTATGAAATTCTGCAGAAAGAAGACATTAAGTATTAATAGCAAAGCATTGAAGTTTCAACAATATAAATTAAAGTTTAGATACTTTTTCGCCTAATTTCGCTTTTTCAAAAAAGCGAAAATCGCGATATCTTCTTAAATAGGAGCAGAAAAAAAAATATTTTTTCGAGCGTGATTATATCTTGGTAATAGAAATATTTTTTGTCTAAAACTTCTGTTTTATATGCTTTAGTTTCCAAAATGCACCCTCAAAATTTTTTTTGCTCATATCGCCTTAATTTGGCAACGATAAACAGTTTTGTGAAAGGCGTGGTAGAGAAGAATGAGTGTATTTTCTAAAAATCATAACTACATTGTAAATTTTCAATTTCTGAATCAGACTGCGCATTTTCTGGTATTGAACCTTCGTCAGTGACCCTGTTTTTTTGAATAATGTAATATTTGTTATGTTTTTATTTGTTCGATTGCGTCTATATGAAATTTTCTGTACAATCACTGACCGTGGTATAGATAAACTGATTTCTAATGCCACATGCACTCGCACTACACGTTAGACAGAGCACTTTAGCGCACTGATCTATCGTCAGGTCGAGTTTTGTTCTGATTAAAACTAGTTTTATTCAATACACGGTGTTTTTGTTCTTGCATACATAATCTCAGAAGTACAACTCCAACAACACAAAAGTTCTATTTTTAGAAACTTACCTCACTCTAATGTCCACTGTTTTCCCATATGAAGTGATGCCACATCTATGATATATTCTTTGTATATTCGATAGATGGCGCTTACGTAGTTTGGGAAGAATTGCCAGAGAGCAAAGTTTGATTTTTGTTGGAGTTTGAATTTTAACGTCTTTTTCAGACAATTGTAATTAATACTATAATTAATATGCAATTTTTATTTAATTTTAATTGTGAAAGGCGTGGTAGAGAAGAATGAGCGTATTTTCTAAAATCATAACTACATTGTAAATTTTCAATTTTCTAAATCAGACTGCGCAGTTTTTGGTATTGAACCTTTTGTTGAAGAACTTATTATTGTTTTTTCGAGTGAAGCACATGGTATGAATTTTGTTGCAAAATATCGTTTGCCAGTTAGAGGGTTAAGTATTTATAGTACATTTGTTAGTAGTAGTCTACTGATTTAGTCATTGTTTTGAAATTTTCGTTCTAACTTTCTTACGAAATTTTATTTTTAAATTTAGATCTTTATACAACTTACCTGTGGTCTGCGGTCAATTCATGGATACACTCATAAAAATTAAAACATATAGTTTTCGATTTAGAAGAAATCAACTTTAAAACAAATCTGAATTCGTAGGCATTTTTAATTAAACTCGAAACTATACCATTATAATTTTTGGGAATTAAGGGCGATTTTTAAATCATACTAAAAAAATTTAATCATATTAAAAAAGGTTGATAGTTGAATCTACTAAAAATGACATTTAAAACAATGTAAATTCAGTTAAAAATGTGTCAGAGGTAATTACCGTTGAAATAATTAAAAATGTTGGTTATTTTTAACTGTTATAGCCAAAATTTTGAAACAACTGATAAATTAGTAAAACTACAGTTTTAGGGGTATTTTACAAATACATTTAAATACAAAAAATGTTTTTATCTTGCGATTACAACAAACAAATTTATTTCCTACATCCTACTTAAAATGCAAAGTCAAAATTCCAAACGGTACTCCAATGATTATGTTACAAAAATAAAGTATTTTTTTATCGTTGTTTTGTTTAATTACTGTAATAATAGTTGTTTTGTATTATTTCATAAAAAAACATCTGAAATTTCAGTTAAAAACAACAACTTCGGATTGCTAAACAAACAACTGTCATGTACTAACTGTTAAAGTTAAAATAGTGCCATGAATATGTGAGAATAAGGGTACAAAGTCCCAGGCTAATTCGGAGACAGACAATTATAATAACCAGGACACAGTGGGATATACCACAAAATTTTTGGAAATAATTCCGCCATTTCTTACCTAGTAGTCCGACTGCAATAAAATTTGGAACAGCCATAAGTGGCGTAATATCGGGCTTAGGTTTTAATCTTGTACCGTTGCCACATTTTTAACACAATTATCAACTTTAACCCACTGGAAAAAAGTGTGTACTCCTCCTCCAATTAGGTAGCGGAGGCGGTTCTAGATATCCCAACATATACCTAATTTATTGCGTAAGTCTTTTCAAATCCCCACTTCAAATGTAGACATGGCACCAGAAAATGTAAAAAATTCTTTTTTTTTTTTTTGTATTATTTTTTATTTTTATTTTTCGGAATTGTGAGATTATTTACCGCAAAAATACTTGAAAGTTATCGGACATGTTTCGTATACCAGTTAATACGTCTCCAAAAGCTCTTGCATTTGGTACCCCATTTCTCTGAAATAATTCGAAATAAGCCGAAAAACGAAAAATGTAGTTACTTTGACCCCACTTTTAAAACAAAACAGACAGAGACTCCCCTTGCAAGTAAGAAATGGCCGAATTATTTCCAAAAATTGTGTGATGTATCCCACTGTGCAGGGCAGCGACTTTAACCCATTTTTTTTTTTACCAATGTGTCTTTAAAGACACGTTAATTTTAAAGTATTGCCAAAAATACGAATAGAAACTACAATAAAAAATGTCACTGATTCGGAAGATTTCAAATTTTTTTCTAGTAAAAAAACAAAAAAATAAAATTAAGCCTCCTGCTTTTTTTAAGATTTTTTGAAAAGTCACCTTTTTGGAACACTTTTTCAAAAATTCGAAAAAAAAATTCAAAATTGTGTTAAATTTTCATTAAAATGTGTTTCTTGAAATAGAACAGTACAGTCCAATCTTAAATTCATGCAGAAATATTTTCCTAGTAAAATATAATTACTATGACAATATTATTTGGAAGTAGATCACACACTCAGGGAAAAACTTTATTATATTTATGAAAAATTTCATAAATATGAAATATATAAATATTTCATTGATTTTCGTCCAATGTAACACTTCATAAATACGATGAAGCTGTATCATAAAAGGGCAAATCGATGACAGGCTTCTTCATATGTATGAAATGTTTCATAAACATGATGAAGAAGTTTCATAACTTTATATGAAATGCTTCAAAAATGTCATTTTATTTAATTATGAAAGTTATATGTTACAAAGTAAAGTGTCTGAAATTTAAAGTGTCAAGTGCCTTTCATATAAAAAGTCCGACCTAGGACCGGTCCCTGCCACCTTTTTACCTGTCCTGCTTATCACCTGGGACCAGTTTCTTTCCTCGTATGATAAATCTCAAAAATGCAATGGTTCCCACCGCCTACAGTGGCTCTTAATAAGTCAATTTCGTTTTGGAAAATTTCGTTTTAACCTTAGATTGGATTAATCTTATAATTTTAGTTAAAATAAAACACTGATGTTTTTAAATTAGATTAGAAAACGTTTTACAGATGTTTGTACTAGTTAATTTTTTTGAGTGTCGTTTTAACATCTGTAACCTATATTTGTTATTTATTTCACATATTCGTTTTAAAACTTATAAATAAATTAGAATTAATAAATTTTTTTTGAACGTTGATATGTTACTAAATATTTGAAATAAAATGATTGATGGAAATTTAATATTTTATGTAAAAGTAAAATAATCTTATTGTTTGTCAGTTAAAAAAATACAGGGAGTTGCAATAAAAACTGACATTTGAATTTTCAATCAGTCTGTAACGGAAGATTTTCGTTTGATATTGTCCCAGAAGCAATCGCTTACACAGGAGTACAAAATCATAACTTTAAAAAGTAAATAAGGTTATGACCACCAATTATATACAGTGGGAAGAAAAACTGTACGGATGTTTTGCATTAAGGAAGTAAGGTAATGAAAATAATACAAATATAGGTATATAGAGCTGATGAGCTTGCAAGGCTAGGAACCACCCTGCAAGTTCCTGCGGAATTTGCTGGAGTTGGTGTTCCCCTAGCAACCTGTAAGCTGAACAATCGGCTCAACTCCGAGAGGGCGACTAACCTTAGGTGGGCAAATGGCGTGACTTGTGTGGTGACAAGGCACATCTGGCCGGCTCTAGATCTGGGGCGAACGAGGGCGCTCCTGTCGCTTTCCAGGGGGGAAATCTCTAACATGGTGGCGGTGATAACCGGCCACTGTCTCATTGGCAGACACGCTCGTAGGTTGGGGGTGTTATCGCCTGACTTCTGTAGGAGCTGCGGGGACGAGGAGGAGGAGGAGAGTATTGAGCACTTTCTCTGTTCATGTCCTGCGCTGGCGCTACGTAGGAGGGCCTCACTTGGATCGGCGTTCTTTCACGACCTTGGGGATCTTTCAGGTGCTGGTATTCCGCACCTCCTTAGCTTCGTAAGGAGCTCTAAATGGTTCAACGGTGGAGTCTGATCGGTAATCCGTCAGTCTCGTGGCATCACAACGGACCTCAGAGTCTAAGTGTGCTGGTGATCACGGAGCCGGCTACCACTCCGACCTAACCTAACCTAGGTATATTATCAAATATATGTTTTTTTATTTAATTTAACATTATTCTAAATTATAAATTGCTTCAAAAAAAAAAAAAAAAAAATTAAAAAAAAATTCACTATTTGGACACTTTTGCACAGTACAAGAAATAAACATTACGTTTGCTACATAATAAGGACATCAAGACCCCAAAAAATGCTGCAAAAAGTATTGGTAAGGATGTCAGATCCTAGACGGTTAGACGCGCATTAAATAAAATTGGTTTAGTAGCCAGTGTGAAAAAGAAAAAGTCAGCACTTTCCGATAGAAATGTGAAAAGACGTCTTCATTCCTGTAAAACCCACAAAAATTGGACAGTATATGACTGGAAACGGGTTATTTGGAGCGACGAAACGAAAGTCATCCGATACCAGTCTGATGGTAATGAATACTATTGGCATAGGCCGCATGAGCTCATCCAAAAGCACCATGTGAAGGAAACGATGAAACATGGTGGCGGCAGTATAATTTTGTGGGGATGTTTTACTTGGTGGAACATTGGCCCTTTAGTGAGAATCCAAGGTATAATGAAGAAGTAGGATTACCTGAATATTATACACAAAAATTTACCAGAATTTGTTGACGAGAGTTCTTATCCAACCGAAGAAGTTGTTTTTCAGCAAGACGAGGATCCGAAGCACACGGCCAAAATAGTTAAAAGCTGGCTACAAAACCAAACTTTTGGGACAATGGAATGTGCAGGCCAGACCTGAATCCTATAGAAAATTTATGGGCTATTGTGAAAAAAAGGCTGGGAGCATTTAAAAACCCACCAAAAAATGTTGACTAGCTTTGGGAGAAAATACAACATGAATGGCGAGCTCTTGACCGTGATATCATCCAAAAGTTGGTGGAGAGTATGCCAAAACGTATTGAAAGTGTAATTAAGAATAATGGCCTTTGGACGAAATTTTAAATTGGCAACGTTAATTGGTTTGAGCAAACCCCGCATACAAAAGTGCAAACAGTGCAAAAGTGTCCGAATAGTGAATTTTTTGTTTTTTTTAAACTTTTTCATTTTTTTGAAGCAATTTATATGAGTTTTTGTGCTTTATAATTTAGAATAATGTTCAATGAAATAAAAAAAAAATACATATATTTGATAATATATCTATATTTGTATTATTTTCATTACCTTACTTCCTTAATGCAAAACATACGGAGATTTTGCTTCCCACTGTATATTTCAGGCATGCTGATTTCAATGGCGTACTTTTTTTCGATGTATGGTAAAGTTTTTTCCCAGTTTTTAACATACATATAACGTTTTTGAAATGGAATTCATCTGTAACCTTTCTATTGAAATGTAAAGACATTCCCTGTATTCTTATTTGAGGTACATATTTGATTCACAAAACTGTAGATTAAACCCACTAAACCAGCATTTGACAAATGGTCATGTAGAAGAAAGAGCCTATTCGGAAGAAGTGTTTCAGCAAGAAAACAATTATTTTAATATGGTACCTCACATGCAAACGCGCGATTTGTCAATAATTGTATATGGCAGCATAGCTTTCCGAGATGAACAAAGAGCCCAACTTTCAGTATGATATGTAAATACATTACAAAAGTGTGTTTTCAAATTTTCAGCTAAAAATAGTTTTTTATGCAAAAGTATTCCTAACAAAAACTTTCGTTTTGGTACACTGAGAGAATTATTTTCACTTCAGTAATGAATGGAACTCGTTCATTGAAACATTTCATAGAATCTATGCAACAGGTTTCATTAAAGTCAATGTTTATGAAATGTTTTAATTTTTAAAATTCAATAAATAATAAAACGTTCAGAGCATTTTCACTCGTGAGTGTAGAGAAATCAGAATTTACTCACGTGAGCGTAAGTGAGTGTGAGTAGTAAAAATATTCTCGTGAGAGATTGTGCGTGAGTGAGTGTGAGAAATTGATAGCTCTTCTATTGAATTATTTTTAAATGAAATTTTAATTTATTTGATTAAAAATCAATTGATTATATTAAAAATTGATCATTGCTGTATACCATCTCAAAAAATCTTACCGAGTAGAAAGATTTATATATTATTTTCTATTATTTATTGCGAATATCTCTTGTAATCGAGCGGGGATCTAGGAAATGGTTTTGGGGAGGGAACTTCGTATATTTTTGTTCAATTTTCTAATCTCATTTATATTTTTGTATTGAAAATTTTATTTTGTAGGAGGGAATATCCCATTTACCCTCTCCTGCATCCGCGCCTGCTGGTTATATATTGCTTTGTATGGCACAATATATAAAAAGATATAATGTTTGTTTTTCGAGCAAATTTTATATTGCCCCATATCTGAATGTATCTTTTTACTTGTGCTACCATATTTAATCAAATCTGTCTCAAGGAATTTGAATTGTAAGATCAAACTTAATCCAGTTCCATATACAATTATAATAATTTATATTGCTTTTATTCTTAATCAAGTACACTCCATTTTTAATTAAAAGTGGGCGTTGTGGTGTAATGGTTAGCGCGTTGGACTTTTAAACAGAAGGTCCCGGGTTCGATCCCCGGTGCCGGCAACATCAAATTAATATGTATGAGTTTTTTCTATCCCTCATACGTATCGCAACGTCCGCCTTCGGTGTTCCCATAGCAATTAACCGCACCGAAGTAAAATAATGAATCAGGGCTATGAACCAAAAAGCTTCAATAAGTTCGCCAACTCTACATCAGGTGGCGAGCAACAACTGTTCTAAGATTTATCATCTCGCGCAATTGCAGTGTTGCCATGTCTGAAGCCCTTCATCTTTCCCCACCTTTCATCTCTATACTATCCCTTTCCAAAGAAAGCAACACACTAAAAATATAGGAAGTATTTCCTGAGTGTTGCCTCTCTTTTTAAAAAAAAAAAAAAAAAAAAAAAAAAAGTTGTCCGGGGAAACTATTATAAAAAACATGTGCGACATGATGCGTTATTTCTTTGAATTTTGTTTAAAAAAAAAACAATTTTCGTATAAAGTTAACTTTAATTTCGGTCGCATATTTTTACTTCAAATAAACATTTTATGAAAACTCAATGAATTCGAATAAGAAATTCATATTTTATTTAAAATAATTGAAAGTACCTACGTTTTGGCATACAACCCCTTGTCGAAGACGATCTATTTATGTCAGTCCCACAAACTCAGTTACATATAATTTCACATTTTTAATACTATCTTTCCAAAATTTTACAGTTTCTTCAATATTTTTTTTTTGCTTTGAACAATTTTAAACCGAAAACGCATACAATTTTTATTAAACAATTTTTTTAAGAAATTACAATTTTGACAATTTTATGAATACATATTTTTAATTTTTAAAGACTTTGTGGGGAAACCATAATAAATTAAAAAAAAAATATGAAAAACTAGTGTCAGTTGAATGTTTTTTGAAAAAAACATTTATTTGATACGGTTTGAAACTTTTAAATCAACATTCATGCATTATTTCTTTCTTCTTTATTAATTTCAAATCAAATGTGTTATCACTATTATATTTAAAAATAAATGGTTTAAAAACTACAATTTTATTTGAACTTTTCTGCCTTTCAAAATGCAAATCCCACCTTCAGTGAAAAATTCAATAAAACATTTATACGAAATTGGACCAAATTGTATTAAATTTTATGTATTAAGATTTTATTATGTACAATAATATGTGGTCAAAATTCGGATTCAATTGATCCACTCCATATCGATTTGATTCACTCCAATCCAATTAATCCACGAAGATACAATTGTTTTCACCATTTTTCGGATTAAATTGTATCTGCTTAGTTATTGGACCCTATCTTATTAGATATGCCACCATACAATTGTTTTGCTCGGGTTGAGAGGGTGTTATTGTTAAAAAAAATGTATTTTTTTAGCTTGAATTTTATAATCTCAATAAACCAAACGAAATCGTTACGACATCGAAACGTTATAACCTAGGGAATATATATTATGATATATGAAATCACTTGTGATAGATTTTTTGTTCTAAAATGTACCTTTCCCAACGATATCGTTTTTGCGAATTTGAGCAATTATTTAATTGGTTTAATTAATATTTAATTGAAAGCTTTTAAAATTTTTAACAAATCGATTTAATTAAAAAAATTTGTGAAATATTTTTTCTTTTTTGTTCTACTAAAAGCTGCTTTGGGACAAGTTCTAGGTTACTTACTTTTCCGAAAAATAAACTTTTTAAAAAGTACCTTTGAATCAGATTTGTATGAATCAAATATGGAATAGGTGGGTTTGAGAAGGATTCAAAAAAAAAATTTCTGAGAGCTTTTAAGCATTCAATATTAAGTTCCTGAGTAATCTTATTCCGCTTTTAAAAAAAATTCCGTTAAAAAATTTTGTTTAATTACTCTTTGTAGTTTTTATTTTCGTTGACATTCTTCAATAACATTTACACTTTCAACCAGATCATTGAACTTGACATGATTTCTTTGATTATTGCACTCTAAACAGTTTTCAATATTATCTGCACCATGAGAACATTCTCCAGTGATTTGTTGACCATTCCCATGATTACTCAAAGCGAAAGCAGGCTTTGTATCGCAATTAGTATTTACAGATGGATAGTAATAGAAGCGCCAAATGATAAAGACTGTTGAGAATAAAGATATTTTTGTTGAATAATTATGAAAAGAAGAAAAATAATAAAAATTAAACATACTTATAGAAAACCCACTAATAAGAGATAATAGAGATATGGCTACAATATATCCCAAATTTGAGGGTGAACTTTGAGTAGATTGAATCGCCACTTCATCATAAGATTCTATATTGACAATAGTAGCATTTAGAGATTTATCAAGAATTTTTCTAAAAAAAAGTAAAAAGAATTATAATGAACTTAAAAATAATTATTTAGGTAAAGTGGGCACATTTTAATCTGACTGCAAAAGAGTACCTATGAACTTTTTAATAAAATTCTTTAACGTTTTACAAAAACCAATTAATTTTTTTAAGTATTTTTTTTTTTGTTTTTATATTTTGCAATTTCCCACTTTACCCCTTGCCACCATATTAATTTTAAACTTACTCTTGTAGTTCTTTACATTCTACTAATTGATGACTTTTGTACGCATATACCCAAGCTTTACAAATGAGTCCCCGATTGTCATTGGATCTCTTTTCCATTTGTGGCAGATAAGACATTTTGATAATATTCATATTATAACCAGACTCTTTACTTAACTCCTGTTCAATTTCATCTTTAGATCTTGTAACATTTTCTCGTATAGTTATCAAACTATAAAAATCTGGAGTTAAAGCTTTTACTATAACCACCGTACCCGATATTAGGCCATCACCATCTTGATCGGTAGCCAATACAATTAATTCTGTTTGTTGATTTGTTGACATCATTTTATATCTGGGATATATTTTTCCCGTTATCGATTCAATATCAAAATATTCATTATCTCTCATGCTATATTTAATTTTAGCATTAAAACCCACATCACGATCATATGCTTCAATTTGAGTCAAATATTCGGGATATATATCAAATGCTACATTACCGGATGGATAACCTAAATATTGTGGTCCTTCGGATAATTTAAATTCTGGTGAATTATCATTTATATCATCGATTTTTATATGTAACCACATAATATCGGGTGAATAATCGATATCTTCGGTATAGAGGATTTCAGAAGTTCGAATTTCAATATCTTTGGGTAATTCAATTTGTATTGATTTTACTGAGTCTTCTTTATCACATTTTAATCTTAATTTTACAGTTATTTGTGGTTCTGTCATATTTTCGAAAATAGGATCTTCTCGATCTGTGGCAATAGCATCCAACATATAGAAAATTTCATTGATATAAACATAATCTGTGGAGATAGAGGAATTTAAAGGTGATAAATAGTATTTTTTCGAGTTAAATTTAAACTATTGTTGATATGAAAAAAAATTCGAAAACTTTAAATAATTTTCCAAAATAAGGAATTTTTAAAACAATGTTTGCAATAGTTGACTTCTCTTTGAAGTTAATAGAAAAGGAGGTTGTTTGATTTAAATTGCAAGTACGGTCGATTAATATCAAAATTTAAATAAAAAAAATTTCGAAAAAAGATTTGTTGTCCCAACTGAATTTGGTGCCAACTAAATAAAATGTTTTTATCCTCCAATCGAAAATGATTTTTGTCAAAACTACAATTCGGTTGTTCTAGCCCTATTTCGGTAGTCACAGCCCTATTTCAGTTGGGAAGGCAGACATTTTCGGTTGCGGCAACCGAAATATTCAGTTGGCACCAAATTCAGTTGGGACGAGAAATTTGTTTTCTCTATGTAAAACCCACAAATTATATGTTAGTAATTTGTAAGTTTTGTAGGAAATCTAACAGAAATTTCTCAAATAAGTACACCCAGAAAACAAACTCGTTAGTAGCAACCGTATTTGTTGTCAGTCGAATGTTTCGGTAGTTGTGACCCTATTTTTCCGTTGTGATAACAATCATTCGATTGAAACAACAGAAATTCTGGTGCGGCAATAGAATTTCGATTGGGTCAACAGAAATTCGGAAAAAATTCGATATCTCCAACCGAATCATTCGATTATCTACAGAAACGGTTGTCACTACCTAGTCTGTTTTCTGGGTGTAGACTTTAGTGAAATAAAAATTAGTGTTTCCTTCAAATAGGAGGCTTCTAGCATGCTATTTTAGAAAGATAGAAAGTCTCCCAGTTCGAAATTGCCACCCGTACAAAAAAAAAGTACTGGCTTACCCCTGATATTTTTGTAAAATCCAGCGTGTTAAAAATTGCCAAAGATACAACTAATATTGTACTAAAAAAACACAATTTTTTTTGCAAAGCATGTATTTTGGCAATATTACAACCAATTAGAAGCAATAACTCTGTTTTATTATTTTATTATATTTCACACATTTAAATTTGACGTAAAATGCTAAGACCGAACTATATTAGTGATTTTTAATTGAGTTTTGTCATACAAATTTCTCAAAATTAATTAAATTAAAGTTACTTTAAAAGCACCAAATCTTTTGAGTAACCAACGTTATGCCAACGGTATCAAATTCGCTTAAACCAACGGTTGGCCACTGCTATCAAGCTGGTAACAGGACAACACTATCAAGATTGTTAATCCTACGTTCTGCCAACGCACAACTGACCGTCGCCGACGCTTTGCCAACACTTTGTCCATTGTATTTTTCTGCCTGGGCAGTTATGCTTAACTCTTTCGCTACCGACTTTTTCTTTGTGGATATTTTTTTATTTGGACCTCAGGTTCTTGTTAGGGGTCATCAAATTAGAAAAAAAAATGTTTACATATACGTCCTCTTTACCTCCTACCAGCCAAAAAATGATTCCGAAAATCAAATTTTTGAAACTTCTCAGACCTTTTTACAACTAAAAAATTCGAATAACCAAAAATGTTTTGTTTGATTTTATTCTAGTCATTATATTAAGCTACGTGCCCAATTCTAGCTTTGTTAGTTTACTAGTTACACCAAACGGCCCCTTTTTTGGAGATAGCGTCAAAGTAAAAAAATATCCCGACTATATTTCCCTGATGAACAGTTTATGCCTATGATAATTTTTTTCAATGACCTCATAAACATTTTAAACAAAATATAAAGTTTAACTGCATTATTTGATATACACTGCGTTGCAAAACTATAACTACACATTAGTTTCACTAAATATCGTAAATTCAAAAAAAGTAGAAGGGTTTAACCGGCATAAAAGTAAAACCAATTGAAATTTTATAATATTAAACAAAAAAACCATTCATTTGTCTTTTATTTTACTATTTCAAAAGGAATAAAAAAATCAATTAGTGTTTCATAACTATAAATGCACTTAACTGAATAAATCAAAATTTTCAAAAATTTAAGAAAAATATTTTAAAGCAGCAATTTTAATAATGGCTTTTTTTCTGTGAATCAACTTAAAAATTTGATCAGACATACTGTCTACCAGGTTTATTCGAAGTTCTTCCGTTATAGATCTCCACGCTCAATACTGCTTCTTTTAGATAAGAAACGCTTTCAAACGGTTTACTACTCTCCAATAGGGTTTTGATCCAGAGACCATGCGGGCCATTCCAATACTCTTATATTTTTTTATGATAGCCTTTCCATCTTCTGACGACTTACATGTCCTGAGGCATTGTCTTGTTAGAAAATTATTTTTTTTTCGTTGCTATTTTCAATAAATGGCACCAATATGTGTTATAATACTGTAATGTACTCAGAAGAATTCATTCTAGTGCTTGGAAATGCCAAATCAACCATACCGTTAAAACAAAATCGCCCCATACCATTGAGGATCCACCTCCGAAGTTTATGTTTGAGAAATATCGTGGTTCCTTACATAGGTCTCTCCAATAGCTGTTAAAACCATCTGGACCATAAAGATTGAACTTTTTCTCATGCGAAAAAATCACCTAAAAAAGAAATTTATGTTTAAACATAAACCAACAACTGCGGTTATCGACTTACCTTTCTCCAGTTGGTTTGTAAATTCCTTTGAAAGAATTTAAGGCGAGCCGGGGTAATAACATTGGCACAGACATCAGCTTTTGGTGAGTAACTTATCGTGAATCCTTGGGTGATTTTGACACATTTTCTCTGCATTCATCGATTATCTGATTGAGACTCTTCATTGAGTTGCTGGCACAGTTGATTATTTTGTGATTATTTTACGCCGGTCCCGATCAGAAAGCTTTTTTTTCTTGAGCCTGTTTTATTTTTACCATAAGCTCTCGAATTATTTGTAAAATTTGTAACAACCACATGTAAACGGTTTATTTTTCTAGCAATTTCCCGAAAACTTAAGTCACTTTTTAAATCGGCTGAAAATTGCTATTTTTCAAAATCACTTGGATATGAACCACGCTGCATTTTACTGCAAATTAATTAAAATTGCATAAAAAACAAAAATAATTATTTAATTTTTCGTTGTTTCCTTGTTTTGTAATTATAGTTACGAAACACTGAAAAAATATTATTACCCCATTTTTCTTTTAAATCAATTAATTAATCTCTTAAATGTTTCACAATAAAAGATCAGTTATCACACTCTCAAAAAACAGTTTTAATTAGACAAAATAGCAAAAATCCTTTGTAATTACAGTTGTGCAACGTAGTTTAAAGTGAGATGTATTTGTGCATAAGCGTACTTAAATCGTCTGTATTAAAATTTTCCAGAAATTTAAAAATTGTCGCAAATTTTCACATAATTGAACATTTGTTTCAAGGTACACTTTTGGGAGTACCTTGAAACAATTAGAGTGTACCTTGAAACGTTTATTTGTATAGTAAAAATATGCTGTTTTTACATCACGCTAATCAGTTTTTATTAACTTAACTACACAGAATATTTTTAAATTAAACATGAATCTTATTAAAGTAAATGTGATTCTACTTAAAACAAACTTTTTCGTACTTAAATTAATTTTTATTTTATTAATTAATAATCATATAATTACAAATTATATACTATTACCCTAACCGAGCACTAGCTACTATGGCCTTCGGCGCGTTGTAGCGGAAACAGACCAGTGCCTCTGGTGGGAATCGAACCCATGACCCCCGCACAGATAAGCCAGCAAGCTACCAACTAGCCTACCAAGGAAAACTACTTAAATTAATATTTCAGCATTATAGATGTCATATTCACAAAATTTGTTTGATTTCAAAGCTGTTTCTATTTAATTTAATCTTGTTTCTTTGGTTTTCTAATGTTTTTTTTTTTTGTGTATACTACTGTTGAGAAAAAATATTTTGTCTATTTTTTCTCAACAGTAGTAGTAGTTTTTCTCAACCAGTAATATACGAATAAGAGTTTCAGGGTTGGCACGATTTTTTTACACCCTTCACCATTATTATATTTTTTTTTTTACTTTTATGTTTAAAATTACTTTTTTGATACCTTCACTTAGTGATTCAAATGTAGGAATTACATGTTAAGAAGCCTCCCCTCTGAAAAATCAATTAAACTTATAATTCATTAGACTAAAGTTAATATATCGGGACTAAACACCTATTTTTTAATATATTTTATTGATCCGTTTTATTTAAAAGCGAATAAATTAATAGGAATTTTAGTCCTATTATACTCCCTAGAGTTAGGACTTTAATAAAGGTATCTTTAAAAAACTTTTTTTTTTATATTGGTAATCCTTATTAGACTTATTTATGGAAATTTTTGATGTTTGCATCATATTTGTCAAAAATGTATCAATTTTTATAGTGAACAAGCAGTGAAATAATTTTAAAAAAAATAGTTTTAAGGTACACACGAAAATCGTGTCAAGGTACACTTAATATGGTGTTTTGAAAAAATTTAAACTGTTAATCTTACTCATTAAACAAGTGTACCAAATAATCTCAGGCTTTACTAAAGTTTAATTTATTAATATCTGAGTTATTCTGTATGAAATCACCAAATCGGCATAGCTGGCATATCTTAGATTTTACTCAAACTAACTGGAAATGATATTTAGGGTCTGAAAACCCAAAATCTAAGAGGATTTAATTTTTGCACACGGCACTACCGGTTCACGCAAAATAAAAAAACTAAAAAGTCTTGTTTTTGTGCGTAGTGGTTTGAGCTGTTAAAATTTTTCTGCTAGAGATATCTACATGATAAACACATTGACTTAAAATTTGACTTAATTCATACACCCGAAGAATAACGCGGTATTGAAAATAAGCATATTTCATTGCTTTTTGTGTTTTTCAATGAACTTCAGTGTCGGCGCAAATGAATATAAAAGCATAATAATTCTCAGATACAAATTAGACATGTCGGAGAAAAATACAAAATTAAAATTGGCTCAATCTGGCAACTCGTTATGAAAAAATCGTTACTTGAAATTTGGAAATTTTGAAAATTTGCATATTTCAGGCTACAATTCGGTCATGTTTGTTAGCAGATACAAACTTGAAAATTACAGAGTATTTACTCCCTACTTTTAACTTTATAACACTTCAAGACCCGTTGAGTTATTTTCACTCCTCTCGGATTTACAGGTTTTTAAAGAAAAGCCTTTTTGATTTTTTGTATGTATTTTTATACTTCCCTCAATTGTTATATACAGAGAAATTAAAATAAAAACAAGTAGTATTATGAAGAAACAAAGAATAATTATGGACTAAAAAATTTATTTAATAAATTCAGTAAATTTTTTATGTTTACAAAAATTTTACAAAAATTTTACAAAAATAAAAAAATTTTTATCAACATTTGTCATCACAAAGACGATTTCGGCTTAGAAGCTGATTGGCACTTTTTTGCCACTTCTCATGGCAAAAGTGACGGAGCAGGAGGTACAATTAAGCAGGCTGTAAGGAAAGCAAGTCAACAGCGAACTGCGGATCATCATATCCTAACACCTACAGCAATGTTTGATTTTTGTTCCACCCAAATTCCTGGTATAAATTTTTTTTTTGTATCCATTCCTGATGTTGATGCTATCGAAAACTTTTTGTCAAAAAGATTTATTGATGTTTGCACAATTAAAAATACAAGAAACTACCACAGTTTCTCTCCGATTTCTCACAGTCAGTTAAACGTACGAAAGTTTTCAGCTTCTGATAACTTTGAAACTCCGAATATTATAAGAACAAATACTTTATGAAAATAATATAAAACTTATTCCACGATTCTTAATTACCCACATTTAAACTATAACTTTTCTACTTTAAATGATAAAAATATACCATTTGCCTATTTTTTGCCACCACTGTAACATTTTTTAACATCAAAAATCTACTGAATTTATTAAATATATTTTTTAGTCCATAATTATTCTTTGTTACCTCATAATAATACTTGTTTTTATTTTAATTTCTCTGTATATAACAATTGAGGGAAGTATAAAAATACATACAAAAAATCAAAAAGGCTTTTCTTTAAAACCCTGTAAATCCGAGAGGAGTGAAAATAACTAAACGGGTCTTGAAGTGTTATAAAGTTAGAAGTAGGGAGTAAATACTCTGTAATTTTCAAGTTTGTATCTGCTAACAAACATGATCAAATTGTAGCCTGAAATATGCAAATTTTCAAAATTTCCAAATTTCAAGTAACGATTTTTTCATAACGAGTTGCCAGATTGAGCCAATTTTAATTTTGTATTTTTCTCCGACATGTCTAATTTGTATCTGAGAATTATTATGCTTTTATATTCATTAGTGCCGACACTGGAGTTCATTGAAAAACACAAAAAACCAATGAAATATGCTTATTTTCAATACCACGTTATTTTTCGGGTGTATGAATTAAGTCAAATTTTATATTTTTGATAGAAACTATAATCCTTCAGTTCTAAAACAATGTATTCATCATGTATATATCTCTAGCAGAAAAATTTTAACAGCTCAAACCACTACGCACAAAAACAAGACTTTTTAGTTTTATTATTTTGCGTGAACCGGTAGTGCCGTGTGCAAAAATTAAATCCTCTTGGATTTTGGTTCTTGGAACCCTTAGGAATATTTCCACAAAATTTTAACAAAATCCACAATGGTCCAGCAACAATTTTTCATTTTTTTCGGTGTTTTCATAGGGAATGACTCATCTTTTTAGTTTTGAACAAAATTATTGCATTTATTCAATTTCAATTGACTTCAAAATTTTTCTTAAAATTTATTTTTGGTGTTTCAAGGTACACCATTTTTTTTTTTGAAAACCGATGAGCCTAAATCTATGGTAAACATGGACGCAAGGCTAAATAAAACTTTATCTAGAGGAAGATTTTTTCAAAATGTGCAAAATATACGCAAAAATGGAATGTTTTAAGGTACACTCGTTTCTAAATTTCGTTAATTTTAAACATGATTTCCAAAAAAAAAAAAATGGAACGATTTCCGACCCCACTTTTTAACTCTTAAGCATTAGATTGTGCCGCAAATAAAATACGTGTTCCCTACTTTGCTTTCCTCTCACACAGAGAGACTCTCCGGTCAGTACGAACACTCGAAACCAGATACTTCACTCTCTCCCTATAAATGTAAGAGAAAGATGAAAGCAATTTGTGATGATCAGCGCTAGAGGGAGTGCCGCACTTTTGCCTTTTTACGAAAAGAAACGGTTAACCAATTGAATATCCTAATAATTGTTATACTAACTTAAATAAAACTTTTTGAGGTGACTTTTCATTTCTGCTCATAACTTTTGAACTCGTCAACAGATTTTGATCATTTTCAATACTATGTGTATCAACAAACAATTTGACCAAAAATTTCGGTTCTATATTGACGAAGTATTTCGTATTTCAACCGACAGATGAACATCAATATGTTGACTATGGAATTCTTTGCTGATCCAGAATTTTAAAAAAAAAGTGTTTTCTGTGGAATGACAAACTAATATATACCATCCTACACAGTGGGATGGAGTGAACAAGAAACATCAATTGAAAAACAAAGAATTTTGTTAAATTTAATTGATGTTTTCTTAATGATGTTAATTTTAAATTTTCTGAATTACAATGGATGTTTTGTGAATATCAGTTAATGCTTCAAACGGAATTATGAATTTCAAACAAAAATTTTTAAATTTTCAATCTTACCTTTATCGTTTGGCCACATTTTCACAATATGAAATGTACAATTTTCATTAAATTTCAT
Source organism: Delia radicum (assembly GCA_021234595.1). Classification (NCBI taxonomy): domain Eukaryota; kingdom Metazoa; phylum Arthropoda; class Insecta; order Diptera; family Anthomyiidae; genus Delia; species Delia radicum. Next base: position 51,591,025 of record CM037853.1, read on the forward strand.
ATTCCATAAACCATGGAATGGTCTCTCTTCATCTATATGCTTAATAACCAACGTTTTTGCTACGGCGGTACCCTCAAACAATTTGCATTCTTCATATGGTTGAATTTTTAATAAAGCGTTTACATGAGCTTTTTCTAGAGTTTCGAGATTTTCTGCCGTTATATTAAATAGATAATTGCCTTCATCTAATCGACCATATAACATTAATTCTCCGGTAAAGGGATTGATAGACAGTCTTTGAGCTAAAATATCTGTAAGGTGAAATTTGAAAATGATAGATAAATATTATTTTGATTATAAAAATTTTGAACTTACCACTTTGAACTTCTAAAATGTAATGCATTGAAACATTTAATCCTTTACTAAAAGCTTTTACTACACCTAAAGAACCAGTTCGATTGGTAAAGGCCGTAAACACATAATTGTTGCTTGAGAATTGTGGTGGATCTGGTATAGGTTTTATTGGAGGGGGGCACTCTGAAATAAAAAATAATAAATTGAGTGTATACTCTTAAAAAAAAATAATAAATCATGCCGAAATTTAATTATAAATTAAATTGAATTGCAGATTGAATTATACTTTCGTGGCAACAAAAATGAGTCAGAAATCGGCTCAAAAATTAGTCAGAAATGGGCTCAGAATATGTAAATTATTAAAATTTTAAATCATTGTAGTGGTTCATCCAAAAGAGACTTCTTTTTTATTTAAAAATTACTCACAAATATATTTAGAAAAAAATCTATACACTGGCACAATTCTCTACCTGATATTGATGCATTTTTTAATAGAAGCAATGAAGTTGCACTGGATCTCCTCAATCGAAACTTTTCATTAAACTAATGCAAATTTTATGAAAAATATCATTTTATTTATTAAAACTTATATTCATTCAATAAAAAAGTTTTATTACAAAACTAGTTTTATTTAAAGTTTAATGTTTTTTTTATTAATTTTAAGAATGTTTTCGTTCACTTTGTGAAGAAAAGTTTCATTAGTTTACTGATAACCTTCATTATTTTTTATCCACTAAAATTCTCACTGAGTAAATTAAACTTATTTTAGAGAATTTTTTGAACTGTTCAGAAAATATCCAAATTCAATTACATTTCTAACAGTGGAGGTGTCCCGACCCGAACCGACAGATCTTCATGAACTCCGGATATGTTGTAGAGAATACAAATTTAAGGGACCCGTGATTATTTTTTTTTTTATCTGCCCAATCTCATGTTTGGGCGTTACTAACTGGGCTCAAAAATTACCCCTTTTTGCGTTTTTTTTCGTTTATTTAGTTCTAGTAAATGTAACTATAAACAAATTTGCTATCAAATCAAAGGTTTTTAAAAGACACATTCAGTAGTGTACAAATTATTCCCAAAGACTTTTAAGTATTTTTGTTATTCAAAAAAACGTGTTTTCTGGTGTTATATTAAGGAATATTAGTTGTATTAAGCATATTTTAATATTTTTTTACTCGGGTAGTTCTAATAAAATTGAGGTCACCTAAATTTAGCGGACTGTTTGTTAAAAATTCTGGAAAATTCAGTTACAACTATTTGTAAACCCGTGTAAAAAGGTTTGTATATACCCTGCGGAAAATGAAGGGTCGATTGATTCAAAGTGACGATTTTGTGATATATGATTGGGTGGCACGACACGAAACTGGTGAAACCAAAATTGTGGTGTACCAAAAAGTGTTAATTTGTGTGAAATGACCACTTACGTGACTATAGTAATGGTGACAAAACATTGACAAGTTGGTATCAGGTATATCATGTAACTTGAGAAAAAGTAAGATAACATTATAGTGTACTGAAGCAACTAGGGCCGATGCAGTTGAAGTTCTTACTGGTCATTGAACTGGTTCAATTCCGTTAGCAGTTGATGAAAACATGGCAATTAGTGCCAAAGGATTCAGTCCCTTGACTGCTACAAATCGGATATAACACTGAAGTAAACTTATTTTAAAATGGATTTTTGTTGTGCCTTTTTGAAGGTTTTGTGAACACTGTTTTGGGGGTAGTTTAGTGACTGGTTCCGGGCGGACAATTTAGCAACTCGTATATAATATGAAACACGGTGAATAAAAAGTAAAAGGTTATTTGCTAATTACTTTTCGCATACCCGGCGACATGTACTCCCTAGACCAGTGCAGTGGTACTTCACAAATCTAATCCATTCAAACTACCTCAGTAACAGCACACATTGCGCTTAATATGTGATTAGTTTTCCATCAAAAGCTGTTCTCCAGTTTTACGATACGTACACCTACCCACTCGATAATTATTTTCCCACTGGTCCTGTTGCATGTCACATAAATACTAAAATTATCCTACTATAACACTGCCTACTTCTAACTTGTCCAGTAGCTTATTAATTTCAGTCGGTACGGTGATAGGTAACCTTCATCAAGTTATTCGCCACGTCACAAGGTGCTCCAAAGGTAGCAATTGCCACCTCCTATGACAAGCCCATGTTAAAAGTACCGGTCACTTTCATATAACAGAACCGAAACTAGGACAGGTTCATACACACAAAGCTCTAGTCACGTGACCATACCAGTGACTGGTTCATTTCCCGCAGGGTAATAATACATTATTTTATATACACTTATATGTTTTTGTCTGCCGGTGTTATTAAATTAAATTCAAATATAAAACTATTTTTGTCGGAAAATGTTAATATAATGTCATATATATTTGCGTCTATTCGCATCTCGATCAATATATAATTGTATATTGCATTTAGAATTAGATAAAATTAATTCAATTAAATATGTCGTTATATAAGCCCAGACATTTCAAAATACAAAATAATATACATTTTTTTTTTTTTTTTTTATTTCAAATTTAAGATATTATATCATAATTAAAAAAACACCCCAAATCCTTATTCTTTTTAATTTGTAATAAGAATTGCAAAAACATAAATTATGTTGTCTTCACTTAAGAATAATGATTTGCGATTTAATATATTTTTAACGGCTTGCAATAAAAAAAAAACATGTTTGCGCCATCTTTCTCAGAGAGAAAAACATTTTCATTGTGCGTGTAAAAAAAATTATGCAAAATTTTTTTTTTCAAAAACGACTTTTTCGACCTCTCTAATGGCTGTATGGTACATTGGAAAATCGTACTTTAATCACAACAAAACTCGACCTGACGATAGAGCAGTGCGCTAAAGCGCTCTGTCTAACGTGTAGTGCGAGTGCATGTGGCATTAGAAATCAGTTTATCTATACCACGGTCAGTGATTGCACAGAAAATTTCATATAGACGCAATTGAACAAATAAAAAACACAACAAATATTACATTATTCAAAAAAAAAACAGGGTCACTGACGAAGGTTCAATACCAAAAACTGCGCAGTCTGATTCAGAAAAAATTGAAAATTTACAATGTAGTTATGATTTTTAGAAAATACACTCATTCTTCTCTACCACGCTTTTCACAAGTAAAAAAGGCTTATTTACTTAATTTTTCCAGTAGAATCGAATAGTAAAGTCAGATTTGGCAGACTTACAACAGTTTTGATTATTTTGCAAAAGTCACTCAAAATCCATGTTTTAGTCGCCAAGAGGCATTAGAAGGAGATGGAATTTAGAAAAAAAAATTGCGCCATAATTTTTATTGATGCAAAACCTTCTAAAAAGTGAAAAAAATCCATATTTCAAAATTAACTCTACACTGATAGAAAAACCGTCATAACCCAAATGTATTTTGACATCAGTTCTATGACAAATGTCTTCGTTTTTGACCCCATGACAGTTGTCATCACGGTGATGTCAGCCTTAACATCACTTAACCAAATTGTCATCAGGGTCGAAAACTTAAATTGTGTCATCAATGGGATGAGACATCGGCATCACATAAATGACGAATCGGAGTCAATTTAATAAAAAAATGTTATCATTGCGATGACAGATAATTAGTTTTATCCTTCCGCTGAACGAATATGGTTGTTTGTGTATACGCTTGAACAACGCTGGGAAATATTGCGACATTACTTTGAAAATCATGGTAATGTTGCAGAATGTGTGCGAAAATGAATGATGCCGATTTTGCCAGAAAAATCATCTTTTCAGATGAAGCTCATTTTGATCTTGGCGTGTATATAAACAAGCAAAATTGTCGCATTTAGGGCACAGAAAACCCGCACGCATACATTGAAAAGCCGATACACCCAAAACGAGTCACTGTTTGGTGCGGATTTTGGTCCAGAGGCATAAATGGGCCATAATTGGACCGATCGTTTAGGCTACTGCATGGCCAGCCGAGGCAGCCATTTGAATGAAATTATTTTCCATTATTAACCGGAAGGATTGTACTTTCAAATAAAAAAAGAAATTTGAGAAAATATTCAGTAGTTTTTTTTATAGGATTTAAAAAAAAAAAAAAATTTTTTTGGCGGACCCTTTATAATGATTACATGTCATCAATATGAATGTTATATTTTGTATAAAGCGTTTCTTGCTTTGACAACGAATGTACATCAATGTGATGTATCTTATGCTAGTTTTAGAAATGCGTCTAAAAACAAAAAATAAGGAATAAAACATTAACATTTTTACTAAAACACACTTTACAAACATTTTAACGTTATTTAGTTTTATTCTTTATTCATACTTTACCTGTTATTAATGCACAAAATGTGCCATCGAATTGATGTCACCGTAGTCATAGCACGGATGACGCGTAAAATATGACAAAATTATATGATAACGTTCGTCATTAAATTGATGTCACTTATTGCATCATTGATGTCATTTGTAATAACATTGATGTCACAATTCTTAGGGCATTATCAATATGAAGATGCATTTTTCTATCAGTGTAATAATTATATCTTACATTAATACACTTAAACAATTTCCTATCTTATTTTGTGAATCATTATGAAAGCGTACTTTCGATAAAAAAAAGTCGACTAGAGAAATTTCTCCCAATTTTTCTCATACACAGAAAAAATTACACAAAAAAAATGATTGTCATAAAAATTACAATTAAACGTTTGTTTGATTTCAAACTTACTTTCAATTACGAGTTTGGTAATATGTATTAAATGCTTAAATGAAAATGAATTTGGTTCACAATTTCCAATTAGTATAACACACATTTGAAATGTGCAAAACATTTAAAAAAAAAAATCTGCAAATATTGAAAAATAAAAATTAAAAAATTCGCTTCTATTAAAAAATCTCTAAAACTTTAAAAAAACGTAAACACTAAAAAAAAATCTTTAAAATTTAAAGCATTGCCAAAAATTTAAAAAAAAAATTTGCCAAATTGATATAAAGTGTTGAAATTAAAAAAAAAAAAAACACCAAAAAATAAAAAAATCACCAAAATTTAAAAAAATCGAAAAAATTAAAAAAAAAAAAATACAAAAATTTAAAATGTTTTCAAGATATAGACGTTTTCAATTTTATTGAGATATTTTTTTTTGTTAATTTTAGCGATTTTTGCAATTTTGTTGATTTTCTAAAATTTTGGCGATTTTTGTTTTTAATATTGGCTAATTTTAAAATTTGATTGATTTTTTGAGCTTTTTTTTTTTTGTAAATTTTAATCTTAACAAGTTTGATATAATTTTTATTAAAAATAAAAATTATATTTTTTTCGACCTTTAATTCTGCAATGAAAATGAAAATTATTCAAGTTCGAGGCCATACTCTATATTTCTTCATTAGGATATTGTCCTAACAAATAATCTACATATAGAGTTTTTTGTTTTCAAATTTATTATTTGACCCTTTCAGGAATGTGTTGATAGATCTATTTCGGGAATTTTCAGTGCACAATTAAAGGTCGAAAAAAACATAATTTTTATTTTTAATAAAAATGAAAGGATCAAATAATAAATTTAAAAACAAAAAACTCTATAGATTATTTGTAAGTACAATATCCTAATGAAGAAATATAGAGTATGGCCTCGAACTTGAATAATTTTCATTGCACAATTAAAGGTCGAAAAAAACATAATTTTTATTTTTAATAAAAATTATAACAAACTTGTAAAAAATGCAAAGTACCGCCTAGTTTACTTCCCCTGTTTTGTTTACAAAATATAAAAAGGAGAGAAAAACAAAACACAGTGCATTGAATATCCACCAGAGGTGGATCTTGCACATCCAACAAGTTTTCAATTTATTTTTTGATCAATGGTTATAATCTTTAACTTCAAACTCATATGTATATTAGTTCTCATGTAGTGAGTAAACTAGTTCATATGAATGTTTGATGTTTGGCATGGGATTGTTACCGCTTTCAAAACGTGTTCTGATGATGGCAACCTAGAAAATTCCCGAAATAGATCTATCAACACATTCCTGAAAGGGTCAAATAATAAATTTGAAAACAAAAAACTCTATAGATTATTTGTTAGGACAATATCCTAATAAAGAAATATAAAGTATGGCCTCGAACTTGAATAATTTTCATTTTAATCTTAACTTTAATAATTGTTTTCCAGTTTTGGCGTTTCTTTTATTTTGGGAATTTTTTTTTAATTTCGTATTTTTTTTTTCAATTTTTGCGTTTTTTTAATTGATACTACAAATTCCTTAATGGGACCGAATTAAATTACAATTTTAAATGAATCAACAAATATTTTAATTAAAAGTCGATTTATGTTTTTTCTGTGTTCAATGTATTTATAAATCTTAATTAAGTTGTAACTTTTTTCCGTATTTGTTATTCAATGCTGTAAGTTACAAAATCCTTAAAATATTTGTTGGGTTTTTTAAAGTTTTTTTTTCTCAAACAACCTATTTCGTTTAGGTAATATCAAGACAATTTTATGAATAAAATAAAATATCCAAATGGAAAGAAATTTTCTACAAATTTTAAAGTCGTAAACTTTTTGCAAGTGACTAAAGTCTGAATGGGTTAATAATTTTGAAGCTAAGCCCGTATTTGCAAGAAATTTTTTTGGCAAATGTTTCGGATTTCAATAGAGTTTTTAATGTAAAAATCGGATACAACTTTAACTGATTTTGTATATGTTTGTATCAGTTCCGATATAATTTTATACCATTAAATAAAATCGAATTAAATAGTATCGCGCCATTATTCAAATGTAATTTAATCTGATAGTATTAAATTCCAACTAAACTAACGCAAACTTATATATGAGTGATTCCATGTCAGAGCGAACACCTTTTATATAACACCTCTTCCGATTTACTTTAAATTTGCCAGACGTATAAAACATTAAAAAATATTTTACCCTTGTTTACAGAAAAAAATTAAAAATTGTGTTTGAAAAGGTTATGGGCATTTAAAAACCGTCAAAATCTTGAAAAGTCATCCGATATGACAACTTATAAACTGATGTTTTTCTAATACTAGTGAATGGATTTTAAAGTTTAGTACCTTATTTTAAAGGTATTTGAACCTTCATTTTAAAAATGATTATTTTTTAAATTTTTTTTTACTTAATTTCTGCTTTCCACCATCTTCGAACAAGTCGAAAAATCTGAAAAAAATATTTTCTTAAAGCTCAATATAATCTTAATATTCCCTGTAAATTTCAGTTCCACGAAAAATTTAATTTTCAAGTAAAGCATACACAAAAATTCTAACGCACATAGAAATAATGCTCAAGATCAATATGAATTTGTTAGCGTGTGTTTTTGCATGCATTAACATTTTCGTTAACACTCTTGAAAATATAATGTTCACATACAAAATGCAATTTTTTGTGGTACTACAATGAAAAAAAAATCGCAAAAAATAGAATCCATTCGACTTCCATTCTGAAATCTACAGGGAATATTAAGGTTATATTGAGCTTTAAAAAAGTATTTTTTCAGATTTTTCGACTTGTTCGAAGAAGGTGGAAAACAGAAATTAAGTAAAAAACCAAATTTTAAAAATAAAAAATAAATAAATTTAAAAAAAAATAATCATTTTTAAAAAGAAGGTTTAAATACATACCTTTAAAATAAGGTATTAAACTTTAAAATCCATTTACTAGTTTTAGAAAAACATTAGTTTAGAAGTAGTCATGTCGGAAGATTTTTCACGTGTAAAATATTTTTTGATGAAGAATACGTACTAAAATTTTGAAAGACATCGAAGACATCAAAGTCAATTTTTAGCAAAAATCATACGGTTTGACATGGAATGACTCATATGAATAAAGACACATATTAAATTACGTGTGATTATATAAAGCATCATAATTTTTTTTTAATCGGGAAGGCTTTTTATGAGTGTACAATTTATATAGAGTTTTCTAGGTCATATTTAACTTACCAATTTTAGGCAATTCAATCAAAATCAATAAAGTTTCAGTTTTATTTTCTAATCCTGTCAATTCTGCATGCAAAGTCAGATTCAAAAATTGCTTAGTATCCACGATTTCAGCAGACAATGGAGCATTTAGCAATAAATCGATTCTGTGGGCCGTCAAATTTATTCTTACATCAAAATTTAAAGATTCATCTAAAATTTTATAAAAATTATTAAAAGTTAAAAAGTATTCTCGACTTTAAGATCATCTTACCTCCTTCTAATCGAAATCTATAATTTTGTAAATTTTCCACACCATTAACGAATATTGAGTCCAATGAAAGATTTTGTTTGGAGTTATTAATCAAGATTTTACCAATAATTACAGAATTGGAAAATACTCCCTTATTTTCGGATTGATTTCTTTGAGGAACATTTATAACTAAACTGGTATAGGTCTTTAAATTCTCATTCTTAGCCTCCAAAACCATCAAGAAAGAAGTGTTTAATTGATTAACATTCGAAGTTGATGTAAAATTTGTCCCAATTTTTAATTGAGTTTTATTGGCAGCAATATAAAATAAACTGCTCCCATTACCGCTTAAGTTATAGTCAATTTGTTGGGTTTTATTGTTTGTTTGTAATACAATTGTTTCGAATTCCAAGCCATATGTTTCATTAAGTTTGCCCACATATAAAGGTTTTTCAAATTGAAACATCTGCTGATATTGACTACTGGTATTCAGTTGTGGTAATTGTATGACTAAATACGTAATAGTCGATAAATGTTCCCAGTTGGCTTGCAGAGGCAACTTTATAAACCACGTACTATCTATGGACTCCAATGTAAAGTTAGATGTCAATTGTAGCTGAATGCTAAAGCTTTGTATGGATAAATTGAACCATAAATGAGGATTTTCAAGTAAACGAAACTCAATATCCGGTTTGAACATGAATGGATTAAAAATTATGGGTAATATTTGTAAATCACCCATTTCATCAATTTGTCCTTCATAAAAGGTACTCATGAAATGAAAATAATCTGAAAATTTAGAAAAAGGAAAAAGTCAATAACACAGCGCTACAAAATTAACCGCTAAACTCGAAAACAAGAGTACTGACCATTGACCCCAAATATTTCGGCCACACTGACTACAAAGATGTACCCAGATTTTTTTTTATGTGCCAGATTTTTCGCAAATTTTGCATTAAAAATGTGCATGTTTTAATGCAGTTTTTTGTACATACAATTTTATAAATCCAATATTTTATCTTAGTTTTTTATAGAAAATACACAAAAGATCTTCATTAACATTCGGATATTAAATTTGGTCAATAAATGTGCAGCATGAACAAGTAACTCCGCTGAATTTTGCCCCAGCAGAATTTGCACAATGAAGTTAGAGTATTTATGCTTAGAAATTAGAGTTTTATGCTTAACTTTTTTAATATTTTTTATATATTTGTATTGAACAATTTGATTTTGGGGAAGGAAATGTCTCATTTTCCCTCCCCATGGATCCGTGCCTGATTTAAGTGACCTAAATTTTAAAAGAACAAAATTTTAGTTGACAGTTGTAGTTAAATTAAGTTAGAAATTAGTTAAATCAATAGAATTTTTAAGCTGAATCAACAGAAAGTTTCTGGTAAAAAGGTGTTTCCGGATATAACCAGAGGAAGGTCCATATTTTTTTTACCGGAAGTATAGGTAGTTAAGAAATACCACTTAATTGGTTTGGAGTAAAGATTTTGTGTCCATTTCGCTCTATCTGCCTTAGTTTTGGATATATAGCCCATTTTATGATTAAAAAATTAAAAATAAGAGAAAATAACGGCATCTACAAGTACTAGCGGAGACACAAAAAAATAATGATTTGAAAACAATTATGATTGAAATTAACTGACAAAATTTTGTAAATTTAAGAATCACGAATTTCAAAATGTTAGGTCGAAAAATTAGTTCAAATACACACAGAGAAATAAAGTGCCAACCGAATTGAAAAGTGCGTTTTAATGGTAACAACTTATAAATTCAGTTAGTACAACGATATTTACATTAGATTTTTGAATATTTTAGTTGAATTTACCGAACTTTTTTGTGAAAACTAATATTCAATTGTGCCAAACGACTGAAATTCGTAATAACCGAATTTGGGTCCTAGTTAACAAGTTTAGGTTAGCAAATAGCAAAGTTTTTCTCTGTGTGTACGGATGAAATTTGTTGTTAAGGTAAATTGAGATAACTAATAACTTCAGCTAAATAGCTGATTTAAACGATAACAACAGAAAAAATTTGTTCAACTGAATTGGTACCCATTTAACAGACTTTTGAACTAACTTTTTTTTATAAGTGTATCTTTTATCATTTATGCACAATTTATCATTCCATTTCGCAATCGACCAAAGAAGTTTTGTTGCATAAGCCAAAATACAAATCTAAACAATTATTTCATGTAAAAATGAAGGAAAAAGAAAGTGCGGTTGATGGAAAAACGCGAAATGTGCCTAAAATTTATATGACAGCAAAGCCAAAAAGGACGTCCAATGAGTTCATATTTTAGTATGTAAATAGCTTTAAAAATAATGTGTACCAAAATTCAGCCAAAAAGTTTATATTTGCGAAAGTTAAATTAACAAACACTTTACAGTGTCTATAAAATATTTTACAATTAAAGTTCTGGACAATATTATAGCACATCTTTCTATGTAGAACTTTTGGCTTGAATATTTTTTAAACTAAGCATCTTGAGCGGTTCTTTTTAACCCTGCCGAAATTTCCTTTTTTTATAAAGTAGAATGGTGTCATGTTTTCACTCTTTCCATTGTAATAACAGAAATAAAAAAAGTTTAAATGAAAAGTCGACAAAATTTGTGTTTCAAAATTATAGCACAAAGTGTTGTAAACTCTGTTTTTGAACCATTTATTTTATTACAGGTTTTGATTGTGCTGTCAGGTGTCGAACAAAAATTATTTTTTAACTGAAAATTTAAAAACAAAAAACGTTGGTTGTATTATTATTCGCTAAAAATATGGGAAGAAGAATTGTAACTGTAGATACGAAAATTGCAATAAAAACTCTACTTTCGCAAAGTTTTCGCACTCATAAATAGCTGGTGACTTTAGTGTGTCCCGAAAGTGCGTAATAAATAAAGTCGAATTAAATGAAACACTCGCAAATAGACCTGGACAAGGTTGTCCCAGGTGTACTACCCAAGCGAATCGAACCTAAATCAGCCGTGGCCTTACCTCTGAAATTTCTAAAACTCTGGGAAAACAGATAAGTGCACATACAATACGTCGACATCTATTTTTTTTTTTTTTTTTTTTTTAAAGAGAGGCAACACTCAGGAAATACTTCCTATATTTAGTGTGTTGCTTTCTTTGGAAAGGGATAGTATAGAGATGAAAGGTGGGGAAAGATGAAGGGCTTCAGACATGGCAACACTGTAATTGCGCGAGATGATAAGTCTTAGAACAGTTGTTGCTCGCCACCTGATGGAGAGTTGGCGAACTTATTGAATCTTTTTGGTTCATAGCCCTGATTCATTATTTTACTTCGGTGGGGTTAATTGCTATGGGAACACCGAAGGTGGACATTGCGATACGTATGAGGGATAGAAAAAACTCATACATATTAATTTGATGTTGCCGGCACCGGGGATCGAACCCGGCACCTTCTGTGTAAAAGTCCAACGCGCTAACCATTACACCACAACGCCCACAATTTACACCAAACTACGACCCTTTCGAAACAAGACTCAAAAGAAAAAGAGGTTGGTGTAGAAAATACAAATGCTTGAATCAGAATGATTGGGGTAAGATTGTTTTTGACGACGAATCACATTTTGTAAAAATAAACACAAAAAACTGTCACTTTGTACGTCGAACCCACTGTGAGGCCGAACATTCTTTTGTTTCCAAACCAATGCTCAAGGTGGCGGAAGTGTTAGTGTGTGGGGTTGCTTTTCTGAAAATGGGATTGGTGTTTTATGGTTTTATGAGGGACATCTGAATTCCACCAGTTATGTTGAACTTGTTTCTGAATCATTACCACCCTATCTAGAAGAAGTTTTTGGCTCCAATTGCAATAGTTTTTACTTTCAACAAGAAAACGCACCATGTCATAAAAATGCTACTATCATAATATTCCGCTTTTAGATTTTCCACCAACTTCTCTTCATACAAACCCTATCGAAAATTTATGGGCAATCATTTACAGATAATTGACCAATTATACGATTAACATAGCAAGTGATCTCAAGCAGGAAATCCGCGGTATATGGTATAAAATAACAATTGATCAGGGTACAAAATTGGTGCACTCAATGCCAAATAGAGTTTTAAGTATTCTTCGATCAAAAGGAGGAAACATTTCCCAATATGAAACATTTATTTTAATAATCTTAAAATTTTTGCTATAATTTTGCCACATTTTTGTTAGTTTAATATATGAAATGTATACAATTTATGTAAATTTTTTAGGTAATAAATAAATATTTGCATTTAATTGTGTACAAGAAACTGCGATTTTCATCTAAGAAAAGAAATACTAATTTCAATAGCTTTTGTTTATAAGATATTCAAGTCAAAAACTCTACATCAAAGTGTGCTATAAAATTGGCCAGTTCTTTATGTGAACATTTTTAAAATAAAATTTTTAACGTTTTTAGCATAAAAAACTAAAATAAAATATTTGATTTCTAAAATTGTATGTATAAAAAACTATATTAAAACATGCAAAACGTTGATGCAAATTTACGAAAAATCTGTCCATAAGTTAAAAAGTGGGGACGCCATTAAAATCAGCGTGACCGAAATATTTATCTTTCGAGTTGCGCAGTGTAATTTAATAGATTGTAAAAAAACCTACTTTGAAAATCTATTAAATCCACCAATATCGTTGTTGTACTAAAATCTGCTAAATTTGTATGCTCAGCTTTAATTTCCAATTCCCATGTTTTATGCTGAAGTATCACACTTCTATTAAGATTTTGTGAATTCCAATTGATTTGTATGGTACCATTTTTATTATCCATCAATTGAAAACCTTGTGTATCTAATCCGCTTAAAGTATATGTTACCTCTTTGTTATAGGTACCATTGATTAATTGTATGTGTATGGGCTCCATTTCCAAATTATTGTCTATAAGTCCTTTATATAGAGCCTTAACAAATTTAGGTTGAGCCGGTAAGCTACGGTTGGGATCAGAACGGATGATTACAGATGCCTTGGAACTTTTAGGAGGATCACCATTATCCTGTAATATTTAATTTAAAAATTAATATAAAAGAATTAAATTAATGGATAAGAATTAAAACTGATGTTTAAAAAAATGTTTGGGAAACCCCTTTTTTCATGTCACAGAATCGTAGGACACTTCGGTGACATTTCCTTGGTTATTTCTGTAAAGTGTCCGAAGTCAATTTGCGTTTCCCATGGCAACGCTATGTGACAGATTCCTTTCAGATAATGGGAAAGTTTTTAGGCAGTTTATATATATGTTCCGTAGGGAATCGGGTAATTGGACCGCTTGTATATATTCGAGAGAATTGATGACAGACATTCCTTTTTGGACAGTTGAAGTCGGTCAATTTACAGGGATTGTCTTTGTAAAGGTAAAGCGGTTGTTCTTGTTATTTGATTGCGTGTGGAAGGTCAAGTTTAGGTTAGGTTGAAAAGATGAAGATCGGTTTTCCCCCCACCAATTATGAACATAAATAAAATCGGCATGTTGTGCCGAAGTTCATCAGTTTCTCAAAGACATCCCGCAGAAAGTACTTCGCCGTGCTCCATGCGAAATCCATAAAGAAACAAAGAAAGTGCTTCAGGGTTCCATCGTCTACCCTACATACCCAACAGTCATCCCTTCCCATTTTCGAATGGTGGGACTTTAGCGTCAAGTGATCCGGTATCATTTCCATCAGATAGGCAAATTTTTCTTTTTTCCCAGCCTTAGGACCATTTTCGTCCTGCCCCCATACGGGCCTGACCACAAATCGTTAGTGAACTCACTAACATCCTCCCTGCTGCCCCAGATCTCTTTGTGTATTTTGATGACCTACTGTTCAAGTTTCGCCATTGTTGCCCGAAAAGTCCTCGGTTTGTAAAAGTAAACAGAGGCCAATCTGGAGCCATTCCCATTCAGCTCGTGTTAGCGTTGTAACATTACACTCCACAGTGTCATACTAAGATGTTTACTTCAAGAAGATTTCCTGCTTGGCAGTTTAAAATCGTCTTTATCGCAGCCTGACTATCAGTGAAGATGACTACATAACCCAGAATAATACGTCTTATTCAGAAATCGTATGCACTTCGTAATAGCAACCAACTCCGTCTTAAAGACAGTGTTGTGGTCTGAAAGTCGGAAGTAAACCCCGTCATTCGGATACCCGCAAAAGAAACCTAAACCAGTCCTCCCGTCCAGCTTTGTGAAATCGGTGTAGAAATAGATTCCATTGGTCCCATATTCTTTCATCCCGCAAAACCTTTTTATCCGGAACAAGAAACCCTTAAGATTGCCAAACCACGCCATTCGGCAACTCTATAACATTCCACCCCTGAGATGTGATAACATGGCATGATATCGAAGACCCACTGATGTTGGATCTGTTCTTTCAACTTGGGTCTATTTGATCTTTGTACTCTCTTAAAAAAATTACAATCATGTCTACTTTGCAGATGACAGTAGCAGAATCACAACAAATTTGTGTTTTCTTTGTTGGGTCGGCTAAGTTTGGGACCGCACTCGTATATGTTAAGGTATAACCTTTAAATTGAGATAACAAAAATTTAAAAATCTTAATTTTGCAGTGAGTTGTGATGAAAAACGTTTACCCATGTTTTAAAAAACAATAAGAAAATTTTTATTTATAAAATTTTGAAATGAAAAAAAGTTAACCAATTTATTCTCTCTTAATAACGAAAAATTTGTAACATTTTTATTTTTTCCGAACAATTGACTGTAGAGACTGCAAATTTAGCCTATCGAAATTTCCGTTTTTTCTTTAAAAAATTCGATTTCGAAAAAAAAATTTTATGTTCAAAAATTTCAGATTTGTAGATGAAACCCGCAAGCGTAGATTGATTAAAATATGACTGAAACTTTCACAAAATAATTTTAACATCTATTCACAATTAGTCTACCCTAGGGTTTTTTTATTCCCACACTTTTTCGGCTCCCGGGAAAGAGGGATATTTTTAAAATGTCCCGGGACCCCGCTTTTAAAAGTAAATTCCGTAGGAAGATTTTTAATCAAGAAAAATGGTTGTTCTTCAGACAGAAGATCAAAAACCAAATACATAACAATTTAATTCATAAAACAATATTTATAAAACTAATACAGGAACTCGACATATGAGTTCGAAAACAAAATATAAAAGTTCTAACTCTTCCGAATACCGAAGTTGGGCGAATAGTTAAAAGTGTATTTTACTGCATTTATACTACTACAACCAAAAATTACCAGTTTTCAAAACACATACAAAATTTTAAACCAAAACTAGAAGTTTTCGAGAACTAATAGTTTTTGGTTGTAGAATACTAAGATAAAAAGTCTGTAATGGCTACGGTAAATTTAATTATTTTGAGCCATGCGGTATTTTTTGCTAGATTTAGCAACACATGTCCGCTGAACTGTAGTAAAATGAAATTGGTAGAAGAAATTATTAACCGCTTCTAAATATCCCTAAAATTTCAGTAAACTGCAATTTAGAATTAATTTGGTTAAATCAGCAACAAATTTTTCTCAATTTTAGTACCTACAATAGAACTTCACAGAATAAAAATTAAAAAGTAAAATAACAAATAACACTGTACAACACAAACAAAAAATTACAAGGTCTGACCTATAAATTTTGATAGAAGAGACGAAAAAAAGGCACGTGTATCGGCGTTTTGAAAGTTTACATCTGGGTTTCATTTTAGGGGGAGGTAAATTTTCACCCAAATGCAAATTTTGTATTGTCAATCGGCATAGAAAATCGAGTAAAGCTTACGTTTAAAGTATATGGTGTGTTCAGCAATGTAAAATGTTACGGAGAACATTTTTATAGAATATGTTAACCCTCTAACTCCTCAAGGTAAGGTTCTTTTTGTCCTTCTTTAAAAAAGATCAAAAAACACCATTAAAACAGGGAATTTAAGGGGTTAAAATGTTAAAATTTTACTAAAAGTCCGTGAATACACCAACATCAAACATTTTTGTAGAATATGTTAACCCTCTAACTCCTCAAAGTAAGTGTCTTTTTTGTCCTTCTTTTAAGAAAGAGCAAAAAACACCAATACAAAATTTGCATTTGGGGGAAACTTTACCTCCCCCTAAAATGAAACCCAGATGTAAACTTTCAAAACGCCGATACACATGTCTTTTTTTTTTTGTCTCTTTTATCAAAATTTATAGGTCGGACCTTGTAATTTTGAAAAAAATTTGATTTTGTTGAACAGTGTAATAGATAAACACTATACTGTGCAATAAAAAGTTTTATATTTTAAAATATTTTTTTTAATCGGCAAAATATTTTCTAAATTTAGCAACTGTTTTTCAAAAATTTGTATTTTTTTTTTGCTAAATTCAGCAAAAAAAAAATTAGTACGAAGTTCAGTAATTTGTAATATGAGAATATGAATTGTCATTGAAATTCGCCCATTGAAACTTTTCATTTAATTAATTTCAGTTTCTCATCAAATTTATTGAAATATTTCATATTATTCATAAAAAATTTCATACGACTAATAAAAAAGTTTCATTAAACATAGTTTCATTAAAACTATGAAGCTTTTTCATAAAATTGAAGAAATTTTTCATTTACAATGTGTAGAAAACTTCCTTAGTTTAGTGAAAAAATTGCATAAAACTCGCTAAGAAGTTCTCTCTGTGAGCACATTTAAATTTTGGCATTTTTTTTTTTTTATTTCCTGGGATCACACAACAAAATTCCCGGGAAAGCGGGAAATGAAAACTATTGGAATTCCCGGGAATTCCCATGCTCATTCAAATTTCACATAACCCTTACCACAAATTGGACTAAAGGCCAAATAATTAGTAGGGATATCTGAAAAAAGAATAATTATAATCCCCAAACAGAAAATGGGTATAATATCCGTGGGTTAATGCCCGGACATTAAAAATAAATTTATTGGAACTTATTTATGAAGAGTTTTTAAATATATATTTGGCCAAATGATGATGACCTGTTTAAAATAGCCATTTTTTGCCATTAAAACACAAATTTCAAAGTGATTTATAGTGTCCGACCTAACAGTTCGGCCAGAAAATGCATTTGGTCAGTACACGGATAATAATCCATGCGTATAATTACGAAAAAATGTCAAAATAACCAATTTTTTTGTAAAATAAAGGAAAATTTGTACATTTTACGAAATTTTTTGTAGTTTTGACAATAATTTCGTATTTTAAGCATGGATTATTATGAGTGTATTCGGTATTTTTAAGGATTATGGGCAAATTTGGAGAATGGAAAAATGTTTATTGGGCTGAGTAGATGCGATTTTTAAATAAAAGTCCGTTTTTAAGCAATAAATTTACTGTTCGGCCTCCAAAAGTTCGGCCAAATCGAAAATAGTTTGGCGGCCGAACTTTTAACTTTATAGCTAAACTTCGGCTTTTTCCTTAAATTTTATACACAAAATTGAATTAAATCGGCTCAACAAACATGTTCCCAATACCAAAATTTTGTCCTCATTGCCCCTAGATACCAAAAAACCGACCAAGTATAGTTTTTTGGCCGAACTATTCGGTCGGACACTAGTGATTTATTTGAAATTTTTTTGTTCCTATTTTTTTTTTTTAGCCCAAAATTCTACGCATCAATTTCGTAACTACAATTTTTGCATACTCACTGTGGCTACAATATCAAATTCAATTGTTGTGGCAATTCCAAGTAAATTTTTTCCAATGTTATATTGGCAAAATAGGTTTTCTTATCATCGCTTGTTACGTTTTTTGTACCAACACTGATATGATGTTGAATTGATTCATTTGATGTAAAAACAATTTGATTGCGTGTCAGGTCATCATCTTTGGCTGTTATCTGCACAAATGCGGTTAGATCAAAACCAGCAAATATTGGAGTGGGTATAATCAATTCATAAAGATCTTGAGAAAATACTGGACTAAATAGTTGCCTTCTTTAAGAGGTTGAAAGAAAACCTATAAGAAAAATATAATTTTAATATGTTTTTAAAAAAAATGTTTAAAATTGAAATTATTAAACTCACCAAAATTCTTTCTTTACCCATGCCACAGCCTAGAGTAATTTTAAAGAAATTCTTGTGGCAGTCTGCTCTTTAGCATAATTTTTGAATTGATCGGTAGTAAAAACAACTAAATTTTTTGTCTCATTTCCAGTCTTGTTGGAGAACTCTAACCGAGCGTCTATATATTGTATATCAAATTCATTATTTGATGTTGTTAGTATTTCATTTATGGTAACATTTTCATAGATTTTTATAATGCCTTGCAGGGATAAGTCCATGGGATCATTAAATACAGATGTCACTAGTTCATCATTGGAACAATCTATAGAAATATTTTGATTATTAGGATATTGAGTTAGATAAATTGTGTTAACTTTAGTTACCAATTATCTCATCTTCAGCCGAAATATTTTCAAAATTTGAGACAAAGTTAATAATTAAAAATATTAATTTAATTATTTTATAAGTCATTATTTTATTTTGTTTTCACTTGATGACTTCTTCTCTTTAAAACTAACGATCTTTAAATGATCGTTTTATTTTTTAAAATTGTTGAAAAGTTTGTATTTTATCTTAAAAATTAGATGAAATTCCTGATAATTACTGTTTCTTTTTATCTTCAAATTGGAAAACATCATTGATAACATATTTCGCTATTTACCTCAAGTCGAACTAAAATTGAATGTGCACACAGAGAAAAATTTAGCCATTTGTCAATTGAAATTCAATTACTAAAACTCAAATTCGGTTACAGCAATTGAATTCGTTTGGTACAACTGAATATTCGTTTTCACAACAAAATACGGGTAATACAACTGAATTTTAGTTGCAATAATCAAAATATTCAGAAATCAAATTTAAATATGCCCAGGAAGAAAAATACTGTCGGCACAGTGTTGGCAAAACGTTGGCGAGTGTCGGTTATGCGTTGGCAGAACGTGGGATTAACAATATTGACAGTATTGTCCTGTTGCCTGTTTGATAACAGTGGCCAACGGTTGGTTTGAGTGAACTTGCCACCGTTGGCATAACGTGGGTAATTCAAAAAATTTGGTTCTTTCAAAATACCTTTAATTTAGTTAATTTTGAGAAATATGTACCTATAATAAATCACATTTAAAAAGCAATGACACAGTTCGGTATTAGTCTTTTACATCCGATTTAAAAGTGTGAAAGATAATGAAATGTAAAAATAGATACGAGGGCGGATCAATAAATGCGTGACTTTTTGAATGAAACACAGTTTTTTTGTAAAAAAAAAAATTTTTCTACATAATCTCCTTTTAGCTCAATACACTTTCTCAAATTTTTGTACCCCTTCCAAAAAATAGGATTTTCCGAGGTCCATAAAATAGGCATTTCTTGGCCATATGGGGTCGTTTTTTTTTTAAATCCTCGTTAAATCGGTCCAATAAGTTGGCATAATATTCGCCGTTTATTGTTTTTCCCTTTTGAAGGTAAACGATGTGGATTATCCCGCGTGCATCCCAAAAAGTTGGTGCAATCACCTTATTGGCCACGATTACGTTTATGGTCAATTGAGAGCAAACGCGGCACCCATCTTGCAGTCAGCTTTCTTAAACTCAACTGATCATTTAAAATCGAAACCACACTGCCATATGAAATGCCTGTGGCATCAACAATCTCACGCACTTTTACTCTTCGATCGGCCAACACCATATTGTGGATTTTTTCGACATTTTCGGGTGTATTGACCTCAAAGTCAGTAAACCACTTTTTTACCATTGCAATCGATTGTGCAGAGACCCCATAGTATTTATCAACTTACGACACTTTTGTGAACACGGAAAATAAATATATAACATACCGCGATTTTCGAAATATCGATTATACGATACTGGATCAATATGTTGGGAATATTTGCTGGAATACTGTTTATTCTCTTGAAAATGTTAATGATCAATTAGCATTTCTTCAACATAACGTAAATGAAATATTCAACATCTGTATACCCCTGAAAACAAAATTAACCAGGAACAAACGGCAACCATGGTTCACTACTGAAATAAAAAATCTTATTAATGAGCGAGATTTAGCGTATAATAGATGGAAAAAGTACAAAACTTCTACTCTTCTTGAACTTTTAAGTCAGCCCGCAGAGAAGTCGGTAAAAATATTTCAATCTCCAAAATGTCATATTACAAACACAAGTTTAAATCTGCTATCGATAGTAAATCTAAATTTAAGGAAATCCGCAACATTGGCATTGGCCGGAAAAACTCAACCATAGACACGGATCAATCTACCAAAACCTACTTTTAACATATATGATACCTTATCCACCGCACCAATTGAAAATCCTTTCTCCTTTAAATGCGTTGATCAATGTGATGTTCTAAAAAGCATTTTGAACGTCAAATCCAATGCCATGGGTAATGATGAAATTGATCCTACATTCTTAAAAGCTCTTCTCCCAAAACTTCTGCCAATCATAACTGCTATATTCAACAACATTCTCACCAAATCAATTTATCCAGATTCTTGGAAAACTTCGAAGATAATTCCTATTCCAAAATCAGGCAAAGATTATCTCCCAATAGCCATTCTTCCATTTCTGTCTAAGGCATTGGAAATTATAATATACTATCAAATGAACAATTTTCTTCAAACACTTAAGCTTTTATCTCCGAAACAATCAGGATTCATGAAAGGACGAAGTTGCATAACAGCCTTGATTGATGTAATCGAAGACCTTAGAGTACAACTAGACAGTAATATGGTTTCCTTTCTGGTGCTTCTGGATCACAGCAAAGCACTTGATACTGTAGATCACTCGATCCTAGTGGAAAAACTCGAAAAAACTATTTTTCTTCTCCCGCTCTGCATGTAAACTCATAAAGTCATACCTTGAGTGTCGTTTCCAGTTGGTTCACGTTAATGGACGGAGTTCTAATGTTCTAAACATAAATAGAGGTGTACCTCAAGGTTCAATACTTGGGCCGCTCCTTTTTTGTCTGTACATTAATGATCTCCCCGATGTCTGTACCAATTGTAATATTCAGATGTATGCTGATGATGTTCAATTATATGCAAGTTCTAAATTTAACAACCTTAACACCTGTGTCTCTAACATCAATCACGACTTAAAACAACATTCATCAGTGGGCAACAGATAATGGTTTATGCCTAAATCCCGCCAAATCAAAATGCATATTCATCTCAAAAAGTAAACGTATGCTTGACCCAAATATCAAAATAAGCATTAATAACTCTGCAATTTCTTTTGTTCAATCGTCAAAAAACCTGGGAATCAATGGTGCCGTCGGAAGGGTTCATGGGATGCTAAGAAATCTGTGGTCTGTACAACTATCAACCCCTTTTGATATTCGAATGCTTTTGGCTAAGACATATCTCATACCTGTGCTCTTATATGGATGTGAAGTCTTTGCAAACTGTGATACCCATGATTTTCATAATCTTAATGTTGCTTACAACAATATAGCCAGATATGTATATAACAAGAGCCGTCGTGCAAGCATATCTCTTTTCTCTTATCGCTTAATTAATATGAGTTTTCGTGACATACTAAACCTCAGGAGTCTACTATGTTTGCACAAAATCATTTATACTGAACAGCCAAGTTACCTCTTCTCCAAAATAAAATTTAGTGGGTTACCCCGTGGGAAAAGAATTATCCAGAAAAAACATAAAACTTTAATGTCAAAGAGACAATTCTTCATTTCAACAGATAGTCTTTGGAACAAACTTCCCTACAGAATTCAAACCATAAGCAATGCATTGCAGTTTAAAAAGGAGTTACAAAATCTTTTTACCTTGTCATAAACTTGTAAACTTTGTCATTATCAAATTGGTTTTCTTAACTTTAATTACACTAATTTTATATTTCATTTAATAATTCATTCTTAAAATTATAATTTTGTTTTCCTATTTAACTTTTTGTTTTTCTTAAAATTGTTATATTTAATTATCCATTCATATTGTATATATTTACACTACTAGCACTGTCATTTATAAGATATCAATCTTGTTGTGCTAGTTTATAACTAATTTTCAAATAAATAAAAAGCTTTTCCTTGGTTTGATTGACGGTTTTTTTCGCAAAAAATAATGTTTAATGAGCACTCGAAATTCACTTTTTTCCATTTTTAAAAAAATCCACGAGGTTGTATGTTTTGAACAGCTGTTAAACGCAAAGTAAATGATGGAACTTGCTCAAAATTTGACAGTAGTTTATTAACAGGTGCTACTTTATGGAAGCAGTGTGCATTTCATATAACTACGAGGGAAGTTCGTAAAGTCACTGACTTATGATCTGGCCTCGTAATGCTTCTAATTGGTTGTAATAACAAACAAAATAATGTACAATATTAGTTGTAACTTTGGTAAATTTTAACACGGTGGGTAGTAGTGGTTTGCCAGTACTATTTTTTATGCATGGTTGTTAAATTCTACCCGTGTGGTTGTGCTAACCGGATTTATTGGTTGTTAGCACCAAAATACACTTATCAATTCGGTTGGCACTTTATTTCTCTGTGTATATTATATTTTTGAATGTTGAGTCATATTTTGTAAAAATCGTAATATCAAAAATCATGAATAATCAAACATGCGCATTAGGGAGGCCTTTCAACATTTCCTTTTTTTCAGGCTTTAAACCTTTTGCTACAGATTTTGTTTGGTTGTACATTTTTTTAACTTAATTTAGTGCAAATGTTGATAATTTTTTTTTTTTTTTGTAGCTTAGGTTAGGTCGAAAAGAGAATTCGGAGAAGGGAAAATGCTTCCCTAATCCGACTCAAGTCCCTGAGGACTTACACTTAAGCCAGAATGTCGGCTTGTTGTGCGCTCTAAACAATCGGTCCTATGTCACCTTTCTACCCCAGGAACTCCGTCGCACTGACGAAACTAATTAACTTCTTCCATTTTTTTTAGCTTAGGCGCTCACCCTATCGGAGAAATCTTGTTCAGCAACCCCAAAAAATCTGAAAAAATGTTTGACCATGAGCATTTAAATTCGACATTAAGAGTTGCAAAAATTGATAAAAAAAAAGTGGTAGTGTGAAACTTCCTAATATTTATACATTCTCCTCTATCCTCTTAACTTATTTCGAATCATTAAGTTCAATTCTGTGATACATTAAGCATTTTTATTGACCATGTTATTGACATTCAAAAAAAAAAATCTTAATTTTCCATAATAACTGTCTAAACAATTACAGTTATTAAATGGTCATTAACCTTAATTTTATAAAAAGAAAATTGAGGGTGCACTTTGAGTTTACTCAAAATATTTGTAGTAGCTAAATTTGATTACAGTCTTGAACTAGTAAAATAATGAACTAAATGCACTTAATTTAAAACGAACAAAATTAACATAATAAATCTAAAAATGTCTTGTGCTTCATAAATTTTGTTATAAATACAAGATTCTAAGATAAAAACCAAATTAGTTGATGTGAAGAAATTCTCTGGATAATTTTAAAAGCGCAATAAAAATGTTTATTTTACGGTTGGTCTTATGTTTAACGGTTATTTTAAATTTAAGTGATCCTGGCAAAGGACAACAATCTTTTGTTACTCTTAACATGGAGACATTGGAAAAATTTCGTCAACAAATTTTAATGCCCCTAACAAATTCTCCAACACAAAATTGTAGCTTAAATGCTTGTGATGCATTGAAAGTTGTCTCTCAATTACTGGTGTTAATGAAATCATCACTAAGTCTAACGCAAAAGCACTCACAAGTCAGTCGCTCTACAAATTTGGCCTCAACTCTACAAGAAATTGAAGATAGTGATTATCGTTTAAATAAAATGGTGCGACAGATTGAAAGTCGTTTACGTTCGGTCGAACAGCCGGTATGGCGTTTAACTCTGGGCAGTCGTTTAGAATGGAATCATTGTACTTCGGGTATATGTCGCTGTAATCCGGATACCAAAACTTTTACTTGTTGGAATACGAATTTAAAAACGGTACCTGTTGCCCAAGTTATACCCATGAATATGGTTTCTATGTAGGTTCAAGTAATCAAAATTCTTTAAATAAATAGTGATATTAATTCTTTGTTACACTTCCAAGTGATCTTTCGCGTAATTCCTTATCCACCTTACACAAGGATACTTTCGTGGTCTGACTTTGTTAAAGGAATTGGATTTATCCAATAATCATTTGGATTTTTTACCATTTGATTTATTTCAAGATCTTGATAGTTTAGTACAATTGTAAGTTTATTTTTTTTTTTTTTCTTGGCGGAAAGTTTAATGATTAAAAATTATGTTTTCATTTTCCAGACGCCTTCAATATAATATGCTAGAAGATTTGGATTATCGCATTTTTTGGAAACTTCGCCATTTGAATTTATTAGATCTTAGCAAGAATCGTTTGACCACAGTCCATGAAAATCTCTTCAATCATTGTCAACGTTTGACTGTCATTAATTTATGTGATAATAAAATTAAAGCATTTCCTCAAGATCTTATGAGAGATCAGTTGGTTTTGGAAGAATTGGATATGTCGCGCAATGATTTACAAATTTTAAAATCTGGCAGTGTTTTGTATTTGGATAAACTTAAAATTTTGGACTTTTCCTGGAATTCTATTGGTAAGTTTTTGTTAAACATAAAAGAAAGATTTCCCCGTTGTCAATTTCCAAACTTACTGTAATTTTAATGTGAGAGCGAAAACGAAATGATCGAGCATTTTTTTTCAACTTAAAATATTGTTCAATTATTTTTGTGATTATTGTTGGCCTATGTCTAAAAAGTATTTGGTGAGAATTTGAGAAAAATCGGAGAGTTTTAAGCAGGGGCGACCTACGACCAAAGTTTGCGATTTTTAAAAATGTGTCTTAAATTGCTTTAATAAAATTATATCTGACACATAATAATTATTAATTTTGGCATGATGAACGGGAATTTTTAAAATCTGACCAACACACAGTGGGGTATTAAAAAAAAATTGTGGTAGTAAATATAGAACTTTTAAACTACTGATCCTATCGATACGAATTAAATTGGAACGAGATGTTTATATTTTGTAATATTGTTATTGGGTCACCCTGTTTTAGCACATGGTGTACTTACAGGTTGTCAAAGTTTATAAAAAATGTATAAAAAATCTTTTGGATGGTGTAACTTTTGTAAATGTGAACTGATTTCTAGAATCGGTCCACATTTACATTGTAAGATGAAGAGAAAACATGCGTTTAGGTTATCTCCTCTACTTTATGTGTTATTTAAATTTAAAAATAAAAATTTTTACCAAATATTTATATTAACAGACTTGGGACTAATTAATTGTATGGACTAATTAAATGATCATTTCATTACAATTTCATTGATATCAATTGTAATGAAATTAGTTTCATTAGCATTTGTTTAATTAATGATAATGAATTTCATTGATTTGATTTCATTGATTAATGGCAATAATTTGAAGTTTCATTACCATTAGTTATGCATCAATTAAAGGAAACAAATTACAATTGATAGATAAGATTTTCGAAAAACTAAAGGTGAATATCGATGAAATCTGGGCTTCACAGGAGCTTTAAGTAACGCTCATAATACAAATAGTATATGTCCGGGATAGATACCGAGAGATTAATTTTTTATGAAACAGCCACAGGGTATCCTAATTATTAGTTTACCCAAACACGTTCGTGACAATACCAATTTAATCACTGGAACGATATGGAATAAACCGGGGAACGTGTGGAATCGGAACACTCAACATATTTGCCTAAAAAACTTATTTGCGTTATCGGAACGTGTTACTGAGGTTAAGTTTTGCAAAAATTTGGACCGTTTTGCGATTTTTCGCTTAGTTTTTGAGATACTACACCTTTTACAACTGTAATTCCAAAAATATCAATTGAAATTCAAAATTTCCATTTGAAATTCAAAATTTCCATTTGAAATTCAAAAAATATCAATTGAAATTCAAAAATTCCATTTGTAATTCAAAAAATATTAATTGAAATTCAAAATTTCCATTTGAAATTCAAAAAATATCAATTGAAATTCAAAAAATATCAATTGAAATTCAAAATACATCAATTGAAATTCAAAAATTTCTATTTGAAATTCAAAAGTTTCTATTTGAAATTCAAAAAATATTCCATTTGAAATTCAAAAAATTCCAATTGAAATTCAAAATACATCAATTGAAATTCAAAAAATATCAATTGAAATTCAAAAAATATCAATTGAAATTCAAAACACATCAATTGAAATTCAAAATACGTCAATTGAAATTAAAAAATTTCCATTTGAAATTCAAAAAATTTTAATTGAAATTCAAAAAGAATTCCATTTGAAATTCAAAGAATTCCAATTGAAATTCAAAAAATGTAAACAAATCAAAATGTAAACATTAGGCCAACACTTTTTTAAGTATTTTGGTTTATCATGGGTGATAAAAGCATTATGAAAACTTTTAAGCCATTTATTAATTTATTTATTTATTTATTTATTTAAAAATAAATATTTAGTGTTAATAACAATTAGAACTAAATATAAAATTATATGTTTTAAAAGTAGCCAGAACAATTTTTTACCGGCCCAACAACAAATTATATAACAACAAGAGAGAAATATTATTTTTTTATGTATTGTTCTTGTTGTTTTTGTTGTTGGGCCGGTAAAATATAGTTCTGAGGGGTTCCACTTTCACTCGGTATTTCTTGCATTTACTACCATTTTAAAATGACATTCCACAGGATCTTTATGATAGAGTTAAACTAATTTTTCAAATTAATGGTTTCCCACTTCAGCGGTTTCTCTTTATTAATGACAAGCGAGTACGTGAGTGAGTAATCCATCCAAACACTTACTCTGAACGTCACTAGTTTATACATCAATAGTTGCATGCATAAATATTTTATGGCTTTATGACAGGTTATTACAAATATTTTCCAACAAAATCTTGTATACTCTCCTGCAATAAATGCATTAAAAGTTTTAATAATGTTTTTATCACCCATGACAAACCAAAATACTCTAAAAAAGTGTTGGCCTAATGTATTAATTTCTTAAACTGATTTGTTTACATTTTTTGAATTTCAATTGGAATTTTTTGAATTTCAAATGGAATATTTTTTGAATTTCAATTAGAATTTTTTGAATTTCAAATGGAAATTTTTGAATTTCAATTGACATATTTTGAATTTCAATTGATGTGTTTTGAATTTCAATTGATATTTTTTGAATTTCAATTGATATTTTTTGAATTTCAATTGATGTATTTTGAATTTCAATTGGAATTTTTTGAATTTCAAATGGAATATTTTTTGAATTTCAATTAGAATTTTTTGAATTTCAAATGGAAATTTTGAATTTCAATTGACATATTTTGAATTTCAATTGATGTGTTTTGAATTTCAATTGATATTTTTTGAATTTCAATTGATATTTTTTGAATTTCAATTGATGTATTTTGAATTTCAATTGGAATTTTTTGAATTTCAAATGGAATATTTTTTTAATTTTAAATGGAATTTTTTGAATTTCAAATGGAAATTTTTGAATTTCAAATAGAAACTTTTGAATTTCAAATGGAAATTTTTGAATTTCAAATGGAAACTTTTGAATTTCAAATAGAAACTTTTGAATTTCAATTGATATGTTTTGAATTTCAAATGGAATAATTTTTGAATTTCAAATAGAAACTTTTGAATTTCAAATAGAAATTTTTGAATTTCAATTGATGTATTTTGAATTTAAATTGATGTATTTTGAATTTCAATTGATGTTTTTTGAATTTCAAAAGGAAATTTTGAATTTCAATTGATATTTTTTGAATTTCAAATAGAAATTTTGAATTTCAATTGATGTTTTTTGAATTTCAAATGGAATTTTTGAATTTTAAATGGAGTTTTTGAATTTCAAATGGAAATTTTGAATTTCAATTGGTATGTTTTGAATTACAATTGTAAAAGGTGTAGACATTCTATGAAATGGCGATTTTTTTAAATGCACAGTATCTCCGAAACTAAGCGAGATAGAACAAAACGGACAAAAAATTATTCCAGAGGAGTATTTATACACGCTTATAAAATAAATGGTCTAGGTGCGGGAGAGATCCCGATTAATCAATTGTTATAAAACAGCCATAGGTGATTTATTTTTACTTATTTACGTGATACTACAAACAAACATACAATTCCTATCGGTCTCCGTTCCATTCCTATGTAGAGCAATTTACACTACACTTTTTTTGTAAACAAATGCTTTTTTTGCTCACTTGTAATTAGTTTTTTAGGCATTAGTGTGATTTCATTAGCATTAGTATGACAAATGCTAATGCCAAAAAATTTCATTACAATTTAATGCTAATGAAAATTCAATGCTAATGAAAAAATTCCAAGTATGTATATTAATTATATATTTGGTAATATTAACAAAACTTTTGTTGTATTTACCTAAAATTTAGTAGAATGCAATCAACAGAAATGATTGCTAAAAATTGTTGATTGCTAAATTCATAAAAAAAACTTTAAAAATTTCACATTTTTTGTCTACTAATATTTTTTAAATGTTTTTGTTGATTTTAGCAGATTATTTAGCTCAAATATAACTAAATATTTGTAAATTCAACAGATTTATTTCAACTATTCTTATATCACTAATATTTAGTAAAAAAAACGGCTAATTTTAACAGTGTTTTCTGCAAAGTAATTTTAACTAATTTTTAGTATTTTTTTTTTACTATTTTTACAGGTTTATTTCTCTGAGTGTACAGCAAGAAAAACAATATTTTATAATATTCAGCAAGAAAAACAAGATTTTAATACGGTGTCTCATTAGCAAAATGCGCAATTTTTCAAAAATTGTATATGGTAGCAGAGCTTTCCGAGACGAACCCGGAGTATGATATATGAATACCTTTAAAAAGTATATGTGCAAAAATCAGCCAAAAAGGTTTCTATTTGAAAAAGTTTTTCTAACGAAAACCCTACTTTTGTGACAAATATGTAACAAAATAAAAATGTTTAGCTGAAAATTTGAAACATACTTTTGAAATGCATTTACATATCATACTAAAAGCTGGACCTTGGGATCATTCTGGAAAGCTATGGTGCCATGTAAAACTTTAGTCAAATCGAGAATTTCGCATAAATAACGCTTTGATGAAATAACTTTTTTCTTACTAATATAACTCATCTCAAATGACTACATGAACATTTTATTAGGCTGATTAATTATTTTGCGACAGAATTCACGACAACTGAAAAAATTAGAAAAACCACTTAACTGCGAGTTTGATTTTAAGTTTTGTGAATCAAATATGTACCATAAATATTAATACAGGTCTCATCCTTAGATTTCAATATTAAGAAACCATTTGAAAAATTTTGTATATAAAAAACTGCACGAAGATGTGTCAAACTTTTAAAGTCATTTTGTACATTAAATCAAAAAATAAAGTGCGCCCATTGAAGTCAGCATCCCCGGAATGATACTCAAAACCTTATTAATTTGTTTTTATGTCAAACCATGTTATTGTTGCTCTAGGTCTAAAAAGTATGTAGAGCGAATTTGAGAAAAATTGGATAGTTTCAAGCCGAGGCGACCTACTACCAAAGTTTTCAGTTTTTAAAATATTTTATGCAAAAAGTACCCTCCTTTGGGGAGCCATATTGCCGCCCCCGGGGATTTGGGAGGTTCAACATCTAACTTAAAGTCGATATTACGTCACTTATGCTTGTTCCAATTTTCATTGCAATCGGACCACTTAGTCAGAAATGACCGAATTATTTCCAAAAATGTTATGATATATCCCACTGTGCATTGGTCGTCAAAGGTAAATAAAGAGGAGGTTTTTGTATTTTTTTTTATTTGCTGTTCGCTCATAGCAATTTTAGCAATTTTTTTTTTGATTTTAATAAAAAAAAAGTGATGTTTTACACTCAGAAAAAAAAAAGTCAGCATAATTTTTTCTAGGTGGTTCCTTGCAGAAAAATTGCAAATATCAGCAAAAAATTAGCTAAATTTAGTAAAATGATTACTGAATCATTTGCTGATATTAGCAACTTTTCTGCAAGGCACCTCCCAGCAAAAATGTGCCTGACTTTACAGACTTTTTTCAAATCTGGTCTACAAATTGTTCTATACCTTCACAATTTCGAAATATCGTGTAAAATGAATATTTTTGTACTGCAGTCAAAACTCTATTTACAACCCAAGCTATTTTAAAAAGTTTGACCCATTCGTGTTTAACATAGCAAAATAATTAAGAAATATGTGTAATTATGAAGTAAACGAGACAATAGTTATTAACTCGGCACTTCTTTCGCTATTACTTGAGTGAAGTATTTGTTCGCTAATTTTGACCATTGACAACCAATGGGATATACATGGTGTTTTTAATACAGGTATAGAACTTTGAGTTGGCAACACATTTTTATCTGGCTGCCATTTTGTCAGCTGTGAAGTGATTTATATTTAGTTTGGTTTGGTATTTCAACATGAATAGACTGACGCCTGAAGAACGCTTCCAAATTGTGCAAATTTAATTTGAAAATCACGGTTCTGTTCGAAATGCGTATTGCGCACTACGTCCATTTTACGGTCAGCATAGTCGTCCATCAGAGCAATTAATTCGATTAACTATTTAACGTTTTCGCACCACGTTTACTCTAATTGATTATATGCATCCAGAGACGTCGTACAGTGCGTACAGAAGAAGTTATTGCTGCTGTAGAGCGTAGAGTAGAGGAAGATCTCAATCAGTCTATCCGTCAATGGTGACCGCTATAGAGCAATGATTACTGACTTTTTCGTTCATCAATAGAACAACCATGATGTGCAGGAGCTGTGGTGTCAACAAGACGGTGCAACATGTCATCCAGCTCTTGCCACAATTGATTAATTGAAGGAAACGTTTGGTATCCACATTGTTTCACGTTTCGGACACTTGAAATTGCGTTCAAGATCGTGAGATTTAACGCCGCTGTACTATTTTCTGCGGGGATATGTGAAGTCACTAGTCTACACCGATAAGTCCGAAACGATTGACCACTTGGAGGACACTATTCGCCGCGTTGTTGCCAACATATGGCCACAAATGTTAGAAAGTCATCGAAAATTGGACCTTCAGATTAGACTACGTCCGAGCCAGCCGTGGCTAAAGTAAATTTCATGTCAATTTTAAAAATTCATCTTTGTTTTATTCTATTTCAAAGCTATATACCTCTATAAAAAACACCCTTTATATGTCCCATGCATTTCGTCTTAGAAGGAGTTGAAAAAAAATTTTTTCACGACACTTCTCTTTAGAAATGTTCGGTCGATAAACCCAAATCCGAAAAAAAAAAAAATAACAAATTTTTCCAGCAGTTTAAGTTCGGTCGTGAAAGACTTAAAATTATTAAGTTCTCCGATTCTAAAAGCTTTATTAATTCAAAATTAATATTTTCTCTTACAGCTTCAATATCAGAAGATTTCTTTTCGGGTTTAAAAAGTTTAAGAACATTAATTCTCCATAATAATCTAATAACATCAATATCAAATACAATTTTCAAGAATTTAACAAAATTGATAACTTTGGACTTATCCATGAATCGTATTGCAAAAGTAAGTTTTAATATACATTTGTCAAATTTAACTGCTCAATATTCTTTTCCTTATAATAACTTCAGATTCACAGCAGAGCTTTTGAAGAACTTGTTAATCTTAAAGAACTTTTCTTGGGACAAAATGCTTTATCCACTATACCAGATGGCATGTTTTTGAATACAATATCTTTACAAAAACTTACCTTCTTTTCCAATAATCTTACCGTCTTGGAATCGGCCGATTTTGAGGGTTTAACAAATTTGAAAAATTTAATGCTGAATAATAATAATTTGAAATATATTAACTCGAAAGTTTTTACACCTTTTACAAGTTTAGAGAAATTGTAGGTTAATCTAAATTGTGTCGCCTTTTCTTTTAAATATTGAAGATTTTATTTTCAGACGTATCGATTCGAATAAATTGCAATATCTACCGAATGGTGCTTTTATGGATTTACACAAATTGGTGGCCGTTAAATTGGATAAAAATCCCTGGCATTGTGATTGTCGTGCTTTGTATTTGGCCCGTTGGATACGTGAACATAGTTTAAAATTATGGGATGGTGCTCCTATGTGTCGTGGTCCTGGTGATTTAGGTGGTCGTGAGGTGGGTTTATTACGTTACGATGATCTCTGTGATGGCCAATGGGCCAGTATGTTGTCTTTGTCACCACGTTTACCCGTACGCAAAAATCGCATTTCAACGCCCATGAATTATACTGATTATTTTAATTTATACTTAAAACATATTTATACATCCGCACCCGATCTACAGGAGAAATTGGACACTTTTCTAACTACAGAGGGATCTATCGGCGACAGGGTTTAAAAAAAAAAAAAAAAAAAAAACTATGGTAAATGTGGTATGTGGTATGGCATGGTATGGTAAGGCAAAGGCGATATGGTAAGTAAAGAAAGTTTTATTTTTATTAAAACTACTTTTAGACTTTTCGTATAGGTGATGGGATCCATAATATTTAAATCTATCTTCATTTAAAAATCTTACTAAAATGTCTTTATATCTTCTTTATGAATATTATTCTTTGAGTAGTTAATGTTTAGTTAATATTTAATATTTTCTAATAAAACAAAATGTAAACTATAAAATATATTTTAAGGGAATTTTTTTTATATATTTTTAATAAAGTAAAGTAACCACAAACTTTAAGATTGAAATTGTTTTTAAATTTCGGAGAATGTTTCACCAAATAGTAACTTGGTCGTTTTCTTTTTTAATTTTAGAACATTTTTCTTGTGGTTTCTTCAGTATTTGTAGTATATTTATTAGATTTTGTAAGAAAAGTATAAAGTGTATTTGTTTTTAGCATATCATCACTTTTTAAAATGATTTTGCATCAATCTAAAAATGGCGTTATTTTTTTATATTCCAAATCCCTCCAAATCCACACGCCTGCAAAAAACGCAGCTTTAGATGGTCCCTTTTCCTATAGGAAGTATCAGACACTCAAAAAAATAAGTTAGTAAAACATTTTGTAAATCAGGTATACTATTTTTCAGCAAATTTTTTGCTAAAATTATGTTTTAAACCAAAATTTTAGTTATACATAGTCAGCGCTGTTTTGATCTAATGTTTTACTAATATTTTACTAATGTTTACTAATTTATTTTGCTAAAAAAATTGTGCTGATTAGCACATCAATAGTGTGACCTACAACCAGATTAAAAGTTAAACGCAGAATGAATTAGATGTCAAGATGTAGTGACGAAGAAAATTATACTTAAAAGTACAACTCTAGTAAGACACATAAAAAAAATCAACCATGGAAGATTTTTGTATCTGTTTTTCATACACAAAACAAAATTAGGGGTTGAAACAACTTAAATTTTGCGTTTTCACCGGCTTCTGAAAGTAATTGTCTATTAATTAAATAAAAGACAAAATAAGATATTTAAATTTAAAAAAATATTAAATGTGTATTAAATTGAGTGGTCTAGTTGGTTTCTTATTGCAAAAAAGGGTTGAATATGTTACATTTTGTTATTTTTTCGTTTCGTTTCTATAATTCTCTGCGGTATTAGCGTTCCTTTAAAAGTTAGCATCATTGTGACAACCATTGATGTAAGTAGTTGAAAGATAATTTTGTTTATGTTATATATGAAAGATAATTTTGTTTATATACATATATATATATATATATGCAGATATTACATTAATTAATGTCGTCAATGTGGAAGTATGAAAATTTTTATATTTTGTAACGTATTTGAAATAATTTTAAAAAGAATCACAAAAAATTGTTTTATGATTTTCAGCAAAATAAATTTACTAAAGTAAAAATGTTCTACAAATTTTTTGAGTTTTTTTCTGTCTACTAATATTCAGCAAAAATTTTATTAATGTTAAGCAAGGGTTTTTTAATTTCTATTTAATTTTTAGTCTGATTTAGCAAAATTTTTTGCTGAATTTACTAATTTTTTTATTTGAGTGTAGTATAGGAGTAACATTTTTTTTTTTTTTTTGTAGAAGTTATTTATAACTTTTTTTCCTTTTTAATTTTCAATAAAAGTTTTAATTGATATTATCATTGCTGTGATAGGTGCAAAATCAATTAAAATATTAATTGATTTAACAAATTTTTTAATTTAAACCCGTTTTCAGCTTTTTCTGTGTATAGAGCAAAAAGAGCTGTATTTATATGAAATTTGAATTCACCTTTCGTTTTTACAATAAAAATTATTTAAAAAAAAAACTTTTTTCCGTTTTTCAAGTGCACCATCTAGGAAATAGAGTGGTCGGCAAAAAAAAACTATTTTTTCAAAAACTTATAAAGTAGTTTTTATAACACACAAAACAAAAGCATTTTCAGCTGAGAATAATGGTGAAAAAATTTTCGCTTTATGGTAACCCAGTAAAAAGTTATTAAGTTTTCAAAATGTTGCCTTTACTAAAATGCAATATTTTAATGATTAAACATTTTTTAAAGGGCCGCGATGTATCGAAAATGTTTGTGGCATTTTTTCATAGGGTGTGTTAAAAAAAATATTTTTTTAATTTTTTTTACAAACTTGATAAACTTAATAATTTCTTAGCGTTTCGTGATATACCGAAAATTTTTGTACCATTATTCTCAGTTGGTAATAAATTTTTATAGTGTGTTATTAAAAATTTTATTAAAGTTTTTTACTTTTAAATTTTAAAAAACTAAAACCAAAAGTTTATTTTTTGATATTTTTCCATAAATTATAATGTGATCAAGATTATTCAAGTTCAAGATCATTTGTTTTTTTGTTAAACAAAAAACCGTGCAATGTTTATTTATTACTCAAAAAAGTTTTTGCCCGCTAACTTATAGCAGACTTTATCTACTGACAGGTCCTTACGTGTTTCATTTTGCGTCACCGAAAATCATCTGCTATAAGTTAGCGGACAAAAACTTTTTTGATTAATAAATAAACATTGCACGATTTTTTGTTTAACAAAAAACAAATGATCTTGAACTTAAATAATCTTGCTCACATCATAATTATATTAAAGTTTTTGAAAACTAGTTTTCCTTCCACTCTATTGCCTAAACGGTGAATTTTTAATAAAAACTGGGAAAATCATGTTTGGTGTAGAATCGAATGTCGAGTACAAATTTCTAGAGTTGCGTAGTTTGTGAACGACCTAGTTCAATTGAACTAGCCTTTACTTTGAACTAGTGAGCTAATTCGAAATCTTTAGCTCTTTTAGGTATTTCGCTCTTTTCGTTTTTTTTTATTTGAGTAATATTTCTTTTGTGTATGTTACTTTTGAGTTTAATTTCGTTTTTTTTTTTTTCAGTGTTGCCAGCTCAATTTTTCTTAATGTTAAAAAGAGGTGTCTAATATGAATAATTCGCTTAAAAATTGTCAAATTCGCAAATTGAACTAAATAGAAGAGCGACCTAGTTCATTTAGATCAATCGAACTAGAAAGAGTGATCACTCAAATGAACTAGATTGCCCAAGTCTACAAGTTTCATATATAAATATTCCTTTTTGCTCTGTAGTAAAAGCGACCCTTTATCAGCGTTTTTGGCCACCGCGCTCATGTGGATGTAGTTAAATTTTATAAAATAATCACCGCACTCATGTGGAAGTAGTTAAATTTTTAAAAATAATTACGCCATTTTTTTTTTTATTAATGCAAAAACAGTAAAAAAAGTGATGATGTCCCAAAATCAAATTTTCATGATAAACTCTAATATTTAACTATCAAGAATGTGAAAAATAAAAAATTATATAAATATAAGTTAATTTTAATGAAATTTGTATATACACTATGTTAGTAGAAATTGTATACAATTCATGAACCCCAAAAACTTTGTCGGTAGACTCTACTGAAAATTACAGTTAAAACAAAGGTTTATGCATTGAAAAACTTTAAACGCAACTAACAAATGCAGTAAAAACATCTAATAATGTCATAAAATTAACTGACCAATTGTTACTACAAACTTTTTTTTTTAAATATCTGACAAAATTGGTAAAAACTATTGTTTAAAACAATTTGTACACTCACAAGAAAAGCTTCATCACATTTATGAAAACTTTCATAATTTTGATGAAAGCTGGTTTTCGTCCAATGAAACTATTTCATAAATATTTATGAAACTATTTTTTACATATTTATGAAACTGTTTCATAAAAATATTGTTAAAGTGATGCCTTAACAAAACATAAAAAGGAGGAAAAAAACAAAAACGTGTATTGAATATTTACCAAAGGTAGACATACACACAAACAAGTTTTCAATTTATTTTTTGATCAATGGTTATAATCTTTAACTTCAAAATCATATGTATATTAGTTCTCATGTAGTGAGTAAACTAGTTCATATGAATGCTTGATGTTTGACATGGGATTGTTACCGCTTTCAAAACGTGTTCTGATGATGGGAACCTAGAAAATTCCCGAAATAGATCTATCAACACATTCCTGAAAGGGTCAAATAATAAATTTGAAAACAAAAACTCTATAGATTATTTGTTAGGACAATATCCTAATGAAGAAATATAGAGTATATGGCCTCGAACTTGAATAATTTTCATTTTCATTGCACAATTAAAGGTCGAAAAAACATAATTTTTATTTTTAATAAAAATTATAACAAACTTGTGAAAAAAGGCAAAGTACCGCCTAGTTTACTTCCCCTGTTTTGTTTACAAACTTAACAAAACATAAAAAGGAGGAAAAAAACAAAAACGTGTATTGAATATTTACCAAAGGTAGACATACACACAAACAAGTTTTCAATTTATTTTTTGATCAATGGTTATAATCTTTAACTTCAAAATCATATGTATATTAGTTCTCATGTAGTGAGTAAACTAGTTCATATGAATGCTTGATGTTTGACATGGGATTGTTACCCGCTTTCAAAACGTGTTCTGATGATGGGAACCTAGAAAATTCCCGAAATAGATCTATCAACACATTCCTGAAAGGGTCAAATAATAAATTTGAAAACAAAAACTCTATAGATTATTTGTTAGGACAATATCCTAATGAAGAAATATAGAGTATATGGCCTCGAACTTGAATAATTTTCATTTTCATTGCACAATTAAAGGTCGAAAAAACATAATTTTTATTTTTAATAAAAATTATAACAAACTTGTGAAAAAAGGCAAAGTACCGCCTAGTTTACTTCCCCTGTTTTGTTTACAAACTTAACAAAACATAAAAAGGAGGAAAAAAAACAAAAACGTGTATTGAATATTTACCAAAGGTAGACATACACACAAACAAGTTTTCAATTTATTTTTTGATCAATGGTTATAATCTTTAACTTCAAAATCATATGTATATTAGTTCTCATGTAGTGAGTAAACTAGTTCAT
Source organism: Delia radicum (assembly GCA_021234595.1). Taxonomy (NCBI): domain Eukaryota; kingdom Metazoa; phylum Arthropoda; class Insecta; order Diptera; family Anthomyiidae; genus Delia; species Delia radicum. Next base: position 51,628,836 of record CM037853.1, read on the forward strand.
ATGAATGCTTGATGTTTGACATGGGATTGTTACCGCTTTCAAAACGTGTTCTGATGATGGGAACCTAGAAAATTCCCGAAATAGATCTATCAACACATTCCTGAAAGGGTCAAATAATAAATTTGAAAACAAAAACTCTATAGATTATTTGTTAGGACAATATCCTAATGAAGAAATATAGAGTATATGGCCTCGAACTTGAATAATTTTCATTTTCATTGCACAATTAAAGGTCGAAAAAACATAATTTTTATTTTTAATAAAAATTATAACAAACTTGTGAAAAAAGGCAAAGTACCGCCTAGTTTACTTCCCCTGTTTTGTTTACAAACTTAACAAAACATAAAAAGGAGGAAAAAAACAAAAACGTGTATTGAATATTTACCAAAGGTAGACATACACACAAACAAGTTTTCAATTTATTTTTGATCAATGGTTATAATCTTTAACTTCAAAATCATATGTATATTAGTTCTCATGTAGTGAGTAAACTAGTTCATATGAATGCTTGATGTTTGACATGGGATTGTTACCGCTTTCAAAACGTGTTCTGATGATGGGAACCTAGAAAATTCCCGAAATAGATCTATCAACACATTCCTGAAAGGGTCAAATAATAAATTTGAAAACAAAAACTCTATAGATTATTTGTTAGGACAATATCCTAATGAAGAAATATAGAGTATATGGCCTCGAACTTGAATAATTTTCATTTTCATTGCACAATTAAAGGTCGAAAAAACATAATTTTTATTTTTAATAAAAATTATAACAAACTTGTGATGCCTAATTTTGATATCGAAGTGTATTACTTTGGGGCGGCCCATTTTGAATACTTTGTGCAATTTGCTGAGTGCTCTCAAAAATTATAATAAAGGGCGCCATTTTACATACATTGGTCAAATTTGAATACCCTACGATGATTATATACTTAAATTTTTTTTTCGTGGTTGTAGTAAGGCTTCCAAAGAATCCAAAGGGTGGTTATTTATAATTTTTTTAATGTAAATTAAACTGTTTATATTGCACTACAAAAACATTACAATAATTTTTATACTTATAGATTTTTGCAATAGGTCAATAATGAAATGAAATAAGTGCAGGAGTGTTGGATACTAAATTAAAAGTAATTTCGATTTATGCTATAAAAATTATGCATTATGATAACATTTAAAAAAATAAATGGCAAAAATTAAAAACTAGATTTACATAAATTTATTAAATAAAACCTATAGCATTTTGTATATTATTTGAAAGATATTTGAAATACATTTCATTTGATGTATAATCCAGTAATATTGGTTGGATCTATCAAAAGTAATTCATCTTTTCGTTATTAGCTTTTTTGAACTTTGGAGGTCCTTGTAGTCCTTTTTATGCGAGATAATGACATTTTGACCATGTAAGGCTTATTATCTTTTGCTACTCTTGCATTACACAGTACAATACTTTTCAACACATGATTTTGGGACTCAATTCTGGGCATTGCACTTGAAAGTAGCCCCAAAAATAAGAACTTCTGCATCATTCGTTTTGTCACGATGGCTACAGTAATAATTTAATAGCCATACGAATTTTATGGCTCAAGGCGGATTTTTAGCACTTTTTCTATATTTTAACACGGTTATATCTCGGTATACCGAACGGAATATCTCTTTTGTGTCTGAAGCAAAGTTGTAGATATTGAATAGGAGAAAAGAAATGCGGAACAATCCTACCCGAAAAAAGTGCATCCGGTGCCTTAAAAATCGCAAAAATCGCTATTTTTCACATTTTTTGTTCAGTAACTGTATTACAAATCCACAAATATGCTGTATTTTTTCTTTATACGCTTTATGTATTTAGCATGAAAATAAAAATTCAGATTCATATTACAGCTATTCTTACACAGAAAATATGAGATTTTTATATGTTATCTATGCATGGAAACAAAATTAAGAACATTTTCAATTATAATTGGGGGAAAAAAAAATAAATAAAAATCGGAATTTTTATTTTCATGCAAAATAAAGTTTATAAAGAAAAAAAAACAGCATATTTGTGAATTTGTAATCCAGTTATTGAGCAAAAAAGGTGAAAACGGGCATTTTTGCGATTTTTAAGGCACCGGTTGCACTTTTTTCGGGTAGGATTGTTCCTCATTTTTTTTTCTCCTATTCAATATCTACAACTTTGCTTCAGACACAAAAGAGATATTCCGTACGGTATACCGAGATATAACCGTTCTTCATACCATTCTGTGGTATACCTTTGGGGTATGTTAGGGAGAAGCTCGGATCGTGGAGGGAGTCAGAATTCTCTCTCTATTGGGAAAACTCTCTTGGCCAACGACAGGCTAAGAGATTAATTTCTTTTTCCAGTGCAGGATCGAGGAGACTCTTGTCCCTCGGGAGGGGTGACTTGAGAACCCTGGTGTCTTACCTGACTGGACACTGCAATCTCAGATACCACCAGCGCAAAAGGGGTCTTTCGGACACGGATGAGTGTAGGTTTTGCGAACTGGTAGCTGAGACATCAGAGCATGTTCTTTGCGAATGTCCGAGGCTATGTGAAAGGCGTGCCAAGTTTCTTGGCAATCGCTTTGTCTCCCCTTCGGACATTATGAAGATTTTGCCTAATAGGATTATTGGCTTTATAGGTAGCTTGAATCTTTAGGGTAACTTTAGGCAGCACAAAAGACCTAAGTTGGTCGCGGTGCATAGTGCCATATAATCTAATCTAATCTAAAGTTCTTCAGATCGTCGTAGGGTGTTGAAATTTGGGCAACGTATGAAAAATGACGCCCTTTATAATAATATTTAAGAACATCCAGCAAGTGGTCAAAATGGGTCACCGTAGTGTTAGTACTCCACTAGACTTAACAAAAGTTCCGTTTAGCCCTATCTCTTTCGGTTTTGGAGATATGGACAATCATCATAAAAAAAAATATTTATGAAATTCTTCAATGAAATTCTTTAATGAAATGAATGTTTCATTTTTATTTATGAAATGTTTATGAAAACTTCATAAATATGAAAATGTTTCATAGAATATCGTAAAATGAAACTTTTTGTAAATATGATGAAACTTTTTCCTGAGTGTATTTTAATAAAAAAAAATACTTTTTATATGGATTACAATAAAAATTTTGTATTTATTACATCTTACTTAAAATTGAAAGCCAAATTTCAAACTGACCTTTCCTTAGATATTGCTTTTTTATGCATGGGAGTTACAATGTTTTTTTTTTAACTTCTATTTGCAAACTGTGTAGTTACACTCAGAAAAGTTCTACAGTTACTACATGACAGTTATTTGTGTAGTAATACTTTTGTAGATACTTAAACTGCATTTGAATATTGAGAGTTGATTTTTCAAACAATCGTCCAAAACTACTGCATTGCAGTAACAGTTATTTTCTGCAGTTGTTTCGATTTTTGACAAAGTGTGTTAAAACAACGTTACTAGCTTTTTAACATTTCATTAACTACTCTATTGGAAAACTTTTTTCCACAAAATATCACTTTGATTATTTACGTTTTATTATATTTTTCCAAATTATTCTTGCCACATGTCTGTCTGCGTAATGTCATATTGCTTCTTTAATTTATTTTCATCAGATTGAATTAATATGCAATTATTAAAGAGCTGAAAGAACACAAATACAATATTTAATAATATTCAAATAAATAAATTTATTTTCTATTCCAAAACTTACCATAATATTTTATTTATTTAATAAAAATTATAGCATTTTTATTTTAAAAAAATGTGTAAAAATTTGTTTATTAATAATTGCTAAAAAAAACTGGTAACGTCGTTTTAACTGCATTTGCAGTTGTTTTTACTACATTTAACAGTTAGTTTTGATAGGTTAATACATCTTTTCAACTGCAGTTTTAACTGCCATTTGCGGTTGATTTTACCTACATAGTTTTCTGAGTGTATAGCAACAAAACAAGCCAAAATTAAGCGAATCAAATTAAAAATCGAAAATTAATATTCTTAAGTCAAGAAAACGGATGTTTTTATAATATTTACCAATTTGTTTACCAATCGAATCCTAATACTACACTCATAGAAATAAACTGGTAAAAATAGCATAAAAAGCTACTAAAAATTAGTTAAAAATTACGTTACAGAAAAATCTGCGGAAATTATTCGATGTGTTTTGCCAATTATTAATAAAGTAAGAACACCATTAAAAAATCTGTTAACTTTGCAAAATTTTAGTTATATTCGAGATGAATTTTAGTTAATTAAAAATAGCAATTTGCTCTACTAACTTTTACTAAATATTTGTAAACTAAGAACAGCAACTAAAAACTTTAATATCAACAAGCAAAATGTTTGCTATATTTACCTTTAATTTAGTAGAATGCAAATTTTTGATAAAGTCAACAGAAATCTTTGCAAAAAAATTGTAGATTGCTGATTTCAGAAGGGTAGATTTATCTTCGCATTAAATTTTTTTTTTTTTAATTCATATTTTTTATGATTTTTTTGTCTGAGTTTACCAGATTAATTTGTTACTTTTAATTAACTAAAATTTAGCTGAAATATCACTAAATATTTGCAACTACAACAGATTTAGTTTTGCTTTTCTTATCTGACTAATATTTAGCAAAAAATCTGCTAATTTTAGCAGTTTTTTCCCGAACGTGAATATACACTTTAACTAATTTTTAGTAGTTTTAACAAAAATGTTCACTAATTTGTTTCTATCAGTGCAGTCTTTAATTTCTTTGTATTTCTGTACCAAGCTCTGAATGAAAACGGAGTAATGAATGGTAAGTAAATAAATATTCATTAAATTTATTTAATTTATTTATTTATTTAATTTATTATTTAAAATTATTATTTAATGGTAAGTAAATAAATATAAATTTAATAAATGTGACGCGGGAGTCCTACGATACTATTTTGAAACGAATCGTAAAAAAGAACGATCGAATTAACTTTTCCCATCCCTGGTAAAGGAAATTCTTGTTTTTCTACAGCAGCCTCAAAGTATGCTGTAAACTAAATTTGCTTTGACAACAGGGTGAATCATATGTTAATATGTTTTAAACAAAATCCCTAAAGTAGGCTTTAATTTTTTTTCAGAAAAAAATTATATTTTAAAAAAAGATCCTTGCTACGAAATTCTGGGCGCCTGGTATTTTAGTAAAATTTTTAGCATCGGAGAAAAATTATTTTTATTTTGCAGAGTAGCCAGATTGTGGCATTTAAAGAAAATGAGAAATATTTAACAGATTTGAATGATTCTTTTTGCAAATGGTTAATAATGAATTTAGTACACTTAAAAGAAATTTGGTTTAACCTTTAACTACGGAGGTGAAATTTGTTAACATAAACAACACAAGTAAATGGTGTCAAATTTACCACCACGTCCGTAGTTAAAGGTTAAAATCAAATTAACCTCGTTTACATTATAAAACTTAACAAAATTGAAGTTCATACAAAAATTTTGAATTTATACCTAAAATATATTTCAATTTGTTCTCGAATGTTTTTCAAACTAAAAAGTCAGTGTAAAATAAATATTCTAAAATTCTCAAAGTCTTGAATCGATGTTTATTGGGATTAATCTACCTAAACTATATTGGTTTTTTTCTATAAACATATTAAAACAATTTATATTTTTTTTATATTTCTTACAATTTTATTACATTTATATTAAAGTTTTTTCTTGCATATTTTTTTAAAATTTAATAACTAAACTACACATACACAAATAGACAAAAAATACAATACATATAAAACAAAAATAATAATAAGGATAATAAATACAACAATATAATTTTAATTTTTTGTCAAAATTGTTAGTAAAACAATGTAGCATAAAATAGACTTTATCGTCTTTAACCAAAATTTCTATTATAAAATAGAAAAAAAGTACTAACGATGAAGTAAAAACATCAAAAGATTTTTATGAGCATATACAATTTTAAGATCACCGTCATAAAAGTCATTTTAAAAATCTTATAAATACCAAAAAAAAGCATATAAAACAGTAAGTTAACTTAATACTAAACATTAATAAAATAACATGAGAAGAATATATCAGAATTATTAAAACGAGAGTTAAGGAAAGCGATTAGAAGTTAATCTACCTCTAATTTTCTAAAACTGCCCACAACACCAGCATCAATATCACCAACATCATTGCCCGCAAAACTGGCAGCATCTTTAGTAACCTCAATTTCCATATCATCTAAAGCCAAAATGGCAGCTCTTCTTTCTTGCAATTTCAATTTAAATTCTTTAATCATATCTGCCAAAGGCACAGTGCCACCATATTCTTTAGGTAAAATGGCAGGATCGATTTTAGATTTTAAAGCATCGACATTTTTATGGACCTAAGATACGAAATAAAAAATAATATATTCATATTGTTCATCACCTAGAATTTTTAAGAAATATATCAAAATTTCAACTTACAATAATACGTTTTTTAAGTTTATCACTCAACATAGAAACGGCCAATTCAATAATTCTATTCGCATAGTGGGGTATATTAATAAAATGGGTTTCCTTATGTCTCATGGGTGTAGAATTTTGTATACATTTCAATATACTTCTCAAATCGGTTAAAGACCATAAACTTACAAAACCCATATTCATGCCACTCTCATCATTAACGTATACATAACCAGCCACCTGTGATTCCTCATCGTCTAAGAGCGCCTCACATATTAACGAATGTATACGTGCCATTTGTACCGAAGTAAATTTATAAGGATCAAATTTAGCTGCTACCGAAAATATCACTTGTCTTCCTTGATCATCACGTTGTGGCAATGGTACCAAATAACCATTATCGAAGATTTCATTTAGAGCCGGATCATCAATATCTAATTTACTAAACCATTGTGGAAATAGTTGTCTAATTGTCAAATAACGTTCCAACATTTCACAGGCAGCTGGTACGGAAAATTTCTTAGTACGTAAAAATCTTAAAAGGAATATAGAATCCGTGCGACATTTCTTGATGTTTGGATGTTTTGTAATCCATTCACGAAATTGTGCCAATGCTTGTTTTCTAATATTTTCGTCTTCGTGTAATTCTTCTTTGGCCACAGTTTTTAATTCTGCCGTTAGGGAGCAAGTGTAGGGATCAAAATCTTCGCCATTATTGGGACCATTTAAATTTGGACGTTGCATAACTTCGGTTTCCAACACTGTAAAACATAAAATAAGAGAATTTATTAATCTAAATACTTAAATAAGTTTAATTAGTTCAAAATTTGAAAAATCGCTTAGATCGGTAAACAACATTATAACAGTCGATAAACATCACTAAAATCGATACTAATCGATTAACATTGTTGGTCATTCGGGTAGTAAACAGTAGTAGTTGCTTTAACTGTTATTTTGGTAATTTTTCTATGAGAAAATGGAAAATGTATATTTTAGACAGTCGTTTCAAAAATTAACTAACCAAACATACTGTATTCATTAGGGCGGGTCGATTTAAAAATCGCTCAACGTTCAAGGAAAATCGTATTCTAGGGATCAAAATAAGAAACTTTGCCGAAGGAACCACACCTCTAAAACGAATTCTTATGTCCCGACTTTTGAGCCGTAGGGTGAAATTTTGAAAAATCCCACTTTGACCCATTTAGAGTGCCCAATCGAATCCAACCCATTCGAATATATTTATACTCTATTTCTTCCGGAGAAGAAATAGAGACCCTAATCTTGGAAAGACTCCTCCTACTTTCTGAAATATCTCTATCCCGAGATTTGTACATTTTGCTAAAAAAACACGACTAAAAAGGCCCTATTTTAACTTAAATTTTAACCCCTAGAATGATGATTTATGCATTAATCTGCTAGCGCGTCTCCCGGAGAAGAAGTATCTCCCATAATTTTGGAGAGATTCCTCCTACTTTCTGAAATATCAAAGTGGGCTTTTTTAAAATTTGACCCTACGGGTCAAAAGTCGGGACATCAGAATTCGTTTTAGAGGTATGTTTCCTTCGGCAAAGTATCTTATTTTGATCCCTAGAATACGATTTTCCTTGAACGTTGAGCGATTTTTGTGCCTCCATACAAATCGACCCGGCCTAGTATTCATGTAACAGTTGTTTTGAGTAGTTACTTTAATATTTTAATTACTAATGTTTTGAGTAGTCACTTTAGTATTTTAATAATAAATGTTTCGAGTTACTTTAGTATTTTAATAAACTACTACCAAAATAGTAATTTTGCAGGAAACAGTTAATTTTTGTTAGTTATTCAAAAATCGAAGATTATATCGAGTTTTTAAAAATTCTCGTTTAGTTTATATTTGTTATTATTGATATGAGCGAGTAAGTTTTCTATAAACAACAAGAGTTCAGCTTCAACCACAGATATATCCATACAAATTTGGCATTTATAACTAAAGCTTAACCCCAAACTTTGGTTAACGCGAGATAAGTCATCAGGTCTAATATCGATATTCATAACATTAGTTAAGTCCTATACTTTGGTTATTTTGAGTAAAGTTAACAAGACTAAATTTCACATACATAACTATGGTTAAGCCCTAAACTCTGGATATTTTCAGATAAGTTAGCAGGTCTTTATATGTATGCAATTTAAATGATGATTTTAAAATCTCCATGATTTATCGGTTCATTAACCATTTAATTGAATATTTTATATTACGGCAAAAGTTCATTTTCGAAATTAACTACAAAGGAAATAGTAGCCGCCTACAATCATTTAAATATTTATCAAATACCCGATGAAAAAAGTTTCGACATAGGTATATCAACCAAACATTTCTATAAATGTTTTCGTTAAAGTTTATCATTTCGGAGATAACAACGAAAAAACGAAAATTTTGGATAAAAATCAACTTTAATGACCCGTACCATCTCATCGGTGTAAGGTGGACTTATGCAGTTATAGACACTTTTAAAGACTGTTTATTTCTGCGTAAATTGCAGAAATACAATGATGGCATAAATGCTGCTGAGTTATAGAATTAAAAAAAAACTATTTTATTTACGTTTATTTTATATGGAAAAACTTTTCCAGCTCTGGGAAAGTACTTAACATTACTAAGGGCTATAACTTTCAGGGAATTATTTTTTCGACAACAAAATTTCAGATGGGGAGCGAAAAAAAGATAGTCGAAAAAAATCACCCTAATCATATATACTTATATATGTTTATACATGAAAGTATATATGATCTTATATTTAGATATATTAGGTACATATATATGATGAGATAATAAAGATCAACTTATATATAACATTAAAAAATTAAAAATTTTTGTAAAAATAAATATGAGATGTAAATATATACACAGAAAAAACTAAAAACGGGTTTCAATTAAAAATTTTATTGAATCAATTAATATTTTAATTGATTTTGCACCTACGACTGAAATGATAGTATTAACTAAAAAAATTTGCAGACAGTTTATTAAAACTCTTTCAATTAAAATAATAATAACATCAATTAAAAGAGTTATTATTTTTCTTTACAACCTCAATTTAAAAGTTTAGTTAAATTGAAACTTGAGAAGAAAACAATGGTAGTTTTAATTGAAAACTCGTATTTTTTTATTTTTGTTATATGCCCCCCATTAAATAAAAAAAACAAATGTAGATTTGTAAATTAAATTGACATTTTATTTATAATAAAATTAAAGCTTTTTTATATAAAAATGTATTATAAGAACTTTTTCTTGTAATTGAATTGCTTTCTTAAAAAAATCACACACAACTTTAAAATGATAGTTAAATGACACTTATACTTATTGAAAATTTAATTATTTACAAAAATAATAGTTTAATTGTCCTTTTTCGATAAGGTTTATTTAAATCCACATGTGCACTTTTATTACCACAGATAAAACACGAAACTAAATTAAGTTTTCGTGCGTACACGAATATCTCAACTAAAAGAGTGTTGCAAACTCTAGTGAAATAACTACGATTTTGCGTGTATTTGAAATCGGTAAACTATTCAACTTATTAAAAGTTAATCATTTGCGATTTTTTTTCTTTTTATTTACAAATTAAATAATATATTGATATAAGTAAACCTTTGTTTGATTATTTAATCTAACTAAAATAAAAAAAAATAGTTTGCCAAATTTTTAAAAGTTTTGTTTACATGTTGTCAAGACTGTATGAATATATTATAAAATTCAATAAATTTTTTAATTGAATCAATTAAAAAAATTGTTTAAATTGCCATTGATATTCAAACAATCGATTAATTAGATATTTTTGGCCCATAATTTTTTCTGTGTATCGTTACATATGTCCAGCTATGTAATTATATCAAGCTATATATGACTCTATATGAACTTTTTTCGTCGGGTAGTCAATAAACGTTTCACATCTATAAATTAATGTGGGATTAATAATGAAATTGATATCGAAAGTGTTTAACCTTTAAAGTTTAATATTATTTGGAATGCAGACAAAATCTTGTTTATACCAGATTCTGGTCATTATGTTGTGCAAATTTTACTATTACCAATACAAAATTAAGTTTCCTAATCCTGCATATTATCGGGTAACTCTAAAAATTAGCTTAATTTTTTGTATTTTGTATTTTTACTACACTGAGAGAATCAATTATACTAATCTGAACAATAATGGCCTGTTTCTCGATTTAGAAAGAATGCTTTCTTTCGCTTTCTAAAAACTGATTTGGGTTTCTCTAACTACATTTCTATGCGAACGATGACTTGAAGTACAAGTCGAATGAAAACGTAATAGTTTTCATACACAATTTGGTTTCTCTATTTCGAACGAGTTGTCAACAGTGCGAACGTGAAAGTCAAAACCAGTCACTTGCTTTTTTGATTTCGAGTAACAAAATATTTTCAAAAAAATATATCATTCATTCCATGAGAAAACGCAAAAAATCTGAACACGGGTCCTCTGATTTTGTTTATTTTTTGCACATGAATACTCCTATGGTCCCATTTGTACATTTCCTTTTTCAGATCTCAAAATTTGTAAAAACTCGTGATTTTATGCACGTTTTTAGTTCTCATATATATAAAAAAAAAATGCTAAAAGTACTTCACTTTGAAGTGCCATAACTTTCTAATTGTATATCGCATGTTATTAATTTAAACGATATTTGGAAGATGCACTTGTCTACTTTATAACTGGATTTTGTAAACAAAATGATTGCTATAAAAATACTTCACCTACGATTTTCAAAAAAAATACAGTTTACTAAAATATATAATATTAGCTAAATATACAAATACTGATTTTTATGGGACAAACATGTCATACATTCTTGTATTTCATATTTTGTGTAATAAATTTAAAATGCGAACTCATTTAGTAATTTGTTTGAAGACCTATATTTATAAAAATACTCATTTAATAAAAAAATATTGAAAGAACAAAAATCAGAAAAACGATTCAAATAAAACTTGTAATCTATTTTTTAATCTTACTAGTATACTTATTGACACTTAAAAAAATATGGGTAACGAATCTTTAAATAGTATTTGGGAATAGAAGTTTTGGCTGGGTTGTTGTACGGAAAATAATCTAAGTACGTTATATTTTTATTTTTGAATCCAAAATAACTTTTTTGACATCATATCGAAAATTTAACTAGGTGAAGTCATATAAAAAAATACAAAAAAATATTTTAAAAAACGATACAAAAATGTATAAAAATATTTCCATATTTTAGAATAAAAGAATAAACTTTGTTTAAAAAATCATTACAAATAGAAGACATGTTTTGTTTAAAAACCTCTAGTTATAAAGTAGACAAGTACATATTCCAAATATTGTTTAAATAAATAACATGCGATATGCAATTAAATAGTTATGGCTCTTTAAATTTAAGCACTTTTAGCATTTTTATCAAATTTATGAAAATAAAAACGTGCATAAAATCGAGAGTTTTTACAAATTTCGAGATCTGGAGAAGGCTATGTGCAAGTGGGACTATAGAGTATTCATCTATAAAATATATAAAAAATCGGAGAACCTCAGAAAAAAATCCTCATTTTTCAGTGTTCTTTGCTGGAATGAATGATATAATAAAAAATTATAAATATTTGTAAAAAAAAAAGTAATGGATAACAAAAGCGAAGAATAAAATAACACCAATATTCGTTTTTTATTAAGAACTTTAAATTTCAGCTTAATGAAATCCACAATGGAACAGCTGAAAACGCTGGTGTACTTATTGATTTTCATTTTTTAATTTATTTATTTTTCTTTTATTTTATTTACTTGTTTTATTTATTTATTTGTCATATACAGCTGATCACTGTTAAGTAATGTTGTATTTATCTTCAAGCAAGTTAGTAGTATTTTTGGTACTTTTAAAGGAAAAGTTTAAAACATCCGGTCTGGCAGCACTATGATTTGTAAATACGTAAAACACAAAAATTGGCACACGTAAGTATAGGCGAACGATAGCTTTCGAAATAGAGAAACCCAAATTGATTTGCATTCGAGTGACTAGCTGTTGTTCGACTAGGTTTTCGTTCGAGATCGAGGAACGGGCCATAAATTAAAATTTTTCGATAAAGTTTTTCTTCATACAAAAAACTACTGCTAAAATGTCCCCAAACGATTTAACGTTTCTTAGCTATTCCTTTTACCGCTCAGACATCAGATTGGTGGGGGGTTACGGGTCGAATATATTTGACTCCTTTATCACATATCCAAAATGCAGCGGAGTCGAAATTCGTTGACAGTTGAGTGGTTAATAAAAAAAATATTTTCAGTAAATTTTTTACACAACTTATCATAATTACAGAATTGCATTTAACGTTTTAGTTTACATTAAGTTAAAGTTAATTAATAATTTAAATGAATCCATATATTTGTAATACAGCATCCAACAAAAAAGTCAAGGTTAATATCAGTATAAAATTTTAAATTTAAACCATAACAAATAAATATAAAATAAACCAAATTAGACATAGTATGAATAAATTAGTAGTATTAGTTATTAAAAAAAAATAAGGGCGGATAATTTATCTAAAAAATAACCGACTTTAACGTTTACCACAGGTATTTGTTTGAAAATTTTACATTCATAGAGTCGTTCTTGGGAACAAATATTAAAATTTTTAAGTTAACGAACTTATAAATCACAACCCCGCAATTATCTAAAATCACTTAGAAAATATTGTTCATATAATTAAATGTGGCTTTGTAGTGGACCATATATAATTATATCTGAATTCAATTAAAAAATATCCAAAGCACTGCACCTCATATATCTCTATATAAATTTGTATGGAGCAATATATGGCTTTATAAAAAATTATAAGAAAAATATTTTTAATGTTGGTTTACATGAAGTTATATATAATTATATATAATTATATATAATTATATGTACATTTATGTTGAATTATATACGAACGCACATAATTGTATATAAGACAATATAAAATAATATAATCCTTCATATACTCCCATATCAAAAATGTTTAAACAACACAAAGCTATATGCACTCAAAAAAATAAGTTAGTACAAAAGTTAGTAAAACGTCTTGTAAATCAGGTATACTATTTTTTAGCAAATTTTTTGCTAAAATTGTGTTTTAAGCTAAAACTTTTGTTATACTTATTCAGCACTTAACTGTTTTATACTAATGCTTTACTAATATACTAATGTTTTACTAATTAATTTTGCTAAAAAAAATTGTGCTGATAACACATTAATAGTGTGTACGACAACCAGATTGAAAGATATACGCAGAATGAAGCAGATGTCGCGGCATGTCAAGATGTAGTAGAGAAGAGGAAAATGATACTAAAAAGTACAACTCTAATAAGACATAAAAAAATCAACCATGGAAGGATTTTGTGTCTGTTTTTCATACATAAAACGAAATTGAGGATTAAAACAACTTAAATTTTGCGTTGTCGCCGGCTTGTGAAAATAATTGTCTTTTAATTAAATAAAAGACAAAATAAAATATTTAAATTTAATATGTATTTCTAAACTAAATGTTTATAGATTAATAATCTAGTGTGGTCAAATTGCAAACAAACAAACATATACAGACATGTAGACAGAGTAAAGCGAAAGACAAAGACACACATTTTAGGTAGATTTTTATGGTTCCTTTTTCTTATTGCAAAAAAAATGGTTGTTTTTTCGATTCGTTTGTTTTTGTTTATTTTTTCGTTTCGTTTCTATAATTATCTTCGGCAGTTGCGTCCTTTAAAAGAAAGCATCATTTAGACAACCATTGATGTAAGTAGTTGAAAGAAAAGTTTTGTTATGTTATATATATTTATTTCTATATATTTTCAGATATTAAATTAATTCATGTAGTCAATGTGGGAAAATGAAAATTTTTATATTTCGTAATTATTGTAAATTATTTTTAAAAGAATCACAAAAAATTTATTAATTTTTAGCAAGGCATTTTTATTTCTAATCTACTAAGTGTTAGCAAAACTTTTGCTGAATCTACTAATTTTGTTGCTAAAAATCAGCTCGCTGATTTTCAGCAAAAGATTTTTTTTGCTAGCACCCTTCTGACTAAAATTTTGCTGACTCAGCAAAAATTTTTGCTGACTTTACAAACTTTTTTTTTTGAGTGTTGGATACAAATATTTATGCTTTAACATATATGTTTATATGACTATATAAATTTATATATTGAAACAATTAATTGCATAAAATTATATCTGAATATATATAAACTTTTTACTTGGGAATTTTAAAAACGTGAAATAGTAGCGGGTTTTTGAAAATTTTAAAAACTGAATATGGAAATGTGTTATAGAGAATATATAGTTTTAATAAAAGAAAAATGCCAATTTTTTTGGTCTTCTTTCAACTAATGAATGATATATATTAGTAAGATATTAACAGCAAATTAAAACTGTTAAATTTATAAAAAAAAATTAATTTTTAATACTTTAAAAATTTTTGACACCTGTTGAAATGGACTGTCGATACCTTTTATTTCTCAAGGTTTTATGAATTGTGGGGAACGTTGGACTGGATTAGGTTGACTATACATAAAAGCTATAACGTGCAAAAGTTTCACGTTGAAACATCTTCACCAAAAGAATTGATGGCCATTTAAATGTCAAAAAATTAAAAAAAATTACTTGGAACTTACAAGTTTTATTATTAATTTTATGTTTTGTTCAGGGTTTTAACTTTCAGATTCAAACCAATACAAAATGCACTCACTAACTAGACTTGGGAGATGCATTTACTGAAAAAGTAATTTCCATAGCGTTGCTTGGTGAAAATTTGTATGGTGGTTTACAAGAGAAACTAAAATTTTCCGATTTTTAAACTTTCGCAGATTTTTCTTCAGGGTTTTTGCAGCCGTTTAATGGAATTTAATTTTGAGAA
Organism: Delia radicum; assembly: GCA_021234595.1. Classification (NCBI taxonomy): domain Eukaryota; kingdom Metazoa; phylum Arthropoda; class Insecta; order Diptera; family Anthomyiidae; genus Delia; species Delia radicum. The sequence goes on from CM037853.1 coordinate 51,644,154, forward strand.
CAGTATTTGAAAAATGATGTTACTTTATATAGTTTGAGGTAACTCAGTTGATGTCAGCGCACCAATAACTACGAACATCTCAAACTTATAAAGAATTCGAGTAAAATTTTTTGAGAATGTGTGTTTTTTGAAATTGGCTAGCGTATTGCGTGAACTGAGTTACTTTTCAAACAGCATCTTCAAGTCAAAAAGGCATTTTAAAAATTGTTAACGCAAAAATGTTGTGAACTTTTTAAAAATTTTTTATTTTGCTTCGCAGTTTTTTTTTTATTAAAAAACATGGCTTGAGAGTATAATTGGGTATCTAGAGTGAATCCTTACTACGGAATATATTGATTAAGCACATAAAAGTTTAGTTTTTTCATTAATAGAGGTTACAGCGGCAGGTTTTTTCCCAACCCTTTAACTCTGTGACAACTAAATTTGCCTAGACGTACATCAAATGAGCTTAATACTAAAATTGAAAAGGCATAAAAAATTCTAAGGACTTTAAATTTTATGAAGCAAACTAAAGTTCCTTAACAACATGCATCCTTATATAAAATTTTAAATTTTGCGAATTCAAAAGTATTTAATATGATTTCCTGCAAATAGGTAACCTTAAACCTAGGTAGAACTGATCATGTTACTTTGTATGTACGCGACTTTTTAGGTTGTAGTTTTGACAATTTTGTCAAACTAAGGTGTCTTTTATATTTCTACAAAATGTATAGGCAGAAGAAACCAATATATCTAGCGGAAAAATTTAGATTTGGAAATTCTGAACGAACACACACTTCAGTGCAGAGACATTTTGAAACCCAGATATTGCAAAGGTCATTTCAAGCTCGGGTTATAAGGCTATGGAATAGTGTAATGCCTTATAGTGAAAGGACTTTTAATAATTCCGATTTTGTGTTTCGGAAAATTGTACTTGAAAATTTGTGAATAATTTAGCGGTTACTGGCTACATTAGACAATATATTTGAAACTTGTTTGCTACATGTATATTTTAGATATTAATTAATGCTTATTGTACCACTTTATTTTTTTAAATTATATTAATTATAAACCTAAATTCTTCCATGTAAAGTTTATCTTTAATCATTTGGCCCATTGGGGCTTAGGTTATAAATAAAGAATGAAATGAAAAACCCAGTAACACCACACATTACCAAATCATGGGTAAAGTAATGTATCGCCATAGGGCTTCATGCATTACTTTACACGTTACTTCACTGATGAATTTTACAGGCGATGAGCCTCAAAGTAACTCATTACCTTGTAGTGGGTAAAGTAACTGGTTACTTATATGGGCACATGGTGGGAAAAAGTAATGTGTCTATAAATAGATTTTTATAAAAAAAAATGCATAAAAATTTTTTTAATTAAATAAATAACTTTTTTTTATTAAATAAATAACTTGGTCATGCTGGGATTCGAACCTGGGGTCTCTGGTATTTAACAATTAGTTAGGCGAAAACTCTACCAACTGAGCTATCGATACATACAATATTTTAATCCATGAGTGTTCAATTATCGGTAACTCATTACTTTTTGTTGGAAAATAATGATACAGGTAAGGAGTACACATTACAAGGTAATGCATTACTTTATCGCACCCATTACCAAAGTTTTGCTGGGAACCCAAATAAATATCATTAAACCGGCAAAAAATGCGTGTTTTCTAAAATAATCGTGGTTTTATTTTAAGTTCTAATATATGAGTGTATTTTTATATTTTTTGGTGGCGTAATATATATTTTGAAATGTGATAAATGCAATGAAATCTATAAATTGATGTAGCTTTTATTTAATCGAAGCAAAAACTATAATTTTAATATTTTTAGTTTGCTTCAATCCTAAAACCGAAATAATTTTTGCGCCGTTGAAGATAAATGATTAACGCGAATGGGTTTTAGAATTCATAAAGGGATCTATTATTGGTCCACTACTGTTCATGATTTACTTAAATGATCTGCTAGCAATAGGGAATGGTATATCCTGTCAGTCCTACGTTTATGCGGATGATGTTCAGTTTCTTTGCTATTCAGATGCACAGTTTGTAGATGTCTTGGAGAAAGGTGTGAATTTTATAATGCGTGAAGTCTTATCTTTGTCTTCAGGCAATGGTTTTGCTGTAAATCCAAGAATGACAAAGTTAATGGGGTTCGGTGTCGTTGATGATACGATAAACGTTACTCTCAATGGTATGAGAGTTGATTTTGTAGACAAGATGAAGTGTCTTGGAGTTTTAATTGATAATCAGTTAAGTTTCTCATCGCATATTAATAGCGTTTCTTCGAGAATATCATTCTTGTTGAGAAGATTATACTCTCTTGATATATATCTGCCTCTTTCAATTAGAATGCGTGTTGCTAATGCCTTGTTAATGCCTCATATATTATATTGCGTTGAGGTATTTTCTGGTACCACAGATGATGAATTTAGTAGGTTTACTAGGATTTTCAATCGAATTATTAGATATGTGTATGGACTAAGACTTCGGTCCCATGTCACCCCGTATGTGGTCCAATTTCTTGGGTGCTCTTTTAGTAATTATGTAGCTATGAGGTTGTTGATATTCTTCTACAAGGCGATGGCAAATGGCTTTCCAGACTATATAGTAAACAATTATATTGTATACCATTCGGAAAGAAACCCACAATTGGTATATCCAACACATCACACGACTATGTTTGAGCGATCATTTCAGATTAGGCTTTCGAGAATATGGAATGATTTACCTATACACCTGAGAAGTTTTAGTTTTTCACCACAGGTCTTTAGGCAAAAGCTGAAGGACTATGTGGCTGTTCATGATTTGTAATTTTTTGTGTTCGCTGTCTTTTTTATCTCTCAACTTTTTTTATTTTTTATTAAGATGTAATTTTTTAATTAGAGAAAAATGTTTTTTTATTATTTATGATAGTTGTAAGTTATTTATTTTTATATAGAAAATATTATTAATTAGCTTTTGTTATAAAGTAGCTTTTAATAATCATATATGGCCCTAAGGGCTTGGGTTATGTAAATTGTAGAGAATAAATTCTATATTTATTAAAAAAAAAAAAATATCGGCTATTTATGTCAAGCAAAAAAAAGTTTTTAAAATATTTTACTAAAAGTGTCAACAATTTTTAAAGTTCCCCATATACGTGTTGAGTTTTCGGTGATTGAAAATACAATTTACTACGCCGAAATCAGCAAAAACTTTTTCTAAATATCTGAAGACATAATAAACTGCAATGTCAGCAAAATGTTTGCTATATTTCGCTAAAATTTAGTTGAATGCAAATGGCGATATATTTTTTAAACAATTTTAGATGACTGATTTCAGAAGTGCATTTTGCATAAAAAATATAAAAATTGTTACTTTCAATTCACCAAAATTTAGCTCAAATATAAGAAAAGTTTTTATAAATTCAACAGATTTATTTCTGCTATTCTTATCTTACTAATATTTGGCAAAAAAAAAATCTGATAATTTTTTCATTTTTTTCCCCGCGGCGGCACTTAGTAAATATTTTTAGTAGTTTTAGCTTAAATGTTTACTAATATTTTTCCAAACTAAGCTTTAGTTAGTTGGAGATCAGTTAGCACATCTAAAGAGTTTAAATAAAATTTAAATTCATAAGAAAACAGAGAAAAATAAACAAATCAAAAAAAAAAAAAAAAGACAAATCGTGATTAGTGAAGACCAATGGAAAGTAAATGTTTAACATTCTTTAATTTTATGACCTTCACACAATTTTGGTTTCGTTAGCGTTTTTTTTTTTTATTTTTGGGTTAACATTTTTCAGGTTAAATAGCCCGGTATGATTTTTTGTGTTATTTTGTTGGAAAGATTTAAAAAACAGATGTTTTTTTAACTTTGGTATTACCTTTCAAGCCAATTTATTTTAAAATAAAAACAAAAATATCACCGTAAAAAAGTGTTACATCATTTTCAGGTCTTAACAACAAGAAAAAACGTAGGGGAATAATCGTTAATGTGGCTCTACATAGTGTTTTTGGGTTAAAAAAGAAAAAACTGAGTGGAATATTCCATATCTGTTGGGTATACAGTTACAGTTTGTGTCAATAATAACAAATATGGTGAATTTGGAATGGTAAACATCTGTCATTAGAATTCAGTATTCGATAGACGCCAAAGTGTAAACACACACTTTTTTCAATCGCTTTAATGTCGAATTTTGTGCCTAAAAAAGATGTTTTTGGGGAAGTCTGATAACATTCTTTCAATTGAAGAAAAGGGATTGCTGAAAGTTATCGATTGTTGGTAGAAGCTTACGGTAAACATGCACCAACTCAAAAAACTTGTGAACGATGGTGGTTCGTGGTGATTTCGACACAGAAGACAAGGAGAAGCTTGGTCAGCCAAAAAATTTCGAAGATGAGGAATTGGAAGCATTACTCCATGCAAGGAAATCGGGTCCCATATGAATTAAAGCCGAGAAACGTTGAAAGGCGATTTTGTATGTCGGAAATGCTGCTTAAACGCTACAAAAATAAGTCATTTTTGCATCGTTTTGTTACTGGTGATGAAAAATGGGTACATTACGATAACCCCAAGCGCAAAAAGTCGTATGTAAAGCCCGGTCAACCAACCAAATCAACTCCGAAGCCGTATATCCATGGCGCCAAGGTAATGCTCTGTATATGGTGGGATCAGAAGGGTGTTTTGTATTATGAGCTGTTAAAATCGGGTCAGACGATCACAGGGGACCTGTACTGAACATAATCTTCCATCATGACAACGCTCGGCCACATGTTCCAAGACCGGTCAAAAACTATTTGGCAAACAGTAGATGGGAAGTTTTGGCTCACCCGCCTTATAGCCCAGACCTTGCCCCTTCTGACTACCATTTGTTTCGATCGATGCAGAACGCCCTTACTGGAATACCAACCAAATCAACGCCGAAGCCGTATATCCATGGCGCCAAGGTAATGCTCTGTATATGGTGGGATCAGAAGGGTGTTTTGTATTATGAGCTTTTAAAATCGGGTCAGACGATCACAGGTGACCTGTACCGAACACAATTGGGGGACCTGTACTGAACATAATCTTCCATCATGACAACGCTCGGCCACATGTTCCAAGACCGGTCAAAAACTATTTGGCAAACAGTAGATGGGAAGTTTTGGCTCACCCGCCTTATAGCCCAGACCTTGCCCCTTCTGACTACCATTTGTTTCGATCGATGCAGAACGCCCTTACTGGAATACCAACCAAATCAACGCCGAAGCCGTATATCCATGGCGCCAAGGTAATGCTCTGTATATGGTGGGATCATAAGGGTGTTTTGTATTATGAGCTGTTAAAATCGGGTCAGACGATCACAGGGGACCTGTACCGAACACAATTGGGGGACCTGTACTGAACATAATCTTCCATCATGACAACGCTCGGCCACATGTTCCAAAACCGGTCAAAAACTATTTGGAAAACAGTGGATGGGAAGTTTTGGCTCACCCGCCTTATAGCCCAGACCTTGCCCCTTCCGACTACCATTTGTTTCGATCGATGCAGAACACCCTTACTGGAATAAGCTTCTCTTCAGAACAGGGTATCGGAAATTGGCTTGATTCATTCTTTACCTCAAAACCGGAGCAGTTCTTTTGGCGCGGATGTCATATGCTACCAGAAAGAAACGAAATAGTTGTGGCTAACAATGGACAATACTTTGAATAATGTATCAATTCATTTTGTTATTATAATAAATGCATTTTTCAAGCAAAAAATTTAAATTATTAACTTGTATACCCAATAAATAAATTAGTTTATAGGCCAACTCTCTTTTTCATAAACTTTTTTCATAAAACTTATTTTCATAAAAAAAATTCATTCGATTTAATAAAATATCTCTTCATAAATTTAAGGAAAAGTTTCTTTAGAGCTATGAAATTATTCTAAAGAATTATTTTTTCATAAAATTTCATTAATTTTCATACATATGAAACTTTAGTTTTAAGATTTAATTCTCAAGTGTTCCATATATTTTATAAAGTGATTTGTTATTTCAATGTAGCCTTTTATTCATTTTGGACTACTATTGTTTAAAAAATTATATGAAGCGGCTCAATGGCTTAGTTTCAATGCATTTTCAAGACATTCATTAATGATTTTTTTAATTCATAAATCTTCGTAATATCAAAAAAAATGTATGAATCTGTTTCATAAATTCTATAAACGTTTCATTGCCGGAATGATTTATTAGTTTTACGAAGATTTTCCTTATTTATACAAAAATTTCATAAGAATTGACTTTAATGAAACCTGTTTCATAGATTCTATGAAAAGTTTCAATGGACGAGTTCCTGTGACAATTTTCATTAAAACTATGAAGAAATTCATTACCGAAGTGAAGATAATTCTCTCAGTGTATAGATCATTTTCTTGTGGTATTTTAACTCATATAAAAAGTTATATAACTATTTTCAAAACGATTCAAAAGGTCCACCTTAGTGAACATGTTCGCTAATGTGTACATAAATTAAAAAAACTCTAAAAGCATATGGAATTTTCGGATTTAAAAAAAATTAAAAATTGTTTGATGTCACACTTGAAATACTAGATATAAGAAACTTATATTTAAAGGTTTAAGGATACAAATTAAAAAACAAATGGTCAAAATTACACTTGTTGGTAAATTTTAAAAGTTGTTCCAGATATATGTATGTATTACAATCATTAGTGTCTGAAAAACTGAGTTTAATGTTGTGATTTATTTCCTAAGTTTAGAGATATATATGGATCCAAAATTTGTTTGGTACCTATGTATTATTGTTTGAAAATAACAAAGTACACATAAATAATTTTTTTTTTAATGTACATCATATTTGGCGGAGAATACATAATTTTTTGCAATTTTTTAGAAGGTCATATCTTCCATTGGGTTAGGAACTAGAAATGTTTAAATGTCATATCAATGATATTTGGTATTGAAAATAAGAAAATGATTTTGAAGTCACATTTATGCAGCTTTGCACGCATGTGGTCCTAGATATTAGCAACCCAGTGTAGAAAAGCATTACCATTTCAGTGGTTATAAAAGCACATATTTTGTAATGGCAAGTACGTACAATTTTCATTACAAACATCAATACTTTTACATGGGGTTGTCTCACAAAATAATGGCATATCATTGCTAAACACCTTGCAAAAAAGATAAAAATATGTGGTTACCTACATGCTTACCAGTATGCACAAAAATAATGAGTTTAAAAATACATTTCCAAAAAACTAAATTTAATAAAAAAAAAAATGTTATTGAAAAATTTTTTTTAATTAAATGTGTTCGAACACGGGAATCGTGGTTGTCAGTCAAGCGCTACCATCTAAGCTATATCGACATGTTATACTTGATAGATTAAAACATAAATGACTTGCTTGCACAAAATGTCATTACTTTTCAGCTTTCAAAAAATCAAAAATATATAATAGTTGGAAAAATAATGGGTCTATAAATAGATTTTCAAAAAATGTTTATATCATTACTTTATATTTAAAATAATGATAAAAATAAGTATTTATGCGTAACGCATTATTTTTTGTATTCAAATATTAAGCAAATTAACTAGTTATTAGTAAGTCTTTATGTTAAAGTAATGCAAAGAGTAAGCTGGTGTCATTACTGGTAGTAAGAAAAGTAATGACACTTCATTATCGTTTCTACACTGGGAACTTAAATCCGTTCACGTCCTTTAGTAAGGGACGCAAAAGTTTAGCGTATTTAAAATGGAAATGTTTATTGTTTATTTTTCGAATTCTTCGAAAGATCAATTTCGTGTTGTATGTCCTTTTTAAAAATCCACATGTTTAAAGAAAATCGCGATTTCCGCGAAATTTATAGCTGATATACAATTTTTAATGGCAAAAATTAATTGAACATGACCAAATTGATGGAAACCCATATATAGAACACTAAAATTGTTTACCAATTGTGGATTCTATTAAGTGATGCTAAATTAGATCACTAAAATATTGAAAGGCCCTCTATAACAGACTTGGGCGACGTCAATTACATTTCACAATCATTCACTTGTGAAAAATTTGGTGTGATGACGTGGCCTCCACAATCCGGATATGAATCCGATCGAGAATTTGTGGAGTCACGTCAAATCGCAGCTTGCAAAATATGCCAGTCCTCCAAAAAGCGTGAACGAGTTGTGGGAGCGGACGAATGAAGTGTGGGAGGCGATTCCTCCAGAATTTGTGCAGAGCTACACACAAAGTCTACCTAATAGCATCCAGGAGCTTAAGAAGGCAAAGGGTTACAGGACCAGTTATTAAAAATATATTATTGTTTTAAAAATATAAAAAATAAATAGTGAGTTCAAAACTGTATCATTTTGATTTATTTACATTTTGCCTTCGTGTATTTGTTGTTGTGATCAGATCTTAATAAAACCTTTTTGAAGGAGAGAAGACACTTGCACAAACATAATGTGAAAAATTTTATTGCATTTGAGTAAAATTTATAGAAATTATAGATTGTTAAAGTGATAGTTGTTGGTTTGTGATACACTTATGCTCCTCAGTGTATATCATAATATCAGACCTACGCTCACATTTGGGATCTTAAACGCTTCCTTGGAAAATTTTTAAAATTTTTAATACAATACTAAACATGGGGATTACTTATAACATCTGGGTATTTAATTACAGGGCAATTACATGTCATTAGATATAAAAAAGTAATTGGCCTGAATTATATTTTTTTTTTTGATTTCAAAGACATCTCCGCAATATTGACCAATAAATCATTTTTGCCCGGGTAAGAGGGTGGGAGATTGGTCCAGAACTCGAAAATTCGAGCCTGTGGCACGTTTTTGATTCAGATTCGGATTTAGGAGGCCAAACTACTTTAAAAAAAGTTTAAACTCATCGGCAATAAGTACAATTGTATTAACTTTATTTTAACTTATTATTATTATAACACTCACAATATTTTGTCGTTAAACGGAATATGAACTTTAAAACTACTAAACATATACATAGTTAAAAACCGGTTTACTCACTTTTCTTTTAAAACAAATGTATTTTTCATTTCTTTTTAACTATTAAAAAATTAACGCAAAATCCGTAAAAATAAAAGATTTTTTTCTTTTAGTATTACTATCAAAAATAAAATAAAAATTAAAAAAAAACTCCTTTTATTTTAACTATTAAAAATAACCTACCAAAAAGTTTTTCTTTTTTTTACTATCATTAACTTTTTGGTTCAAATAAAGAATTTTTTGTAAAAAAAAATGTTTAAATGAAAATAATAAATAACTGGTACAGAAAAACAGTATTTATGTGTAGTTTATTTTTAATAAATGGTAAAATAAGTTAAAACAAATATTTGTTTGTGTTTTAAATGTTTACTCCTTAAAAAAACAAAGTTTACTGTTTACTTTTTAAATAAACTACAGTACAAGACAAAATAAAGTACGCATTCAATATTGTCGTAAATTTTGTTAAATAGTGGCTAGACTTATCATGGTTTTTATTAAAACATTTGATAAGATGCCTGGTTTCTTATTTTGGCAGAAAAAATATGGATAATTGACATATATAATTTTTAAGACAGCAAAACAAATTTATTCAAGCTTTCTTGCAAGACAAAAAAAAAAGTACGCACCTAATAATATATATTAAAATCTAAAAAATGAATATTTAGTTGATCCTCCTTTCGCTTTGATGACTTCTTGGAGACGTCTTGGCATACTTTCCACCAGGTTTCTTAAATATTGATCCTCAATATCATCCCACGTTTTCTTCGGAATTTCGAAAAATTGAGTTTTGTTTGTGACTGCAGATTTGACCAGTTTGTTGTCCAAAATGGACCACAAATTCTCTATTGGATTTAAGTCCGGGGATTGCGGTGGCCATTCGAGAAGTTTGATTTTAGAATCTCGAAAAAATTTCATGGTCTTACGAGCCTTGTGCTTACGATCGTTGGAATGTTGAAAAATAAATTTATTTACCAAGCCACAGTTAACTAAAGATTGCTCTAAATTTTCGGAAATTATATCAATATATGCATCTGCGGTCATTCTTTCATCGACTGTTACCAAGTTTCCTACTCGAGACCACGCAAAATATCCCCAAACCATGATGTTTCCACCACCGTGCTTCACAGTTTTTTGGATATTTTTGTCAAGAAGTTTTTTTCCTCGTCTGGTCCATACTCTGGACCTATGTTTCTTTCCAAATAGCTCGAATTTGCTCTCGTCGCTCCATAACACCGTTTGCCAGAAACTGATTGGTTTATCTACGTGTGCTCTGGCGAAAGCTAGACGTTTGATTTTATTCGTCTTGCTGATTAGAGGTCTACGTTATGCATAGCTGTAGAAACCTGAAGGGAGAGGTTTTTCTTAAATTTCGGTACTAGTTACCGCAGAATTTTTCTTAGCTTGTCGTAAAACTTGGCGATCTTCCGAAGTTTTAGTTTTTCTTTTCCTTCCACGGCCACTTTTGTCGCCTACAGTTTTAGTTTCCACAAACTTTTTAAGTATTTTTCGGATAGCTCCTTCGGAAACACAATATTTCCTTGCAATTGCACGATTGGACATGCCTTTATCTTTGTCCTGAACAATTAATTGCCTCACTTGTAGGCAAATTTGTTTCGACACCATTTTTTGCAACAAAACCAACTTTAATCGATACAAACAATACGTCTTTAAATTTTTTTGAAGTTTTCATTTCGTTAAAATAATTGAACATTTTTTCACAGCCTACTATATTTCCTTTAAATTTAAAAAAGGTAAATGCGTCCTTTTTTTTGTCTTAGCAAATAACGGAGAAATTTTATTTGTTTGGAAAAATAAACGATGCTATTGCAGATGCAATTTTTTTTGTGCACTAATATCATAACTGACATATTAATAAACATTTTTTTAAAAGACATCATCACTCCATATCAAATACCTTAGGATTTATTGATCAACAAAGTTTAATGTAATATGTGCGTACTTTATTTTGTCACAAATACTTTACATTCAGTTACTGTTAAAATATTGTGAGTGTATTATTATTACTATTATTATTATTAATAATAAGATTGGGAATAGTATTGAAAATGACCAAATTATATAAATACACTGTAAAACAAGAAGACACAGCCATATTTCAGACTGTGATTAAACAAAAACAACAACGCTGAATGACAAGTAATTGCACGTAATATAAGAGACGAAGCACAAAAGTCGCTTTTTAAAGCGAACTTTAAATATCGTACTATTAAGCCAATTTTTGGTATAAACGTATATTTTGATAAAATTAACAAAAGCAAACTTGTGGAGAAAGAATCGGAATATACTTTTATTTGTTCATAAAGGGTGGTTAAATTGTAAGGGCCGATGTTGAATGTGAACCACACCTAAACGCCAAGTTTTTTTCCGAATTTTATTTGACATTTCTCTATTTCAGACTTACTCAATTTGAACCATGGAGAGATACACAATCCAACAACGTGTTAAAGTTATCCAGACTTATTATGAAAATGGGCGTTCAAATCAAAATGCATATCGTGCACTTCGTGATTTTTTTGGTCAATTTGATCGTCCAAATGTGCGTACAATCGCAAAAATCGTGGAAAAACTCGAGCAAACCGGGTCTGTAGAAGATGTGAGAACAAAAGTGCATGCTCGTACAGCTCGTACTGCAGAAAATATTGCTGCTGTTAGCGATAGTGTGGCTGAAGAGCCGTCCACCTCAACTCGTCGTCGTGCCCAACAATTGCACCTCTCACGCTCGTCGTTGATGAACATTATGCATAAAGACTTGCATTTACACGCTTACAAGGTGCAATTGGCTCAAGAACTAAAGCCTCTTGACCATTCCAAACGTCGTGAATGGGCAGAATGGTGGCAAGAAATGGCAACAGTGGATGATCAATTTTCGAAGAAAATCATCTTCAGTGATGAGGCACATTTTCACCTCAGTGGATTCGTCAATAAACAGAATTGCCGCATTTGGGCGAATGAGAATCCAACAGTGATTGTCGAAAAACCAATGCACCCACAAAGAGTGACTGTTTGGTGCGGTTAATGGGCTGGCGGCATCATCGGGCCGTATTTTTTCCAAAATGAGGCCGGTCAGGCAGTTACTGTGAATGGTGTTCGCTATCGTGAGATGATAACGAACTTTTTATGGCCCGAATTGGAAGATATGGATGTGGACGATATGTGGTTTCAGCAGGACGGTGCCACTTGCCACACAGCTAACGAAACAATGGCTCTTTTGCGCAACAAATTCAATGGCCGTGTTATCTCACGTAATGGCGATGTCAATTGGCCGCCAAGATCATGTGATTTGACACCGTTGGACTTTTTTCTTTGGGGTTATTTGAAAGAAAAGGTGTACGTCGATAAGCCAGCAACAATTCAAGAGCTAAAGGATGAGATAATTCGGCACATTAACGGCATAGAACCTCCATTATGCCTCAGCGTCATCGAAAATTTGGATCATCGGATGGAGGTGTTGCCGCCGTGGTCGCGGCGCCCATTTGGCCGATATTTTGTTCCATACATAATTGAGTAATACCAATATATCATAATAAAATAAAATTACAATAATTTCCTAAATAGTTTGTGTTTTATTCAAAATCAACATCGGTCCTTGAAATTTAACCACCCTTTACAAGCATGGGCCAATCTAGTGTCCATTCACGTCGAAACTTTTTGAAAATACAGATAGAGGAAATTAAACTCGATGATAGTTTTGACATATACATGCAATACCACGAAAAAAAACTAAAGGTCCACTTTAGCGAATTGACCACATTAGCTAACAGTCCCTTAGTATGTTTTTGCTTTGTTGGCTTTAAACATTATAAACGCATGGTGTAGTGTAAACCGAAATGATGATAATAAACGCAATTAAATTAGCGTGTCTTTTATTTATTTCGTTGCTGATGTTTAAAGTAGGTACTCAGTACCAGTTTGTAACATAAACAAACTCAAAAACTAGTTTTTTTGAATTAAATTATGAGAGACTAAACAAACTAAAAAAAAAACATGAGTCAAAGTTTTTTTAAATTTATTTTTTTAAATAAATTAAATTTGTTTGTTTTTATCACCGAGATCATTTCTAATTATTATTTTTTAAACCTATGGAATAGAACTCTTATATATGGGCAGGGGCTCCACTGTCTATTCTGAATAGGGTTGCCATATTTGAAAAGTGAAAAAAAAGTACATTGATGAAAAAAAACAGTACTTTTCAACAAAAAAACAGTACATTTTTGTATTTATTGTTAGCATAGCTTTTACTTCAATACATCACATATTTACTTAAAATAAGTTAATACACCGAACCAAATAGCGTAGGTAAAATCAACAAAAAAAAATTTGTAGATCTTTAACGAAATGTTGTCAATTTTTTTTTAAGATTTAACAAATTTTATTCAAAACAACAAAATTTTGTCAAGTTTACATCCTCTAAAGAAGTAAAATTGACTAAATTTCATCAAATTGACTAAATTTTGTCAAATTGGCTAAAATTATTAGTTTGGACGCCATTACTTTTTGCATTGGGCAGTGTCATGAAAAAAAATTGTGTTTACAAACATCCATTGCTTGAAAAGTAAACAAACCAAACTTATATATGCACAAAGAAACGAAGTGGAATTAATACAGGGAGATTCAAAAAATTTATATAAAAAACTATTGTACACAAAAAAAAAAAAAAAAAACATGGTTAAAAAAATATATATTCTTTGTACACGCAAAAAAACTTGTTTATATAAAAATATGTAAAATATACAAAAAAAAACAGTACAAAAACAGCACAATTAAAAAAAAATAGTTCTTTTGCGTACTGCTTTAGGTGTTGTGAATAAAACAGTACATTTTTCAAAAAACAGTACATGTACTGTTTAAAACAGTACGAATGGCAATGCTAATTCTGAAGCTTCTGGACCGTGTTCAGGGGAGGGCGGTGAAGCTTATCAATGACAGTAGTGTATCCAACTCTATTGATTCATTGGAGCATCGTCGGAATGTGGGTTGTGTGACACTTTTCTATCGATATTACCATGGGAGATGCTCATCTGAGATAAGTGAACTTATTGCACGAGCCCGAGTTTTTATTCGTAATACTCGCTTATCTAGTAGAGCACATCCGTTTGTAGTTGATTATCCTGTGTTTCGCACAGCGCATTACAGAGAAAATTAGTTTTTTAGTCGAACTTTTCGTATGTGTAACAAACTTCCCGCAGAAGTCCTTCCTGTTACTTACAATTTAGAAAAATGTAAATCAAATATCCACAAACACTACTCCCTCTTTCCTCCTTCCCATACCCTATTTTCCTGATCAATACAATGCACTGCATGAGTAGGGGACATCCCCTGAGTATTGGTTAAAAAAAAAAAAAAAAAAAGTAATTTTAAACAATAATTATAAAATATTTTAACTGCTGTGGTCCCTGACCATTTAATCGAAAAAGTCACCTATCCGTAACCACACAGTCAATCATTTATGGATTTGCCATTTGATCGATTTTGGCTCAAACAGCTTTGCTACGCATAATTAGGTTTTAAAGCTTATCCTTTAATCAGAATTCATATATTTTGTTCTGATTGAGTTTTAATTTATTTTTGAAATAATTTATTAACGCATCAGTTAACTAACATAAATTATAAATAATTTGAACAATTATTCAAATGCGAATTATACTTTTATCTCATCATTAAGTGCTATGAAAACTTATACACAAATGGTGAAAGTATCTAGTGTAATTCATAATGTGTTTACGAGAAAAAAAAAATCTCACAAAAATCTTATTTTTATTTTAATAATGATACCTTACATTCACACCGAGCAATAAAATGCCAACCGAATTGAAAAGTTCGTTTTAATGGTAACAACTTATAAATTCAGTTAGTTCAACGATATTTATATTAGATTTCTGAATATTTTGGGTGTTGCAACTAAAATTCAGTTGAATTAACCGAACTTTGTTATGAAAACAAATGTTAAGTTGTGCCAACTGATAGAAATTCGTAACAATCGAATGTGAATCCTAGTAAACGAATTTCAATTGGCAAATAGCTAAATTTTTCTCTGTGTAATAGGTTGGTTGTTATTTTTAGGATGATTTATCAAAACCACATTTGTCATATTCAGGATTTTCGAAAATTTCACCAAAATTTAAACTATCAAAATGTATAGTAAAGTATATATATTGAAAATCCCAACAATTGTGGTATATTCACAGAATTATGTTGGTCAAAGCACTCATAACTGCATTAAAATGCGTTGCAAAAAGAAATGTTGTTCCAAATTTTAACTCTCTCGAACCATACCGCTTTTTTATTGCTGATTTCGCCTTGATTTTTTTTTACAATTTTTAATCCAAAATCCCGCATTTTATATTTTCGATCTTCTTACGACATTTTTTATAAACGTTAAAAAATCTTTTAAAAACATTCAGTATAGGTCTTGTGTTTAACTTATAGTTTTAATTAATATAAGGTCTTAAGATCCTAAGGGATTCGCGAGAAAAGTTCTTTTCAACAAAAAATTTGGCTGTAATTAAAATTTAATTAAACTTCAAAATTAGTCCAACTGAATTATAGCTCGTTTAACAGACTTTTGAACAAATTTTTTTTATAAGTGTAACGTCACAAATAGCAGTCCTTGGTTATTGTTCTATTTGTAAAATTTGTTTCTTGGAACTTCCTTAGTCAAACAAAGGTGCAATCAAAAATTGTTTTTCGTAAGCTTCAAAGTTCAAATTGGTTAATCAGAATAATTTTGAACATGTAACATTAAATTGTCAACTTTCAATTAAAAAAAATACTTCAAAATACCGATTGCTAAAAAATGTCAAAAAAGATATATTTCGAAATAAAAAAGCTAAAATAAGCTTAACTTTTAAAGAAGAAACGTCAAAAGAAGCTTATATTTACAAAATAAGCTAAACTAAGCATATATCAAAAAATAAGCTAAAAAGCTCTAAAAAATGTAGCTTAAAATTTTCATAGTTTCATGATCGGAACTTGTATTAAGTCTAAATAGTTATATCCTTTCAAATAGAAAACAAGCTATAGCCTATTTTTGGTTGCCCTAGTAATGATACAACCGGGAA
The DNA here is from genome assembly GCA_021234595.1 of Delia radicum. NCBI lineage: Eukaryota > Metazoa > Arthropoda > Insecta > Diptera > Anthomyiidae > Delia > Delia radicum. The sequence goes on from CM037853.1 coordinate 51,660,215, forward strand.
AGCGTTGGAGATCTATGCACCATATGCTTAACATTACTCTGAAAAATTAAAAATGTTGTTTTCCTTTTACTTGTCTCCTCTTGAGCCCTAACTTTTATCACGTTCCCAATGAAAAATTAAAATAGAACCAATATCGCAGGGGAAATATTTCTAGCCAAAAAGTTTTGGTCAGAACAGTAAAGGAGAAACTGTTAACAGCCTTTCTAGTATAAACTGGAATATGACCGATATTTAGGCGCGAAGGGGGTATTTTCTCCTACGTGGAACGCTGGTATCATTGAAATCCTCTAGTTGATGGAAAGATTGGGGACGACAACAAAGGGCAATCAGTCTCAGAGTCAATCTTGCAAAACCCGAATTTTTACGGAGACTATTAGAACGACACAGCCATAGACATGGCTTACCACAGTTGTGGTAAAAGACGGTGAAGGTGTAGGGACTGATTTGTATGGGTATTAGTTAAGGAAGCCGCACGTTTGGCACCCCAAACAAATTTACAGGGTATACTCGGCATTGCAGCGATGATGTACGCCAATGCAGCTCTAACACTGAGGAAAATGCAGGAGCTGAGGCAATGCACTTGGATTACATTACTATACTGTGTGGGATTGGTTATGCGAAATGGGATAATGATGCGGATAACATTTTACCGATTGCGCACTTCTAGAGAACTTCTAAGTTGGAATATTGGTCTTTACGGACGGTTCGAAGATGGGGATGAGAACAAGACCGAGCGTTTATTCAAGCGAACCGGACATATGGGTCTCCTTGCGATTTCCAGACAATTGAAGCGTCTAAGAGGCAGAAGCGGAATATGGATCCATCATTGATTAGCATATTTGGGGACAGTCTTGTTACTTTGAAAGCTTTGAAATCCAATACAATTACAATGACACAATGAGGTGATTAATGTAATGCTTTCGCTGGTGATGCTGTTCAATGTAATAGAAGACTTATCAGGTAGGGAAATGAGGGAGAGGTGGACGGACTAAATTTTTCTAAATGTAGCACTCCATAAAATTGTATAAAAATGTTCATTCATTTAATAAAAAGTTTCAAGAGACGAATTTGAACATAAATTGATGATTCATAATAACTTGGTATATGGTGCATAAGTACGCAAAGCTTATTTGCAGGTACGTACATTGCAAATTTTGCCGCATATTTTAAATTATGCGTTCATTTTTATCTTACAAACCTCGATTATTGGTCAAAAAAAATGTCGAAATTTAAAATATGATTTTGTTTGATAAACAAGCAACAAATTTATTTGCCTTTTTTAAATGTTTGAAATATAGAAATAAAAAACAATTTGTAAAATAAACTTTCCAGGGTTGGCAAAACAGACATTTCCCGGAAATGCTCTATGTGTAACAAATTAGTTAGGACCATAGTTAGGACTGTTTGGAAATTGTTAGTCAGTTTTTAAATTAAATTCGATAAATTGCAAATTATTTTGAAAAAATAATAATATTGTGGGTATGTATAAAATTCTTGATGATAGCAGACATAAAATAAAAAAAAATCCTAATATTGTTTAAATATTTAATTTAACCTTAAACTTGAATAACAAAACGTTATTGTTTAACAAATATGTACGGATCTCTCTATAAACATATTTAATACGGATATTAACAATAAATACACATGGGCTCAAGTACGTACATTTGGAATAGATCTCTATTTAAAAAACTAAGGCACGTTTCGTGTACTCTTTTTGTATAGAATCACTAAATATCAAAATATGCATGTAAATAGATTAATATACATTGTCTGAACGGCAGTTGATTAAACAAAATGCTACAAAATGTGACAATATGGATATGAATTACAGTGGAGTGCAAAAGTGTATAGGAATGTGTATGTTTTGTAGGTATTTTGCAAAAACAATATTCTGGGGATTGTGCGCCCCGGTAGGCTAGTTGGTAGCGTGCTGGCTTATCAGTGAGGGGGTCGTGGGTTCGATTCCCACCAGAGGCACTGGTCTGGTTTCGCTACAACGCGCCGAAGGCCATAGTTGCTAGTGCTCGGTTAGGGTAATAGTATATAATTTGTAATTATATGATTATTAATTGCATTAATTTTTTTTATATAATCAAGAATATATCTAAGAATAGAAATTGTACCCGATCTTGTCCAGCTATTCGCAAAAAACTGGACCTGAGTCGGACCAAATTTGGAATTTCATTTCATTTTCAAATATGAATATGAATATCTCGTGAATCATTAGAGATTTTTAATCTCTACTAGCAGATTAAAAATGCGTTAATTTTATTTCCAAAAATTTTGGGATATATCCCACTGTGGGTTGGTAAGACATCTACGACCAGGGCAACTAGCAATATGCTTTAAAACATCGATTATGCATAAAATATAGAAAATCAAGTAGAAACAACATTAAATTAAATAGAAACAGCTTTGATATCAAAGTTTGTTATCTATTTAGTTTAAATATGTTATAAAGTTATAAAATAGGAAACAAATACGCAAATTTCCGAAATCAGGGTAGCAAACCTCAAGCAAAAGTATACAAAATTTTAATTTTTTTAAAGAAAAATAATTGTTCGATAACGAAATATGAAAAAAAAATTTAAATTTCCAGATCATTTGTTTCTTGTTAACCAAAAAACCGTGTAATGTTTATTTATTAATTAAAAAAGTTTTCTGTCCGCTAATTTTTTTTTAATATAATTTATGATAAAAGATCGAAAAATAAACTCCTCTATAAGAACTGTAGTATTTCAGAATTTGAGGATTTTTGTATTGGAAATTTTTTCTCAAAATCTAAGCGAAAATGGAAATTTCCTATAAAAACCCCATTAGTATCGACGGAATATAATTTTAAAAAATAATCCGTAATCTGTGCATTTTTCTATGCAAAAATTATTGTAATAAATTCGAATTTTAGATTTTTTTACAGAAATTGTTGTAAATTTGTCAGTTTTAGATTATCTTCAAACCTTTTGTACATAGATTTTACCTAAAAAATTTGCAATATTGATAAAATAAGGATTTTTGCACAAAATTTAAATATCTCGCATTTTGAACCAAAATCTAAATTTTTTGTCAGCCGAATCCCACTCTCGGATCAAAAACTGTTGGTCACGTTATCTTAAGACCTATTCGATACCAGAATTTGGCAATTGTTCCGAAGCGGATAAATATCTCATCCATTTAGCAATACGCACTGGAAAAAAAACATGATACAGCATATTTTTGGTTGCCCTATTTCTGACAATGAAAATATAAAAATTGCGATGTTTACACTGTATACGACATTACACGAGTTCAACCAATATTTACAAAATATTTTCCGATTTTTATATTTTTATTAAAAATTCTATTTAAAATTAACCTTGTCAAACTTTTGCTCCTGACTGTATATTTAAGCAATTTGTCATCAATTACATTAAACTGTTAGCAGTATGAAAAATCCCAAAATTAATAAAGTGCATGACAATTGTAATATTTGCTGTCAAACAAATATTGACATTATAATAAAAACAAATACGTAAATAGAATAGAAACACTCATCACGTTAAGATCATGCTTCAAAAAAGAAAGAAAAAAATATTTTGAAAACTATTACAAAAACTTTTACAAAAACTTAATGCATTTTTTTATAAACAATTAGCAAAAAAATCGATTTCCTTAGAAATATGTATGTTTGATGTTTTGCATGGGATTGTCACTTCTTTCAAAACGTGTTCTGATGATGGCAACCTAGAAAATTCCCGAAATAGATATATCAATACATTCCTGAAAGTGGTCAATTAATAAATTTGAAAACAAAAACTCTATAGAGTATTAGTTAGCACAATATCATAATAAAGAAATATAGAGTATGGCCTCGAACTTGAATAATTTTCATTTTCATTGCACAATTAAAGGTTGAAAAAAACATAATTTTTATTTTTAATAAAAATTATACCAAACTTACAAAAATTATACCAAATTTACACTTTTGCAGATATTAGCAATTTTTCTGCAAGGATCCTCCTGCCAAAAATTTTGCTGATTTAACTAACTTTTTTGCTAACTTTGCGGATTTTTTTAGGGTACTTTTTATGAAATCAGTTTTTCAATGAAGCTTCTTTATTGAATGAATGGAAATTTTAGTATATAAAAAGCTACACTCAAAAAAATAAATTAGTAAAAAAGTTAGTAAAACGTCTTGTAAATCAAGTATACTATTTCTCAGTTAATTTTTTTGCTGAAATTGTTTTTTCAGCTTTAATTTTAGTTATACTTATTCAGCACTTAACTGATTTGAACTATCGTTTTACTAATATTATACTAAATTTTGACTAATTTATTTTGCTTAAAAAAATTGTGCTGATAAGCACATTAATAGTGTGCATGACAACCAGATTTAAAGATATACGCAGAATCAAGTGGTTGTCGCGGCATGCCAAGATGTGGTAGAGACGAGGGAAATGATACTAAAAAGTAAAACTCTTGTAAGACATATAAAAAAAATCAACTATGAAAAAATTCTTGTATCTGTTTTTTATACAAAAGGACGCTAACAATGTGAATACATATGAGTCATTCCATGTCAGACCGAACACCTTTTTTACACCACCTCTTCCGATTTAATTTAAATTTGCTAGACGTATTAAACATTAAAAAATATTTTACCCGTGTTTCCAGAAAAAAACTAAAAATTTTTTTTGAAAAGGTTATGATCATTTGAAAATCGTCAAAGTCGTGAAAAGTCATCCGACATGACAACTTTTAAACTGTTTTTCTAAAACTAGTGAATGGATTTTAAAGTTTAATACCTTATTTTTTTCCATTGTAGTACCACGAAAAATTACATTTTCAAGTAAAACATACAAAACAATTCTAACTGCACAACGAAAAAGCAAAACAAATAATGCTCAAGAACAATTTGAATTTGTTAGCGTGTGTTTGTGCATACATTCATGCGTTAACATTTTCGTTAACACGCTTGAAAATATAATTAGGGAATTCACATGGTGCCTTAAAGTCATAAATCGAAGTCATATGCAAAAAAAAAAAATAGTAAGTATGTGAGCAGCATGTTGTATTTTCTAATTCTTAAATACTAAAAACGTCAAAATCGAAAAGTCGGAAAAAAATGCCGACAAAAACCGAAAAAGATAAAATTATTACGGCTTTGTGCGAAAAATATGCATCCGATGTACTTATGGTAAAAACAAATAAGAATTTAACTGTTTTTTCAATACCCGCTTCGGCTTTATCTGAAACAGCATTTAAGTTATTTTTTTTTGTATATTTTTGTACAAAAACTTACCGAAATAATTTCTTTAAAAAAAAAAATTGCTGATTAAATAGTAAACAAAAAAAAACAGCTGACACTAAACATACTACATACTATACTGGAAAAACACACATGCTCAAGTTGTATTGTCGTAAAATATATTTGCACGAGGAATACCAACAACATTATACAACTGTTGTATAATATTAGCACATACGACAAATACAACACTATAGTACAAATTGTGAATTCCCTAAATGTTCACATACAAAATGCAATTTTTCGTGGTACTACAATGGAAAAAATAGAATCCATTCGACTTCCATTCTGAAATTTACAGGGAATATTAAGGTTATATTGAGCTTTAAGAAAATATTTTTTTCAGATTTTTCGACTTTTTCGAAGATGGTGGAAAACAGAAATTAAGTAAAAAAACCCATATTTTAAAAATAAAAAAAATAAATTAAAAAAAAAACAATTGTTAAAAAGAAGGTTCAAATACCTTTAAAATAAGGTATTAAACTTTAAAATCCATTCACTAGTTCTAGAAAATGTCGGAAGATTTTTCACTATTTTGACGATTTTCAAATGCACATAACTTTTTGAAAAAAAATGTTTAATTTTTTCTGGAAACACGTGTAAAATATTTTTTAATGAAGAACACGTACTGAAATTTTGAAAGACATCGGAGACATCAAAGTCAATTTTTAGCAAAAATCGTACGGTCTGACATGGAATGACGCATATGTGGATTAAAGAACTTTAATTTTGTGTTGTCACCGTTTTGTCAAAATAATTTTCTATTAATTAAATTAAATGCAAAATGGAATATATAAATATCTATAGTGATTATTAATGTAGTGTGGTCAAATTGCAAACAAATATACTTTCAGATAGACAGGGATACACATGTTAGGTATTGTATATTGAGACAACCATTGATGTTAGTAGTTGAAAGATAATATTGTTTATGATATACATGTATAAGTATTTCTTTATATTTTCAAAGAACACAAAAAAAACATTTTAAAAACTATTACAAAAACTTAATGCATTTTTTATTAACAATTAATTTGCAAAAAAAAAATGTTAACTTTAGAAATAAAAAGTTATTGCGCTTAAAAATAATACAAAATAATTATTTATTACAAAGGATTTGTAAAATAAATCATTTAATAATAAAAAGTCATAATCATCATTTATTATACAATTTTTGTGGTCTTTATTTTCAAATACTATCAATCAAATTAATGCAAAAAAAAAAAATCAAAAATGTTGCTTAATTTTTTTATTTTTTTTTTTCAAAATATGTATGCCTTAAGTCTTTTTTATTTTGGATTTTTATTTCAATATCAACCTTGATTATGTTTATTTTGTATGTGATGTGTTGTATTTATTATTTTTACATGCCAAATATATTCAATATAAAAGAAGTCAGTATTAAAAAAAAAAAAAAATTAAACAAATTCATTGCATCATTTTGTTTAACTTGGCATATTAACGAAGACTTTTATTCAAAACTGAATTTAACTGATATTTTTTATATTAAAGTTGACTGACTGACTGCCTGACTCAATTGCTGGTTTAAATTAACGATTATTTTTTGTGTGTAATGTAAGAATTCACATCTATTGTTATGATCTTTATGTTTTGAGAATTTTTAATTTATTTTACAGTTTTTTGTTGAGGTCTTTTTAAATATTTTAAATATAATAATAAGAATTTTAAATGTCCTCTAGATTTTAATTGAAGGTCATTAGCTTAAGGCTTAACTATAATTATATAATAAAATTAAACTGACAATGAAAACGAAATACATATTTAAAATTTCTTTTAAGCATTCTTCTATGAATATTTATTTTTAGAAAAAAATAAACAAATATTATTTATTTAATTTGTTAAGGTTGAGCCAAAGAAGAAGCTGAAGAAGATTAAACATAAGATTAAACTTTTTTTTTATCAAAAAGTACAAGTTTATCTTTCATTTGCGTTTAAGAATATCTCAAAAAACTGTTTGAAAAAAATTAAATACTTTTGAGTCATTTCAAATAATTTAAGTATTTCCGCTTCCATTAATTTAGGGTCATTGTTAATTGTTTATTCTTAAAGTTTGTTTACGGAATTTAAAAAAAAAACATCATTATTTAAAGAGAATTAGAATTTATATTCTAGATCAAGACCAAAATCTATATTATCATAATGCACATTTTATTGATTAATTCAAAAGTAGATCATTGCAATAAAGCCAAGGTTTCGAATTAAACCATTTTAATGCTAGATTTGGCATTTTTTTCTTTTAGCCATTAAAAGTGACTAGACAATGTCTAGCCGGAAGATCTTGTAATTTTGTTTTATTTTTTCCTTTCCATTCTTTGTTATTTCTTAAATTTTTCGTTTATAAATTAATACAGTAAAATCTTGATTGATAAAGCTCCAATTTCCGTTTATCTCATAAATACGTCGAAATTTATTATTAAAAAGGGAGTTTTAATTGAGTAATGAATGAATTGTGGAAAGGGCACATGTTGGAATATTCAAAGTGTTCAGGAGAACAAAAAACTGTATAATAATAGATATAATAGTCATAGATTACATAGATTTTAAACTCTTCTTCTCTTTTTGTTTAGGTATACCACCTACACAGAAAAAATTATGGGCCAAAAATATCTAATTAATCGATTGTTTGAATATCAATGGCAATTTAAACAATTTTTTTAATTGATTCAATTAAAAAATTTATTGAATTTTCCAATATATCCATACAGTGTTGACAACATGTAAACAAAATTTTTAAAAATTTGGCAAACTATTTTTTTTATTTTATTTAGATTAAATAATCAAACAAAGGAATATATTATTTAATTTCTAAATAAAAAGAAAAAAAATAGCAAATGATTAACTTTTAATAAGTTGAATAGTTTACCGATTTCAAATAAACGCAAAATCGTAGTTATTTCACTAGAGTTTGCAACACTCTTTTTGTTGAGATATTCGTGTACGCACGAAAACTTTATTTAGTTTCGTGTTTTATCTGTGGTAATAAAAGTGCACATGTGGATTTAAATAAACCTTATCGAAAAAGGACAATTAAACTATTATTTTTGTAAATAATTAAATTTTCAATAAGTATAAGTGTCATTAAACTATCATTTTAAAATTGTGTGTGATTTTTTTAAGAAAGCAATTTAATTACAAGAAAAAGTTCAAGACAAGACAAGCAAAACAAAAATTTTGTCTTTACTTTTATTTGTTTTCTTATAATACATTTTTATATTAAAAAGCTTTAATTTTATTATAAATAAAATGTCAATTTAATTTACAAACCTACATTTCTTTTTTTATTTAATGAGGGGCATATAACAAAAATAAAAAAATACGAGTTTTCAATTAAAACTACCATTGTTTTCTTCTCAAGTTTCAATTAAAGTTTTAATCAATTTAACTAAACTTTTTAATTGAGGTTGTAAAGAGAAACAATAACTCTTTTAATTGATATTATTATTATTTTAATTGAAAGAGTTTAAATAAACTGTCTGCAAATTTTTTTAGTTAATACTATCATTTCAGTGGTAGGTGCAAAATCAGTTAGAATATTAATTGATTGAATAAAATTTTTAATTGAAACCCGTTTTTAGTTTTTTCTGTGTGTTGAACATATTGTCATGAGTTACGTGCACTGACGGCTAATGTCATAGAGTTTGAGATCTATGAAATCTATGATAATATAGCACATAAAGAATTTTATTAAGTGAAAAATAATAAAAATGTTCAGTTCTTGTGCGCCCCGGTAGGCTAGTTGGTAGCGTGCTGGCTTATCAGTGCTGGAGTCGTGGGTTTGATTCCCACCAGAGGCACTGGTCTGTTTCCGCTACAACGCGCCGAAAGCCATAGTAGCTAGTGTTCGGTTAGGGAAATAGTATATAATTTGTAATTATATGAATATAAATAAATAAATAAATAAATAAATAAAAAAATAAAAAAAATTTCATTAATTATTTAAAGTTTTGTTTCATATATAGACCGAAAAATTGGTAATATAGAAAAGTAAAACATAAAACAACGTTGCTGAATATTTAATAGTTGAAATTTAATTTTAAGATTTTCGACACGTGGCCTATTCAAAATTGAACTTTTGTGATTTAAATGAAAAAATGTAGAGATATCACGATTAGTGTATTCGTCTCTCTGTTGAATGTTCTGTTCAAATTAAATTTTTTCCAAATAATTATTTTATTAATTTTTATATAAATATTTACTGAACTTTAGATCTAGACAAAACTGAACCATAAAAATTTTTGAGGTTGGGAAATAGTCTCACACCAATAAATTTAGGCGTGGTTGAAATTTAAAGAAAATATTGTAGTTTGATTAAAACTTGGTTTTTAAAATTTTCAAGATCAATATACAGATTTTAGCTCTACACCCAGAAAATGGATTTGTTGGAATTCGGTCGAAACCATTAAAATTTATTTGATAGGACGTTATTTTATTGTGAACTACCAATAATTGATTAATAAAGCAAAAATACTGTAGTGGAAATTAAAAAGACTGAAAAGGAATTAAAAAACAATCCATTTATCCAGTTCTTGGTATTTCCAATCAACTTTTCATATTAAATTAGGTTAGTAATTGTGTACGGTAGAAGCAACAATTTATTTTGTGATAATATAAGAGAATTGTTACCATCTATCAAATTTTTTAAAAAATTGTCGCTAATCAAATACGGTATTCGTAATCAAATATGTGACTAAATTAAAGTTTCAGTAGTACCAACCAAATTGTGGATTGCATTCCTTATAGAAGCAACTAATGATGATGATTAAACGAATTTGAGACAATGTTTGTTTTCCGAACCAAATTTGTGGTGCAATCAGTAGGACAGAGGACTATTATTCTGAAGGCCACGGTTCAATACCAGAAAAATCAAAGAAGTTTTTAATTTCACTAAAATTTTGTGGAACGTAATAATATTTATTTGGAATGTAATATTGGGTTACGCAACTGAATATTATTTTTCACAACTAAAAATATAATTTAATATAACGATAGTTGTCGTAACCTACAGAATTCGATTGGCAACAAATTAGGTGACTGAGAATGTTTTCTGGGTGGATGTATTATATCAATTCTTAGGATTTATCAGTTTATATCTAAACTGATACAAATAGATATAATTATATAAAAACCAGATTTTATCTGGATTTTGACCTCATAAAATTGTATATGATTTTATGTAAACTGAACTAAATTGCACTAAATATTACATTTTTGTAACATTTAGTGCAACATTTAGTGCAAACAAATATATGATTCAAACAAATATATGATCATCCTATCATATCCGTTAAGTCCATAAAAAGAAACATTACTTTTTGCGGTTTCAAAAGAGTTACAGCATATTTTTTTAAGTTTTAATGCACATTAGAGTGTCCCGAAAGTGTACATGTTTTACGTAACAGTGCTCAAACGATGAGTATTTTCAGTTGATTATAGGGAAACAAGTCAAGAATTTATAGTTCGCTTCTCGTATTTTTTAGATTTTTGTGCAAAATTGGGCTCAATATATTTAAAATCTTTTAATTTAAAATAATTAATAAATAAAATAACTTGTTTCAAACTAAATGATGCTATGGTGGACCAAAATTAATATATGGAAATTTTATAAATGTTTTTCCCATAATATGGTCAGCATTGCCAAACTTCTGAACTCATCTTTTGCCGAAAATTGTAAAAATACACCACCAAGACCCCGGGTAGCAACCATAAGTAGGTATCCCCAAAAAAATGTTTGGGTTTAATCCATAAACAGCTTAATTATCATTTGAGTACATGACGAAATTCGCAAAATTTTTAATATATATATTTTTATTCAAATGGAAGTCTACATTTTTCTGATATGGAATGATATAGAACTATGAATAGGTCAAGATATTGTGTTATCCAAAATTAAAATTTTTTTTTTGGATATATAACTTTATGTTATATATAATTCTGATTTGTGTTTTATCTAATTATACATGTATTCGTACATAATTAGATTAGCCATATATAATTGTATATGTCATATACTATTACATATTGAAAGATAGGTAATAAGACGTGATTATATGTGGTATCCTATTAAAAAAATTAGAGGAAAACATTTTTATATATAAACATACATAAACATATATTATATATGACAGAAGATTAACAATTTAGGTTGATATATGATAATATATGGTCTAACATCATTAATATTTGTTGTGCATATAAGACATAATTATATATTGTTATATGTAACAGCAAACATAAGTGAGATAAACTTGGGTAAGAATAAATATCAATCTATATCAAATGAGATCTGATTGTGTATTTGAGATGTCACTTTTTTTTTATCGGAATAATATTGGGTCAAAATGACCCAAATATAACTGGTGTATGTAAAACATAAATTCGCTCATAGAGAAAAAACAAAAACAAAACAGAGTGGCACATTTAGAATACTATGTAGGAAAAAATCACTGCAAATGTAAATAGTTAAAAACAAATGAAGTTTCAATTGAAGAAAGGACGACTTACATTGCAGTAAATTAAACTAACGTTGTCATTTGTTTTTTACTGTTTAAAAAATTAACCACAATTACATTAAAAAAGAACCACATATGTAGAAGAAAATTAACAAACATTTATTTGTTTTTTTTTTAATAAAAAAAAACTACTGTATAAAATGTACGTTAAATCGGAAAACAGTAATTTGATGTGGTTTGTTTTTTTAAATGAAGAACAATTGTAGTCAAAAATTAAATTTCTTCTACAAATTATTGTTTTTTCACTGTATAAAATTTCAAACAACTACAAATATTTACAGCAGCAATACCCTGAGTGCAGAGTTAAACAAGGCCGTACGAACTGCAAAGACGAACGCCATAGTGGCCTATTGAGGTGTCCACTCCAAAAACGGTTAAGAAAATCAACAAAATGGTATTGGATGGTCGTCGGCTGAAGGTGAGTGAACTGGTTGAAATGATAGGCATATCGAAAAGTGCTTATACATCGCATATTAACCGAAAATTTGAAAATGATAAATCTGTGAGAAAGATGGCTGCAGTGTTTTCTCACAATAGAACAAAAACAGCGTCATGAAGATGTTTCAATAGTATTTGGCGATGTTTACCGCAATAAAGCCAAGTTTTTGCGTCGATTCGTAACCAAGGATGAGACATGAGTCCACCACTTCATAAATGAGACAAAGGAACACTCAAAACAGTGGACTAGAATGTGAAAATCGTGTCCAAAGAAGGAGAAAACAGTTTCATAGGCAGGCAAGGTAATGGCGTTTGTTTTTTTTTTGTAAGCGCTGGTATAATTTTTATTGAATATCTTCAAAAAAAAAAACAATCAACAGCGAATATTATGCTAACTTATTGCAGATAGTGTTGTTTCATCAAGACAATGCACCAGTTCACATATCCACTATTACGATGGCCAAAATCAATGAAATAATGTTCAAATTGCTTCATCACGCATATTATTCGCCAGATTTAGCTTCCTCGGATTATTTTCTATTTCCGAACTTAAAAAAGGGCTCGGTGGTAAAAGATTTGCCAACAATGAGTCTGTGGAGTCTGCTGTTGATGGTTATTTTAAGAAGCTAGACGGTTGTTACTAAAATACAGGATATCGAAGCTATTGAATCGAGCTAAAAGAAGATTATGTTGAGAAATTTTCCAAATTTGTTGTGTTTTCTTTGTCAGGTCGGATATTTTTTGGACCCGCCCTCGTACCTACTTACCCACTTGGATTTGCTTAACCAAAATCTTTGGAAAATTTGTATAGTTACTTAACTTTTAATAATATATTTGAAAATTTAATAAACCAGCATGATATAATTTGTATTTTAAGGAAAAAAAACAAATCGGAAACAGTACCAAACTGTCTGCACTTTCTATTCATGTTACAAAAATCGTAAATGGCAAAATATATCAATGAAATGGAGAGGGAAATGAGTGTGGGAGGTTTTATTTTTTTGCATGTTGCAACCAAAGACCAAAACAAGTTAAAAAGATTTAAAAAAAAAAACAAAAAATTTAAATTTTGCAATTCAGTGACTCAAAAGAAAAGCGGATAGACTTAACAATATTTGAGATTTCCTGTTTGTATAAAAACCACAATTGCAAAAGAAAAATAAGAAGAAGAAGAAACAGTAGCACTGAGGAAAATGGAAAAGTGAAAGTACTAACAGAGATCAAAAGTAAAAAAATATTTTTAAAAAATCAGAAAATTTAATAGTTTTTTTTAATATACTTTTTTTAATTAAACTAAAATTTAAATTTTTGTATCATTATTAAACAATTTTTGTTACACCAAAACTCACTTTTATTATTTTTAATATGTTTTTTTATGTAACTTTATTTTAAAATGTATATTACTACACCAAATGTGTTAATTAGATTTTTTTTAATGGGTTTTTTATTTCAAGTAACTCTTTATTTTAAAGTTGAGTTACTTTTTTTGCTTAAAAATATTTTTTTTTTTTTTTTTTAAATATTTATTTTATTTTTTTTATACACTTTTGTTGGTTGTTAATTTGTTGAAGTTTCTAGCCAAACTAAATGAATTTGGTAAAATGAAAATATATTTAAAAAAAAATCCACATCACTCTTAACTTCTCCATACAATATTATCTGAGGCTTTAACATTTTAATACTCAGTTTAAGTTAAATAAAACAAAAATCACTCAATTGTCGTGGTTGAGTGTTTTTTTAATTTTAAAATGAATTTTGGTTAATCAAGTGTTGGCATCTAATACAGGTAACAGAAGTTTTCAAAAAGTTTAAGGATTTTTCCATTTCAGTGGAAACTAAATTATAATTTATAATTTTTCCTTGGGAAAAAACACACAAAAAATGTCTAATTTTAAACAATTTCCTATTTTTATTATATGTATACCTATGTTGCACTTTTAAACTCTTTAGTTTTTTTTTGTCTTTTCATAACTTTTATTTTCGGTCACCTTCTACAGCAACTGTGCATTTAACTTCCCTATATCGTCATTTGGTGTTATGGTCACAACACATTAGGGTGGCATTTATTGATTTAAAAGTATGTATTCTATTTTAAGGCTTCATTACTATGTTCGCGTAGTAAAAAAACGTATATATTAAAGGGTACACTCAAAAAAATAAGTTAGTAGAAAAGTTAGTAAAACATCTTGTAAATCAGGTATACTATTTTTCAGCAAGTTTTTTGCTAAAATTATGTTTAAAACTAAATATTTAGTTATACTTATTCAGCAGTTAACTGTTTTGAATTATATTTTACTAATGTTTTACTAATTTATTTTGCTAAAAAAATTGTGTTGATAAGCACATCAATAGTGTGAACTACAACCAGACTGAAAGATATACTCAGAATGAATTAGATGTCGCGGCATGCCACGATGTAGTAGTGACGAGGAAAATTATACTAAAAAGTACAACTCTAGTATGACATACATAAAACAAAATTGTGGATTAAAACAGCTTAAATTTTGCGTCGTCACCGGCTTGTGAAAGTAATTGTCTATTAATTAAATAAAAGACAAAATAAAATATTTAAATTTAATAAAGATTAAATGTGTATTTGTAAACTAAATGTTTATATATATTAATAATCTTGTGTGGTCAAATTGCAAACAAATATGCAATAGGTAGACAGACTAAAGCGAAAGACATACATCTTAGGCAGATTTTTCTATTTCCTTTTTCTTATTGTAAAAAAGGGTTATATATGTTATATTTTTTATTTTTTGGTTTCGTTTCTATAATTCTCTTCGGCATTTGCGTTCCTTTAAAAGATCATTCATCATCATCATTTAGACAATAATTGATGTAAGTACAGTACAACTTCGACAGTCCGGACATGCGCCAGTCCGGTCACTCTACATTTCGGACAACTTAAAATGTTTACCTCTACAATCCGGACTAATTTTTTTTTGGCTAGAAAAAAATTAAATTCCGGGGGTTTTCCGTTTTTAACTCGTATGTTTTGTTATTCATACTTTTTATTTACATTTTGCACTATCATTACTTCAGTTTTGGTTCATTCTTTCGCAAGCGTGTTTGTCTAATTTCATACCAAGTGCCATGGCATTAAATAATAAACGCAAACATAAAACACTAACTTTAAAGGAAAAGTGTGATATTTTACAAAGTCTTGATGAGGGAAAAACTATTAGGCAGGTTGCCGAAAAATTCCATGTTCCTAAATCAACGATTTGCGACATTAAAAAAAATAAGGAGAAGATAAAACAATTTATTTCGAATACCTATAATGGACCCGGTAACATTTGAACCAAAATAATATAATAAACCATTTTCATAATATAAATTTTTTTTAGGAAATAGAAAAGTTATGAAAAAAGCAGGAAATCCAGAGTTAGAGGATGCGCTTTACACATGGGTTTTGCAGCGAAGAAACAATCATATCCCGATCTCATCAGAAATTTTAAAAGCAAAGGCCAAATTCTTAAATGTAAAGATGACAGGAAAAGAAGATTTTTCAGCGAGCACAGGCTGGTTAGATAAATTTAAGTTACGGCATGGTATTCGTTATCTAAAAATTTGTGGTGAAAAAGTTTCCAGCGATGAAAGCGCCGTAGGGCATTTTAAAAAAAAGTTTGCCGACATTGTTGCTGAGATGGATTTAAGTAAAAAGCAAGTTTATAATGCAGACGAATCTGCTGCTTTCTGGAGAGTGTTGCCTGGTAACACATGGGTGCATACAAAGGAAAAATCAGCCCCAGGGAGAAAAATTTCCAAAGATCGTTTGACATTTATGCCATGCTCAAATGCTGCAGGAACACATAAATTGCATCTTTTAGTTATTGGAAAATCTGCTAATCCAAGAGCCTTTAAAGGTTTTAAAATTCCAGTGGTATATAAAGCAACTAATAAAGGATGAATGTCAACGTCCCTTTTCTTCGACTGGTTCAGAAGTAAAAGGTTTTCTAACACAGCACAAGGGTTTCTAACACAGACACAATATAAATGCTGTTTATTTCTTGGACTTTGCATGGCAAAGCATTAGTGAAAAAAATATTCAGAAAAGCTGGTCTGCATTGTGGCCAAGAACTGCATCGTGCTAGGATGATGAAGATATGATACCGCTTCAGGTTCTACGTCCTGATCTGCAGTCTGATAGCATCTATGATGGATGAATTTAAATCCATCCAAAATAAGATTGGAGCTATGAACTTCAGTAATGACATAACTGAAGAAGATATCAATGATTGGGCAACTGGTGCAAATGAATTTTCATTTGATTTTTCCGATGTAGAAATAATACAAGACGCTAAACGAAAAGAATCGCCAGAATCGCTTTGTAGAAATGGATGCAAAAACAAAGATATCTAATGCAGATGCAAAGAAATCATTTTCAGTTTGTATTCAGTGGGCTGAGGAGAATAATATAGATATGCAGGATATTCTATTGTTGAAGAGGCTAGAGCAAAAAGCACAAATCAACCACCTCAACAAAGTTAGTCATCACAAAATAACTTCGTTTTTTTTTTATAAATCATAGTATGTATGTATTTAATTCACTTTGAGTATTTCAATAATTTAATGTAATAATTTAATGTTTTTTAATAAATCATAGTACATGCATACATACATATGTATGTATGTATTTAATTCACTTAGGTTATTTAAATAATTTTCACTACTATAGTCCGGACAACTCTATAATCCGAACGTGCCTAAAACTATATGTGTCCCGATTGTCGAAGTTGCACTGTAGTTCAAAGATAATTTCGTTTATGTTATATATAATTATTTCTATTGATTTTAGATATTACATTAATTCATATCATCAATTTGGGAGTATGAACATTTTTATATTTTGTAACGTATTGTTAATTATTTTAAAAAGAAACACAAAAATATGTTTTATGATTTTCAGCAAATAAATTAACTAAAGTAAAATTTTTCTACAAATTTTTTGAGTTTTTTTCAGTCTACTAATATTTAGAAAAAATTCTATTATTTTTTGCAAGGGTTTATAACCTACTAAGTGTTAGCAAAACTTTTGCTGAATCTACTAATTTTGTTGCTTAAAATCAGCTCGCTGATTTTCAGCAAAAGATTTTGCTGATTTTCAGCAAAAGATTTTGCTGACATTAGCAATTTTTTTGCAAGCACCCTCCTGACTAAAATTTTGCTCACTTTACTAACTTTTTTATTTGAGTGTAGCACGAATGTCTTGCAAGACATTCGCAAGACATTTTTTTATAAAACAACAATTTGTTTTTTTTTTTTTTTTGCTCTAATAATATTAAATCTTAAAAATTATAAAAATATGGACTAAATTAAAGTATAGTATGAAAAAATAAAAAAAATTTGAGTTAATTAGTCTGTTTTTGCTGTTTTAAGTATAAAAATCGTCAAAACTGGTATCACAGCACGCAAGAGAATATTTTTCAAAACATCCATGCTACCCTTTAGTATCTATAGATAATTAAATTAAAAAACTAAATTAATATTAAAAAAAAGTAAAAAAACATTTTTTTTCTTTTTTTTCTATGCATTGAAACTGTTGTCAAGTTTAATCGTAAAAAATTAAAAATTTTCAAATGCTTTTAAATATATTTTTTTAAATGCTATACTTGACATTTAACTCCATGTACAAGAAAAATATAACAAAACTATTTTTATACTCTTTTTATTCATTATAAGAATTCTACTTTACTTTTTTACTTTTACTTACGAACTAATTAAACCTTTACCATTTGATAAAACCCTAAAATTAAGCTCCAAACACAATTTTCAAAATTTATAACATTTGATTTGATTTTATAATTTTTCTATCGTACGCTTTATCTCAACATAGTTTAAAAAATAGAAAGATATTTACGTTTAAAAATTGTGGTTCCGAAAACCTTAAAAAATTCGTTTGTGTATAGACACAATGCAAATCATATTCAATAGTACACTAAGAGAATTATCTGCATAATATTAATGAATTTTAGAACAAATGAATTTGCATTTGTACTCGTCCATTTAAACTTTTCATTAAACTAATGCAACTTTTCATAAAATTTTATGAAAAATATCATCTTATTTATTAAAAGTTTCATCCCCTAAATGGAGGAGTTTCTTTAAAAAACAAGTAGGTTTTGATTAATTTCAAAAAAATAATTTCGTTTACGTTTTAAAGAAAAGTTTCAAAAGTTAACTGAAAATTTTCATTATTTTTCGTCCACTTGAATTGTCTCTGTCTAGAAGCTTGACTAATAGAAGAAGAATTCCGATTGCGTAGTGTACCGAATAAAGAGCAAATATTCTTGACATAGGTACAAAAAATATTTTGAAGTAACTAAATTTTGATCAAAAAAAAAATATAAAAGTAATTCTCCCCATTTTAAATCGTATTTTTGCCACTTTTCTGGCGAAAATCCCAAAAAGAGTCATCAATGACTTAATGATTTATATTTTGTAGCCAAAGGGAATTGAGCAGGGCGCCAAGGGGGAGCCTTTACTCCTTTTTGTCCTTCCTGTAGGAATTTCCAAAAATTTCCTTTTTAATGGAAGTATACCAAATTTCAAGTTTCTCTCTTAAGCGGTTTGGCAAGACAAGTTTAGGCTTTTATTCTTTTAGCCCCTATATATACTCTGTCCCCGGCCATAAATCCAAAAGTATTCGCGAGGTTAGTCATATTCGAATTAACACATATTTAAAATTTCAGGTTTCTAGTAAAAGGGGTATAGATAGGCCGCCAAGGGTAAAAATTTTACCCATTTTGGCCCTACCCGTAGGAATTTTCAAAAATCCCGTCTAAGCATATGTCTACTCGAGATGAAGAACCCACATACCAAATCGAATGTTCCTCGATTAGCAGTTTGCTTAGGCCGCCAAAATGTGACTTTCCCCTTCGTGCCCGTCCCCGTTTGAAATTCCAAAAATCCCGTCTAAGCGAATGTCTATATGCATTCAGCAACACACATACCAAATTTCTCGCCAGGACGTCAAGGGGGTAACTTTCCCCTTTGAACTTCTTATTTTTACCCCATTCCTGGGAAGAAATCCAAAAAGTATCGTATCAGTGAGGAAGGTTATATTCGATTTAACATTTACAGTGGCTGTCATAAATAAGTAAAAAAAAACTCATCATTTTAATTTTGCTTTGAATAACGGTGAACGTAATAGGTACTCGTAACGTGCCATATATCTTAGTTTACAAGTTTTTACAATAATTAAATTATTTTACTCTTATACTGATTACACATTCTAGTCATTTAGCTATTTTCTAGTCATAAATAAGAAAACAAACTGTCTTTGACCAGATTTTTTTTAATTATTTGTTGAAAAAAAGTGAAGTTTTTGGTTGCAATCGAGTTATTAATATTAGCAATACGTATTTCTTACTTCTTAAGTGGCACAAAAGCACTCCTTTTCGCTGAAATTATTAAAACCCTCTATTACAAGAATTTTGTTAATTAAGCCATAATTTCGACTTTGAAATGGATCATTGTTCTCGGTTAATAAAAACTACTCGATAAAGATGAGAGAAGGAAGCCAAAATTTTTAATAAAACACCACCTGCTATATGCAAAGTAATTAAAATATTCAAAGGTAATGGTGGGTATACCGCAGTTACTCTTCAGAACAACCATAAATCTAGAATTATAGGTCAATAAATGTGACCTTCGACCTTTCCAAATAAAAAATCATGTTGTATATCAAATTAAAGGTAATTTAATAACCTTTTAAATACGATCTTGATTAGTTGAGTTTATGTAGGGAAGAAGGGGTAATTTGGGACGTGGGGTAATTTGGGACTTTGTATTTTTCCCATACTGATGCATTTTCAGAATTTCTTACTATTGTGTCTTGTCCCTTAATAAATTATTATCACTTTGAGCAATATATATTTTAGAAGACCTATTTTTGTATTACTTTTATGTAGCAAATAAAAAATCATCCAAAAAAAGTTTCTATTGGTGTTCTTGTATTGTGTAAAAAAATTTTTTCTTTTACATTTTTAATCAGGTAAATACAAAAAATTATTGTTTCGTTACGTATATGACGTATTAGTTTTTGCAAATATTTAAAAATTCAAAAAAGTATGGCAGTTTTTGTGACTTTGGTCGTAATGGGGTAAATTGGGACGAGTGGGTGTGGTAATTGGGCACGTCAGATTCAAGCAATTTTAACGCTCTTCATGTTGCTTTGTATTGCATATAAACGTTAACACAGAAAAGATTACGCTAATAGAGACTGAGTTAAGCGGTAATTTAAAAATAAACGAAAATAATTATTAATTTTATACAGATTTATATTCTGTACCATCTTATATAAAAGTAAACGTTTAATATAAATTTTTAATTTTTCTGGTATGCCTCCCATAAGCAATTTCTGCAGTGATTTTTCTGTCCACTTATATCGAAAGTTGGAAATAGATTTTACACTTTTTTTACAAATTTATATTTTTTTAGAAAGGTTGAGGTTAAGAAGGTGACCACGATTAATAGTCTCCTGAAGGTGAAGGTTTCCAACATGTCTGCTACGCAGACGATGTGGCTATACTTTTAAGGGGGGAGAATCCTGGATATCTATGTAAGAGGGTATCTTATGCACTCGAACTGGCGTACAACTGGGCTAGGCCCAGGGGCATAAATGTCAATCCGGACAAAACTGAAATATGCCTTTTTACTAGGTAGAGGAAGATCATTGATTTTGATGAACCTATCTTCCTGGAAAAATGGTTCACATCTCCGATAGGGTCAAGTATCTGGGAGTTATTCTTGATAGAAAAACTATACTGGAGGGACCATATTGAGGAAAGTGTGTAGTGGGCCCACATATCGTGGCCCGTCTGTAGAAGCGCAATAGGATCTAAATGGGGTCTGAAATCCAGGATGACGACGCTAATGTATAGCCATTAGCGTCGTCAGACCTACACTGACGTACGCATCTGTAGTATGGTTGACATCGATGAGATTTGGCTCGTATGTAGGACTATTGCAGAATATACAGCTCCTATTCTGTTTGGGCATTAATGGCGCAATGAGAACAGCACCTACTAGGGTTGTCGAGACTATTCTAGCAATTCGCCCAATTGAGGTACAGGTGAAGTACGAGGCCGCATTGACTACGAGGGCGGATCAAAAAGTCCGTGACTTCCCTCGTAGATATATAAAACGCAATACTGCTCCCATCAAGTACCACCTGTTAATAGACAACTGTCAAATTTTGAGCAAGTTCCGTCATTTACTTTGCGTTTAACAGCTGTTCAAAACATACAGACTCGTGGATTTTTTTAAAAATGGAAAAAAGTGAATTTCGAGTGCTCAATTAACATTATTTTTTGCGAAAAAAGCCGTCAATCAAACCAAGGAAAAGCTTGAGAAATACTATGGGGACTCTGCACAATCGATTTCAATGGTTAAAAAGTGGTTTACTGACTTTCGTTGTGGTCGCACAAGAAAAAAACTGTGTTTCATTCAAAAAGTCACGGACTTATTGATCCGCCCTCGTATGATGCGACTGAGGGCTACCGGGAAATGTGAAAGTAATGACCATTTTACCGGTCACCGTACTATTTTGGACCAGTTGCCAGGGTATTGCGTCCCAAAATGTGACTGCGGCAGGATTTCAGAGAGGTCTTTCACGACGCTCTGTGACACGTTAATCCCCGACAGGGAACTATGGTTAAATGGGACCTTCTTGGGGAACCACCCGGGGCTCCACTTTTACACGGATTGATCGAAACTGGATGGAAAAACGGATCTTGGCTTCTGGGACGCTGACTTCAATGTACGCAAATGCTTCAGTCTTCCTGACCATAATACCGTACTATAGGCGGAGGTGACCGCGATTACGGAATGCATTAAGCAGGTGAATGTCGTGGGCTTGACCGGTGATATTGTGAATTTCACGGATAGCCAAGCGGCTGTCATCATATTCCAAATATCTACAATATATAAATTTTTTTCAATGTCCCTGAAATTAAATTCCAATAACGGAAATCTTTGTTAAACAAAAAACCATGTAATGCTTATTTATTAATTTAAAAATGTCTTCATCCGTTATTTTAATGCAGACTTTATCTACTGACAGGTCCGTACATGTTTCATTTCTCGTCACCGAAAATCTTCAGAGGACCAATGAAGAAGGGATAGAAGATTTGCCCAAATTATGATCTTTGAAGGAAAAGATCAAGGCTTTACCAGTATTGGTTTACTTGCTTGATGAAAAGTAAAAAACAAAATTGAAAGAATTGAACGAATTCAAATCAAAAATGAAACATTTTTAACTAGTGATCAAATGAACAAATGATCTTGAACTTTAATAATCATGCTCGCATCATAATAAAACAATATTTTATTGAAAAAATAAAATCAAAGTTTTACAAAAGAAGTTACAGAAGTCCATATATTTTTAACGGCTTTTAGCTAGTCATTGATACCCCATTTTAAAGCTACTTAAGTTGTTTCTTAACTTTATGAAGGCAAATTTTTTTTTAAAATCCATGGTTCAAACCGCTGTATTTCAAAATCCTGGATTTCCGAAATCTTTAAAAAGAATATGTGAATATCCTGCGTGCTCCAAATTTATATGTGTGCTTTAATCACATTATAGTAAAAGTGATGACGAAATTCTTTTAAATGATCGCAATATGATAACTAGGACTGTAATATGGTTAGTAGTGTCCGACCGAACAGTTCGGCCAAAAAACTATATTTGCTCGGTTTTTTGGTATCTAGAGGCAATGAGGACAAATTTTGGTATTGGCAACATGTTTGTTGAGCAGATTTAATTCGATGTTGTGTATAAAATTTAAGGAAAAAGCCGAAGTTTAGCTAAAAAGTTAAAAGTTTGGCCGGCGAACTATTTTCGATTTGGCCGAACTTTTGGAGGTCGAACAGTGAATTCATTGCTTAAATACGAACTTTTATTTAAATTTGAAACTCAAAATCGCATCTAATCAGCCCAATAAACATTTTTCTATTCTCCAAATTTGCCCATAATCCATAAAACTACCGAATACTGACCCAATGCATTTTCTGGCCGAACTGTTCGGTCGGACACTAATGGTTAGTGCAAATATTATGTATTGTGAAATTGTATTCTTAACAATATTTTAATGCGTATTTATGTGTTTCAACTATTTTATTTTTCAAAATACAAGGTGTGCTGAAAAAAAGAAAGTTTAATTTTGCTTTTTTTAAATACTGAAATAAAAATTGTATGTAAACATCAAATAGCGACAAAGTAATGGTTTATATAAATCCTGAATATCACAAATCGTATTCGTCTGCGCAAAGACAATTTGATTACTTAAATTATATTAAATAAGTTTATTTGAATGTAAAATAAATATACGTTTGTCCTATTAAAAAAAAAAAAACATGTATAACTATTATGGTACTCTAATTATCATATATATTGTTGTCACAACCATAGTGACCTGGTTCTAGCAATCATAAATCCAAAAATGTATGATGCTCTTCAAATATTGTTGCCCACGCCATGTTTTCCCGTGCGTATATCGAGGGTTAAATAATTTTGGAAAAAGACCCGTCAAAACAAGTCAAAAATTGATTTCAATAAATGTTTGGCAACTCTGGATTTTCTTATTCCCGATTAAAAAAATATAGCCGTTAAAAAGAAGTGGGTCGAAAAAGGAACACTGTGTCAATAATGAGTTAATTAGATTGTAATTTTTTATAAATTCAATCAAAATTTTTTAACGTTTTTCTATTAATGAATTTTCAAAACTTTGGACTAACTCTTGATTTTTTCCAATGTTAAAAGTAATATATCTTCTCCTTTCTTCTGAATATGGCCGCCCCTTTTGCTACTTTGTCAATTAAAATATCTTTCGAATATTCTTAAATGCAAAATATTCGTAACCTGTTCGGTTTTTGAAAATAAAAAAAACCCGGTTTATCAAGTTTTGATTAAGGTTTTGGACACTTTATACCGGTAACTGACTTAAGCCATTTAAGCTAACAATAAGTTTGTTTCTGCCTTTAACCTCTTTTAATATCGAATTTTTAAATCACAGCTTATCTGCGAACGGCAATCCCTAGGTGGAGTTTTGAAGCCAACATGAAAACAATTTATTCAACATAAATAAATGCCACACAACTACCAAACCTTAGACTCAAGTAGTAAAACCACTTATTCAAACTACTTACATACGTTTGTTGGTCGAGCGTCTTGGAGCATTTATTAGCCTTTGGGAATTACAACATTTGGCTTGTTGCTTGGTACGGTTTAGTTTTGGTCTGTTTTCTTATTATGTGGTTTAATTTTGGTAGCTTTAATAATTATTTTATTTTTAGTTGTCTTTTTTTCTACGTTTTCCAAAATATGTATAGTTAATATATGGCGTGGTTATTATTATATTTCATATTTTTAATATTTTTTTTTTTTATTATAAACTTTTATATGTCGGCCATTCCACCGAAGACCGGTCAAAGAGGAGTTTTTTTGACATTGGGTCTACCGATTTCAATTAAATTTTAAATTCGGAAACTCTATGGGGCCACTTAAAGATTGACGTGTTTAGTATTTCAAATTTCGAAAAATCCATGGTTGTATGCGCAATTTTTTTTTTTTTTTGTGAAATGCGAAATATGCAAAAAGTGTGAAGTCGACTAATTGATATTTTTTCAATCTGTAAAAGCCAAATTATTGCTAGAGACCTGTCCAACAATTAAAAATGTTTCTTCAAAACCAACACTGAACAAAATTAGTACATAAAAAATTAGAAGTAAATTAATATTAAGCTGGAAAACGCAAGTTTTGTATTATGATTGTTTTCTTTTCAAATGAAATTTATTGAAGAAACTGAGAAGCATATTATAGATCAAACAGAAAGCAAAAAAGACTTAGTTTTGTGAAAAATATTTTCAAAAAGCATGAAAAAAATTTTTTTTCCAACATTTTGCTTCATAAGCATCACAAAAATTTTCTAAATCAATTTTTTAAAAAAATTTAATTGTTGGACAGGTCTCTAGCAATAATTTGGCTTTTACAGATTGAAAAAATATCAATTAGTCGACGAGTTATAGCCAAAAAAAAACATATAAACAATATGCTGAAAATCGGCATTTGACTGCAAAGTTCGAAGGTCGATTAAAAAACAATTCGAACTAGAATAAACAAACGCCGCGATACGGGTCTTCTAATTTAGCCTTTATTTTCACCCCTCACTCTCAGAATCGACCTAACTTTTGCTAACCTGAATTTGTTTCACAGTGTTATTTCAGAAAAACAAATGGAATGAAAAGTGTTAATTTGAACTTTTTAGCAGCCGAATATTTCAGTATGCATATTTATTAGTGTCCGACCGAACGTTCGTTTCGGCTTCGGAGTTCGGCCAAAAAGTGATGTTCGGCCAAGTTCGGTGTTCGGCCAAATTTTGGCCGAACTTGGCCGAATACCGTATATTTGAAGAAGAACAGTTCATTTTTAATTTATTTCACGTAAAAAAACAAAATTTTCAAATTTATTTCACGTAAAAAACAAATTTTCAATTAAATTCGTCATATACTTTAGTTAAAATAATAAAGTTCAGGTATTTCCATATTTTTGTTGAAAACTTCAATAAAATAATTGAACTGACTTTATAATATTTTTGAAAAAATATTCTAAATTTGCTGTTTTACAAATTTATTGATGTTTGAATATTTTTTAATATACTTTAATGATGCTTTTTGTAGTCAAAATCAACGAAAATTTAAATTTTATTCAAACTAAAAAAAAATTAAAAAGTTCGGCTTCGGCTACGGCTTCGGCCGAATATTAAAAATTTGGCCGAAGTTCGGCTACGGCTTCGGCTTCGGCCAAAAAAAGTGACTTCGGTCGGACACTAATATTTATGTACCACACAAAGAAATATTATTTAGTACACAAGTAGATGCATTAAAAAATACATCTTACATTAAATTTTCAAATAAATTTTTTATAATTACATAAACCAGGGGTGACAAGAGTTGTTTTGTTGCGTGCCACAAAAATTTCATAATTTGGGAAATACAATTGATAATTTTTAAAATACAATTGATTATTTCTGAAATGCAATTGTAACATCCTGAAAAACAATTGATAATTTTATAAATACAATTGATAAATTGTGAAATACAATTGTTAAATCTGAAATACAATTGAATGCCTCGCTCGAATAAGGGTATAAGCGACAACGTGTTTTATTGCATAAGACGACATTTTAGCCATAAATACATTATCGTGTAAAGAAGTATTGCAAACAAATTTCATGCGAATTTTTTGAAAAAAATGTCTTTTTTTAAAAATACAGTAAAACCCGGTTAAGACGAACTCCGAGGGACGAAAAATTAGTTCGTCTTAAGTGAGGTTCGTATTAAACGGGTTTTTTTTAACAATAAAAAATATGTATTTATTAAACAAAAACAAGATTTATACATAAATATAAAATAAAAAATAAAATTAGCATTTCATGCATTCACAATTACAAATTCAATTAAAATTCTGCATTTAAAAAAAAAAATCTGTTATTTTTTTCTGAATGACTGAATTAACGATTTATACGTTATAAGTTTTTCTATTACCAAAATATGATTGTCAGCTTCTTCGGCACACGATTTTGTTCGAATATATCACTTTACAAATTTCCAATATTTCTTCACCTGATAAAGTATGTGACGTCAAAACATTAGCATATATATCTAAAGGGTATTTAATATTTTCTCAAATTTCTTTTTTTATTTGAAAGTACAATCCTTCCGGTTAATAATGGAAAATAATTTCATTCAAATGGCTGTCTCGGCTGGCCATGCAGTAGCCTACACGATCGGTCCAATTTTTAAGCACATTATTGATTGTGTGCAGCTGTATTTCACCAATGGCTTCACGAATATTGTCCTTTAAGGCGTCAAAGTGTCTCTGGCTTGTTGGCGTAACACTTATCTTTGACGGCACCCCACAAATAATAGTCCAAGATTTATAATTTTTTATAAGGTACTTGATATTATTATATGTCTCCAAATCTTACTCTATTTATTGTATAACTACACAGAAAAAATTATGGGACAAAAATATTTAATTAATCGATTGTTTGAATATCAATGGCAATTTAAACAATTTTTTTAATTGATTCAATTAAAAAATTTATTGAATCTTTCTAATATAATCAAACAGTGTTGACAACATGTAAACAACATTTTTAAAAATTTGGCAAACTATTTTTTTATTTTATTTAGATTAAATAATCAAACAAAGGTTTATTTATATCGATATATTATTTAATTTGTAAATAAAGAGAAAAAAATCGCAAATGATTAACTTTTAATAAGTTGAATAGTTTACCGATTTCAAATACACGCCCAATCGTAGTTATTTCACTAGAGTTTGCAACACTCTTTTTGTTGAGATATTCGTGTACGAACGAAAACTTAATTTAGTTTCGTGTTTTATCTGTGGTAATAAAAGTGCACATGTGGATTTAAATAAACCTTATCGAAAAAGGATAATTAAACTATTATTTTTGTAAATAATAAAATTTTCAATAAGTATAAGTGTCATTAAACTATCATTTTAAAGTTGAGTGTGATTTTTTTAAGAAAGCAATTTAATTACAAGAAAAAGTTCAAGACGAGACAAGCAAAACAAAAATTTTGTCTACTTTTATTTGTTTTCTTATAATGCATTTTTATATTAAAAAACTTTAATTTTATTATAAATAAAATGTCAATTTAATTTACAAACCTAAATTTCTTTTTTTATTTAATGGTGGGCATATAAAAAAAAACACGAGTTTTCAATTAAAACTACCATTGCTTTCTTCACAAGTTTTAATTAAAGTTTTAATTAATTTAACTAAACTTTTTAATTGAGGTTGTAAAGAAAAACAATAACTCTTTTAATTGATATTATTATTATTTTAATTGAAAGAGTTTTAATAAACTGTCTGCAAATTTTTTTAGTTAATACTATCATCTCAGTGGTAGGTGCAAAATCAATTAAAATATTAATTGATTCAATAAAATTTTTAATTGAAACCCGTTTTTAATTTTTTCTGTGTACATAAGACCAAGATAAGTCTTATTAAACTAAATGTGAAGTCATGCTGAGAATATTTTCGTTTTCCCATTCATATTTTGGTAAAGTTCAATATCAAATTTAGTTATCTGCAATTTAAGACTTTATTACATATGGCTTCTCATATAACCATAATTATTTTATAACGAAATCATTTTCAAGTGATTTCTTTTATATAATTGTTTTATTTAAAAAAATTTCGGTCTTTAAATTGTTGATTTCTAGAAATTTAAATTTTCAACTTAAATACTTTTAAAGCATAACTTCAAGTTACAAAAGCATACCTACTGTTGGCTAAAATTTTATAAAATCAGATATATTTATATCTAAATAGATATAATTTAACGTCCCGGATATATCTAATTTGATATAATTAGATATATGTAGACCCATTTTTTTGAACAAATTGTATGTGTTTATATATGGGAACTTATCAGAAGAGATATAATTATATTAGACTTTATATTAAAATTTTTACCCGGATAATGAAGTATTTTCAGCTAAAAAAAACTATTTTAACCCTTTCATTTTAGTAGATTCTGTTATCTTTCACTTAGAGAAAAAAACTTAAAAATTAAATTTATAGTTTTTAGAACAGAGACTTTTAAATATTCTTAAAACTGAAAATTATTATGTCATTATGTTTCTTAGCGCTCATCAGCGATATTTGTTAAGAAAGTCCGATTTTTTTACGAATCTTTATCTCCGAAAAATATGCGTTTGGTGTAGGCTATTCGAATATTTTAGTGGTAATTATCGGCAAAAAATTGATTTTCGGACCAATTTTTTGGTGGGGGGGGGGGGCATACATGTAAACCTTTTCTTTTTCATTTTAGGACCCCTAACAAGAATCTAAAGTCAAAAGAGAAATATATTCACAAAGAAAATACCGGTAGTGAAAGGGTTAAATCGAGAGTGGCCAAATTTTAGAAAATTACATAAAAATTGCATTATTTTTGACGGTAGAATACAAATTTTAATCTGCAGTATAAAAGTAGAAGAGTGTACACTCAGAAACAGTTACTACATGACAGTTATTTGTGTAATAATGCGTTTGTAGTTATTTTAACTGCAATTGCAGTTGATTTTTTAAACAAACTACCAAAATTACTGCATTACGGTACAAGTTATTTTATGCGGCTATTTCGACTTTTTGACATAGAGTGTGTGTATCAATAGATACTAAAACAAAAAACCAATATGGCGTCTGCAACAAGCGGCTTGTTTATACATTTTCTCTCTTTTATCTGCAGTCTAAAAGAGAATGTTAAAGAAGATAGACAAATAAAATGAAAACGCTGTAAATTTTATTCAATAAATATATTGTAATATTAAGGTGAGATTTGGAATAAAAAATAGATTTATTTACGGGAATATTATTAAATGTTGTATTTATTTTCTTGTAGCTATTAACTATTTGTATATTAAGTCAATGTGGCGACATGTAATTAAAGAAACAATATTACATCTCTTAAAGACAGACATGCGGCAGAAATGATTGGGATAAATAGCGTGAAATGTGAATATTTAAAGTGATATTTTATGTAAATATAGTATTACAATAGTGTGTTTATTAAATAATGAAATCAGAATAAGAATAATTACAAAAAAGTTTTTTCTTATATTTTTTTTAATGCTGGTAAAGTTGTTTTAACTGCATTTGTAGTTATTTTTACTACATTAGACAGTTAATTTTTACATTTGCGCCTTTTCAACTGCAAATGTAGTTATTTTAACTGCCATTTGCAGTTGATTCTACATACATAATTTTAAAGTGTACTATTGCAATGCATTTAAATGATAATGGTCCGATTTATTTTTCAAAAAAATAAAATCCCAAATAAAGGCATGTTTTTTTCGAATTTCGAGGAAATAAAAACGCCAGTCTTTAAGTGGCTCAGTTGAGTTTCTGCGTGCAAAATATAATTTAAATCGAAAAACTTAAGGTCAAATTTTGGCCGATCTAGCTTGGAATGGTATATATATTTGTTTGTGGGTTAGCGAGGAGGAAGCTTTGTCGCAATTGCAATTATATTTGAAAAGGTTTAGTTATAAGATGGGAGATAACTGTACAATTATATTTATATATGATATAATAAACTATTGCCACCATATTTAATGGTTTTGAAATTTAATAATTTATTTCTAATGCCATTAAATTTGAATGTTTATAAAGTATTTTTAATTATAATTACATTTTAAATATTTAATATTTTAAAAAAAGTTTTGATTTTTATTAATAATTGTGTTATAGTTCAATGATTTTTATATATTGTAATTTACAATCTAAAGGCAAAAGTAAGCTAAAGAATGGCAAAACGATAATAAACGAAAGGACATCTAGTGAACCAGTTTTAGATGTCCCTTAATATTTTCACTCATAACTTTTGAATACATCGACGAATGTTGTTTATTTTTAGTACTAATTTACAGATGAAAATGATAAATATTATCGGTAAAGATCGGGAAATTTTTTTCACTTATTTTAGGCGTAATCGCTAATTTTACAGGCAGATAAACAGGCAGATAAAAAATACATAGCATAAATGCATATTCTAAAATTTTCCATATATCGTTTAATTAACCTGCTCTTTGATTTTAAATTCCAAATTAATTATATGGAAAAAATCTTTTTTTAAAAAAAGTTTAAACTCTTTAAAAAAAAAATGCTCAAAATTTCAAAATCACCGCAATAATGACTTCAAGAACAACAACATTTATATTAACCATGATATTAACTCAATTTTTTTAACAACAAACAATAATTAACTACAAAAACCTCTGCCACAAATCACGTTAATTTTTTTTTAAATAAGTTTAAAAAACATTACCAATAATCAACAAAAACCAAAAGTTAAACAAAAAAAAAATGAACGATCATGGCCTTCATAAGCTTAAAAACAGAGTGGTTTCACTAAAGAAACCCAAAAACAAAAAAGAAACAGAAATCAAATCAAAGAAAACCAAAAATTGTGCAAGTGCACATGCGCAGCACACAACACGCCACTGTTTTGAGTCATATTAAAACACAAAATCACACACGTTTTTTGAAAAACAACGTGAGCTTATTTTAGCATAAAAAAATTCAATTTTTGTTTGAACATTTAGTTTACAAGTATCAGCAAAAATAAACAGTAAGAGTTTTATATGCTCAGTCCGGTCGAATTTTATAGACCCTTCACCATACCGAGAGGATAATTCATTGAAATACTGACAATTCTATTTAAAAAATTCCTAAATCAAAGAAATATAAAAAAATGTCGGGGAAATGTGGGAAATTTTTTCTCCCTGGACCGATTTCGTCCATTTTCAATTTCAATCATAAGCATAAGTCGATAAGATACAGTTCTATTACTTCTGTTTATATATTTATGTGAATTTTTTAGAACTACACTGAGAGATTTATCTGCTTGATATTAATTAATTTTAGCATAGAAGCAATGAAGTTGCACTAAAACTCTTTAAGTTAATGCAAGTGTGAGATTTTATTTGTTCGGTTTGAGATCATGACAAATTTTTCTCTAAATTAACAGAAAAATTAAAATTTTTATATGATAATTTACTTTGACTATTAGAAAAAACACAGAAAAAGTTATTAGACACTAGCATGAATGGAATGCATTTTCTGACCCACTACGGTCTTCATCAACATTCTTCGTGCCATTTAGTGTTAATCGTAAATATCTTCTATTTAACTCACATGTTAAAGGAATTGGGTGACTTTAAATCCCACATTACTCTGTGTGTTGAGTTAGAATGAAATTTACCACGAACGAT
Source organism: Delia radicum (assembly GCA_021234595.1). Classification (NCBI taxonomy): domain Eukaryota; kingdom Metazoa; phylum Arthropoda; class Insecta; order Diptera; family Anthomyiidae; genus Delia; species Delia radicum. Next base: position 51,692,289 of record CM037853.1, read on the forward strand.
TTCTATTTGTAGTGTGTTTGTTTTTCTCTAATCATTATCATAATTGCCAGTTTAACTTTCAGTTAAAACTTTTAAATGGCAATTCTTCTCTCTAATGTCATCATATACTATCCTTCTACATAAGCAAAGCATATGAACAAACATTAAAGATTTTTTTGTTAATACATATGTCGAGCATATACATTAAACGATTTCTACACTGCACCTGGTGAGTTGATAAACAAATAAAATCTCACACATAAACTTATAGATCAACGATAAAATTCACTGTTAATGCAAGTTTTCATAATTTTTTCATGATTTATTAAAAGTCTCATTAAATCAACACCCCGAAAACAGGCCCAGTCACAGTAACTGTATTTGTAGCCAATCGAATGGTTCGATTATTATTTATCACCGAATTTTTGTTGAGGAAATCAAATTTTTATTTTCATGGTAGGATTTCTTTTGTTTCAATCGAATGATTGTTAGTACAACCGAAGCATTCGATTGGCAATAAAAACGGCCGAGTCTGTTTTCTGGATGAATGAACAAGTTTCATTAAAATAATGAGCAAGGTTTATTAAAAACCCCAGATTCATTCAAACTATGAAGACTTTCATTAATTTTGTTGAAATATTTCATTGACTTTGTAAAGTTTCAGTAGTTTACTGAAAACTTTCATTATTTTTCTTAAACTTCTCTCAGTGTAGGAATGTTACAGTACCGAATTTTGATTTCAACCGATTTTTTAAACAATCATCCTAGACAACCCGACTAAAAAGTACTACTACACTCATAGAAATAAACCTGTAAAAATAGCAAAAAAAAAAAACAACTAAAAATTAGCTAAAAATGGTCTTGCTGAAAAAACTGTTAAAATTAACAGATTTTTTTACTAAATATTAGTAGTATAAAAATAGCAAAAAAAAAATATGTTGATTTTCAATTTATAACGAGCTTTCAACCTCCGTATATTTACAAAAATAAAGCAAATCAAACATATTAGCTAGGTTGATACTAGTATTTCGATCAGGCTAAAGATCTCATCAGAACCCGAAGTTTTATTTTTTATGTTGAATTTACAAATATTTAATTATATTTGAGCTAAATTTTAGTTAATTAGAGGTAACAAAAAATCTGCTAAAATCAGCAAAAACATTTACTAAATATTGGTAGACAAAAAAAAATCATTAAAAAATCTGAAATTCTAGAAGTTTTTTTTTGTTTTTTTTTTATGCGAATAAAAGTCTGCCCTTATGAAATTAGCAATTTTCAATTTTTTAGCAAAAATTTCTGTTAGTTTTAGTAAAATCAACTGTTATTTTCATTCTACTAAATTTGAGCTAAATATAGCAAACATTTGTTGATACTACAGTTTTTGTTCGCGCTATTGAGTCCATAAATATTTAGTAAAAGTTTTTGCTAATTTTACAGAGTACATTGCTATTTTCAATTAACTAAAATTCTCATCGAATATAACTAAAATGTTGTTGCAGTTCTTATTTTTTTAATATTCGGCAAGAATATGCCAAATAATGGAATAATCATGATACATATTTCCAAACAGAATCGAAAATAGGTTTTAATTATTTACAAACCGAATAACAAAACGAATATACCCCGTTCCTATGATAGAAATATAAAAAAGCATACTAAGGTACATACACGATGACCTCCTCAACGGTCACTAATCTTTATCATATGTTCCGATTTCTATAGTAAAATTTAAAATGTTTGTCAGTTATGATATTGTATTGTCGAGAAGAGTTATTGCAATATTACGTTACTTTATGTTGTAAAAAAAAAAAGAGTGACTCCAAAAGGAGACATAAATGTTACAAAATGACTTGTTAACATTAACTTAATAGCTTTACGGAAGTTTTTTTTTAAATTATTTATGTATACATTTATTATCTGTCAATTTAATTTAATGATTTTAATGATGATAAATAAGAATAAAAGAACAAAAACAAGAACCGACTGTCAAGGAGATTGAAGGTGTTACATACACATGATGCATTTCGTGTTAAGATGACCTAACAAGGAAACTTCCTTAAGCCTAACTCGTAGATTTGGATGATATTTGATAGTGGAAGCAATACTAATTAATAAGCATGTACTATATTTAAGCAGATATCTGCACTCATAAAAAAAAGTTAGTACAAAAGTTCTGTTGTGCTGTTGAAGTAATTTTTTCTGTTGCTTACATTTAAATGGGTTATTTAGCTAAACTTATTAGTAACCTTATTTCACTACAAGCCCAAATTTCATGTATATTCGAACAATTTTTTCAACCTAATATTTAGTAATTTGTGGTTTCAAATTTGCCAGTTAATTTAAACCACAATTGTTTTCAAAAAATATTTTGTTTGTATCTCTGGTATCAGTCTCAGTTTTAGATGGCGGTTTTTTCTATCATTTTTTTGATATAAACATAAAAGAGCAAAATGGACCAAAAATCATTACTCCGTACTTATTTTTTTACGTTGAACCAACACTCAGGGGATGCCCCTACTAATGCATTGCATTGTGTTGATATCAGGAAAATAGGTTATGGGGAGGAGGAAAGAGGGAGTAGTGTTTGTGGACATTTGACTTGAATTTTTCCAAATTGTAATTTGCAGGGAAGACTTCCGCAGGGAGACAATTCCACATACGGCTAGTGCGACTGAAAAACGAATTTTCTCTGTAATGCGTTGTGCGATTTGCCGGGCTATAGACAACAAACGGATGAGATCTACTTGACAAGCGTGTAGTGCGAACAGAGACCCGGTCCCTCGGGATGAGTCGGCTTATCTCAGCAGAACACTTCCCATGGTAATATCTATAGAACAAAGTCACACAACCCACATTCCGACGATGCTCCAACGAGTCAATAGAGTTCGAAACCCTACTTGTCGTTGATAAGCATCAACGCCCTCCGATGCACACGATCCAGAAGCCCCAAAATAGACTTTGAAGCACCTGCCCATATATGGGAGTTATAAAATTTCAGTTAAGTACAATTTAAAATAAATTTGCTAAAATCGGAGAAAAATTTCCTAAATTTTAGTACATCCAATAGAATTTCACAGAATAAAAATTAAAATAAAAATATTATTTGTTAGGACAATATCCTAAATATAGAGTATGGCCTCGAACTTGAATAATTTTCATTTTCATTGCACAATTAAAGGTCGAAAAAACATAATTTTTATTTTTAATAAAAATTATATCAAACTTGTAAAAATACTTTGTTTTTCAATCCTTTACATTTTTCCTAATAGATGAAAATTATTTTAATTTTAATTCTGTAATAAAAAATTGTATTCATTTAAAATATAGTTTTTTGTGAATAGTAAAATTTGTGCTAAATTAAGCAATTGTTTTTTAAAAATTAGTAAAATATTTTGCAAAAAGCAGCAACAAAAATTAGTAAAAAATTCAGTAATTTGTAAAATGAGAATAGCAAAAAATGTTGTTAAAAAAAATTTACTAAAAATGAGTACAAAAATAGTAAAGTGCGATTGAAAATGTTTTCTACTAAATAAGATAAATAAGATAAAAAAAAGAAAAACATAAATCTGTTGAATCTACAAGTATTTAGTTATATTTAAGCTAAATTTTAGTTAATTGAAATTAACAAATTAATCTGCTAAAATCAGAAAAAAAATTGCTAAATATTAGTAGACAAAAAAATCAGAAAAAAATGTGAAATTTTAAAAAAGTTTTTTAAGATTTTTTTTTAATGCGAATAAAAATCTGTCCTTATAAAATAAGCAATCTAGATTTTTTTTTTATTTTAGCAAAATATAATGTTATTGGAATTCTACTAAATTTAAGGTAAAACTTTTGTTGATATCACAGTTTTTGTTTGTATTTAGTAAAAGTTGTTGGTAAAGTAAGTTGCTATTTTCAGGTAACTAAAATTCAACTCGAATAAAACTAAAATTTTGTAAAGCTAACAGTTTTATTTTTTCTGTTCTTATATTATAAAAACAATCTGCTAATTTTAGCATATTTTTCTGCAACGTCATTTTTAACTAATTTTTAGTAACTTGTTCTGCTATTTCTACATATTTATTTCTATGGGTGTAATATTGTCAATGTATTTAACAGTCTAGTTGTTTAAAATTGTTAACTAACTTTTTTAGCTAAAATTTAGATCACCCAAAATTTAGCACACTGAGAGAATTATCTGCATGCTATCAATGAACTTTTGCATTAGATCTATGAAGTGTCACTTGAATTGGTCCATTGAAACTGTTCATTAATTTGATGCAGTATTTCATACAATTTTGGAAATAATATCATTTAATTAATTACATATATAACACGCCTAATAAAAAATTTTCATTAAAAATAGTTTCATTAAAATTATGAAGCTTTTTCATAAATTATTAATATTATTATTACTAACTTTGTACAGAAAACTTTGTTAGTTTGGTAAAAAAAATTAATTAAAACTAGTCCAAGAAAATTCCCTCTGTACAGAATACGGTACCAAATTTTGGTACTTTTTTCTGTTGTCGTAGCATATTTTTGTAAGGTTATAATTAAAAGTTAAATCAAATTATTATTAAAAATAAAAATTATGTTTTTGCATGGGAATGTCACTTCTTTCAAAACGTGTTCCTGAAAGTTGTCAATTAATAAATTTGATTGTGCGCCCCGGTAGGCTAGTTGGTAGCGTGCTGGCTTATCAGTACGGGGGTCGTGGGTTCAATTCCCACCAGAGGCACTCACTCACTAAAACTAGCTTTAACTCACACTCACGCGTGATTCACGTGAATCACACAAAAATTCTTCTAACGTGCCCATCTCTATTTACAATTATAAAATCAAGTACCACTTACCTGGTTAAGTGACGATCTCAAGAGGGACACTTTATAGTCATTATTATTCAATCTTATTGTTGGTACTAATATTGGAGCCATCTTAATGTTTTCTTTTTATACTTATATTTGGTCAAATCACTGGCTAAATAAATTGGACTTAACTTAACTTAACTTATAGAGCGTCCCTCAAACAAAACAAAAAATAGTTGGTCCCCTCCAGAATTAAAAACCAAAATTTTTGTATATCTTCCTCCCAAAAACCGGTACGCGTAGTAACATATGCATAAGTGTGGAGTACTCTAATGAAAGGAAATTTAAATCAAGATTTAAAAAAAAAAAAAAAAAACTCCTTCCCCATTTTATTACTGTTCTTAAAATAGCTCTAGAGGAACATAGAAATAGTACCACTTTTGTAATCCCGACGAAATTTCCTTTCATTTGAGTACCCACACTTATATGTTTCTACGCACACCATAAGATAGAAATATTCTTTTTTAATTCCAGATGGGGTCATATTTTTTTTTTTTTTTGAGGAACGCATTATAAAGTGCAATTTCGCCAAATCACTTAAAACACTGCTTTTTACATTTATTTAAAAATTCACACTAACTATTTTGATTTTCAATTAAATATTCCTGTTTTAGTCCACAGCAAGCTTATAAATTAACACACGCAACAGCAGACTTACAATGAACAGCAGAACTGCAACAGCACGACAGCAGCAAAAACTGATGAAAGCTTTTATTTTGATACACAGCAGTGTTGCCATATAGCAGCGATTTCTCATCGGCGACGGATGAATGGGAAAAATGGTTTTACACTGTCATAAACTAAACCGAATACGGAAATTTTAAGAATGGTAGAACTGACAAATTTTCTCAAAAATAGTGTCGATGGAACCAAGATATATTTATATAGGTAGTCTTAGTAGCCCAGCTGTTTATCTTCCTATTCCCTGGTTTTGACATTTCTTACATGGTTTTGACACTGTACTGTACTGTACTCAACAACAAAATGCCTGTTGTTTTTGTATTGTTTGTTGTAGTTGTTGTTCTAGTAAGACTACATATAAAAATATATCTTGGATGGAACTCTTCAAAATATTGTGTAAAATGAAACAAATCTATACACAATACAGTGTCTATAATAAGTAAGCGGTAATTCAATGTTATAAACAATATTGGCATCTGTCACTTGTGTCGGGTTCGTCTGTTCTTTTTAAAAATATACCCCATATTCTAAGTTTGTTCGTTTACGCAAAAATTTGTAAAAATTCCAATGAATCTAAATTATTAAGCGTTTCCATAATTCAGATATTAAAAAATATTTATTTTTTATAATTCTTCGCATTCACTTTGACAGAAACCAGCTGTTTTTAAACTCCGAACATTAGGTCCATTCGTTTACTTTTCCAGTAAAATCCAGTAGATGAGTAAATTTTGGGCAAAAAGAAAATTTTACTCTCAAAACTGGCTCTTGCACAAAAAGTAAACGAACGGAAAAATTGCAAAAACTTGCAGGTTAATTCAAACATATGAGCGCTAAAAGCTTATGTGTTATTTAGACTACCCAGTATATATTGTTTTTGGTACTTGATGCATTGCATTTTAATAATTGTAAATTCGTAGCAATTGTATTTATTAAATAAACTTTTGTGGAAGCTTTTAGACTGGTTTAGTTTGTACATGACTTTTAATTTTGTTTCTAGTTAAATAACATACGAAAATACATGAATACTTCATTTTTGATATTCGGTACCCTGAATAATATGCAGTAAGAAGTATTCATATATTCATTAGCTTTACATCTCTAATATATTAATGTAAATAAAAACAATTAACAGAGATATTAGAAAGCTGATAAATTGTTACTATAATAATTGTAACTGACTACTTTAATTTGTTTCAGGTTGAAAATAATTATTTTTAGTTTTTGCCGCACTTTCAACTCAGCTTTTAATCTTTTAAATGTTTTTATTACTAAATGTATGCTTATTTTTGTTTGTTTACTTAATTTAATCATATGTTTTTGTTTTCTACTGGATTTTACTGGCAAAAATTTGTCCAGTAAAAATTTGCAGGTTTTTTGCTGACAACTGTCACTTTACTCTCTTAGTAGATGCTCTCTTTTGCAAATTTATGTGTACGCGAACGCATTTCAGTAAAATCCAGTACAAATTTGTGCAAATTTTGGTGTAAACGAATGGACATAACATAAACTTAACAAGAGTATGATGACAAGTGTATTATGAATAGCATACATGTTAACTCCGTGCTAACTTTTACTTATGAATATGGGTGAATGTAACTCGAAACCCGTTAATACGTTTTATAATTTTTTTTTTTTTGGGGAATCACCATCTTTCATGGAGGAGGGTGGGTTTCAAGTTTAAATTTTGTTTTGCGATTTTAGCTAAAAATGTATTGTATGATCGCATGGGAACCAATTAAGCACCATGGGATAGGTATTTCAAATATCTTTCTATCGAGATTTAATATATCATTAGCCAATAGTTTGTTCATTAGTCAAGAGTTTCTTCTTTCTTTTAAGATACAATATTGTTGAAAAGTAAACTGCTAGATTTCTACTAGCTATTTAGAAACTATTTATGTTTTAAATCTGTTTTCATTTTGTCATTTTTTCAATCAAATTACTACATTACAGTTGTTTGTGTAGTAATCAGTAGTAGTTGTTTTTAACTGTTTTTTTTTTATATAAATAAATACAAAACAATTATTACAGTTATTTAAAAAACAACTGAAGAATCATAATCTGTTTTTGTAACAGTTGTTTGAAGTAGTTATTTTGGTATTTTAATAAACAACTACCAAAACAGTAAGTTTGAAGTAAATAGTTAATTTTTGTTAGTTATTAAAAATTTAAGATTATGGCGAGTTTCTAAAAATTCTCGTTTAGTTTGTATTTTGTTGTTATTGATATGTACAGAGTTTGCAAATAATAATTCTAAAATATCATTGTATTTCATAAAAACATTATAACTTTAGTACCGTTTTGAATTTTGACTTTGAGTTCTAAGTAGAATGTAGGAAATACAATTTTTTTATTGCAATTGAAAGAAGAAATATTTATTTTTATTAAAATTTTTTTTCAAAATACCGAAAAAATAACTATTAAAAACAGTAGTTTTTACCAATTTTTCAGTTGTTTCAAAATGTTTGAAGTAAGAACTTGTCAGTTACTTTTACGATATTGTTAGTTGTTTTTGCTACATTTGTAAGTTGTTTTTCAACAGTTAAAAACAACATTTTTAGTTATTTTAACGGCAATTTATGTTTGTCGCCTTTTAAACTGAATTTACAGCTGTTTTAACCGTAATTTTAAGTAGATTCTACTGTAAAACTTTTTTTGTATCCATATTTATTTACAATTCAAAACTCAAACTAATTTTAAACAAAATCCAATAAAATATACATTGTATGTAGGAAATACATATTTAAAATTCAATACTAAAAGGCCAGTATTTATGATTTTGACCCTTAATTAAATTGAAGGGAACCAAACGTTCACCCGTATTAAAAGAATCCATAATTTCAATATCTTCCTGAGTTAATTTAAAATCGAAAATATTGAAATTCTCAGCAATACGTTGGGGATTAGATGACTTTGGTATGGGTATGGTACCAATATCCACCTAAATTTTAAAATATAAAACAAACAAAATAATATTAAAGGCGAGCAAATGAATGAATAACCAGAGTTTAACTTTAGCTAGCCATAGATATTTTTATATAAATTTCAGAACTATGGTTAAGCCCTAAACTTTGGTTAATTTGCGATAAGTTAGCAGGTCTCAACAAATCAAAGTTAAATGTACTAACCAAATAACGTAAAATAATTTGAGCTGGTGTCTTTTGATATTTATCTGCCAAGGCTCTAGTTTTTTGAGAAAAATAAAAATCTGGTTTATTATCAGCTAGTTTAGGACGACCCAAAGGCGAATAGGCAGTCAATGTGATATGTCGGTCTTTACAAAACTGTGTAAGTTTACGTTGATTTAATGCTGGTGAACATTCAACTTGATTAGTAACTGGTTTAATCTCACAATTATCCAAAATACGTTGTAATTGTTGACTATTAAAATTGGAAACACCAATGCTACGTACCAAATTAAGTTGAACTAATTTTTCCATAGCTTTATAGGTGTCCAAATAATCAACATCGCTAAAATAAAATATTTTGTTTGAATTATTATTTTTTTTTTTTAGTATTTTCTACAGCTTTTGCAATTGTAATTGTAATTGAGAAAGATTCGTTTGAAATTCAGAAAATATCAATTTAAATTTAGAATTTCCATTTGAAATTCAGAAAATATCAATTGAAAATCAGATTTTCCATTTGAAATTCAGAAAATACCAATTGGAATTCAGAAAATACCAATTAAAATTCAGAATATACATTTGAAATTCAGAAAATATCAAATATCAGAAACAAATCAATTCTTATTCAGAAAATGACAATTGATGGAAAATATCACTTGAAATTCAGAATACATCCCAGTGTACAATTGGATTCCGAAAAGAGCCTTCAAACATTTTGAAATCATAGCTATATTCGGATGTTTTTTCTTTGCCGATGAAACCTCTTTCTGAGCGTTCTTTTATGACTCATAAAAGACCCCTAGATATGAGTATTATAAATTTCAGAAGTTTTTGAGTCATTTATGATTAATTTTTGATTCATGATAGGTTATTGAAAAAATTGTAAACTTGAAATAAAAGTCAATTACGATTCAAAAATTTGAGCGATCGAAAAATTATTGTATTTTAGAGTGTTTTATGAGACATAATTTCATAGCGCTCTGAAATGTGTTGGCTATGATCAATTGAAATTCAGAAAACTAGAGTTGTGTCGTTCATGAACGAACTAGTTCAACTGAACGACTCACTCAATTGAACGATCTGACTCGTTCACCAAAATTCGATCTTGTCGTTCATTTCGTTCTTTTTATTCAAGAACAATTGCATCTCTATTCAATTAAAACTGCTTGTACGAGCAATTATTTTTTTTTAGAAAATAGTAGTAATATTGTTTCAAATTAGGAAAAGCTATTATAGTCATACAAATAAAATGTTTTTTACACAAAATTAATAATTTTTTGTTAGAAAAGTTGCAATCTTATAACACTTTTTGTCTATGTACAGTAAAATTTGTGAAAAACTCGTAAAACCTGAATAGTGCGTAAGCAATGTCAACGAACGACACAGTTCACAACACGCAGATCAGTCACAAGTCAAAGGAAAAAAGAACGATTGAACGATTTGAACAAACTAGTTCACTGACTCGAATTGAACTATACTGACCGAGTCACCAAAATGAAGGATTAATCCCAACTCTACAGAAAACATTTCATTTTAATTTCCATTAATATTCTCTGAATTTCAAATAATCTTTGCTGAATTTCAATTTCAATTGATGTGCTTCTAAATTTCAAGTAGTATTATCTGAATTTCAAATGGTATTTTCTGAATTTCAATTGATATTTTCTGGATTTCAAATGATATTTTCGGTATTTCAAATGAAAAATCTGATTTTCAATTGATGTTTTCTAAATTTCAAATTTAAATTCTAAAGTTCAATTGATGTTTTCCGAAATTCAATTTTCTAAATTCCAATTGATATTTTCTGAATTACTGTTGCAAAAGATGTCTATCGCACACCTAGTTCAAAAGTGACTTAACTCAAAATTTTAATTTTTCGGGTTTATATGCTTAAACTATGCACAATACGCTTGTTTATCTATAAAAAAAAATATCAGTGTATTTTATTGTTTTTAACTGTTGCTAAAAAACAGTTATGACTTTCTTTATGTTTCAATTGGTATAAAGTTGCAAATATGTTTTTTCGATTTCTGAAAAATTCAAAATTTTGAGTTGAGTCACTTTTGAACTAGGTGTGCGATATGTATCCCATTTACCTCAATTGTAAAATATCTTTTTCATCTTTGGGCAATAAAGTTTCTTCGTTAACATATTTATAGCCTACTGGCAAGTGCATTAAATATAGATCGATATAATCCAAACCCAACAATTGCAGTTGTTTACGACAGGCTCCCTCCACACGTTCGGGTTCGTGATGTATATTCCATAACTTTTATTGTGGATTTATTTATTTTTTATAATTTTTTTATTAAACAAATATTTTAATATCGACTTACCTTGGTTACCAAAAATATTTCATCTCTTTTAACGACACCCTCAGCTATTTTATCTTTAATGGCTTTACCAATTTCTGCCTCATTTTGATAAAAATAGGCAGTGTCTATATGACGATAACCAATGTCAATGGCATGTTTAACCGCAATCTCTCCTTCATTATTTTTTGACTGAAAAGAGAAAAAAAAAGAATTAAAAATAAAATAACCTTAACATATAAAGAGTACGACAGTCAAAGTTGAAATAACTGATCGTGACTTTTGTTAAAAAAGCAGTTTTTTTTCATGGCACACTCGCTGTTTAGTTTTAAATAGGTCAGTTTGTTGCGTGAAATGAGTTTTTTTTTTGTTATTTTACGACATAAAATCAGAGGAGCATATAAAAAATTTAAATGCTAAAATTATATGCCCTTTTTGAAAATTGTGCAAAAATTGCATAATTTGATATTTTTCTTTATATAACAAACAATTACAGGTTCGTTTGGGGCAATTGTGGATAAAGCCTGGTAAAATGAGAATAATCAAAAATTCACTCGAAAAGAGATAAAACTCCTTAAAAAACCTGGAACGCACAAACCACATTTCAAGCCCAAAAATAAACGTCAAAATTTTTCATATAAAAAAAAATATTATTAAGAATTAAATATAAAAAAATAAATTATATTTAAATAATAATATACGCATGGGTTCTACATTCCGAAAATGAAGTGAAAGTGAAACTTACGCTCAATTTGTGTTCCCAATTCCACATAAGTGATTTGAAAAGAAAAATTTCATTTTCATTTTGTTTCTAGTGGAATTAAAGTGATTTGATGTGTTCTATAAAACAATTTCACTACAAAAAAGTAATTGTAAAACGGTATTAGTTAACTGAGTGAAACACCAAACTTTTTAGAAAATAAAATTATTTTGAATATTAAAAGTAAAAAAAAACAAACAATGTAAGTAAATGTGATATGTTGTTAATATACGTTTATTTAACTGAAAAAGTGTTGTAGTTTTTACGGGAAAACACATGAATCCGGAACAAGAGGCCCCGTTTTTAACATTCATGGAAAAAAAATCTGGTTTGGCCAAAGGTGTTTGGAGGGGCTACAAAACAGTTGAAGACCAGTTGTGGAACGACTTAGCAAGTACATTAAATAGCTTAGGACCTCCAGAAAACGATGCAACTGGTTGGACAAAGGCTTGGGCTGATTGGAAGACTGCCATTCGTAAAAAAATTGGCCGAAAATAGAGCAGAGGTAACGGCAACAGGTGGAGGACCCAACAATATCCAACACATATTATCCAAAGAAGATTCAGTTGCCAAACTTTCTGGCCTTTATACAGCAGTCGAAGGTGTTCCAGCTGCTAAATCATTCGGGACGCAAAGGGTAAACAACCACAAATTCATCTACTGAATTGTCAAACTTAGATGGCACCAGTTCCGACAATGCATTAAACGTGATTTTGCAAAAATTAAAAAAAAAATGACGAAGGTACTGAAAATATAAAATGAAGAACCGCAACCGATGATTTCCCTTTTGATTTCTCAATTTCTTCGCGATTTCTTTTAAATCTAATCCATTTTGGGCATATGCCAGTTTTCAAAACATTACACATATTTGTTAAAATTTTTTGACGCTGTACTTCTTTCCACTGCTAGATTGAAGTCTTTTGTCCGAATAGCGTAGTGATGTGTCCAATTGCAAAATAATTGGAATGCTTGTATTTTTAGCCATTGGTGATAATTCTTCTAAAAACATCATAAATGCATACTTATTTAATCTTAAATACGCAATAAAACTATTTTTTTTTATTAATTTTAAACACTTGCGACTCAGTTCTAATTATTGTCTTACGATTTTTCTGGTAGTTCCAAAGAATTTGAACAGTCACGAAGCCTTTTTCTATTTAGATTTTCCGTTCTTTGTTTTTCTTTTTCAATTAAATACCAGGAAATCACAATTGCGAAACTCATTTTATATTATTTTAAAAATAAGTATTTTTTTGTTTAATTTTTATTTTTGTTAAAAAATGCACTCTTCTTTATTGCAATTTCATTCACTTTAAAGTGATAATTTGGTTTTTTCCCGCATTTTTTATGTTGTTGCTAAAACAAAATGAAAATGAAATCGTCGTCAAAAACACGATTCACTCGTTTTTCAGAACACAGCGGAATTGAAAATGTGGAATTAAAAACGATTCCACTTTCACTTCGTAGTGGAATATAGAACCCAGGCCATACTGATATTTTATAAAGCAATTCATATTTTCTGTTTTTTGGTAAGATTGGGTTCCCGCGGGTGCCTGCAATGACGTATGCTCGTCGAACAGCCTTGATATTGACAGATTTTAAAAACCTAGAAATATTAGTTGGCAACGCATATTATTCATATACATCACAAATTTTGTTTCAAAAGCCAGTGTATACAAAAAAAAATTACTTTTATTTGGAATTAACATGTCGAATATACATTAGCGGTATTCATTTTTGGTGTACGTTTGATAAATTTATCAGAATTTACCAGAACCAACAACAAAATGTATTGCACTAAAATTTACCACGCTGTGGCAAAATACCACACAAAAAATTTGTGGTAAACACGAGTGATAAATTTATAAGCCAAAAAAAACAGGTGACTGTTCAGCCGTCAAAAAAAATTTATATTGTGAAAAAAAAAACTTAAAAATTAATAAAAATATCGAAAATCCCAGTTTAAAACGAAAGCATTTTTCATTTTGCAGTAAAAAATTTATGATTTTTTCTGTAAATTTTGGCATTTTTCTTAAATTAAAATAATTTTTTATACATATGTGGCGAACAACAAAAATCAGCTGATTTATAAATTTACCATACATTAAGTAAATATAACATAAAAGAAAACCGCTTTTACACAAATATATACGCCAAAAAAATATAAAAAATGGTATACATGCGAAAATTTTTTTTAAATCAATAAAAAAATGTAATTTTGAGAATTTCAAGAAATTTTAAACTTTAAACCGCCATAACTTTTGCTTCACTTGCTGAAAGTAATTGCAAATGGATTTGACATACCTAAATAATTGTTTATTATTGTGTAACATCCTATTAATGTGCATAAAAACATTGTTAAACCCAATTTTAAATATTTTGAGAAAAGCACATCTATTGCAAAACCGAAACCAGTTTCTTGATATCTTGTATTATATCTGATATACTCAGCATCGACTTTTCATTATATCCGCCATTTTAACACTTCATAAACATTGTTTTGATGCATACACCACTTTTTGGCATATGCAGTAAATTTAGTATACAAAAATTAAGACCCTGATTTAGATAGATGGCACAAGTAGAATTTTCGCCTTGTACGTGTATTTTATTGTTGTGTACAAAAGCAAAATACATATCGTCGATTGATTATTGGAGAGCCACACCGACCTAAAACATTTTTGCGAGAAAAGCGATAAAGAAAGTTTACAACAAAAATTATTAAATTTCTACAAGATAGGTTTTCTTTTTTGTTTGATATATCTATAGCTGCATTTATTATAAACAATGTTGTTAACTTTTACGCCTTTTTGCACTGAGTATCCAGAGTTATTAACAATTTGTTAAAAAAAAGATTTTTTATTATATGGCCTATAAGCCGTATTTATCACAATTTTATTGTTTTTCTTTCAAGTAGGTCAAAAGTTTTTTTTTTCTTTTAACCATTATAAAACTAGGTTGTCATAGTGCAAACCAATGCTTAAAATTTTTTATTGGTTTTTGTTTTATATGCGTTGCTTATTTCAAATGTGTCAAACCAAGATTGACGAATAATGTTTTTATTTTTCTATAGAAAGTTTGACTCATTGGCCAAAAAGTGGTCAATACACCATACCAATGTTAATAAATTTGTAAAAATTGGGATACGTAGCACATATTGGGCTTGATATCTCCTAATTGATACGAGGTATATAAAACGGATTGAAGATTTAGAAAGAGGACACATTAATCATATATAATCAATTCCTAACTCAATTTTGCCAGAAATGGTCTATAGGTCTCACCAATATTCATACGACGATATGCTAGACGGAAATTCGACTTGTGTCCTCTATCTTAACCAGACTTCAATATTGTTTTTCTGCAATTGACATATTGCATACAAAATTTAAAAATGTGTTTCATTATTGTTTGGCTGCATTACCAAAACAACGAACGTGAATTAAAACAAAAAGAGAACTGCTTTTGGACGATCATAAGTGTATGGAGGTGCAGCAAAAAAGTCAAACTAAAAAAAAATTATATGCAGCACAAAACTAAAATATTTTTTTCGAAAAAACTTAAAAACTTTTCATTTAATCGATATGAAAATATGAATATTTCTATTTTGGTTTAAATTATATGCCGCAATTAAAATCAAACTATAGTGTAGATTTTAAGAACAATTTATTTATCGTTTTTCACGAAAGCGACTTTTTGACATATTGGTCAAACTAATAATAATCTGATGGCTCAACAGCTAGCAGTTAAATGCGATAGGTTCGGCGAAGTCTTCCGCTTACAAAAAAAAATAGTCTTGGTGTCGGCGGTGGTGGAGTACTTTTACCCTATGTATAAATAAACTTAGATTTCGTATATTTCAGACAATACAAGCATTTCTACTGTTCGTAACCTACCTTTAACGCCTAAGACATAAGAATTGGCCACTAAAAAAAACCGTAACTGTTAATTTTTGTTTTCCTCTGTTATATATCCGAATTTCAGAGTTATCGCCTCTTTGTAAAATCCTTTAGATTAGATTAGATTATATGGCACTATGCACCGCGACCAACTTAGATCTTTTGTGCTGCCTAAAGTTACCCTAAAGATTCAAGCTACCTATAAAGCCAATAATCCTATTAGGCAAAATCTTCATAATGTCCGAAGGGGAGACAAAGCGATTGCCAAGAAACTTGGCACGCCTTTCACATAGCCTCGGACATTCGCAAAGAACATGCTCTGATGTCTCAGCTACCAGTTCGCAAAACCTACACTCATCCGTGTCCGAAAGACCCCTTTTGAGCAGGTGGTATCTGAGATTGCAGTGTCCAGTCAGGTAAGACACCAGGGTTCTCAAGTCACCCCTCCCGAGGGACAAGAGTCTCCTCGATCCTGCACTGGAAAAAGAAATCAATCTCTTAGCCTGTCGTTGGCCAAGAGAGTTTTCCCAATAGAGAGAGAATTCTGACTCCCTCCACGACCCGAGCTTCTCCCTAACATACCCCAAAGGTATACCACAGAATGGTTCAGGGCCAATAAAGGGCCTTCGGGCCCCGCAATTAGCAAGACAATCTGCCCTCTCGTTGCCCTCATGCCCCTCGTGACCAGGAACCCACCCTAAGGTAAGCGAGTTGCGCCTGCCAAGTCGGTTAAGAGCCAGAATGCATTCCATGACCAGACCAGATGACACCTCATAGGACATTAAAGCCCTTAATGCCGCCTGACTGTCGGAAAGAATGTAGATACGAGATCTAATAGAGCATCTTTAAGAGCATCTATTCTTCTTTAGGGCTCTCGATATATTTTAACTAAAACTGTTTCTAAAATGAAATTGTTTTGCAATTTATATTTATTCAAAAATTCAACTTTATTGAAAATGTTATTTTCTAAATAAATTACTAAAATTAAAATACAGATAATTACTCTTCATTAAATGGCCAATATTGATGAAATTTAGACATTTCATTACGCCATAATCTTAAACCAAAATCAAAATCTTTCATAACAGCTATTTCATCTTTTGTGAGATTAAATCGAAAATGTTAATATTTTCTACAAGTCTTTCAGATCTAGCAGATTTGGGAATAGGTACCGTGCCAATATCAATCTGTAAAATAAAAAAATAATAATTACTAGAACTCTCCAATTTGAAATTTAAAAAAAAAATAAATAAAACCTACCAAATATTTTAAAATAATTTGAGCCTTAGTTTTATGATATTTTTCAGCTATTTCCTGTAACTTTTCCGATAAATAAAATTCCGGTAACGGTTTTGAGGGCTTGGGTCTGGCCAAAGGAGAATAGGCAGTGATTAAAATATTGTGTTTAGAACAAAAATTTCTTAATTTCAGTTGTTGTAAACCAGGATGACATTCAATTTGATTTGTAACCGGTTTAATGGAACAATTATCCAAGATTCTTTGCAATTGTTGGCAGTTAAAATTTGATAAACCTAAACTGCGTACCCAGCCCAAGGATACTAATTCTTCCATGGCTTTATAAGTATCCACATAATCAATGTCACTTGAAAAATATAAAGATATTTTAAAATTTTAAGTTTTATTTGTGGCACGCAAATAACTTACTTCGTTTGTAATTTATCTTGTACATGAGGCATTAATGCCTCATCATCTTCGTATTTGTAGCCAATAGGTGAATGCATTAAATATAAATCGATGTATTCAACTTTTAAAGATTCCATTTGTTTTTTACAGGCATATTTTACCATTTCCGGTTCATGAAAGATATTCCATAATTTAGTAACCAAAAATATTTCTTCACGCTTTATAGAGTTTTCTTCAAACTGTTCTTTTAATATTTTACCTATTAAATGTTCATTGCGATATAAATAGGCGGTATCGATATGACGATATCCGATTTTTATAGCTTCTCTTACAGCATTTTCACATTTCAATTTTTTAAGCTTTAAACACAAAGAAATATATTTAAGATAACGATATAATAGGTCATTAAATTAAAGAATACATTTTTTTTTTGAAAAGAATGAATTGTATATTAATATTACGAAATCTAGTTTAAACTGGATTTCGAGTGTAATGTAAATGCAGCTTATTAAATTCTTTAAGCTGCGTTTACATACCCTCGAAATCCAAATTAAATTAGATTTTGAAATCTAGTTCGTGTATCATTTTATACACTACCATATTACAGACTAAACAGACCCGACACAAGTGACAGATGCCAAAATTGTTTATAAAAACCGTATTTTGTTTAAATAACTTTTTTTCTGTAATGACGTGTGAGATCGGGTAAAAACGTTGAATTACCCATTAGTTATTATATACGCTGTATTGTGTATATATTTGTTTCATTCTAACACGAAATTTTGAAGAGTTGCAGTCGACAGAATTTTTGCTTCATATTCCAATATTTTATATACATATAAAAAAATCGAATTGTGCGTTAGCGACTTTTTACACCCATATAGTGCTTATAACTTTGATCGTTTATAAGTTTTAAATTAAGGTTTCAATATTTTATCTTATAGCGAATTTCCATTATAAAAATATTCAGTAGTTTTCGGTTTGAAAATCAATTCGAAATCAGAATCGTTTACATTAGCAAAATTTAACAGCTGATTGGATTTCGATTTTACTTTACATGACATGAAATTTACTTTATTCGAAAGATAATCTTCTGGCATTATAATTTAAATATGACTTCTGGCATATGACCACCACGGCTGGCTCGGACGTAGTCTCACCTGGAGGTTCAATTTTCGATTACTTTTTCCAACAATTGTGGCCATATATTGGCGAATGTTGTCCTCTAAGTGGTCAATCGTTTCGGGATTATCGGCGTAGACTAGCGACTTCACATATTTCCACAGAAAATAGTCCAGCGAAACGTGAAGCTATGCTGTTACCAAACGTTTCCTTCAATAAATCAATTGTGGCACGAGCTGTGTGACATGTTGCGCCGTCTTATTGAAACCACAGCTCCTGCACATCATGGTTGTTCAATTGATGAACAAAAAAGTCAGTACGGACCAATAATTCCACCAGCCCATAAATCACACCAAACAGTCAGTTTTTCTGGATGTAACGGGGTCTCAACATACACTTGAGGATTATCATCACTCCAAATACGGCAGTTTTGTTTATTGAAGTATCCATTTAACCAAAACTGAGCTTCATCGCTAAACAAAATTCTCAAAATTCGATACGTATTTTGAATAGAACCATGATTTTCAAAAAAAAATTGTACAATTTGAAAGTGTTGTTTTGGCGTCAGTCTATTCATGTTGCCAAACCAAACATATTATTATTATAATTCTCGAAATCAATGGCGAGGTGCGTAACCAAAGAGTCAGGGTAATCCACACAGTATAGTTATACTGAATAAGTAATAGAAAAATTGCCAAATTATAGAAAGCGTTTAACCCGAAACGAACAGGAACATCAGCAACACATACACAACCATTGCCTTCGCAATGGAGGCTCAGCGAGATTAGGCCCCAATTCGCCAGAAAAAGAACGGATTCCAGCAGACAGACACAAAACAACCATTGCCTTAGCAATTTAGGAGTAAACGATGTCTCCAAAGGAATCCGAACGGTTTGCATATGGCTAGACTCAACAGTCTAACGGCATGCTGAGACACGCTTTATAGTATTGCAAAAAAGAATAGAGTTAACCGTTATTCTCCATTAATAATTAATGCGAGTGACGAGATAACTTATCTCTTCGGCAACTAACGGCGTACTGCAAAACCAAACATAAATCACTTGACAGCTGACAAAAAGGCCGCCAGCTAAAAAAGTGTTGCCAACTTAAAGTTCTATACTTGTATAAAAAAAAATACGCTTTATTATATTGAGTATTGAAAATACTCATGCAAAAGACTTTGAAACTTAACATAGGCTAAAAAATTTGTCTTTTTCTGCATAATTTTTAAATTGCTGCAGTGCTACAATTCTGTATTTTTTATATTTGACAATTTTAAAAGATACAAAAAAAAAAAAAGATTTTAATTTTTAAAATAATAAGAACACCATTTTTTTAACCAGTTTGGTTTACTAAATAGTTTTTCTCTAAAATAAAATTCATTGAAGTCGTTTTCAATAATAAATATTTTTTTGATAAACTGTTTCAATAAAACATTAAAAAGGTGTTTTTCAGACAACAACTTCAGAGCGCTCATAAATAAAATTTATAAAAATTATTATTGTGTGTTAAACAGCCGAGAGAAACTTTTCCAATATATAAAAAGCTGATTATTAACGATCTAGAAACAAATCCTAAAGCAATTCAAATTCATGTCAACATTTTCTATTTTTGAGCATAATTTTTAAACCGGTTAACCGGTTTTTTTTCCGAATTAAAGAAAACGATACCGGTTTTTTATTAAATTTCAACTATTCGGTATAACTGAAATCCGGTTTTTGAAAAATGTTGAATAATCGATCAATCGCCCTGCAATGCCATTTTTGACCAAAAGTTATTTAAATGTCGTTCACTACTTTGGAGTCTAATAGCACAGCTTTCTGTGTGTCTGTGGGTCGACTGTCAAAACAAATGCTTGAGATCATTTTGGCTGCTCTGTGTCCAATTTCATAGCAATACAACCAGTCGCTAAGAAATATCTGAAATATTTTTATTCTTGACCACTGTGGGAGCATAAAGATTAACTTTATACACTCAAAAAAAACAAAAAAAAATGATCTATGCAGCAAAATTGCTAATATCCGTAAGTGTTTGCTTAACATCAGTGAGCTGACTTTTAGCCAAAAATTAGTTCCATGCAAATTAAAATAGTTTTGTTGAAATCAAAAAATTGTTTTGATGGAACTTAATAGATTGAATAATTGTTTAACAGTTGAAAACAAACTTAAAAATACAATTGTTTTAAACGAAAAATAAGTAGTTCTTTTTTAACTGATTTGCTATTAATTTAATGTGTATATTTAGTAGTCTTTACAGACAAAATATTGTGTGTACAAATATGTGAACATTTTTCAAAAAAAAAAAATATTTAAAATATTTTGTACACATATAGACAGACATTCACTGTAATGAAAGTGTTTGTTAAAATAACTTTCGCAAATATAAACATGAACATACACAAAACATATGTGTTAGCCGATGTTTAAACATGTGCTAAATCTTGCGTTAATCATTTATCTTTAACGGCTTAAAGGAGGGTAATTTTTTAAACATTTTTTACTTCAAAATATTTTTTTTTTGTGATATGTCAAGAATATTTGGTGTTTATTCATTACTATGGATAATGGAAATGCTTTTTCTATTCACTGAGAAAACCATTTGCATGATATCAATGAATTTTCGCATTAGATCTATGAATTGTCACTGGAATTCGTGCATTGAAACTTTTCATTAAATTAAAGCTGTTTTTCATAAAATGTTTAAAAAAAATGTCATAATATTTACTAAAATTTTCATACGGCTAATAAATAAAAGTTTCATTAAAACTACGATGCTTTTTGCTAAATTTTAAGAAGTTTTTTCTTTCACATTGTGAAGAAAACTTCATTAGTTTAGTGAAAAAACTTCATTAAAACTCGTCCAAGAAATTCGTTCTGTTTCATTAACCTTTTAATATTAAATATGCCGGGAAATGTTATTTTTTCCCTCCCCCTGGATCCGCGCCGGAAGAAATTCAGCTTACCGACACCTCTCAGAATTTTTTGAAATTTTTTGACCTTGAACATTTGACCCCACAGAGTCCAAAAAAAATTTTTTTTTGCGTCGCTCACGCCCCTTTTTCAGTGGGCGGGGCTCCAAAGTTTGAAATGAAATCCGAAATAACTTCAAAACTACTTATCTGATCTTAACAAAACTGGCGTCGTTGGAAAAGTCTTAAAAATATCTTTCCAATGCAGTATAAAATGTCCTAAAATAATAACCCTTTGCTGCCCAAATAAAACAATTTTTGTTTTTTTATATTTTTCTTTTTTAAAACGTCCTTTTTTCAAAATTTGAGCCATATATCGACGTGACCATATTTCTCAGGCGGAAAGATCTCAAACATATCTTTCCAATGGTGTATATAATGTCCTAAAATATTAACCCTTTACTGCCCAAAAAAAGCATGATTTTTTTACACACCCTTTTTCAAATTTTGAACCATATATCGACGTGACCATATATGGGTCTTTGCAAAATAGTTTTTCTGCGTAACCGGCCTTCGGCCGTGCTTAGGGGTTTTCTCCTCCCACCAGTCCTCCCACCGGCTTCGCTGAGGCTTCGCCCCGGGCCGCAGAAATTTTGGCATATTTACAAGTTTTCTTTTGCATACAAAATCTTAAACCATACCATACAACAAAATCTAATTTTCAAAATCTTGCAAAAATCATAGTTTTGCCTATTAATGGTCAACTTTAACCCTTAATAACTACTTCATTTCAAGACCTATGGGGTCATGTTGCACCTTTTATGAAAGCTTATAAAACAGACTTTCCCTTTTTATACACTTTTTATGTACTTATAAAGGCGTTATTTAACAAAAAGAGCGTTAAAAAAAAAAATCATAAAAAAAAACAAAAATGCTTTATTTGGGCAGCAAGGGGTTAATATTTTGGGACATTATATACCTCATTGGAAAGATATTTTCGAGACCTTTCCAACGACGCCAATTTTGTTTAGATCGGACAAGTAGTTTTGAAGTTATTTGCAATTTCATTTCAAACTTTGGAGCCCCGCCCACTGAAAAGGGGGACAAAATTTCATTTATTTTGGTGAGGTGTCGGTAAACCGAATTTATGCCAAAAAAGATATCGAGAAACTGGTTTCGGAATTCGAAAGAGGATATTTGCAAATAATAACTCAATTTTTAAAAAATTATCAGTGGGTCAAACCAATAGTTAGGTGACGATATAAAGAATTTTGAGATTAACGATTTCTTATCCCCCAAATGACGATTTGACTATTTTTTTGTGCGGCGGCTCTTATTTGCAGTGGCCTGTACACTGTAAAAACTTTATGTTAAATTAACATTGAAAACAAAATTATTGCCGGCTTTTTTAACATTCCCGTTTGAATATGTGCGGCAACTCTTATTTGCAGTGGGCTGTACACTGTTAAAACTTTATGTTTAATTAACATTTAAAACAAAATTATTGCCGGCTTTTTTTTAACATAAATGCGTTCCCGTTTGAATATGTCTGGGCTGCTTCCAATACCTTTGTAAAGTACAAGAACAGACAATGTTGTGATAACATGATGTTTCTTTCTGCCTATTTTGTTTTGACAACAAATTTTTTGTATCCTTCTTTTGTTGTTAGTTTGTTGCACCAAACTATAAAAATAACTGACATATTTTTTTTCATTATCTTCCGAGTGTTAAAATTAAAATTTTTTTCTCACTAAATAATGTCACAATTAGAGCAGTAAACTATTTATAATTAGATGTTATACACGATGGTAGTACTTACCTCATAAGTTCCCAATCCCAAGACGGGCATTTCATAACCATTATTCAATTTTACCGTGGGTGCCAGTATTGGGACCATCTTAATGTTCGTTTTTTGTATATTTCGTTTAATTTGAACACTGACAACTCGTTGCTTGTTAAATATATTTAAAAATTCCTGATTATTATTAAGATTTCCAATAGAATATTCACGTTTCTCTCCACAGCTGGTCAATAAATGAACATCTACAATGGCAGAACGACAAAGCAAAACTAATAAAAAGCTTTCATTTTGACAAATTCGAGAGCACTTACCACAGAATAAGATAGTTTGTTCTCCACTCACTGCAGTTTTTAATAAATTAATTTCTTTATTTGTTTGCTTATTTAATAAACAACTAAAAAATTTATTATTTTTTTCACTTTGTGCAATTTGTTGAGGTTTTAAATTGAAACAATTACGTGAACTGAATTTCAAGATGCACTGCATTCCGTAACAATTTACAAGAGAAAATGAAGTGACAATTGTAAATGGTTGCCTAATTAAGGGTTTTTTTTACCCGTTTAGTTGTATTTTAGGGGTAACATTTTGGGACGTAAAATCTGATTAAATGAGCCAATTTTGCATTTATAAAAATTAAATTTTCGGTTTAATTATTAACTTTGTCAATTTTTTGGAATAATTTTAACTTTTTTTAGATTGTTTAAAATAAAATTTTAGATTTTGATCACGAAAACAGTAAAACTCTAACGAAATAAGTGTATTTTACAGGGATGGCAGGCAATACTACTAAAATACCTTTATCAATTTAAAACCCTTCCCACTGACTATTGTTATCTCTAAAATACCATTACCGAAATAATTTAAATACAGTTATCTGTAAAATACCGTTACCGATATAACTAAAATACCATTATCTCGAAAATACCGTTACCGAAATAACTAAAATACCATTATCTCGAAAATACCGTTTCCGAAATACTTGAAATAGCATTATCCTTAATATACCGTTGCCGAAATAATTCGACGAAATCAGAAAAAAAAATCGCTGTAAATAGATATATATTTTTCCAAAACTTTATCATTAACTAGCTAGTCATTATAATGCAGGCATAATGGAGCTTAAATTATTGATGTGCATTGACATTACATGAAAAACTTCAATAACGTTCTCCTTAACATATCGTTATCGAACTAACTGAAACCCGTTATTCTTAAAATAACGTTACCGAAATAACTAAAATACCGTTACCCCTAAAATACCGTTACCGAAATAAACGAAAATATCGTTACCCTCACCTATACACGCATCGAATCGGTTACCATTCATATTATTTTAGCATTTTTATTCAAAGAATTTGAAATAAAAACTAAAAATTTAGCAGATTTTAGTAAAATTGTTGTTAGGGGGATTTTTGGGTAATAGAGTACATAGATGGGTTTTCTGGGACAATTTAGGGGGATTTGTAAAGAAAGACTTGTCAGCACTGTTGTCGAAGGGTTTTTTTCATTTAAAAAGCTTTTTTTCAGTTAGCACTCTTCATTCGGTTTTAAGTTCCACTTATCAATTTTAAAAATCAAAACTATAGGTCTGTCTCATTACATTTCCAGTAAAAAATTCACTCAAAAAAGTTTGTCTAATGAAAATGACATTTAAAAAAAAAAAAATAATTGAAAATTTATTAATTTCGCATCAACTAAAGAAATTGGTAAAAATTATTATTTATTTTAATAAAATAAATAGTGTTTTTTGGATTACAACACAAAATTTTATTTCCTACATCCCACTGTGGGCCAGCAAATCTGAATTTTGACTAAAACTAGAACAAGGGGAATCAAAGTCTAAAAAGTACCCTGAAGCAGGTTTAGGAAGCTGCTTGGTCATAAATCTGGAATCAGAATTTTTAAATTCAAAATGTCATACACAAATCATAAAAGTTTAATATTTTGAATTCTAATCAATTGTGTTAAAGAATTTTTGGTAGATGATTCCGAATTTGAAATCAAACAATAAAAATTCAAAATCGCAGATCAAACCTCTGTCCAACCATATCTAATATTTCCCAGTATTTTGTCATTTTCAAAAAAGAATTTACAATAATTTGACAATTCGTATCACCAATAATGGGAAACAGTAGATATGGGTACGCTATCCACCCATATCCACCCATATCTACTATTTCCCATTTTTTTATTTGCCCCTAATTTTTACATAAAATTTTAAATGTCTGATTTGTTTAATTAATACTGATTACGAATCTAAACCCAAAATTAAAAACTAAATATAGCGGATGCAATATAGCGGAAATACATTTTAAAGAAGCTTTAAAAATTTAATACGGCGGACCCATACACTCATAATAATCCATGCTAAAAATACGAAAATAAAGTCAAAACAACAAAAACTTTCGTAATATGAGCAAATTTTGTTTTATTTTACGAAAGTTTTTGTTAGTTTGACATTTATTGGTATTTTTAAGCATGGATTATTATCAGTGTAGTGATAACGGATCTGAAATTAAATTCTAAAAATTCAATTTATGTTCATCATATAAATTTTCAAATATCGATATGTTAAATTTTAATCAATTTCTTTTAAGGTTTTGGGGTGACTGATTCCGAATTTGAAATCAAAAATTTTAAATTCAAAATAGTGGATCCAATATGGCGACAAACATATTGCAAACATGACAAACATGTTGCGGTTAAAATTAAATATTTTTATGTATTGGAAAATAATGGATCACATATGTAGGTGTTAAGGCCTTTGGTGTCTACATATTGGATCCACCATTTAAAAAGTCTTATTTCATACTCGTGTTTAGCAACTTTAAAACATCCCACACTGAGGAAATTAATTTCATGATCTCAATGAATTCTAGCTGATCTATGAAGTGTTCTGGAACTCGTCCATTGAAAATTTTCATTAAATTAATGAACTTTTCCATAAAATTTCATATTTTTCACTAAAATTTCATTTTATTCAGGCACCAACATTTCATTCGAAAAAAAGTAAAAAAAAAAAAAATAAAATTAACATTTTTCTCCAAAGTTTAAAACTATTTTTATCTTCAAGCAGAAAAGAAAAATAAAAAGTTTTTGTATAAAAAACGACAAGTTTTTTTTAAGAACTAAAAGAAAATTAGTTAAGAAAAACAGTTTTTTTTCCAAAATTTAATTCAATTTTGTACTTTATTTTAAATAATTATTGAGCCCAAAATTTCTAAAAATATATGGATATTAGTTTTCTATCTGGTGTGTAACCAAGTAAAGTAGAACGAAATAGAGTGGAACAAGTAGAATTGAAACACTTACCACAGAGAACGAAATGGAATAGAACGGGGAACGGAATTTGAATTAGGCGTGTGCTTAATAATATTATCACACATCTTGGTAAAAAAAATTATTAAATACCCCTGTGCAAATTTTCTAAAAATAAATCATTCGGTATCACTCCCAACCTTAAATCAGTTGTATTATCGGGTTGTGTTCAGTGGGTCAACTGTTGCAAAAATTTTGTCTTTTTTGCGATATTTCGTTTATTTTCAATATACTGACCATACCGTAAAATTGTAATTTTTTTAAATGGAGTATTAATTAAACCTGATAATACAAATAGGCTAGGTCCGGCAAAGATTCCGAGGGAATAATTTTTTATGAAACATTCACAATTATTTGTTTATCCATATACATACGTACACGAAAATGCAAATTTAAAAACTTCAATAACAGATTGGAGCATTGGTCCAAAATGGAATGATATGGAAATTAACACGGAACGAGTGGAATCGGAACACTTAACAGATTTGTATTATACGAACGTGGTTTCTCATCAAGTTCTGCAAAAATTTCTGTTTTGCGATATGTCGTTCAATTTTCGATATGCTAGCCATTTTATAAGATGACCTTTTTCAAAATGGCTGGTATCTCCGAATCTAAACAAGATAGGGCAAAACGGAACATTATTTAACCCAGTATTATTTAACCACACTATTAATGTGCTTATCAGCACAATTTTTTTTAGCTAAATTAATTAGTAAAACATTAGTATAATATTAGTAAAGCAATAGTATAAAACAGTTAAGTGCTGAATAAGTATAACAAAAATTAGCTGAAAACACGATTTTAGCAAAAAAATTTTCTAAAAAATAGTATACCTGATTTACAAGACGTTTTACTAACTTTTCTACTGACTTATTTTTTTGAGTATAGAAAACTCGTGAGTTGAAGCCCCCTATTTTGCTAGGTTGCTTTTATTTAAAGGTTAGTTTTTCTCATTACAAATACAGTTTTTAGCAAAAGTTATTTTTAGCAACAAACAACACAAATTTTGGGTATCGATGTTCATAAGATGACACTGAAAGTATTATCTGCATGATAAAATAAATACTTTTTTTGTCCATTTTGCTCTATTTCGCATAGTTTCCAAAATATAGCCTATTTTATGATTGTAAACTAAAAGCATAAGAAAATAACGCCATCCACAAGTGAGACTGATAGCAGAGATATACAAAAATAACGGTTTGAAAGCAATTGTGGGTTAAATTAACTGGCAAAATTTGTAAATTTGAAAATCACGTATTACTAAATTTTAGGTCCAAAATATGAAATAAGCCAAATAATTGATTTAAACGATAACAGAAAAAATTAGCTCAACTAAATTGGGACCAGTTTATCAGACTTTTGAACAAACTTTTATGCGGGCACATACAGTGAATACTACTAAAATGCAGTACTTTTTGTAGGTTGTTTAAAATAACAACTGTCAAAAACATTTACAAAAACCAACTGCAATTATAGGTAAAATAACTACAATTGCACTACTACACAAATAACTGTCATGTAGTAACGGCAGAATTTTTCTGATTAAGTAAAATATGACAGTTATTAAAAGGTTTCAGTGCAACCTATTTCCAATGCAACAAATAAAACAACTTCATTGCTTTAAAGCTAAATTTATTTTTGTAATTTAAATTTCAAGTTTTTTTATAAAAAATATAGAAATAGAAAAAAACACAAAATTTCAGTTCAATTTAATATTCAATATTAAAAGGAAAATTAATGTTATTTTTAGCAAAATGCATGGGTACCAAACGTTCGCCAGTATTGTAAGAATCTAAAATTTGATGATCCTCGGGGGAAAGTTTAAAATCGAAAACATTTAAATTTTCATCAATACGAGTCTTACTAACAGATTTTGGAATGGGAACAGTACCAATTTCAATCTGAATAAAAAAAAATTTTTTAAATATTTAAAAACCAATCAAAACTAATCAGAGCTTACCAAATAACGTAAAACCACTTGAGCTGGTGACTTGTTGTACTTATTGCCGATTTCTTTGACTTTATCATCAAAAATATATGCGGGCGTCTTTTTAGCAGGGTCTGGTCTACCCAAAGGACAATAGCTGGTAACCACAATATCATATTTCTTGCAAAGAGCAATAAGTTTCTTTTGATTTAGACCCGGATGACATTCAATTTGATTGTGTATGGGCTTAATTTTACAATTGGCCATAAGTCTAGTCAATTGTTCAGAATTGAAATTGGAAACACCAATACTTTTTACCAAACCTTTTTCCACCAAGCTCTCCATAGCTTTCCAAGTATCCAAATAATCTACATCACTTGGAGAAGTTGAAAAAATTAAAAAAAAAATCCAAAAATTTTTAAACTTTATTAAAAATTAAATTACCTTAATTCCACGTCCCCTTTATCATTTTTTGGTATCAATACATCATCTCCCCGATGGATAAACGAATATGGCCCATGCATCAAATAACAGTCAATATAGTCTAAACCAAAATTAGACAAACTCTTGCGACAAGCATATTCAACACGCTCGGGTTCATGAAAAGTACACCACAACTGAAAATTAATTACAAATATTTTAACTTTAATTTGCTGAAATTCAAAACTTTTTCATTTTCTCTTTCACTTTTTTTCGCAGTTAAAAGTTTCACTTCATCATGCCAGCAGTAATTATTACCTTAGTTACGATAAAAATATCCTCGCGTTTGATTACACCCTCAGCAAATTTAACCTGCACTGCTTTTCCCGCCTCATGTTCATTTCCATAATAATAAGCTGTATCTATATGACGATAACCTGCATCAATGGCATCACCCACGGCACGTTCACAATCACCACCCAATGACTTTAAGGTGGAAGGAAGACAGAGAAGACAGTCAGCCAGCAAGCAGTCAGTACACGGGTCACACGCAGTTAAATTTAAATTTAGTCGCAAATAGTATAAAAAGATGGAAAGTTAGGAAAATAAACTGACTTTAAAAAAAACTTTTCTAATAAAAAGTGCTTAAATGAAAGTAAAATGTTGTAGTTTTTATTGTTTGAGACAAGACTTTTGACTTCAATTTAAATTAATAAGAATAATTGCAATTAAATTTTAATAAATTTAATTACAGAAAAGCAAGTATTTTATTAGTATATCACAAATTTTGATTAAATATGAATAAAGTAAAAAGACAAAGGTATTAATTAAACATAATTAAAAATGTACCCGATGAAAAAAGTTTTGATATAGAATGTATATATTATCATATACATTATCATATCATAGCTGATCCGAAAAATGCCATACATAACCTTATCTCATAAGATCCCATGTAATATTATCTAATATAATTTGATCTGAAATATGGGTCTATCTAATTCGATCAAGTTATATAGAATTTGATCAACTTTAATATAACTTGATCAACTTTAATATAACTTCATAAAAGTCGCACTACTATTTTGTGTTACATTTCAAATAATAAAGAAAATTTAAATAGAAATCAATGGATTGGAAAATAAGACGTGATTTCAATTTGACTAATATGTGATGCCACATATATAATTATATGTAAAAGTGATAAATTTTTCAACTTTTAAAATGGCACATCAAAACCAAGGGACACGTAAACTTAATTTAGTGGTATACTCCGTTTTAAGGGGGGACATGACATTGGCCGCTTTTTGAAATCGACTTTTTTATAACTTTGTATATTAGTAATAATTCTTAAGATTCTAAGAAAAAAAATTTCATGGAAAAATTCCTACGGGTTCAAAAGTTACAGCCGGATTAGTGAGAGCGCATTTTTAATTTTCACGCTACCTACGTACGGCAGCTGGTATATACTTGTTTTACTTGCTACCTGACTTTTGATGGTTGTTATTTCGTACCTACTTGAATGGAGGGTTTTTTTTGTGTTTTTGAATTTCTTGAAAAAAAAGGCATCTTTATACCTCATATAGTGGAATTTTTATTTTATATGCTCAGTTATTTGGCATCTTTTGCAGCGTGAAGTCGTGTTTTTTTGTGAAAAATATTGAAAAAAATGAAAAATGAAGATCGAAAAGGCAAAAGAGGTTTTTACACAAAATCATTACACCAAGAAAACCTATTTCAACAGAAAAAATGGAATCTGAGGTGGAGCACAACACAAGATAACGAAGGCATACAGTACGAAGCAGGCATGACAGATTGAAGGTTACATTTTCTTTGTTCACAAACTTTGAACGCGTTTATCTCGAAACCATGTTTTTCGTACTGGTTGCGGCACTAGCGGGTTCATTTTTTGACGAATTTTTTTTTTGTATTTTTTTAAACTTGATTCGCTATCGTATCACACGAGCTTTTTTTAAAATTATTTTTTGATTTTTTATGAATTTTTAAAGTCAATATTTTTTTCGAAAAAACACACTTTTAAATTTGGAACATTTTTTTTTTTTTTTAAATAGAGAAGCAACACTCAGGAAATTCTTCCTATTAATTAATGTGTTGTTTTCTTTGGAAAGGGGATAGTGGAGAGATGAAAGGTGGTGAACGATGAAGGGCTTCAAACATGGCAACACTGTAATTGCGCGAGACGATAAGTCTTAGAACAGTTGTTGCTCGCCACCTGATGTATAGTTGGCGAATTTATTAAAGCTGTTTGTTTCATAGCCCTGATTCATTATTTTACTTCGGTGGGGTTAAGTACTATGGGAACACCGAAGGTGGGCGCAGCGATACATATAAGTGATAGAAAACTCATACATATTATTTTTCTAAATTGATGTTGTAGTCACCGGGAATCGAACCCGGGACCATCTGTGTAACAGTCCAACGCGCTAACCATTACACCACAACGCCCACAAGCTCGTGTCATACGATAACCAATTTTGTTAAGACTTAAAAAGTAATTTTTTCCAGATCGGACAATTTTAGTGACTCCCAGAGCTGCAAGGCCCCGTTTTTTTCTCTGCCGCCAGTTTGGAGCTCTATAAAACCATGTTGGAGTGAAAAATATATTTTTTTGAATTTTTTTTCTTGTAATTTGTTCAATTCTCTACAATAATAAAATTTTGGAAAAATGTTTGTTTTTGACTGAGTTATGAATTTTTAAAAAAAGGTCTGTTTTCTCTGCCGCGAATGTAATGTCCCCCCTTAATAGGTTAGCTCAAAATAAAAAAATATTTTAATTTAAAGTCTGCATTGACTCAAGCGATTTTTTTAGTTTATTTTAAGTAAAATATATCGAAATATCTTTTGAAATTACTTTATTTGTTGTAAATATGTCGAAACTCAAAGCTAACAAAGATGTCCGTCTCTTTTGAGACGGTGTTTTCTAAAGAAATTTAAAGAACTAACAGATTTCAGTATGTCAAAGGTAATTGCCCTGACGTTTCGGATTGTATATAAATGAATTGTATCCTCCTAAAAATTTACGGTCACCATTGTTAGACTTAACTTTAGACAAATAAACAATAAATAAAGTCATTTCAAAAGGGATTTTTATGTATTTTACTTAAAATACACTCAAAAAATAGCTTGAGTCAATGCAAATTTTAAATTGAAATAATTTTTTATTTTGAGCTAACCTATTAAAACGGAGTATACCACTGGATTCTACGACCCAAAATTAAGTTTACGAGTCCCGGGGTTTTGGTGTGTCATTTTTACATACTTACTGTGTTATTTTTATTACCAATTTATTATTTTTACCCAAATTTTGAAGGAAAAAGATCAAGGCTTTACTCGTATTGTTTTATTTACCCGATGAGAAGTAAAAAAAAAACAAAACTGGAAGAATTGAACTAATTCAAATCAAAAATAAAATATTTTTAAATAATAAACTGTCAGTAGATAAAGTCTGCTTTAAATTAGCGGATAGAAAACTTTTTTAATTAATAAACAGACATTGCATAATTAATATCTTTATTTAACAAAAAACAAATGATCTTGAACTTGAATAATCTTGCTCACATCATATCACATCATTTATGATAAAAGATCGAAAAATAAACTTTTGGTTTTAATTTTTTAAAATTTAAATGTAAAACATTTGATGCTTTTTTAAGTTTAGAGATTTTTTAAATTTTGCCGATTTTATTTAAAATATTTTTTTTTTTTGTCATATATTAGAAATTTTTTTTAACTTAATCGACATTTTTCCAATATTGGCGATTATTTTTAAAATTTTTGTGATTTTTTTTTACATT
Organism: Delia radicum; assembly: GCA_021234595.1. Lineage (NCBI taxonomy): Eukaryota > Metazoa > Arthropoda > Insecta > Diptera > Anthomyiidae > Delia > Delia radicum. Next base: position 51,724,856 of record CM037853.1, read on the forward strand.
TTGTTAACATATTTTTGAATTTGTTGTCATTACCAGAGAAGACAAAAAATGTCCAAATCAGTTGTGTTTACAGTAATATTAGTTTTTTGTTTTTATATACATCGAGATTATTTTTATGTTATTTTCAATTTATAACGAGCTTTCAACCTCCGTATTGGCAAAAATATTAGAAAAATATAGAAACCCTTAAAATTAGGTTCCAGAATATATTGAGGTTTGGCGTGTCCTTACTTGGAATTTAATAAAAGGTAAGCCAACGCGGACAATCACCACGTTCATCACCGTATTTTACAAAATTCAAAATTACAAAAAATTAGGTAAAGTGAGGCGTTCTGATTTAAAAAATTACCCTAATAATTATTTAAATATTCCATAATACCATATGAAATATTTACTGGAACTTTAATAATATTAAACATTAAATAAATTTCATTATAGATGAGCTCTATTGTATAAATATCTGCGTTTAGTTTTTTTTTAACACATTTTCAATCCTAATGTCAATAAAAAACATAAATTTTTTTAATATTACAAAATTTGCCATACTACATTTTGTTCGAAATAGCTGAACTTCACTGTGTTTTATAATTTTATATAAAAAAACCCCTGTTTCATATTCATAAACGCCAAAAACATCAAACATTTGTTTCATTAAATAATTGAACTAGATTTTAATGAATTTTACAATAGCAGGGACTCCATCGTTTTTCATTAAATAATTGAACTAGATTTGAAAAATATAAATAATTGTCATAAAGTAATTTTGTCCTAGTAGAATTGGGTTTCGGACCAAAGTGATATTTGGCTTTTCGTAAATTTTTGTTCACTAAAAGCCGTGGGGGCTGACAACGGCTGACAAAAAGTCATATACGATCGTAATCTTGGAAAGACTGTCTAAAATTGTAACCAAAGACAACCAATGAAAGTTTTGACAAGCCTTGAAAAATTGAAACATTTTCAAAAACTGTATTGGTTTTAGAGTTTGCTTTGAATCCCAAAAAATCAATTAATAAAAACTAATTATAAACAAAATGTTATACCTATATATCGCTAAACTAACTCAACATTTCGGCGATAAATAAAACAAATTAACTCTATACTTCTAGCCATGCTACGGCAAAACTAATGACCAAAATTAAAAAACTGATTATATATTTTTTAAAGCATGTTCTTGGTTATTCATAAGCCCCCATTATCCGAAGTTATACTGATAGTCTATTTTCATTTCCGGTTAATTTTAATCGTTAACCCCAAATTTGTCGCAGACTGAAATTCGTGAAGTAGCCAAGAAATCAAGACTAATCGATCTTGTTTCTTCCACATATCCAAGTTCTATATAAAATTGGAGTGTTTAACTTGAAATACATTCTAATGTCATTCTATGTTCTCATGTTACAGATAACACAGCCTTAAACATTGATAATTGATTGAGTGTAACATTATAATGTTACACTAAAAAAAAAAAAAGTTATTAGAAAAGTTAGTAAAACGTCTTGTAAATCAGGTATAATATTTTTCAGCAAATTTTTTGCTAAAATTACGTTTTCAGTGCTGATAAGCAAATTAATAGCGTGGGCGACAACCAGATTGAAATATATACGCAGAATGAAGTAGATGTCGCTGCATGTCCAGATGTAGTAGAGACGAGGAAAAGTACAACTCTTGTAATACATATACAAAAATCAACCATGGAATACTTTTGAATCTGTTTTTCATACATAAAACAAATGGATTTAAACCACTTAAATTTTGTGTTGCCACCGGCTTGTGAAAGTAATTGTTAGTAGACAATTTAATAAAAGACAAAATAAAATATTTAAATTTAATAAAGATTAAATGTGTATTTGTAAACTTAATGTTTATAGAGATTAATAATGCTGTGTGGCCAAATTGCAAACACATATACGTTCAGGTAGACAGCATAAAGCGAAAGACAAGGACACATATTAGTTAGTTTTGTGGTTGTATATGTCATATTTTGTTATTTTTCGTTTTGGTCTGGTTTCAGAATTATCTACGACATTTGTCTTAATTTAAAAGATGACATCATTTAGACAACCATTGATGTAAGTAGTTGAAAGATAATTTCGTTTATGGTATATATAATAATTTTTTTTTTAAATATTACATTAGTTTATGTCGACAATGTGGGAGTATGAACATTTTCATATTTTGTAACGTAGACTAGGTTCACACACGGCAATTATAATTGCGCAATTCTTGAGTTTATAGAAGAGGGAGGGAAAGAGAATGATAAGGGGGTACAGAATTGCCCGTACTCCAATTCCGTTTTGTTTTGTCATTCGCAATTTTCAATGCTGCAGGTTGGTATACGAAAATTGCTGAAACAAACTTTTCCTGTGTGAACACAAGAGCAAGTTCAAAGGAGAATTGAAGAAGAATTGGGCAATTATAATTGCCGTGTGTGAACCATGACGTATACTAAATTTTTTTTCAAAGAATCATAAAAATATGTTTATGATTCTCAGCAAATAAATGAACTAAAGTATAATTTTTCTACAAATTTTTTGAATTTTTTTTCAGTCTACTAATATTCAGCAAAAGTTTTGTTAAGTTTTAGCAGCGGTTATTTATTTTTTAATTTCACTAATTTTGCTCAATCTACTAGTTTTGTTGCTAAAAAATCAGCGAGCTGATTTTCAGCTAAAAATGTTGCTGACATTAGCAATTTGTTTGTAAGTACCCTGATGACTAAAATTTTGCTGACTCAGCAAAACTTTTTGCTGGCTTTACTAACTTTTTTTTTTGAGTGTACGATTTCTTGATATTAAATTGCAAGTTATGAATAAGTTTATTTAAGCGCAAAACATAATAGTTTCCCAATTAATTACATACATGTATGTATTTGTATGTACGACCGCAATTTTCCATTTTTCACGTGAAGATAACCCTAAAATATAAAAAAGAAATATCAAAATATCGCTAAATATCATAGAAGCAGTTTATCTGAGACTGGCATTTATTGTTTCGTACAGCCGCACCAAAGCGTATTTTATATTTTATTTTTGCCTGCATCCTCAATTTATCAAAATATTGTTTTGTATACACAAAAAAATAAAAACATATTGCAATCACGAAAACCACCGATTCAATGACTTTAATTGCTGAAATTCCGCCAACAACGAAAATTGGGAATTCAATTAGAAATTGATAGCTCTTTAATTAAATTATTTTTCAATTAAATAATAACTCATTTGATTAAAATATGATCAATATTGTACCTTCCCAAAACTTATGTGAACAAATTCACACAGAAATTTCTTTTTTTCGTTCTATTAGAGCGGGAAATTTGTAAATTTTTTTTGGATTCTTCTTTTAGAAATTAGATCTTTTGTTGAAATCAAAGTATTGTTTTTTGTTTGAAATACTTTTTAATTTAGTTTTGCATTTTCCTCTGTTTAGAAAAAAAATTATTAAACAAAATTGAACTTTAAAAATTACATTATTAATTTTATGTTAGTGTTTTAGATCAGGGGTGCCCACGGCCTATGCGCTTGGTACTCATTTGTTTTTGTAAAAACACTTAGCTATAGGCTGTGTGCTTTAATACACATATAGAGCGCTCAGCACTAGCAATACGAAATACACAAACAACTTTGTCTTATTAGTTTTTTTGTCGTTCTTCACTTTATACACGCAAGCGCAAAGCAACAACACTTTCGTATGCTTTGCTGGTAAACATTGAAATATTTTTTTCTTTTTTCTTTGTATGTATTGGTTTTTACAACAAAAAATGTTGAATAAAAATTAGTTTTTCTTTAAATGTATTGGTGTTTGCTCTTCCATAAGGAACTTTTGGGCACTCCTGTTTTAGATAAATAAATATTCAGATTTAAACAACTGAAAGAAAATTATTAAACTTAATAAAGTAATAAACCTAATAAGAATTAATATCTAATCTTATTGAAATCATTTATAATATTTATTACTAATACAAAAACAACCACATAAATATTACAAAAAACAACAGCAATGTGTTGATGTTTGCTTTTGAGCGATAAGAAAGAAAGCTCCGAATTTGAGCAAATATTTATTGATTTAACTAATTTTTAATTGAAAGGTTTCAAAATTTTCAAAAAGACGATCTAATTGAAAAAAAGTAGGGAAATATTTTTTATGTGTACAGTAGTAACAGAGCATATTTTATTTTTGCCTGCATCAATATCATTCATGTAGTACCTTTGTTTGATGTGTAGTATACAAAAGAAAAAATTAAATGAAATAAATCAAACGCGGTTGCATTTTATGTAAGTCTTACAATGGTTGTGTTTGTTTGCATCTTTTCTTTTTTTTCTACTTCGATATATACATTTAGCCTTTTTACTTGCTCTCCATGCTATTAATGTGTTTATCAGCACAAATTTGGTAGCAACGTAAATTAGGTAAACATTAGTTTTTTGGTAAATGCGTTTAACTAAAATTTTAGCTGAAAACGCGATGTCAGCAAAAGAATTGTTAATTAAATATTTTAAACAGAAGTTAATTAAATATTTTAAACAGACAAAAATGTTCAACTAACTTTTTGTTTTGCGTGTACTTAATAATATAGAGAATAGCAATAATTCAATAGTTATTAGTAGGGAAGGAATTTCATGCAAATGCATGTTTGTTGTCAGTAGCCCAAAATCGATTTTGATATTTTTCAGAATCGAAGAATTTACGACAAAACCACATCGATTTGTTGTTGCATATTTTGTTGTAAATGTATATTTCCCATATTTTGCTATAAATGCATATTTTATGGTATATTTTGGCATTTTTTGATTCACAATTTGCATATTTTTAATTGAATTGTATATTTTGTAAACATTTAATTTCAGCTTGTTGTAAAAGCATGATAAGCCACTTTTTTTTCTAGGAATTCTCGTTGTGTTCTAGATATCCATTGATTAAAATTTGATAGAAGTCTTGCTTAAACACTTATTACAAGAGTATAAACGTCCTGCAAAAGACATATTATGTCAAATTTTCCAATATTTAAAAGGCAAAAACAAACTAAAAATAAAATGGGGCTTATCAAGTTTTTACAACAAGCCCTTCATTTAATTTTTAAACCAGCAAAATCGATTAATAAATCGATTTCTAGAAATCCAAAAATTGCATGTGTACATTTTTTTTAATTTTTAGAGGATATTTTTGAATTTATTGTGCATATTATTTGGTTTTTGTGAATATTTCGATTTAAATGCATATTTTAAGCGGATATTTTAATTTTTTAGTTGCATGAAATTCCTTGCCCTAGTTATTAGATAACAAAATGTTATATTAAATTTAAAACAACAATATAAAATTTATTTCGTATTCATTTACTTACTGCGTACGTTCCTAGGCCAATTGATTGTATTTTAGTGCCATTGTTATGGGTCACGTAAGGAACTTTAACAGAGGAGCTCATGTTGCAGAAAATTAAACTGTCAAATAAATTGCAAAAGTTTTTTTTTTGTGAGAAATTGCTTTTAAACTTTTATTAGATAGAGAGATAATCAATATAAATTAAACACTTGTATAGTGTTTTTTGTTTTCTGTATCGAAATAAACTATTCACCCTTTTTTAGTTAAACTTTGCCACTGAATAGAACAAAAAGATGTTTTGCTAGCAAGCAACTGTTGATTACTGCAATCAATTGCTAAAAGGCACACTCGATAAAATGTGTTTTAAGAACTTGTAAAGGGTGTTTTTTTTACAGGTATAAAACTTTAAGTTGGCAACACTTTTTTAATTGGGGGACATTTTGTCAGCTGTCAAGTGATTTATGTTTAGTTTGGTTTGGCATTTCAACGTGAATAGACTGACGCCTGAACAACGCTTCCAAATTGTGCAAGTTTATTTTGAAAATCATGGTTCTGTTCGTAATACGTATCGCGCACTACGTTCTTTTTACGGAAGCTCACTTTTGGTTAAATGGATAGGTCAATAAACAAAACTGCCATATATGGAGTGATGATAATCCTCATGTGTATGTTGTCAAGTGTGTGTAACGGTGTCTTTAAAAAAACTGACTGTTTTGTGTGCTTTATGGGCTGGTGGAATCATTGGTCAGTACTTCTTTAAAACCGATGCTGTTCCGAACGTTACAGTCAATGGTGACCGCTATAGAGACATGCTTACTGACTTTTTCGTTCATCATTGGAACAACCATGATGTGCAGGAGCTGTTGTTTCAACAAGACGGCGCAACATGTCACACAGCTCGTGCCACAATTGATGTATTGAAGGAAACGTTTGGTAACAGCATAGTTTCAAGTTTCGGACCCGTGAATTGGCCACCAAGATCGTACGATTTAACGCCGCTGGACTGTTTCCTGTGGGGATATGTGAAGTCGCTAGTCTACGCCGATAAGTCCGAAACGATTGACCACTTGGAGGACAACATTCGCCGCGTTATTGCCAATATACGGCCACAAATGTTGGAAAGTCATTGAAAAGTGGACCTTCAGATAAGACTACGTCCGAACCCAGCCGTGATGGTCATATGCCAGAAGTCATATTTAAACTATAATGCCAGAAGATTATCTTTCAAATAAAGTAAATTTCATGTCAATTGAAAAAAAAATCATCTTTGTTTTATTCCATTTCAAAGTTCTATACCTCTATAAAAAACATTCTTTATTATTCTCTAATCAAAAGATATTTGAAGTTTTGCAAAAGAGCTTTACCTTTTATCGCATTGCAAAGCTTTTTGTTATATCTAATTAACTAACAGATGATTCAATTTAATCTGACTAAACCAAACTATCTATTATATTAGAGTGGTGTAACTGAGTGACTGAGTTATTCAACTTCGACCAGCCAAGAGCTCTGCACTTAGGAACTTGAAATTTGGTACATATGTTCTCCTCCGACTTAGACCTCCACTAAGAAGCGATTTTTTGATATTCCAACGGACAAGACCAAAAAGTGGAAAAACTCCTCCTTTTTCGGAAAATAATGTATATTTTCCCAAAAAAAAGTACCGAAAACGAAAAAATTACCTTCTTCAAAAAAAATTACCTTCTTCAAAAAAGTAAAAAAAAAAGCATTGGAAAAAAAGTACATTTTCCAAGAGAAAAAGTTCCGAAAACGTTAATTTTCAAAAAAAAAGTACCAAAAAATTTTCATCTTTACCAAAAAAATGTACCAAACTATTGGCAAAAAAGTACCAAAAAAATTAAATTAAATAAAAAAGTACCAATTTCAAAAATGTCCCTTTCCAAAAAAAAGTACCGAAATTTTCAAAAGAAATAATTACCGAATAAGTTCCTTTTCCAAAAAAATGTACCAAAAACTTTTGTAAAAAAGTACAAAAAAAAAATTTTCTTTTTCTAACAAAGTACCAATTTCAAAATAGCACACAAAAATAAAATAAGTACAAAAAAATTAATTTTTTTAAAATAAGTACCAATTTCAAATATGTACTCTTTCCAAAAAAAATTACATTTTCCAAAAAAAAATTCAATTTTTCCAAACAAAAAGTACCAAAAAAAATTTAATTTTTCTAAAAATGTAGCAATTTTAAAAACGTAATATAAAAAAAAAAAAATTTCATTTCCCACCTAAATTATTTTAAACAAAGTAAAGTATCTTCCAAAGTACCAAAAAAATTTAATTTTTCTAAAAAAGTACCAATTTCAAAACAATACTTTTTTTAAAAAAAAGGGCAGTTTCAAAAAAACTTCCATTTAGCTTTTCCAAAAAAAAGTACTAAAAACAATTAACTTTTTCTAAAAAAGTACCAACTTCAAAAAATACCGAAAAAATACATTTTTTCAAAAATAAAATTACAGTTTGAAAAATTACTTTTTCCAAAATAATGTATAATTTTTGAAATAAGTCCGTATTTCCAATTTTTTTTGTATTTAACATTAAAAAAAAAAATTAAAAAAAACACCACTTAATGAAAATTTTTTTAAAAAATAACGGTTTTTAATAAGTACGGTACTTTTCAAAAAATAAAAAGTTTTTTTCCCAATATGGAATTTTTTTTTTTTAAGTAACCGTATTTTTCATGAGCTGGACAAAAAGTAGGAAAAGTCCTCCTTTTTTCCTAACAGGATCAACATTGCCCAACCTTGACCACTGTTTCAAATAACCGAAAATTTGGTATACAGTTTGCTCCTGGAAAGCAGAATTCGAATAAGACGGAATTTTTTGATATTCCAACGCAGATGTCCAAAAGGTATTCCGAAAAAAGTAACTTTTTTGAGTACTTTTTCAAACAAAAACTTTTTTTCCACAAAAAAATACTTTTTTAAAAACAAGTGTTTTTACCAAAAAAGCACTTTTTCCCAGAAAAAAGTGCTTTCACCAAAAAAAAAAGACTTTTTCAAAAAAAAAAAGTACTTTTACCAAAAAAAAAAGTACTTTTGACAAAAAAAATACTTTTTTTAAAAGAAAGATACGTCTTTTTTCGAAAAAAGTCCCCTTTTCAAAAAAAAAGTATTATTTAAAAAAAGTACATTTTTCAAAAAAAAAAGTATTGCATATTTAAAAAAAAAAAGAACTTTTTCCAAAAAGCAAATTTTCCATAAAAAACACATTTTTCCAACAAAAAAATAATGCTTTTTCCAAAAAAAAAACTACATACTATTTTAAAAGGTAATTTTTCAAAAAGCTCAAAATCAAAGTACTTTTTTAAAAAATTACTTTTTTCCAACGAATATATCTTTTTAAAAAAGTACGTATTCCACAAAAAGTAATTTTATTTCAAAAATCCAACACTGAGCGCAAATGATAAGAAATTTTCAAAAAATCATAAAAACTGAAAGTTTGTAAAAATTTGAAGAACAAACAAAAAAGTACTTTACATTGGCTAAAAAGTTGAAATATAGGGTAACTTAAATCTATGCTTAATTCAGCGTTTAAATAAAAAATTGGTTCAAAAATAGTCAACTTGATTTAAAACACATTTAATAGATTTTTAATGTTTATTGTTTTGGAAATACATGGAATTTCGTTCTGAAATTTTAGAATAACAGTTTTTGTGGAAAAGTTTCTACTGTCAATTTACGCAAACAAAATCTCGAAATCTTGAGGGCTCATAATAATTTTTTTTTTTTATTAATTAATAATCATATAATTACGAATTATATACTATAACCCTAACCGAGCACTAGCTACTATGGCGCGTTGTAGCGAAAACAGACCAGTGCCTCTGGTGGGAAGCACTGATAAGCTAGCACGCTACCAACTAGCCTACCGGGGCGCACAGGCTCATAATCAGGATGTTCTTTTAAAATTAAAAAGTGAAAATTTTTTAAAAATAAATTTAGGATCGGGAGATAAAAATCGTGTAGGACCAAATTTTGTTTACATGTTCCAAATTTCTTGCTTTTGTGTTCATTTGTTTAAAAGAGTAAATAATTTTGCCACAGTTTAAACCTACAAGTTTTAAGTGAATAGGTAAATTTCTTTAAGAGTTTGACAGAGTACCATTTACCACCTTTTGCTCTTTTTTATACCCATAACTTCTGAATATCAAAAATCTTCTATAACTTAAAAATCCTAGACGACGTGAAGTAGTTTTTAATATCGGAATATATTAAGATTTCATATTTTAATAACTAAACATTAAAATGGTTTTCCTTATTTCAAGTTCCTAGCTCCAGTGGTTTGAACTTTGTGATTAATGACCATTTATCCCTTTTGAGCATTGTTTTACCATGGTTTTATGATACATTCCAAAAAGTTTTTCTTTAGTGAATTACCTGAAGGGTTTTGGACATAAGGAGACTTTTCCCCGTAAACATTTTCCAAAATCCCATCTTAGTGGATGTTTATGCGAGGGGATTAGTCACTTTTTTCTTTGTACCACATTTTTATTAAGTTTTTGTTTAAAATTCCAAAAAGTTCATTAGCCCATACTCTAAACTCAGAAAACATACTCCGTCGTGGCTACCGTTTTAGTTGGTACAATCGTAATTCTATTGTCGTGTCAAAATGTCCGTTGCTTCAATCGAATAATTGTTAACACAATCGAAATATTCGGTCGCGACAACTGAATCATTCGATTGTGATGAAAATCTTTCGGTTGAAGCTACAGTCATTCTGACACGACAATAAAATTTCGATTGCTTCAACAGAAATTTGGTGATAACTACCAACAAATTCGATAGCCCAAATACGGTTACTACGACCGAATCTATTTTCTGGATGTATTTGAAATTTCAGATTTCTAGCGAAGAGCAGAACGTTAAGCAAAAGACTTTTTATCTTTTTTGTGCAACCTTTTAATTATTTCCAAAAATAGTGTTTCCGAAAATGTTGTCTACGCCTGAGGCGGAACCTTCATACCAAATTTGTAGTTCCAAGCTCATGCGGTTTAAGCTGGGTGATTAGGCGGCACTTATTAACATTTGAACCCCATTTTTACTATGTTTTTATTTCAAATTTCAAAACGTAGTTAATTAGTTAATACATCATGAAACACATACAGTATCGGACAAAGCATTTGCAACTTACATTCAAAATTTAGGTTTTGGTCCGTAAAATTAATTTGTTCCCACTTTTCACAGTTTTTTTTTTGTAGTTCATGGTATTTGTTATTTCAGTAACAATTTTAGAGATATTTTGGGTTCAGTTATCCGGAATTTGCATTACTATAGTGTATTATGTTAAAATAGTTATTGTTTTGACGAGACAAAACAATTGCAACTCCCAAAATTTCTGTTGTTAATAGATTAAAAACCGTTATGTTTTGATTAAATTCGCAGTTTTTTTGTTTAAAGTCACATTTTTCATTACTTGCAAAAATATTTGAAAAGGAACACAGGTTGGGATAATATTCCAAAATATCGATAATAATGGCACCAGATAAATTCGGAAAAGAATTACGAAAGCGTATTGTGGACGATTTCAACAAGGGAATTTCTCAAAAGAACTATCTATTAAATATAAAGTGCATAAATCATCAATTTCTCGAACTTTATCGAGTTTTCAAAAAACTAAATCTGTGGAGTTGATCTTCAAAGGCGGTTGGCCACGAACTTTTTAATCTCTCATTAATAATGAGAGATTAAAAAGTTTCCTTTTAAATCGGCTCCGAAATTGGCAAAATAATTAAAATTACCATTAAGCGCAAGAACCATTTCCCGACGTCTAGTTGACGCTGGTTTGTTTGCCTATCTGCCAGCGAAAAAGCCCCTCATGTCTAAGCGTAACAAATTGAAACGGCTGCAATTTGCTCAAGATCATGTTAGTTGGACAGTGAACCAGTGAAAAACCGTTCTTTTTAGCGACGAATCAAAATTTAATATTATCGCCAGTGATGGTATAACTCATGTAAGAAGGCCCAAAGGAAAACCAGTTTGAAAACAGTTTTGTGTAAAGACGGTGAACCATGGAGGTGGCCATGTCATGGCATGGGGATGTTTTTCTGCCAATGGGTTAGACCCACTTCATCGTATTAATGGTATAATGGATAGATGGGTTTACAAAAACATCCTTGAAGGTGTTATGTTGCCACATGCTGAGTGGGAAATGCCGTTACTTTGGATGTTTCAGCAAGATAACGATCCCAAACACACCTCAAAGGTGGTAAAAGTTTGTTTTAGAAAAAAAAGAAGTGTTAATGTAATGCAATGGCCACCTCCTTTGGTCAATTGTGAAGCAGAGAATTGATCGTAATAATGTTCAAAATACCGAAGATTTTTTCAACAGGATTCAAGATGCATGGTATGGTATTCCACAGGATACAATTAATCATTTAATAGAGTACATGCCAAGACGATGCAAAGCTGTTATTGAAAATAAGGGTTTCGCTACGAAATATTAAAAAAAAAAAAATAGTTAAACATGAAATATTTTTAAGTTGCAATTGTTTTGTCTTGCTGAAGTAGTGACTATGTTCATTTTATGTTACAAAGAATTCGAAATATTGAAAAAATTCAAATAATTTTGATTTAAAATTGTTAATAAAGTTTACTTTATTATATAAATAAAATTTAAATTAAAATATTGCAACCCCCACGTATTTTTTTAGAACTGATTATAAACTTTCTATGATAGTTGCAAATGATTTGTCCGATACTGTATTTTATACTAGCGGACAATGCCCACAAGGTTGTTAGCGTAAATAAAACGTTTGTTTGCGTTAAAGTTCTAAATGTAATTTTTATTTTAAAATACAATAAGGTATTACGCATTTTATTTTACAGATTTGCAGAAATATTTTACTCAGTTAAGCCTGCTTCGGACATACCACAGAGTAAAAAACCTCTAAGTCGGGCCGTCTACGCAGAAAAACTTTAATATTCACACAATGTTCTTTTGAAAAATTTGTCTATGAAGAATATGTATTTTTTTGTACTGAGGATTATTAGCATAATCATGTTAGGCATAGTTCCCCTGTTGGTTTGAGGGTTATGATAGAAACAAATCGGTAATTGGGAAAATGTCATGTCATTCCTGCCTAAAAATGTGGATCCCCAAAAGATTAACTTCTTATAAAAATCGTAAAGGACCAACACTGTAATTGCGCGAGATGATAAGACTTAGAACAGTTGTTGCTCGCCACCTGATGGAGAGTTGGCGAACTTTATTGAAGCTTTTTGGTTCATAGCCCTGATTCATTATTTTACTTCGGTGGAGTTAATTGCTATGGGAACACCGAAGGTGGACATTGCGATACGTATGAGAGATAGAAAAAACTCATACATATTATTTTGATGTTGCCGGCACCGGGTATCGAACCCGGGACCTTCTGTGTAAAAGTCCATCGCGCTAACCATTACACCACAACGCCCAAATCAGTTGAACATATTTTATATTTACTTGTTTATCATTTTATATTAAAGAAGAATTTTGTAGATACTTTGTATTTCCCTAATGACCAATATAAATGTACTTATGCTTAAGTACATTCTAGGAATTAGGGACATAAAATTATCACTCTTAATTTTAATATGATTTTTATTTTTTTATTTATTTATTTTATTTTTTTTGTTATTTAATGATCATCATTTTAGACTCGAAAAATGATGATCATTAAATAATGAGTTTGTACACACAAAAAAATATTTCTTAAATTCCGCCAAGTAAACATTTTGTTGAATAAAAAAAACATAATCAATTACTTTTTTAATTGACTCAATTACTTTTTTAATTGACTCAATTAAAAGTAATCAATATTTTAAATAATATTGATTACTTTAAATAAACAAAAATATTGATTACTTTTTAATTGAATCAATTAAAAAAGTAATTGATTATTTTTTTTTATTCAACAAAATGTTTACTTGGCGCAATTTTTTTTTTCTGTGTATGTTTAGGTCTTATCATGTGGTACGGTACGCACATGTGTGAATACTGATAAGGGGCATGTTACTTATAAAGATAGCAACTAATGAAATTGTTTTATGGCTTATCTTAAACTCATAAAAAAGGATTTCAACACCTACAGGGAAAGTGAAAATAGTTAGTAGGTAATCTAGTTTAGTTTTAAGAATTTGATTTTTAGTATTTAAGTAGATATATTGTAATTAAAAAATTCAGTGTCTTACAAACTACTCAACAGTGTATTAATTTAAAACAATTACTATACACTTGTTTTGATAAAGGCAGTCGAAATGATGGCAAAAATCGACATTTTGTATTTCAGCTACTGATATACGAACTTCATTTAAGGGGGGACATTACATTCGCGGTAGAGAAAACAGACCTTTTTTAAAAAATTCATAACTCAGTCAAAAACAAACATTTTTCCAAAATTTTTTATTATTGCAGAGAATTGAACAAATTACAAGAAAAAAAATTCAAAAAAATATATTTTTCACTCCAACATGTTTTTATAGAGCTCCAAATTGGCGGCAGAGAAAAAAACGGTGACTCGTGGTTGCAGCGCTGGGAGTCGCAAAAATTGTCCGATCTGGAAAAAAATGACTTTTTTAAATCTTAACAAAATTGGTTATCGGTATGACAAGAGATTTTTGTAATTTTTTTTTAAATTTTTGGTGATGTTCCAAATTTAAAAGTGTGTCTTTTCGAAAAAAAAAATTGACTTTAAAAATTCATAAAAAATCGAAAAAAGCTCGAGTCATACGATAGCGAATCAAGTTTAAAAAAATACAAAAAAAAATGAACCCGCTAGTGCCGCAACCAGTACGAAAAACATGGTTTCGAGATAAACGCGTTCAAAGTTTGTGAACAAAGAAAAAAAAATGTTAGCTTCAATCTGCCATGCCTGCTTCGTACTGTATGCCTTCGTTATCTTGTGTTGTGTTGTTTCTTACAATTTTTTGTAATCGTTTAGCAATTCGGGCTTCTTTATGCAAAAAGTCCACCAAAACTCAGGTAGCAAGTAAAACAAGTATATACCAGCTGCCGTACGTAGGTAGCGCGAAAATTAAAAATACGCTCTCACTAATCCGGCTGTAACTTTTGAACCCGTAGGAATTTTTTAAAAAAATTATAAAAACAAGTCGATTTCAAAAAACGGCCAATGTCATGTCCTCCTTAAGAAATAATATCTAGGACATACACACATTTTGACACATTGGAAAAAATATTATGTAATTAGCATTATTTTTTTTTTTTTTGAAAGAATGCTCAGTTATATAAAAAGTTGCGTTTACTTTGTATCAATATCTTTATTAGAAAAAAAATAAAATTTTTGATTTTAATTTATTTATATTATTTTGGTGTTTCATACACAAGAGTAAATGCAGTACAGAACTGAGTATTTGAAAAAAAAGAAAGATTTTAATGTTATTAAATAAATAATAACTTAAAAACTATCCAGCTAGAAAAATACGAGCGGCAAGCATTGGCCCAGTGCTTTCAACGGTGGTATGAGCGTTGGAAGAGCGTTGGATATCTGAAGATTTAAGTGCTTTGCCAACCCCAAAATGATAACTCCGGGCAGGGCTTGGCAGTTCCTTTTTTAAAACGTCGGCAAAGCACTGGCAATAAGCGCTTTGCCAGCACCAAAACCATAATTTTAAAACGTTGGCAAAGCATTTATAGAACAACCAATAAAGTGCTTTTTTAATGACAAAATAAGTGCTTCGCCAACCCCAAAATGATAACACCGGGCAGGGCTTGGCCGTTTCTTTTTTAAACGTTGGCAAAGCACTGGCAATAAGCTCTTTGCCAGTACCAGAACCATAATTTTAAAAAGTTTGCAAATCATTGGGATAACAACCAATAAAGTTCTACTTTGTAATTCACTTATTTCTTATTGAATGATTTTGATAATTTGAACAGAAATAACAATAGGCTTCAACTAAGTTAATTACAAAATAACTGAAGATTTTTATTCAAATTAGGTATAGATTAGAAAAGTTTTTAAATACGATTTGAGTAAATGCTTATTATACACTCAAAAAGTCAGTAAAGTCAGCATAATTTATGCTAGGGGGATACTTGCAAAAAAATTGCTAATATCAGCAAAAAATTTGCTAAATTCGCAATTTTTCTACAAGGATCCTTTGAGCAAAAATGTGGCTGACTTTACAGAATTTTTTTTACTGTATGAATTTGATTTGAATACCATATGCTTGTGGTTAGTTGATTTTAAATTCATTTAAGATTTGAAAAAAATAAGAAATAATTAAATTTTAATATATGTAAAATAAATTTAAAACATACTATTCATTTGTTATTTTTATTTAAAAACAAGTACATTCATTAAATTTCGTTTTTAAACGGTTTGTAAATTTAGTATATCGAGCACTGTCAAAGCACTTTTAGCCAGCGTTGGGAAAGCGTTCTAAGCCAGTGCTATGCCAGTGCTTTTTTATTTTTACGGTTGTAAATTAAGTACTGGCAAAGCACTTTTTACTAACGTTGGCAGAGCGTTCTAAGGCAGGGCTGTGCCAGTGCTTTTATTATTTTTACTGTTGTAAAATTTGTTAATTAAGTACTGGCAAAGCACTTTTTACTAACGTTGGCAGAGCGTTGTAAATCAGTGCTTTGTCAGCACTTTATTTTTTGGACCATTGGCAAACAGTGCTCTGCCAGTGTTTGATTTTTCAGACCATTGGCAATTTCTTGTAATTATAATTACAACAGATCACAAAGAAAAAAAAAACAATTATACTTCATATTTAATTGTTTCACAAAAATATGAGTAAATACTATGACAAAATTAATCATTCAATCAAGTTTTAACATATAAAATCAAATTAAGTTGAAAATAAGTTAATTAAGCTTTTCTTGATATGAAGTGCGTTACTTAAAAGTTGGCAACTTTTTTTTCTAAAACCGTACTTTTTAGAAAAATTAAATTTTTGACAAATTTAATGTAATTTAGGCAATTTTTTGGGATTTGCAACATAATTCTAACCCAAATCATGTATCATACTTATAGTATACCTCGCTAATCTTTTTATTCTTCAAATCGTAATATAAAAATAAAAAATTCAAATTTGAACCGGTGTACCGAATGCTAGATGATGGTGTTGAGGGTTAAGTCTACTACCACAATTCTTATCCGGATAAATCAAAAATTGGTAATTTTTTGCATATTTCTTGACAACTGTTTAGGTTTGGCAGACTTGTACTTTTGTCCCCAAATTTGGGGATTTTTTGTAGGTGTGGACAAACATTTTCAATTGGGGACAGGGGATTTTTTTTGGGGATTTGAAAAATATGTTGCGGATTTTTGGGGGATATTACACATTTTTAATAATTATTTTAATCAAATATAGATTTACTGCTTTTCCCAATCAAGTTTAGCAGGGTTTTAATATAAGGTCTGTCTGGGTACTTTTCCAGTAGCAAATACTCAGTAAATTTTTTTGGGAGAGTAAGACCAATTTTACTCTGTCGGCTGAAAATATCTCAAAAAGTACGCTGACAGTATCCAGTGAAATCTTGCAAGAAAACAGCTGATCGGTGTGTAAACAATTGAAATAACAAAGCAAAAGAATTTTAGCATATGTGGTATTAATCTGGTAGAAAATCTTCCAAAGAAGATATTGATACCAAAATCTTGGATAAGCTCCTCCTACTTTTTTAGATATGTCCATCCCACACATTGTTACTTTCGCAAAATAGGCCTATTTTGAAATTAAATATTAACCCCTTAAATCCCACCCACAATTATGATTGATGCATTAATCTGCTAGAGAATCTTCCAAAGAAGAGATTGATACCATAATCGTGGATAAGCTTCTCCTACTTCCTTAGATATGTCCATCCCACACATAGTTACTTTCACAAAATACGGCAAAAAAGGCCTATTTTGATATTAAAAATTAACCCCTTAAACCCCACATACAAATATGATTGTGGTATTAATCTGGTAGAGAATCTTCCAAAGAAGAGATTGATACCAAAATCTTGGATAAGCTCCTCTACTTCCTTAGATATGTGCATCCCACACATTGTTACTTTCGCAAAATAGGCCTATTTTGAAATTAAAAATTAACCCCTTAAATCCCACCCACAATTATGATTGATGCATTAATCTGCTAGAGAATCTTCCAAAGAAGAGATTGTTACTATATTTTCGTTTTCATTTCACAAAAATTATTTCATTCAAACAGTAAATAAGAACAGCTGTTCAAACTAGTTGCAAAATCTTGCAAGAAGAAATTTCTCCAGCAACATTTTGCAAGTTCTCTAATTTCCAACTGTCAAAAAAATCTCTTTTTGGCTCTCTCGCTGCAAGAGATTTGGAGTACGCAGACAACATTTTGCAACATTTTGCACAAAATGATGCAAAATATGTGTACGCAGACAGACCTATAAACAAATTAAAATTTACTGAAAACATTTTATAGGAAACACATAATTAAGTTTTTTGAAAAAACTGATGTTATATAAAATAACTCTAAGATTAAATTAATCAAAAGTGAGATGAAAATATATTTCTAAAAGATCGAAATTTTGTATGAACGTGGGTAATTAAAAAGAGCACATTTCTTGACTTAAGAAACCAAAATCCATGAGCTTTAAAATTCATCTTTTTTAAGACTCTTTTGAATTGTTCACAAAATGTTAAAATCTCTTTTCTATTCAGAATCATTTCTGAGCAATTTATTGGTTGACTTCCTTATAAAGGTTTATGACTCCTAAAATAAGAACCCTCACAAATTGTGTTGGTTTTTACATACATATGAATTCAATTTATACTACGTTAATAATTATATTAATAATATTCGATTTAAAATTTTTATCGAAGTCGAAAACTTGAAAAAAAAACGAAAAACGCATTTTTGGTTTCAATGTGAATGTAGTTTTAGATTAATTTTGTAAACATGAACATACGCAAAATATATGTGTTAGCCGATGTTTAAACATATGCCTAATCCTTTTGCGTTAATCGCTAGTCTTTAACGGCTCAAAAGGAGGGAATTTTTTGATTTGTTTACTTCAAAATATTTTTTTTTTTTTTTTGATATGTCAAGAATATTTGGTCTTTATTCAGTACTATGCATAATCGGAATGCTTCTTTTATTCATTGAGAAAATTATTTGCATGATATCAATGAATTTTCGCATTAGATCTATGAATTGTCACTGGAATTCGTCGATTGAAACTTTTCATTAAATTAAATCAGTTTTTCATAAATTGTTTAAAAAGTTTCATTAACAATAGTTTCATTAAAATAATTTTTCCTAAATTTTAAGTAATTTTTTCTTTCACATTGTGAAGAAAACTTCATTAGTTTAGTGAAAAAATTTCATTAAAACTCGTCCAAGAAATTCGTTCTGTGTTTCGTCAACCTTTTAATATTAAATATGCCGGGGAATGTTATTTTTTTTCACTCCCCCTAGATATTCAGAATACATTTTAGTAGATGTGTAACAAGGGAAAAAAGGAATGAGGATTTTGTAACAAGGGAAAAAAGGCATGAGGATTTTGTAACAAGGGAAAAAAGGCATGAGGATCAAGGGAAAAAAACGATGAGGACTTTGTAACAAGGTGAAAAATCGATGGCGGTTTTGTAACAAAGCGAAAAATGGATGAGAGATTTGGACATGCCCAGTGAAAAAAATAAATTTTCAAAAATATATCGCACTGGAAAAAAAAAAGAAATTTTCAAAAAATTTGCGCAGTGAAAAATAGAAGAATTTTCTGCCCCAGTAAAAAAAAGAAAAATTTTCGAAAATGTAGCCCAGTAAAAAAAGAAAAATTTTCTGCCCCTGTGAAAAAAAGAAAAATTTTCGAAAATGTAGCCCAGTAAAAAAAGAAAAATTTTCTGCCCCAGAAAATATAAATTTTCAAAAATAAATTTTCAAAAATATATCCCAGTGAAAAAAAGAAAAATTTAAATTTATCTGTTTCATTCTTTAGTAGCGTTTTTAGTTCTGCAGTTAGTTTGTTTAAAATGGTTTTATCACCTGGAGATTTTGTGGTTTGCCAACGCTTTCTAGCTTTACGTTTTTTTTTTTTATTTTATTTCGAATTTCGATCGAACACTTGGGAATGTTCGCGAAGCTATACTGAGGAGTGGAATTCCAAGCTGATTGTTGTATTGTATTTACAAGATGTTCTACAGCATCTGTAATGTCCTCACAGCTTTTAAGTGGAAGTTGTGTGACTAAATTTTCACTTATAAGGAAACGATATCGACTCCAATCAGTTTTTTTCGTGTGGAGCTTACATGGTTGCTCAATATTGCTAAATTTATGTTTTATATGCAATATTACCGGGGAATGATCTGATGATAAGTCAAGGCATGATTCGCATGTTTGATATTTGGGTGGCATTCCTTTTGATACACAGAAATCGATAACGTCAGGGATCTTGTTTAGGTCTGTGGGCCAGTATGTGGGTGTATCAGGAAATGTAACATTTAAGCGAAGTTCTTTAATTGCGGAATATAGTTGTCTACCTTTGGTTGTTATTAATCTAGATCCCCAGATTGTATGTTTTGCATTGTAGTCACCACATGCTAAGAACCTGTTTCCTAACTTTTTGAAAAATTCCTTATAATTTTCCTTTTGATGTTGTGTTTGGGTGGGCTGTAAACAGACGATATGGTCACTGGTCCATGCCAATCTTCAACAATTATATTTGTAGCTTGGAATTCGTTGGACTGAAAAGGAATACCTTCATGGTGTTTGATGGTATTTTTATTAAAATGGCTGATCCACCATGAGCTGTTTGATTTGGGTGCAATACTTGTAATGTGGTATGTAAAACTGATTTTTTTGAGTGAAATGTGTTTCAGATATAAGGAATATATCTATTTGATTTGTTATTAGAAACGATTTTACCTCTAGCGTGTGCTGGGCTAGACCATTTGCGTTCCAAAAAGCGATTTTAAGGCAATCCATTTTAAATAAACTTAGATGTTAAATTCATTATAAGGTTTGACATCTGTTGCATCAATTGATTTAGCATATTTAGCATTTCGGTCATTTGATTAGGGGCTGAGGTTTGTCTTATTGGCTGAGCATTTTGTATTGCAGGTTGTTGTTGTGAATAAGAAGCATTTTCCAGTGTAAAATTGCTATAAGGGTTTCTAGTTACATTTGCATAAGATATATTACCTGTTGCGGTTTTTTGGCGTGGTAGATCGGTATTTTGTGGTCGTTGTTCTTGTCGACTCTCGTGGGATGGTTCGATGTTATTTGAGGGGGCGTACTTCTCGGTTTCTCAATGGTGGTTTGTGAATTTTTTGAATTTGTTTAAAAATTTGGCAGCCTTTATAATTTGCCGGATGATTTCCACTGCAGAGCACGCATTTTACTTGATCTGACCAGTTTTTTCGTTCACATGATTTAGAATTGTGATTACCAGCACATTTTATACATATTGGGTTTCTCCTGCAGAATGATCTTGTATGTCCGTATTGCTGACAGTTTGAACATTGGGGAATTGTCTTTTTTGGTTTGGGAGGTTCAAAATTTATTCGGCTGCACATAAGCGTTTTTACGGAGTATATATTTTTGTTATTTGCTTTTGTCTTCAGTTCAATTTCGAAAAGTGGAAGTGGCTGGTTTGAACCTCTTTTTTTAATATTCCAGATATTAGTTACTTCGTGGCCAAGAGCAAGAAGATCAAGCTTAAGTTCTTCAGTATCTATAGACGGATGCATACCTCTTAATATGACTTTAAACCCTCTTTCAGTTTTTGGTTTATAAGTGTAGAATTCTGTTTTCTTGATTTCAAGTTCTTTCACAATTTTTTTATAACTCTCTTGAGTTTTAGGTAGAATTTTGACCTGGTCATCCTTAAGAGTTCTCAGGTCATATTATCCATCGACATGTTCTTTAAGAAGAGAAAGTAATGGCTGAATATTTTCGACTTTATCGACAAATATAGGTGGCGGTTTTGCTGGACGCTCATTAGTAGCGGTTTCACTTTCTTTAGTGATTTCATTTTGAAGTGGTGCAAATCGATTTGTGAAGGTCTTTTCGGTTTCGAGCCAATAAGAATGATGCTTATATTGCTTAGCACTACCTTTTGTATGTCCAGGACTTTCCCTGGTATTTTTTTTATTCGAGACTAGGTTCCAGTTAAGTTCTGGTTGATTTTTGCTGGTTGACGGGTAAAAATCGTTTTCTGGTTTCTAGCTCATCCTATTTCGGTTTCTAGCTCATCCTCATCTGTTTCGTATAGTTGTTGTTGATTTATTGACTGATTTTCTTGATTTTGGTTAAGCTGACGCTGCTGGTTAGAATATTGTGATTTCATTAAATCAATTTCTTTTCGTAACTGAATACAAATTTTTTCATATTGACTGTTTTTTTCAACAAGTTCGGCATTGTTTTGTTCTAATTTTTGTATTTTAATTATTTGATTTTTCAACTCTTCCATTATTAAATATTTCTCACTGGGATACTAATGCCGGTAGTGCAGTTCATTGCATACATGGCATTGCCAACAGTGAATAATATAAAAAATAATTTGTCAACCCTATACCACTATTTTGTAAGACACGATCAGCTGTTGTTTGTTATTTTATTAATAAAATTTCACCAACAAGTTTTTTTCTTTCTGTCTCTATCAGATTTTTTTTTTTTTATGTTTTACATAAAAGTTTTAAGAATTTTAAGTTAAAATACACTTAACACGATGCAGTAATCCATAAAATCGAGGATTTGCAATGATTAGCGTTATGGAAATTAAACTTTAGCACAAAACTAAAGGTGGAATACACTAGCGAACGATTTGATTTTTTTTATATTTGGCCGCAGCTTAATAAGACACGACCGAACCATAAGTTTATAAATATGGGCAAGTTTTTTAAGAGCTCTGAAGTAAAATATGAAAAATTTAAATATTGCAATTATTGTGGTAGTAGTGATCACACAGAAGATAAATGTCAACGTAAAAAGGAGGATAATAAAGCTAATAAATAAGAAACATCCTATGAAATAATTTACAATTTTAATTTTAAGAATTATATATAAATGTACTGATTATATTTAATATTAAATAAAAAAGATTTATATTGCTTAATAAATACACATTTTTATTTCATTTATATCACTAACTATTTGACCAGCAAAATGTCAATAACATTAACATTGAGCGGAAGATCATCTGATTTATCAGCAAATTATTTTCCTCGCATAAATTTAAATGAAGACTATGAATGTGCATTGATGGATTTTTATTCATACAACAGCGTACCAAATGTGGATAATTATAATAACTTGTTTCAAATTGGTAATGATGTTATTAAAGTACCCATTGGATCCTATGAATTGAAAGATATTGTTAATTTTATAAATGAGGAATATGAGAGACGCAACTTAGACAAAATTTTGACTATAGAGGCGAATAATAATACAATGCAAGTAAAAATATTTACTTCTGATGATCCAATATACTTCAATGGGGAAAATTCAATAAGACGATTGTTTGGTTTTAATAAAAAAGTGTTAGCTCCTAAGGAGTATCACCTGTCTGATTTGCCAGTGAATATTTTCAAAGTTAATCTCTTGCGTATAGAATGTAATATTATAGTCAACACCTACATAAACAATCCTCATGCACATACATTGCACGAGTTCGCCATTAAAGTTCCACCTGGCTATAAAATCAATGAGATTCCTAGGAATCTAATTTATTTGCCAGTAAACTCCAGAGAGATAAGTTCTATTTCTGTGTGGATAGTTGATCAATACGGTGATTTAATTAATTTTCGAGGAGAAGAAATTACAATTCGTCTTCATTTAAGACCAAAAATATAATAATAATTTATAATAATAAGGATTCTAATAAAAATACATCCTCATTCACAACACAATCAACAGATAAACCAACAATTTTATCAGCAAAAAATACAAATTTATCTCAAAGAAGCTTAACACAAACAAATATAAATTTTCTAAAATCATCGAATCTACAATTAAAAATAGGATGACTTCAATAATCAATGCATCGGATAAGCCCTTGTCGGACGATAATATTATAAAAAAGGATTACCATACATATACGCCATATTTGCAATCATTCAACAATAATAATGAAATACGGATCTCGATACAAAATCAAGACTTGTATGTTTTACCTAGTGAGAGTTTTACTTACGTTGAAGGTTCTGTTGAATTCATCGATGATACAAAATTAGTAGCATCTACCAGAAATTGCCATTTAAAAAACAATTTTGTTGCTTACTTGTTTGATGAAATACGATATGAGCTCAATGGTATAGAAATTGATCGCACTCGTCATCTAGGTGTTTCAACAACAATCAAAAATTATGTCTCCTTGTCCACTGCGGATAGTATTATTATGAAAAATGCTGGTTGGGGTAAAACTGAAGATTTAGATGTACTAAATGGATACTTTAATTTTTATATTCCACTGAAACTTTTAATGGGATTTGCTGAAGATTTTAATAAAGTCATTTTAAAATCTAAACATGAATTAATTTTATTACGTAGTAAAAGTGATGAAGGCATGGTATATTCAACAGTAGCTACTGAAAAACCAAAAATAAAAATTACAAATATTTCATGGAGAATCCCTCACGTACACTTATCAGATTTTAGTAAACTAAACATGATGAAAATGATCAAAAATGGAGAAAACTTGCCAATAGCATTCCGCAGTTGGGATTGCCATTATAATCCTCAACTAGCAACTGGAAATAGTCACATTTGGAATGTAAAGTTAGCTGCCAACAGAGAACGCCCACGTTTTGCATTAATAGCCTTTCAAAACGATAAAAAATTTGTTCATTGTAATATAACTAATCTCAAAGTTCACTTGAATTCAGAATCGTATCATTATGATGACCTTAATATTAAATTTGCTAATGAACGATTCGCTATTCTCTACGATATGTATGTGAGATTTCAACAAAACTATTATATGAGAGATCCTCAACCCATCCTGAATTGTCAAGAATTTAAACATAATGCTCCTATTATTGTCATTGATGTGAGTCATCAAAATGAATCTACTTTAAGCGGCCCAATTGATATAAAAATTGAGCTAGTAATATTCCAGCCAACACATCTGTCTATTGTATTCTCATCCATGATCGATTAATTGAATACAATCCTTTAACTACACAAGTACGCAAAGTTGTTTAAAAATGCATCAATTTTAAAAAGAAAAATTTTTATACTCATCCTGAAATAATTAATTTTCACCAACATTTTTTAAGAGAAACACATTTTTTATATTTGATATTTTTTCAAAATCTTTATTAAATATTTTTCTAATAATATATTTAAACAATAGTACAATAATCATTAAAAATAAAATTAAATTTCTTAAATTTGTGTAAATTATATATATAAATAAAATGAAATAATAAAATTAAAATACAATTAAAAAATAATACATTGTTTTATTTACATCTTAAAATTTTAAATTTCTAAATATGTCATCATCATCATCATCACCATCAATCTGCATAAACGATTGATTATCAATATTACTATGAAGATTTAAATTACTATTATCAATTAGCAACATTAAATCATCACCATCGCTATCTCTATTAAAATTGTCAATTATTTGATGGATAGAATTAACATAGCTATCAAAATTATTTTCACCACACTTAGAGCATCTTTCATTTCCACATTTATTGTTAACACCCCCAAGAGATTCTATTCTAGACTCATCACACCTAAAATGACCCCTAAGCAAATGTATGAATTTGATCATTCATAATAATTCGTTTGTCATCAGCATAACTTAAAACGATTTTATGTATTGATCGTGTATGTAATTGATGTTTATCAGATCTAATTACAATCATATTATCAGATATATTTTCTTGTTCAAATAAGACCCTTTTGTAATCATTTATACTAATTTTGTCTATAACACACTTTTTCACACCTTTGGACTTTTTCATCTCTTGTATGTCAACGGTTTTAATGGCATACATTTTGGATCTAAGACCAACAAATTCTACCATTAGTTTCCCATTATTTTCATCCTTCATCATTCCTAACACCTTTTTATTGACTAGCGGTAGGTTGTATGGATTATTGGAATGAAAATTTGATGTGTCAAATTTGGTATGAATATCATTACGAATATCATCATAAAAGTCATTCGTTTTAATGGTTTATATAAATGAATCCGTGTCCATGTAATTGAGAGAGATGTTATTTTTATATTTTGACTTCATGTATCCATAATGAAATTCATACATATTTAATTTCGATAGTTCTAGTACAACA
This sequence comes from Delia radicum, assembly GCA_021234595.1. Taxonomy (NCBI): domain Eukaryota; kingdom Metazoa; phylum Arthropoda; class Insecta; order Diptera; family Anthomyiidae; genus Delia; species Delia radicum. The sequence goes on from CM037853.1 coordinate 51,750,403, forward strand.
AACCCTAAATATATGGGTTTGTCATATACAATATTCATTTTCTGTAATTCTACAGCAAATAGATCATCTGTAAATTGAGAAGTGCTAACAAAGTTTGGTTTTGAAATTAGCGCTCGAAGACCTAATTGATTTTTATTTGTATTTTCCCACCCATGAGCAATCTTAACATCTCGACGTTTTTCAACATTCTCCATAGTTTTACCATATACGGCATTATTCATAAGTTTATAAAAATTTTTCTCAAAGTCAGTAGTAGATTCTGATCTCTTTTTAGTATTTAAATCTATATATGTATTCAACCATGGTTCTTGACGATATTGAAGAATTCTATGAGTTTTTCCTAGTTTAAGTCCATACTTAAGGCATTGCTTCAGATGTCTATAATCAATAGAATATTTTATTTTGTCTTCTAAATCTGCGATAAGCTTTTTATGCTTTGAAATGCCAACTACCTTATTTTTGGGGGCAAAAGGTAAATCATTATGATCATCGTGAATAGAGTGGGGGTATATTAAATCTACTTCTTAAATATAGCCCAGTGGTGAATTATCTGATATTTTATTCACATCAAAACTCTCTACTTTCTCCCCATCTAACCACTCAAAGCCTCCAGTTGGGAGATATTGTGACATTGCCCAACCATACAAATTATTGGCATCTAAATATGTTAAAAACACTGAAGGCTTGCTTGCATCATAATCTTCTAAGTATTTGTTGTTAGCCTTAGAATATCTTTGTGAACATTGTACAAGCCCACCTCTTATTCCCTCATGTATGAAATTATACATTTCTTCATCAGTTAATAATTCAAGCTCAATTCCAGTTATTTTTAACATTGCATCCCATGAGAGTCCTGGAGCAGTATAATAATGACATGGATCAAGCCTATAAACATTTTTACATACTTTTCTAAAGTTTTCAAAAATGTCTGTGAGGAGGAGTACATCACTTTTAAGATATATTTTGGTGAAATCTTGAAGAGTTTCACAATTAAATTCTTTCCAAACTTTCTGGGCATGATCATAATCTTCTAATGAGCACTCGGAATTATTTAAAATGTTGAAGAAATCTTCACGACTGGGAAGTTGAGTCTCATTAAATTTATTCATTGAATCCATATATGAATATGGAAAAACTCCCTTTCTTTTAATTAAATTAAATTTGTTTTCCTCACTAAAATGTTCTCGAACTGTTTTAAAATCATTGGTATTTAAATTACTTGCAAGACTTTCTATACTTGATGCCATAAATCTGTATGAATCTAAAAATCGAATTTGTAGATGTTGTTTATCCCCAACATCAATGGTTAGGGATATTGAGATGTATACTTCCTTGTTTAGAGGAATGACACTTATATTCGCACATTCTACGTTATTCAATTCTTTGAAAAAAGATGCGAATCGTATGCCGATAAATTATGGAAAAATACTGGAATAAATTTCGGTGTTCTATATTTAATATTGCAGTTATTGTGTGCAGCACCTCTATATTTTCCAGTAAGATGACAGTGATCTCTTACTGTATGATTTTTTGGATCATTAATTAATTCTTTACCACAAATGTGACAATTTATAGCAGAATCATGTGAAATTATTTCTAAGGATGATAATGACATTTCTACAATTTTACTAAGATAATTGTCATAAATATATCTTGCATCCTTTACTATATTTTTTACAAAATTCGCAGGTGAATCTTCACCGAATTGGATGCGATGTTTTAACATATTATCATTATAGCTACATTTTATAAAATAGCTACACTAGGTGTCAAAAGTCTACGCTCATATAGAGTATTATTTAAAAGAATAGAAATAATGGAAGAAAACATGTTCTACGATAATTTTTTTTTTATTAAATTAAATATTATACTTCAGGTACTTAAAAATAACAGATCATTTTTATATAGTAATAAATAGGTTTTATAAAAACAACAAAAACAGCATTTCATATGCAAAACTTGTAAACCAAAAGTCTACGCTCATGACAAAAAAAAATTAATATACTTATTTTAGTTCAAAAAATAAGCCAAACTTAGTAGCCAGTTGGATATCCACGACGCTTTAGCACCTCTCTGAGCCTTTTCTGCATGGAATTTACCAGGTGCGCTGTCTCTTCAGCCGGAATCTTCTCCCACTCCTCCCTAATTACATCTTTAAGCATTGCCTTACTTGTAATGTTGTGCTGGCGGATTTTTCTTTCCATTAATGCCCATAGGTGTTCAATAGGGTTAATATCTGGTGATTGTGGGGGTGTAGGCAGCATCCGTGGTACATTATATAGAAGCCAAAGCTTAACAACCTCAGCAGTGTGTTTTGGGTCGTTATCCTGCTGGAAGTAATACTCACTGGACAACCCAACCGTAAAAAGCGCATTGAGTTTGCGAATAAGTACGTAAATATGCCGCCTGAGTTTTGGAAAAAGGTAATTTTTTCCGACGAAAGCAAATTTTGCATATTTGGAATCAAGGGCAAGACAATGGTGTGGAGGAAGTCAGGAACCGCTCTTAATAAAGAGAACTTACTGCCAACGGTCAAACATGGAGGTGGTGGGGTGATGATGTGGGGGTGTATGGCAGCTGGAGGAGTAGGCAATTTTGAATTTATCGAGTCAACGATGGACAGATTTGCTTATTTAGATATACTCAAACGAAATCTAAAGCAGAGTGCTGAAAAATTGGGGTTGTCCAGTGAGTATTACTTCCAGCAGGATAACGACCCAAAACACACTGCTGAGGTGTTGTTAAGCTTTGGCTTCTATATAATGTACCACGGATGCTGCCTACACCCCCACAATCACCAGATATTAACCCTATTGAACACCTATGGGCATTAATGGAAAGAAAAATCCGCCAGCACAACATTACAAGTAAGGCAATGCTTAAAGATGTAATTAGGGAGGAGTGGGAGAAGATTCCGGCTGAAGAGACAGCGCACCTGGTAAATTCCATGCAGAAAAGGCTCAGAGAGGTGCTAAAGCGTCGTGGATATCCAACTGGCTACTAAGTTTTGGCTTATTTTTTGAACTAAAATAAGTATATTAATTTTTTTTTGTCATGAGCGTAGACTTTTGGTTTACAAGTTTTGCATATGAAATGCTGTTTTTGTTGTTTTTATAAAACCTATTTATTACTATATAAAAATTATCTGTTATTTTTAAGTACCTGAAGTATAATATTTAATTTAATAAAAAAAAATTATCGTAGCACATGTTTTCTTCCATTATTTCTATTCTTTTAAATAATACTCTATATGAGCGTAGACTTTTGACACCTAGTGTATATGCACAGGCTACGTGCTTCTGTACATTTCTAGTTTTTATACTAACTTGTTCGTTGACTGGTTTTAAAATCGACTCGAAGTCGGCATAAATGACGAATCTCACATCCAATTTCCTATGCCCATTTTTGAAGTTGATTAAAGACTTGTCAGCTTTGGGCATTATTGGCACCCTTTTCCTACATAAATCCTTGTGATTTTTTAATCTGGCTTCACTATCTGTATGGTATAAGCATGTGTTGCATATAAAATGACCCCTTTTATGAGAAGTTATACTGCATCGCAAAAATCTAAGAAAAATTAAATAAAAAATAATATTTGTATAAATATATATATATCATTATTGTGTTATCTTCAAACCCAAAAACATTGATGCTAATTAAATTTTGTTTCTCAAATTTCCTTATATTTTTGAGCTTAAGAGGGATATCTAAATGGCTGAAATTTAGCTCTACATCACCCACTGTTATTTTCTCAGCAGCAATATTTTGTATATTGTAAGAATTACATTTTACTTTTTCATCTCTTCGTAGCTCCCGTTCAGAGAAGAGTGATGCTATTAAACACCATTTGAAGCAGAATACATCCTTATTCCTTATATTAGTACATCCACCACGATTTGCAAAAATTTTTGGTGAGGGAATATACTGAGAACCTCTAACAATTCTGTTTGAAAATAAGGAGTGCCTAGACTCGATACATGGGGAACATTTCATTGATTGTCAATGGTCTATTGATAGTTGCAGAGAGGGACCTGATACTTGTAGCTGTTTTGTCTATAGACACAGAAAACGATCTATAATTAATTTTATTGAAATGTATTATAAACATCTAAGCGTTTAATAAATGAATAAAATGAAAAATATACAAAATACACTGTCTTGTATATTATTTTAAATACTATCCAAATTTTACTATATCACCCAAAACACTTGACACAATATGTCTGTAGGCTGAGTTTTTGATCCCTATAAAAAATTTTACATGTATATCAACGCGACGTACAAGATGTGTTTGATCATGATTTGATCTGTCCACTCAAAAATATTCTCATAATGTAAACACAATTTAAATATTAGACAAATTTTTATCATGTCGCCTAAAAACTTGACATAATACTGTCATCCACATATTTTAAATATTACACAAATTTGATTATATTGTGTACAAATTCTTCTCAAAAATATTTTCATAATGTAAACACAAAGAATTTTCTATGCAAATAACCATCATCCCTTTTTGTCTTGGCAAATTCCTCTTTTTCACTGGGCTACATTTTTGAAAATTTCTTTTTTTCACTGGGGCAGAAAATTCTTCTTTTTTCACTGGGGCAGAAAATGTTTCTTTTTTACTGGGCTACATTTTCGAAAATTTTTCTTTTTTTCACTGGGGCAGAAAATTCTTCCTTTTTTCACTGCGCAAATTTTTTGAAAATTTCTCTTTTTTTCGCTGGGATATATTTTTGAAAATTTATTTTTTTCACTGAGCATGTCCAAATCTCTCATCCATTTTTCGCATTGTTACAAAACCGCCATCGATTTTTAACCTTGTTAAAAAGTCCTCATCACTTTTTTCCCTTGTTACAAAATCCTCATCGATTTTTCACCTTGTTACAAAGTCCTCATCAGTTTTTTCCCTTGTTACAAAATCCTCATGCCTTTTTCACCTTGTTACAAAGTCCTCATCACTTTTTTCCCTTGTTACAAAATCCTCATCGCTTTTTTTCCTTGTTACAAAATCCTCATCACTTTTTTCCCTTGTTACAAAGTCCTCATGCCTTTTTTCCCTTGTTACAAAGTCCTCATTTCACATCTACTCATTTTGCGGATATAATTCAAAATGTATTCTGAATATCTCAGATATAATAAAAAAGATATCGAGATTCGGAATTCGGAATTCGAAAGAGGATATTTGCAATATATCTGTGGCAAAAATGCGAAACAGCATATGTCGAGATATGTTGTTTTTGTTTTATAGCGTTATTGTATTTTCCATATAGGGTTTCATATTGTGTCAATTTTTTGTAGCAATCGGACCACTACTTCCCGAGATATTGGTTGTTATAACATCCCAACTTAATTATTTTTAACATTTTACAAATGGAATAACAGCATATGTTTACAATGTTGTTATTCGTCATTTGTAAACGAAAAGCGGTTGCGTGAGGTACTAAAGGGTGTCCCAAGAAGAGCGCAATTTTTAAATTTTAAATAAAACACAGATATTTAAAAAAAAATCGTGAAACTTTATTATATCGTAAAGTAGACAGAATGAGGTTATGTATGGAACAATATATCGTGCAGATGGCCGCCGCGGCTTTGCTGGCATGCACGCGATCTTTTAATGAAATTTTCAATGACCGTTTTGCATGAATGCTGCGGTATTTCATTAATGCAGCGTCCAATTTCATCTTTTAAGGCTTGAGTCGTCGTCGGCTTATTCGCGTAAACCATCGACTTCAAAAAACCCCAAAGAAAAAAATCTAATGGTGTTGAATCGCACGATCTAGGCGGCCAATTCTGATCTCCAAAACGCGAAATAACACGACCGGGAAATGACTGATGCAGCAATTGAATTGTTTCTCTGGCTGTATGACATGTGGCGCCGTCTTGTTGTAACCACATGCCCTCCACATTCATTTCTTCATTTCTTTCTTTAAAGATGGAAGGAGGGATGACGTAACTTGTTACCGACCGATTTCCAAGTTGACCTGTGTGTCGAAAATATTTGAGCGCGTTGTCTATAATAGGCTTTTTTTTATAACTAAATCATGGATTTGCCCTAATCAACATGGATTTTTTTCAGGTAGATCTACAACGACTAATTTATCAGTTTTTAGTGAATACTGTATATCAGCCTTAGAACAGGGTAGTCAAGTTGAAACGTTATATACCGATTTTTCTAAAGCCTTTGATAAAGTGGATCACTTTATTCTTCTTGCTAAGCTCCGTCAAATGGGCTTTCATTCTAATTTTTTAAATTGGATAAAATCATATTTATCCAATAGAATTTGTAAGGTTAACATTGAAAACTATTTTTCAGAACCTTATATTCAGACTTCAGGAGTACCACAAGGTAGTATCTTGGGGCCACTTCTTTTTAATTTATTTATTAATGACATTTCGTCGTGTTTTAATAAAACCAAATTTCTTTTATATGCTGATGATTTAAAAGTATTTTATAAAATTTCCACATTTCTTGATGTTTTTGATTTACAAGCGGATTTAAATAATCTTCTTGTATGGTGCAATTTAAATAGGCTTTATTTAAATCTTAGTAAATGCCTCCATATGTCGTTTTTTAGGTCATTAAATCCAATTCATGCTACTTTTTATATTGGTGATTATAATTTGGAATCTGTGGATTCAACTCTTGATCTGGGTGTTGTTTTTGACTCAAAGTTGTCGTTTGGGCTTCATGTGGACTATATTGTTCCAAAAGCTTACTCTATGTTAGCTTTCCTGAAAAGAAATTGTGCTGACTTTTCCGATCCAACTACATTAAAGCTAATTTATTCTGCCTTTGTCAGATCAAAACTGGAGTATGCTGCCATAATATGGGCTCCTCATTGTGGTACTCACATCGCTCGTATTGAAAGGGTGCAAAGGAAATTTGTCAAATTTGCAACCTTGTCGTTTAGGTTTACTGATCCTATACCCTCTTATAGATCTAGAGGTCTACTAATAGGTTTAGAAACCCTTGAATTTCGTAGGTTACTGCAATCTGCTTTTATTCGTTTTTGATATTATAAGTGGTGCTTTTGATTGTTCTGAGTTGCTTTCCCATATTAATTTTCATGTTCCACCAAGAAGATTAAGGTTTAATTCTATTTTTGATGTACCACTACATCGTACCAATTATGGGCTTAATAGCATTTTAACCCGTACTTTTATTCAAATGAATGAGATTAATAATAAACAGCTAATTACTTTAAAGCAACAAATTGAGTTTTGGACATCAAAAATTAGCTTTAAACAACAATTATATTCCATTATGATGGATTTAGGTATTTAAATAAATAATGTAAATATTAAGATTATTATAAAATTGTTATATCATAGTCTGTAAGGATTTATGTATCCATAGACTGAATAAATTGAAATTGAAATTCAAAAAAACTGGTTATCATTTCACGATACCGAATACCATTGACTGTTTGCGCTTGACCTGCCTCATTTTCATAAAAAAAAGGTTCAATGATTCCTCCAGCCCAAAAACCACACCACACAGTGACACGTTAAGGATGCATTTGCTTCTCGTGAATCACTCGAGGATTTTCCTCACCCCAAATGCGACAATTGACGAAGCCATCAAGATGATGACGAAAATGATGATGAAGCCATCAAGATGAATCGCAATTTGCGAACTGTAGCCGCAAAACTTTCACCATTTTGGTAAAACAACTTCACAATGACAATGCGTTGTTCATTCGTGTAGCGCTCTATTTTTAATAACCTCGTACCTTCTACTAGCAAACAATAACAATTGTTCAAATGTCAAACAATGACACTTCGAATGTTGCCAGATTTAAAAATTGCGTTCTTCTTGGGACACCCTTTATATAAATTACACGGAGCTATAACAGCATAAGTGAGATATGCTGTTATTCCATTTTTTTGCAAAACGAATTGTGATGGTTTTCTAAAATGTAACACATACTTCTTGATATTGTATATGGAATTATGTGCTTTTCCAAAATGTTAAACAAAATAAAGTAGATGTTATCTTAAATAATGTTGTTTTGTCAAATTATAATACTTCACAAATTTAAGCACATTACAATTATGCGTTTTTGTTAAAATGAATTTCTCACAATTCGCTTTCAAACATCGACATATGTTTTTATTCCAAAATTTATTCCAGCAAAATAGTTATGATATCTCAGTTATGGTTTTATTCAAAAGACAATTTTATCAAAATTTTCATCTTATGTCTTTTTAAAGGTTTAATATTACACCAGAAAAATGGAGAAAAATCTTAAAAATAGAGAAATTAAAAACGTTTTTTATAACACGTTTTATACCCCATTCGTCGAAAATGAAACCGAATCGAGTATGAATGGATTTTACGATTTTAATGACACTATCGCTTTTTTAGAATACCTGAATGAATACATAGATGAAGGATTAAACGATTTTAGCTCAGATGATTCGGTTAAAGACCCCAACTATGCTATTCCTGAAGATACCTCAGACGAATCCGCAGTCGATAATATGGAAAACTTGGGAGTTAATCGAAGTGGAAGATTTTGAAATGAAAAATTTAGAAGCAGAAAATTCAAAAATGGAACAGAAACAGGCTACATATTTTCCAAGAAAGAAAATACAATTCAATAGAAACAGAGGTAAGGCATATACAACTAAAACTGGAAAAAAATGTGTCAAAACGTCAATGCACTCCGCTAAAAACATGTCGAAAGCACTGTAAAGATAAGCTCTCTCATGAAAACCAAAAAGTTAATTTTGACAACTACTGGGGACTAGGATCCTATAACCAACGAATTCTTTCATGCTATCACTTATCGAAGTAGAAGAAAAGGCTTCGCAAATAAAAAAAAAAAAAGTATCACTCGTCCAAAAAATTGCCAAACACTGTCTTTTATTATATTGAAGTAAATGGAGTAAAAATAAATCTGTGTAAAAGCTGTTTTTTAGCAACTTTCGGAGAAACTGAATGTTTTATCAGAACAGTTATAAGTAAAAAATGCAGTACTAATCCAAATTCGTTAAAACACAATCGTGGCAAAGCGAAACCTACTAACAAATTAAGTGAAGAAAAGGTAGAATCGATAAAAAATCATATCATGAGTTTTCCGGCGTATGAAAGTCATTATTCAAGAAGTCATTCTTCAAAAAAATATTTAAGCTCAAATTTAAATATAAGTAAAATGTATGAGTTGTATTGCGAACAAAATGAACCAGTTAGTATTTCTAAATATTCCGAAATATTCCACACATTTAATTACAAATTTAAACGTCCTTAAATTGATACATGTAATAAATGTGATACATGATCATATTGATACAAACGTTCCAGAATATTTACAACTTAAAGAAGAGCAGGACCGTCATCATGAAAAGGCACAGCAAGCATACAAAGCTAAAGAAAATGATAAAAAGCTTTCTAAAGACAATGGTAACATTAAAATGTTTACATTTGATTTGCAGCAATGCCTGCCTACTCCGTATTTAAAAACATCTGTGTTATTATAAACGTCAACTTAATACCTATAACTTAACCGTTCATGATTGTGTAACAAATAAAACATATTGTTATATGTGGCACGAAGGTGAAGGAAGACGGGGTGGCAACGAAATATCTTCATGCCTTTTAAGTCACCTTAACTCATTATCATCAAACTCGAGTATTGATTCCGTAATTTTTTATAGCGACTCCTGTGCAGGTCAAAATAAAAATTCATATGTAACCTCAATGTTTACCTACTTTTTGCGGACCAATGAAAATATTAAAACTATTGACCATAAGTTTCTAGAACCAGGCCATACACACATGGAATGTGATGTTGACCATGCCCTAATAGAAAGAAAAAAAAGACTGGTACCAATTTGTACGGTCAGTTGGCAAAAAAAATGAATTTGTTGTTGTTGACATGGATCATACAAAATTTTTCGATTTTTGTTTACTGTCTAAAACTTACTTTGTCTTTAAAACAAATGATAAAAGTACATCAGCATTTTCATGGAAAGATGTAAAGTGGTTAAGATATTCAAAAGATAAAATCGGCACTATTGAATACAAAAATTCGCTATTCGAAGAAGAAGCTTTTAAGGTATTACACATCCGCAAACGTGGAATTAATATATTGGAAACAACGGTACCACAAACTGTCAAGCCTTTACCAAAAATCTCAAAGGAAAAGAAAAAGGATCTTTTAAGTGTGATTGATTTAATAGATCCATGTTTTCACGACTTTTATCAAAATTTAAAGACTGATGATATTCCGGATATGGATCCAGATATTATACCTGAAAGCAGCGATGAAGAATAGAATATTTTTATAAAACAATATTAATCTGAAAATTAATACGTATCTAAAATAATTTTTGAGTGTAACTTGAATTCGAACAATTTTAAGTTAATTTTAGTTGTGTTTACAATGTTTTTAAGTAAAATGAATTGGTCTTATTTTTTTTATTTAATAAAATAAGCTTTAAAAAGAGCATAACTCGATTTTGTTTTCGTGGCTTATATTGGTAAAAACGCATAACTTAACATATGTCATCTACTTTTTAATGAAGGGAATTTGGAATAAACACGTCGACTTATGCCTAATAAATTTTAGCTTTGGTCTTTTAGAAAACAATCATATGTCGAGATATGTACTATTAAATTTCCTTATTTCGATAAAGAAAAACAACAGTTTTGGATTTTTTTCCAATTTCTCCTATATCTTACCATATATAATCTTAAAAAAGCACGCAAATAATTTACACAATATTGGCCGAGATATTTACACTAAAAAAAATATGATATTGTATAAGTCTGGCTTAGTATTCAATTTTAAAGTTTAAAAACGCTCTCCTGAAAAGTAGCGAAAATGAGTTATGCTGTTTCGCATTATTGCCACAGATATATAATTTATTTCACTCAATTAAAAAAAAAAAATTTTTCAGAGGGTCAAACCAATTGTAAGCTGACGATATAAAGAATTTTGAGATTGACGATTTCTTATCCCCCACATGACGATTTGACAATTGTATTTGTGCGGCAACTGTTATTTGCAGTGGGCTCTAAACTGTAAAAGGTTTTATGTTAAATTAACATTTAAAACAAAATTATTGCCGGCTTTTTTAACATAAATTTGTCTGGGCTGTTTCCAATACCAATACCTCTGTAAAGTACAAGAAATTGATAACATGATGTTTCTTTCTCCCTATTTTGATTTGACAACAAATTTTTTTTATCCATCTTTTGTTGTTAGTTTGTTGCCCAAAACTATAAAAATAAGTAACATAGTATAGAGTGTAATAACTAATCCCTTTTATCACTAAATAATGTCACAATTAGAGCAGTAAACTATGTATAATTAGATGTTATGCACGATAGTAGTACTTACCTCATAAGTTCCCAATCCCAAGACGCATTTCATAACCATTATTCAATTTTACCGTGGGTGCCAGTATTGGGATCATCTTAATGTTGTTTTTTTTTTGGAAATTTCGTTTAATTTGAGCACTAACAACTCGTTGCTTATTAAATATATTTAAAAATTCCTGATTACTATTAAGATTTCCAATAGAATATTCACGTTTCCCTCCACAGCTGGTTAATAACTGAACATCTGCAATGACAGAACGACAAAGCAAAACTAATAAAAAGCTTTTATTTTGACAAATTCGAGAGCACTTACCACAGAATAAGATAGTTTGTTCTCCACTCACTGCAGTTTTTAATAAATTAATTTCCTTATGTGTTTGCTTCTTGAATAAACAACTAAAAAATTTAATATTTTTTTCACTTTGTGCAATTTGTTCAGGTTATAAATTAAAACAATTACGCGAACTGAATTTCAAGATGCACTGCATTCCGTAACAATTTACAACAGCAAATGAAGTAGAATTGTGTAGTTCATGAACGAACTAGTTCAATTGAAAGACACGCAATTGAACGATGTGATTTGTTTAGCAATATTCGATCTCGTTCATTTTTTTCTTGTTATTCATAGAACAATTGCATATCTATTCAATCAAATTGGGAACAAGTCTAGTTTAGGGGCCTCGCTCAGATTTTTTTTTTTTTTTTACCCTGAATAGTACTTTTTGAGCTGATTTCAACAAAAAAAAATTTTTTTGTCGGCGACGCCCCCTTGCGTCAGAAATGGGCATTAAAGTTGGAATAGTTTTTAACGATTATCTCAAAAAGTACAAGTTCGATCACGACAATATGGGTGTCATATGAAAGCTCTTTAAAATATCTTTCTAATGAGGTACAATATGTCCTCATAAATTAACCCATTACAGCCCAGTTTTAAGTTTTTTCATTTTTTATTCTAGTTTTTTTGTATAACATATCTGTTTATTCAAAAAAACGTCTATATATGTAAATAAAAAATTTATAGAAAATTATAGCCCATTTTACAAGCTTTCATTTAAGGTATAATGTGTTACTATACCTCTTATAATAAAAAAGTTATTAATGGTTAAAGTTGGGGAACAAATGTAGTTTACGGGCCTCGCTCAGAAAAAAAACCGAAATTAAAGTTAAAATATATACATATGCCGAGCAAAGTTTTTCTGTGTAACCGGCCTTCGGCCGGGCTTAGGGGTTTTTTTACTCCCATCAGTCGAATTCTCGGCTTCGCTGAGGCTTCGCCCCGGGCTGCAGAAATTTCGGCGTATTTACAAAAGTCTATTTGTTTCTAAAAATTGCAATTTAACAAAGTTATTAATTTATATATACATATGCCGAGCAAAGTTTTTCTGTGTAACCGGCCTTCGGCCGGGCTTAGGGGTTTTTTTTACTCCCATCAGTCCAATTCTCGGCTTCGCTGAGGCTTCGCCCCGGGCTGCAGAAATTTCGGCGTGTTTACAAAAGTGTATTTGTTTCTAAAATTAGCAATTTAACAAAGTTATTAATTTACATATACATATAAGAACAAAAGTACAAAAATGAAGAAAATTAAATAACGATATAAATGTTAATATCTACGGTGTTAAAAGGGTTAAAGTGAAATATTATATATCAAATTAAAGCTTGAAATCTTAGCTACAAATAAATATTATTTGTATCGTACCTTTATAATAGTCAAATTTTGAGAAAATACGAGGTTTGTCTAAAAAATTCGGTTAAAAAACAGACTTTTTTAATTTGACGCTTAACGGGTTAATGGAATTAGAAGTATTATATATCAAATGAAAGGTGCTTTAATAAGCTTTCAAATGATATGTATATTGTTTTGATCCGATCAGAAATGGTGAAGATGCAAAGATTCAAAATTCAAACTTTGGAAGTCCATAGCTCGGGAACCGAGAGTCGCCGACAAAAAAAAAATGTATTTTTGAGCTCAGCATTAAAAGTTCTACTAATGGTGAAAATTTGAAATAAATCCGAGCGAGGCCCCTAAACTAGACTTAAGCCTCAAATTGCTTCAAATAAAGAAAAACAAATAAAATAAATAAATTATTTTTTACACAAAATAAATAAATTTTTGTTAGAGAAGTTTCAATTTTATAACACTTTTTGTGTAAAAAAAACTCGTAAAACATGCGTAATAATTGTCAAAAGAACGACACAGTTCACAACACGCAGCTCAGTCACAATCAAAGCAAAAAATAACGATTGAACCAGCTAGTTCACTGATACGAATTGAACAATAATGACCGAGTCACCAAAATGAACGATTAATCCCAACTCTATAATGAAGTGACAACTGTAAATGGTTGCCTAATTAAGGGTTTTTTTTACCCGTTTAGTTGGATTTTAGGGGTAACATTTTGGGGCGTAAAAATCTGATTAAATGAGCCAATTTTGCATTTATAAAAATTAAATTTTCGGTTTAATTATTAACTTTGTCAATTTTTTGGAATAATTTTAACTTTTTTTAGATTGTTTAAAATAAAATTTTAGATTTTGATCATGAAAACAGTAAAACTCTAACAAAATAATTGCATTTTACAGGGATGGCAGGCAACACTGCTGAAATACCTTTACCGATTTAAAACCCTTCCCATTGACTATCGTTATTTCTAAAATACCAATACCGAAATAATTTAAATACCGTTATCCTTAATATATCGTTACCGAACTAACTGAAAATCCGTTATCTTTAAAATAACGTTACCGAAATAACTAAAATACCGTTACCGCTAAAATACCGTTACCGAAATAAACGAAAATATCGTTACCCTTACCGATACACGCATCGAATCGGTTACCATTAATTTTATTTTAACATTTTTATTTAAAGAATTTGAAAGAGAAACTAAAAAATATAGCAGATTTTAGGAAAATTGTTGTTAGGGGGATTTTTGGGTAATAGAGTACATCGATGGGTTTTTGCAACATTTTAGGGGGATTTGTCAAGAAATACTTGGCAGCTCTGTTGCTAAGGGGTTTTGCATTTAAAAAGCTTTTTTCAGTTAGCACCCTACACTCGGTATTAAGTTCCATTTATCAATTTTAAAAATCAAAACTATAGGTCTGTTTCATTACATTTCCAGTTAAAAAACACTCAAAAAAGTTTGTCTGAAAATGACATTTAAAGGAAAACTGCCATTACCGTTAAAATAATTGAAAATTTAGTGAGTTTTAAGCAACTAAAAAAATTGGTAAAAACTCCTGCTTTTTAACCATTATTTTTTTCGGTATTTTAAAAATATATTTTAATAAAATAAATAGTGTTCTTTAGATTACAACACAAAATTTTATTTTCTACATCCCTGAATTTTGACTAAAACTAGAACAAGGGGAATCAAAGTCTAAAAAGTAATCTGAAGCAGGTTTAGGAAGCTGCTTGGTAATAAATCTGGAATCAGAATTTTTAAATTCAAAATGGCAGACACAAATCATAAAAATTTAATATTTTGAATTCTAATCAATTGTGTTTAATAATTTTTGGTAGCTGATTCCGAATTTGAAATCAAACAATTAAAATTCAAAACCGCAGATCAAACCTCTGTCCAACCATATCTAATATTTCCCAGTATTTTGTCATTTTCAAAAAAGAATTTACAATAATTTGACAATTCGTATCACCAATAATGGGAAACAGTAGATATGGGTACGCTATCCACCCATATCCACCCATATCTACTATTTCCCATTTTTTTATTTGCCCCTAATTTTTACATAAAATTTTAAATGTCTGATTTGTTTAATTAATACTGATTACGAATCTAAACCCCGAAATTAAAAACTAAATATAGCGGATGCAATATAGCGGAAATACATTTTAAAGAAGCTTTAAAAATTTAATACGGCGGCCCCATACACTCATAATAATCCATACTAAAATAAGAAAATAAAGTCAAAACAACAAAAACTTTCGTAATATGAGCAAATTTTGTTTTATTTTACGAAAGTTTTTGTTAGTTTGACATTTATTGGTATTTTTAAGCATGGATTATTATCAGTGTAGTGATAACGGATCTGAAATTAAATTTTAAAAATTCAATTTATGTCCATCATATAAATTTTCAAATATCGATATGTTAAATTTTAATCAATTTCTTTTACGGTTTTGGGGTGACTGATTCAGAATTTGAAATCAAAAATTTTAAATTCAAAATAGTGGATCCAATATGGCGACAAACTTTTTTTTCATAAATTTAAATTCTCATTAGTGGAGGTAAGCTTTAAAAAATGAATAAGACGGTCCCAATGTTGTGTATTGGAAAATAATGGATAGCTTATGTAGGTGTTAAGGCCTTTGTGTCCGACTTATTGGATCCACCATTTAAAAATTCTTATTTCATACTCGTGTTTAGCAACTTTAAAACATCCTACACTGAGGAAATTATCTACATGATCTCAATGAATTTTTGCTGATCTATGAAGAACACTTTCATTAAAAATTTTCATTAAATTAATGAAATTTTCCATACAATTTTATAAAATTTCATATTTTTCAAAAAAAAATTCATTTTATTCAGGCACCAACATATTTTTCTTTCGAAACGAAAAGTAACAAAAAAAAAGGAAAATTAATATTTTTCTCCAAAGTTTAAAACTATTTGTATCTTCAAACAGAAAAGAAAAATAAAATAAAAAGTTTTTGCAATGAAAATGAAAATTATTCAAGTTTTTATATAAAAAGGAAAAGTTTTTTTTAAGAACTAAAAAGAAAATTAGTAAAGAAAAATAGTTTTTTTTTAAATAATATAATAAAATTCATAATTTTTTATGAAAAAGTTCATATTTTTAAAGGTTCATACTATTTATGAAATTTACTTACTATTTATGAAGTATTTCTAGTTTCCCTAGCATTTATGAAAAGGTACATAAAATTCCCAGTATTATTGCAATTTAAGCAAGTTTTCTTAAATATTAGGATTTTGTACATTGTCAAATTTTTTAAGTACTTTTTCATAAATATTAAGTGTTTCTACATATATTTTAAGAACCTTGTAATAATTTACGAGACACAAACTTTTCCAGTATTTTTTATGAACTGTTCATGAATGTTATGAAAAATTTCTAAATTAGTACATTGGCAAAATTTTCATAAAAAATTCATAGCTAGTATGAATTTTTTTTTGTGTGCTGCCAACCCTCGTCAGTTGTATTATCGGGTTGTGTTCAGTGGGTCAACTGTTGCAAAAATTATGTCCTTTTTGCGCTATTTCGCGTAGTTTTCGATATACTGGCCATATCGCAAAATGGTATTTTTTTTTAAATGGATTATTAATTAACCGTGATAATACAAATAGGTCCGGCAAAGATCACAAGGAAATAATTTTTTATGAAACATTCACAATTATTTGTTTATCCATATACATACGAGCGCGAAAACGCAAATTTAAAAACTTCAATAATAGATAGGAATATTGGTCCAAAATGGAATGATATGGAATTTAACGAGGAACAAGTGGAATCGGAACACTTAACATATTTTTATTATACGAACGTAGTTTCTCATCAGGTTCTGCAAAAATTTTGTCCGTTTTGCGATATGTCGTTTAGTTTTCGATATACGATGACCTTTTTTAAAATGCCTGGTATCTCCAAATCTAAACGAGATAGGGCAAAACGGAAATTTTTTTTTTTGCTCCATAACAGTACTAATTAACCCTGTTAATACAAATTATAATAATTAAACTCGAGGAAGTAATTTTTTATAAAGCGGCCTCAGGGTGATTTATATAAAAATTTAAGACAATAACTCCATCTACAAGTGCAACTGATAGCGGAGATATACAAAAATAACGTTTTGAAAGAAATTGTGGGTTAAATTAATTGGCAAAATTGGTAAATTTGAGAATCACGTATTACTAAATTTTAGGTCCAAAAATTTGTTCAAATACGAATGAAATTTAATCTTTTGGTGAAATAAGTCAACTAATAATTTTTAGCTAAATTAGCTAAAATTTCAACGATAACAGTAAAAATTAGCTCAATAAATTGGGACCAGTTTATTAGATTTTTGAACTAAGTTTTTTTTATAAGTGAATATTACTAAAATGCAGTACATTTTGTAGGTTGTTTAAAATAACAACTGTCAAAAACATTTAAAAACCATCTGCAATTGCAGTTAAAATAACTACAATTGCACTACTACACAAATGTCTGTCATTTAGTAAATGCAGAAGTTTTTTGATTAGATAAAAGGGAAATATCTACTACCGAATGAGTCCGTTATTAAAAGGTTTCACTGCAACTCATTTCCAATGCAACAAATAAAATAACTTCATTGCTTTAAAGCTAAATTTATTTTTGAAAGCACATTTAAAGCTGTAATTTCAAGTTTTTATAAAAAATATAGATTTAGAAAAAAACACAAAATTTCAGTTCAATTTAATATTCAATATTAAAAGGATAATAAATGCTCTTTTTAGCATGATCCATGGGTATCAAACGTTCGCCAGTATTGTACGAATCTAAAATTTTATGATCCTCGGGGGAAAGTTTAAAATCGAAAACATTCAGATTTTCAACAATACGAGACTTACTAACAGATTTTGGAATGGGAACAGTACCAATTTCAATCTGAATAAAAAAACAAATTTTTAAATATTTTAAAAACCCCTCAAAACTAATCAAAGCTTACCAAATAACGTAAAACCACTTGAGCTGGTGACTTGTTGTACTTATTGCCGATTTCCTTGACTTTATCATCAAAAATATATGCGGGCGTCTTTTTAGCAGGTTCTGGTCGACCCAAAGGACAATAGCCGGTAACCACAATATCATATTTCTTGCAAAGAGCAATAAGTTTCTTTTGATTTAGACCCGGATGACATTCAATTTGATTGTGTATGGGCTTAATTTTACAATTGGCCATAAGTCTAGCCAATTGTTCAGAATTGAAATTGGAAACACCAATACTTTTTACCAAACCCTTTTCCACCAAGCTCTCCATAGCTTTCCAAGTATCCAAATAATCTACATCACTTGGAGAAGTTGAAAAAATTAAAAAGAAAAATCCAAAAAATGTTTAAACTTTATTAAAAATTAAATTACCTTAATTCCACATCCCCTTTAGCATTGGTTGGCATCATTACATCATCTCCCCGATGGATATACGAATATGGCCAATGCATCAAATAACAGTCAATATAGTCTAAACCAAAATTAGCCAAACTCTGGCGACAAGCATATTCAACACGCTCGGGTTCATGAAAATGACACCACAACTGAAAATTAATTACAAATATTTTAACTTTAATTTGCTGAAACTCAAAACTTTTTCATTTTCTCTTCCACTTTTTTTTCGCAGTTAAAAGTTTCACTTCAACATGCCAGCAGTAATTATTACCTTAGTTACGATAAAAATATCCTCGCGTTTGATTACACCCTCAGCAATTTTATCCTGTACTGCTTTTCCCACCTCATGCTCATTTTCATAGAAATAAGCTGTATCTATGTGACGATAACCTGCATCAATGGCATCACCCACGGCACGTTCACAATCACCACCCAATGACTTTAAGGTGGAAGGAACACAGAGAAGACACACGCAGTTAACACAGTAATTGTTGAAAATTTATTTGAAATTTAGTCGCAAATAGTATAAAAAGAAGGAAAGTTAGGAAAATAAACTGACTTTAAATAAACTTTTCTAATAAAAAGTGCTTAAATGAAAGTAAAATGTTGTAGTTTATGTTGTTTGAGACAAGACTTTTGACTTCAATTTAAATTAATAAGAATAATTGCAATTAAATTTTAATAAATTTAATTACAGAAAAGCAAGTATCTTATTAGTATATCACAAATTTTGATTAAATATGAATAAAGTAAAAAGACAAAGATATTAATTAAACATAATAAAAATACATAAAAATGTAACCGATGAAAAATGTTTTGATATAGGTATGGTATATACAGTGCACTCGCGAAAATATGAACACCCTAATATATGAACACCCCAAAATATGAAAAGTTTTTTTCTTCCATTGACTACTCTAAAATATGAACTTAGTGCCAAAGCTTTAAAATATGAACAGCTTATTTTTGTATTTATTTACCACAAAATGTTGTAAAAGAAATTAAAAATCGGGGAATTCCCAATTTGATTTTGTCGTGGTGCTTTTTCAACTATGGGTCTTTTTGACACCTACAGCATCTAAGGGTTAATTTAGTCCAAATTATATGTTAAATGATTAAAGTACTAGTCTAAGCTAGTATCTTCGAAAGCAGTCAAGTTTATAGAATGTATTTATGAGAAAACACAAACTGCCGTATGGACAGGAAATGAACTCTCGCGACCATTTTCTACAGAATGTGGTGTAAAACAGGGGTGTTTATTGTCACCGTTACTTTTTGCCCTATATCTAAATGATCTGCATGAATATTTAGAAGGTGGGCTCCGTATTGGAGATATAGTGATATCTCTGTATTGGAGATATAGTGATTCTTGCAGACAATATTAATGTACTACAGAAAATGATACACCGACTTGAACAATATTGCAATACTTGGAATGTTGAAGTGAATTTGGGAAAATCAGAAATAATGGTTTTCAGAAAGGGTGGTAAATTGTCTCGTAAAGAAAAGTGGTATTATAAGGGTCAAGAAATAAGAACAGTCTCAGAATATTGTTACCTAGGGGTCTTACTAACACCCAAAATGTCTTTTACAAAGCACGTTGAACAAAGGAACCAAGCAGCAAAAAATAGCATCAATCTAACATGGCAAAACTTTTTAAAGAAAGGCACAATCTCTATCTCATCCAAATGGAAACTGTTTCTTGCAGTTTGTAGAGCAGTACAGACCAGGGATGTTAAAGTTGGTACAATTGTACTTTTTTTGGTACATTTTGACCTTCTAAAGTACCGTGGTACTACCGCGACTCATTTAGTACAATTTACCAAATTTGAATTTTTCACTTTTTTGAATTTTTATTATAGCAAACAAATTGTTATTGTGTCCTTTTTCATTGCATTTATTCGTTTTATGTAATGAGCGCGTAAAATATATGCGACCATATGCGATTTGACGATTTATCATCATTTTGAGGATTTTGTAGAATAAAATTGTCGATTTTTTTTAAATATCGCAAATTTGAAGATTTTTCACAAAATTTATCTGGCAGACTGGTATTGTGGTGTATAGAGCTCTAACATATATTGACACTTGTTGCAGCCAACTTCACTTTCATTTTGAATTTATTAAAATTCTGAAGAAGTTAAAATTAAATTAAATTATTGTTAAAGAAATCAAAGAAAATGCCACACAATCTTATATAAAATTATGCGAAGTTTTGACAACCAACGTCAACTTTAATAACGAATTATTAATGGGGTTCCATAAGTTTACTCTAGACAATGTTATTTCAGGTAAAACAAGTAGTATTGTAGTAAAAATGTTCCCGAATGAAATTGCAAATTTTGATTCAATAAATAATCAATTTAGGGCTTTCGCTGATGTTGAGCAACTGAAGTCGTTAAAAAATTAAAGCATTTATAGTTTTTGGTCGGTAGTAGCTAATTTTCAAAATGAACTGAATTTCAATATGTTTCCAGACATTTCCAGAGTCGTTGCTGGAATTTTATCCATTCCGCACTCATCTGCAAATGTGGCAAGAGTTTTTTCTTTTCAAAATATTATAAAAACTAAGAAAAGAAACAAACTACATGTGCATTATCAAGTCTCATACAGACAAAGGATTGGTTAAGATCGACAAATTCGTGCTGCTATGATCTAGAAGTTCCAAATAGTTTATTACCTAAACAAATAATTCCATGATTTTGATCTCATATATTCATAAGACTTTTTTGTACCTTATGTTATTGTTAGGTTTTGTTTTTTTGTGTACAAGTGAATTTTTATGTACATTCTTTGTTGTTTTAATAAATTACAAAAAAAAAATGGTACCATGAAGGTCCAAAAAGTACAATTTTTTTTGGAGGTTGGTACAAAATTGAAAACCCTATTTAACATCCCTGGTACAGACATATGGTGCACAAGTTTGGGGATTTGCGAACTTCCAAGATGTTGATAAGTTACAAATATATTTTTTATAGAAAATACTAAGGCTCCCGGCTTTCACGCCAACATATATACTTTTGTCCGAAACTGGTATAGAAAATGGACATTTGTATACTTTAGATCTTTATATGAGATATGTATGCAAAACAATGTTTCAATACGAAGAAGATCGTTTGCCGCAAAAATTCACAAAAATGTTGCTGCAAAAACGACTGTTGTGGGTGGACGTGCTTAACAAATTAGGTGCCGAATTTTGAATTGATTGGACCGAAGCGAACCCTAATGTACAGCAGTGGAACAATAACCGTATAAATCTTATAAACTCCCTGAAGTCTAAATACTATGAAAATGTATTGCTAAAAATAGCTAATACAAGCAGAATTTATAGAAAAGTTGACATAGTAAACGGAAGTAAATATATATC
Source organism: Delia radicum (assembly GCA_021234595.1). Lineage (NCBI taxonomy): Eukaryota > Metazoa > Arthropoda > Insecta > Diptera > Anthomyiidae > Delia > Delia radicum. The sequence goes on from CM037853.1 coordinate 51,772,209, forward strand.
AGATGAACGTAACCAAGAAAACATAACATGGATTTTTAAAGCACGAAGCGATTTGATAAAATTAAATGGGAACAGATTTCAAGTAAATGCGTCAAATATATGTACATTATGTAATTCTAGAGAAATTGAAAACATAGAACACTTTCTAGGTCGTTGTAAAGCTCTAAGTGAATTTAGAATTATGTATTTAAAAAAGGCTTGTTTTAATGACAGGGAAATTTTAGAAATATTAAATGGAATAAAAGTTAATTGGCATTATTTGGCAAATTATATAAAAACTTGTGTAGAATATAGAAATTTTCTTATAATGGAATTTAATAACTAAACACTTTATCTCAAATTGTTATTTGTATACATATGTTAAACGGCTGACGACAATGGTCAGAGTCGTAAATATTTATAAATATATTTTTATTTTGTAATTATATGTATTGCTGAAAATAAAAATAAAACTACTACTACTACTACTAGTCTAAGCCAGGTTTATAAAAAAAGAATTTAAATACTTTTTGTTCAAATATGTATAAATTCTCGCAGTAACTTCTTTGACCTTAATGCGGCTCGGCAAGGGTTAACGTTGTTTAATATGTCCAAAACTTTTGGCACAGAATCTTCAAATATTGTGTTATTATATTTTACATCACGTTTATTAAAATTCAAAAGTAGTAAAAAAATCTTCAACGTTTTTTGTAAATTGAAATATATAAGTGTGGGGTCTCTTGGGGCCTCTGGTGTACATGGGTTAATGATGACCAAAATTTTTTATTTTTAACCTTAAGTCATGATGATAAACAAAAACAACAAACGGTACAAAAGTAGCTAATTTTCGATTTTAAATATTTTATGACAACAAATAAGGCAAAAATTACCAAAAAAAACACAATTTCCTCGAAATTTGCAAAAATTAAATCGTTGCCCTACCCAAGTGTGCCAGGGGATATTTTTAAAATTTTTTATTTTCGATCTCTAACATGTTTTAAACAAGTCACTGGAGTCCAAATCTCAATTTTTGCGATTTTGTTGAAGAAATTTTTTTAAAATTTGAAATTGGAGATTTGAAAAACACCCCAAAAATGTTGTCCGTTTTTGACATCACATTAGGACAGGTTAACGCCATCCAAAAAAAAAAAACTTCTTCTACATCTCACAAATCTGAGTCTTTTAAGTAAAAAAATATATTTCAGTAATCAATTTAAAAAAATTTTAAAATGTGTGCTTGAATTTCTCGGTCAAGTAATAATTGACACCTTAGTGGTCTGGCGCATTATTTATTACTGGGCTAGTTTTTAACCGATTTTGTGTTTTTATACCTTTTTGAAAACATAATTATATCTTCATTTCGATTAATTTACCTTCTTGAGTAAAAACTTTTAAAACATTTAAAAAATTTTACAAAAACTGAAAAAAGTGACTTTTTGGACTTGTATTCAGTTTTCTAAGCTTTAGGGCTGAATGGGGTCGGGAAGGCATAGTCTGATTGAGCTAAAACTTTTACAATAGCATTTTTACACTAAATGACACAATACTAGACCTGAGCACCTTCAAATTTAAAAAAAAAAAATTTGCCTATATACACTAAAACCACTCTAATGGACATGTAATGTCCTCGAATCACTTCACATATGAGCATAAATGAGTTCATACATGTTCATAAATGAATGCATATATGTTGATTTTTAACCGGGTATCTAATTTTATTGAAAATTTGTTTAATTGTGTATTTATGTTGTTTTAAACAATAAAAATAAGATTGTTTAAAAAAAGAAAGTGATGTTATCAGTGTTTTTTTATTCTGCCGGAGATGATTATCGTTAACCTATTAATTTGTACTGTTATTATTAAAAGTTTTTGTGTTTAAATACATTTTTATTCATTTGAAATTAAAAAAATGCAAGTGATAGATTTGATAGTTCAGGTGATTGAAAAAACCCTCAGGTGATTTAGAAAATTACGTTTCTCATACGATTTTGTTTGAAAACTAGGTAAGGCAACGCATACAATCACTGCGTTCAATAACGTATTTTACAAAATTTAAAATTACAAAAAATTAGGTGAAGTGAGGCGTTGTGTTTTAAAAAATTACCCTAATAATTATTTAAATATTCCATAATACCATATGAAATATTTACTGAAACTTTAATAATATAAACATCAAATAAAGTTCATTATAGATGAGCTCTACTGTATATATATCTGCTATTAGTTTTTTAACACAATTTCAATCCTAATGGCAATAAAAATAAAAAACATAAAATTGTTTAATGTTACAAAATTTGCCATACTACATTTTGTTCGAAATAGCTGAACTTCACTGTGTTTTATAAAAGCAACTGAATATAATTTAATATAAAAAGTCCTGTTTTCATATTCATAAACGCCAAAAAACATAAAACTGTCACAAATTTGTTTCGAGCATAATAAAACATAATTTTAATGAATTTTACAATAGCGGGACCCCATCGTCTTTCATTGAATAATTGAACTAGATTTGTACAGTGTTTCCGCCGGGAAGGTATACTACTTTGTTTGTCTATAATTTTTGATTAAAAGAAAGAGAATGGATCTTATATTAATAAATGTTTTATTTAATGTCGGCAATTATGTATGGAATACAATATCAGATAAATGTCCGCCTCTATTAGCCTCACAAATTCGAGCCGCTTTGAGCACATTTTTCATTACATTCTCACACATTTCACGCGGTGTTTCATCAATTTCATCACGAATATTTTGAGTTGCTCAAGCGTTTCTGGTTTGTTTGCATAAACCTTGCTTTTCAGATATCCGCACAGAAAGAAGTCCGGAGCAGTCAAATCAGGCGACCGTGGAGGCCAATCAACATCACCATTTCTTGAAATAACTTGTTGTGGAAAGAGGTCTCGCAATAATTCCATTGTAATCCTGGCTGTATTCGATGTGGCATCGTCTTGTTGATACCACATGTTAATCAAGCCCAAAGCATGCAGTTGTGGCGTTAAAAAGTTTTCAATCATATCACGATATCGCTCCCCATTCACAGTTACCGTTACGCCGTTTTCATTTTCAAAGAAGTAAGGTCCAATGATTCCTCCTGGATGCAAAGGTGACTGATGAATAATTTGAGGGTTTTCCATTGCCCAGAACCGACTATTCTGTTTATTCACATATCCATTCAAATGAAAATGTGCCTCGTCACTCATTGTGATTTTTTCATGATAATCGGGGCGAGCTGTAACATTCTATTGGCATATGTACGGCGGCGTAAATGGTCTTGTGGAAGAAGCTCTTGTGTCAACTGAATCTTAAATGAAAACAAATGCAAATCCTTGTGCAAAATTTTGGCCAAAGTTGTTCTTTGAAGAATAAGCTCCTGAGCACGGCGTCGAATTGAGGTTGATTGTTTTGAACACTTTCTTGAGCAGCAGTAATGTTTTCAGCGATCTTGCAGTACGTTGTGGTCCATGCATGGCGGCAAAAAAACGTAGTATACCTTCCCGGCGGACACCCTGCATAACCATTTGAGCTCAGCGAGCCCAAAAATGTAAATAATTGTCATAAAGTAATTTTGTCCTACTAGAATCGGGTTTTGGACCAAAGTGATATTTGGCATTTCGTCAATTTTTGTTCACTAAAAGCAGTGCAGAAAATGGGGCTGACAACGGTTGACAAAAAGTCATATACGATCGTGATCTTGGACAGACCGTCTAAAATTGTAACCAATGAAGGTTTTGACAAGCCTTGAAAAATTGAAACATTTTCAAAAACTGTATTGGCTTTAAAGTTTGCTTTGAAGGCCAAAAAATTAATTAATAAAAACAAATTATAAAAGATACAAACAAAAAATAAAAACCTACTTCAATCACGAAAACCACCGATTCAATAACTTTAACTGCCGAAATTCCGTCAACAACGAAAATTTCTAATTCTATTAGAAATTGATAGCTCTTTAATTGAATTATTTTTCAATTAAATAATAACTCAGTTGATTAAAAAGTGACCAAATACCCAAAAAAATTGTTGTTGCCATACCAAATGTTTATTTACAGCTTGAATTTTATAACATTGAATTTAAACCGGCATGAAATTCTCATTTAGTTAGCAGATTTATTTATACATATTTGTGAACAAATTCACACAGAAATTAGATTTTTCTTTCTATTGAAGAGTAGGGACTATGGCAAACATTTTTGTTGGATTTTATTCTTTGCAGAAATTAGCACTTTTGTTGAAATCAGAGTATTTTTGTGTTTGAAATAGTTTTAATTTATTTTTTGCATTTTCTTTTTGTTTAAAAAAATTTTTAAAATTTTGATAAACGAAATTAATATTCAGATTTAAACAACTGAAACTAATATATTTAACTGAATAAAGTAACAAACCTAATAAGAATTAATATCTAATCTAATTGAAATTAATTTAAAATATTTAAGAAAGAACATCAAGCAAATATTTATAAAAAACATCAAGCAAGTTTAATTGATTCAATTAATTTTTAATGGACAGCGTTTAAGATTTTCAACAAACCGATTTAATTGCAAAAAGTAGGGAACATTTTTTTTTGTGTACCTATATATCGCTAAACTAACTCAACATTAGCACTTATATTATAAATAACAAAAGAATAATTTAATTTAATAAACACATGTGTCACAAATTTTTGAGATTATGGTCCAATTAGCATTTTAGCAATTAGCATTTTAGCAAACTTACTCTATATTTCTCTAGCCATGCTACGCCAAAACTAATGACCTAAATTAAAAATCTGATTATATATTTTTTAAAGCATGTTCTTGGTTATTCATAAGACCCCATTATGTGCTATTCCGAAGTTATACTGATAGTCTATTTAATTTTAATCGTTAACACCAAATTTGTTGGAGACTTAAACTCGTGAAGTATCCAAGAAATCGAGACTGATAGATCTTACAATCTTGTTTCTACCACATATCCAAGTTTTATATAATATTGGAGTGTTTAACTTGAAATACATTCTCATGTCATTGTATGTTTTCATGTTAGAGATAACACAGCCTTAACATTGATAATGCTACACTCAAAAACACAAGTTAGTAGAAAAGTTAGTAAAACGTCTTGTAAATCAGGTATACTATTTTTCAGGAAATTTTTTGCTAAAATTACGTTTTCAGCTAAAATTTTAGTTACACTAAAATTGTGCTGCTAAGCACATTAATAGCGTGGGCGATTGAAAGATATGCGCAGTATGAAGAGACGAGGAAAATGTTACTTAAAAGTACAACTGTTGTAATACATATACAAAAATCAACCATGGAGAACTTTTGAATCTGTTTTTCATACATAAAACAAATTTATTTAAACCACTTAAATTTTGTGTTGCCACCGGTTTGTAAAAGTAATTGTTAATAGACAATTCAATAAAAGACAAAATAAAATATTTAAATTTAATAAAGATTAAATGTGTATTTGTAAACTTAATGTTTATAGAGAATAATACTGCAGTGTGGTCAAATTGCAAACAAATATACGTTCAGGTAGACAGAATAAAGCGAAAGACAAGGACATACATATAAGGTAGTTTTTTATGTTTCCTTTTTGTTATTGCAAAAAAGGGTTGTATGTGTCATATTTTGTTATTTTTCGGTTTGGTCTAGGTTTAGATGACATCATTTAGACAACCATTGATGTAAGTTGTTGAAAAATAATTTCGTTTATGGTATATATAATTATTTCTAATTTTTTTAAATATTATATTAGTTTATGTCAATGTGGGAGTATGAACATTTTCATATTTTGTAAACGTATAGTAAATAATTTTTAAAAGAATCACAAAAATATGTTTCTGATTCTCAGCAAATAAATTAACTTAAGTATAATTTTTCTGCAAATTTTTTCATTTTTTTTCAGTCTACTAATATTCAGCAAACATTATGTTAAGTATTAGTATTGGTTATTTTTTTTTTAATTCCACTAATTTAGTTCAATCTACTAGATTTGTTGCTAAAAATCAGATCGCTGATTTTCAGCAAAAAATGTTGCTGACATTAGCAATTCTTTTGTAAGTACCCTAATGAATAAAATTTTGCTAACTCATCAAAAGTTTTTGCTTACTTTACTATCTTTTTTTTGAGTGCACGATATCTTGATATTAAATTGCAAGTTTACTTGGTTATAAATAATGTTATCATGTATTTAAGATGTACACTAAAAAAAAAAGTTTGCAAAAATCGACTTATTTAAATTAACAAAATTTTTTGTTGGATCTTAGTAAACTAAAATGTAGTATAAAATTTTTACTTTAGTTAATTTATTTTGCTGAAATTTAAATCAATTTTTATTTTGAGATTGTTTTAAATATATATAAAAATGTTAGGACTTCCACATAATGCAGTTAAATAAAAAACATAATAAACAAAATATTTTATTAATAACTTTAAGAGCAAAACCTAATAATTCCCAATTACTTAGATACATGTTTATATGTATGTATGGCGCAATTTTACATTTTTCAAATGAAGATAGTTATAAAATATAAAATAGAAATATTCAAAATATCGCTAAATATCATAGAAACAGTTTATCTCAGACGTGCATTTATTGTTTCGTACAGTCGCACCAATGCGTATTTTATATTTTATTTTTGCCTGCATCTTCAAATTATAAAAATAGTGTTTTGTACACACAAAAAAAATAAAAACCTATTTCAATATCGAAAACCATCGACTCAATGACTTTAATTGCTACAATTCCGCCAACAACGAAAATTGCTAATTCAATTAGAAATTAAATAATAACTCATTTGATTAAAATATGATTAATATCGTACCTTCCCAAAACTTATGTGAACAAATTCACACAGAAATTACTTTGTTTCGTTCTATGAAAGCGGGAATATGTAATTATTTTGGATTATTCTTTTAGAAATTAGCTCTTTTGTTGAAATCAAAGTATTGTTTTTTGTTTGAAATACTTTTTAATTTAGTTTTGCATTTTTCTCTGTTTAAAAAAAAAAATTAAACTTTGAAAATTACATTATTTACATTATCAATTTTATGATAGTGTTTTAGATAAATTAATATTCAGATTTAAACAACCGAAAGAAAATTATTAAACTTAATAAAGTAATAAACCTAATAAGAATTAATATCTAATCTAATTGAAATCATTTACAATATTTATTACTAATACGTAAACATTTATAAAAAACAACTACATAAATATTACAAAAAACAACAGCAATGTGTTGTTGTTTGCTTTTGAGCGATAATATAAAAAAATGTTAAGAAAGTTCCGAATTTGAGCAAATTTTTAATTGATTCAATTAATTTTTAATTGAAAGCTTTTAAAATTTTCAACAAGCCGATTTAATTGAAAAAGTAGGGATATGTGTTTTTCTGTGTACAGTAGCACCAAACCGTATTTTATTTTTGCCTGCATCTTTTATTTTAAAATTTATTAAAATATCATTCATTTAGTACATTTTTTAAATTAAGTTTTTTAAATTTATTCATATTTTTTTTATATTCACAATTTTTATGTGCACATGCGTGTCTTTGTTTGATGTGTAGTATACAAAAGAAAAAATGAAATGAAATAAATCAAACGCGGTTGCATTTTGTGTAAGTCTTACAATGGTTGTGTTTGTTTGCATCTCTTCTTTTTTCTCTACTTAGTCCATACAAGCTGCGATATATACATTTAGCCTTTTTACTTGCTCTTCATGCTATTAATGTGTTTATCAGCACAAATTTGGTAGCAACGTAAATTAGTTAAACATTAGTTCAAAATTAGTTTTTTGGTAAATGCGTTTAACTAAAATTTTAGCTGAAAACGCGATGTCAGCAAAAGAATTGTTAATTAAATATTTTAAACAGAAGTTAATTAAATATTTTAAACAGACAAAATGTTCAACTAACTTTTTGTTGTGCGTGTACTTAATAATATAGAGAATAGCAATAATTCAATAGTTATTAGTAGGGGAAGGAATTTTATGCAAATGCATGTTTGTTGTCAGTAGCCCAAAATCGATTTTGATATTTTTCAGAATCGAAGAATTTGCAACAAAACCACATCGATTTGTTGTTGCATATTTTGTTGTAAATGTATATTTCCCATATTTTGCTATAAATGCATATTTAATGGTATATTTTGGCATTTTTTGATTTACACTTTGCATATTTTTAATTTAATTGCATATTTTGTAAACATTTAATTTCAGCTTGTTGTAAAAGCATGATAAGCCACTTTTTTTTTTTAGGAATTTTCGTTGTGTTCTAGATATCTATTGATTAATATTTGATAGAAGTCTTGCTTAAACACTTATTACAAGAGTATAAACGTCCTGAAAAATATATATATGTTAAATTTACCAACATTTAAAAGGCAAAAACAAACTAAAAATAAAATGTGGCTTATCAAGTTTTTACAACAAGCCCTTCATTTCATTTTTAAACCAGCAACATCGACCAATAAATCAATTTCTAGAAATCCAAAAATTGCACGTGTACATTTTTTTAATTTTTAGAGGATATTTTTGAATTTATTGTGCATATAATTTGGTTTTTGTGAATATTTCAATTTAAATGCATATTTTAAGCGGATATTTTGGATTTTTTTATTGCATATTTTAAGCGTATATTTTAACTATTTTAGTTGCATGAAATTCCTTGCCCTAGTTATTAGATAATAAAATGTTATATTAAATTTAAAACAACAATATAGAATCTGTTTCGTATTCATTTACTTACTGTGTACGTTCCTAAGCCAATTGATTGTATTTTAGTGCCATTGTTATGGGTCACGTAAGGAACTTTAACAGAGGAGCTCATGTTGCAGAAAATTAAACTGTCAAATAAATTGCAAAAGTTTTTTTTTGTGTGAGAAATTGCTTTAAACTTGTATTAGACAGAGAGATAATCAATATAAATTAAACACTTGTATAGTGTTTTTTGTTTTCTGTATCGAAATAAACTATTCACCCTTTTTTAGTTAAACTTTGCCACTGAATAGAACAAAACGATGTTTTGCTAGCAAACAACTGTTGATTACTGCAATCAATTGCTAAAAGGCACACTCGCTAAAATGTGTCTTAAGAACTGGTATTATTCTCTAATCAAAAGAGATTTGAAGTTTTGCAAAAGAGCTTTTCCTTTTATCGCATTGAAAAGCTTTTTGTTATATTTAATTCATTAACTAACAGATGATTCAATTTAATCTGATTATACTGATAACTAATGCACACTATGTTTAATATTAAATAGCCAAAAAATACTGGTGGACAATTACTTGAACAAAAGTATACTTGAACAAAAGTATACTTGAACAAAAGTATACTTGAACAAAAGTATACATTACAGATTACAAACAGATTTGAATCGGAAGTACAGAAGTCTAAAACGAGAGAAGTCTAAAACGAGAGAAGTCTAAAACAGTAGTGGTCAAAATATTTGGAACTGAGATCGCATTTGTTGTTTTCATTGATTTATTTTCTTCAAATCACACTTAGTTACTAAAATTAATTTTTTTACATATTCTTCATACATTGTTTTATGTTAAACAAATAAAAAAAAAATAATTCCGTTAAAATAAAACAACAAAAAAATTAATAACAATAGATGTATTCAAAATGCATGTGCTCAAAACATTTGCAACTCTCATTATTCTTAATCTTAACGAAACAATTGATACTAACAAATGCTAGGATATAACGGTAATCACATTCCTTTTTAATATGAGATTCAGGCCGTTACATTTTTTAAACAAATTTATTATAATTATTGTTCTTTAATAGTTGTAATAAGATGTTCGAAGCATAAACATCGTAAGAATAATTTTTGTAAAAAATGGCAGGAAATAAATACAATTCTGATTTTAAATCAAAAGTTTTAAATGATTTTCACAATGGACTTTCCCAAAAAGAACTTTCTATAAAGTACTCCACCACACAACTCATAAAGGTGGAAGACCCCGTATTACAACTGTAAGAGAAGATCGGAAAATCAAGAATTTTTTTATGAAGTATCCCAAAGCAGTTCCCAGAGAAGCTAAAACTGAACTTTTAATAGATGCCAGTCTTCCCACCATTAAAAGAAGAGCCCGAGAATATGGTCTTAGAAGTTACTGATGTACAAAAAACACCGTTTGTGTCAAAAAAAAAACCGAAAAGCTTGGCTTGACTTTGCACGCACTCATTTGAACTGGACTCAACAGCAATGGAAAAATGTATTGTGGTCAGATGAGTCTAAATTCAACCTCCGGGGATCAGATGGAAGAGCCAATGTTCGAAGACCACGAGGCGAAAAGTTTAATCCCAGATACACAACCGCCACAGTGAAGCACGGAGGTGGAAACATTATGGTGTAATGGTGTTTTTCAGGAAATGGGATTGGCCCAATTCACCGCATTACTAGCACAACGACGGCCACAATCCATAGAGATCTTTTGAGTTCAGTTATGCATCCGTATGCTGAATGGGAAATGCCACTCTCATGGACCTTCCAGCACGACAACGACCCAAAACACGCGGCGGGGGTTGTAAAAGTTTGGCTGCAGGAAAATGAAATTAATATCATGTCGTGGCCGGCTCAATCTCCCGATCTCAACCCGATTAAGAACATGTGGATGATAGCACTATCGACTTATTTTGTTAAATACACTTTTTTTTATTTTTGGGAAGTTATGAATAATTTTTTTTGTATTTGTAAAATAATATGCTATAACTGAATTTAATAAAAAAAAACAAAAACTTATACCACAAATCTTTTTGATACAAAAAAATACAATTACCTAAACCATGACTTCAGTTGCAATGAAATCTGGAGATTTAAGGTTCAATCTCACTCTTGACATCACTTTCTATATGCCACTTGTTTCACAACTGTGTATTAATCTGCGGTATACATAATTAAAAAACACTTATACGCCTTGGTTAGTTAACTCACATATTTGCCTAATATGTTTGTTCGATTACTGACTACTATTTACTATTTTTACTACAACTGGAAAATTTCAATACAAAAAGTAAACAAAACTTTCCAATTGTAGCAAAAGTAGTAAGATTTTCGAGTTAATGAAAGAAGTAAATTCTAGTAAGTAATTGAAGAGGTCTGTTCGTTTACTTACTACAATTTACTAATTTCACGTGTTCTGAAACAAAACATGTTTTGTACATGTTTTCCCATACATTTTTTTCACGAAAACACATGTTTTGCACAGTAAATGAAATTTTCAAATCACAGTAAAAATAGTAAAATTTGCTAGCATACAAACACTAAATAACTGTAAACTATGCGTATTAGTTTTGCAAATTAACTGTTAACACAGTACAACATTTTTCAACACATGATTTTGGGACTCAATTGTAGGAATTGCACGTGAAAGTAGCCCCAAATATAAGAACTTCTGCATCATTCGTTTTGTCAAGTTGGCTACAGTAATAATTTAATGGCCATACGAAGTTTTTGGCTCAACACGGATTTTGAGCGCTTTTTCTATATTTTAACACGGTTATATCTCGGTATACCGTGCAGAAAACCTCTTTTGTGTCTGAAGCAATGTTGTAGATATCGAATAGGAGAAAACAATGCGGAACAATCCTACCCGAAATAAATGCATCCGGTACCATAAAAATCGCAAAAATGCCCATTTTTTCTCATTTCCCACCTTTTTTGCTCAATAACTGGATTACAAATCCACAAATATGATGTTTTTTTCTTTATAAACTTTATTTAGCATGAAAATAAAAATTCCGATTCATGCACAGAAAATATGAGATTTTTATATGTTATCTATGCATGGAAACAAAATTTATTTTTCAATGAAAAATGGGTGAAAAAAATAAACCATCGAAATTTTTATTTTCAAGCAAAATAAAGTTTGTAACGAAAAAAACAGCATATTTGTGGATTTGTAATCTACACTGATAGAATTTTCCTTCATAGTATTAATGAAACGATTTCATTAAAATCGATTCATTGGTTTAATGTAAAATTTCATTAACTGAATGAAAATTCATTAATATTGGTAATTTTTTCATTAACATTTTTTGTGATTTTTTCATAATTTCATAAAAAAAATTCATTAAAACAATGAAAAATTTTCAAATTTTTTCAATAAAACTATAGACTTGTAATAAGAAAAAAAAATATATGTCAAAAAACAAAACAAAAGTTATACCATAGTCAAAACTTTTTTAAAACAAACTTTAATCAAAGTGCATTTGATTTAAATGTTTATCTGAAGAATTACAAATTTAACTTAAATAAAACTAAATCAAAATGTACAAAAATATAAAATAAAAAAAAAAAAAATTGCGATTTTTTTTTGTTTCTTCTTATTTAATTTTATTTTATTCATTAAAAACTGTATGAAATTATAACGAAATCAATAAATGTACGATAATTAACACGATAATTTTATAAATAAAAACAAATCGTTCTATTACATAATTGGGATGCATAAGGTAACTCAGAATTCATTAGATTTCGAACTATTTTTATAAAAATATTTTACAGATCCTATAAAGACCAGACCTTATAAATAATATCAACGAATGATAATTTCGCAATAACCACCAAATTAATGCTATGCTAAAACAATCATAAAATTATTAAATATTTCATAATAACTAATCATTTTATTCATTAAACACATGAAACTTTCATAACGATTAGGCTAGGATTAATGAAAAAAATGTCATATACTTTATGAAGTCTTCATTGGGTCAATGAAAAAATTCATTAAAATTGATTTAATGAAACATCTTCATTGACTCAATGAAACGTTTCTTTGGGGACTTTTTTATGAAAAAATTCATTCGATTAATGAAGGAATTCATTAATACTACGCACAAATTTCTATCAGTGTAGTTATTGAGCAAAAAAGGTGGAAAATGGGGAAAATTTAACGTTTTTGGGATTTTTAAGGTACCGGATGCACTTTTTTCGGGTAGGATTGTTAACACTTGATAACACTTCTATATAGGTAAAAATTTCTCCTTATGAAATATCCTTTGAAAAAAAAAAACATTTTTATGAAAATTTAAAACCATTTAGAATTTTTGAAAATTTTTTAAAAAAATCAAAGAAATATTTTTTTTTATTTTTTCAATAGGAAAAATGTATAAACATCAGTAACATTTTTTATTGAAAACTCACAATATTGATTGTTTTCGTTTATTTCAATACTCAACATAATATAAGATCTTTTTGTTTTAAATAGAATGTTTTAACTGAATATTTTAACTATTAACGAAAGTCCGTTTTTTCGGTTATTGTATTTATTGAATAACAGACAGAAAGTTAAAATACCGTACCGATTACATTTTTTAATAACTGTTGAACTTTTATGGACAAGGTCTTGTGAGTGTAGGTTTCTATTTGGATTTTTGGCAACACTTTAACCCTCTAACCGGCCTAAGCTTTTTTGGACTGAAATTTATATCACTTGTTCGGCACGAGAAATAAAGAATATTTTGTTGTAGCGAAATTTTTTTCGTCGTCTATTTTAGGCGATATGAGTCAAAATAGGTTTAGAGGCTATCTCATAAACTAAGCTATTAAATTTAAAAAGTTAAGGCACAAATTATTCTTCTCACAAAGATATAACAACAGTCCAAAAATTAGCCCTTTTGTGCTTTTAGATAAAAAGATATGGCTATTTTCGTTTTTCGAAAAACGCGAAATTGAGCGAAAACGCACCTTAACTTTAATATATATTGACGAAACTTGATAGTGTTACCAAATATAATATTTCTGCCAAATTTCATAAAAATCCGTCTACTCGTTTTCAAGTTAAGATGATGTCCTTTATATGTATCCTTTTACAATCCTGTATGTCCTTGGACCAAACTTAGAGCATTTTCGAAACGTTTAAGCTTCAATCTTCCTTTGTGTGGAATATGAATGGTTTTATGTTAACAGAAATGTGTTTTAAGGACTTTTTACTTCGCAAAATATGTGGCTAACTTCGTTCTCTATCGATATAGCATACATTTTTATAATAAAACACTTTGTTGACGAACTTATGGCCAATTGAAAATACCCCGCCTAGAGGCGGGCTTGCCGGTTAGAGGGTTAAAGTGAACGTGTCTTTAAAACACGTTGGTAAAAAATAGTTAAATAATAATTTGGCCGTTTTTTTTAAATCTTCATAATTAATGTAGGGAAAAATACGTATAATCTGAAGATTTTTAGAAAAAGCATGTAGCTAAAATTTGTATTAATCTGAATTTTTTAATGAAAATTTAAATAAAAATTTCTGATATTGAAAGTCCTTTAATTTAACGGTTTTTTTGTAGAAGTAACAAAAGGCAAAGAGCTTCCTTCAAAATAAGAAAAGTTTGAGAAAAGTTTGAGAAAATGCGTTAAAAAAAAAAATTTTTTTTATATTTGCTTTTCAGATCTTATTTGCAGCAATATTTTCTTTTATTAAACGCTAATTTTACTTGTGAAGTAAATTTGAGCTTATTTGACAAAGAATTTTAGCTCTGACTTAACAAAAAATTGTTAATTGTTGCATTTTTTTGGTATTTTTTGGTTTGTTTGGCGATAACAAAAAATAGTAACTGCACTGATAGAATTTTCCTTCATAGTATTAATGTAACGATTTCATTAAAATCGATTCATTGGTTTAATGAAAAATTTCATTAACTGAATGAAAATTCATTAATAATGGCATTTTTTTCATTAAAATTTTTTATGATTTTTTCATAACTTCATAAAAAAAATTCATTAAGTCAATGAAAAATTTTCAAATTTTTTTCAATAAAAATGTTGACTTGTAATAAGAAAAAAAATTTTTTTTTTGTACTATCATTTTGAAATAAAAAAAACTGAAAAATTTCTTTTAAACAGAATTAAACAAAACTTTGATATAGATACATTAAATTTGCCTACACTGATAGAATTTTCCTTCATAGTATTAATGAAACGATTTCATTAAAATCGATTCATTGTTTTAATGAAAAATTTCATTAACTGAATGAAAATTCATTAATATTGGTATTTTTTTCACTAACATTTTTTATGATTTTTTCATAATTTCATAAAAAAAATTTATTAAATCAATGAAAACTTTTCAAATTTTTTTCAATAAAAATTTTGACATAAAAAAAACTGAAAAATTTCTTTTAAACAGAATTAACCAAAACTTTGATATAAATAATTTTTTTTTGTATTAAACTTGCCTAGAGCTAACAGTTTTGGACGAATTTGAATAGTTGGTCACTAAATTCCAAGGAACAGATTATCCAAGAAAAACGATAGTTTTGTTCAAAACGAGACCTAAATTGTTATCGTTTTGACGATGTTACACAAAAACGTTATGCTAAACGATAATAATTTTATGGTTTTTAACAACATTGTTAACAATATTTAACATTTTTATCTAATATGGTCGTAACTAACTACAAAAAGTTTACTATCATCGTCTATCGTTCTACAGAATTCCAAGCCAGATCGATAAAAAATTACATATTTTGTACCGACATATAAGAAAATATCACCTTTAAACACAAATGATAAAAAATGTAAAGAAAGGTTGAACAATTTTGTAAAAATAAAACAATAAAAACAGAAATAAATTAAAATTGGTTTTTTAGTTCAGTTTTTAATATTTTAATGCCTGTTAATTATATTTAAACGATTTTTTCAATCATTAAAGTTCTTAATATACATAATTTAAAAAAAGTACAATAATTAAAATATTTCTTTTGTAATGGATAAAGAAATTTTATTTTCAAAATTTGTAATCTGTATACTACAATAATCATAAAAAGTGCTAATTATAAAATATCAACGAAAATATTTCATACAAACTCTGAATTTTATTCATTAAACACATGAAACTTTCATAACGATTAAGCTAGGATTAATGAAAAAAATTTCATATACTTTATGAAATTTTCATTGGGTCAATGAAACCATTCATTAAAATTGATTTAATGAAACACCTTTCATTGACTCAATGAAACTTTTCTTTGGGGACTTTTTTATGAAAAAATTCATTGGATTAATGAAGGAATTCATTAATACTACGCACAAATTTCTATCAGTGTAGAGCTAACAGTTTTTGACGAATTCGAATAGTTGGTCACTAAATACCAGGGAACAGATTCTCTAAGAAAAACGACATAGGTTTGTTCAAAACGAGACCTAAATTGTTATCGTTTTGACGATGTTACACAGAAACGATATTCTAAACGATAATAAATTTTTGTTTTTAACAACATTGTTAACAATATTTAACATTTTTATCTAATATGGTCGTAATTTAACTACAAAAAGTGGACTATAATCGTCGATCGTTCTACAGAATTCCAAGCCAGATCGATAAAAAATTACATATTTTGCACCGACATATAAGAAAATATGTCATCTTTTAACACAAATTGTAAAAAATGCAAAGAAAATTGAACAATTTTGTAAAAATAAAACAATAAAAACAGAATTAAATTAAAATTGGACCAGAAAATATCAACGAATGATAATATCTCAATAACCACCATGCTATGCTAAAATAATCATAAAAAGTGCAAATTATTAAATATCAACGAAAATATTTCATACAAACTATGAATTTTATTCATTAAACACATGAAACTTTCATAACGATTAGGCTTTGATTAATGAAAAAAATTTCATATACTTAATGAAATTTTCATTGGGTCAATGAAACCATTCATTAAAATTGATTTAATGAAACAACTTTCATTGACTCAATGAAACGTTTGTTTGGGGACTTTTTTATGAAAAAATTCATTGGATTAATGAAGGAATACTACGCACAAATTTCTATAAGTGTGGCAAGCGTGCAATGGTTGTTTTTTACTATTGAGCAATTCCATATGAAAGCGATCACCTTTTGGACGACCCCTCTCCGATTTAAAATAAATAGTCTCAATCGATTGCCCAGCAAAAAATAATGTACCTACATATTTTTTTTTTTTTTTATAGTGACTGGTTTAGTGGTGGTGTGCACCACTGTCATGTGACAAAATTGAAGAATTCTTCATAAGGGACCTCATTGAAAGTTCAATACCTTTTCAACGAGCTATCACTCGTTGCGATCGCTTTAGTAGTTTTTTTTTTAAAACAACTTTCAATGAGTTCCCTTATGAAGAATTCTTCAATTTTCTACTAAAGCGATCGCAACGAGTGATAGCTCGTTGGAAAGGTATTGAATCAGGCTTTAATTGAAAAATAAAATTTTCCTAATTTTTCTCAGAAATTTAAATTTTTTCCCATGAAAATTAAATTTTCCCATGAAAATTAAATTTTCCGATTTTCCACAGAAGCTCCTAAATTTTCCGGCTAATTTTATTTTTTTTTGGATTCCTCATAATTTTTGCTTTAAGAATCAGCAATAAAAAAATGGGCCCCGACTCCTTGTTTGGACAGGAGAAGAGCATTTAAGAGACCACCTTGTTCTCATTGTTTTTATAATTGAATTATTTTTAATTATTTAACAAGAAAAATTAGGAAAATTTTATTTTTCAATTAAAGCCTGATTCAATACCTTTCCAACGAGCTATCACTCGTTGCGATCGCTTTAGTAGTTTTTTTTTTTAAAACAACTTTCAATGAGGTCCCTTATGAAGAATTCTTAAATTTTGTCACATGACAGTGGTGCACACCACCACTAAACCAGTCACTATAAAAAAAAAATAAATATGTAGGTACATTATTTTTTGCTGGGCAATCGATTGAGACTATTTATTTTAAAATCGGAAAGGGGTCGTATAAAAATTTGCCAATTTTGATCGTTTTCATATGGAATTACTCTATTATATAAAGAAAATATGAATATGTTAATTAATTTTTAGCCTACAAAAGTACTTTATCTTTAAAATGTGGCCGTGCGGACCATTTTTACGTATTCAATTAATTTCTTGGAAAATTTTTGGAAAATTTTGCAAAATATTAACTACTTAAAATGCCCCTTGTAGTTGTAATTCAAATTAATTCCTTGTAATATTTTCTACTATTTTCGCAAAAATAGTGCTTTCAATGAGTTTTCTCTTATAGAAAAATACAATATATTTTGTACGATTTTCCGTTTGAGTCACTGTATTTCTTAATGCTTTCGTTCGAATGAGGACCCTACATAAAAATAAATGTATGAGTATGGGCTGTTTTAAATTTTTTGTTATTACTACATACAGAGAAATACAGTGCAAACCGAATAGAACATTTTATTTTGGTGGCTACAACCATTAAATTCGTTTAATAAAACCATATTCAAATGTGATTTCTAAACACTATGGTTGTAGAAACTAAAATGCTGTTGTAATAGCCAAATTTTGTTCTAAATACCAATATTCAGTTGCAACAACCGATTTCAGTCATAGTAACCGAATTTTAGATGGCAAATGGCAACATTTTTCTCTGTGTGTAACAAACATTGCAAATTTTCAACAATAAACACATTACTTTCCGTTATGTTCACGCCATAAATCATGTCGAGTACTTTGTGTCTTTTTCGCAGAATAACAATTGATTTCCCTTCTATAGTTTATTCAAAGCCTACAACAGTGATGCATTTTAAGTTTTTTTGTTTTGGGACAAATTGACAATTTAAAAGGGCCAAAATACCATTTATAGGTCCACAGGAATGAAGAAGTTAGTACTATAGTACTTTTTTGGTACTATTTGATCCGGAAAAGTACCATGGTACTCTTTTGACCCTTTTAGTACTATTTACATATAAATAAAAATTAAAGATTGAGTTTGAATTTTAACGTCTTTTTTACACAAGTGCAATTAATACTATAATATGCAATTTTATTTAATTTTAATTGTGAAAGACGTGGTAGAGAAGAATGAGTGTATTTTCTAAAAATCATAACTACATTGTACATTTTTTAATTTTCCTGAATCAGACTGCGCAGTTTCTGGTATTGAACCTTCGACAGTGACCCTGTTTTTTGAATAATGTAATATTTGTTATGTTTTTATTTGTTCGATTGCGTCTATATGAAATTTTCTGTGCAATCACTGACCGTGGTATAGATAAACTGATTTCTAATTCCACATGCACTAGCACCACACGTTAGACAGAGCGCTTTAGCGCACTGATCTATCGTCAGGTCGAGTTTTGTTGTGACTAAAACTAGTTTTATTATACACGGTGTTTTTGTTCTTGCATGCATAATCTCAGAAGTACAACTCCAACAGCACAACAGTTCTATTATTAGAAACTTCAGAGAAAATAAATTAACATTTATAAAATGTATTTATTTAGATCCAATCGTTGTAAAAGGAATTGATTAAAGATGATTTTATTTGAGTTCGAGTAAAAAAAAGTGTTCGAAAAGTGAAAAATAAATATCTTAAAAAAGTACAATTGAAAAAATTCCATTGCCAACATCTTCAAATTTGCATTGTGATGATGAGTAATGAAACAGAATTCCTTGCAAAAAAAGGTGAATTTAAGAAATAGTCTGATAGTTTTTATAAATTCTGTAACTAAAATCAACTAAATTTTGTTTTTATATACAAATAAATTTTAAAAACGTTAATTAATAATAAAAACTTGTATTTAGTACTATGAGGGTCGAAAAAGTACTATTTTTATGCTGGTTGGTACTATTTAAAAATCCCATTTATCATCCCTGTAGGGCCATATTTTTTTAAAAAATTCGATTATTAGATTTTTACTAAAATAAAAATAATATAAATTTGTTAATTAGAGTTCGCCATTTTAATACTTTTTTTAAAAATGCAAGACAAACCCCTCTGACAATAAAGTTTAACATATTTTATGAATTCTCATAAATTATTTCCGCTCTTGCGATAACATAACATTTTTAAAAAGCCTCCAAAAACATATTTTTTTAATAAAAAATGAATTGCGGCACTTCTTTTAAAAATTTGGACAAATTTAAAAACATTTAAAAATGTTATCGTCCTGCATTCAAAACTTTTAAAACCTGACCTCCTGGTACGAAAATATATGATTTTGAATGCGATTTTTATAAAAAATTAAACAACTATCCGTTTTTCATTCTCTCATCGAATAAAAAAAATTAGGCAAATTTCATATAAGTCTGAACTGAACGGTTTAAAGTAGTTAGTTCAATTTTGAGCTGAAGGGGCCAAAATAGATAAGAATGTACCACAGGGCCATTAAGCAGTCAAAAGTGCCACAAATGGCCCTATTGTGCCACGTTTTGCATCACTGGTCTACAACGCAAAACAACCAGTGATGCCAACTTGGTGGTTTTCAATGCTTAAAATGCCAACATTTTACTCTTGGTTGCAAAACATAAAAAAGGACTAAATTGGCGGTGTTGTAATTTATCGTTAGTGCTTTCGGTACTTTTTAACCAATTTTGTTTTAGAGGGTAGTAATTTGTTCAAAAAGCCATAAAACTGCTGTAAATACTATCGAAAACTCCAATTTTTTACAGTCTTCAAATTACAATAAAATGTCACTATTTTGCTACATTTTAAATGGTTATGTCTGTTCAATTGATAAGAAAAACTTATTTTTTTTATATGGAGTTTTTTGCAAAAGTACAAACATAATGCTGGACTTAACTCTGAAATTGTTAGTGAAGCAATGTGGTTACTTTATTTTAGCACAAAATCCAATGATTAAACTGTTTTATGGTCAACTGAGATCATTTCTTAAACTTTGTTAAAAATTAAAAAAAAAGAAATTGTCTGATGTATTTTTACGCCTTTTTAAGCGAAAATTACGCTTTTTACAAAAAAAGTTGGCAACACTGCAAGCAACATGGAGTTTTTAACACAATATTTTTAAACATAGTTTACATATACTCCGAAAAAAAATAGCAAAAGGAATTGCTTAAAAAGACAGTAATGTCAACAAAAAAATGTTATGCTCTTACAATGCTTTCTATGTATTCCTAAACCCAAAATAATATATCAGTAAGGAATCTGTCAAATCTCTGCTCAACGAATTTTAGATCTGTTTTTATTGAAACTGAATAAGAAAATTAATTAGTTTTTCTACTAATTTGTTCTGTCAGTGTTTAACATTTTTATTAATACATATAAGTTTTTAAAAAAATATTTTTTTAGTAAATATTAGTATTAGTATTACATATTACATTTAGACTGGAGGTACTTCCATAGAAAGGAAAACCGTGATCGAAAAATTGGAATTGGACAAATAATTATTACCTCGATGGACATGCTTTTGTTAAAATAATAGGGTTTGTCATAGATAAGTAACAAGTTACCTCTTTATTACAAAAAGTTTATTTTTCCACCCAAAACTTATAACAAATTTCACGTATAAAATTTTTAGTTCAAAATTTTCAAATTTTAATTTAATACACAACATACAATTTTTTTCAAAAAAAAAAACAAAAAATTCCCGAGTAAAAAAATGATATGGTGACATATCTAATTAGAATAATCAAATAACTAATCAGATACAATGTAATCCAAAAAAACGGTGATACAATTGTATCTACGTGGATCAAATTGGATTTAATTTAATCTTATGATATACAATTGATTCAGAATTTGTACCAGATATTATAGTACTAAATACTATATAAAATTTAATACAATTAGATCCAATTTAGTATAAATAGTTCAATTTGTACCTTTGGTTAAATATAATATGTAAATTTAAAAAAAATTATGAATTAATTATGATTTTAAATAATTATGCATAAAACATTATTGTATTTTTCACTGAATGTGAAATTTGCATTTTGAAAGTGAGAAAAATTCAAATACTTTTGTAGTTTTTAAACTATTTATATTTACATAAAATTAAGGTAAGAAGAATGAAATTATGCATGAACGGTATCAAATAAATGAACGTATCAAATAAATGTTTTTTTGATGAAAAATTCAACTGACAATATGTGGTTCATATTAAACGAAGTAAAATGTCTTTATCATTTTTTGTAGTTTCCCACAAAGTCTTCAAAATTTAAAACTATTCCAAAAATTTAGAAAATCTTTCATACGATTTGTTAAAAAAAAATTTCAATACATTCAATCAAAAATTTATGTGTTTTCGGTTTAAAATTGTTCAAAATTAAAAAAAAAAATGATGGGAGATATTACAAAGCTTTGTAAAGTTTGTACTAAAAATGTAAAATTTAATGAAATATAAAAGTGTTTTAATTTTTTTATTTTAATATATAGTAAATACAACAATTTTTTTGTATATTTTATTTTGTAAATACAAAAAATGTTTTTTCGCACTTTCTGTATTTGCCTATATATTTAGTTAGTTAGTCCAGTTCAAAAAATTGTTGTTTTTCAAAGAGTTTTGATTTTATAATTAGGGTTACCAGATCTGAAAATTTATACACTAAGGTAGACAGAAAAATTCCCATAGAGTTTATTTTGTGTGTTGTATGTAATACCTCGGTTTGAGTTAAACCAATTATATTTTTCTATTGCAGACAATTGAAGATTTGGGTGAAGCCAATGAAACAAATGTATTGTCTATCAAACTTTTTGAAAAGCAACAAATAAAATCTAATATAACAATATCATATTAGATTTCTGGACTTGCGGTAGAACAATATTTTAACTAGATATATGATCATATGAATCTTTACTTGTGGAACTTCCAGAAATAGTTCGTCTTAGCCCAGGGTTCGTATGCCAAAATGTCGGGACTTTCAATTATTTTAAATTAAACATGGATTTCTTATTTGAATGCATTAAGATATTATAAAATGTTTATCTGAAGTAAGAATAAGTAATAGATATTAAAAAAATGGATTTCCGTTTGTTTTAAATAAATTTAAGTACACTTAATATGTAAATTTTTTCTCTAACAAAAATCAAATAAATGTGTTGCGTTATTTATTTGGGTTTTGTTAGAGAAAGAGTTTACATATAAAGTGTACTTCCACACATGTTTAATATAATAGTTTCCACAAAAATATTCAAAAAACATTTTTCCAATTATAAATAGAATGTACTAATTGATTTCAAATAAAAATAAATTTAAAATTGTATATGGAACTGGATTAAATTTGATCATACAATTTAAATTCCTTCTGACAGATCTGATTAAATATGGTAACATAAATAAAAAGATACATTTAGATATGAGGCAACATAAAATTTGTTCGAAAAACAAATATTATATCTCTTTATATATTGTGCCATACATAGCTATATATTGCGAGATGTAATTGTATTAAATTGTTATATTATAATATATAACTCTTTTGGAGGTAATATGTGTTTTGTTAGGTTAAAATAATAGGGTTTGTGATAGAAAAGTATCCAGTTACCGACCTTAATTTCTTAATCCCAAACTTATTACCGGCTAATAGAAAGTTTTGCTGGGATATTATTAAGACTTTTTGAAACTCAAAAATTATTTGAAATTCTGAAACATCAATTAAATATTATTTGATGTGTTCTTAATTTTAAATATAATTTTTTTTTAAATATCATATGAAAGGTTTCATAATATTATGAAACATTTATGAAACATTTCATAAAAATTTATAAAACTTTCATCTAAACCTTTGAAATAGATTCATCCTGTTAATGAAATATTTAATAACATTTATGAAGCATTTCGTAAGAAGTTATGAAACTTCATCATCATATACATGAAACATTTCATAAATATGAAGAAGCTTGTCATCAATTTGCCCTTTTATGAAACAGCTTCATCATATTTGTGAATTGTTACATTGAACGAAAATCAATGATGTTTTCCATCATATTTATGAAGTTTTTCATAAATATGATTATGCTTTTCACCTGAGTGTATTTTTAACTATTTATGCTAAATGTTGTTTTAAATATTTCTACTGAAGTTTTATTTTGAGTGTAGCAAAAGAAGGAAGTTTAAAAAACTTCCTTTAAACAGTACTTTGAATGTATTTATTATCCTGTACGATTTTTAAAATTGAGGTTACATTACGCTCGAAATCTAGTTCAAACTAGACTTGAAGAGAAATTAGAAATTTCAAAAATGTTCGACACTTTGATGTACAATATGATGTGAATGTTAAGTCGTGCCAAATACATCCGCGTTAATCAATTATCTTTAACGGAGCGAAAATTGTGACGAAATTTAAGTCAAATGCCCACAAACACTACTCCCTCTTTTCTCCTTCCCATCACCTATTTTCATGATATCAACACGATGCAGTGCATTAGTAGGGGGCATCCCCTGAATGTAAAAAAGAAAATAGTGTCTTTCTTCTTTAACATTCTCTTTTACACTAAAGATAAAAAATAAAAAATGTATAAACAAGCCGCTTGTACAGACGCCATATTGGTTTTCTGTGTTTGTATCTTTTGATACAAACTTTGTCAAAAAGTCGAAATAACTGCATAAAATAACTTTTACCGAAATGCAGTAGTTTTGGTAGGTTGTTTAAAAAATAAACAATCAAAAACGATAAAAATTATTTTCCTAAGTAAAACAACTGCAAGTGCGGTAAAAATAACTACAAGCGTATTACTACACAAATAACTTTCATGTAGTAACTGTATAACTTTTCTGAATGTGAGTTTGTACCAGAAAGTTGAAAACTATGAACCAAAAAATAAATTTATTGAAAAAAATCTTGTAAGTTTCAAGTATTTTTTTAATTTTACGACTTTTTAATGGCCACCACTTCTTTAGCTGAAGACTTTTTCAACTTGAAACGTTTTCAACTGGAAACCCTACACTGAGAGAATTATCTGCATGATATCAATGAATTTTTGCATTAGGACTATGAATTGCCACTGTAACTAGTCCATTTAAAATTTTCATTAAATTAATGCATTTTTCATAAAATTTAATGAAAAATATGGTATTATTTGTAAAAGTTTTATACGTCTAATGAAAAGTTTAATTTGAAAAAATTTCATTAAAGCTATGAAGCTTTTTCATGAATTTGAAGAAATTTTCCATTCTCATTATGAAGAAAACTTCATTAGTTTATTGAAAAAGTTTCATTAAAACTCGTCCAAAGAATTCTTTTGTGTAGGTTTTAAGTGTAGTCTACCTAACCTGTCCATCGTTTCTCTTAATTCAAAAAACCTTGTGAAATAAGAGACATCTAAAGTCAGTTTCAACAGGTGTCGAACATTTTTGAATTAGTTTAAGCCCAAATATTGAATTTCTGTCTCTATATTAGAATTTCAACGTAATTTCACAAAGTGTTTCATTAAGTGTTATCAAATTTATTTCGAACCCATCCAAAAGGATTTCTGTGCTTGACAACATTATTTGAAAAAGACTTGTTACTTATCCCGTGACAGTTTGCACAATTTTCCCGCAGGCAAAGTATTCTTTTGAAATACTGACTTTAATAGACGAATGCATATGAATGGAATACAATATGAACTTGTGGAAAATGGCATGTATGCGTGCAACTACATGCATAACATTGGATTGGTATGTGTGTCCTACATGTAAATAGACAAGTATGACGGCATGTAACTAGCATGTAGAATGTATTTCATGTACAGTTAGGAGCAAAATTGTAACAGGTTTCACGTTGTTCAGATACATTGCTTTAAATTTTTAGCAATGAAAGCAAATCTAATAATCCTTTTTTGCTTTTGTTAATATGTCCTTATTCAAAATCACAAGCAAATTTTAAAGTACTTGATATAACGAATAAAGTAATAGCATTCATCTAGTCAAAGATCGAACGTGTTATAAGATTGAATGGAAAATAAATTATTAGAAAATGTTTTGATTGGGTTAGCATTAATATTAAATAACCGTTTTTATATGACTACTGAATTTGCGCATTTGGCGCAAATGGTACATTTTTGCCAACAAAAGGCTTATTTTTCGATGCTAGCAGGTAAACTTTGCTCTTAAGTTTTAAGACATTAATTTTGATTGAATATAACATCAATTTCAGAAATGATCAAGTTTTGTGTTTAAAATTATTCATTGTGTTGTTTTTAGATAATATAAGTAAAAAGAATGTGCTTTTAATCCGAATATCGAAATTTCGTCATTTGTCAAAAATGAAACTTGTTGGTATTTACTCAAGGATACGGGGCTAAAAGTGGTTGTGTTCGATGACTGTAGAAGCCGATTGTAAATTAATGAACAATTTTTATTTTAACATTTAAGATCAAAATGTATCAGGTAACATAGACAAATAAATGCGGAGTTGGCCAAAATTCGCAAATTCAATAGTCATATAAAAATAGATATTTAATAGATAGCTAAGCCATAGGTAGCTCCTCCCTTTATGATCATCCATAGGATGACATACACCTATGCCAGAAGATCGGCATGTTGTGCGCTCTTTCATCAGGGCACGAAAACGCTCTGGCCTACCTGAAGAATTCAGCATCCTTCAAGTAACCCATAAATTTTCCCAAATCAGCACGCCGCTGCGGTATAACGTCCACTCCGGCTAAGGTATAACGTCCCGTAGCCAACACCTCGCCCTGATACCTGCAAAGGCCGGACAGGAGCACAAAAAGTTTTTCAGGGTTTCGTCCTCTCCACAAGCGCTACAAACTCTGCGGTCGCCCCTTCCCAGTTGCGAAAGGTACGACTTAAGTGTCGAGTGACCCGTTAGGATTCCCATCCCTCTTCCCCATCCCTAAGACCGCTTTCGTCTTGCCACCATCCTGGCCTCCCCACAAAACCTTCGTGACGGCACCAACTCTCTCCCTCCCCGTAGCTCTCTGTGTATATTGATATCCCACTGTTGAAGTTCCACCTTCGTCGACTGCAAAGGCTTTGGATTGCGAAGCTTAACAGACATCAGTCTGGAGCCATTTACAGCTAGCTCGTCAGCGCTCCCGTTCCGCTTCACACGAAAATGTCCGGGTACACATACCAGACTTCCCCTGCAAGAGTAAATGTTAATTTCCTTCTTGCAGTTTAAAACCGCCCTGGTCTTTACGGATTCCCCTGACAGCGCCCTTATCGCAGCCTGGCTATCAGTGAAAATGACCACTGCTCCAGAGTAGTAATTTTCATTTAGAAAACGTATGCACTCCCTAATAGCAATCACGGTGTTTTGGTCCGGAAGCCGAGAGTATATTCTTATGTAAAGTTCCCATTGGACCTAGACAATACCACCTTATCCTCCCACATATATCTATCCGGAAGAAGAAATTCACAGTTCACCAAAACCCACAGCATTGGTGATAAAATACCCCCCTGCAGAGTGCCACAGTGCACACATGTGACCGACCCAGTCGATAATCACCCGGTTCACGTCGAAAAATTTCAGAGATTGGCTAAGCGTATTGGTCGAGACATTATTAAAAGCCCCTTCTATATATATCAATAAAAATGGCAAGGGTATACATTCCCAGTTCAAAAGACATTTCAATATGGTATATTACCTCGTGAAGAGCAGTTTTTATAGATCTTCCCTTAATGTACGCATGTTGCCAAAATTTTAGCAAATCGTTTGGTACCCGATCCTTGATCATGTGATCAACAATACGCTCAATAGTCTTAAGCATAAAGGCCGTCAAACTGATCGGTCAATAAGCCTTCAGATTAGTATAAGATTCCTTTCCTGGCTTCGGTATAAAGACCACTCTGGCCTCTTGCCAAATCATATGAGTATACGAAAATTATAGAGACGCAGATGCGTATCCAGCAACTTCACACTCTGCTGCAAGAGAACAGGGAATCGACCATCTTCGGGGTTATGGAGATCAACATCTGATCCGTTCCCTACCAGTTGACGAAACGCTCTATAGACACCGGTACATCCCAGTACGAAATGTGTTTCCATTAAAATTCATATCATCTGCCCCGTAGTTTCCACTCTGTTTCCATGTCTGTCAACCAGAGTTTCAAACTGAGTATGAGTCTTAGATACGACAGCAATTGTAGTCAAAAAACAAATGAAATTTCACTTGAAGAAAGGACGACTAACATTTTATTAAATTCAACAAACATTTGTTATTCGTTTTTACTATTCAAAAAAATTACTAACAGTTGTAGTAAAACTGAACCACATATGTTAGTAAAAAAACAAGCAAACATTTATTTTTTTTATTTTTTTAAATAACAAAAAATGACAATAAAAAATGAATGTAAAATCATAAAACTTTAATTTGAAGTGGTTTGTTTTTTAAATGAACTACAAGGTTAGTAAAAAATAAATTTGTTCTTTAAATGACTGACATTTACATTAAAAATAAGGAAACTGTATTACTATCCAAACAATTACAAATTTTTAAAGCAGAGTTCCCTGAGTGTAGGAACTTTTTAATCCTCGACACTTCACTAACGATATCTACCTGTTCACAGAAAAGTTTCCAGGAGTTACGTTTCGCTGCACGTATCATAATCGTCCCAGTATACCGATCTTTTCTTGAAGAGCCTAAGAACCTTCCTCCCAAGATTTACGAGCTCCCCAGGGATATTGCGAAGGCTTCCCCCGGAGAGATTTCATCTGTAGCATGATTTCTCAAAGGATTCAACAAGGTGACTTGTAATCCTATTAACCTCCCTGCCTATGTCCTCGACCTCACCAGAATAGGTGGGGTGCCAAGTTGGGTTCGCATATTCGATCTGATACCTGTGATCCGAGAGCGAGTGTATATCTAAAGGGTGTCCCAAGAAGAGCGCAATTTTTAAATTTTAAATAAAACACAGATATTTAAAAAAAATCGTAAAACTTTATTATATCGTAAAGTAGACAGAATGAGGTTATGTATGGAACAATATATCGTGCAGATGGCCGCAGCGGCTTTGCTGGCATGCACGCGATCTTTTAATGAAATTTTCAATGACCGTTTTGCGTCAATGCTGCGGTATTTCATTAATGCAGCGTCCAATTTCCTCTTTTAAGGCTTGATTCGTCGTCGGCTTATTCGCGTAAACCATCGACTTCAAAAAACCCCAAAGAAAATCGCACGATCTAGGCGGCCAATTCTGATCTCCAAAACGCGAAATAACACGACCGGGAAATGACTGATGCAGCAATTGAATTGTTTCTCTGGCTGTATGACATGTGGCGCCGTCTTGTTGGAACCACATGCCCTCCACATTCATTTCTTCAATTCTAGGCAAGAAAAAACTGGTTATCATTTCACGATACCGAACACCATTGACTGTTTGCGCTTGACCTGCCTCATTTTCATAAAAAAAAGGTCCAATGATTCCTTCAGCCCAAAAACCACACCACACAGTGACACGTTGAGGATGCATTTGCTTCTCGTGAATCACTCGAGGATTTTCCTCACCCCAAATGCGACAATTATGCCTATTGACGAAGCCATGAAGATGAAAATGGGCCTCGTCACTGAAGATGATTTTATCGGCAAAATCAGCATTTTCATGTTGTCTCTCCAATACCCAATTAACGAACTCCCTTCGCTGTCCATGGCCAGCTGGCTTCAGTTCATAACCTCATTCTGTCTACTTTACGATATAATAAAGTTTCACGATTTTTTTTAAATATCTGTGTTTTATTTAAAATATAAAAATTGCGTTCTCCTTGGGACACCCTTTAGAATACTTAATGATCCGTACAATAGTATAGTACGAATTCAATTAATTTCTTTTGGATTTACTTAATATATCAGCATGATTAATATGACTAATTTGCAAAAATAAGGAAACAATCGGGAAAATTTATTTGGAACCCAATTTTTCACGAGATAAGTTTGACCAATTACATACAAAAACAGCAAAAAGTTTTCGGGTTTTAGAAATCAATAAAAACGACAATATTTAAGGAATTATTAAATAAGAAATAATCGTTTATTCACAAAACTATTTTTTGCGATAGAAAAACACAATATTAGATTTTATTCTAAAAGTTATAATTTAGAATTGAGACTACTATTGGCAACCCTGGTAACCAGTTCTTTATAGACCCTTTTTAAAGGCAAAATCGGGTGCCATCATGGAGCCCTGGGTACTCATCTCAGAAAAAAATATTTTATTTTTTTCACACACGAATAAATTCTTTAGTCCCTAATGCAGCCGGATTTTTCAATTTTTGATTTGCATTAAAATGGTATGAGAGTAAACTCAAAAACTAAAAAAACACCCAAAAAATCGTTGTTTTTTATTTTCCCAAAAATACTAGGCAAACATTTAAAAATGTCTCTACGTTAGGAACTTAATTTTTTATTTTTAGTCCTCTACAAAACAACAAAGTACCGATTTCAATCGGCCACCCGCTAAGGCTGCACAGTGTCAACCGATTCTAAATTTTTTTTTGGAAAAAAGCACTTAAAGTAAATATTGCTCATGTAATATATAGTGCAAGGAGTTGGTTTAACAAGCTATAACTTTTTTATTTCTGCGATGTTTTCTCCAAAATTTTAATAGCATAGAGAAAAAGCTTCAAACTATTGAAATATGAAAGAAAATCTAGAGCTAGAAAACCAATTAAGTTTATATGTATTAAAAAATTCTTAACAAAACTATCAAATATTAACAAGGTGCAAAGGGTTAAAAATTGTCTTAAAATGGAAAAATGCCAATATATCTTTAGTTATATCGAGTAGCTTAAAATTAGCATTTGATTTTGAACAAGTCATATCAATAATCGAAATAAGCTAAACAGAATTATTGGATTTGATTTCATAGATAACAATTTAAAGAAATTTATCTGAACAAATTGAACCCTGTTAAACTTTTGCTCCTAACTGTGTGTTTCTGAATTTCGCCAACGACCATAAAATTTTTTTTTTTTTCAAAATTTGGTAAACAGATGTATATTTTTCAGTAATAATTTTTTTTTGTAATTTTGTTAAGAACTATTTTTAAGTTTTTTTTTATTTCAATCTATTAAAAATATACCGACAAATGTAGTAAGAACTACTGCAAATCCAGTTCAAACATCAGATGATCTGACAAAGATTTGGATTTTAACTGATAATAATTTTTGTTAGATCTTATCCATCATTAACCATAAAAGTTTCCTAAAAATTATCAGAGTTTTGTAAAAGAAGTAACAGAAAATTTTAAAAAAATTTCACCCGTTTGGCAGGAGCGTGTGAAAGTTTGAATGTTATGACCAAATTTCTCCATATAAAGGGTCCGCAATCTAATGTTTTTTTTTTTTCAACTAGTGCTTATTTCGTGAATGGTAACACTTAGCTCATGTCTGATTTGACAGATAATTAGTTTTATCCTTCCGCTGAACGAATTTGGTTGTGTATACGCTTGAACAACGCTGGGAAATATTGCGACATTACTTTGAAAATCATGGTAATGTTGCGCCCTGTTTTTGTTTTGCGCCCTGTTTTTGAAGATCGCATTATCAGCCGCAGAGCTGATGTCGTTTGGCCACCTCGGAGCTGCGATTTGACTATTATTTGTGGGGTGCCGTCAAAGATAAGTGTTACGCCAACAAGCCAGAAACAATTGACGCTTTAAAGGACAATATTCATGAAGCCATTGGTGAAATACAGCTGCACACAATCGATAATGTGCTTAAAAATTGGACCGATCGTGTAGGCTACTGCATGGCCAGCCGAGGCAGCCATTTGAATGAAATTATTTTCCATTATTAACCGGAAGGATTGTACTTTCAAATAAAAAAAGAAATTTGAGAAAATATTCAGTAGTTTTTTTTATAGCATTTTCAAAAAAAAAAAAAGTTATTTGGCGGACCCTTTATATAGCACTGTGTGTAATTTTTTAAGTCATGGCAAAATAACCATATACGGACACCACTACGTGATAAAAGACTAAAAAAAAAGAACCGTGTCTCCCAATTTTTTTCCAAAGTCATATCCTATTTTGTTTATGGGCCGCCAAAGATTTGGGGCCTCGGTATCATTTTCGCAAAAAAGTGATCATTTTCTCAGGCTCATATCTTGCAAACCGTTCAGAATTTCTATTTACTCTCTATGTCAAAGTTGTAGCTCTTGTCATAAAGAACAAAAATTGCGAACATATAAAATCAAACAAACTTCACCTTCCAGATCAAAATCGCAAAAACTTAAGAAATTTGTTTATTGAGATCTTAGGTAAATTTTTGTAGTTGATTGTTTCCTTGAATTTTGAACGGTTTGCTACCTATGGACCTAAACACGGGAAAAAAGGTAAAAAAAATCGAATTTTTTTAAGTTTTTTTTGCGATTTTGATCTGGAAGGTGAAGTTTTTTGATTTTATATGTTCGCAATTTTTGTTCTTTCTGACAAGAGCTACAACTATGCCATATAGAGTAAATCGAAATTCTGAACGGTTTGCAAGATATGAGCCTGAGAAAGTGATAACTTTTTTGCGAAAATGATACCGAGGCCCCAAATCTTTGGCGGCCCATAAACAAAAGAGGAGATGACTTTCGGAAAAATTGGAAGACACGGGTCTTTTTTTTTTAGTCTTTTATCACGTAGTGGTGTCCGTATATGGTTATCTTTTTTCGTGTTGCACTGTGTAGATTTAAAAAATTCACAGCCAAACAAAATCTGAAGCGAAAGGGTTAACTTGATATTACGCAATTGGGTAACAATATCTACACTAAAATTACTTTTATTATTCACTTTTTACCGATATTTTTCTATATAATTCCTGTCTGTAATATTGTTTGTACGGCTTTTTTTTGGACTGCAGGTAGAATTTAGATGAAAGTATTAAAGAGACGAAAGAAAATCCATATTATTCACTTTTTACAGTATTTTTCTAAATATTAGACCGACTCAAGGAAAAAACATTTCTTTTGTCCACCCCTCAAAATGTACTTTGGTTTGTATTATGATGATCCCTAAAATAGTTCGTGTCTAGCATTGAGATCCCGTGAGCTGGACCGTTTTCAAAAATATATACTATTTATCTTTTTCAAAGAATTTTGTGCTTAGACTAAAGACAACGTTTACAATATTAGTATCATAGGTTTTTTTAAGTCACATCAAACGGTATTTAAAACATGACAAATCATGTCCCGACATACCCTTTTTCAGAGATATTCTGTAAAAAAATGATTTTTAAGTTTTTTGTACGGTGATTTTTGTGATATAAATGTTAAATTGACATATTTTAACCATTAGTCGATTTAAGTAAGTTCGTGTTTCAGATTTTTTCGAAATTTGAACTAGTTCGCGTTTCAGCAAAAAATCAATAGGGTGGGAAAAACTATGTTATAATCAGTTCAATTTCCGTATTATAATTTTTCTTTAGTCAAGTTCATCATCTATGTGTGGAAATTTTCTGTATTTATCTAAATGATATTAGTAATTTAGACCTCACAGGTCGTTTATACATGTTCGCAGATGATGTATGTCTTTTTTATCCGTATAAGTATGACTTGGCTTTAAAAATAACTGTTTGAACGTGATGTTTCCTTTATTATTTGAGTTTGCTAGATTGAACAAATTAATATTGAATGCTGATAAAACCAAATTAGTTCCATTTAGACAACATTTTTCAGATTAAATCCTATTGTATAATATATTTCACCTTTCTAAAAAAAATATTAATAACACTTAAGATATAAGGCTAAGTCAAATCTGTGCAATAGATTTCTAGTAAATAAGAAATTTGTAACTTTTTCTATTAAATAAAAGTTAATTAATTAATTAATTTAGACAACATTCGCCAGCTATAAACAGAAATTTCAACATATATGTATGTCGACGGGAAAATTATTTACGAAACGCATGCAGTGAAATACCTTGGAATAACGTTGCAAAGTAACCTTTCTTGGGATGAACATATTTCACATATATGTCAATATATCAAATCAAAGATCGCACAGGCTATTGGAATATTATATAAATTAAAATATAAACTTAATAAGAAAACTAAGCTCTTGTTATATCAAGCGTTAATACAAAGTCATTTGAACTATATGGCTATAATTTACGGATAAAAAAAAACAACAGTGTTAAAACGTGACAGTACTATGCCGATTGTATTTTTCTGCCAGGGTTTAAACAAATTAAGCAATTTTTATAGAAAACCAAATTTAAGAAATTTGCTTTTGAAGAAATTTTTTGTTACATTTAAAAAATTTATATTTTTCAGCGAACACAATATTTAATCTTATCTTAAAACATATCTTATTTGACTAAAATCCGTTGATAATAATCACAAATTTATCTTGAAGCTTATACACAGAAAATTAAATTAAATTAAGCCATTTTCCAAATAAAATTCGGTTACTAGGACTGAAATCGGTTGGTACAAATGAATTTTATTTGCAACACTCAAAATATCATTTGCAACACTCAAATAATATCTGCATATGGCTGTACTAAGCGAATTTATTGATGGTATCCACCAAAATACACTTTTCCATTAAGTTGGCTCTTTGTTTTTCTGTGTGTAAGTTCAGGATTCCAATAGGATACCTCTGAAGAACATCGTTTTAACGAATAGTCAAATTTTTATGAAATTTAACAGAATGAATATATTTTATATATTTTCATTTTTATTTGTTTTCTTCAGTGTTCAATTTTTGACTAAAGACTCAAGATAATTTTTTTTTTTATTAATTAATAATCCTATAATTACAAATTATATACACTCAAAGAAATAAGTTAGTAGAAAATTTAGTAAAACGTCTTGTAAATCAGGTATACTATTTTTTAGCAAAATTTTTTGCTAAAATCGTGTTTTCAGCTAAAATTTTTGTTATACTTATTCAGCACTTAACTGTTTTATACTAATGCTTTACTAATATACAAATGTTTTACTAATTAATTTTGCTAAAATAAAATTGTGCTGATAAGCACATTAATAGTGTGGAAGACAACGAGATTGAAAGATATACGCATAATGAAGTAGATGTCAAGATGTAGTAAAAAGTACAACTCTAATAAACATATGAAAAAATCAACCATGGAAGTTCTTGTATCTCTTTTTCATACATAAAACAAAATTGAGGATTAAAATCACTTAAATTTTGCGCTGTCACCGGCTTATGAAAATAATTGTCTATTAATTAAATAAAGACAAAATAAAATAAAATATTTATTTATTTAAACTAAATGTTTATATGTGTGGTCAAATTGCAAACAAACATATACAGACATGTAGACAGAGTAAAGCGAAAGACAAAGACACACATCTTAGGTAGATTTGTATGGTTCCTTTTTCTTATTGCAAAAAAAAGGGTTGTGTTTTTCGTTTCGCTTGTTTTTGTTTATTTTTTCGTTTCGTTTCTATAATTATCTTCGGCAGTTGCGAGAGCATCATTTAGACAACCATTGATGTAAGTAATTGAAAGACAATTTTTGTTATGTTATATATATTTATTTCTATATATTTTCAGATATTAAATTAATTCATGTCGTCAATGTGGAAAAATGAAAATTTTTATATTTCGTTATTATAGTAAATTATTTTTAAAAGAATCACAAAAATATGTTTGATGATTTTCAGCAAATAAATTAACTAAATTACAATTTTTCTACAAATTTTTTTGAGTTTTTTTCAGTCTACTAAAATTCAGCAAAAAATTTATTAATTTCTAGCAAGGCTTTTGTATTTCTAATCTACTAAGTGTGAGCAAAACTTTTGCTAAATCTACAAATTTTGTTGCTAAAAATCAGCTCGCTGATTTTCAGCAAGAGATTCTGCTGACATTAGCAATTTTTTTGCTAGCATCCTCCTGACTAAAATTTTGCTGACTCAGCAAAATTTTTTGCTGACTTTACAAACTTTTTTTTTGAGTGTACTATTACCCTAACCGAGCACTAGCTACTATGGCCTTCGGCGCGTTATAGCGAAAACAGACCAGTGCCTCTTGTGGGAATCGAGCCCACAGCACGCTACCAACTAGACTACCGGGGCGCCACTCAAGATAAAAATACTCTTCTCATATCCATTCACCAGAAAATTCTTAATAAGCGTTTGCGAAATATTTGATAGAAAGACAGCACACTCTCTTGAAAATTATTGTGTTTGTAGTTGCTTGATAAAAAACAACAGCCAAAAACATAAAAGTTAAATTAAGTTGCTTAAATTAAAATCCATGAACAAAATTCTCAAATTTTTAAAATATTTTCGAAAAAACTTTGGGCTGCTCCGTCGATTTTCAAAAAGGACATATTTTCATAAAAATGTTTTTTTGAACTTCATTTTTTTGAAATTAATATTAAATTTTTTTTGTAATATATTTAACCACAATTACTTGTTAAAAAATATTTAGATTTTATAAGATTGATAAACCTTAACCACACTAGGCCAAACAAATGTCTAAAATTATGCATTATTTACAAAAGCTCCAATTATGAATAAAAAATATTAAGATTGCAAATACTAAAATCATTTTGGGCGCTATTCTTAAAACACATCATGGGAACAGAAAATTACTGAAGGGATCTCTCAATCCTCTTAGCGATTTAATTTTGGCGGATTTGGGTTAACAATGCGCGAAATATTTAATATTTCGGAACTAAGAAATTTGGATGTAATTTAATAATTTACAATGGAAAAATTAGTTTCTTTCACCAGAAAGTTTTAGTTTCTTTCACCAGAAACATATAACATATTTTATAAAAACTAATATTTTTTCCTGAGTATTTGGGGTTAAATATAATATAAAAAAAAATTTAATATTAAGTCATGTTACTAAAATTACCTTTTACAGATTTTTCTGTAATTTCTATATACTTTATTATTTGAGTGTAGTAACTGCAAAACTTTTCTGGGTGTAGACATTTTTGTTTTTACAATTCGCTTTTTGTATGCATTGAGAAATTCTGCTTTAAACAGTTTCGTTGCATGTTTTAAGATTTTTGAAAATGCTGGCGTCCCTGTTTGTTTTTTTTTTAATAAAACCCAAAAGTATGTGTGTTAAGCTTTCTTTCGTATATTTTTTCATTTTTTTATATTTTTTATTACACATTTTATTACACATTTTCTAATATCATATTGATAGTTTTTAAATTTGATTCCGTTTCCTTATCATCATGTAGCAATTTACCAAAATAAAAAACCCAAATTGTTGCAAGTCGACACACACATGCAAGACATAGAGACCAACACTTTTTAACGATATTTTGTAACATGCATACGAGTACTCACAATATAAAAATTGTAAGGGAATGCTCTGTAATGTGGCACTACATCGGGTTTTTGGGCTATATAAAAATAAGAAGTGGAATATTACGAATACAAATACATCAGCTATAGATCATTTTCTTGTGGCAGCTACGATCATACACTGCGTTGCAAAACTATAAATACACATTAGTTTCATTAAAAATTCTTAAGTTCAAAAATAGTAGAAGAGTTTAACCGGCATAAATGTACAACCAATGGAAAATTCAAAATATTTAACAAAAAACAATTAAATTATTTTTTATTTTACTATTAAAAAGCAAAAACAAAATCAATTAGTGTTTCATAACTATAAATATATTGAACTTAAAATATCAAAATTTACCAAAATTTAAGAAAAATATTTTAGAGCAGCAATTTTAATAATGCGTGAGGATTCCTTATTTTTGAATCATTTCGAAAATTCGATCAGACATACTGTCTATCGGATTTATATGAAGCTCTGCCGTTTTACATCTCCACGCATCAATAACTGCTTCTTGTAGTTTAAAAACGCTTTCATATTGACAGTTTTCTGCGTAAACTCGACGGGGTTAATAATCCCAGAAATATTCTCATTGGGGTTTTGATCCGCAGAACACGGGCCATTCCAATACTGTTATATTTTTTGATGAAAGTCATTCCATCGTCTGACGACTTACATGTACTGAGGCATGGTCTTATTGGAAAATTAATTCCTCTTCATTGCTGTTTTCAATAATTGGCACCAATTTCTCTTCTAATACTGTAATAACCAAGAAGAATTAATTCTGGTGCTTGGAAATACCAAATCAACCAACCATTAAGAATCCACCTCCGAAATTTCTTTTTGAGAAATATCGTGGTTCCTTAAGTAGGTCTCTCCAATAGCTGTTAACACCATCTGGACCATCAAGATTGAACTTTTTCTCATCAGAAAAAATCCCCTTTAAAATAAATCTGTGTTTAAACAGTTCTACCAACAACAACGATTATTGACATACCTTTCTAAAATTGTGTTGTAAATTCCTTTAACGAATTTAAGTTA
The DNA here is from genome assembly GCA_021234595.1 of Delia radicum. Lineage (NCBI taxonomy): Eukaryota > Metazoa > Arthropoda > Insecta > Diptera > Anthomyiidae > Delia > Delia radicum. The sequence goes on from CM037853.1 coordinate 51,810,098, forward strand.
AACAGTTTTGTGGCGGGGGGTAATAACCTGGGCATGGACATGAGCTTTTGGCAAGGGAATTCCTTAAGACCCTACACTTAGAACACTATGTAGGTAAATACCACTACATATGTAGTTAAAAACAAATGAAATTTCATTTGAAGAAAGGACGACTTACATTTCAGTAAATTCAACTATCATTGTTATTTGTTTTTTACTGTACAAAAAATGTACCACCCATTGTAATAAAAATTAACCACATATGCTGGTAAAAAATAAACAAACATTTTTATGTTTTATTTAAAAAAAAAAAAAACTACTGTGTACAATGAATGTAAAATCATAATACAGTATTTTGATGTGGTTTGTTTTTTAAATGAACTACAATTGTAGTCAAAATTTAAATTTCTTCTACAAATAACTACTTTTTCACTTAAAAATAAAGATACTGTATACAACTCAAACAACTACAAATATTTAAAGCAGAAGTTTCCTAAGTGTACTTATGGTTGATTTGGACACATTTACCTTACATTCGTCGATTATCTGATTGAGACTCTTCATTGAGTTGCTGGCCACAGTGATTATTTTAAGCCGATTTCCGATCGGAAAGATTTTTTTTCGAGCGGCCTGTTTTATTTTTACCATAAACACTCGGATTATTTGCAAAATTTGTGACAACCACATGTGAACGGTTTATTGTTCTAGCAGTTTCATGAAAACTTAAGCGTTTTTTTTAAATAGTCTGAAATTTTCGCTTTTCCGAAATTACTGAAATATGAAACACTCGGCATTTTATTGCAAATTGATTAAAATTGCATAATACACAAAAATAATTCTATAATTTTTCTTTATTTGCGATTCTTCTTTGTTTACCGTTGCATGTAGTTATGAAACACTAACAAATATTATTACTCAATTTTTCTCTTAAAACAATTAAGTAATCTCTTAAATTTTACACTCTTAAAAACAGTTATAAGTTTTAAAAATATGTTTATAATATTAGAAAAAATAGCAAAAAATATTTGTAATTATAGTTATCCAACGCAGTGTATAAATAACTTTTTTATGTATTACAATTTTCATTACAACTCAAGAGTTCCGCAATAACTAACATGTACTCATAACTGGACCTAAACTAAAAAACTCTCTAAAAGCATATACAATTTTTAGAAAGTAAAGTAAAATCTTCGAAAATTTGTATTTAAATTAAAATCTATTTGAATTTTGTTCATTAAAACATTTTATGTATAGTTTGAAGCAGTTTTAGAAGTTACCATATATAATGCTAACTTTTTTAATTGCGGGTAAACTAATGATATTTTTTTTTTTTTTTTTGTTGCGAAATATATAAAAGGTGCACGTGAACGAAAATTATGAAAATTAAATTTTTCACATTTTTTTATTGATAATTTTTTTTTATATCGAATCAATTAGTTTTCTTAAAATTGTGGTAAAAATTCTTACCGTTTTCAAAAATTTGACTTAGAAAATTCTTTAAAACTGGCTCGCGAACCAATAAAAAAGTGTGCATTGACGTTGAAACTTTTTTAAAATAGAGATAGCTAATATTAAAATTGATGACAGTTGACAGTTTTTATATATTCATGAAACAAAACCAAAGGTGTTCTTTAGAGAACAGGCCACATAAGAGAGTATTCCCTTATGTAAAAAAGTTGAAGAAATATTTTTTGGATTTTTTTTTATTTTTTATTTATTATTACATTTTGGTAATATGTATGTATCGTGACAGTATACATATGTTTGTATTTGTTTAAAGTAAGAGAACATTTTTTAGTGTTCATGAATTAAATATGGGGAAGTATTGGATGGGAGTAAAGGTATATTAGTGATTTTATGATTAATCAACAATACATATTTTGAGATTTAGCAATCTATGTGTCTATGTCTATGTGTCATGAATAGGGCAAGGAATTATATATTTGTAGTCAGTAGCCCACAATCGATGTTGACCAAATACTTTTCCGAATCAAAGAATTTGCAGCAAAATGGCATCAATTTGTTGTTGCATTTTTTCACATATTTGGTTATAAATGCATTTTTTTATTTTATGGCATATTTTCGTGCATATTTTGCATACTTTTCTATTTAATTGCATGTTTTTGCATATTTTGTGAAAATTAAAATTAAGTTTTTGTTAAAAAATAAACAAAAGAAACAAAAGAAACCATTTGTAACCCTGGGGTTAATTCTCGATGTCGTGAGCTATCGAGTTTCTTGTCGAACGTTCGAAATTTTCTACTTTTGGGATTCTGTCATTCGATATCGAGTAAACTGTATCGAAATTTCTAATGATGGCATTCGATATCGAGTGAGTGTTCGAATGGAATCGTGCGATTTTTCTTTCGATAACAAAAGTTATTTCGAAATTAAGTTTCTTGTGTATTCCCTAGTTTCTAAAGTTTGTTTTTTGTTTTAAGAAATTACTAATTTTCTTTCATATTAGGGCAACTATAGAGCAATTCCATATGAAAACGATCAAAATTGGCAAATTTTTGGACGACCCCTCTCCGATTTTAAAATAAATAGTCTCAATTGATTGCCCAGCAAAAAATAATGTACCTACATATTTTTTTTTTTTTTTATAGTGACTGGTTTAGTGGTGGTGTGCACCACTGTCATGTGACAAAATTGAAGAATTCTTCATAAGGGACCTCATTAAAAGCGATCGCAACAAGTGATAGCTCGTTGGAAAGGTATTGAATCAGGCTTTAATTAAAAAATAAAATTTTCCTAATTTTTCTCAGAAATTTACCTTTTTTCCCATGAAAATTAAATTTTCCCATGAAAATTAAATTTTCCGATTTTCCACAGAAGCTCCTAAATTTTCCGGCTAATTTTATTTTTTTTGGATTCCTCATAATTTTTGCTTTAAGAATCAGCAATAAAAAAATGGGCCCCGACTCCTTGTTTGGACAGGAGAAGAGCATTTAAGAGACCACCTTGTTCTCATTGTTTTTATATTTTTTATAATTGAATTATTTTTAATTATTTAACAAGAAAAATTTATTTTTCAATTAAAGCCTGATTCAATACCTTTCCAACGAGCTATCACTCGTTGCGATCGCTTTAGTAGTTTTAAAACAACTTTCAATGAGGTCCCTTATGAAGAATTCTTCAATTTTGTCACATGTCATATGGAATTGCTCTATAGTGACTGGTTTAGTGGTGGTGTGCACCACTGTCATGTGACAAAATTGAAGAATTCTTCATAAGGGACCTCATAAAACAACTTTCAATGAGGTCCCTTATGAAGAATTCTTCAATTTTGTCACATGACAGTGGTGCACACCACCACTAAAACAGTCACTATAAAAAAAAAAATATATGTAGGTACATTATTTTTTGCTGGGCAATCGATTGAGACTATTTATTTTAAAATCGGAGAGGGGTCGTCCAAAAGGTGATCGCTTTCATATGGAATTGCTCTATAACAAAAATAAATTACAGACAAAAAAGCGATTCTTGCCGAATTCATAGCAGAACACACTAATTTGGCCAAAGGAATTATGCCAAACTCTTCACAGGGAATATTGTATCATATTTTTTATGTATGGATCTTTTTTGTCCCTCTCGTGAAAGGCAGGAATAAAACGGGTTTCAATTTCAGACAAAAAAAATTACCATAGAGTTCTACTATAAGTCTATGAATTCAACTTGGACTCCAGAAATATGTCAAAACTTAAAATGTGTTTAAGGGATAATCTTACTTTTTTAAATTTGACTTACCATGTGACCCTTAGATTTAAGGTATAGAATGTTTTCAAAAGATCTTTTTTAAGTTTAAGTTTTAACCCTCCAACACTTTCGATATATAACGGGTTAAAATGTCTTACAAAAATACTTACCACAAAATTCTACTATGAGTCTATGAAATAGCACAAAATTCAACTTGTACGTCAGAATAAAAAAACAGGCTTCGATCCATTTTTTTTAGGTATAATTGACGAATTTAAAAAATATATTTATTTTTGTGTTTTTTTTTTACGAAATTTTCACACTATTTTTTGATATGTTTTTTGTTTACATTATTTTTCTTTAATCTTTTACATTGCGTCAGTGTTGAACAACATTTCTAGAATTTTCTTTTATAACACTGAAAAATAAAATCGATACGATACCTAACGAGTCCCATCATCAGAAAAAATCGAACGATCGATTTTAAATTCGATACGATATAATTTCGATCATGACTGAGAGAATTAGGCCCCTGAACGTAGCATCTACACAGGTCGAAAAAATGCTACCGTGAAAGCGTTTTAAAAGCACTTCAAAGGGTGGTACAGCATTTTCTGAATATTCCGATTTAATGATAACCATGTTTTACGGTGTAAGTACGAGTATAGTATTTTATGGCGTTCTCAAAGCGTTGCCGAAACAAACTTTGAAATACTTTTTTAACCGTCAAAAAAACGTTTGTATAGCATTCATGTTTAAGAGTGTTGAGAAAACGATCCAAATGATAACCATGATTTACCGTTTTAGGGTGATAACTTAGAACGTTATCAAAACGTAAGAAAAACAAATTTTAAAGTAATTTGCCACAGTTTTAAATATTTAAATACTTTTGTGAGAATAGTTTTGTCATTTAAAAAAAAACTCAGATACATACAAATTTTAGGTGCACACTTCTTCTTCTGAAAATCTTTAGATTATATTTATTTTTCCCAACAATTAGTATAACACTCATAGAAATAAACGTGAAAAAAAAGCTCTTAAAAATTAGTTAAAAATGAGCTTGCAGAAAAGACTGCTAAAATTAGCAGATTTTTTTTTACTTAATATTAGTAATATAAGAATAGCAAAAATAATCTGTTGAAACTAAATTTTAGTTGGGGATTTTTGAATTGTATTCATCGTCTTCTTAGACAGTGTGCAATTAATACTATAATTAATATGCACATATTTTTCAATTGTTTGAGATAGGCGTGGTAGAGAAGATTAAGCATACTTTTCTAAAAATCATAACTACATTGTAAATTTTTTATTGAATTAGACTGCGCAGTTTCTGGTAACACAACCTTCATCAGTAATCCTTTTTGACAATACTGTAATTATTTGTTATGGTTTTTATTGTTTGATTGCATCTATATGAAATGTTTATTTATTAAATGCAATCCTGACCGTGGCTTGAACATGCTTTCTTTGCCACATGCACTTCGCACTACACTTTAGACAGGCGCTTTAACCACTTGATCTAAAGTCAGGTCGATTTTTGCTGTGGCTTAAAACCAGTTTCAATTACACGGGGTCGATTTTAATTGAAAGTAACAAAATTTAATTGAAAGTAACAAAACAATCTGCTAAAATCAGCAAACACATTTATTAAATATTAGTAACATTAAAAATGTGAAATTTTTAAAGATTTTAGATTTTTAGTTTTAATGTGAATAAAAGTGAAATCAGCAATCTACAATTTTTTAGCAAAAATTTCTGTTGATTTTAGCAAAATAAACTGTTTATGGCATTCTACTAAATTTTGAGGTAAAAATATCAAAAATTTTGTTAATACTAGAGTTTTTTTATTGCTATTTTGAGTCTACAAATATTATGTAAAAGTTTTTGTCAATTTTACAGAGTAAAATGGCTTTTTCAATTAACTAAAATTCACATCGAATATAACTAAAATTTTGTAAAGATAACAGATTGATTTTTGCTGTTCTTATTTTATTAAAATTTAGTAAAAAAATATGTTAAATTTAGCAGTTTTTAGCTTTTTATGCTATTTTAAGTGTATAGATTTGTTTTTTTTTTTTAATTTGGTATCAAGAAAGATATTTTTTTTGGATTTTTTTCAGGGGGTTTCTATAAAATGTTTAAATAAAATTTAGAATTTTTTTATAAAAACCCTGGTAAAGTTGCTTGGAAAAAGTAGGTGTCAAATAGAGTTAAATTTAATTGATGTTATTGTTAATACACATTTAATTACAATATCTATCAAAAAATTTTAATATCCCCCAAAAAATCCGCAAAATATTTTTGAAATTCCCAAAAAATCCCCTGTTTCCAATTGACCAGAACAGATTTGTGGAATCCAAAATGACTGACGAATTTGATAAAAATGCAAAAACGTGTTTTTTTTAAATTAATTTTAAAGATTTTTTAAAATGCCTAGTTTGGAGATGTCGATGGTATTTTTTATAACATAATTGTTGTAATTAAAGAAAAAATAAATTTTTATTAATTCGGCTTAAGGTCAGTTAATAAAATTGTAAATGAATTTTTATTATTTTTTTATTCTCCTCTTCGTAGGTCATTTTCAAGAAATCTATTAAAAATATAAAAATACAGTTAACATAAATAAATTAATTTTTATGAAGCAATTTTTTTAAAAATATAATTTTAAATAATTAATTATTACTTTTGAATAATAAATAACACAACAAAAACAATTACGATCAATCAAATTGTAAACTATAAAAAAAAACTTAAAAACAATAAAAAACTTTTTGAAAAAAATAAATTTAAGAAAAAATGATAATTCCTGTTTGTGTGTGGAGCAACTCATTTCCAAGACATGTTATGAAAACTGATTATTTTGTTAAAAATTTAACAAAATGTGAATTTTTTCATCATAGTTTTCATAATTTTTGGAAAAATATCACTTAATTTGATTAGACTATTGTTGTCCTTACATTTATTGAAAAATATTTAACCTTTAGTGGCATGGGGACAAAAAAGACCCATAAAATGTCATTTATATTACGACTACAAGAGTGCAAAGCTTTTAAATTGATACAAAAAAATTTCACTTGATATAAATAATTATTAAATGCAATTTTTCCATATATGGTTAATGTTTTACTTTTGACCAGACCCACTAGAAAATTTACAGAATGACTTCTTTCAGATTTTGATTAAATTTGGATATATGATAAAGGCTACTAACGAACAAGCGCAATTATTTATCGTACCAGTCTTACTTTTAAGGATTAAAAAGGTGGGGTCAAAAATGGCTCCAGTTTCCATTTTCTTTCTTATGTTCACATTTATTCCGAAGAAACTATACAAACATTGGTAACAAATTAATGTATTCTGAAGATCTATCTAACGATGTAGCAAAACAAATTTAAAGGGATATATGGTTACTTGTTTTTCCTGGGGCCTTAAAAGTAAGATTAGTACGATAAAGAATTGCGCATGTTCGTTAGTTTAGTACCCTATACCGCATATGCAAATTCAATGAAAATCTGAAAGAAATTATTCTGTAAATCTCCTATTTGGTACTTTTTTGGTCAAAAGTCAAATTACGTAAAATAATTATTTTTATCCAGCATAATTTTTTTTTTATCAATTTAAATTCTTAACAATATTGTATATTAATATTAGCTTACATGGTTTTTGTATCCCCAGGGTTAAAGATTTTTTAAACAAAAGTAAAGATAATTATATTCTAGTCAAATTAAGGTGATATTTTTCTGAAAACTATACAATCTTGGATGAAAACATTAAATTTTTGACAAAATAATACATTTTTATAACATGTCCTGGAAAGAAGTTGCTACACACACAAACATGAATTTTTTTTTTCAATTGATTTATTTTTTTTTCTTTAAACAATTCCTGCCTAATGGGTATTTAAATACCCAAAAAGCAGCCATCTTAAAAAAATGTAGCTAAAATCAGGTAATAGGTGCAATCAAAGTGGTTTTCACAGCCAGGTAGATGTAGATAAAGGATAAAACTACTTTAAAAAAATGTTGGTCTAAAATTTCGCACCCTTAGAGGGAGTAATTAGCGGTTCAAAATTCTGCAAATTTACATAATCGGAAAAATTCCACATAAATGCCTCTGAAAAATTGGGGAAGTGAAAAATCGGAAAATAGCATTAGAAGGAATAATAGTCTTTGGAGTTCTTACCCGTACAAAAAATATTTAACTGCTTAAGACCACTCACCTTGGCTACATGTATGATATCGTGACATGACAATTAAAATACTTATTTTACATTTTTTCAGTGTTTTCTTTAATCTAGTAGGGCCTATAATTTCCAATGTAATTAAAAAACCATTTAATACATATTTTTTCCGACGTTTCGACAGTTTTTAGCTGTCTTTATCAAGGAATTCGTCTATTTAAATTAAAATTTCAAATTAGTACAATTTTTATCACCAATAAAACAATTTAAACTTACAGAATTATGTTTTCTTACGTCACAAAAGTTATAATTTGTTTAATACAATGCAAAAGAACATAACACATTTAACATTAAATTAAATTTAAACACAAACTTAAATGTATTTCACAGCTGTTTATATATTGCAACCCTATAACTTGTGTTTATATTATCAGTTACAGTTTTATGAAATACCCTTGCTTGAAATATCGATTATTTTCAAGTAAAAATGAAGTCCCAAGTATGGGAAATCCGATCAAAATTATACCATATTACTTCTAAACCCTTAAATATTGAATGTGTAAAGTTTCATCAACATTGGCCAATAGGGTTACAAGTTTTAGTATTTTTTGCAAACATCAATAACTACATGGCAATGCCGTCTAGGCCTTTAAAAATATTAAGAACCATGATTTCACTTTTTCGCGGTCGTTCAAAAAGTTCCCGCACCAAACGCAATGAAGTTTTGATTAAACGTTTTTTTAAATTTTTAAAAAAGTATTAACATTTTACTTAAAGTTGTTTTTTGTTATGTATTTAAAATACATCAAACAAATATTTTCCCGCCATGCAAACACACACACACACAACGTAATACTGTTTAAAATAAATATTGAAATAAAAAAAGGCTTTTAGAAATTGGTTTCGGTGTGGAAGGGTTTTGTACCGATTCGACTTAAAAAAACTATATTTATTATCAGTACAATATTATCCATACGGTGGTGCCCTGTAATTTTTTTCGCAACGAAAAAATTATGACCAGGCAAACGTTGTTTTGCCTTCAAATTTTAATTGTAATTAATTCTTTAAATCAAGAAATTTCTTTTACGCAAATAAATAATTAAAAAAAAATAAATTCACATTAGTAAATCATTTTAAAATTTGTAATTTCATGGGAAGCCCAACGCCTCTTTGTCCTTCTATCGCCTTTATTTGCTGAAGTATATAAAATGAATAGCTGAAAACAACTGCCATAACAACTGCGACGTCACCTATTACCGGTGCATTAAAGCGCTGCTCATGCTCACCAGCCGCTGTCTGGTCAGCTCTTATGACAACCGTAAATTCATCTGTCGGCATCTGGTCTAGGGCTGTTTTGAATAGACGGATGAGGCTGTTGTGTTCGTGTAACATAGCTTGAAGATTAACATAGGGTTTTTGTAAATATTAACATAGGTTTTTGTAAATATCTTCGGAACTACATAACCGATTTAAGAGTTTGATATCAATAAAATATATTTTTTATGTTAAGTGTACCTGTTAAACATGAATTGTTACTTAAAACCATATCATAAAATTTATTGTTTACTTCTTTACCTTTTTTATTTATTCTAGGACTATGAGGAACGCTAAAACAATTTTTGAACACCATTATTAAATAACCTTGCAAAAAGTCTTGAATGCGATAATTTATTTTAATGCTTATTTGTCTTTTGCTTTTGGTGCCACGGGTATTTATCCCATTCCGCCCATTTTCAGTTCGACTACTAATATTTGTAATTGATGGACTCGTACAAAATTTGAAGGCTATATAGCTAATATAGAACCCTAGATATTTAATATTAATATTAATTTTGTCTATGGCTAAATAATCACTTTGTATGGGAGCTGCCACGCCCACTGGTATGATCCCGCCCATTTTTTCCATGACTATTCACATTAACAAATAATCAACGTGCACAAATTTCTAAGACTATGGCTAATATAGTACTGTAGATATATGATATTAAATATTTACTTTGTATGGGAGCTGCCACTCCCACTATTCCGATCTTGCCCATTTTTTTCCTGATTATTCAAATCAGTAACATATGGGATACTGCAATGTTTCAAAACTCTTGCTAATACAATAGTCAAGATATATGATGTTATTCAATTTATGTGTGAGGGGCCACGCCCACTTGAAATATATATAGCCGAAAACCTAACTTGGACTATAACCTTTCAAATGAAACCGGTTTGGGCCAAATCGGTTGGATAGTTTTAGAGTCTATAGAGGACAAACATACAAACATTGTATTTTATATATATAGATTATTTTTATGTTTCCACTCATAACTTAAAAAAAAAAAATCCGGAACGATATATAGCCTATGTCCATCCTGGAGGACCAAATTAAAATTACCTCTTTATAATATTAGTATATAATAGATTGGTCAATGGAATCTGGGGTCAGTCATCAATGGGTTAATTTAAACTATTATAGAAATAGTAATCGACATCTAAAAATTAGGCATTTTATAAAATTTTTAAAATATATTTTGATATAACTCGTTTTTTTATAGTAAATTTGTGTGTAATCCAGGTTAAAGCTGATAATATCCAATGAAGTCAGAATTCCATATCTGAATAATTTTTAGTATACTAGAAGAATAAATGAAATAATAAATTAAATTTTTAAAAATTTTAAATTTTGTGACTTTTTAATAAAAATAAATTTGTTTAAAAAATGTGCCAACACTTTTCATCCACCCAATTTTTAATATTTTCAAGGTGTATTTTTAAAGCAACTATGTATGTACATATGTATGTACTTGTTGGCGTTTTATGTTTTCTCTGCATTAGGGTTCTTTGAAATTCTAGACGTAGGAATTTTGCAAGGCCCGATTAATGTGACTTCATATTAAAGTGTAAATAACCAAAAATAGCTGAACAAAAATTTTCATCTTAAGATCGCTAAATGGCGATAAAGTTTCGACTATAGGTTAATAAAAATTTAAAATTTTTAAAAATGTTTAATATTAAATTGAAACCATAAAACACGATACGTCAAATCTATAAAATATATGGAGTAATTACAGTTATGAGGTTAACATTTTTGAATAAAATAGCGGTTATCGCGATAATGCTGATTCAAATTTTTGCAGTTTGTCGTCTTATAAAGCTTTTACTCCGTAGAATTTCCACTCTGCCAAAAAAAAAGGTTATCTTATGAAGTCTATTTTAGAAAATATATGTAAATTAAAAAAAAAATTGGTCCATTATTTAAAAAGTTATTAAGAAAAAGGTAAAATAACTCATATATTATGAAAAATCCACAGGATAACGTGGTCCTTCTTGCGATGGGTATACATTTAATTTAAAAGAATTAAATTAATATATTGAATAACTAGTTTTTCGTGTACACTGGCTCTTCAAATAAATATTTTATAATAATATTTTTTTTCTCAAAATCACAAAAAACGCGAATACCTTAAAATCCGTTAAAAATGTATTAAGGGTTTGCTCTATAATTTTAAAGGTAATACAATTTTGATTCAGAATTCATGCAGAAGTCCTGATGTATGATAAATCATTATAAATTTAATGTAAACATTATTTATTTTTATTTGTATGCAAATTTGCAAAGGAAATATTAGAAAAAATTTAATTTTTTACCAATTTTTAAACGTCATTCGCTGAAATACGTTTGTGTGGTACAAACACAACGAGCCAACTTTGAAGTGATGAAATCGGACTACGGCTAGTTTGTTCATTCGATTTTGAAGAACCCTACTCTGCATATTACATATGTCCGTCCTTCTTCTGTGTGCATGTACGAGGGTGGTCCCAAAATTAGCCGACCTGACATATACACGCTGAAAAACTGGGGGAATATTATCAAAGTGCTTAGTAATTATACAACTACATAGCAAAATTTTGTAGAACAGATTACCTTTGAACCTGTTCTAGAACAACTTCTTTTACCACCGGTTACATGGAACCGGTTCTAGAACAGGTTCCTGGGAGTAGAAATGTAAGGTGTCACTGTCCCAGAACCGGTTCTAAAGCAACCTGTTCTAGTTTGGAGGTAAAGAACCTATTGCAAATAGGACAAACTCCATATAAAAAGAACCAGTTGCAGAACAGAAATTAGAACCTGTTATAATACAGTATAACCCAGCAAAAATTTTAGAACAGATTACCTCTGAACCTGTTCTAGAACAACTTCTTTTACCACCGGTTACATGGAACCGGTTCTAGAACAGGTTCCAGTGAGTCGAAATGTAAGGTGCCACTGTCCCAGAACCAGTTCTATAACTGGTTCTAGAACCGGTTCTAAGGCAACCTGTTCTTGTTTGGAGGTAAAGAACCTATTGCAAATAGGACAAACCCCATATAAAAAGAACCAGTTGCAGAACCGAAATTAGAACCTGTTATAATACAGTATAAGCTGTTCTGCAACCTGTTATTTTACTGGGAAGTTGTTCTGCAACCAGTTATTTGGATTTTACTATTTACTTGGTACATAAGCTTCAAGTTGGTTTTATAAGTTTTATAATATATGAATTTTTTTACACATTTTATACTAGACTCGTTTTACCTCACGGGACACTGTGACCTTAGGTATTAATTGTACAAGATGGGATACGTGCAGGTTTTGTGAATTGGAACCCGAGACCTCAGAGCATGTTCTCTGCAAATGTCCGAGACTCTCCGACAGGAGGGTGCGTTATTTTGGTGGTCGAATAGTGACGCCATCGGACGTTTAGAACTGTTTACCTGGTAGGATAGTTGGCTTCGTAGGGAGCCTAAACCTATAGGGTGTATTCGCTGGCAGCACAAAATGTCAACTTCTGGTCGCGGTTCATAGTGCCACTCTAGTCTAATATAATCTAATCTAATAGACTCGTATATATTTTACAAAAATTTGTGAATATTTTACTAGAACTTTGTAAAACTAACTTGAAACTTATGTAGTTGTATAATTACTAAGCACTTCGAAAATTTGAAAAAATTACTTTGGTGGAAAGTGGCAACCTTATAAAATAAATGTTTTAAGTTTCAAGGCGCCACGTTGTTTAGTACTTTTTTGGAGCTATCAAAAATAAACAATTGCAGAGATGTTGTAAACATGAAACTTTATGTTATGTTATTCAATATTTTCATTTGAAATGTCTCAGTCCAACCAATATTGAAGCAGAGGGGGATTCTGCTCCTTCGTTTAGGACTATAAAATATTATTCACATGCGTGAGCTGTCTGAAATTATAGGCACTTCAAAAATTGCTATACATTAGTGTCCGACCGAACAGTTCGGCCAAAAAACTATATTTTGTCGGTTTTTTTGATATCTAGAGGCAATGATGACAAATTTTGGTATTGGAAACATGTTTGTTGAGCCGATTTAATTCAATTTTGTGTATAAAATTTAAGAGAAAAGCCGAAGTTTAGCTATAAAGTTAAAAGTTCGGCTGCCGAACTATTTTCAATTTGGCCGAACTTTCTCAGGCCGAACAGTGAATTCATTGCTTAACTACAGACTTTTCTTCAAATTTGACACTCAAAATAGCATCTAATCAGCCCAATAAACATTTTTCCATCCGCCAAATTTGTCCATAATGCTTTAAAATACCGAATACAGACCAAATGCATTTTCTGGCCGAACTGTTCGGTCGGACACTACTATACATCGCATATTGACTGCAAATTTGGAACTGAGAAAGATGGGGACCGCGTTTGCTGACAATAAAACAAAAACAGCGTCGTGAAGATGTTTCAACAGAGATGGCCAAAATCAATGAGTTAAAGTTCGAATTGTTTCATCATGCAACTTATTCGCCAGATTGAGCTCGCTCGGATTATTTTCTATTTCCAAACTTGAAAAAATGCTCGGTGGTAAAATATTTTCCATTAATGAAGAGGTGGAGTCCGCGGTTGATGGCTATTTTAAGATGCTAGACAATTATTACGATAAATAGGGAAAGGAAGCTATTGAAAATCGCTGAGAAAAGTGTATTGATCTAAAAAGAGATTATGTTGAGAAATAAAGAAAATTCATAACAAATTGTTTGTGTTTTCTTTGTAAGGTCGGCTAATTTTGGGACCACCCTCGTATGTATTTGTCGTATGTTATTGAAATTTCTATTAGAATTTTTCGAACTTCAGTAGTAATATTTTACAATTCGATTTGCAGCAAAGTTTTTTTTTTAAACGTAGTATTCTATTTTTTTTATTTAAGGTCTCTTGCTGGTTGGTTTTATTTGCACTGGGAGTATTTTTTAAGCAATTGCATTTGTGGCACGAAAAGTGTATAAGCGTATGTTTGTACTTAATATCAATTTTATAGGTAAAAAAAATGCTACGAGCAAATAACAGAAAATCCGTTAAAAGTTTTCAAACTTTTTTTTTATTTTTGAAATATGTAAGCAAGTTCTTTTTTTGCAACGAGATAAGAATATTTGTAGTATGATTTTTTTTTTACTTTTGAGTTTTGTTTGTGTATTAAGTTTAGTATGATTATGATTTATAAATTATAAATCTGTTTTAATGTATGTATGTATGTTGATACGAGTACGGATGTATATAGGACTAGGGTGGTCATAAGAAATCAAGTTTGGCTTTTTCATCGGGGCACAACCCTAAAATGCGCCAATGGGCTAGACAATGGGATTGAAAATTTTCAGACCAATCCGATAATATTAAAACGTGCCTCATTGAGGCTAAAGCCATGTCTGAAGCCCTTCATCTTTCCCCACCTTTCATCTCTATACTATCCCTTTCCAAAGAAAGCAACACACTAAATATAGGAAGTATTTCCTGAGTGTTGCCTCTCTTTAAAAAAAAAAAAAAAAAAAAAAAAAAAAAAAAAAAAAAAAAAAACACCAAGAGGATATAAGGGTTAATTTAGCTGAGAATATGTTTTTATGGATTAAAATAATGGCTTGGTCCGGTTTGTAAAAAAAGAAGAAATTAAATATGTTTCTTACAAATAAATATATAAAATCCTGCAGTATCTCAATGCGGCACGGCACGGGTTAAAGTTGTTCAATTTGGCCAACATTTTTAGTACGGCAGCTTCACACATTGCGTCATAAAACTTCAAATAAATTTTCTTAAAATTCAATAGTAGTAAGTAAAGCTTCGACATTTTTTGTTAAATGAAACAAAATAGGTCTGGAAACATTTTGGGTAGCACGTACACATCGGTAAATAATGTCCAAATATTTTTTTTTATCAATCTTGAGTAATGATGCTAAAATACAATATAACAACAAAACAGTACAAAAGTAGCTCATGTTAGATTTTAAATATTTTTTGCTAACAAATCAGCCTTGTTATTACCAAAAAAAAAAACAATTTCCCCGAAATCCGCAAAATTAAAATCGCTGCCCTACTCAAGTTACGTGGGGGATATTTTTAAAAATTTTTATTTATATTCTCTAAGATGCATTTAACAATTCCATAAAGTAGAAAACAAATTTAAAATTGAAGATTTGAAGTATAACCCAAACATATTATCTGTTATTGACCTCCTCTTAGGGCAGGTTTACGACATCCTTAAAAAACATATTCCATATCACATAATTTATTGGCCTATTAAATAAAAAAAATTATGTTATAGTAATCAATTTCAAACACTGGATGACACACTTGCTAATCATCGACGTGGTATCCAATGGACATTGACCGGTCATCTCGAGGACTTAGACTATGCTGACGATATATGTTTTTTGTCCACCAAGCATTCGGGTATGCAATCAAAACTTAATGATCTTGTTTTCCACTATGCAAATGTTGGTCTGAAAATTAATACTGAAAACAACGAAGGCAATGAAAATAAGAGCCACAAATAACAACCCTTTTTTCATCGGCAACGAACCGGTTGAATTTATTGATAAATTCTGCTATCTGGGAAGCATGGTTTCATCAGAAGAAAGTGCTAAATCAGACATCGAACACAGACTTGGAAAGGCAAATAGTGCGTTCTTTCAGCTGCGGAACATTTGGAAATCCAATATTATATCGGTCAAAACTAAGATAAATATTTTCAAGTCAGCTGCGAAACCTGGCTGACAACAGTAGCACTGAACTGCAAACTGCAGGCCTTTACAAACTGTTGCTTGCGTTATATACTGAAAATTTGGTGGCCAAACGCAATAAGCAATGAAGAATTGTATAGAAAATGCCAAATTGATCCCATTCCCATTATTATAAAGAGAAGAAAATGGAAATGGATCGGTCACACGCTTAGGAAGAACCCTGATGAAGTAATCCGTCAAGCACTAGATTGGAACCCACAAGGCAACAGAAGAAGAGGTCGGCCAAAGACCACCTGGAAAAGAAGCTTGCTCAAAGATATTGAACACAGCGGAAGAAGCTGGAACGAGTTAAAACTACTATCGAATGACAGAATATCTTGGAGAAATTTTGTAGAGGCCCTATGCTCCAGAGGGAGTTAAGCGGAAATGAAGAAGAAGAAGAATGAATTTCAAAAACGTTGAAGATGTGTACTAGAATTTCGTGGTCAAGTGATATTTGGCACATTAATGGTCTCGGGAATTTTTTACTACAGGGCTACTTCTTAACCGATTTTGGATTTTTATACAATTTTGAAAACATAATTTTATCTTTATATCGATTAATTTACCATTTTGGATAAAAGCTATTACGACATTGAACAATTTTTCCAAAATCTGAAAAAAAAAACCTTTAAAGTGTCCACTACGACCTGGCATGATAAATGCTAAATACCATTAAATCTATAAGTTTTAGCAAAAATAATATTGAGATCACAATTTATAAGAATAGAATTTCTTATTTAACAAGACTTAAACCTCAATCCTAGAACAAACGGTTTCGATTTTAAGGATGAAAAACCAAGAATGAAAAACTAATTTGAACCTCAATAAGACACGTGTTAATATTATCGGATTGATCTGAAAGTTTGTCAATCCCATTTACTAGCCCATTGACACATTTTAGGGGTGTGTGCCGAAGGATATGAACAAAAACAATTTTCTTCTAAAACCTTGTAGCGACCCTATTATGGCACCATAATGCTGGCTGTGTATAAAAAACAAAGGAAATAAAATACAGACACACGAAAATCATTAAAAATTACGCTAAAATAAAACATAATATGTATTTATATATATATGTATAGAGTTATCGAAATATATATTAATATATACAAACGGCATTAATATTATAGTAAAATACTAAGACCCACAATCAACAAACACAAAACTCCTTTTGTAGTCTTCTAGGGCATACAAATAATAAACAAGAACAAAACCAAAAACAATTGTATGCACGAATACAAAGTAGTAGCACAGTGTTTAAATTATGAAATTAGCAATAAATTTTATTAAAATTTATAATTTACGTGATATACACACGCTTTGTTCGGAAAATAGGAACTTTCTAGGTGTCAAAGAACAACGACGAAGTTTATCTGAACAGTAAAAACGTCACCTAACTTCGCCTTACTCACACAATTTTGGACATTTCTTTAAATTTTGTAATTTTATTTAAGCGACTATATATCGTTCATTTCCTTCAATAACGAGTTTAAAGTTTTCAATTTACTCCCACCTTAAAGAAAAAAATAACGACATAATTTCTCTCAAGCTGTGAGTATACAAGATATCAACACGACTTTTTAACTCAATATGATACGTGATATGACGAATAATTCTGGGTTATTAACTCAAAAATCCTGTTTTTTGAGTTGTGATGTTCTTGAAGTAAATGAGCGATATGATTTTTAGGAGAGAAATATGGGGCAAAAAGTTTTCAAATTTGAGGTCACACCCACTAGAAATCAAATAATATATATAGAGGTGGCTCAAAGTGACATATTTTTGGCGGTTATTGAAGAAGAGCATTATGACGGTAGCGCTATATTGGAAAAATTACGCTAATATAATTTTCTGCGTAGTATTAATGAATTCCTTTATAAATACAATGAATTTTTAATAAAAAAGTTCCAAAGAAATGTTTCATTGAATCAATGAAACGTGTTTCATTAAATCAAATTTAGTGGAAGGCTTAATTGACCCATTGAAAATTTCTTAAAGTACATATATGAAATTTTTTCAAAATCTAATGAAATCTAAATTACTTTTCACATCCCAACTATTTAATAAACGATTAGAAAATTTAAAAACAATTTTAAATGTTGTGCTCAACAGTAACAAAGCTCAACTTTGAGTTCATTAGATATCTGCTGACTTTAAAAAAAGAACTTATTTCGACTTAAGAAAATTTGTTAAGAATTTTGTACATTAAATATAAAATTATAATTCTGTTTCACAAAAGATTTTATTTCATTTGTGTTTTACTTCAACGACTTTTTTTATCCAAAATAGGAACAAAATCAAAATATTAGACTAAAAAATATTTTTTTGCATACGAAAAGCTAAAAATTTTATTGAAAATATAAAAAAAATTTTCTTTAATTAAATGAATTTATTTTATGAAATTATAAAAAACTCATTAAATAAATAAATGAAAAAATTAACAACATTAATGAATATTCATTCAGTTAATGAAATTTTTCATTAAATCAATGAATCCATTTTAATGAAATCGCTTTATTAATACTATGAATGGAAATTCTATCAGTGTAGAAGATTTTTTTTTCCGGGAGAGGTAGTAGCTGAATCATGTATAAATAATAACTACACTTATACAAATAAGTCCATAAAAATAGCAAAAAAAACTACTAAAAATTAGTTAAAAATTACGTTGCTAGAAAAATTAGAAGAATCTTTTTGCTTAATATTAGTAAAATTAAAACAGAAAAAACTGTAAAATCTACCAAATTTTAGTTAAATTTTTAGTTGTTTGCATGAAAACTAAACATCATCTCTGTGCGCCCCGGTAGGCTAGTTGGTAGCGTGCTTGCTTACCAGTGCGGGGGTCGTGGGTTCGATTCCCACTAGAGGCACTGGTCTGTTTTTCGCTACAATAATTATATGATTGTTAATTAATAAAATAAAAATAAAAAAATAAACATCATCTATTTGTGAAAATTGTGAAAAATAAGACAACTAAAATACAGCTCCGTATTTATAATATAAATAAAACACAGAGTTGAATTCGTCTTTTAGTAGCCTTTGTTATTTTATTTGTTCCTTTTGTATATACATCGGAATGCTACACTCAACAAAAAAAAAAGATAGCTGAAAATTTTGTTAAACATCTATTTAAAATATTTAACTAACTTTCAGCAATTTTTTGCTGCCATCGCTTTTTAGCTAAAAATTTAGTTAAACGCTTTTACCAAAAAACTAATTCTGAACTAATGTTTAACTAATTTACGTTGCTACCAAAAATTGTGCTGATAAACGCATTAATAAATAGCATGGAGAACAAGTACAAATACTAGATATTGATGTCGCAGCTTGTATGGACGAGGTGTAGACAAAAGAAAAGATACAAACAAACACAACCATTATAAGACTTACACAAGCGAAATTGATTAAGTTCATTTAATTTGTTCTTCTGTATACTACACTCAAAAAAAAGTCCGTGAATTCAGCAAAAAAATCAGCAAAATTTTAGTCATTAGGGTGCTTGCTAAAAAATTGCTAATGTCAGCAAAAAATTAGCAAACTCAGCAAAAGTTTTGCTAAAATTTAGTTGATTAAAAATGAAAAAAGCCTTGCTAAAATTAATAAAATATTTGTTGAATATTAGTTGGATGAGAAAAACTCAAAAAATTTGTAGAAAAATTATATTTTAGTTAAATTATTTGCTGAAAATCCTAAAAAAAATGTGATTTTAAAAAAAAAAAATGACAATACATTAAAAAATATAAAAATGTGCATACATTGACGATATAAATTAATTTAATATCTGAAAATACATAGAAATAATAATATAAAACATAAACAAACATACATATACTTAAACTACTTACATCCATGGTTGTCTAAATGATGACAATTTGGACTGGAGCTAAATGCCGTAGATAATTCTAGAAACAAAACAAAAAAAAATAACAAAATATGACATACATAATGTGTATGACATATTTTGCCAACCAAGATCGGGATCATCCAGTACATGTTGTTGGCTTCGAAGGCGTGAAAAGAATTACATTGGCATCGAAACAAGTGAATCGAGAACTCATGAATAAAGATTTCAGCCATTACGTCACGATTGACCCTTCAAAATTTTTCGCACGCTTCGGATTGTCAATAGATTTCATTGTTTTCGATCCAGAAACCTGGGAAGAGCGCGTAAATTACATGTTGTCAACGACTCCGCCAAAAGAGGCGTAAAATTAATAGAATTATAGCAACGTATTGTAACGTAAGGAGGAGGAACAAATATTTTTGCTTCAAGTTGTCGCCGAAAATCAGTAGAAATATCCACCGCATGATAAAATTAAATTAATTTGATTCACATTTTCAAACTATAAACATTATCTAATTATACTCATAAAAAATTGTCTTTTTACGCTTAATAAAAGTTTCAATTACATTACAAATTAAAGAGCTCACAATCGAATTCTCGTTTTCATAAAAAAATAGTTTGGGGACCACCTTAAGGGTTGAAGATAGGTAGGTATAATCTGGGAAAATGTTGGGTTTGAAAAAATAATAGGGGTCGGTCATACATCTGACTCCTCTTGCGGCATGCTTAGGACAATTAGAGCGGTGGGATCAATTTTTTTTAAAAATGTAATTTTTGTAAGGGATTCCCCTTAGGGATGTGGGATATGGGATATGGATATGGGGGTAGGTATGTTAAGGTAAACTGTTGGGAGAGAGAAATTAAAGTTGACCGATCGCACATTTCACCCCTCTAGGAGGCACTATGGCAGCAGTAGGAGCTGATTTCATAAGATAGTAGGTATTTTCTGCAAAAATGTTGGGGTTGAAAAAATATTGGGGGTCGGTCATTCAATTGAATCCTTTTGGGGCTTCCTTGTGACAGTTAGAGCATGAGAGCAAATTTTACAAAAATATAATTTTTGTATGGGGTTATCTTAGGGAGTAGAGAGAAGTATGTACAGAAAAAGTATTGAGGGCCAACATTTAATGGTGGCTGGTCTTACATTACAAAGGATTTAATTTTTTAGCTGTTGTTGAAAAGTGACATTTCGACGGAAAACGCTATATTGGAAAAAGCAGTAGGAACTTTTCTAAGATTTTATTACCAATTTATTAAAAATTGTTATTTTTAAATCAGCTCGGTTGTTGCTGCCAAACAAAAGGGGCATTTACACGGAAAACGCCATACTGGAAAAAGTGGAGGCACCTTTCCAAGATTTTACTATCAATTTTTACTCCGGGAAATGTACTACGAAAATCATGTTTAAATTATAATAATTCCGGCAGTAAAGTGTTTTTTTTTTACATCAACAGAGCAAATTTTTTTTGAAAAGTGGCATTTCGACGGAAAACACCATATTCATGTATAAATTATAAATATTCCGGCCGCAAAGTGGTAATTTTTTAAAATCAACGAAGCTAATTTTTGGACTGTTGTTGAAAAGGGGGATTTCAATTTCTTCTCAGGAAGACGTACTAAAAAATTATTCCGACCGTAAAAGCGATTAATTTTTAAATCAACGGAGCAAGTTTTTTGAAAAGGGCTATTTCAACAGAAAACGCCATATTGGGGAAGCACGCCATATTCCATGATTTTATTACCAATTTGTTGTCGGGAAAACGTATTAGCTAATTCATGTACACACTCATAGAAATAAACCAGTAAAAATAGCACAAAAAGCTACTAGAATTTAGTTAAAAATGACCTTGCAGAAAAAACTGCTGAATTTAGTAGAAAAAACTGCTGAATTTAGCAGGTTTTTTTTTTGCTAAATATTAATAAAATAAGAACAGCAAAAATAAATCTGTTAACTTTTTTTGTTTAGTTAATAGAAAACAGCAATTTACTCTGTTAAATTAGCAAAAACTTTTACTAAATATTTGTACACTCAAAATAGAAAACAAAAATTGTAATATTAGAAAAAATTTTGCTATACTTACCTCAAATTTAGTAGAATGCAAACAACAGTTTATTTTGCTAAAATCAACAGAAATGTTTGCTAAAAAATTGTAGATTGCAAATTTCATAATGGCAGAGTTTTATTCGCATAAAAAAAAAAAATAATAAATAAAAACTTTAAAAATTTTACATTTTTTAATGATTTTTTCGTCTACTAATATTTAGTAAATGTTTTTGCTGTTTTTAGCAAATTGTTTTGTTACTTTCAATTAACTAAAATTTAGCTTAAATATAACTAAATATTTGTAGATTTTGTTTTGCTTTCTTATATTACTAATATTAAGTAAAAAAAATCTGCTTATTTAGCAGTTTTTTCTTCAAGGCCATTTTTAACTTAGTTTTGTAGCTTTTTTTGCTAGTTTTACAGGTTTATTTCTATGAGTGTAAAATATAATTATACCGTCCGTAAAAAGATTATTTTTTCAATGAATGTAGCATATTTTTGTCGCTTATTAAAGAATGTTCCTCAAATGTTCCGTTCACATTCGGCAGAAAACTGTAAGATCTTAAAATGTAAATAAAACAATTCAGACATAAAACACAATTAGTTTCAAGAAACCTCAGCCGACATCCGGACTGCTACGCCGTACAAAGATAAAGAAATGAATATGTCTTGTTATATTTTGATTTACAACTTTATTGTTGGTTGGCCGATTTTTATGATTTTGGTCATTTTAACAAACCATTGAATTTTTTTTAAAATGTGAAGTGGTCTGATAAATGGTATTCAGGTTCCAACAATTTAAAAAAAGTTTAAAAATCGTACTTTTTCAAGATTTCAGTCGATTTGAAGTGCCTCGAACTTAAATGTTAACACTTTTTTTAAGGGCCATCCTAATAATTATACATACTAAAGTGGGTCGAAACACAAAAATTTTTTAGTGGCCCCCTAAAAATTAACGGCTACATTTTTTATGAGGATTCCCAAAATATTTAATTTTTTGTAATAACCGTTAGTAAGCTGAACCATTTCAAAGTGTATATTTTTTATTTAATTTTTTAATTTTTTTTTTAAAATGTTTTAAATTTTAAAAACTTAAAACCAAAAGTTTTTAGTCTGTACAAGAAGAATGTTTCTTAGTTGAAAATGTTTTATTTTTGATTTGAATTAGTTCCCCTGCAGGAAGCTTGGGGTCAAGTGTCTCCAAGTCTCCACTTTTGTCTACTATTTTGTTGACATTGTCAACTAAGCGTCTACACTTTTTACTTTATTAACTCACTAGTAAATTTTTGGTTGCAATGTCTACATATGGTAACATTAGAACTAATTAGTCACTAGTGAATCTGTGGTTCTTATGTCTACATGTGGTCCCATAAGAACTAACGAGTCACTAGTGAATCTTTGGTCCAATGTCTGCATATGGTCCCATAAGAACTACCTAGTCACTAGTGAATTTTTGGTTCCAATGTCTACATATGGTCCCATAAGAACTACCTATTCACTACCTAGTCAATAGTTCTAATGTCACTAGTGATTTTCAATGACACGTACATGTTAAATGTCTATAGCAAATTACATTGCCTGGGGAATACTTGGTTAGTAGTACTGGTGACACAGTCAATAGTGAATCAATACTTTTTCACTATTGACATTTCCTGCAGGGTCAATTCTTCCAATTTTGTTTTTACTTTTCATCGCGTAAATTAAACAACACGGGTTAAGCGTTGATCTTTTTCTTTCAAAATTTGGGTAAAAATCTTCTACTCCTTCTACATTGGTTCTCTGAAGATTTTCGGTGACGTGAAATGAAAACTGTAAGGACCTGTCAGTAGATAAAGTCTGCTTTAAATAAGCGGACAGAAAACTTTTTTAATTCATAAATAAACATTGCACGGTTTTTTGTTTAACAAAAAACAAATGATCTTGAACTTGAATAAACTTGCTCACATCATAATTTTTTTTTATTTTAATTTTTTTAGATGCGTCTTCAAAAGATCTTTCATTTAATACCGCTTTTGTATACAGTTTCTTGGAACGAAAAAAAAAATATCTTAAAAGAGTAGACCTTTTTTAAAAATGTTCCAGCTTACTTAAGGTTATCACAAAACACGAAATGTTTTGGGAATATTCTTAGAAAATTCTAAAGTCTATTTTCAGGAGGCCACTATTTTTTTTTTTTTTTCTAAAATGACCCACCTTATTATATATATATTAGAGCGAAACGCAGAAAAAAGTTAAAAAATATGGGTATCAAAATTTTTATGTTATGTGAAAATAAAATAAAAAATTGAATACAAAAAAAAAATATTTTTATACATTTTTTTAAGTGAAATAAATAGTGATTAAAATACTTTATTGGTGTGATTGCAAAATTATGTAATTTTTATGCAAAAAACTTAAATAGAGCATATTTTACTGAATATCGCAATAATATAGTGCAAGCTCATTGATGTCATATACGCCGTTGCATGAGTCTTCGCGAAAGAAAAATTTTGATATCCATATTGGCCATATTAAAAACATCCGAAAAATTTTGGTAAATCGCGAACTTAAACGAATATGAAAAAAGTGTTTACTTACTTTTTTATGTTAAAAAGTGATTAATATATATTGATGTGATTGCAAAATTATTATATTTTTATTCAAAAGTCTGCAAAAAAAAAAAACATTTCACGGAATTTACACGTGTAAAGTTGATGTTCACTAATGTCTTATACCCCGTTGGAAGAGTCTTCGCGAAAGAAAAATTTTGATACCCATATTGCCCATACTAAAAACATCCGCCAAATTTTGGTAAATCGCTACCTAAAACAAATAGTCAAAAAAAAAAGAGTATTTTATAACTTCATAGTGATTAAAATATATTGATGTGACAACAAAATTATTATATTTTTGTGCAAAAACCTTTAAAAAAATACATTTCACTGAATTCCGCGTGTATATAGTGCATGCTTCTTCATGTCATATACGTTGTTAGACGAGTCTTCAAAAAAGCTTTCATATGATGTGCATAACTTGTATAGTGTAGTGGGTTAAAGTCTAAAATTTTCCAGGGATCAAAATAAGAAACTTTGCCGAAGGAACCATACCTCTAAAACGAATTCTGATGTCCCGACTTTTGACCCGTAGGGTAAAATTTTGAAAAAGCCCACTTTGATATTTCAGAAAGTAGGAGGAATCTCTCCAAGATTATGGGAGCTACTTCTTCTTCGGGAAACACGCTAGCAGATTAATGCATAAAACATCATTCCAGGTGACCGTTAAGGGGATAAAATTTAAGTTGAAAGAGGGACTTTTTAATCGTGTTTTTATAGCAAAATGTGCAAATCTCGGGATAGAGATATTTTAGAAAGTAGGATTAGTCTTTCCAAGATTAAGGTCTCTATTTCTTCTCCGGAAGACGCTCTAGCAGATTAATGTATAAATTATATTCGATTGGGTTGGATTCGATTTTGGGCACTCTAAATGGGTCAAAGTGGGATTTTTAAAAATTTTAAACTACGGGTCAAAAGTCGGGACATCAGAATTCGTTTTAGGGGTATGGTTCCTTCGGCAAAGTTTCTTATTTTGATCCCTAGAATACGATTTTCCTTGAACGTTGAGCGATTTTTTTTGCCTCCATACAAATCGACCCGGCCTAATATACATATATCTGAAATTTTTTCATTGGGTTTTTTTAACCAAAAGTATGAAGCTATTCATTATGAGAATTATTTCCTTCACTTTGTAAAGAAAAGTTTCATTAGTTAAATGGAAACTATTATTATTTTTCGTCCACTAAAATTCTCTCGTAGGGACGTTTAAAATAAAAAATTAACAAAAAAAAAAAAACGAAAAAGTTTGACCAAAAATGGGTTTAACATCCTGTTTATAAAGTTAAACCACACAAAGGATTGATTTTTTTTTTTATATAATTAGTAAAATTTAACCCCCTTTTTCGAGAAATCTATTAAATGTCTCAAATTTTTCGTATTAATAAACACTGTTATTAAGATATCCAACCGTTACGAATATTTCTTTTATTTTTTTTTTCAAGATAAAGAATAAAAAAAAGAACTGTTGCTGATATAAAATAGCAAAAACACAAGCGGATTTGACTATGTGAGTGGCGTAGTGGGCAATAATACTATGCATATGGTGTTATCAAATGTTTGCATCCGGTTGTTGGATAACAAGCATGTTGCACGCAACATAGCATACACCAACATGCCAGCAACATCATCATTATGAAGTTTGGGGGATGATAGTGCCGATGATTATGAAGATGGTGAGTGATGGTGATACCAAGCAACAACGAACAACTCACGAAGATGCAATCAGAAATACAATGCATATAGAATTTGTAAATTATATGAACATTTTTGGATGCATTCATGTCAGATGTATTTTGTTGGTCGTTGCGTACGGTTGGAAAGTGCAAGTGGAAAAAGTAATAAAAGAAAATTCTTTCAAAAAATGTTGTTTCAAAAATTCAAGTAAAAAAAGTAACAACTAAAAAATATTAAAAAAAAAAAAAAATATTAAACAAAACTAAATTTTGAATGTTTATGATAAAAAAAAAATACAAAAAATAAATTTGTTTTAAATATCCACCTAGTAACATAAATACAACGATTAATAGTTGTTTGTGTTTAGAATTTTAAAAACTGGCATAAACCAAAAAATATTATAAATAAAGAAATATGGGCATTTCCATAGTCTGTTCAATGAGTAAAAATATAGATTTTTTTTACTTCTTTATATTTTTGTGTAGAACTTTATAAACTCTATATTTAACAAAAATAAGAAAACAATCGAACTGCTTGGTCCTAAAATATAAGCATTTAAAGATAAAAATTAAAGTTGGTTTTTGAGTCTTTTACAAAAACGCAAAACTCTGCGAATTACACGGGACTTTTTTGATAAAACTTTTTTTGATATCATTTGTAATACTTCAAGTTTGTTTTACAATTTACAAAATTAATAAAACTCCTTTTTTGATTTTCTTTTACAACGTAAAGTGTGAAACGTGAGGTTATGTAGCTTGACGTGACATACATTTCATGCAATTATACAAATTTTTTTTGTTTGTTATTATTTGTAAAATTAAAAAAAATATTATAAATTTTATGTGGTGAATTTATTTTTGATAACTGCAATGGATAGCATGTAAATTAAATGAGGGGCTTAAAGCACAACGGATCCCAGTGCTTTTTTTTCTAAAATTGCGTTTACACATGGAATTAATAGGTGAAGTTCATAGAAGTTTAGAGGAAAAAAGGTCAATGTGGAATTCCCATCCTGTAACGAGATATGGCTACTAATTCTAGAACTTCTCATAAAAATACCTGTTAAGCTTTGAGCACAAGGGTATATGAGCATTTAGATCCCATGTGTTCTAAGCAAATATTAAAATTCATTTCCACATGTACTGAGTGGTTGTATTTAAAGAATTTCTGTGTTAAAATCTAGCGAATAAATTGTAGCACTTGTTGTACACTCTGGGCTCTCGTTCATAGAGTGTGGCCAACAAAAAAGAAAGAAAGAATTTCTGCCAAATTTTTTTACCTCAAGATTGGGATAAGCTTTGTAAAAAATTTATTGTAACATCAATGAAAAATGAGGACTTTATAACTCTAGCTCATCCGAATTGTTTTTAGAAATGGTATACATGGCAGAAAGCGCGGATCTAGGAAAAGGTTTGGGGGAGGGGGGGGGGAACTTGGAGTATTTTTAATTCCTTTTTAATCTTTTTTACATTTTTGTATCGAAAAATATCATTTTGGGGGGGAAATTTTCCATTTCCCACTTACTAAGACGTATAAAAATGTTCTAAAGAACTAAAATAAGTTTTCTTAGTAAACTGTTATTTACAAAATTTCATCTATGTGGTTTGCTTATTAGGTATTACTAACACCCTTTTGGGGTACACGTTTATTTATTTAGAAGTTTAAAAAAAAAAATTAGATCACAAGGTGTATATGTGCAACTTTCCTAACTTTAAAGGTTATTTTTGGCTATTTGTGCATGTAAAATATGAAATTTTTCCAGCTTGTTAGATTTAAATATATCTCAGGATCTGTCTTATTAACGGTTTTTAATTATATATATTAATATATTTTATATTATTAGCTAAGGATGATATCTACGTAAATAATAATTTTAAATATCAATATTTTACTAATAAAAAGTAAAATATTTGCCACGTGGCCTGACATGACAAAGTTTGAAATTTAAAAAAAAAAATAACTCTGATTTATGTGTCCCAGATTTTTTTTATATTAAATTATTCACAACAAACTTAATTTAAATTAAAAGTTGTACACAGCAACACAAAAGTAATGAGAATAAATGTTGCGGTGACATACGTGACATTAGAATTTGGATGTAAGCAAATCAAAAACGTACAGTTTACTGATCTCTATTTACTCCGTTTGTATGGATTTAATTGTTGTTGTAGCAAATATTTTGAGATAGGATTATATACTTGAAATCATCACTCTTAAAGAATTATGTAAAATTTCTTAAATAATACAAGTCAGAAGGAATTATTTGTCCACTTTTAATTTTTCGGTCACATTTCACCTTTCTATGGAAATGCCCATATGTGATATAATTGTTTTTATTAAATAATGATTATAAAATACCCTACACCATTTATAATTGTAAAGATACGGTCTTCTCTAAACTTATTTTAAACCTCTATTTTATATGTAAAATTATTTTAAAAAGAAATTTAACATAACATGTTTTGAGCTAGGAATTAAACCGACGACATTGCGAATTTACCCATCTCATTATAATAAAGGGTCCTCCATCTAACGTTTTTTTTTTCAACTAGTGCTTATTTCGTGAATGGTAACACTTAGCTCATGTCTGATTTGACAGATAATTAGTTTTATCCTTCCGCTGAACGAATATGGTCCGTATGTTCGTTATCTTGTGAAAAAAGTGAAAGAAACTGGCATCCTCATCGATAAACCAAAGCGTGAAAAGCCAAAAACAGTGCGTACACCCGAGAATATTGCTGCTGTGGCAGAAAGTGTGCGTGAAGCGCCATCAACATCAATTCACCGTCGTTCTCAACAATTGAACATTTCGGAGACATCATTGAGACGAATTTTGCATAAAGACCTTGGTATAACGCCATACACAGTCCAATTGGTTCAGGAGTTCAAAAAAAAAGTTATTTGGCGGACCCTTTATAATTTGAGTTTACAAAAATTTCAAAATATATTGGGCGAATATCTTAAATTAAGTGAATGTCTTATAATTGAAATAATTAACACGGAGATAAATATTCTAAAAAGGATTTTCAAAAATTATTTTCGAAGTCAACGTTTTTAAATTGTTGAAAAATTTAAGTTTTTTCGTGTGATTTAAACGAGAATTTTTTGTAGCCTTACTTCAAATTCTAATAAACAATTCCAAAGTCCTAGAAAACATTTAATTTTGGTACTAAAATTTAGCGTAACTGCTTTTTTGAAAAGTATCATTTTTTTGTTTTCACGATTTGTTTATTAATTACCTGCATGTTCTGCAGTTCTTAACCGAATGTTTTTGGAGCAAGTTTTCTCTGAAATATTTCTAAAAACATATATAAAATTCGTTTTCGTAGTTGCATCTGGGGCTGTTTACTTTTGTCCAGATTTTAGGTGGGCCATTCTTTATAAGACCTTTAGCAACATTCAGGCATTAAATTTGATTAATAATCGTGGGCGTTGTGGTGTAATGGTTAGCGCGTTGGACTTTTACACAGAAGGTCCCGGGTTCGATCCCCGGTGCCGGCAACATCAAAATAATATGTATGAGTTTTTTCTATCCCTCATACGTATCGCAATGTCCACCTTCAGGGCTATGAACCAAAAAGCTTCAATAAGTTCGCCAACTCTCCATCAGGTGGCGAGCAAGAACTGTTCTAAGACTTTTCATCTCGCGCAATTACAGTGTTGCCATGTCTGAAGCCATTCATATTTCCCCACCTTTCATATCTATACTATCCCTTTCCAAAGAAAGCAACACACTAAATATATAGGAAGTATTTCCTGAGTGTTGCCTCTCTTTAAAAAAAAAAAAAAAAATATTATCATTCCATTTCGGAATGGGACAAAGCACTTTTGTGCATAAGCAAAACGACAAAATTGAGCTATTATTTTGTGTAGAAAAGAGAAGCGCACTTTCTTCTCATGGGTTTATGGGAAAACACGAAATGTGCCTTAAATTTATATGACATCATAGCGAAAATGGATGACCTATGAGTTCATCTTTTAGTATTATACGTAAATAGCTTTACAAATTATGTGCACCAAATTTCAGACAAAAAAGTTAATATTTGCGAAAGTTATTTTAACAAAAACTTTCTCTACCGTGAAAGTCTACCAAATATTAATATTGTATTAAATAATATTTTAATATGCTAAAAATTTCTCCATTATCTTTTTAATGTAAATAAAATATATTTTCTTTCAAGAAACGAAAAAGTTTTCAAAATTGGAGAGTCAGTGTTCATAGTGCCATATCATAATTTGGAAATATTTGGAATAAAAACCTAGATTTTTAAAAAATTCTTAAAAATTGTGAAAAGCCGATAAATCAAATTGTGTACAATATACCGACTAACGACAAATAGTTTATTTTGTCCACTGCTCGAAATGTACTTTGGTTTGTTTTATGGTGATTCCCAAAATATTTCGTGTCTCGCATTAAGATCACGTGAGCTGGACAGTTTTCAAAAAAGATGTATTTTTTTTGTTTTTCAAAGAATTTTGTACTGTAACTAAAGACAACATAGTTTACAATATTAGTATAATATGAAAGGTTTTTTTAAGACGCGTCCAACAGTATATAAAACATGTCAACGGATGTCCAGATATATCATTATTTCAGAGATAGTCTGTAAAACAAATAATTTTTGTATGTTTTTTGGATGGAGATTTTTGTCATTTAGATGTCAAATTTAATTTTTTAAATACGTGTTTCAGCTTTTCGCGTTTAACCAAAAATACAATATGGTTGAAAAGCTATGTTTTATTCATACTAATATCGGTATCAAAATTTTTCTTTGGGCAAGTAGGTACATCATCTATGTATGAAAATATATTGTAATTTCACAAATTAGCGCATTTACCTTGGTGCTTTGCATAAAATTTTGAGAAAAAAAAATTTAATTAATCCATTCTGCAAATGCAATTGGTTTCTAGTTGATGTAAGGATGGAAATGTAGCTTTGGAGAAAAAATTCAATACGCGTTTTTTTTGCGGCATAATTTTTTTCGCTAATAAAAATAAAGTTGCATTTTTAAAACATAAAACTTTGTAAGATTTTGAATTCGCGAAAAAAATTATGCCGCGTGGTGAAATTTTTTTCATTGCGTCTAATTTTGATCCTTACATCAGCTAGAAACTCAGTCGGCTTATAGACAGAATTAATTAAAAATTCTTTTTTAAATTAGGTTTAGACAACTGCGGCAAATCATTATTCCCACATAGATGATGAACTTGACTAAAGAAATATTTCAATACCTAAACTGAACTCATTAGAACATAGTTTTTCTATTCTATATTCTTCCTCACATCATAATTTATGATTAAAGATCCGAAAAATAAACTTTTGGTTTTAATTTTTTAAAACTTAAAATAAAACATCTAAAATATTATCTTAACAATTATTTATTTAATACAAATTACAAATTACCCGAAAAAAATGGTGTAGGGTACGTGATATACAAAAACCATTTACGAACAAAATTTATATAAAAAAACACTGATATCAAAATTCTACAACATTCTCAAGATACTAAATAAAATATTAAAAATTTCACATTACCAAAAGGTTTTCCTGTTTCTTTTTTAATGCAAATTGTTATTTAGTTTCAAAGTGAAAGCCACTTTAAACGGTTGACGGTTTTCTAAACATGATGCGGTTGTTTCTACATTAATTAAAAGTGATTTCATTTTGAATTGAAACTCTTAAATAAGTATTCCAACTGAATTCACAACAAGAACAAGTGCAAAAACCTGCTCCCAGTTAAAAAAAGTTATTATTTTCAATTAAAAGGAAAGAAAAAAAAAGTGTACGAAAAGTGTAAAACAAGTTAAAAACGCGCGTAAAAACTATTTTTGAGTTTTTAACAACTCATACGTGTCCGTTACTTGTGCGCTAACAAACTCAACTCCTCAACAAAAAGAAAAAAAAAAAAGCGCTAAAAAAAAGAAAAACCAACATCAAGTTTTTCATTTATATTTAGAATTGTGTTGAAAGTTATTCAACACCTAGATATTTACAACATCCTGCAGAAACGATAAAACACAAATACAAACACACATCATCATCATCATCTATTTGTGCATCGAATTTTTTTGTTCGCGTTTTTAGGGAAGATCTCCAGCTTTCCCTCATCATACCGAGATGTCTAGCAATTTTTTGTTGCTTGCCACCTTGTGGTTATTGTCTCTGTTAACGGTTCCCTCTTTGGCTGTTTATTGCCCGACAGGTTGTAATTGTTTCCAGCGTACTGTTCGTTGTTTACGTACACGTTTAACTGCCATACCAAAAGTACCACTAGATACCACGGTTATGTAAGTATTATATGCTCCTTTTTTTTTTTGTTAACTATTTTATAAAGTTTCCTTTTGACAGTACTCAGAAATTGTTTTTTTTTTGTTTTTTTTGTTAAAGTTCAACTCATGTACGCTTTGAAAGTTTTTTTTTTTGCAAATATTTTTGGTTGACTTTTTTTAATGCTTTTTTAAGCAAATTTTTAGGGAAAGTTTTTTTTTCAATGATTGAGATCAGAAGAAAAACATTTATCTGTAATTTTTTTTTTGTTTTGTTTTCAAATGCTGTAAACTTTTTTCATTAAAGAAAAGTTGTTCCCCAGCAAAACCATATATTACCAAATCATGGGTAAAGTAATGTATCGCCATAGGGCTCCATGCATTACTTTACACGTTACTTCACTGATGAGTTTTACAGGCGATGAGCCTACCAGTAATGGGTGGACTCATACCCTTGTAGGGGGTAAAGTAACTGGATACTTATATGGTTACATGGTGGGAAAAAGTAATGTGTCTATTAGGGTGGGGCGCTTCGCGTTTCTAATTCTTGGGATTGTACTGAGCAAAAAAGTCCACTAGACCATACGTCTACGGTGAAAATCGAGCTTCCAGATTTTGACTTTATGGCAAAAAAGAACTATTTTGAAACTCCACCAACAAATATGATTGATGCATTAATCTGCTAGAGAATTGAGATTGAGAAGAAGAGAGAGAAGAAGAGATTGATATCATAATTTTGGATAAGCTCCTCCTACTTCCTGAGATATGTCCATCCCACACATTGTTACTTTCACAAAATACGGCAAAAAAAGCCCTATTTTGAAATTAAAAATTAACCCCTTAAACCCCACCCACAAATATGATTGATGCATTAATCTGCTAGAGAATCTTCCAAAGAAGAGATTGATATCATAATTTTGGATAAGCTCCTCCTACTTCCTGAGATTGTCACACATTGTTACTTTCACAAAATACTGTTAAAAAGTCAAAATCTGGAAGCTCGATTTTCGCCGTAGACGTATGGTCTAGTGGACTTTTTTGCTCAGTACAATCCCAAGAATCAGAAACGCGAAGCGCCCATTAAGATGTTCAAATCGCCCCACCCTAATGTCTATACATAGATTTTCATAAAATTTTTTAATAAAATAAATAACTTTTTTTTTATTAAATAAATAACTTATTATGCTGGGATTCGAACCTTGGGTCCCTGTTATTTAACAATTAGTTAGGCGAGAACTCCACCAACTGAGCTAGCGATACATATATAGTTTACTTTCCCTGTTTTGTTAACTAACTTAACAAAATATAAAAAAGGAGAGAGAAACAAAAAAAAACGTGTATTGAATATCCACCAGAGGTGGATCTTGCACATCAAACAAGTTTTCAATTTATTTTTTGATCAATGGTTATAATCTTTAATTTCAAACTCATATGTATATTAGTTCTCATGTAGTGAGTAAACTAGTTCATATGAATGCTTGAGGTTTGGCATGGGATTGTTACCGCTTTCAAAACGTGTTCTGATGATGGGAACCTAGAAAATTCCCGAAATAGATCTATCAACACATTCCTGAAAGGGTCAAATAATAAATTTGAAAACAAAAACTCTATAGATTATTTGTTAGGACAATATCCTAATGAAGAAATATAGAGTATATGGCCTCGAACTTGAATAATTTTCATTTTCACGATACATATAATATTTTATGGCTTAAAACGTAAATGAGTTGTTGTGCTACGTGTTTTTGTTCGTGATATCAAAAATATACACCTTACCCTCAGGCTTACAAAAAATTACAAAGTAATGTGTCTATAAATAGATTTTCAAAAATATATATTAATAATTACTTTACGTTTATAATTCATGCATTATGTAATTGACCGATCATCATTTACAGTCATTATTTTATGTTTTGAAGTAATGTAAAGTGTAATAAGGTATCATTACAAGGTAATCAATTAGTGTTCAATTATCGTTAACTCATTACTTCTTGTTGAAAAATAATGATCCATGTAAGGAGTACACATTACAAGGTAATGCATTACTTTATCGCACCCATTACCAAAGTTTTGCTGGGTCAGTATAACTGAAATTTTTTTCTGCAGACATTTTGCTCATATTTTCAAAAAATAGAAAAAAATTAAAAAAACGTTTTGGAAATCAGCTCCAGGATAATGCCCTTACGCACTTAATTCCTAACCTGTTTAAGGGGGTAACGACGGAATATTTTTGGGAATAAGTTCCCGTAATGATAATAACAATTAGGACAAAAATTACAACAAAACACATCGAAAACAATAAATTAATAAAAAGAAAAAAAAATTAAAAATGCTGTTAAAACAATTTGACTGATTTTCGACAAATTTTTTGTTGCTAATTTTTAAATCATGATTATTTTTTTAATATTTATGAATTAACTCAGTATTGTTACACTGTTCCTTTTTCGACCCAGTACACACAATTGCCAAGCGAATTGAAAAGTGTATTTCGGTTAGAACAACCATATTCAAATGTGATTTCTTGATATTTTTTGTGTTGTAACTAAAATTCGGTTGTGAAAACCAATTTTCAATTGTAACAACATATTTCAGTCGTAGTAATCGAATGTTGGTTGGAAAATGGCTAAATTTGTCTCTTTGTGTTCTTTTAAAGGGCTGTATTTTCTAGTGGTTTAAAAACCTGCAAATAATTCAACATCTTGACTGGAATCGAGAATAAATTTTTTTTTTTGGAAAATTGTTATTCAGAGTTGGCAAATAATTATTTGAAAAATCAATTTTTAAGTTTTTTGATAGCACCTTTTTCAAAATTTGTTTAAAAGTATAAAAAATTCAAATCCTTTATATTTTTTATTGTTATGTTGATGAGAAAATATAAAAATGCATGTCTCTGCTAAAAATTAGTTCGTCGGTTTTTGGAAATCTGAGCGATCGGACAATGAATTTTTCTAATATACAATGTCTGAAATATTCCAAAATTTATTTCGTTTCCACTCAAAACATAAATAATTGATGATATTTAGTAAAATACTACTAAACTTATAAAAATTATATTGGCATACTTAACAAAATTAATCTTTTCTATATTTTCGTTAAAAAATTAAACAAAATTAATGTTTTTTAAATATCAACCGTTTAGGATTTATATTCTCTCAAACCCAGTGTAGCAAAGCATTACCATATAAGTGGTTATTTAAGTACCGACTCCTTATATGGATAAAAAAAACTTGATTTTTTAAAGAATTTTGTACTTTGACTAAAGACAACGTATACAATATTAATATCATATAAAAGGGGGTTTTAAGGTGCGTCCAACGGTATGCAAAACAAGTCAAAACATGTCCACCAATATCCTTATTTCAGGGATATTCTGTAAGAAAAGGATTTTAAAGTTTTTTGTACGGAGATTTTTGTGATTTAAATGTCAAATTGACTTATTTAGTCTTTAGCCGATTTAAGTAGCCAGGCAGAAAAACACAATCGGCATAGTATTGGTAAAGCATCGGCAATGCTTTTGTACATTTGCGTGCCATCATTTTATTTAATTTTTTTTTTCATAATTTTTTAATAAATTTTGTAAACAAGGCTTTATAACTTTTAAAATTTCTAAGCAAATTAACAAAACTAATAGTGTAGTTTCAAAAATGGATAAATTCTAAATAATTGTGTTAAGCATTTTCTTAATTTGCTCTTACTGTTCCAGAGTTATACTTATTTAACGATTTGTGCCCATTGTATAAAACTAAGAATATTATAAGCCGTTTGCCAGTTTTGAATTGGATTTGCTAAAAACTTTGAATAGAGATGAGCACGTGGGCAGAATTTTACATGATGCACGTGAATAACGCGTGACTAGAATTTTAGCAAACAATTCTAAAATTTAATCACGTGACCGTGAGTGAGTATGAGTAGAAAAAAAACTCCAGTAAGTGATTGTGCCTGAGTGAAATTGTTCTCTCGTGAGCGTTAAGAGGTGTGAGTCGCAATTCACTCACGTACCCTTTTCTACTCTGAATTATGAGAGTTTTCGAGTTTAGTACATGTTTTTTTCGCTCAAGATATAAATTATCAAAAACGGCGTGTCCACAAAATGCGAAAAATCTCATAATTATGAGTATTTAGCGTTTATTTTTTCACTTAAGATATAAAAATTTTAAAAATGCGAAAAACTACAAATCACATAATTCAAAGTTTAAAGCAAATCCGATGGTAAACAGCGTATAATATTATTGGTTTTGTATAATGGGTACAAAGCTTTAAAAGGGTATAACTCTGGAACAGTAAGAACAAATTCAAATTTTTTTTAACAGCATCGTTAGTTTTTCAATCTTCGTAGAAATTTTAAAAGTTATAAAGCGTTATTTTCAAAATATATGCAAAAATTACGAAAAAAAAGTTATGTACGGTACGTAAATGTACAAAATCATTCGAGTCAACATTTTTTTCTTTAAAAATGTTGACTCAACCCAAGTTATAAGTAAAATTCAGAAAACGTTCAGAAAACCAAACGTCTCACAAAAAATCTGAAAAAAACTCAAAAATACTTTACCCCATGAGGATTCAATTTAAGATTGAGCAAAAAACCAAACAAAATTTTCGGGACACATAGATGTAGATGGCGCCTATTGCATCCCCATTTTTTTCTTTTAGGATAATGTACTAAAAAAAGGATGTCTTTGGTAAATCTGAGAGATGTGTATGTTACGATCGCTTGTATAATCTCTACATTTCTACAATGTCGATGTAACAGATGTTAAAAATTTGTTTGTAATATTTTCAGAAAAACGGTTAATGTAATCAAAACAAATTTGAAAATTCATTGAGAAAGTTTAAGACTTATTATAACTAAAAGTACGAGTACATTAGTCATACTTAATATGTTTTTAATCATAATTAGTACACGTATCTTAACTAAGCCCTGTATTTATAAAATAAGCTTAAATTATTCTATTAATTGGGTCATTTATTTAAAAATCACATGATATAAATTTGCATAAAACTCGTGTAATATTGACATATTAAGAGTTTATCAGGAAAAAGTGGGTAAATTTAAAATGAATCGTAAATTTGATTAAAAACTATACACAAAGAGGCATTTGAAATCCCAAAGTCCATTTCTATGTACACTCAGGGAACTTTTGCTTTAAAAATTTGTAGTCGTTTTGATTGTAATGCAGTTTCTTTATTTTTATTGTAAATGTCAATCATTTGTAAAACAAATTAAATTTCTTACTAACATTGTAGTTCATTTAAAAAAACAAACCACATAAAATGACTGTTTTATGATTTTACATTAATTTTTTATAGTCGTTTTTTGTTATTTAAAAAAAAATATATAAAAATTAATGGCAATTGTTAGTAATTTTTTGAACAGTAAAAACAAATGACAAAAGTTTTTTGGAATTTAATGAAATGTTAGTCGTCCTTTCTTCAAGTGAAATTATATTTGTTTTTGACTACATTTTCTGTCGTCTTTACCCACATAATATCCTTAGTGTAGTTATTCAATTTTTAACAATTAATATATAATTTTTAAATCTAAACTTATCAGCCTACCCACGCACTTAATCATACATACAAAAGATGTTTATTTGTAACTTGCTTATTTTAATTTTAATAATTTTCTTATTAACCCTTTCACTATTCTTGTACTAATTTTTAAATAAATATAAAATTTTGATACTCCAACAAAACTTTATGTTTTTGTTTAAATGTTAGGATATTGGTCAGTGACAAAAATCTTAATGTGGAACAACTCTTCATCAGGGCAATATAGTCGAGATATTAAGAAAGTCCGATTTTTTTTATCGAACCTTTATCTCCGCAAATAGGGGCGTTTGGTGTATCTTATAAACTAAGAGAGCTAGAATCTTGAAATTTGGGATGAAGCTGAATCTAATGACCAGAATAACATCAAGTAAAGCATTTTAGGTTATTAGAAGTTTCAAAAACTCGAAAATTCGGGCCGATTTTTTGATGTGCATGAGAGGGGCAACCATGTAAACCCTTTTTCTTTTTAATCTAAGCACACTTAACAACAATCTGAAGTCAAAATATAAATATATCTACAAACAAAAAGTCGGTAGTGAAAGGATTAATTAAAAGCATAAATGAACAACATGCATCCGTTCTTATTATTTGTTATGATAAATTTTAAAAATTGTAAACAAAATACACTGAAAGAATTATCCTTCATGATATTAACGAAACAATTTCATAGAATTTTTTTCGTAGATTAAATGAAGAATTTCATTATATACATAAAATTTTATTTCTATTATGAAATATTTCATATAATTTTTTTCAAAAAATTCAACAAATTTATAAAAAATTTCAATATATTTCATAATTTATCTCTTCATATACTTAATGAAAAGTTTCTTCAGAGCTATGAAAGAAATTGATCAACAACATTTACGTTTTTAAATTACTTCATAAGATTATTTATGAATTAATTTTAAAATTTATTATTGAAATGTAATTTTTAAGTGTTTCATGTGTTTTATAAAGTATTCAATAATTCAATATAATTCAAATATAATAAATTCAAAATTTCATACAATAACGAATATAATTCAATAAAGCCTCTAATTAATTTTAAACTTCTATGAAAATTTTTCATTTAATATTTAGCTTAATTCTAATGGATTTTTTTTAACATTAATGAATAGTTTCATGAATTC
Source organism: Delia radicum (assembly GCA_021234595.1). Taxonomy (NCBI): domain Eukaryota; kingdom Metazoa; phylum Arthropoda; class Insecta; order Diptera; family Anthomyiidae; genus Delia; species Delia radicum. The sequence goes on from CM037853.1 coordinate 51,849,100, forward strand.
AACAATGCATCTTTTAATTATATTTTCGGTTGCTCCTTAAAGTATGCTATAATTGAATAAGTCTTCAGCAAGAAACCCTTCAACAATTAAAAAAAAAATAATTTTTTATTTAATAAAAATGTTTCATTAATACTACGCAGGAAATTTGTTTAGAAACTATTCATAAATTCTATTAAAATCTTCACTGTCGGAATGATTCATTGATCTATGAAGATTTACAATAATTTATATGCAGCTTTTATAAAATTAATGTTTCATAGATTTAATAAAAAGTTTCAATGGACGAGTTCCAGTGACAATTTTCATTAAAACTATGAAGAAGCTGATGTGAAGATAATTCTCTCAGTGTATGAATATTAAATGTGGTATCTTTACGAAGAAATACAAAACTATATAAACAGAGCTTTTAATTAAATTACTAATTTGTCTTTAATTAACAAAAAATAAAAAAATTTAAGCTTATTTTTGTAATCAATTCAATTTTGGTGAAATTTACCCAATTTATAGGAGGAAAATAGTTTAATAAGAGAGTTTAAACCGAAAAGTTAAGTAATCTAGTAAAAGGTTGATTAACTGCATATGAAATTAGGCAGTAAATCTACTTTTTTTAAGATAAACTTTTCAGCCTGGACTCCCTATACTGTGTGTGTGTGAATAAAAGAAAAATAAGTGCACACATAATGTGTAAATAAGTGCACACATAATGTGTAAATAAGTGCACACATAATGTGTAAATAAGTTCACACATAATGTGTAAATTTACATTGCAAGTGCGTTAAACAATTTATAACTTATTTTTAATAATGTGTAAATTTATAGAATTTGTGCACAAAAAAGCATTGCTAAGGACTTTCTCCATCATAACTAAAAATACGCTTGGTGCAGAAAGAAAAAATAATATGACAATACAAAATATAATGTTTTTTGCTATAGGAAAAAGTATCCAGAAAGCGAGACAACTTTGTCTAAAAACCAACACTGGATTCTGAACATGTTTTCTCTATATAGAAAGCCACAGTTTCAGAGAACTTTTTCATTTTAATATAAAAAAAGCCTGGTGGACTAAGAAAAAATAATATTACAGTTCAAAATTGTTAAAGACAAATCAAATTTCAAATTTCTTCTCCACTAGTATTGATGCAACTGCCTCATTTACCAGCTACAAGTTTACAACTTTTGAATTTGTAATTCGAAAATATCAATTGAATTTCTGAATTTCCATTTGAAATCTTGAGCCATGAAAGTACGCGCAACATCCACATGTGTGTATCTTTCCTTACTTTCCATTATCAACATAAGATTTTATGTTATATTTTGTTAATATTTATAAATTTATATATTATAAAAAACTTTCGTTTTTGCATAAGAAAATATGTATGTGAATGTGTAAATACTAAAAATTTATTACGCACATTATGAGTAAATTTACATACATTATGTGTAATGAACCATGTTGCTATATATTTTTGTACACAACTTTTGTGTACGAATTTTCACACATAGAGTAAATTTACCCAACTTATAGTAGGAGTACGGTTTCCTACTATAACTTGGGTAAAAATTAACTGAAATTAATAAGACTGCAAACACCATTAGCGTTATTTTAAATTTAAAATAACGCTAAGTGTTCCGTTTTCATATTATTTTTTACTGGATAAGGATAATTAAGTGGTTTTAAACGCCTAAAATAACTGAACAATCTTCAGTACAATCACAAATAAAAAACTCATAGAATACTGTTTCAACATTGCCGTAGTTTTCTAAATAAAATAATAAAAAAATCGTTTTGGAAATATTCGTTTACTGACAAATATAAAAAAAAAAAAATCGGAGACAATGGAAAAATTGGCCGTTGAAAAAAAATGAAAATGCTCAATAGTGGTATGTTTGATTACCCAGGTAGAAAATACCAACCATACCAACAAAATAGTACCGGCAAAACATTGCTATTTTAGTAAAACCCACCGTGTTTAAAATAAACCAAACGTACAACTAATGTCGTTCTAGGAACACACTATTTTGTTTGTAAATCATGTGTTTTGCCAAAATTCTTTGCCAATAAATGTTAATACCAATATTACAACTAGTTAAAAGCATTTTATTTTATTATATTTCACAAATTTGAATATGATGGATAAGACTAATGGTGTTTTCTTTTCTGGAAAAAAGTGTTGCCTCCTTAATGTGCAACATTTTTCAAATTTTGCCCCCGCCCCATTAAAATGAAGCATTTTTACAATCAGAATAGAACACAATTTCATCACATATTACATTTATTTAAACAAATCTGTTTTTTAGTGTTGTTAAGGTTCGGGTTCGAATCCCAGCAAACTTTAAAAAAAAATTTAATGTTTTTTTTTTAATAATTAATTTTTGTTTTTTTAATTATTTAAAAAAATTGAATTTAGCTCCATACATTTTTTTCAATTAAATTTTTTTTTATAATTTTGTTTGTAAGCGAATTTCAGATTAAAAAAATTATTAAATACTTACAAAAAGAGAAAATCAAAAAAATAGCAAAAACAAATTAAAAAAATCGTAAATTAAATTTAACAAAAAAAAAAAACAAAAATATATAAAAAAATGTGATACCAATATGGGTTCGAACTCGGGATCTTCTGTGTCAGAAGCCAGCACACTACCACTCTGCTACCAAGGTGAGAGTTTTCTCGCCAAAAACTTCGCACTATATACACATGAGATTGATAAACCAAACAAACAGGGCAACATCCAACCCTGTAAATTTTTTGAGGGCAGAAAATGTTGCATTTTTTGCCTTTTATAAGGCAACATTTTCAGAAAGAAACACAGCACCCTCTCAGAGTGTTTACCTTATTTTAGAAAAGAACACAAAAATGTAATTTGAGAGCAAAGTGCAAAAAAAATGTGACATTTTTGCCAGAAAAGAAAACGCCATAAGACCGAACTGTGTTGACATATTTAAATGTGTTTTATTATACATATTTCATAAAATTAATTAAATTTAAGATATTTTGAAAGCACCAAACTATTTGAATTACCAACGTTATGCCAACGGTGGCAAATTTGCTCAAAGCAACGGTTGGACACTGTTATAAATCGGGCCACAGGATAATAATGTTAAGATTGTTAAGCCCACGTTTTGCCAACTCATAACAGACAGTCGCCGACAGACAGTGTGTCGATTGTATTTTTCTGCCTGGGTAGGTCCCGACATCCTATTATACAACTTAGTGAAATAACAAACAACTAAAACTCAAGTTTTAATAAATTTTTCCTAATATAAAAAATTGTTAAATTTAACAAAAATGCGTTAAAATCGATAAATCTGATTCAAAAACCACGAATAAACAGACATATTTTTTTGACTGTAGCAATATATACTTTATGTATTTAATGTTACAATTAATTATTAAATAATTTTAAAATAGTTTTTTTTTTTTTTTACTCGTATGTGTCTTTTTTTAATTATAACATTAAACATGATGCAATTGTAATTAATGCATTCATGATTATTTAATAACACAAATAATTTAAAATATTTACAAAAAATATTTTTGTTATAAAGGGTGATTTTTTAGAAACTTTCTGTTTGGCAACACTGTTTTTGGTAGCTCAGCTGTTTTCGTGTAACATGTTACTGTTAAACCTGTTAAGTTGATCTATAATTTAACCATTATATTATTGAATTTTATTATCAAAATTCATGCTCTGATAAGAAAGTGCATCGTGCACTTCTCACAATCTATTGTGTTCAGCGAGAAGCTCATTTCTGGTTGAATGGATACGTTAACAAGTAAAATTGGTGTGAAGAGCAGCCAGAAGCATTGCAAGAACTGCCAATGCATCCCGAAAAATACACTGGTTGGTGTGGCTTATGGGCCGTTGGCATCTTTGGACAGCACTTTTTCAAAGACGACGAATGCAGTGGTGAACTTGGGGACATGTGGTTTCAACAAGACGGTCCCACATTCCACACAGCACGCGTAACAATGTCTCAATTAAGAAGTGAGTTTCGGTGAACAATTTATTTCATGTTTGGGGCCGGTCAATTGTCCGCCTAGATCGTGCGATTTAACGTCTTTACACTATTTTTTGAGGGGCTATATTAAGGGACAAGCCCGCAACGGTTGACGCACTGGAAGCCAGTATTTAAAAATTTGTTCGTAAGATACCGGCCAATATGTTGGAGAGAGTGTGCCAAAATTGGACCCAGCGTATGAACCATTTGAGGCGTAGCCGCGGTCAACATTTACATGAAATTATCCTTAAACATTTAATTTTATAGATCGTTCTATCGACTCAAATAAAGGTTTCATACATTTCTCTAAATTTTATGTGTTTTTTTTTTTTAACAAATCAGAAAGCTCTTAATTAAATCACCCTTTACATTAGAGTGGAAAGATATAGTAAAAGTGTTACGAATTTAAATTTTTAATATTTTTAATAGAATTATAACAAAAATTTTCTACAGCAAAAAAAAAACTCGAGAAAAATGTTCCAGAAGGGTTTTTTCCAGTGTTTTACAATTAGGTTTTCAGTTTCTTGGTTTGTACTTTCAACATATTTTAATGATACTTTTTTCTAATTAACTCATTAAACACAAGTTATCGATCCCTCGACAATATTTTAACTAAACTTTGCAGATAAATAGAACAGCGTTTCATTAAGAAATTTTTGTATTTCCTTTTATGTTTTGCCTTAAGGCGCCCTCTAGTGGAAATATTAGCAGCCAAAGTTAATACTTTTACAGAGTATAAATTCAACACGGTTGAAGATATTTTAAATATTAAAATTTTATATAGTTTTGGGAACAAATCTTTATTCAAAAATTTATAAATAATTAATTTTGTTTAGTTAACCTATTTTTATTTTTTTCGAAGATATATCGTGTTTTTTTAGCATTTTTTAAAATTTCCACATGGCAAGGCTGACGTTCTATTTTTTTAAGTTTACTATTATTTTAATAAAAATTATACATTATTTATGTTTAGACTGAAAACGGAATAAATTTTGAAATATTTAAGACTTTGAGTATTTGAAAAATGTATTGTTCGATCGGTCAGATTTTCAAAAATTTTATTTTATTTTTTTATTTTATTAATAAATAATCATATATGTAATTAAAAATGATATACTATTACCCTAACCGAGCACTAGCTACTATGGTCTTCGGTGCGTTGTAGCGAAAACAGAACAGTGCCTCTGGTGGGAATCGAACCCATGACCCCCGCACTGATAAGCCAGCACGCTACCAACTAGCCTGCCGGGGCGCACAATTTCAAAAATTATACGTACTGGATGAACTAATTTCTAGAAGAGAAATATTTTTATATTTTTATCAGCATAACAATAAAAAATATAAAGGATTAGTCCTTTTAATATTTTTAAATAATTTTTGAAAAAAGTCCTGTCAAAAAAGGTCAAAATTTGATATTTGGCAAATCTGGGTAACAAATTTCCACAATTTTTTATTCACGATTGTCGCCAAGATGTTAACTTATTTTAGAATTTTAAAACCACTTAATTATCTCAATCCAGTAAACAAAATATAACCATTTAAATGTAGGATAGAAGGGGGAGGTTTCGGCACTGGGAAACATATGCCACCCCCGATTTTCGCTATATTTAAAAGCGTTATTAAAATATTCCTTTCCATAATTTGTGCACTTATTGATCATCTTTCATGTCACCAAATTTTACACTTGTACTTCACACGTGGTCGAGGATAGACATGTTTTTGTATTTTTTGGGTTGCAAAAAAAAAAAAAAAATAATATAGAGTTAATTTATTTGGGATAACTTTTTCATTTCGTGTATTAAAGGAAAATATCCTTTCAAATATTAAAGCGTTGACATTAATTTATAATATTACAACGCGATTTTTTTTTAATTTATTTCTAAAAAGTATAAAAAAAATTAAATTAGGTGTATGACGGATCATGTGGCACATACGCCAGACCACCAGGTGGGGTAGGTTAAGTCAGCAAAAATTTGTTAGCGCTATAAAATACGTATACTTTATATTAATTTGTTACATGGTTATTAGGGCGGGTCGATTTAAAAATCGCTCAACGTTCAAGGAAAATCGTATTCTAGGGATCAAAATAAGAAACTTTGCCGAAGGAACCATACCTCTAAAACGAATTCTGATGTCCCGTCTTTTGACCGGTAGGGTCAAATTTTGAAAAAGCCCACTTTGATATTTCAGAAAGTAGGAGGAATCTCTCCAAGATTATGGGAGCTACTTCTTCTCCGGGAGACGCGCTAGCATATTAGTGCATAAATCATCATTCTAGGTGACCGTTAAGGGGTTAAAATTTAAGTTGAAAGAGAGCCTTTTTAACCGTGTTTTTATAGCCAAATGTACAAATCTCGGGATAGAGATATTTCAGAAAGTAGGAGGAGTCTTTCCAAGATTAGGATCTCTATTTCTTCTCCGGAAGACGCTCTAGCAGATGCATGTATAAATTATATTCGATTGGGGTTGGATTCGATTGGGGCACTCTAAATGGGTCAAAGTGGAATTTTTCAAAATTTGACCCTACGGGACAAAGTCGGGACATCAGAATTCGTTTTAGAGATATGGTTCCTTCGGCAAAGTTTCTTATTTTGATCCATAGAATACGATTTTCCTAGAACGTTGAGCGATTTTTTTGCATCCATACAAATCGACCCGGCCTAATGGTTATAGTGTTTCATTCTGCCGAATATCAAAAACATTTCGAATACGGAGAATATCGAATAGTGACATTCGTGACATCTCAACACATTGCACACAAATTTCATTACATGCTGGAACGAATTTTTTTTTTATCTCAAATAAAATTGAAAAAGCGAGCCTCCCTAGTGTGTATATGCAATTAAATGCATTATTTATATGTTTTATATTGTATTCCAATTTGTTTTCATATTTTACTATACATTTCACAATGTGTGCTAATTAATTAATGACACTCGAGCACAATTATTGTGTTATATTTATTATCAATTAAGAGAGAAAAAAAACACAAATTCGCAGGAACTAAATAAGAAACAAAATACCAATTCGCCACTCATCATTTGAAAAAAGTCAACACATTGTAAAAATTATTCAGAAGTTATGGCTTTATATTCAATAATCTTTCCTAAGAAATCTTTATTATTGGATTTGCTTATTAGCATTAAAGATGGTACATAAATAGGGTTTCTAAATCGGGAATTTCCAGAACAGAAATCCAAGGAATTCTATCGATTTTGCACAATCCGATTCCTGGGAATTTTTGTCGGAGTACCCGAGAATTAAATAAACACTAAAACAACCATGCAAAGGTTGAAAGGCTTAACTCGTTAATTCAAATTTCTGAAATGAATGAAATTTTACTCATTCATTCCCAAAAACATTCTCAAGGAATGAATTCATAGCTTAATTCTCAAAAGCTTTAAATAATATGAATGAATTCTATTTTGAATGAATTTTTTATTTAATGATTCAAAATTTTCGTACACTCAGGGAACTTCTGCTTTAAAAATTTGTAGTTGTTTTGATTGTAAAACAGTTTCTTTATTTTTAATGTAAATGTCAGTCATTTGTAGAAAAAATTAAATTTTTTACTAACCTTGTAGTTCAGTTAAAAAAAAACAAACCACATCAAATGACTGTTTCATAATTTTACAATTTTAAAATTGTTGCTAATGTTTTGAACAGTAAAAACAAAATAACAAATGTTAGTGGAATTAAATGAAATGTTAGTCGTCCTTTCTTCAAGTGAAATTTCATTTGCTTTTGACTACAATTGATGTCGTCTTTACGTACATAATATCATAGGTGTAGTTACCGGATTTTACCTCAAAAACAAATTTCATTCGTATTTGAACTACTTGTTCAACCAAAAATTTAGTAATTCGTGATTATCAAATTTACAAATCCGGAGAGATCAGTCAATATCTGCTAAAATTTATATAGCTTTAGCTTATTTACCTAGTATTATCAATGCATTAAACAGCCTAGTTAGTTAAAATTTGTAACTAACTATTTTAGCTAAAATTTAGGTCACCTAAATTTAGCAGAATACGATTCTCAACTTCATTGAAAATTCTGTTGGCGCTAATTCTGGAACTTTTTCAGTTGTCGTAGCTGCATTTTCAACTATTTTTACGGACTTTTTTATGGGCGTACATGGCTCATTCAAGCTTTATGGGCTTTTGAATGAAACTTGTGAATGACTTCCTTGGGAATGGATTAACGGAATGATTGATAAACATTTTTTAATGCTGAATTAAATTTTTTGTGAACTAAGCTCAAATTGAATTATTTCTTTCGGAGCTCTGCAACCTTGTTTGCTAAATGAAAAGGCAGAACATTTTTAAATTTTTTAACTATTCATGTCAAATTTAGGTCAAGTTCAATAATCAATCTACACTGAACCAAAAGTCATAAGTGAAATCAACATAAAATTTTTGTTAACATTTGACAAATTTTATTGTTAAAACAACAATTATTTTATTCAAATTAATGTGAATTTCTGTAAAACATATTTTTGTTATTTAAATAACAAAATTCCAGAAAAATTTATAAAAGAGGCAGTAAAGTTAAAATCATTGAATCGGTGGTTTTCGTAATTGTAATGGGTTTTTATTTTTTTGTGTGTAAGTAATTCGTAATTCAAAAATTCGATTTTGACCAAATACTTTTCCGAATGAAAGAATTTGCAACAAAATGGCATTGATTTGTTGTTGCATATTTTAGCATATTTTGTAATATTTTGCTTTAAAGGCATATTTTGGCATTTTTTGTTGCATATTTTCAATTTATTTTGTAAACATTTATTTAATATTTGATTAAAAATATACAAAAGAAAGCATTTTTAACCCTTAACATAGTATCTAGTTGGCATTTGTTAGACATTAATATTGGATTTCTCTCGAATAATAAATCTCGATTTTTAAAAATCCACAAATTTTAAGTGCAATTTTTTTTTGACCTATAGTGCATATTTATGGATTTTTAGAGCATATGGGTTTGTTTTTTTTTTGGTGCTTATTTCGGTTTAAGGGTTTCACTAGCTTTAGGGACTCCATTAGGGACTAAATAATTTATTCGTGTGTGAAACAATATAAAATTTTTTTTTCTCCGATGAGTACAAAAAACTTCACGAATGCACCCGATTTTACCTTTAAAAAAAGGGACTAGAAAGAAAGGGTTACCAGTGTTGCCATGGTAGTTCGAATTCTAATTTACAATTTTTAAAATAATATCTAATATTGTGTTATTCTATTGCAAAAAGAATTTTTTGAATAAAACATTTTTTTTTACAATTGCTTAAATATTGCAGTTTTTATTGACTTCTAAAGCTAATAATAAGCCCCTTAAGTGTATATTTTATTACTAGAAATTTTAAGCGCATATTTTCGAATTTTTAGTCCATTAAAGTCGCTGCCCTGTTAATCAACGTGCACATTTCTTTCGGGAACTATTTGAGTTAACCCACACATGTAAGCATGTTTTTTGTTAGTCTCTACTAGCAAATTACAAATGTGGTAATTTTTTAAAAATCGGATTATAAACAAAAAATGGCGAGCGCTCAAAATTTTATATGCAAAAAGTTTCCTATTTTGAGTGGTCCTATTGCCGCCCCCGGGGTCTGCAAGGTTCAAAATCAAAACTTAAGCTCCATATTACATCACTTATGCTGTTCCAAATTTCATTGCAATCGGAGTACTAAATAAGAAATGGCCGCATTATTTCCAAAAATTTTATGATATATCTCCATTGTAGGTTGTATGCTCGATTTAGTTTTTTTTTTTAAATAAGAAATATTCTAAAAGTGTGTAAGTTTAAATATTCGTATTTTCTTTAATATTCATTGCATTATCACTATTGATTGAAATGGTATGCTCCCCTTTGAAATGGTATTCTCCCCTTCTTTTATACTGCGTTAAAAGTGCAATTAAAAAGGGAGTGCAGCATTCTAATGCAATTTAAATGATGATGATTCGATGAATACACTGTGTGTAATTTTTTAAGTCATGGCAAAATAACCATATACGGACACCACTACGTGATAAAAGACTAAAAAAAAAGACCCGTGTCTCCCAATTTTTCCCAAAGTCATCTCCTCTTTTTTTATGGGCCGCCAAAGATTTGGGGCCTCGGTATCATTTTCGCAAAAAAGTGATCATTTTCTCAGACTTATATCTTGCAAACCGTTCAGAATTAAGTTTTTCTTGAAATTTGTTTCTTGGGATCTTAGGTAAATTTTTGTAGTTGATTGTTTCCTTGAATTTTTAACGGTTTGCTACCTATGGACCTAAACACGGGAAAAAGTTAAAAAAAATCGAATTTTTTTAAGCTTTTTGCGATTTTGATCTGGAAGGTGAAGTTTTTTTGATTTTATATGTTCGCAATTTTTGTTCCTTATGACAAGAGCTACAACTTTGCCGTAGAGAGTAAATCGAAATTCTGAACGGTTTGCAAGATATGAGCCTGAGAAAGTGATAACTTTTTTGCGAAAATGATACCGAGGCCCCAAATCTTTGGCGGCCCATAAACAAAAGAGGAGATGACTTTCGGAAAAATTGGAAGACACGGGTCTTTTTTTTTAGTCTTTTATCACGTAGTGGTGTCCGTATATGGTTATTTTTTTTTTCGTGTTGCACTGTGATATTAAAAATAAATACAAATATTCAAACTTATGCACTTTATGCTTATTTCTCATTTTTCAAGAAAGCTAAAACGCTCATGAAACCGTTTATTTTTCGAAATTTCAAAAACTAAAAACGTCAATATTTAATTAAGTGGCTCCATAGAGTTTCTGAATGCAAAATTTAATTAAAAGCGAAAGAACCTAGGTCAAAAAATGTCCTCTTTTGGAAGGTCTTCGGTAAAATGGCCGATATTTATTTTAAAAATCCCCGGAATTTCCGAAAATGTTCGGAAAAGTTTCCCGTTTCCCGGGAGTTAAAAAAGGTCAAGTATTTAAAAACCCTATACATAAAACACGGTTCATGTATTTTTCTTCCTTTTAATAATATCCAAATTTTATTGAAATCGTTTTAAACTCTGTACTAATTAACTTTGAAATTTTTTAAATTATATTTCAAAATTTTTCTTTTATTATTCCTACCCAGGTAAAAATGATAGTATATGAAAATGCATGAGTCCATGTATGAGCACATATTGTCTCATATATTAGCATGTATGAAGATGTATGGCATGTATGGAAGCATATATGGGTTGATACATGCAAACAAAAAGTTCATATGTGGTAATGTATGATATCAGGTATTGAAATATATGCTAAATATTGTTCCATATATGCCGTAGATTTTAATTACGTGAATTCATATGTGATTATATATTAACTTATATAATACATATTATTAACTTAGAAACAATTCAATTATTTATGTAATATATAAATCATTTGCGAGTTTAAAGTTTTCAATTTACTCCCAGCTTGAAGAAAAAATAACGAGATTATTTCTTCTTAAGGGGTGAGTATACAAGATATCAATGCGACTTTTTTACACAATATGATGCGTGATATAACGAATTATTCTACCTCATTAACTCAAAAATCGTTTTTTTTTAGTTGTGACGTCCTTGCAGCAAATGAGCGATATGTGTGTTAACGCACTATTGACTTAGAAATAAACAATTATTGTTTTTTAAAGTTATTAAAAGTAAGATTTTTAAGTTGCAAAATCTACAACCAAAGAGTATATACAAATAGAGAGAACACACTTTCCACGCCTCTCAGCAACAAAATACCGAACTCGAGAAAGCAAATGAAAACATTTTTTTTACACTAAAAAATAATTGTTGTTTTTTCAAAACAAGATTCTTCTATCCAGATGCATTCCTAAATATTTGACACTGTTCGTTTTCGGAATTTCAGTACCGTTGATATATAGTGAAGGACATTCTTCTCTTCTAAGTGTGAAAGTAACATGATTTGTTTTTTTTTTGTGTTGATACAAATATTTCATTTTTTAAGCCAGTGTTGAATTAGATTTAATTCGATTTGAACTAAGGAGTACGTTTCAACTGGTGATTCATTTGATGGCATTATAGCAGTGTCATCAGCGTAGGTTGCTACAGTAACATCATCCGTTAATGGCATATCTGAAGTGTAAATTGTATACAACACTGGTCCTAGGACACTGCCTTATGGTACGCCAGCATTAATTTGGCATATATTGGAATTTTCGTCGCCGACTTTTACATAAAAGGTTCGTCCTTTTAGCTAAGAGTTAAAAAACAAATAGAATGGAGTTGGTAAAATGAATTAAAGTTTATACAAAAGCCCGTCATGTCATACCCTGTCAAAAGCCTGTTTCACATCTAAAAACACTAAGGAACAGTACATTTTTCTTTCAAATGTGTCAGTAAAAATATTTCCCAGTAAAAAATTTTCGTGTTTTTAGGCGCAAATGCGCTGAAGTAAGTGCTTACTATTATGTTGTTCGTATAAAAATTAACAAAAAATTTTGTCGAGCTTACTGTTTTCCCTTACAATGACGCAGGTTGTAAGCAGCTTACGTTAATCCCTTACTAGGATGCAGGTTGTAATGCAGAAAGTTTAATGTCGTGGATTATATCGACCTTAACCAGTTTTCCCGAGTGATTTCCGATTGTGTTTGGTGTTTTCGAGTATGTTAAAAAAAAAATTAGTCATTTCACTGTTCCTGAAGAGCTACCACGTGGTGCGGTAAAAAAATAAAATTATTATATTATGTCTAAAATGTCTGTAGAATTTTATGTAAAATAAATTATACATTATTCATATTATTACTTTTAATCGTAATAATGTAGACATGAAATATGATTTTACTGAAAGCCATGAAATCACAGCTTTTTGTAAGCGCTAAACCCGCGCTTATTTTGCCAAAAAGTAATGCTTCCAAGTGGGAATTCGCCATGTAAAAATCATGGCATATGTAAGCAGGTTTGTAAGGGATTCCTTTTGGCTTACTCACTTACAAACCTGCTTGCAGGTAAGCAGCGTTTTTTTTACTGGATTACAATACGATGACATTGTTCCGGTGTTCTATGCTTGTGACGAAACCCAAACTGATGATCTGAAATAATATTTTGTGTTTCTAAAACAGGAAGTGACCTTTGTGATAATAATTGGCTTATATGATGAAGAATCGATCACCGATTTATTAGGCTTGGGGATCATAATGATCTCAGCACATTTCCATTGTGGTGGAAAGTGTGATAATCTTAATATGGAGTTGTAGATTAGGGTAAGAAACAATATACATTTTTCGTCATATCCTGGAGTTTTAGAGTTGTTAAGTTCATTTATTTCGCTTTGGACCTTTCTCGGAGAGAATGATTTTATTGGTAAATCAATTTGGCAGGGAGATTGTAAAAAGTTTAATATGTTGCTCTCATCGGTAGAATTTGTGAGTGGAAATGATTTAAATGTCTGTTCTAGGTGGTCAGAAAACAACTAAGATTTACTTTTATCATTTCTACACCATATGCTATTGGGTCCTTTAATAGGAATGTTTCTTTTAGTAGACTTTTTGAGGTACCTTGTGACTTTCCATAGACTGAACTCACTATTATTGATCGAATCCAAATTTCTTAAAAATGTTGACAGCTCTTCATTCTTTATTTCGTCGATACGATTTTTGAGGAAGTTTAATGCCGTGTTATAATTAGTTTTATCTCTCGGATTTCTACTCGATTGCCATATTCTTCTCAGCCTTCTTTTAATTTTTATTACTTCTCTTATTTCTGCTGATAAAACAACTTTGTGACCATGGCCTCGAACTTGAATAATTTTCATTTTCATTGTATTTTATTTATTTATTTATTGTAAATTATCTTACCGCACCGAGTTCCGGAATGCTACAAACAACAGCTCACCAATCCCCAATAAAGGGTGGAGTAACAGAATGATTTTTTGTAAGGAATGGTTTAAATTTTGTTGTTTGGCTTTAAGGTGCGCTTAAATAAAAACCTTTTAAATTATTTTTTTAAGCACTAAAATAGAATTAAACTCATTTTATATGAAAGATTAAATATATTAAATATATATATGAAAGATATTCGAAATATTAAAATATGAACATATATGACATAAAATATATGGTCATGTATGAGCCATATACGGCCATACAACCTCAATTTTCGTATACGAACATATATGACACTTTATATATGATAATATATGATCATTTTCACATATGTACATAAATATTTATTTAATTTTCTAAAAAAAATTGTATTGCTTAACTTCATTTCCAATTTGCCTTCGATTACAAATAATATTTGTTCAATTATAACTAAATCGATCGTATAACATAATCTTTAAATGAAATATTAATAGATATAAAATTAAAACGAAGGGATTATTCAAAAGCATATAAATAAAAATATATGCATAAATAAAAATAGAGATAAAAAATTACAATAAATAAAAAAATATTAAAACTTTCTCTAAATAACTTTGCAAACAAATATTTAAAATATTACAAACGTATCCATTTTACAGTTATTTCGCAAAACTATTCCCCAAACAATCACTGATTATAAATGGGGAAGGTCATAAAGTAAATAAAAACATTTTAGTAAAAGATTATAGTAGAAGGATAAACTGAAACTTTTTCATGATGGCGAACAACACAATGCAAAATATGAAAATCAATATTTTTATTAAAATGTTTCATTAATTATTTTTTAGGTTTAAGTTATGAAAAGGATTTGAAAATAATTGAGGCACACATTTGATTTAAATCTATTTTTTTTTATATATGCTTTAAGGTCTTAAGAATTTAAAAAAATTTAAATTTAGACCTACTAACTTATCTTACATTAACCAAAGTTTAGGGCTTAACCATAGTCATGAATGTCAAATTTATATGAAAATATCTGGGGTTAATGTTAAACTCTGGTTATAAATAGAAATGTTACTCTCCAAAAATGATTATGATACTTGATGTCTGCTGGTGTAAGCACATGGACATTGGTGCGTATGAGTTATATTTTAATTCATAAATATTATGTATACGCTCAGCAAAAGCATGGTAATAGTAGGTCATTACCCTATAGATTACCAAGTAATGACAGGTATTACCTCTTGCATTACTTTGAAATGGAAAATAATTACTTTCTGGCAATTGGTTATAGAAGTACTTATAAGTAATTTCAAAATAATAAGCTACTAATAGTTGGTTATTATATGTATCGATTTGGTATTTTTTTTTATTCTAATACAGTCTGCGGAAGAATCAAAGCATACAAATCGAATATAAATGTTATTCGAGATAGGCGTGGTAGAGAAGATTAAGCATACTTTTCTAAAAATCATAACTACATTGTAAATTTTTTATTGAATTAGACTGCGCAGTTTCTGGTAACACAACCTTCATCAGTAATTCTTTTTGACAATACTGTAATTATTTGTTATGGTTTTTATTGTTTGATTGCATCTATATGAAATGTTTATTTATTAAATGCAATCCTGACCGTGGCTTGAACCTGTTAGAAGTATCTATAAATTTTCAAATATTTTATAAAGGGTCCGCCATCAAACGTTTTTTTTTCAACTTGTGCTTATTTCGTGAATGTTAACACTTAGCTCATGTCTGATTTGACAGATAATTAGTTTTATCCTTCCGCTGAACGAATATGGTTGTGTATACGCGACATTACTTTGAAAATCATGGTAATGTTGCAGAATGTGTGCGAAAATTGCGTACGGATTTTGGAAGAAGAGAAGCACCGTCAGCTCCGTATGTTAGTTATCTTGTGAAAAAAGTAAAAGAAACTGGCATCCTCATCGATAAACCAAAGCGTGAAAAGCCAAAAACAGTGCGTACACCCGAGAATATTGCTGCTGTGGCAGAAAGTGTGCGTGAAGCGCCATCAACATCAATTCACCGTCGTTCTCAACAATTGAACATTTCGGAGACATCATTGAGACGAATTTTGCATAAAGACCTTGGTATGACACCATACAAAGTCCAATTGGTTCAGGAGTTGAAGCCAACTGACCATCCAATGCGTTTTCGCTTCGCTAAGTGGGCCTGCGATCGACTTAGAGAAGATGCTGATTTTGAAAAAAAATCATCTTTTCAAAAAAAAAAGTTATTTGACGGACCCTTTATATACACTGTATTAACATATGATCGAAATGATATAACTATAAAGGCGATTCTTATCAATTTTTGATTTATTGAACATGAAACTTTTATGGTACTCCAACTTAAGCTTATTTATGCAAAAATCTATAACAAGTTTGTTATAATTTTTATTAAAAATAAAAATTATGTTTTTTCGACCTTTAATTGTGCAATGAAAATGAAAATTATTCAAGTTCGAGGCCATATACTCTATATTTCTTCATTAGGATATTGTCCTAACAAATAATCTATAGAGTTTTTGTTTTCAAATTTATTATTTGACCCTTTCAGGAATGTGTTGATAGATCTATTTCGGGAATTTTCTAGGTTCCCATCATCAGAACACGTTTTGAAAGCGGTAACAATCCCATGTCAAACATCAAGCATTCATATGAACTAGTTTACTCACTACATGAGAACTAATATACATATGATTTTGAAGTTAAAGATTATAACCATTGATCAAAAAATAAATTGAAAACTTGTTTGTGTGTATGTCTACCTTTAGTAAATATTCAATACACGTTTTTGTTTTTTTCCTCCTTTTTATGTTTTGTTAAGTTTGTAAACAAAACAGGGGAAGTAAACTAGGCGGTACTTTGCCTTTTTTCACAAGTTTGTTATAATTTTTATTAAAAATAAAAATTATGTTTTTTCGACCTTTAATTGTGCAATGAAAATGAAAATTATTCAAGTTCGAGGCCATATACTCTATATTTCTTCATTAGGATATTGTCCTAACAAATAATCTATAGAGTTTTTGTTTTCAAATTTATTATTTGACCCTTTCAGGAATGTGTTGATAGATCTATTTCGGGAATTTTCTAGGTTCCCATCATCAGAACACGTTTTGAAAGCGGTAACAATCCCATGTCAAACATCAAGCATTCAAGGGATTGTTACCGCTTTCAAAACGTGTTCTGATGATGGGAACCTAGAAAATTCCCGAAATAGATCTATCAACACATTCCTGAAAGGGTCAAATAATAAATTTGAAAACAAAAACTCTATAGATTATTTGTTAGGACAATATCCTAATGAAGAAATATAGAGTATATGGCCTCGAACTTGAATAATTTTCATTTTCATTGCACAATTAAAGGTCGAAAAAACATAATTTTTATTTTTAATAAAAATTATAACAAACTTGTGAAAAAAGGCAAAGTACCGCCTAGTTTACTTCCCCTGTTTTGTTTACAAACTTAACAAAACATAAAAAGGAGGAAAAAAACAAAAACGTGTATTGAATATTTACTAAAGGTAGACATACACACAAACAAGTTTTCAATTTATTTTTTGATCAATGGTTATAATCTTTAACTTCAAAATCATATGTATATTAGTTCTCATGTAGTGAGTAAACTAGTTCATATGAATGCTTGATGTTTGACATGGGATTGTTACCGCTTTCAAAACGTGTTCTGATGATGGGAACCTAGAAAATTCCCGAAATAGATCTATCAACACATTCCTGAAAGGGTCAAATAATAAATTTGAAAACAAAAACTCTATAGATTATTTGTTAGGACAATATCCTAATGAAGAAATATAGAGTATATGGCCTCGAACTTGAATAATTTTCATTTTCAAAAATCTATAACTTTAAACAATTTAAAAAAAATAATAGAAAACGATAATCTATACCCAAGATTGTCGTATAATAAAATGATATGTTGAGATGACTTTTTTAATATGCTAAATGCAATGTTTTGATGGTAAATGTGTTGAAATCGTTGTAAGCACTATTGCAGGTCTTAAATATTTTTATACAACGTGAAGACATTTGATTTTGCTGGATATTTTTCTTTATTTTGATGACTTTATTTGTAAACAAAGGACCTGTTTTGTTATCCTTGCATACTTCTTTGAATGTCAGACTGCATTTACTGCCTGTTATAATTTTTTTTTTTGTGGCCTCAGGACTCAAAAAGTATGCAGAGTGCATTTTTGTATTTATATTCAACACTAAACTAACGCTTTCCAAAAATTTATACAAATCAGCTCTTTATTAAGCAGTACGATTCCAACAGACTATATGTTGGTTCCTTTTTTTGTTTATTTAACAAAGTTCTTTGACATGTATGCTTTGGTTTTTTCGTTTTACAAAGAAAGTTTATTGAAAAATCCACAGATAAAAATTTTCCCATTCATCATATCGAATTTATTTATGTTGCCATTGAATCTTACATCATTACGATATAATCATAAAATATTACCCTAAATCTAGTAATAACGAGAAAGGTGAAAACAAATTTTCATTTTGTATGCTTTGATTTTTTCGCAGACTGTAATTAATTTATTAATTTGTTTTGAAAATTTGTACAAGTAAATTTTCGGATGTAAAGTTTATTTTTAAAAAAAGTTGGAACATTATAAAAAACTAATATAATCACTTATTTTCTAACTCCTAAGTAACCACCTATTATATCATTATGAGTAACCACTTATTCCTTATCTTAACGAGTAATCAATCAGTGAACTTATTATTTTCACTTTTTCTGTAAGCGAGAGGGTAATGACCACCCATGCATTTTTGGACATCGCGAACAAAATAAATTAAGCGAGTAAATAGCCTGGTATCTTTATCTTTATCTACGGACTCTGTGAGATCATTAACGATACTCAGGTGTAAAGGGGAATTAACGATTTCTCTGCACGGGGACGCATTGAGATTATATAGGTGCAGGGACACTGTGGTATAGCGGGGAACGAAGTGGCTAACGATTTGGCTAGGGGAGGATCTTCCCTGGAAGGGAAGGCGGAGCTGGACCATCTGGGAAAATGCGGGTGTTGTCAGGACTACGAGTGTTCTCTGGGGCAACCCGGACACGGACAAGACGAGGGAAATTCTGAATCTCAGTAGGAAGGAACTGAGTCTTTTGATGGAAATCCTCTCGGGACACTCGACACTTAGGGCCCATCTCCACCGTATTGGTAGGGCGGACTCGTAAGTGTGCAGAGCCTGTGGGGAGGACGAGAAGACCTTGGAACACTATCTCTATAAATGCCCGGCATTTCTCGGGATCCGGGTCGAAATACTATCCAGTGACTCAATATCCACATTGGGGGATCTTAGGGGCATAGGTTGGAAGAAGTTGAGGAGTTTCGTCAGTGCGACGGAGCTCCTGGGCCAGAAAGGTGACAACAAGCCGACATTCTGGCTTAAGTGTAAGTCCTCAGGGACTTGAGTCGGATTAGGGAAGTATTTTCCCTTCTCTGAATCCTCTTTTCGATCTAACCTAAATAGCCTGGTAACTAGTGAAATTCTTCGTGCGCTACTTACACTCTTAATTACTTGGTAATGTCTATTTTTGCTGGGCGTTAAATAAACGCTCAAATTAATATTTGATGAGAAAGAGAAAAAGATGCCTGTATTATTATTATATGCAAAATTAAGTTTTGAAAAAATCTTTATTTAATAACGTCGTGATAAAATAGTACACATACTTTGTTATCATGGTGTATGGTTTACATCAACTTGAATAATATAAAATTTAGCAATACGATAAAAAAAAAAACTAAAATTATAGCATCATAAATACTAAATTTGAACTTTGATATTTGCATACAGTAGTGTGTTGGCTTAACGACCGATATAGCCAAAGAGTATATACAAATAGAGAGACTACACTTCTCACGCCTCTCAGCAACAAAATACCGAACTAGGGCATGCAAATGAAAACAAATTTTTTACACTAAAAAATTATTGCAAAATGTTAACAAAAAACACTTTTATTTTAATTATAATTTCTTATTCTCTATTAAAAATTAATATATTTTTATTTTATCTTACTAATTTTATCGTTAATATTTAAGAAAAATTCAAAATTTTATTAAATGAAAATTTAAAAGATGATAAAAATTAATTTAAACTATTAAATTTCTGCAACATGTTTTCAATTTCTTGATGCGAGTTTACGAACAAATAAAAACAGAGTAGATTGAGTGACACTGAGTAATATGGAAACCCACTGATATAACGAAGAACTCATACAACTGTATTAACATCTGGTATTCACTGAACCAAAACTTTATCGTATTTGAATTCATACACACTACATTGTTGAGCATTTAGCTTATTTTCTTTGAAAAATATAATAATATGTATTTTAAAACAATGGTTCATGCACATGGAAACCAAATGTTTATTAAAAAAAAAAAACTTTGAATAAACAATAGTTTACAAAATAATGAAAAGTTTCGGTGCGGTATCTGGAACTGTTTGTAAAATTTGTTATAGCTTTTTTCTCTCTTTTGGTAAGCTACACTGAGAGAATTATCTTCACTTCAGTAATGAATTTCATCATAGCTTTAATGAAAATAGTCACTGGATTTGAAACTTTTCAAAGAATCTATGAACAGGTTTCATTAAAGTCAATGTTTATGAAATGTTTGTAGAATTAATGAAAATTTTCATAAAACTATTGCACAATTTGGAAGCGTTGTTTAGGCGTCAGTCTATTCATGTTAAAATGCCAAACCAAACTAAACATAAATCACTTGACAGCTGACAAAATGGGTTAAAGTATATACAAAAAAAAATATTTTTTAATACAGCTCGCTTTTATATAAAAAAACCTTTCTGAAAAGTATACACACTTTATATGTTCTGAAGGAAAATATTTATCAGGAAGTAAAAGACTGTTGGTGCTTTTTGGAGAAAAAAAGATTTGCAAAAATCTGATTTTTTTTTTTAATTTCTACTTTAAACGAAAGTAGTTTTTGCGTGCAACAAGATTGCATTAATTTATGTTTTATTTAATCAAGAATTTATTTATTTACATAACCAATATTTTAAAAAAGAAATTGGTCCCGAATTTATCTTGCAATTTGTAAACCACTGGAACTGAGTCGGACCAAATTTGGAATTTCACATATTCATACACCCAAAAAAATAAGTTAGTATAAAAGTTAGTAAAACGTCTTGTAAATCAGGTATACTATTTTTTAGCAAAATTTTTTTGCTAAAATCGTGTTTTCAGCTAAAATTTTTGTTATACTTATTCAGCACTTAACTGTTTTATACTAATGCTTTACTAATATACTAATGTTTTACTAATTAATTTTGCTAAAAAAAAAATTGTGCTGATAAGCACATTAATAGTGTGGACGACAACGAGATTGAAAGATATACGCAGAATGAAGTAGATGTCGCGGCATGTCAAGATGTAGTAGAGAAGAGGAAAATGATACTAAAAAGTACAACTCTAATAAGACATATAAAAAAATCAACCATGGAAGTTTTGTATCTCTTTTTCATACATAAAACAAAATTCAGGATTAAAATAACTTAAATTTTGCGTTGTCACCGGCTTGTGAAAATAATTGTCTATTAATTAAATAAAAGACAAAATAAAATATTTATTTATTTAAACTAAATGTTTATATGTGTGGTCAAATTGCAAACAAACATATACAGAAATGTAGACAGAGTAAAGTGAAAGACAAAGACACACATCTTAGGTAGATTTTTATGGTTCCTTTTTCTTATCGTTTTTGTTTCTATAATTATCTTCGGCAGTTGCGATAGCATCATTTAGACAACCATTGATGTAAGTAATTGAAAGACAATTTTTGTTATGTTATATATATTTATTTCTATATATTTTCAGATATTAAATTAATTCATGTCGTCAATGTGGGAAAATGAAAATTTTTATATTTCGTAATTATTGTAAATTATTTTTAAAAGAATCACAAAAATATGTTTTATGATTTTCAGCAAATAAATTAACTAAATTACAATTTTTCTACAAATTGTTTGCGTTTTTTTCAGTCTACTAAAATTCAGCAAAAAGTTTATTAATTTTTAGCAAGGCTTTTGTATTTCTAATCTACTAAGTGTTAGCAAAACTTTTGCTGAATATACAAATTTTGTTGCTAAAAATCAGCTCGCTGATTTTCAGCAAAATATTTTGCTGACATTAGCAACTTTTTTGCAAGCATCCTCCTGACTAAAATTTAGCTGACTCAGCAAAATTTTTTGCTGGCTTTACAAATTTTTTTTTTGAGTGTATGGAAATAACTCGGGAACTATTGGAGCTAACCCAGACATGCAAGCATGTTTGTTTTTTGTTAGTCTCTACTAGCAGATTACAATTATGTTAACTTTTTAAAAATCGGATGAAAAACTAAATAATGGCGAGCAAACAAGATTTTTAAGCAAAAAGTACCCTACTTAGGGGAGCCACATTGCCGCCCATAGGGGTCTGGAAGGTTTAACATCAAAACTTAAACTCGATATTACGTCACTTATGCCTGCTCTAAATTTCATTGCAATTGGACTACTAAGTAAGAAATGGACGAATTATTTCCAAAAGTATGTGATATTGTGATTTTGTGATTGATATAGTCCAAAAAAGTTAACTTTTTTTCATTCACAGAGGCTACAGCAGCTATGAGTTTTTTCGCAAAACATTACGCTTTCTTTTTGTGTTTTTTTAAAGAGATACAACACTCAGGAAATTGTTCCTATTAATTAATGTGTTGCTTTCTTTTCAAAGGGGATAGTAGAGGGTGAAAGATGGTTAAAGATGAAGGGCATTAGACATGGTAATAATGTAATTGTGCGAGATAATAAGTCTTAAAACAGTTGTTGCTCCGCGAACTTATTGAAGGTTTTTTTTTTGGAATCATGGCTATGAGTCATTATTTTACTTCGGTGGGGTTAAGTGCTAAGGGAACACCCAAGGTGGGCGCTTTGATACATATGAGAGATAGAAAACTCAAACATATTACTTTCCTAAATTAATGTTGTCGTCACCGGGAATCGAATCCGGGGCCATTTGTGTAACAGTCCAACGTGCTAACCAATACACCACAAGGTAACTAAAGCTCCTCATCAATTCCGCGAAAAAACAAACATCAAATAAAAGTTTTTAATGAGATTAATATTAAACTCTAAAACTCTTTAACAAATTATAAGGGCTTTAAATTTTATGGAGCAAACAAAATTTTCATAACCTCAAAAAGGAGCCTTTTATAAAATTTTCAATTTTGCGAAATTATAAGTATATACAAAATATAACATGATTTCCTGCAAATAAGTAATCATAAACCCAATTAAATATCATAAAACCGGTGTTTTCCCAAATAATAGCGTTTTTCTTTTTAAGTTCTTATATATGACAAACAATTTTTTTGACTGTATTTTACATTTTTTGCTGGTGTAATATATATTTTTAAATGTTGTTAATAAAATGAGATCTATAAATTAATGTTGCTTTATTAAATGAAATCCAAGCAAATACTGTAATTTTAATGCTTTTAATTTGCTTGAAACTTAAAACGTCCATAATTTGTGGACCCATAAAGATAAATTATTAACGCTAATGGATTTAGCATGTTTAAAAATCGGCTAAAACTTTTTATACAACTTTAAGTTGGCAACACTTTTTTAACTGGCGGCTGTCAAGTGATGTTAGTTTGGTTTGGTATTTCAACATGAATAGACTGACGCCTGAGCAACGCTTACAAATTGTGCAAATTTAAATTTAAGACTACGTCCGAGCCAGCCGTGGCGGTCATATGCCAGAAGTCATATTTAAATTATAATGCGAGAAGATTATCTTTCGAATAAAGTAAATTTCATTTCAATTTAAAAAATTCATCTTTGTTTTATTCCATTTCAAAGTTATATACTTCTTTAAAAAACACCCTTAACATAGAACGTTATTCATATCATACAAAATTTTACCTCAAAGTTGCAGGAATTTCTGAAGCCGATTTTTTTTAATTTTCGGCTTAAAATATGAGCCGGCTAAAGCTGCAGCCGCCGAATTTTATTTGGCGCCGCCAATTTTGTTGCCATTTAAATCAGTCGTGTTTGGTTGTAAAACGTAAAAAATGAAATTAAAAATAAAGGAAAACTGCAAAAAAAAATTTGATTTCTACTTTAATATAAGTATGGAAATCTTAAATCTTCAGAATCGGATTCTGAAGAAGTTTTCGGTGTTTCAGAGGAGCAAAATTATTATCGAAGATAATATTAAAACAAAAAAATGTAAAAGATTACGCCAAAACCAGTGTTAGTTATAGAAGTGGCCCAGAATGCTGGAACCATTTTTGGGAATTTGGAAATATCAAATAAAAAAGTATTAGAAAAGCAAAAATTTTGCAAAATTTGCTTTGACACACAAGTTATACACAGAGAAAAATTTAGCTATTTGCCAACTGAAATTCAGTTACTTAGACTCAAATTCGTTTATTACTAATTTCAGTCGGTTGGTACAACGGAACATTAGTTTTCACAACAAATTTCGATTAAATCAACTGAATTTTAGTTGCAACACCAAAAATATTCAGAAATATAATGTAAATATTGTTGTAGTAACTGAATTTATAGGTTGTTACCATTAAAATACACTTTTCAATTCGGTTGGCAATTTATTACTCTGTGTGTATGCATATACCTCAAATACTTCCAGAGATGCATGCATAATGTAAGGGAAAATTCGCAGATTTTACTGAAAATCTTTGATTTTTAACAATTAGCCATTATTATTAACAATTAGCCAACCCAACTTAATTAAATCTTAATAATTAATAAATTGTGCGTATGCTTGGAAATGTTTTTTTTTTTTTTGTTGATTACTAACAAGAAAATAGATCTGATGAAAAATATAGCGATATATCACTAGATTTTATCTAAAAATTGTCAAGATAACAACAGTTAAAAAACAGCATTTTAAGCCGACAATTCAGCCGCCGCCGGTTTTTTTAACCTAAACGCCGCCGCCGCCATAGCAAAAGCGGTTGCGCCTCCGCCGCCGAAAATAATAATAATTAATATTAATTTGAAACCTAATTATATTCAAGGGTAAATGCTTCTTGGGATGCTTATCTATCAGATGTATATGACAACATAAGGTAATAACAGTAACATTTTCAATTGCTAAATTTCCAAGAAAATAAATAAAGTTCATTTCATTAAAATGCGTCTGGTTACAAATTAAAGAAAAATTTTAAAATAAAAACATAGAAAGCCCCAACAGATGATCAGCATTTAAAAGAATCGATTCCTCAAAATTGGGTTTAATTATTTTTTAAGCTGTATTTAGTTATAAAGGAATAACCATCAAATAATTTATCACTACACAGAGAGAATTTTAGTGGACGAAACAAAATTGAATACAGTGTTATTTTAACGTCAAATAGACAGTCGCAATTAATTCTTAATTAACATGCATTTGACAAATTTAATTCAGAAAGGTTGAGGTTATGAAGAAGAATAAATGTTTGTTGTATTATTTGTATCTTATAATTGTCAGATTGTTTCTATATGATAATGAAACTTTTCTTGTAAACAAAAATTGTCTTAAAATTAATCAAAAGCTTTTTACTTTTTATGAAACTAAACTTTTTATGAAACTTCTTTATGGAGTTAATGAAAATTTTAATAAATAAAATGATATTTTTCATAAACTTTACGATAACTTACATTAGTTTTATAAAAAATTTTCGATTTACGAGTACCAGTGCAACTTCATTGCATCTATGCAAAAATTCGTTAATATCAAGCAGATAAAAAGACGGCCAAACAAAAGGCTCCCAACAGACCGAGAAAATGGGAGAGAAACTCGGCAGAAGAGGCGGTTCTGCTGAACTCCAATAGAGGCAGGAAGGTGGCAAAGCGTGCCGCAAAACACGCCTAAAATGATGGCTGCCCGAAAAGGTAAGACGCCAAGGCACCTAAGGTGCTTACAGGTGAACCTTCACCATGCCAAAGCGGCATCGGACATCGCTCACAGAAGGTTCACCACTGATGCCCTGGATGTTGTATTCATCCAGGAACCATGGGTGCACGACGGAGCCATCAAGGGGCTTAACGCCAATCAAGGTAGGCTGATTTACGATTATCAGCATAGTCGGCCCAGAGCGGCCATCCTTGTTAGAAACAATATAACATTTCTTCCAATTTCAGAATTCGTTTTGGGAGACTTGGTTGCTATTTGGGCAAAGGTGCCCTCTTTATCTGGGGAACATGAGGTAGTACTGGCCTCAGCGTATCTACCTGGCGACACCAACACGGTACCAACAGCTGAGGTCTCGGCCTTGGTGGAATATTGCCGAATGAGGAGCCTAAGTTGGATCCTCTGTTGTGATGCCAACGCACATCACACGATATGGGGAAGTACCAATATAAATAAACGTGGTGAGTACCTACTTGAATTTATATGTAGTAACAATATAAACATAGTGAATAGGGGTGACGAGCCGACTTTCAGGAATTCTATTAGGACAGAGGTCTTGGATCTCACTCTTACTAGTTCTGATATGTCATTTGCCATCTCAAACTGGCATGTATCCAATGAACTGTCAATGTCGGACCATCAACATCTGGTATTTGATGTTGCTAGTGCATTGGACTCATGCCAGGTTTATCGTAATCCCAGACGCACAAACTGGGAGGATTTCCGATACAATTTGGAACGAGATGCAGATGTCTCTAAAGGGCTCATTCTGAGCACTAGAGAGATTGATCATGCGGCATCCGAAATGCAATCGAATCTAACTTCTGCTTTCTTTTTAAGCTGCCCCCAAAAGACCAGGAAGACGAAGAGGGACGTTCCATGGTGGAATGATGGTCTGGAGAAGCTTAAAAAGGAAGCCAGAAGACTGTTCAACAGGGCAAAGGAAACAGGTGACTGGGTCACCTATAGGGCCGCACTCACTGAGTACAATAGAGAACTACGCAGATCCAAAAGGACCACGTGGCGCAACTACTGTGAGAAGATCTCTGATCTTCCAGAGGCGGTGCGACTACAAAAGGCCCTGTCACAGGATCATACAAATGGTCTCTGCACTCTTAGGAGGCCGGATGGCTCATACACGGAATCTCCCACTGAAACTTGTAAACTCTTGCTCGATACTCACTTCCCAGGATGCGTTGACAACTGCGGGTCCGCTGTGATTCAGAGAATCCCGAACCTGACAGGTAGGTACGTACGCCTGGCGGGTGCAATCTTTCAGGAGAACCGGGTAAAGTGTGCGATAGATGAATTTTCTTCATTTAAATCTCCGGGTCCAGATGGGATCTATCCTTGTCTCTTACAGAGAGGGATGGACTTAATTGTCCCACAACTGGTTAGGATATTTAGATCGAGTCTATTATTCGGACATGTACCGAGACCCTGGAGGGAGGTTAGAGTGGTCTTTATACCGAAGGCGGGGAAAAAGTCTGAGCAGCTACCCAAGTCCTTCAGACCAATTAGCCTGAGCTCGTTTCTCCTCAAGACAATGGAGAAAGTCTTGGATCAGTATATTAGGGACACTTACCTCAGACGAAAGCCGATACATGAGCTACAGTTCGCGTATCAACGGGGTAAGTCTACCGAAACTGCTATCCATCATGTTGTCACAACAATAGAACGGGCACTGGAGGCAAAGAACATTGCCCTTTGTGCATTTATTGATATACAGGGCGCTTTTGACAACACGTCCTACGATGCGATTAGGGTATCCATGTCTAGGAAGAGCATTCCTCCAATCATAATTGATTGGACATTGGAGATGCTCCGCACTAGGATAATCACGTTCGGAATAGGGACTACTTGTAGGACCGTGAATGCGACCAGAGGGTGTCCTCAGGGTGGCGTTTTGTCGCCTTTACTATGGACACTGGTCATTGATGAATTACTCGAGGGTCTGAACGACTTGGGTTTCAGGACCTATGGATACGCCGATGATCTTGTCATTTCCGTTGTGGGTTGGGATGACAGGACCATCTCCGAGCGTATGCAACAGGCTCTGAACTTCACTCTTTCGTGGTGCCGGGAAAAGGGGTTGTCTGTCAATCCGTCGAAGACAATCCTGGTACCATTCACGAGAAGGAGAAAACTTAACCTGTCTATGCCGGTCGTTGAGGGCGTAACGGTTGGCTTCTCTAGCAGTGTTAAGTATCTTGGAGTGACTCTTGATAGCTCCCTCACCTGGAACGAACATCTTGACCACGTCTCCAAGAAGGCCACCAGGGCATATTATGCCTGCCAGAGGCTTTTCGGGAGAACATGGGGCCTAAGGCCACAAATGGTCTACTGGTCGTTCAATACTATTGTTAAACCGATGATCACCTATGCTGCCCTTGCATGGTGGCCAAAAGTTGAACAGAGTAAGGCAAGGGAGGCTCTTAAGAGAATCTACCGTCTTGCGTGTGTTGGCATTACAGGGGCCGGCGGAACTTGCCCGACGGATGCCTTGGGGGTTATGCTGGGGATCCCGCCATTGCATATTTCTGTAATGGAGGTTGCCAGTATGGGTTCCTCTAGACTAAGTGAATTCGGTGGCATGAGGGGAGGCGACCTAAGGGGTCACATGAGGATCGCGCGAATCCTAATAGATGACCCAATTTCTAAGGTTGCGGACAAAGTGTCACCGGAGTGGATCTTTGATAGATATTTTGATGTGTTATTGTTTGACAGAGACATGTGGACCAATCAATCCTGGGAACCGGAAGATGGTTCTCAGGTGTGGTTCACTGATGGCTCTAAGCAGTCGAATGGGAACACGGGTGCGGGTGTCTTCGGACCAGGCTTCCAGCGTGCCTTACCTATGGGTAAATATCCGTCCATTTTTCAGGCGGAGATTTGGGCCATTTGTGTCTGTGCATTGGAATGCCTGCGAAGGGGAACTCGCAGATCTCGCATCTACATTCTTTCTGACAGTCAGGCTGCACTGAGGGCCTTAATGGCCTATAAGGTGTCGTCCGGGTTGGTCATGGAATGCATTCAGACTCTCAATAGGCTCGGTAGAGGCAACTCTCTAACCTTGGGGTGGATTCCTGGTCATGAGGGGCATGAGGGCAACGAGAGGGCAGATTGTCTTGCCAACCGCGGGGCCCGAAAGCCCTTTATTGGTCCTGAACCATTCTGTGGAATACCTGCGGGGTATGTTAGGGAAAGGCTCAGGGCATGGAGAGAGTCTGAATTCTCTAGTTACTGGGAAAACTCTCCTGGTCAGCGCCAGGCTAAAAGATTGATCTCTTTTTCCAGTAGGGGGTCGAGGCGACTCTTGTCGCTTGAAAGGGGGGGTTTGAGGACCCTGGCGTCGTACTTAACTGGACACTGTAATCTCAGATACCATCTGCACAAGAAGGGTCAATCGGACACGGATTTGTGTAGGTTTTGCGAGATGGTGTCTGAGACCTCGGAGCATGTTCTCTGCGAATGTCCCAGGCTTTGTGATAGGAGACTTAGGTTTCTGGGTGATCGCTTCATTTCGCCTTCCGACATCACGAACATTTTGCCTAATAGGATAATTGGCTTTATAGGTAGCTTGAATCTGTAGGTAATCTTAGGCAGCACAAAAGACCTACATTGGTCGCGGTGCATAGTGCCTTCTGATCTAATCTAATCTAATCAAGCAGATAATTTTCTCAGTGTAGACAAAATAACTTGAATTCTAGCGCTTTAAAGAAATGTATTATTAATGTAATGATTGAAAAATATCACCATATTCCTTTATAAATCTGAACCTTAAAAATACCCAGGTAGAAAATGCCAGCCGGTCTAAAATAAAATCCATTGCTATTTTTTGTAAAACCCACCGTGTTAAAAACTACCACAGGTACAACTAATATCGTATTCTAGGAGCACACTATTTTGTTTGCAAATCATATGTTTTGCCAGTACCACCCGCAAAACTATTTGCCAATATTGTTTTCACCAATATTAGATCTAGTTAGAAGCATTTTACTATATTCAATACATTTAAATATGATGCACAAAAGACGAAGACCAAACTGTATTGCTTTTAAATGTGTTCAATTATACATATTTCTCCAAATTAATTAAGTTTAAGCTATTTTAAAAGCACCAAATTATGCCAACGTTGACAAGTTTGCTTAAAACAACGGTTGACGAATGTTATCAATCAGGTAACACGACAATATTGATTGTTAATCCCACGTTCTGCCAACGCATAACCGTCCTTTGCCGACGCTTTGCCAACACTGTGCCGATTGTACTTTTCTGCCTGGGTAGTTTCCAAAATGTACACCCTGCTTGATGTATACAAAATTAATAAAGTGCATGCAACACACTGTATATGCAAATAGGCTGTTTCATAAAAAAAACGAATTTTTAACCGGACAACCCTGGCACAGTGTAACATTTGCATAATTTAGAATGACGAAAATCAAAATATTTATGTTTTCTGATTAGTCCAGTTTTTAAGAATTTAATAAATAACATTCCATCTAATATAGAAACCAACATAAAAAATCTGGAAAGCTCCTACTTATTAAAATGTGGGTGCCCAAAGTTACATCATATACACCAGGGTTGGCATTCAATATGTTTTCATAATAACGCCAGTTGGCTACCATAGTTACATTAGGACTGAAATAAAATTCTAAGAAAAGCAATTCTATTAAATACAAGTGTCTTTTCGCATATCCGATTTTATTTTGCTATTTTATTCATTTGATTTTGAAATATCTTGAATTACAGTGAAAATAACGCTAAAATACCGAAACACCGATATATAACGGTATTTTGTAGCTACATTAAAATTTAACGGGTAAAAATTATGAATAAACCCTGTAATATTTGAAGAGACAAGGAATCGTAGTTTTAAACTTTCCACATCGGTATTGGTGTATACTTGGTAGGAAACGGTCGTTATTATGAAAAAGGTAGTGTTTGCCTACCATGATATAAACAGCACTTTACTTATGTCAAGTATATTTAAAGAGATATATCAATTACAAAATAGTATATTATCTCCAATAATTCAGATAGAGGATCAATTTATGTATTCCACTACATTGACATTACTTTATAAATATGTATTTTTTTTTTTTTATAAAAGAAATTTAAATTTAAATTTAAACTTTATTTATTTTTTTTTTTTGAATTAAAAAAGTTTCAAATAATTTTAAAATATATTCGAAAATACTATTTTACTGTCACCAGCTGTCACAACGAAACTGATATTGATATTTGAAAAGATTGGGTACAGCCGCCCAAAGCCGTGAACAATACTTGAAAAACTGTGGACATCGATCACAAGCGATTTTTACATCTTCATAATATATTAAATCGTATACCACTGGACGTATCGAAAATATATTCACAATTTTTCTTCGTTTGGTGCTGCAAAAAGTATACATAGGAGAAGGGGCCCCGAATATTGACATGGTTTTGAAACAATGATCTAGAACCCAAACGCAAAAATATATCATAAAGTGTAATATACCATATGAAACCACAACAGGTTAGGTATCTTTTGGCCACAGAGATACATTTTTATTTTCCATAGAAACATTAACCATATTTTTGAATTGTCCAAAATATTTATTTAAAAAAAAAGTGGCCACTTCTTAAAAATTCTCTAAAAATGTTAAAAATTAACTCAATGTAAAGATTTTAAAGTCAATTTTCTATTATTTACTATATTTATACAGATAAACATTATAAAAATTACATGAAGAATCATCTCAATCATATTTCGGGGATATGTACCAGGGATCGATGATTTCGGCTCATTTTAAGTATTCTTATCTCTTACACTGGCTGCACGTAATCATATTGAATTTGGCGGCCTTTGCTGATGTGGTTTTTAAGTAAAATTTTACAAAAATTTTCGTCTAAAGACGATTTATAATTTTCTGACGACTAGCCTCGTTCTTATATTTAATTTCGGTTTCTTTTTTCAAATTTTGTCGATTTTTCATTTCCAAACGTTTTTTTTAAATTTTAGCGATTTTTTAAATTTTGAAAAAAACTTAGTTTTTTCAATTTTAACGACTTTTCTGAATTGTTTAATTTTAAAATTAATTTTAATTTTGTCTTTTTTTTAATTTTTGAAATTTTTCTTAGTTTTGAGAATTTGAGATTTTTTTAAATTTATCGATTTTTTTTTTAATTTTGAAGAAAAAAATTCCGATATTTAGCGATTTTTTGCAAAATTTTAATTAAAGTTTTAATAGTATCTGCAACAAATTTGTATGAAATTACAAACAATATTCAATTAAATTTTTAATTGAAACTAAAATCAATAAAATAGCAACAAATTATTTTAATTGATACTATATTAAACTTTTAATTTAATCAACAGATATTTAAATTGAAAGTCAATCTTAGTTTTTTCGTTATAGTACAACATTTTTTTCGAAATTTTTTTCAAAAATTTCGATTTTTTTTTATGAATTTTAATCTAACCCAGTTTTTTTTAAGAATCCCCTAATGTGCATAATAAAGTTCAAGCATACCAAAAATTCAGTTCTGTATATAATTCCATTTAAATTAAACAAAAAAATAAAAAAAAACAAAAAATGTTCAAATGAAATAACTGACACATGTATAAAAAGGAATGCATCTGCATCATGAATATAATGAATCTGGACTATAATGTAAATTAATTTGTGGATGGTGTCGGTAACGATGCTGATGAGGTTGTGTGATGATGAATAATGTGATACAAGTGCATGTGAAATAAAACATATTTTTAACGCCCACACTCTGTAATTTGCTCGAGAGAAAAATCATATTTTTTAATTATTTCAAGTAAATTTAACAATTACTTAAAAAATTGTTTGCCTGCTTTTGATTTGGAATGTTAAAAAACAGATGAAAGACAGCTTAATTCCATTTTAAATGCATTTGTCATTTTCATTTTTATGTTATAACCCGATGAAAAAAGTTCCGATTTGGGTACATATAAACATATATAGTCATATATATAATTTCATATCACATCATATCTTGGTTGATCCGAAAAAATGCCATACATAACCTTATCTCATGTGTGTCCATGGGATCTCATCTGGTATAATATGATCCGAAAAATGGGTCCATCTAATTTAATCAAGTGATGTACAATTTGATATGACTTCATAAAATCTTTTAAAATTGTTTGGAATTCCGCACTAATATTTTGTTTCACATAATAATGAAAATTTAAATATAAATCAAAGGATTTTAAAATTAGATGTGATTTTAATTTGACAATTATGTGATGCCATACACAGAAAAAATTATCAACCTAAAATATCTAATTAAAGATTTGATTTGAATTCAATTTTTAGTTTTTAAACAAATATTTAATTGAATCAATATATATTTTTATTGACTTTTAAATAAATAAATACATATTTTATTTTAGACGCAATTATCATATTAATTTTTCATACACTGTATGCATAAATAAAAAATTTTCAGTATAAAATACCAAATACATTTGAAGTTAACAAACAAAACAAGCACACACACAAAAAGACTCAGAACTGCAAAAAACACACATCCCAACGTATAGATCACACACTTTTCATGTGAGTATCATATTTTTTTTTTTGTAGAAGTTATTTATAACTTTTTTTTCCTTCTTAATTTTAATAAAAGGTTTAATTGATAGTATGATTGCCGTGATAGGTGCAAAATCAATTAAAATATTAATTGATTCAATAAATTTTTTAATTGAAACCCGTTTTTTAGTTTTTTCTGTGTATACAATTATATATTAATTTTTTTCTTCTTGTTTCTAGCATATATGTATGTTTATAAAGACATTAGACATTTTCATAAAAATGAGTATGAGATGTAAATATATATCGTTACAAGCTATATATGACTTTATACAAACTTTTTTCGTGTTGTATCTAAAACTTGAAACATGTTCAATTTTCTTTTACAACTTGAGATAAATACCTACATCAAATGTCTTTTGTATGATGGCGCAGTGGGTTTCTATCCAACTCAGCTTTCTCAATCTGCCCTCTTTTTATTTGTTCGTAAAAAAACATGTTGCAGCAATTTAAAAGCCTAAACTAATTTTTATTATGTTATTGAATAATAATTGAATAACATTTTTTTTAATGTCAAATATTAACGATTAAATAAGCACGATACAATTAAAATATATGAAATTTTAATAGAAAATA
Organism: Delia radicum; assembly: GCA_021234595.1. Taxonomy (NCBI): domain Eukaryota; kingdom Metazoa; phylum Arthropoda; class Insecta; order Diptera; family Anthomyiidae; genus Delia; species Delia radicum. The sequence goes on from CM037853.1 coordinate 51,883,079, forward strand.
ACAAAACATAAGCAAAATAAAGTTGAATGTTTAAGCAACATTTTTTTTATCAACAATGTTGCAATTATTTTTTAGTGTAAAAAAAAAATGTTTTCATTTGCTTGCCAAAGTTCGGTATTTTGTTGCCGAGAGGCGTGGGAAGTGTAGCCTCTATATTTGTATATACTCTTTGGATGGTGTCAATTTGTTCGATTTATAAGTAATACCTATAAAGTTTATTTACAATATCAGAGTATTTTTTTTTTAGCGTAGAACATACTTATTAAATTGTTAAAGGGATAACATTTAATATTTTTACTCTAGATATGTTGCTTTGAATTCCATATTAAGTCAATTATCTACTTAATTATGTACACATAAACTTTATGCATTATCAAATCTCTAAAGTACATAAAAAATGTATGTCAATTTTAAACAACCCGATGAAAAAAGTTGCCATATAATCATATTTTCATGCAATTAAAAAGTGTATTTTAGGCGCCTATAATATTCATGAAAAATCTGAAAATGTGCACATAAAATTAGAAACATATGTACTTAAATTTCTTTTTTAAATTATATTTAAAACAAAAACTTAAAACATTCAGTCTCATTGTGTTCTTAAAATACAAAGTATATAGAGATTAAATAAACTTAAATAAAATCTTTATTTATATAAATAATTTACTTATACTTAAATTTTCAAACGTAAAATTTTATTTATTTGTTCCTAAAAGGTTTTTGAATATAGAAAGTTTATGATCGGTGTAGCCCCGGTAGGCTAGTTGGTAGCGTGCTGGCTTATCTGTGCGGGGGTCGTGGGTTCGATTCCCACCAGAGGCACTGGTCTGTTTTCGCTACAACGCGCCGAAGGCCATAGTAGCTAGTGCTCGGTTAGGGTAATAGTATATAACTTGTAATTATATGATTATTAATTAATAAAATAAAAAAAATAAAAATTTTGAGAGTTTTTATCACATCTCTCTTCTAAACAGCTGGACTGGGATTTCGAGAGGTTGAAAGAAAAATAACAAAAAAAAAACTTGACATTAATAATTTTTTCATGTTTTTTTTAGCAATTTTAATTAAATTTTAAAGATAATTTGTACTGTTTAATATATTCTCTAAATAAGTCTTGAACAACTAAGAAAAAACTTTAAATATTTATATTGAAAAATACGTACGGTTTATCTTAATTTAAATTAGCATATAAAATTTAAATATAAAATTGAGATTTTTACGAGAAACTAAGAGAAATGCAATAAAAATATGCATTGAAAGCAAAATAAGTAAAAATATGCAATAAAAATATGCATTTAAAGTGAAATAAGGAAAAATATGTAATAAAAATATGTATTTAATGTAAAATATGCGAAAATATGCACTTATAGCAAAATATTCAAATTCATTGATTCGCAAAGATATTTTATTAGTCCTGTTCTTAGACTTAAGGGAAAAACATATATTTGCATGTACTTCCGGTCCCTGATGATTATATATAGTATCAAATATAACTAAACCTCTCATCTGATCCGAAAAATGGCATACATAAGCTGATATTATGGTATCTTATGCGACCTAATCTCATATACTTTAATCCGAAAATGATCAAATTATATATAATTTGATACTATTTTATCTAATAAGTTTTTTTAAAAAAAAAAAATCAAACAAAAATTAAAATGTTTTAAAGATCAGAACTCTTTATTTTAATCCAATTAATTGTTTAAACAATTCGTTTCCAACGCTCTCTTCTAAAACCCGGAAATAGTTTTAAGAGAGTTTTGTAAAATATATGTTAACAGTGGAACCTTTTAATATTATTTTTTATGCTTTTAAGCAATTATAATTTAAATTAAAATTTTAAAGTTAATTTGTGTTGTTTAATGTATTCTCTGTATAAGTTTTGTATAATTAACACAAAATTTTGTTTGTATATACTAAAAAATATGCATTGAAAAAACTTTAAAAAACTGTTTCTCTTAAACGCAGTTGGCATATAAAATTGAAGAGATGTTGAGTAACTTGGTTCTTCTTTAGTCAATATGTTTATTGTTTTAAAACCTAATATTATAATTATGTTTCTTAGTACTTTAATAAAAAATATTAGTAATCATTACTAAACAAAAAACCATAGTTTTTCATATTTTCTGTAGTACGTTTGGAAACACTTTATATTCTAATTATAAAGTGTTAAGGTACGTTCAGTTCACATTAATCAAATATTTGAACAAAATATTTGTTTACATATTTGCTTCCAATTGTGCAAAAATTTTGTCCGTTTTGGTCTATCTCGCTTAGTTTTGGAGATACTGGACATTTTAAAATATCGCCATTTTGTAAAATGGCTTGTATCTCGAAAACTAAGCATGATATCGCAAAACGGACAACATTTTTGCAAACCTTAACGAAAAGCTCCGCACCGACAACACAAATGTGTACAGTGTTCCGATTCCAATCATTCCCCGTTTCATTCCATATCGTTCCATTTTGGACCAATGTTTCATTCTGTTATCAGAGTGATTAAATTTTTATTTTCACGTACGACAATGCAAATGTGTACAGTGCTCCGATTCCAATAGTTCCCCGTTTCATTCCATATTTTTCCATTTAACAATATTTTATTAAACAAAATTTCTCAAAATATTGTATCATCAAATTTCGCTCTTTAATATCTATTTACATTTCAGTTTTTTTATAAAGCCTTTTATTAATAAATTTATTAAAAAAATTTATAATTTACGATTTATTTGCCATTGTTTGTTCTTACATTTTTTTTGTAAGATCAAATAAATATTTGCTCAAATCAGAAGAAAATGTTTGATAGCTAGTGTTCACACTATGGTTAAGTTTGTCAAATATTTATTTGAATGCAAATAAATTTGTTTTGACCAAAATCAGCTGATTTGCTGTTTGACACACAAAAATATTTTGTGTTCAGATTACAGCAAAGAAATATTTCATGTTTTTGTCAAATATTTGACTAATCTGAACGTACCTTTAGAATTTGTTTCATTAAATTTTACTATATATATAATTATATATAAATTGATATGTTTTGCCATATATAATCATATATAAAAGTGATAAAATTATTTTTGAATATATGGTCATATATAGATCTATATATATTTAATATGATCAGATATACAAGATATACTAATATATAACATACGATAAAATAATATATGATGATATATTACGTCATATTAAAAAATTTCATAAAGTATAAGATATGAACATATATTGTAATATATTGCCACGCATATATAATGATATTAAGTTGTATATGAGTATATAGAAACTTTTTTCATCGGGAAATTATAAACTACAAGTATCAATTTTGTTTTTTTGTTCATACTTCAGCATTAGTAATGAAGTTTTGACACAACAACAGTTACTCAATGACAACAATAGCCAATCAGAGTCAAAAGTCTTGAAATTGTGTTTCTATAAAAAAAACTCTATACACAAATTAGTCGGTTACTTTTAAAGATTTCCGACTTCCCACACAGAGTGAATTTAAGACAGGGGTGCCCACGGCCTATGCGCATGGTACTCAATTGTTTTTGTAAAAACACTTAGCTATAGGCTGTGTGTTTTAATACACATATAGAGCGCTCAGCACTAGCAATACGAAATACACAACAACTTTGTCTTATTAGTTTTTTTGTCGTTCTTCACTGTATGCACGCAAGCGCAAAGCAACAACACTTTCGTATGCTTTGCTGGTAAACATTGAAATATTTTTTTCTTTTTTCTTTGTATGTATTGGTTTTTACAACAAAAAATATTGAATAAAAATTAGTTTTTCTTTAAATGTATTGGTGTTTGCTCTTCCATAAGGAACTTTTGGGCACTCCTGATTTAAGAGAACGAAAAATTTCTTAAAAGTAATTTAAAGCGTCATACGTTTTATGAAACGCATTTTTATTGACTGAATGAAACTTTAAATAAATAAAATTTAATTTTTATAAAATTTTATCAAATCATGCATAACTTTAATGAAAAATTTCAATTAAAGTGTTCATTGCTTCTATGCAAGAATTCATTAATATCATGCAGATAATTCTATAAATGCTTATGACAATCAAAATGTATATGAACCACTTAATTTGAAAGTGGTATGAGTCCATTTTTAAAAAATTTAGATACTGATTGGGTTCCATAGTATTCAACCCAGTGTAGAAATGGTAACGACATGCCATTACTTTTGTCACTATCAGCAATGACATTCGGCATTACTTTAACATGAATAAAAACTAGATAATTTTTCCATTATTTTAATTCAGAAAAATAAAATAAAGTACTTATTTTTATCATTATTTAAAAAAAAAAGCAATGATCTCGAAACTTTTTGAAAGTCTATTTTTAGACTCATTATTTTTTGAACTCTAGTAAGTACCTATTTTTGATTTTTTGTAAGCTGGAAAGTAATGATATTTTGTACAAACAATTATTTATGTTTTTATCTATCAAGTATAACATGTCGAGATAGCTCAGATGGTATAGCGGCTGACTGACAACCTGGAGTGCCATTTTCGAATCGCGTGTGGGCAGATTTTTTTTTTAAAAAAATGTTTTTAATAAAAAAAAATATTTTTTTGTTAAATTTATCTGTAGACTCAGTATTTTTGTCCTTACTATTAAGCATATAAGTAACGATATATTTTTTGATTTTTTGTCATGTGTTTTGTAATGATATATCATTATTTTGTGCGACATCCATAAAGAAAAGTAATTTGATTTGTAATGACATTTGTAAGTACTTGCCATTACAAAATATGTACTTTTATAACCACTTATATGGTAATGTTTTTCTATACTGGGAATAACTTTTATTCACTGCACAAACATTTTTTGTTCAAATTTTAAAGATCGCTGAAATTTCAACGGAGTTCTTGTATTGTAAGTTATTTTGAATAACACGGATAGCATATTATCCGGATCTTATAACATTTTTTAGCCAGATTCCAAATCTGCTCTTCCAATTTCTTTGAATATTTACAGCAAAACAAAAAAAAGTATATGTTAATTAGGGCTATAACTTTTGTTTTACCAAATTTTTTTCATTTTGAAACATAAACCTCCCGCAGGAAGTGCAAAATGAAACAAATACTTTTTACTTAATGTGCTCGCTGTTCTTCATATCGAGAAAAACCACTATCATAATTTTTATCGAAATACGCGAAAATCGTCAAACTTAAAAGCTCTTGCGTACTTTTAGATCTAATTACTTGACCATTTTGGAATAATATTTATTTGCAATGAAAATGAAAATTATTCAAGTTCAAGGCCATACTCTATATTTCTTCATTTGGATATTGTCCTAACAAATAATCTATAGAGTTTTTTGTTTTTAAATTTATTATTTGACCTTTTCAGGAATGTGTTGATAGATCTATTTCGGGAATTTTCTAGGTTCCTATCATCAGAACACGTTTTGAAAGCGGTAACAATCCCATGCCAAACATCAAACATTCATATGAACTAGTTTACTCACTACATGGGAACTAATATACATATGAGTTTGAAGTTAAAGATTATAACCATTGATCAAAAGATAAATTGAAAACTTGTTTGATGTGCAAGGTCCACCTCTGGTGGATATTCAATACACGTTTTTTGGATATTCAATACACGTTTTGTTCTCACCTTTTTATATTTTGTTTAGTTTGTAAACAAAACATTATCTGTAGATTATTTGTTAGGACAATATCCTAATGAAGAAATATAGAGTATGGCCTCGAACTTGAATAATTTTCATTTTTATTGCACAATTAAACGTCGAAAAAAAACATAATTTTTATTTTTAATAAAAAATATAACAAACTTGTAATATTTATTTAATAATTTTTTTGTAGCCAATTAAAAGCATAATTTTCATATATTTACAGTTTCTGCCCACTCTAATGCATACAAAACAGGAACAAAGTGCACACACATTGACCTTTTTGTATATGTTTAAATATGTATTTTACAATATGTCAATGTTACATACTAATACCACATAACAAGTTTTGATATAACATGTTTTAACTTTAATATTATGAACATCTTATGCACTTAAAGAAAAGCTTTATTAATTTTAATAAAATTTTATGAGCAATTTTAATTTATTTCTAAATATTTTCATGCATTAAATGATAAAGTTTTAATTTAAAACGAGTTTCTAAAAAATATTACACTTTTCTTAAATTTTAAATAATTTTTTGTACATTTTGTGGAGAAAATCATTATTATTTTAATGAAAATATTTGTTTTTCTAATTAACCCAAGTAAAATAGTTTTTGATTTGGTCAGGGTGTGTATTCGAAAAAATATTAACACAGAAACAATTTAATAGAAAGTTAAACACAAACGTCCGTATTCATAAAAAATCTTAATTCAGATTTTAAATACATTTTAATTCAAACACATTTTAAGCCTTGAAACTCTATTCATAAACGAATATTAGCCTAAAATACCTATTTTAAACCTTGCGTAAAAGTTAATATTCGTTAATGAATACAGTTTTAATGCTAAAATTTCTGTTTTAACTAAAATGAATTTGAAGTACTGTTTAATATTTTTTATGAATACAGGAATAAAATCGGTTTTATTAATAAAAAATATATATATTATAGTTTATTAGTTATAAAAAAATTCAGTTTTATTCTTCTTGTATAAATGTATTCATCTTTTCGGGAAACCCTTCATTTAAAGACTTTAAAGTACTTTCCGTAACATTCTCGGAGCAGGGTTTCAATCTCTGCTTAAAATCGTCCATGCCATGCAACAGTCTTTTTATGGCCTTTAATTATTTTTTAGCAAGAGCCCAATATCTTTCAACTGGTCTTAGCTCCGGGTAGTTTGTGGGATTTGCCACCCTTGGTACAAAAACAATGTTATTTGCCTCATGCCACTCATGGGATATCTTGCTGTAGTGGCTAGATTCCAATATCAGGCCAGAAGTATGTAAACATATTATATCGGAGTATATTTGCAAGTAGTCTTTTTGCAAAAACATTATTTTATAAAAATTTCGGTGTTTACTGTTCTTGTTGTTATAAATGGCTTTTATTTTTATTATGAGAACCTCGTTTTCCTCCTGAGCCAGATTTTATCTCAATGGTCAATTTCCGTTAAAACCGTTGAATTACTTTTGAAGTAATCTGACGACTAAAGGCAGAATTAGTTTGTACGTTCTGTTCTGTTACGAATCAGCTGTTTTGTTTCTGTTCAATTGAAAGTCTGTATGTGTGGTTAGTTTTCACTTTTCCGTTCTGTTCTGTGAAAATAGAATTCAACGTTAAGTGACAGCCTAAAGTGCGTATGTATTGGTTTGTTGTGAAATCTTTTTCTCAATATTTGAATCAGGGATGATAAAGTTGGTATACTTTTTATGGTACTATTTGAACCTCAGATGTACCATGATACTCCTATGACTCATTTAGTACGATTTACAAATTTTTCTATGTATGAATTTCTTGGTCCCTTTAAAATGCAATAATAATTAATTCGATTTGCAGTCCCATATGAACAATGAATTAATTCGGAACCAAACGCTGTGAATTCAATCACACGATTTCACTGAGTGCGACTGATTACAGATGATTATATTAGAGTTTTATTCATCGATTAAGCCAATCATTGAATTCAATCACTAAGGTTTATAATTATTATTAACTAATTTTGATTTTCAAAAAAGTATATAATAAAAATCTTATAAAAATGTGAAATTGAATTTGCTTGCTACCAATCACAAGGATTGAATTCGCAAAAAAACTGTGAGAAATGTAATTCAATACAGCATGATATTAATAGCACATTCAAAAAATATTAAAAAATTGCTGCATTTAAGAAAAATCTCAAAATTTTAAAAAATTTTTAAATCAATATCTGCTAATTTTCTTAGTACGCACTGCTCGTTTTTACATAGCTTTATGTATTTGGTATTGAAAATGAGCAAAATTGGTGCAGCGGTCCAAAAGTAATGAGTGACAATGTTAAAGTACCTCTAAATTTTCCATACAAATTGGTGTATAATGGACTGCATATTATTAGAATTCATTGTAGTGTCTGGTGTATAAAATATAACGTCATATTTTTTCACCAGACGCTAAGAGGTGAATAATATTTAAAATTCACCGCAAATTCTTTTTTCTCCACAAAAACTTTTTTTTCACCTCAAAAATAGTTTTGTTACCTCAAAAATGTTTTTCACTGCACAATTTATTTTTTTACATCCAAAAAAGTTTTTCACCTCAAAATTTTGTTTTCACCTCTTAACATATTTTTTTTTTTAATATATTTTTCTTGTTTCATTTGTAATTGTTCATTTTGGAGGGTACAAAGATTTGTTTGTTAATTTATATTTAAATTTTTTTTGTATACTTGTGATGCCGAAAAAGTACTATTTCATATGCAGGGTGGTACTACTTTAAAATCACATTTATCATCCCTGATTTGAATGTTTTTGGTTTGATTTTTTTTACTTTTTAAAACAGCTGATTCCTCTCACAGAAAAAGTAATTACAAAATATTACCTACAGAACAGAACGACACAGAACGGCAACAGAAAGTAACAATTAATGAGACCTTAACTTTTGATTCCTTGGCTAATTTTTGTATATGTCAAAGACGGATTTTGTTAGAAAATTTCATTATTTCAAACGAACTTCTTTTTTACCAGCATATTTTTAAAAGCTATTTTGATTAAAAAAACTTTAAAGAGAGCTTATGATGAAAGTTATGAGAGAAAATACATGTAAAAATTTCTTCGAACGCAGACCTTATATATTACTTTATGCAATTACACTGTACAATACAAAAAAAATTACAAGGTCCGACCTTTAAATTTTGATAGAAGAGACAAAAAAAAAAAAAACACACATGTACCGGCGTTTTGAAAGTTTACATCTGGGTTTCATTTTAGGGGGAGGTAAAGTTTCCCCCCGAATGCAAATTTTGTATTGTCAATCGGCATAGAAAATCGAGTAAAGCTTATGTTTAAAGTATATGGCGTGTTTAGCTAATTTATGTAAAATGTTACGGAGAACATGTTTGTAGAATATGTTAACCCTCTAACTCCTCAAGGTAAGGGTGTTTTTTGTCCTTCTTTTAAAACAGAGCAAAAAACACCATTAAACAGGTATTTAAAAGGTTAAAATGTTCCGCAAAAATATTCGCCGTGAAATTTAACTATAAGTTCCTGAATACACCAAAATCCAAACTTTACCCTCCCACTAAAATGAAACCAAGGTGTAAACTTTCAAAACACCGATACACGTGTCTTTTTTTTTTGTCTCCTCTATCAAAATTTATAGGTCGGACCTTGTAATTTTGGAAAAAATTTGATTTTGTATTGCAAAAAAATATATTCATATAAAATTATATAAAATAATATCTCAAATATATAATTTATATGTTTCTTTATATTACACATTATATAACGCAATATGTAAAAATATGTAAATGCATATTTTTGTATAGAATTGTATTTAATTAGTTATAATTGTATCATATAATATATTATTTGATACATTTGGATGAGGACAAAATTCGTAAAAATTTGTATTAAATAATGCCTAATTTCATCAAATTAGATCCAATAATGTCTAATTGTGTCAGATTAGATCTAATATGATGCAATTGGATGTTCCCATTTTTCGGATATAGTTAAGTATAATACGAAAATTACAAAAAAATTTACATGGGAAGCAAAAATTGTGTCTGTAATAATGTCAGTATAATAATGAAATTTGTAAAAAAAAGTAAATGGGTTTAAATAATCATGGCAATAGACGTATTGAAAACACATTTTAAACTATACTACTAGTTTGCGTATTTTTTTATTATTAAATATTCATTTACATTTCCGATCCCTTAGGGCATTATGTGGTTAATTGTAGCTATTTTATAAATAACAAACGTCTATATATATCTCAATGATATATCACTGGTGATAAATGAAAAGTTCTTAATTGTAATGTGTTTGAATTCAATATAAGTGCAATAGATGATAACTGTATTATTGGAAAATAATATTGTTAAGAGTTGGCAATGTATGACCATCAATATGAAAATTTTAATATATCCTACATGCTTGCTTTTCAAATTTGATTGCTATTTTAAAGCTTTAATTGAAACAGGGGAAACATATTTTAAATATGTTGCCTCTGTAAGAAATGGAATAGCAATAAACTTGTCCATAAACGCATATTTCTCTGTGTGTGAAATTTGGGCCTTAACAATATATCAATTCGATTTTACATGCGTACATCTACGTCTATTGCACTATGGTCTCAAAGACAAGATTTCTTGGCCAAAATTAAATTTTTCCCACTCTGTTTTCGTTTCTTTGTTGTTGCATTATAATAAATTTATAAATACTCATTTACTATTGTAACACAACTTATTATAGTAGATGTTTATAAACAGAGCAACCCGAAATATGCCCTAAAAACTCGATATTATGTCTATAAAAAATACCCTAAAAATGGAATGAGTAAATTTTTACGTAATATTAAACAAAATGCGTAAAGCCAGACACAAAATTTGCAAAACACGAATATACACATTTTTGTGTGCAGAACTACACACATATTTAGTATATTCCGTGTCGATACTCTGATTTCAATCTTTATAAACATTTGTATAAACAAAATGTGTAAAAAACATTAAATGTGTGTAAATTTCTAAAAAACAAAAATAGTAAAAAAACACTTTAAAGACTTGTCAAATAAAAACGGAAGATTATAAAAAAAATGTCAAAAAAATTAAAAAATCTAAACTATAATAAAAAAAACCAAATTTATAAATAAATAAATATAATTTATAAATAAGTAAGTAGTATAAGTAAATAAGTCATCATCAAAAATCATCAATAAGTAATATGTATAGAGTCCGCCAAATAACTTTTTTTTTTTGAAAATGCTATAAAACAAAACTACTGAATATTTTCTCAAGTTTCTTTTTTATTTGAAAGTACAATCCTTCCGGTTAATAATGGAAAATAATTTCATTCAAATGGCTGCCTCTGCTGGCCATGCAGTATGAGCTTCATCTGAAAAGATGACTTTTTTGGCATAATCGGCATCGGAAAAAAAACGTTAGATGGCGGACCCTTTATAAATAAATATCGGTTAGTTCTGGAAAGACGCAAAAATGGTGTAGCTGTCACATTGGATTTTATTATGAATAAGTCGGTCGTACTTCAGTTTGGATGTTAACATTTTATTTTTCCCCACTTTAATCATTTTTTACCACATCCCTGGTTAAAATTCTCTTGGTTAGTTTTTATTCAAAGGAACACATATTCCAAATTTCAGCTCTCTAGCCAAAGGCGTTTAAGCAGGCCGCTAAGGGGAAGACTTTCCCCATTTTTCCCCCTTTCCAATGCTTCTAGAGACAAATTACTAATGCTTAAAAGTAAACTTTTTCTGCGAGCTCTAAATATTAACGAGTTTAGCTGAAATATGTCACATAGAGTTTTTAGACATCAATGAATAGGGATAACCATGGTCCTTGCAAAAGTTTGATCACATATGTCCAATAGCTTTAAAGAAAATATTTATCAAAAATTATAAACAAAAAAACATTCATATTTTTTAACTTTTGCGGTCTCCCCTATTATTTTCTTAGACCATATTGGTCCCAAGTGGTTTGTATTATCTGAAAGCTACATCTATGCTGTGTTGGTAAACATTACACTCGAAGAAATCGGATAAAAAAAGTGAGTAATACAACAAAAACTAAAAATGGTACAGATATCAATAAATCGTCGTCAAAATGTTAAAGTGTTAATATTAGGAAACAGCCATAAAAATAATACGATTCCATACAAATCCTATTTCAAACCAAAAGAAATATTTTCAATTTATAATGAGCTTTCAAAATCCGTATGTTTACAAAAATAAAGCAAATGAAACATATTAGCTAGGTTGATACTAGTATTTCGATCTGGCTAAAGATCTCATCAGAACCCGAAGTTTGAGAAAAGCTAGAACCTTCAGAATAGGCAGAGCTTTAACAAAAAAACATATTAATTATCACTTTTGCTGCATCCTTGTCTTCTTAGTAATCAAACAAGTATTTAGGTTCTTTTCCTAACAATCATCATGACGTTACTAAACTTTTAAATGTTCTATTGATATAAAAAAATTAGTGTTTACTCTGGCTCAAGTAATATTTTGTACAGTTATATTAGTTTTTTGTTTTTATATACATCGTGATTATTTTTATGTTATTTTCAATTTATAACGAGCTTTCAACCTCCGTATATTTACTATATACTAGTATTTCGATCTGGCTAAAGATCTCATCAGAACCCGAAGTTTTAGAATTTTGGGCAAGAAAAGTGGTTATTTGGTAATATTGGGCAAGAAAAGTGGTCTGCGAAACCATAGTGCATCGTAACTATAATTTACAGTATTAGAAAGCAATAAACATTCTAGACTATTGGAACTTACAGAAGAAGAAAATATTTCCAAAATACTTACTAAAGCTTAACAATGTGAACACAATTTAATTGTGTAACATTGCAATGTTTTAATGATAATATACACTGAGCGAATTTTGTTGGATGAAAAATAATGTAATTTTTTCAGTATATTAATGAAATTTTTCTACACAAAATAACCAAATTTTTTCAAAATTAATGAAAAGCTTTATGTTTTTTATGAAACTACTCTTTTATTGAAAATTATTCATTGAGTGTATGGCGCCGGCAAGACCTCTTACAAAACATTGAATATTTTGCATTTAATTGATTATCCCTATATAAAAACAAACTTTCATTACCAAAAATAACATTGTATATTTCATAATATACATACATACATTTTGTGTTCCGCCATTGAATAAAATGTATTTTGAAAAATTTTTTATTATTTGTTATTTTTTAACGTTAGTTTGTTTCCAAAAATTGTTTGTTGTCTAATCGAAATTCAATTAGCTTTGAAATTTGCTAATGTAAACCATTCTGATTTCGAATTGAATTTCAAACTGAAATCTACTAAAATTTCGCTATTAGGGACAAACAAAATATATCATTTGAAAGCTTAAATTTGCCTCTAAATATTTATGTATTTCTAAAATTATTTTTGCGTTTTTATCGTTATCATAAAAACCCATTTTTTTGAGTTTTTAATTAATTTCGCACATACATATTAATGTTTCCGACTTTCATGATTAATACAAGGTGCGATTCTAAACATTTATTAAAAAATGTATTTTATTAAAGAGCGCTTAGAGTTTCTTAAAACACTAGTGAAGGTTTCATTTTATTTAAGCTCTATTTTAAAGATACAGAGGGCATTTAAGGAATATCTCAGCAAAAAATATTGCTTATCCAGAAGAGCTTCCGGAAGGCATTATTTAATTACGAAGTGCTTCCAAATCAAATCCAGAAGGCATGATTTTTGTTCGCGAAGCCCCACTTATTATGTCTTTTTTAAGCAGGTGAAAAGCTCTTCTTTCATGTGCTTTTAGAAGTAATAAATTCATGCCTTCTTAGGCAATGAGAAGCTCTTCTTTTGTATGTTGACAACATTTATGCTTCATGGTATGTATTTATTCCTTCATTGTAAGCTTTATTCACTGCTTCAAATAAGGCATTTTGAAAAGCACAACATAATGTCTTCCATAATTGCTTTATTGTATGCAAGGCGGTGAAGCGCTATTTGGGCAGCATACAAATGTAGTTACTGCTTACCAAATCCAGGTTATTTTTTGCTGGGATATTATTTTATAATGGTCTTAAATTATTTAAACGACTTTTTTTGTTGGTCCCATATAATAATGATGTGTAAATTGTGGCAAAATTTCAGCCCCCTATCTTCATTTTTCAGTGCTCGCAAAAATAAGAATTTTCTATGAAAATTCATCCTTTTAATGGGGGACAAGGGAAACTGAAGCGAGTACAGATGATGAATAATCTGTACACGCGGACAATTATTTATACACTTTGAATACTATGAAGGTAAAGACCACTGCATATGTAGTTAAAAACAAATGAAATTTCGCTTGAAGAAAGCACGACTTACATTTCAGTAAACTCAACTAATATTGTCATTTGTTTTTTAATGCTCAAAAAATAAACCACAATTGTAGTAAAAAGGAACCACATATGCAGTAAAATATAAACAAACATTTATTTGTTTTATTTTTTAAATAGAAAACAAAAACTGTATAAAATCATTATCATTAAAATCATACATGTAAAATCATTACACAGTAATTTGATGTGGTTTGGTTTTTTTAAATGAATTATAATTTTAGTCAAAACTGCAATTTCTTCTACAAATGACTGTTTTTTACTTAAAAATAAAGATACTGTTTTACAAGTCAAACAAATACAAATATTTACAGCAGAAGTTTCCTGAGTGTAAATGCCAACCTCAAACACAGTCCACCTTGTTCCTTGTTACGCTAACAAGGTTTTGAAGACCGAGTATGGGCGGTATAGCCCGGTTCTCACGGAAATCTGACTATGTACCAGGACGACTTGGATTTATCCGAACAAGGATTGTCCCATCCGGATCCGGCTTTAAGGAAAGTTATCCATTATTTTTATTATCATACAATTTTATGAAATCTTTCATTAACTTAATGCAAAGTTTTAATGGACGACTTACACAGTGCAATTTCATTGAATTTATGCAAAAAGTCATTAACATCATGCAGATAATTCTCTAAGTGTAATTCTGTTCCACTAAGAGATATTATTTCCAAAAAAATAAATAATCTTTAACATTCTGTAGGCCAGTGTAAGTTTGAAATTACTTATAATGATAACTTTTTGTATACATACACTGCGTACCGTAACTATAGCCACACCACATTTTGCGTATATTTAAAGGTTATAAAATAATTTATTAAAACTTAGGGTATTCAAATTACAACAGCCCGTAGAGTCATCTAAACTTTATAAATAAATTACTCGGGTTTCGTTTTGTTCGAGTAATTCGATTTTGAGGTTTTTCACTTACTCGAGTTATCGAGTTAGATTTTAAAATTAATCGAGTAACTCGAATAATTTCAATAGTTTTATTTAATTAATTTTTCCTTAAAAATTCATAATGAAACACGAAATATATACAAAATCAGGAGTTCCAAAATATATTTTATTCAAATTCAAAAAAAAAAAATTGGGCAATTACTTTAAAATAAAAAAAAAATCTTCTAAAATAATATACAATTGAGGGATTTTACACTATTTTCTTTCGTTTTTATAAAATTCCGACTTTAAGAAAACATTAGAGAATAACTTTTAGAATTATTTGTTTTTAATGATGACCCAAAACTTTTGCACCCACCTAATTGCAAATCTAACGGCAAATCTCATTGTAACAAACAACTTTTTTTAATATGCAATTTGTTGGTACATATCTTCGTTAAATTCTTTATTTTCTTTTATGACACTCTTCTATTGTCAATTATTAACTTTAAATATTAAAAACAACTTGCCTTAAGTAAACTAAGTTTGTAGTATATTGGAAGTTGATCGAACAACATATCAATTTGTGACCTTTACTTAAATTTACCTTAAATTTGCTTAAAATTACTTAAAATACAATTAACTCTAAAAAACAACAAAAACAAAAGTGTATAAAAAAAGAGACCAAAAGTGAATCGAATAAAATTTTGTGAATTTAAAATTGAAAATATCAAACAAAAAAAAAGTGTTTTATTTACAAAAAATAAAAGTTCAACGCCGAACATTTTGGTCCTCAACGAACCGGATATTTTTGAAAGTGATTTTTTGTGAATAAAATCGTGGAAAATTTGAACCCTAAAAATTTAAATTTTTGAGCAAAAAAAAATTATATAAATAAAAAATATAATTTATGATAAAAAAAAAATCTTGTGCCGTTGAAAAATATACAAAAAAGTTAAAGTGCCAATTGAATTCTCAGTGCAACAAAACGTGTGAAACCCTTCCCCAAAAGTGTTAAATTAAATTTTGAAAAAACTGACCCCGTATTTTTAATCAAAATTTGAAAAATAAAAATATGAAAAACAATTTGACTCAGTGTTAATCAAAATTTCTAAAAATTTTTTGAAAAAAAAAGTAAAATTAATGACCTTAATTTAAACGACAAACACGAAAAAAGTTGTGCTTGTGAACATTTCAAAAATAACAGCTAGAAAACAATAACAAATTTTGACTCTGAAAAAATTAAATTGGTGACTTTAATTTGACCCTTAAACAAAAGTTTTTGTTTGTGAAATTAAAAAATAACGGTTTAAAATCAACTAAAAATTTGACATTGAAAAAGTTGTGACTTTAACTTGACCCCTAAAGAAACAAGTGTTTAATTTTGTAAAAATTTGAGAGAAAAATAACGGTTATAAAACTTAAAGAGCTTATACAAATTTAACCTTGAAACGACCCGTTTAAAGAATAAAATTTAAAAAGAAAAAATTTTGTGATTTTTTTTTTTTAAAAAAAATAACGGTAATCAAATTCTTTAAAATCAAAAAAAAAAAAAAACTGTCATCAACGCAGCACCATCAATAGTAAGTAGCAACAGCATATCAGCAGCGACAACACATCAGCAGGGACAGCAAACCCAGCAGCGACACCATACCTAGCAGCGACAGAAAACCAAAGTCAACGTACAAAGCTAAGTACACAAACAATCAAACAGCAAGTAAGTACCAACAAAAATTAACAAAAAAATTGAATGCATCAAGAAGGCAAACACAAAAAATAATTAAGCCACTCATCAAATTAGAAAGACTTACTTGTGTTTGTTGTATATGACCCTCTCAAATTTGATGCTGCGATTGTAAATTAAAAGAGAGTTACCGCCTGTAAACATTTTTGAGAATTTCCGGGGACAAATAAATTTCCACTGTGGTGATTAAATTTGATAACAGTTTTGAATAAACTTAATAAGACTCGTTTTTTAAATCGCTAGCAGGTACTTTTGATCCATATACAATAATTCAGTAGCTGATAATCAAATTTTGCTGACCTTTATAGACTTTGTGAAGATTTTTTTAAGAAAAAATACCCTTTCATTGAAAGTTCTTGACCCTTTTGGCCAAAGTTTTTCGTTTTTTTCTGACTCTACCTTTTTTACACTCACACTTCAAAATGCCTCTAGACAAATTCGTAAACTGCACGAACGACTTATTGGATTTTGAAAGCGTTCACTCAGAGACCAGGGCCGAGGACAATCTTCACGCCTTAGAAATTCTACGCGTGGAACTCGACTCTCTTTGGACTCAGGTTAAACGAGCATATGAGGAATGCCGGGATTTGAAGCAGGGACCAGATGACAAAACCATTGATAAAAATAAGCTTCGGGATCGTTACAAAAGGGCACTTACAGCATATAAGAGTTGTGCTGCTTCTATAAATGCGGAAGTTCAAGTTTTGTCAGACATAAGTGGCTCGGGGAACAAATCGGAAAGACATTCAGTCAATGACCCTCCAAAATTAGATAATAATTCTGTCTCTTATATGAGATTGCCTGTTTGCGACATGGACCCATTTTTCGGTGACCCCACAAAATGGCCTACTTTCCGCGATCTTTTCACTGCCATCTGCATAAGGAGTGAAAAAATGGGAAGGATGGAAAAACTTATATATTTAAAACAAAAAATTGGTGGTGACGCTACCACAGTTTTAGGAAATGTTCCAATGACAAACGAGGGTTTCGATATTGCATGGGAACGGTTATTAAATAGATACGACAACAAAAGGGAACAAGTTAACGCACAACTACGCATTCTTTTTGATCTTCCCAATGTTTCTATTGACTCAGCTGCATCTATTCAAAAATTGCAAAGCGCAGCTAACGGAATTTTGGAAACTCTAAGAACCTTAAAAATAAGGTATTGTTGCTGGGACCCAATTATGGTTTTTATTTGCCAAATAAAAATGCCCCGAATATTTGTAGAAGAATTCGAAAATTCTCTTGAAGACTGTGCGGACATTCCAACTTGGACCCAATTTGACAAATTTTTGACAAAAAAATTCAAGACCCTGCAGTCTAGTGTTAACATAAAGTCTACTAAATTACCAGGTGCTCAATCGCAATTTGAGACAAAATCTTTTATTAAAGGAAGGAAAACGCATTCTTTGCAAATAAATACGACTCAAATCGAAAGCGGGTCAGGCCAAAGAAATCTCTCAAAACCAAACAAGAGTTCACGAAATGACCTTAATTACAACTGCCCTCATTGTAAAGGCACACACCTCCTAAAAAATTGTCCTAAATTTTTAGGAAAAAACGTCAATGATAAAATTCAAATAGTTAGGGTCACAAATTCCTGCTACAATTGTCTCGGTGTTAGCCATAGCGCAAAAGATTGCAAAAGCAAATATAGTTGTAGAATATGTAAGCAAAAACATAATACATTGTTACATAAGGGAACAGAACCCAGATCTACACCCACAATTCAAGAAAACGTTGCGGTGCGCCCAAGTACGAGCGCCGCAGCTCATAATTCCAATTTACAGTCCACATCAACTTCAAATTTTGCAATCCCTACAACTACAACACTGACCCTAAAAACAAAACCCCCAAGTAACATTGAAACTTTACTATTTACTGCAATAGTAGAAATCGAATCAGGAGGCCAACGATTCCAGGCAAGAGCCATTGTTGACCCTGGATCACAAACAACATTCATATCTGGAAAGTTAAAAAACAGTTTGAAGCTACCTTCGACACAAAACCCATTACTGTTTAGCGGTATGACTGACGGTTCAGGTACTTCTACAAAAGCCTGTTTGTTTAACCTTTGCTCCAGAACTGACCCAAATTTCAAGATGGAAGTCTGGGCACAAGTAGTAAAAGACATGTCGCTACTTTTGCCAACCCAATCATTGAATACACCCTATTTAAGCGAGACTGCAGAATTAGAACTTGCAGACCCTCATTTCTATCAGAGTCGGCCTATCGACTTAGTAATCGGCCTCGATATAGGAAAATTTTTATTTTGCCTTAAAACGCCCATGCGCATTGTGGGACCCTTTTTGGCTGCGAAAACAGTATTTGGCTGGGTCGTGGGGGGACCAGCGGATACATCGAATCGATCAACAATTACTACCTCACTATTCAATACAACGTCCCTTGAGCAAATCCTCACACGATTTTGGGAGGTGGAGGAAACCCCAAAAAATATTTTGAGGTCTGAAGAGGACACATTTTGCGAAAATAACTTCCAGTCTACAACCCGTAGAATCGAAAATGGAAGATATCTAGTGACCCTACCCTTTAAAAATGAAAAAGAGATAGGGAATTCTAGAAATATTGCCATGGCGCAATTTTTAAGAATGGAACGGACTCTTAGCCAAAAACCTGACATAAAAAACCAGTATGATCAGGTAATTTTGGAATATCTTGAGCTGGGTCATATGCGAAAAGTTTCACCCCTGGATATAGACAAGACCCCAAATTATTATCTGCCGCATCACGCAGTAATAAAACCCGATAGGCTGACCACAAAACTTAGAGTTGTTTTTAACGCATCTTGTCTGTCTTCAAACAAGAGAAGTTTGAACGACATATTACATCCAGGACCCATACTTCAACAGGACTTAGTGCTCCAAATAATAAAGTGGAGATTTTTCCAATTTGTTTTCAACGCCGATATAACAAAAATGTATCGACAAATACTTATTACCCAACTCAAACCAAATATCAAAGGATATTATTTCGAAAATCTCAAAATGACCCAATTGAAGATTTTGAACTCCTAACAGTGACGTTTGGAGTAAATTGTGCCCCGTTCCTAGCCATTAGAACTCTGCTTCAAATTGCAGAAGACTTTAGACCAACACATCCCTTAGCATCACATATTTTAGAACAAAATATGTACGTAGATGACGTCTTAGCCGGTGGGCACACTTTAAACAAAGTCATTGAATCCAGGAAAGAACTATCTAGTGTTCTTAAATCTGCCGGTTTTGACCTAATGAAATGGACGTCAAATGACCCACGAGTTATCCAGGATTTGCCAAACGAGAAATTACTACCTCTTGATTGGCTTAACTTATCCGAAAATGATGGAACAAAAACCCTCGGGATAAAATGGAACATTTCATCTGATTGTTTCACCTTCACTGCTCCAGAGGTGGAGTTAAAACAAAATTACACAAAAAGGGAAGTCTTATCCCTAATTGCCAAGTTTTTTGACCCTTGTGGATGGCTGGCCCCGGTAATTGTTGATGCTAAGTTAGTCATGCAACAAATTTGGTTAGATAAAATCGACTGGGATGATATCTTAAAAACGCTCACCGCCATAAAATGGCAAAAATTCATACAAAATTGTCCCTCGATAAACACCCTGAAGATACAACGTTGGATTCACTATAGCCCCTTTTGTGGTGTGGAGATCCATGGCTTTTGCGACGCCTCTGAAAAGGCATATTCTGCTACACTGTACATCAGAATTCAGCTTGAAAACAATGATGTTAACACATTTCTTTTAGTCGCAAAGACCCGTGTAGCCCCTATCAAAAAATTGTCTTTACCACGGTTAGAGCTATGTGGTTCAGTCTTATTAGCAAATTTAACGTCTGCTACTCTACCAAATCTTCAGTTAAAAAATTCTAGGACATATTTTTGGACCGACTCTACAATTGTGTTGGCATGGTTAAAAAGCCGCCATGCACATGGAGCACATTTGTTGGAAACCGTGTTTCAGAAATACTCCAAAAAGTTGGAAACCAAAATTGGCAACATATAGACTCCAAAGAGAATCCAGCAGATGTTGCTAGCCGCGGATGTACACCACAAGAATTAAAAACACACAGCTTGTGGTGGTGTGGACCTACTTGGTTGAAATTACCTAAAAATCAATGGCCAACTCCAATTAACCCAAAAGACACAAAAGTTGAGGCTAAAACTATAAAAGTTT
Organism: Delia radicum; assembly: GCA_021234595.1. NCBI lineage: Eukaryota > Metazoa > Arthropoda > Insecta > Diptera > Anthomyiidae > Delia > Delia radicum. The sequence continues at coordinate 51,903,920 of CM037853.1, forward strand.
TAACAAACACGGTTTATGAAGACCCATTGATTCGTTTTTCATCGTTACCCCACGCTTACAGAGTAATCGCATATGTTCTACGTTTCTGGCGAAATTCTGGCGCGAATCGAACCCAACTACGAATTTCTTCACTTGAAATCACTCAAGAAGAAATTATCTCGGTAAAAAACCGCTTAATAATTTTGACCCAAAAACATTATTTTACAGATGACTATCAAAAGTTATCACAAAAAATCAAAATTTCACCTACCAGCAGCCTTTTGACCCTGAATCCGTTCATTGATAGCCTTGGTATTATTCGAGCAAACGGGCGACTTGTTCAATCGCCAGCTCTTACCTACAATGAGCGTCATCCAATTTTGCTGCCTCACAACTGTAAATTGACCCAATTACTCACCGAATTTACACATAAAATTACGTTACATGGAGGTAATCAGCTCATGATTCGAGTTTTACGAACAGAATATTGGATATTTAGATTGAGGCCCCTAGTAAAAAGTGTAATACACAATTGTAAAACTTGCATCTTGTACAAAAAACATACACAAAATCAAATTATGGCTTCCCTTCCACCAGAACGTACGACCCTTTCCAGACCATTTACCACTACTGGAGTAGATTATGCCGGACCCTTCGACATACGAAATTTCACTGGCCGTGCTTGTCTCATTACAAAAGGTTACGTATGTATTTTCGTATGCTTCGCAACCAAAGCCGTTCACCTAGAAGCGGCAAGCGATTTGTCGACCCAAGCTTTTTTGGCTGCCTTTTCCCGTTTCATTGGGAGACGTGGATGTCCTGCTATCATTTATTCGGACAACGGCACAAACTTCGTCGGAGCAGCAGAACTTATCAAAAAAGAGCGTTTAGAATTTATGAAAACTCTTCAAATTCAAGTGAGCCACCAACAAAGTCATCAAAACCTCAATTGGAAATTTATACCTCCAGGTGCCCCTCACATGGGCGGACTCTGGGAGGCAGGTGTGAAATCTTTAAAAACCCATTTGAAAAAATTTATCCCAAATATGAAATTCACGTTTGAGGAGCTGTCTACCATTTTGACCCGAATAGAATCATGTCTCAATTCTAGACCCCTTAGTCCTGCTAGCGATGACCCAAACGACTTATCCCCATTGACTCCTGGACATTTTCTCATTGGTGTTCCATTAATGACCCCCGCTGAACCAGATCTAAGCAACGAAAATCTCACTCTTGCCAACCGCTGGAAAAGACTTAAGGTTATATATCACTCATTTTGTCAAAGATGGAAATCCGAATATTTAACTGAACTCCATCGGCGATATAAATGGAAATACCAACAGGAAAATGTAAAAGTCAACGACTTAATCGCTCTAAAAGATAATAATTTACCACCTAATGAATGGAAAATAGGCCGAATCATTAAAACTTACTCGGGATCCGACCAGCATAATAGAGTAGTTGACATTCGGACTAGCAGTGGAATGTGCACTAGACCCATTACGAAAATCGTATTATTACCCTCAAACTAAATTTCTTATATTAATCATTTCATCTTTTAACAAAAACAAAAAAAAAAATATTATTATATTTCCAGTGTCAACTTCGAGACCCGCCAATTGGAAATACTCTTGCGGTATCTGTCACCGAGATCATGCCATGAGAACCTGTAAGGAGTTTTTAAAGTACAACGTTGACCAGCGCTACGATCTGGTTGTTATCAAAAAATATTGCCAAAACTGCTTGGCCAGATCCCACACCCATCGAGAATGCCGAAGTGACCAGATATGTAGAGTTTGCAAACGTCGACATAACACGCTACTACATGGTGCACAACAACTGACCTCAACAACGGCATCAAGTTCAAGAAGTCATGCAAGAATTGACCCAAACAACAACTCCAAGAGACTCAACACAATAAGAGATTCAGCCGCTATTCATCAACCGTTCTTCAACTGGAACCGTGTATTTGTTCCAACAGCTTCAATAAAAATTACAACCGATAGACCCGATACATGGATAAGCACAAGAGTTATCATAGCGCCTTCTCTAACCGTTTCTTGTATTTCAAAATCGTTTGTCAGAAAATACAACATAAAGATGATTTCAAAATACGCTCACGATTTCGCTACCTTCAACATACGTTCCTACAACGAAAACAACAACTGGTCGATTAAGGCAACTGCTCTTCTTACAGAAACTCTTCCCAGAAAACCGTATACAGTTCCTATTTCTGAAGACCCAACAGAGGATTTTCCAGAAAATTCCCTGGCTGACCTTGACCCCCAATCTAACACGATTGTTGAAATCGAACTAGGCAGCGATGTCTTCCATATGATTAGACGAGATGATGTTATTCAAACAGAAGTCGGTCGAGTTATAGCCCAAAAAACCGCACTTGGTTATGTATTCAGTGGACCCGTTGATGAATTGTGGTAAGCCCCACCGATCCATGGGGGGCGGAATGTTTAATGATGACCCAAAACTTTTGCACCCACCTAATTGCAAATCTAACGGCAAATCTCATTGTAACAAACAACTTTTTTTAATATGCAATTTGTTGGTACATATCTTCGTTAAATTCTTTATTTTCTTTTATGACACTCTTCTATTGTCAATTATTAACTTTAAATATTAAAAACAACTTGCCTTAAGTAAACTAAGTTTGTAGTATATTGGAAGTTGATCGAACAACATATCAATTTGTGACCTTTTCTTAAATTTACCTTAAATTTGCTTAAAATTACTTAAAATACAATTAACTCTAAAAAACAACAAAAACAAAAGTGTACAAAAAAAAGAGACCAAAAGTGAATCGAATAAAATTTTGTGAATTTAAAATTGAAAATATCAAACAAAAAAAAAGTGTTTTATTTACAAAAAATAAAAGTTCAACGCCGAACAATTTGCAAATATCAAAAATAATATGACATACAGTCTATGCCTCGGAAAATGTATAAAGTCAAAATCATATAAATTACATAAACTTTTAATTTTTTTTATTAAGATGAATATAATATTATGATGAGTTAAGTACAATTAGAATCTTGTAAAATAAATTAACACGGTATAATGGTTTTGCGATTGTTGCGATTTTTATTTTTTGTTGAATATTAAAAATTTCGCTTAATTTATGGAAATCGTACCTTTTGATCTTAAGTTTTTTTTTATGTAGTTTCGACCATTTATTTGAGTCTAATAATATTTGTAATTGTTCAACGATATTTTAAAAATATCTTAAGAAATTGGTAAAAAAAAAAAAAAAACTGTGATATATTAGGCATTGGTCTCATTTCCAAACGTTTGTTCTATATCGTGGGGCCACGAAAAAATTATAGCCCTACTACACATATATAATATGTAAATTAACACGGTAACTAACACATTACTCTCCCAGTAAAATAGTAAAATCCAAATAACTGGTTGCAGAACAGCTTATACTGAATTATAACAGGTTCTAATTTCGGTTCTGCAACTGGTTCTTTTGGTATGGAGTTTGTCCTATTTGCAATAGGTTCTTTACCTCCAAACAAGAACAGGTTGCTTTTGAACCGGTTCTAGAACCAGTTACAGAACTGTTTCTGGGACAGTGACACCTTACATTTCGACTCAATGGAACCTGTTCTACAACCGGTTCCATGTAACCGGTGGTAAAAGAAGTTGTTCTAGAACAGGTTCAGAGGTAATCTGTTCTACAAAATTTTGCTGGGTCTATATTTTATACTACGTTCATATTGAACACTAAAATACGTTTCTTATTTAAAATTTGTATGGAATTTTAAAGTCGAAAACTAAAAAAATATGAAAATATGCATTTTCGGATTTAGTGTGAATGTAGTTTTACAATATAAAAATATTTTTAAAAAATACGAAACAATTTTATTTTTTTATAAAATGTAAACTGAAATAGAACATATTCTGATTTACTCGATTAACTCGATTAATCGACCAAAACTGTTCGAGTTATTAATTACTCGAAATTGGCCATTTTAATTTACTCGAACAGTTGTTTGATTAAAATTCATCGATTAATCGAGTAACGGTTAACTGATTGAACACCCTTATAAAACTTAGTATGGTTTCTGAAAGTGTTATAAAGATACTTAAGTTTATGCAAATTGTCTATCCCCTTGAAAAATTGACTAAACACGGAATATAAATTTATTTCTCAGTATTTCCTAACTATATCCGCACTTCGATTTTAATCATTATAACGAAGTTCCGAAATCAGATTTAAAGCTTATTTTGTTAAATTTACTCCATTATTAATTTCAAACAAACAGCCATGCGGATGATATCTTGTTGAACTCAAAAAACGGCAAATTTGAGCATTTTTGAAAAAATGGCGAAATTTTGTAGTTGTGCGAAAAATATGCGACTGAACAATTGTATCCGCCGTTTTGGAATAGATCAAAACTAACGCCTAATTATAAGCACATCATGCATTTCCATGAAAAGCCTTTCAAAATTTGCTGAAATTTCGAAATTTTTGTGTGTGTAGGATATTGCTCATTGAAAAAAAAAAATCGTTATATGGAGAAACTGTTCATCAGGGCAATATAGTCGCGATATTTGTTAAGAAAGTCCGATTTTTTGTAATGAACGTTTTTCTCCGAAAAAGGGACGTTTGGTGTATCTCGTAAACTAAGGAAGCTCGAATCTCGAAATTTGGCATGTAGCTTCATCTAATGTTAAGAACAAAATCGAGTAAAGCTTTTTTGAATATTCGAATGTTTTAGTGGTAAAAATTGCCTGAAAGTTTTCAAAAATTAGATTTTCGGGCCCAATTTTTGTTGGGTACGAGGAGAGGGGGCATACATGTAAACCTTTTGGTTTTTAATTCAAGTAGGGGTCCTTGAGAATTTGAAGTCTATATAGAAATATATCCACAAACAAAAAGTCGGTAGTAAAAGGGTTAAGAAACCGCAATAATTTTCATGGCTATATGAAATAAGGCCCCAATGAAATAAGTCCCCAAACCAAAAATGAAATAAGGCCCAAAAATTTCTAATAAAAAAAATTGGGGTCTTATTTCATTTTTTGGGGCTTTACTTCATTTTTTTTTTGGGACCTTATTTCATAATGAAATAAGGCCCCAATTTGAGAAATGAAATAAGTCCCCAAATAATATTTTTGGGGTGTTATTTCATTTTCTTAAAAATCAAAATTTTTAAGGAATGTAAGCAACCAATCTCATTTAAAGCACGCAGAAAAAACTTTATTTCGCGAAGCCGCCTGCCGCGTTCTACGGAGGAAAAAAAACCCCTAACTTGTTTTTCAAATCAGATGGCGAATTCGTTGATATCTTATATTTTTAAGACATCAAGTAAAATTTATTTGACCTGTCATAACTTTTTATGTCCCAAAAAACCAACCAAGATTTATTCTTTTGTAATGATTATTTTTTTAAAAGTCTATTTTATTAAAAATGTTACGTATATATTAGTGTCTAAACGTTAAATAAACAGAAGATAAAAAACAATCAATTAGCTGTTTAAATGACAAAGCTATGACTGGTCAATTTATATTACTTATTGTCTTAAAAATAAGATTTCAACGGATTCGACATTGGATTTGTAAAAACAAGATTTTCTGTGTGGCGGCCTTCGGCCGCTCTTAGGGGTTTTTCCTCCGTAGAACGCGGCAGGCGGCTACGCGAAATAAAGTTTTTTCTGCGTGGACACAAAAAAACAAACTATTAATTCATTTGCTATATTTTTTTTAGGCTACAAGAATAATCTTCCAGTGAATATTGTTTAAAATTGTTTTTTAGTGAAATATTTTTAATGTTCATATTTACAGGATTCATTTACTAACTTTTCTTATGTTCTTGCCGTCAAACAGCTGAGGACTCTTTGCAGGTATATACACAAAAACTATGTATTAATTAGGAATAAAGAAATATTTTAAAGTAATATATAATTTTGTTTTTTTTTTGAATGGGGCCTTATTTCATTTTCGAAATGGGGCTTTACTGCATTATGAAATAAAGCCCCAAAATTTGCGGCGTTATTTCATTTTATTTTGGGGTTTCGTTTCATTTGGTTGGGGGTTTATTTCATTTTTTTTTTGGGGTATTGTTTCATAATGAAATAAATACACACAAAATGGGGCGTTATTTCATTTTTGGTTTGGGGACTTATTTCATTGGGGTCTTGTTTCATAGAGCCAATTTTTATTAAATTATTTCTTTAACTTTAAATATGACGAAAATTGTAGTGCGGCTGTAGTTACGGTAAGCAGTGTAGATTTACATGGTTACTACCATGTTTGCAATTGTAATATTTCTAAAAGATTCTTTCATAGGGATTTGCTCTCATAACAATAAGAAGGACAACCAACAATAACATTGGAAATAACTATTGTTAACCAATAAGAAAAAAATTTGTATTATTCTTTTGGTTTCGTATATTAAAAAAAAAAATTAAATTTGAATTTTATTGAAAGAAAATTGTTGTATGCATATCATCATCAACAGCAGCAGCAGCAATACCAACAGACAACTTGACAGTCAGAAAGAAGTAAAAATAGGAAAAAAAAACTATTCTTCTTCAAAAATATCAACATCATAACAAAACAAAACAGTTAGGGTTGCCAATATACACTATTCTAATTTACTACGGCTACCCTGAATTGTAAATAACTGTAATATCGTTACAAAATAACAGTTTGTAATTAAAGACAAATTTGTTTCAGGCTTGGCTTAAAATGAAATTTGTTAAAATTTACAAGTTTTAAATTTAACCCATTTTGTTTTAAAGCAACCCCTATTTTTAAGGGCCGATAACTTGAGATAGTTTAAAAGTTTATTGTTTGCCATACATATAAAGAAATTATAGAGCAATTCCATATGAAAGCGATCACCTTTTGGACGACCCCTCTCCGATTTTAAAATAAATAGTCTCAATCGATTGCCCAGCAAAAAATAATGTACCTACATATTTTTTTTTTTATAGTGACTGGTTTAGTGGTGGTGTGCACCACTGTCATGTGACAAAATTGAAGAATTCTTCATAAGGGACCTCATTGAAAGTTGTTTTACACTACTAAAGCGATCGCAACGAGTGATAGCTCGTTGGAAAGGTATTGAATCAGGCTTTAATTGAAAAATAAAATTTTCCTAATTTTTCTCAGAAATTTACCTTTTTTCCCATGAAAATTAAATTTTCCCATGAAAGTTAAATTTTCCGATGAAAATTAAATTTTCCGATTTTCCACAGAAGCTCCTAATTTTTCCGGCTAATTTTATTTTTTTTGGATTCCTCATAATTTTTGCTTTAAGAATCAGCAATAAAAAAATGGGCCCCGACTCCTTGTTTGGACAGGAGAAGAGCATTTAAGAGACCACCTAGTTCTCATTGTTTTTATATTTTTTATAATTGAATTATTTTTAATTATTTAACAAGAAAAATTAGGAAAATTTTATTTTTAAATTAAAGCCTGATTCAATACCTTTCCAACGAGCTATCACTCGTTGCGATCGCTTTAGTAGTTTTTTTTTAAAACAACTTTCAATGACGTCCCTTATGAAGAATTCTTCAATTTTGTCACATGACAGTGGTGCACACCACCACTAAACCAGTCACTATAGAGCAATTCCATATGACATGTGACAAAATTGAAGAATTCTTCATAAGGGACCTCATTGAAAGTTGTTTTAAAAAAACTACTACAGCGATCGCAACGAGTGATAGCTCGTTGGAAAGGTATTGAATCAGGCTTTAATCGAAAAATAAAATTTTCCTAATTTTTCTTGTTAAATAATTAAAAACAATTCAATTATAAAAAATATAAAAACAATGAGAACAAGGTGGTCTCTTAAATGCTCTCAACTTTCAATGAGGTCCCTTATGAAGAATTCTTCAATTTTGTCACATGACAGTGGTGCACACCACCCCTAAACCAGTCACCATAAAAAAAAAAAAATATGTAGGTACATTATTTTTGCTGGGCAATCGATTGAGAATATTTATTTTAAAATCGGAGAGGGGTCGTCCAAAAATTTGCCAATTTTGATCGTTTTCATATGGAATTGCTCTATAATAAACATAACTGATGCAGGAATAACATATAATCATAGACGGCTGGCAGTACCGCTAAAAAACCGTTATCGATTCAAAACCCTTTCAGCTGACTATGGTTATCCCAAAAATACCGTTATCGATATAATTGAAATACCGTCATCCGTAAAATACCGTTACCGATATAACCGAAATATCAATATCAATCAAATACCTTTACCGATATTACTAAAATAACGTTATCGCTAAAATATCGCATTAGTGATATCGTTTCCGAAATAATTGAAATAGCGTTATTCCTAAAATGCTGTTACCGAAATAATCTGACAAGATCTGTAAAAAATCACTTTAAATAGATATATTTTCCCAAAGTTTGATCATAAACTAGCCAGTCATTAGAACTCGGGGATAATGGGGCTAACATTATCGGTGTGCATTGGCATTGCATGCATAACTTAAATAACGTTACCTTTAAAATACCGTTACCGAAATAACTAAAAAATCGTTAGCCCTAAAATACCGTATCGCTAAAATACCGTTGCGGCTAAAAAACTGAAAGAAAATAGCGTTACCCTTACTGATACCCGCATCGAATCGGTTACCATTCATGCACATAATTAATTAAAAAAACGCTTTTTGGCATGTAATTTTTTTTTGAATGACACTGTGCTCGAAACCGAAACATTTTATCTAACAATCGCAACATCCTTCGGGTAAACCTAATTCGGGTACGTTGAGTTCAGTTTTGCCCAGCCTTTTTTCTGGGTTAGCGGTTAAAAGAAGACATTTGAAATTTAAAATTTTGCACGCAGAGAAAAAATATAGTAACAGGACATACTACCACAAAACTATGTTTCCTAGAGCCATAATTGCTTGTTTCAATTAAATAACACGGCAAGGCATAGAACAAATTAATAAGGATCTGACCATTAAGTATATATTTTTCGGATATGCTGATTTCAATGGTGTACTTAATTGCTTGATCAATGGTACAGATTTCGAGAAAAATGTCTTTAAAATTTAGTGTTTTTGCATTTAAAACTCTTCGAAATCAATCAATCTGGTTTTGTTTTGATGGAAATAAATAAAAGACCTGTGTTTATACCCTATGGGAAATGAAGAGTCAATTGACCTAAGAGATCTTTTTATGTGAATGGTTAAAGAAGGACTTATCACAGGGCTGGTATAATTTACTATTTAGGTGGGTTAATCAGTGACAATTGTCGTAAACATACCAAGCCTGTGACTGGAAAAAGGAGGACATAGCACTTAACTTTACTTATTGACAAGGTAAAGCCAATTGATCAGAATTTTACTCATTGGAAACAGTTTAGTTTTCGTCTATTTTTTACACTAAAAATTCATAATTTTTTTTTCCATATTTATGTTTTTTTTTTTGGAGGTTTATTAAAAAATTATTGGCATGTGAAAATTTACCTAAAAGAACCCGTGACTGCTTAAAAAGGAATTATCACATGACTAGTATGTCCCTTCTACATAGGTCCTCTTACAGGTCCCTTTTGGGTAGTGCTGCGGTATGCCTCTTTACGGTAAGTCCTTTGGTGGCTTCCTTTTGGGATAGTCCTCTGTCAAGTTCCTTTTGGGTTAGTCCTTCGACATGCGCTTTCTGCGTCAAACTTGTGGTGTGTCCATCATTGGTTTGTCCTTCCTTGGTTAGTCCTGTAGTATGCCCCTATTCGGTTAGTCCTGTGACATGCCACTATGTTGTTTTAAGCAGTTGCCAGTTGTTAACATAGGGTAGGGTTTAGTGGTGGACTGGTCTCTGACACGAAGGTATCAGTCCTGTGGCACACGCAGAACAATTTTAATAAAATAAAAGTTATGAAGATGAGATAATTATAATTTTCTCAGTCTAAATTTCGGAAATATTGAAAGCATAGCTAAAATTAACTCATACACCAAAATTTAAAAAGGTGTCAGCAATCGTCAAAGTATCTCTCAAAAACTATGTGTACGCATGTTAAAAATATATTTTGTGAATTATATCCGAAAAATGAGAACATCTAATTGCACCATATTAGATCAAATCTGATACAAATAGATATTATTTGATACAATTAGATCTAATTCGATGAAATTATGTATTGTTTGATACAATTGTATCCGTATTTTGTTCTCATCCAATCAATCATATACTTAGATACAATTATATATAAATATATTCAATTACATGTGATATATGTAAAATCATTAGGGCAAGGAGTTTAATGCAACTAAAAAGGAAAACAGGCGCTTAAAATATAGAGTAAAAATACAAAATATGCGCATAAAATATACATTTTAACCGAAAAAAACAAATAATATTCATTAAAAATCCATAAAATTTGCACTGAAAATAAAAAAATATGCACATACAATTTTTGAATTTTCAAAAGTCGATTTATTACTCTAGATTGTTTATATGCATCAACAAATTACAAAATATGCATTTATAGCAAAATATGCAAAAATATGAATTTATAACATATACAAACATATACAACACCAAATCGATGCCAGGTTGTTGCAAATTCTTTGATTCGGAAAAGTATTTGGAGAAAATCGATTTTGGGCTACTGATTACAAACATGCATTTGCATGAAATTCCTTGCCGTAGTAATCATATATAAATGACGTTTATGGAGGTATAATACTTTGAAATGGAATAAAACAAAGATTAATTTTTAAAATTGACATGAAATTTACTTTATTCGAAAGATAAACTTCTGGCATTATAATTTAAATATTATTTCTGGCATATGACCGGCACGGCTGGCTCGGAAGTAGTCTAATCTGGAGGTCCAATTTTCGATGACTTTTTCCAACATTTGTGGCCGTATATTGGCAATAACGCGCCGAATGTTGTCCTCCAATTGGTCAATCGTTTCGGGCTTATCGACGTACTCTATCGACTTCACATATTTCACGCTGGACTATTTTCCTCACAGAAAATAGTCCAGCGGCGTTAAATCGCACGATATTGGAGGCCAATTCACGGGTCCGAAAAGTGAAACTATGCGGTTACCAAACGTTTCCTTCAATAAATCAATTGTAGCACGAGCTATGTGACATGTTGCGCCGTTTTTGTTGAAACGCAATGACTTCTTCTGTACTCACTGTACAACGTCTCTGTGGATGCATATTATCATTTAGAGTACACGTGGTACGAAAACGTTCCATAGTTAATCGAATTAATTGCTCAGATGGACGATTATGTTGACCGTAAAATGGACGAAGTGCGCGATACGTATTTCGAAGAGAACCATTTCAAAATAAATTTGGACAATTTGGAAGCGTTGTTCAACTTAAATCACTTGACAGCTGACAAACATAAATCACTTGACAGCAGACAAAATGGCCGACAGTTAAAAACGTGTTGCCAACTTAAAGTTATATACCTGTATAAAAAAAAACCCTTTACATAGATCGATATGTAATGACATATTGCATATATGACGTGCAATAAAAATAAAGATATAACTATATATTTGAGATATAATTTTATATCATTTTATATGAATTTATATGAATTTATATTTTTCAATATATCATTATAAATAACTGTATAAAGTAATATATAAGTATAGCAAACTTTTTTACTTGGGTATGTGAATCATATAGGGTTCCCAATACTGAATCGATATTATCGGTATTCATACAAACAATTTTTTATTATTTTTATTTTTAATTTATAACGAGCTTTCAACCTCCGTATATTTACAAAAATAAAGCAAATTAAACATATTAGCTAGGTTGATACTAGTATTTCGATCTGGCTAAAGATCTCATCAGAAACAGAAGTTTGAGAAAAGCTAGAGCCTCCATAATAAGCAGAACTTTAACAAAAAACCCATTAATCATAAAATTTGCTCCATTCTTATATTTTTAAATTTTTTTTATTTCACATATTATTTTTTATTTTGGTACACAAAAGTAGGATTTAATAAAGATGAGAAATCAGTTGGTATAATTTTTCTTAAAGTAACATTTTAAACAATCCAATGTTTTATCCTTCATTCTACAGCGAATCTTTGAGTAAATTCCTTCGGCCACTGAAAATGCCTTGAATGTCTTGAATATTTGATTTTTCTTTTACCTCTATCGAAAATATCTGCCAGCAGTCTATCTTCCATTTGGATTATATTGTCATCGTCATTTGACAGTGTGTCATTCAAATTATCGACAGCTTCGATTCCAGGACAAAGTAGTTTTTAATAAATTATCATGAACTGAAGTTTTTTTTAAAAAACTTAGCAAACATTATTATCATAACCAGGTTTATTAATAGCTGTTCGATAATGTAAATATTAAAGATCTGATGACAATGTTGATTGTCGCTTATTAAACTTATCTGCACATTCAATACTACAGTGAAAAAAAATTTAAATCGGTATTCGACATTTTCGGTATTAACGCATTCGGTATTGGGAAACCTAATAGACTCGAAGTCAATTTAAAGCACGGAAGTTTATTCACTGGGTTTTATTGTTTCTTTCCTTAATATACTCACTTCTTCATTCAACCAGGTGTACTCATGTGAAATATACACCTGTTCATATTTTAAACAATATTTGTGCAGATGTTAAATTATTTTAACATAAGCATATCATAAGTGCATCGTGCATCCACCCACTTATATTGTATATCATGGCATATACGTATGAATAATAAATACACGTATTAATACACTCATAGAAATAAACCCGTAAATATAATAAAAGTAATAGCTACTAAAAATTAGTTAAAAATGACGTTGCACAAAAAAACTGCTAATATTAACAAATGGTGTTTGCTAAATATTGATAAAAATAAAAACAACAAAAATAAAACTATTAACTTTACAAAATTTTAGTTATATACGAGTTGAATTTTAGTTAATTGAAAATAGCAATTTATTTTAATCTGCTAAAATTGCTAAATATTTTTGAAATAAAAACAGCAAACTAAATCTGTAATATCAACAAAATATTTTCTATATTTACTTTAAATTCTCTAGAATGCAAATAACAGTATTTTTATTAAAATCAATAGGAATTTTTGATAAAAAATTCTAAATTGATGATTTCAAAAGGACAGATTTTTATTTGCATTAAAAAAAATCACATTTTTTATTCTTTGTTTTTCCTACTAATATTTAGCAATTTTTTTTCACAATTTAGCTGATTATTTTGTTACTTTCAATTAACTTAAATTTAGTTCAAATAAAACTATATATTTGTAGATTTAACAGATTTATTTTTGCTATTCTTATCTTACTTATATTTAGCAAAAAAAAAAATTTGCTAATTTTTGTAGTTTTTTCTGCAACGTCATTTTTTTACAAATTTTTAGTATTTTTAGCAAAATATTTATAAATTTTTTTTCTATCATTGTATTCATCATACGCATAGATACATCTATCAAAAGCAATTTGAGTCTGTTAATAACAATAAATATTATACAAATATTTGCATGAAATTTAATAAAGATCATTAACTACACCATTTCCACTTGTAATTCAAAACTCGTAGTTGCTATATAAAGGTACCCCAAAAAAAATTTGCTTTTATGCTTACACAGTGCAACACGAAAAAAAATAACCATATACGGACACCACTACGTGATAAAAGACTAAAAAAAAAAAGACCCGTGTCTCCCAATTTTTCCCAAAGTCATATCCTCTTTTGTTTATGGGCCGCCAAAGATTTGGGGCCTCGGTATCATTTTCGCAAAAAAGTGATCATTTTCTCAGGCTCATATCTTGCAAACCGTTCAGAATTTCAATTTACTCTCTATGGCAAAGTTGTAGCTCATGTCATAAAGAACAAAAAATGCGAACATATAAAATCAAAAAAACTTCACCTTCCAGATCAAAATCGCAAAAAACTTAAAAAAATTCGTAGCAAACCGTTCAAAATTCAAGGAAACAATCAGCTACAAAAATGTACCTAAGATCTCAATAAACAAATTTCTAGAACATATAAACTTCCTGGGAATTGGGTTTGCTACCTATGCACCTGAACAGGAGAAAAAAGGAAAAAAAAAATGAAATTAAAAAGTTTTTCACTTTTGCGCGCTACCTAAACAGTGTTAAGAATCATCTCTAGGAAGTTTATATGTTCCAGAAATTTGTTTATGGAGATCTTAGGTAAATTTTTGTAGTTGATTGTTTCCTTGAATTTTGAACGGTTTGCTACCTATGGACCTGAACACGGGAAAAAAGGTAAAAAAAAATCGAATTTTTTTTAAGTTTTTTGCAATTTTGATCTGGAAGGTGAAGTTTTTTTGATTTTACATGTTCGCAATTTTTGTTCTTTATGACAAGAGCTACAACTTTGCCATATAGAATAAAACGAAGTTCTGAACGGTTTGCAAGATATGAGCCTGAGAAAATGATCACTTTTTTGCGAAAATGATACCGAGGCCCCAAATCTTTGGAGGCCCATAAACAAAGAGGATATGACTTTGGGAAAAATTTTGAGACACGGGTCTTTTTTTTTTAGTCTTTTATCACGTAGTGGTGTCAGTATATGGTTATTTTGCCATGACTTAAAAAATTACACACAGTGTTATCTACACGCTTCAAGTGCCAATTATTAAGAAATTTCGATGAAATTTGTCACACCGACCAATATTTTGGTTGGTGATTTTGGTCCCCCCAAAATGTGGCTTCTATGCTTGTCCGCATGCTGCAGGTCACAGATATTTTGATAATGTTTGGCTCGTCGACCTATACAAAGCCCAGGGACAAAGCTTTTTTAATTTAGTTAGAGTCAGTCCATGGTTACAACTTAGTGGACATATAAATAATAATGTTAAAAAACGATTATAATAGTTGAAGTTGAGCATGCCGATTGTAGGATATCCTACACCAGTCTGGTTAAAGATCGGTGTTCCTGGTTCCTAAATTTTAATGTGTTTGTATTAACGTTTGTCTACAAATTGGAAAGTAAAACCATCAATAACAAATTTCGGCTGATGTTACGTGGATGTATGAAAAATAATTACGAAAATAAATAAATTCTACTTTAGGGGGCCTTATATGGGCATTATGTTTAAATATGGAGGATGTCAAAGAAAATTGTGATAATTTTTGTTGTTATTTTTATTTTTTCTTTGACATTTTAAATGTTGAATCACGATCCTGGACAAGGACAAGAAATTCTCATTGAGTTTGTGATTCTAAGAATTATAATTTTAAATTCGGCAACCCTGGTAACCTTTTTTTTAAAGGCAAAATCGGGTGCCATCGTGGAGCCTTGGGTACTCAAAAATAAATCTAAAGCTAGTAAACCCCTTAAGTCGCACATTTGAATATAAATTATAGTTTTGTTTAAATGACTTACAATATCACGACTGAGTATGGTTAATACGAAACCCGGTACACACGTGTAAATAGAATTTGGCAAAACGAATATTCTTAATATTAGCAGCAAAACATATAAGAATAAAAGCCATGTTTTCATCTAACTGCAATTTTCAAAAAGGGGGAATTGTTACAACTTCTACACACAGATAATAAATTGGTTGAAATTCCAGTATAATCAATAAAATTTAATCATTATTCAATAATTTTAATTGTAAGTACTTCAAATTCATCATCACAATAATTAAACTATATTGGAAACAGAAAATATATAAAATTAACCAAAACACAGTCACATCATTCAAAATGTTGGTTTTCCTAATCAATATGTAAAAAATATTATCTTTTACATTACCTTTAATACGAACAATCAACCACTTTTCGGAGATTTTATCCCTTGAATAAAATAGTTGCAGTAAAATCAAATATTAGTTTCACCTACGAAAACACAATCACTCTATCTAAAATATTAGTTTTCGTTACCAATTTTAAAATAATATAAAGTTTTTTAATAGTTTTGGTAACTCTCATAAAATATGAATTTATGCTGTACATACAAAACTATTTGTAGACATTCATATTTAAACTTGAAAGAAAAAAAATATTCAAGGTAGAAATTTGAAAATGCGATTTCTATGGGCTAGAGATAAAGTAATTGGTAACTCTAATAAAATATTGAGATCAGCAACTGTTGTACATACAAATCTATTTTTAGACAAATATTTAAATTATAAACTAGAAAATATTCAAGGTTACATACAAATCTGTTTTTAGACACACATATTTAAATTTTAAACAAAACAAAAAACACATTCAATGTAGGGTTTAGGCTAGAGGTAAAGTAATTGCCTGTCAAGCAGGAGATCGCCGGTTCGATCCCAGTTCACGGCATAAGAATTTTTTATTAATAAAATAATTTTAAAATAATATAAATTTTTTTTATAGTTTTGGTAACTCTAATAAAATATAGAGATTAGCAACCGAATTTCTGTTGTACATACAAATTTAGTTTTAGACAAATATTTAAATTTGAAGGTTGAGGTAAGTATATGGGTTTAGGCTAGAGGTAAAGTACATGCCCGACAAACGGAAGATCGCCGGTTCGAGCCCAGTTCGAAGCATAACATTTGTTTATTAATAAAATAAATTTTGTTGAATGCATGTGAATCTATATTCTAGTCATTAAACATTCAATTGTTACAATATTGTTCGAAGTTTGTAAATAAATGTCGGTTGTTACAATAGTATTAAAATTTAATAAAAGTGATAGTACGTGGAACCACACAAATTCGGTTGCAACTATAAAAATGTTTTTTGTGTGTATTACCCAATTTACACAAAAAAGTTAATCTAGTAAACATTTGTTTGGGGTTAAGACAAAACCCAGATTATATTAAATAGAAAAGTAATATAACATGGAAAACTAAATAACTTTTATCCATTTATAACTACATCTATAGTAAAATTTATTAAATCCCATCCGTACTAAAGTTCTATATGATTTACTGATGCAAGGTACTTAAAATGTATATTGCAATGAACTAAAAATTGTCAACAAAATTTTTTATTGTCTTGAATGTTATTTTGTTTATTGTCATGTCAAAAAAAAAAAAAAAATATATACATTTACTTTATGTTATCAAAAAAAAAAAATATATCGCTCATTTACTTCAAGAACGTCACAACTCAAAAAACTGATTTTTGAGTTAATGACACAGAATTATTAGTTATATCACGTATTATTTTGTGTAAAAAAATCGTATTGATATCTTGTATACTCACCTCTTGAGACAAAATAATGTCGTTATTTTTTTCTTCAAGATGGGAGTAAATTGAAAACTTTAAACTCGTTTTCTGCAAAATCAAAATTTTTGAGTTATGACGTTATTGAAGTAAATGAGCGATATACATATGTATATATAAATGTAAAAAAGTGTTTGTTTTATTCTCAATTTTATTTTTCCATATTTCATATGCATACAAACATTTATTTTTTGTGTTTTTTTCACATTTTTATTGGGCACGTACATAAACTATGTATCTATTAGTACTACGTACTTCTATGAATGCATGAATGAATGAATTTATGTTTGGTTTCTGCATATTATTTTTTTTTTTTTTTTTGCTTTTTCTCCCTCCCGTCTGTATAAAACGTAACTTTTATTTGGTTTGTTGGAGTGGTTACTAAAGGGCACTAAGCTTGTTTATACTTTTGAAATGGTTCTTGATTGGGCTTTATACAAATATTATTCAAGCTTCCATGTATGGGATGTATGTTATAACCAGGGCAAGTTTTTAATGGCATTTGCCATAAAATACTACTTCTGGCATTTTTTCAATTATTTTGTAAAAATGCCATTTTTGCTATACCTTGCCATAAAATGTCATTTTCTACTGTTTTGCAACACCTTATAGGAGTTTTTTTCCATAAAAATTCCTCTTTTTCCATGAAATAAATATGTTTTCCAATCTCGCAATACTTTTCTTTTATAAAAAGTGTTGTTTTTAAATCTTTCCTTTTATCAAAATTTGTTGTGAACCATCATACATAACTACTAAAGTTGCAATATATTATTGTTATAGAGCAATTCCATATGAAAACGATCAAAATTGGCAAATTTTTGGACGACCCCTCTCCGATTTTAAAATAAATAGTCTCAATCGATTGCCCAGCAAAATATTAGATTAGATTATATGGCACTATGCACCGCGACCAACTTAGGTCTTTTGTTCTGCCTAAAGTTACCCTAAAGATTCAAGCTACCTATAAAGCCAATAATTCTATTAGGCAAAATCTTCATAATGTCCGAAGGGGAGACAAAGCGATTGCCAAGAAACTTGGCACGCCTTTCACATAGCCTCGGACATTCGCAAAGAACATGCTCTGATGTCTCAGCTACCAGTTCGCAAAACCTACACTCATCCGTGTCTGAAAGACCCCTTTTGCGCAGGTGGTATCTGAGATTGCAGTGTCCAGTCAGGTAAGACACCAGGGTTCTCAAGTCACCCCTCCCGAGGGACAAGAGTCTCCTCGATCCTGCACTGGAAAAAGAAATTAATCTCTTAGCCTGTCGTTGGCCAAGAAAGTTTTCCCAATAGAGAGAGAATTCTGACTCCCTCCACGACCCGAGCTTCTCCCTAACATACCCCAAAGGTATACCACAGAATGGTTCAGGGCCAATAAAGGGCCTTCGGGCCCCGCAATTAGCAAGACAATCTGCCCTCTCGTTGCCCTCATGCCCCTCGTGACCAGGAACCCACCCTAAGGTAAGCGAGTTGCGCCTGCCAAGTCGGTTAAGAGCCAGAATGCATTCCATGACCAGACCAGATGACACCTCATAGGACATTAAAGCCCTTAATGCCGCCTGACTGTCGAAAAGAATGTAGATGCGAGATCTAATAGTGCCCCTTCGTAGACACTCCTCCGCGCAGACACAGATAGCAAAAATCTCTGCCTGGAAAATGGAGGGGTATCTACCCATGGGGAAGGCCCGTTGGAAACCTGGTCCATAGACACCCGCACCAGTGTCACCATTCGCATGCTTTGAGCCATCTATGCACCATATCTGAGAACCCCGCTCTGGCTCCCAGGATCTGTTGGTCCACATGGCCCTGTCGAACAGCATCACTTTAAAGTTCCTATCAAAGATGTACTCCGGTGACCTCCTATCCGTAACCTTTGTAACCGGGTCATCAATTAGGATTCTAGCGATCCTCATGTGACCCCTTAGATCACCTCCCCTCATGTCACCGAAATCTCTAAGTCTGGAGGATCCTATGCAGGCATCCTCCATTACAGAAATATGCAATGGTGGTATCCCCAGCATAACCCCCATGGCATCCGTCGGGCAGGTTCCGCCAGCTCCCGTTATGCCAATACACATAAGACGGTAGATCCTCTTGAGAGCAAAATTGAAGAATTCCTCATAAGGGACCTCATTGAAAGTTGTTTTAACTACTAAAGCGATCGCAACGAGTGATAGCTCGTTGGAAAGGTATTGAATCAGGCTTTAATTGCAAAATAAAATTTTCCTAATTTTTCTTGTTAAATAATTAAAAATAATTCAATTATAAAAAATATAAAAACAATGAGAACAAGGTGGTCTCTTAAATGCTCTTCTCCTGTCCAAACAAGGAGTCGTGGCCCATTTTTTTATTGCTGATTCTTAAAGCAAAAATTATGAGGAATCCAAAAAAAATAAAATTAGCCGGAAAATTTAGGAGCTTCTGTGGAAAATTTAGGAGCTTCATGGGAAAAAAGGTAAATTTCTGAGAAAAATTAGGAAAATTTTAATTTCAAATAAAGCCTGATTCAATACCTTTCCAACGAGCTATCACTCGTTGCGATCGCTTTAGTAGTTTTTTTAAAACAACTTTCAATGAGGTCCCTTATGAAGAATTCTTCAATTTTTCACATGACAGTGGTGCACACCACCACTAAACCAGTCACTATAAAAAAAAAAAATATGTAGGTACATTATTTTTTGCTGGGCAATCGATTGAGACTATTTATTTTAAAAATATCGTTTATTTTTGAAAACTTTAAAATGAACATGAATGTGCTACACGTAAAGAAAAAGCATGCTTGGGGCAACCATATTCATACATTTTTGGATTTATGATTGCGATTACCATGTTACTATGATTGCGACAACCATACTCTTATATTTTTCTTAATCATACTCTCAAAAAAATATATGAACTAAAATTAAGTTTACAGCTAACTAAAATTTAATTTATAAAATTTTCCTAAAAAGAAATAAAATTACTTAACAGTAAAGCAAATTTATTAGATTGTAGATCATATTTTTTTTTTTTTATTATCGTCGCGTTGTAGCAAAAACAGACCAGTGCCTCTGGTGGGAATCGAACCTACGACCCCCGCACTGATAAGCCAGCACGCTACCAACTAGCCTACCGGGGCGCTCAGATTATATTAATTTTTTATGAACTCAAAAATAATAAGCTATTTTCTGTAATTTTGCTATCTTGAATTAGGTTAATACTCTTAAAAAATGTATTTCTTTATTGTGACTTTTGTTCTCAAAATTTGATCTTTAGCCAAAGTTTTGGGTGGTTTAGAAACTATATATTTTATTTCACATATTTCATTACATTATTTAAATAACGTTACGAAGTAGGTCCAAATTAGTCAAATATATTTGTAAGAAGAACTATTTACTAAATAGAGGTCCAATTCTGTATTCTATAAAAAAAAAATTTTCTGATGTGGTAATGGAATCACCTTTCTTCACCATACGAAATCAGCATAAATTCCGTTTTAACCTGTTCCTCTTATAAAATTAATTTAGTTTTGCATTTTTAAACATAAATTACATTAATTTATTAATAAATATTAATTTGATAATATATAAAAGGTTTTGTTGCAAAAAAATGCATTTATCTATATGTACAAACACCAGTCCCCTAGCCCGCCCATAGTTACCATATGCTAACAGGGCATTCTGAATGTCCTGGAAGCAGGATAAAAAAGGATTGCAGTTTTTTTATACTTTGGCCATTACTAAAGCATATGTAAAATATCTTTTCAAAATTCCTCAAATAAAATGTTTCGGGTTAAACTTGCCCTGGTTATCAGACAATAGTAGATACGATTTTTTTTTCTATTAAACCATATGAACAATCCGCATTAAGAGATTAAGGTAAAAATGAATGCAAATCTTAACTAACCAATGATAAATTGGAAACGCTGAAGTTTTAAGCAGTAAAAATCCATTGTTAGAACACCTGTCGATCCATAAAGTAAGATGTTTTTTTACTTTAGACATTTTTAATTTTGATGGATTATTTTAAAGTCTCAACCACAATAGCTTTGGTTCAAAATTTTTGTTAATTTTCTTTGAATTTTAGAACAACAATATTACACTTATTTGAATTTCAAAATTTTCTCCACATTTGCAAATGTTTTTTTTTTTTTTTTTGGTTTTAATAATTCTTTTATATTTTCTTTTGCTTGTTTAAATTTTTTTTTTAATTTTGATAAGTTGGGTACGATGAGTTTCAAATACAATTGTAACCAAATTACTTGACATTTCATTAAAAATATCACATTGATGAATTGTGTGGCAGAGTTTGGATTTTGCTTCGTAGAATATCCCTATGGATAATGAGGAGTCAATTGACCTTAAAGTGACTGGTTAACGAAGGACTTATCACAGGACTGGTATAATTTAATTTAATGGGTTAAGTATTCTCAATTGTCCTTAAATTACCAATCCTGTGACTGGTAAAGGGAGGACATACCACTTAACCAGAATGCTTATTAAGAAGAAAAAGCCATTGGAAGCTGTTTAGTTTTCGTTTATTTTATACGAAATGGGCCTTTTACGACAGTCTTGTGGTATGCCCATCTTTGGTTAGTCCTGTGGCATGTCACTATGTGGTTTAAAGCAGGACAAAAGACCCCCTCCTATGACAAGCCAATGTTAAAGTTGCCAGTTGTTTACATAGGGTAGGGTTTAGCAGAGGACCGGTCTCTGGCACGAAGGGACCGATCCTGTGGTACACGCAGGATCTGTCTCTAGTTACTAGATTAAAACGCATAGTAAATTCTATTGTTCGATTTGTATATAACGTTGCACGCCGTGATCACATTTCTGATTATGTTAAGCGTTTTCTTGGGTGTTCTTTTGAGAGCTTTGTTAAATATCGCAACTTAATTCTTTTTCTTTAGTTAGTCTCTTTACAGGAAGAAGAAGAAGAAAACATTTTTATTGAAAAATTGTACGGACACAAGGGATACACCAGACTGCCGCAGTTTCGTCCCCCTCCTGGGACTCGTCAGTGGTTAATTTATGTGTCAATTGAACAAAGTATTTTATATTGTTAATTTTGCTCTATATGAAAAACTTTTTATTTTTTGGTGTCGTACTGTGATTTGAACTCACAGTCTTAGCATCAAAGCTATGCATCGTAATCTCACCTCTTAACCAGTTGAGCCACGGTCGACACAGCGTTGACTGCGACTAAATTGGAGTTTGGTCACACTACGTACACACAAGTAGAGTCATAAAATGTCGTACACATTTGGTTCTATACAAATGATTTTATTTTCTCACATTTTGGAATAAATCGTCAGGTTGTCATTCCATTAATTGTAAGATCTGCGTTTAAAAAATCGTATTTAATTCGAATTGCTCACAGTTGGAACTAATTACATTATTCTTTGCGAAGCAATCTAATATTGCCTTTCGTCTTAAACGCATGGAATATTATTTGGAATTGTCATCATAGTTATTAGAATTGAGACTTCGGTGGAACACCACCGGTGGACTTCCCGAATAGGGAAGTCTGGCGTGGATCCAAGGTGCTGTTCGAGGGGTGGGCAGCATTCACGGACGGGTCCAAAATGGACACGGGCACGGGTGCCGGTGTTTATATTGCTGACACTGACGTGAAAAGGTCATAGACTCCCAGATGAGTGCAGTGTCTTCCAAGCTGAGATCCTAGTGATCAGAGCACTGGCAAATTACACGGTGCGTTCGCGCCTGGTCGCACGATGTAGGTGTGCTCTGAGGGAGCTCATGGAGGGTAAAGCCCCCCTATGTTACTACTTTGAGGTGATTCCGCGAAACCGTTAACCACTCATGGAGGGACAGAATGGATTGCAGCGTGTCTACGGCGTTATGGCCCGCATTGGACGCAGGGGCAACCAAGGTTCTTTTGGGACTGGACAGGGATGGTCTCAGGACCCTTACGGGGTTCCTGACCGGTCATTGTTCTGTCAGGGCTTTCACAAGCAGAGGTGACAGGGACATACCGGATTTTTGCAGGTTGTATGAGGACGTTGAGGAACTGGAGACAGTTGAGCATATAATGTGCCACTGTCCGAGGTTGCAGGGTCTCAGACAGAAAAGGCTAGGAGATAGATTTCACGACGAACTTTGGTGTGTCGCTGGATGCAATCCAGTAGATTTGCTGAGATTTGTCAGGGAAATAGGACGGCTGTTTCTAGTAAGGGGACGATAGGAGCTTGTTCTGGGGAGTATCTATCCGTTTTTTCTAGATCTTTCTTTCTATCTATCTGTCAATCTATCTATCTGTCTATTCCTATTTGTTCTTACCTTTTCACTGAAGGGATTCACAATGGACCGTATTGGTCTCCGAGTGGAGATGTGCCCTTGGGCACATAACCCTTCTTAACCTAACCTATTACAATTAATATGTGGCTTTTGATGTATTACCATTTATATATATGGACGATACTACTATTTTTTCTTTTTTTTAAATCTTTTTTTTTTGCTTTTAAATGCATAATGGCTGGGGAGCCAATAAATAGGTTTTGTCCTGCAGATGGACTTTATTATTGAATATTTTATATTTTTTTTTTATTTTTAGTCTAAATAAATGTTATTATTACTGAGTAAGTTGTACATATTTCTGGCCTTTAAGGCTTTATATTACGGAACTGAATAAATAAATAAAATAAATGGAACTTTACGAAAGCTGACTTAAGCTAAATATGAGTGCTCTTCATACAATCGCTCAGTCCAACTTCAACTTCGCTAAATATAGTTGGGCTTAAGTCGTAGAGCCATAAGGACTGCATTTTCATGTATCTTAATTTTTAATCCCAAACACTACAAAAATCTTTAAATTCATTGTTAGTAAAAAATTTCTTATAACTTCAATTATTGTCAATCAAATTTCAATTAAACTTTTGTTTGATTTCAAAGTCACTCTCAATCAAAAGATTAATAATATGTTTTAAAAAAGTTCCAATATTTGTATATTTAAACAGATATAGATATATATACATAATTCCATTTCACATCATATCTTAGCCATGCACTGCTCCAGCAATAAATATACAGGAAAATTTCAACGCCATGATGCACAATTGTTGTTTTTTGTACACTGAAGCGTATGAAATTTCTCTTATATTAATTGCTGGAGCCGCGCATTGGTTAGCTGATCCAAAAAATGGCATACATCTTAAGTGATCCCATGGGATATCATCTGATATAATTTGATCCGAAAAATGGGTCTATCTAATTTGATCACTAATATTTTGATCCACATTTCATATAATAATGAAAATTTAAATATAAATCAATGGATTTTAAAATTAGATGTGATTTTAATTTGACTAATATGTAATGCCATATAAAATTATATGTAAAATCCATATATGTTTATATTTAGTTATCAGAGAAGGCAAATTAACTTTTTTTTTTCTTTTTTATGTTTTTATTTCACTTTTTGGATTTGCCGTTTGTGAGATTTAAAATGCGTTTTCTTTAGATTTTGGGATTAAAATTGCTTTTATACGATTTTCTGACTTAAAATATAGATAGATTTTTTATGAATTTCGAATATTTCTTTTTAATTTATATGATCTCATATTTAGCTATATCAAGTATATATCAAGAGTACGGATTTTGTTTTCCTCGACTTTTTCATTTCCCGCACAGCGGTAATTTTTATTTCGAATTTCCAGGTATCCCGGGGTTTCCTGCACAATACAAATTAATTAAATTTTACATAATTTGTGCTTGAAAAATTCGACTTCTATTAAGAAAATAAATTTATTAATCCGAAACACGCCATATGACACCACAATAACTGTAAAATACTTTAATTAAGAGGCTAAAACTAGGAATTAGGAATAACAATTTTGGAATTATTTTAAGTTATCACAAGATCTAATGATCCAAATTTTCGTACACTTTTCAAATTTCCGTTTTGTATTGTTTAATTTACAAATTTCCGATAAATATTTATTGTGAAAAAAATTACACTATATTTTTTTTTTATTTTAGCAATTTTTCCCCAATATTCGGAGATTTTTTTTTTTTTTTTAATTTAAAAACAATATTCAATTAAATTGTCAATAGATATGATTATAAGTTTAATTTAAATTTAAATTAAAAAAATAGTTACAAATTATTTTGATTGATACTACAATTTCCTTAATATGACCGAAATCAATTAAACTTTTAGTAGAGTCAACAGATATTTTATTGCATTTCAATTTAAGTTTTTGTTAGTTTTTTATTTTTATATCCATCGAGATTATTCTTATGTTATTTTTAATTTTTAACGAGCTTCCTAGCTCCGTATATTTACAAAAATAAAGCAAATCAAACATATTAGCTAGGTTGATACTAGTATTTCGATCTGGCTAAAGATCTCATCAGAACCCGAAGTTTTAGAAAAGTTAGAGCCTCCATAATATGCAGAACTTTTCTGTTTATTTAGAATCTGCCTAGTAAAAAACTAGTCGACCAAATATTTTTTTTCCAAATTTATGGCAGAATTTAGCTTTGTCGTAAAATGAAAAAATTCACCACTTGCTACATGTCCCTAGACCTAAGACTTAAAGTTCGGTTTACATCAAATTTTTCTTTTACACTGACACCATGTTACCTTATTGCAGTCACTGGAAGTATTCGTTATAAGTGTTGTTAAAACCCTACTAAAACAAACTTTAGTGCCCTAAATAAAAAATAACATTTAATGTGTGTGTAACCAATTTGAATTCAGTTTTTTTTTTTCAATAAAAATTTATGAATACTTTTCATCATGTATCCAAGCGACAGGTTAAAAATAATAAATTAAATAACAATTATCGAATTGAAATATGATGTTATATAAGTACGGGTGCAACTTATTTAACTTTGTGTTTAATTACCAGAGAAGACAAATTTGTCATCCAAGCAAAAAAAAACTGGATTTGGTAAGCAGTAACTAAATTTGTATGCTTCCAATAAAGCATTCTGTTGTGCTTCCTAAAATGCCTTCTTTGAAGCAGTATATAATACTTACAATAAAGCAATAAGGACTGCATACCACGAACCATTAATGTTGTCTACATACGAAAAAAGCACTTTTTATAGCCTAAGAAGGCATGAATTTATTGCTTCTAAGAGCACATGAAAGAAGCTCTTTTCACCTTCTTAAAAAAATCATGACTTCTGGATTTGCTTTGAAAGCGCTTCGTAATTAAATAATGCCTTCCGGAAGCGCTTTAGGGTAAGCACTATTTTTTTGCTGGGATTTTATGGCATTTTCTGGTATTTGATGTCGGTTACTCGAAATAAGAAAAATATAATAAAAATAGTTTCAAATAAATCTTTAAATAAAAAAAATTATTGCAAACTTTTTTTTTGTTATTGTTGTAATTTTTCAATGTTGTTTTTATTTTTGAATTCTTCATTTTGCTATTTTTATTAGAACGCTTCGAAAAGGATGCGGAGTACCAAAATTATGCGAAAATGGTGTAATGATCCGAAATAAATGTAAATGTAATGTAAAGACCATTTTTGAAAACATAAGGATCTTACATAATTTAAAACATTACATGGTGCTCTTAAACCATATGTTTTATCATATCATTCTAATGATTATAATATGATTCTTATTTATTATAATAACATGATTAGCTAAGATTTTATTTATAATCTTATGCGTCATACTATGAACAAATCTAAATTCCAATCATTTTTTTCTCTGCTCTCTTCCAGTGTTGCCAACTTTTTGAGAGCGCAACAAAAATCTTAAAAATGCGTCAAAAAGCGTATTTTTCGGTTAAATAGGGCGTAAAATCACTTGGGACTTTTTCATCGTTATTAAGCCTAGCATAGGCGGTCAATATAATTTATAATCGTTTTATTGATATTGCAGATACACTTTCAATGTTATTGGAATATTATTAATTATATTACTATTGAAATACAGAGATTACTTTTTATTTTTCAATAACTTATAAAATTTTTATTTAATGAAAATGAAAATTTTTTTTAATTTCTTAATTTTCCAACAAAAAAAATTCTATAAAACTACTTTATCAATATTACCCACAAATTTTTAAATAATATGAATTGAAAAACAAAAATCAAAGTTATTTTAAATTTTTCAATTTAATTGTTTAACTTTTAATATAAGGACACACGTTAATTTTTTTGTAAACAATCTTAAATTGATCAATAATATTTAATGTGTGTACTCTACATAAGAAAATTTTCTGAAATGTTTTTGAAAAGTTGTAGAATTTAATCAATTTACACATGATTAATAAATATGAGAAAAAAGTTGGAAGTAAACTTGTAATAACCACTAAAATTGTGCAATTGGTAAAGTTTTATATTGGAAAGTGTAAAAATTTTAAAATTTCTCGACCAAAATATACGATTTTATTTAATTTTTTAAGGTTCAAATTTGTTCACTACTATTTTCGAGTAATGAACAAAAATGGCTAAATGCTAAATGCTAAATGCACCAAAAATATATTTTAGAGCACCAACTTAGTGCTTGTTTACAATTTGGCAACAAGAGTAAAATTTTCGAGTTTTGGGATCATCATAAATAGTGCTAAAAGGTCCAAGTTGTCATCACTGTTCTCATTAATTTACGTTATTTATATTATCTGTCCAATTGCTGCCCCATCCCATTTTGTCTGGTAGACCGAACTAAAAAGGCTAAAAGCTGTTTTCAGTTTAACATCTAGGATATTTTGTTATTCAAGTCTTTGATTCCACTGAAACAATCCGTTTTTAAAATGTTGGTCTCTTAAAAATGCTAAAAAATAAAATTTGTTCACAGAAATTTTACTTATAAACAATTATTCTGTAAGCGGTACGAAGCCTCAAAGGTGATATTAAATTGCTTATACATTGTCTAGAGGGCAAGATTAACCTATTCAAATTACTAAAAAATTCTTACTGAGAAACCACCAAAGTTTTGTCAAACAAATTCCCTTTAAAATAGTGTTTTCAAAAATCCGGTCAATATCTACTTGGGATTATAAATCTGCATAACAAGTTTCAAGTAACTTGCTTTTGCGACATCTAAGCAGATGTCAACGCGGGCCTGGGAAACCACAAACCAAATTTTCATGAGCCTCGCTTTAGCCAGGCCGCCAAGATGAAAACTTTTTCTCTTTTTACCTCTCTCCATAGGAACTTCCCAAAAATCTCGTCTAAGTGGATATCACCGCGGTATAATTAACTCAAAAACCAAAACTTAAAGTTCCTCGCTTTAGCTCATTATTCAGGCCGCCATGTAGATATGTTTTCCTTTTTTTCGTATCCCAAATCCCGTCTATGGGGATATATACGCTATATAAGGAAGCCATATACAAAATTTCAAATATCTCGTTTTAGCGGTTTGGCCAGGCCACCCTCCCTGTAGGAATTTCAAAAATCCCATCTATTCAAATGTATACTCGTGATTAGGAACCCACGTGCCCTATTTCATATTCGTCGCTTTAGCGGTTTGGTCAGACCATTTTTATTCCGAACATGCCCAAAAATACAAATATTCGAAGATATATTTTGAATGAAAAATTTCTAGCCCAAAGGGTTTTGGCAGGCTGCCAAGGGGGAGACTTTCCCCTTCTACGCCGGAGGAGGAACCCAGGTACCAAATGTTAACTTCCTAACTTCTGCGGTTTTGGCTTGAGTCAGTCGTTAGTTGAGTTGAGTTTTTCTCTTAAAATGTTTGCCGATTTAAGAAATGTTGCTTTATAAATTACGGCCTTTGGCCTATGACGCTGCTACTTGGTTACACAAAGAAACTTTACCTATTTATTTTTAACATACACACCGCATATCCTTACAAAATTTGCTCATATTTCCATATAAATTAAAACTACGAATCATGTTAATGATATGCACATTGGGAGAAAACATGAAACCCTCACTTGAGGCTTTCAACATTTCCTGTCTTTGTTGGTACATGTTCTTGTTGTTGGTGCTCAAGGGTTATATGCAGGAACAGGAACTTCATGAACTTAAAATGTGTATTTTAGGCGCCTATAAAAGTCATGAAAAATCTTAAAATATGCATTTCAATTTTAAAAAATATGCACTTAATTTTATTTTCAATGTTTTATTTAAAACAACATAAAACATAACAACAAAAAAATTATTTTTAAGTCAATCGCACTATTTTTTTAAAATACAAAGTACAGTGGAGTTCGGTTATAACTAACACAGGTTATAACGAACTATTTTTCTGGGCCCGGCGCATTTACTAACATATGTATTTCCTTACAAAATAATACGGTTCTAATGAACATCGTTTACGAGTTTTCATACAAATTTGTACGCTAACAAACTTCCAATTACAAATTCACTAAAAATAATTAAAAACTGCAGGAAACGTGATTCAATGAAAGAATTGCTTTAGAATTGCAATAAACAAATTTTAAATTTTAAGAAAAAATTGTGTAATTTTAATAATTTTTAAAAATTTAATATAGAAAATGAACGTTCACCACCGATGGTTGTAATCGCCGCATGTTTAAACGATGTTAATTATTTAATTGCTTATTGATTTTCTGACTTTGTATTACAATGTTTTGGAGTCTCCCTTCTAAAATGTTAAGCCAGGATTTTTAGAGTTTCGAAGAACAATAACAAAAAACCGTGAAAAGAGAGGCACTTTAAGTGAATTATTTTAATGTTTTCAAGCAATTTTAATTCCATTTTAAAGTTAGTTTGTATTGCTTAATACATTATCTGCATACGTTTAACACAAAATTTCAATTATTTATACTAAAAATAAAAAACCCACTAAAAAATGTTTCTCTAATTCGAGTTTGTACATAAAATTTAGATGAACACTTAACAGGACTTGAGCAGCTTGGATCATCTTTAGTCTATATGACGTTGGTTAAATATAAATATAAATTTTAAAGTTAAATTTTCACGAAAAACTAATTGCAATAGAGATATGCATTCAAAGTAAAATAAGTAAAAAGCAATAAAAATATGTATTTTAAGCAAAATAAGTAAAATAATATGCAATGAAAATATATATGCAAAAATATGCTTTTATATCAACATATGCAAAATTATGCACTAACAAATCGATGCCATTTAGCGCAAAGTCTTTTTTATTTTGTTTATTTTGTTCTCAGACTTAAGGAAAAAACATGCATTTGCATAAACTTCCGGTCCCTGGTTACATGCATCTATAGAGAGGTGAACATACCATGTTGCACCAGAGGGTTTTCATACTACTCAGTGTCGCTCATTCTGCTCTCTTTTTATTTGTTCGTAAACTCGCACCGAGCAAATGAGAACATATTGCAGAAATTTAAAAGT
Source organism: Delia radicum (assembly GCA_021234595.1). Classification (NCBI taxonomy): domain Eukaryota; kingdom Metazoa; phylum Arthropoda; class Insecta; order Diptera; family Anthomyiidae; genus Delia; species Delia radicum. Next base: position 51,934,336 of record CM037853.1, read on the forward strand.
TTAAATTCATTTTTATTATGTTTTTAAATAATTATTTAATATAGTTTTTAATAGTTTCAAACATTAATGAAAAAATCAGCAAGATAAAAGTAATATATTAATTTTTAATAGAAAATAACAAAAATATAAGCAAAATAAAAGTGAGTGTTTTAAGCAACAATTTGTTATCAACATGTTGCAATAATTTTTTAGTGTAAAAAACATGTTTTCATTTGCCTACCCGACTTCGGTATTTTGTGGCTGAGAGGCGTGGGAAGTGCAGTCTCTCTATTTGTATATACTCTTTGGTTGCACTCAGAAATTGTGCAGTGTTTTACGTACATCATACGTTGGATACTGTATATGTATGTATGTATGTTAATAATTCTATATTTCACATCCTGCCATCACAAAGTTTGGTTAGTCGATGTGTGTAAAGGAATCGTATACTGAATAATATACAGAATTTTTACACACACAGTAACCAGATGATAGCATAGTATTGTACAGCAAAAAATAGAATTTCTCTTATTTCTCTTATTCTACCATTTATTACTGGCTGATCAGATTGCCATGAAACTTCACACAGCTATTATCAACGTATTTTGAAGATTAAGTTTTAAATATTGGGCCACTAGTTCCATCAAGAGCTGATCAATTAGACTCCAAAGTAGGGCACTTCAGGTATTAAAAAAGTGTCAGAGCTTATCAATTTTATATTTAAGTGCCGATTTTCAAAAACATAGCATTTCTATAATCTACTTATAATGGTTTGTCTAAATATTAAAAGATTTTCTTCAAATTTGGGACATCTTTGTCGAATCAGATTTAATTATTATGTGTTAAGTTTCAACCGAATCGGATAAAATTTTGGGACATCCGTCAACATTTTTGTCTTTGGTGAAAATGCTTAACTTCACGCAGAAAAAAGACACTTTTAAATAACTATGTTTGCTGGTAATTATATATACGTTTACAATGCTTCAAATTTTCTAACCTAAACAAAGGCTTTGAAAAAATGCGCAAATAACGAAACATTGGTTTATTTTTGACCACAAATTTTAACCCCTAAAATTGAAACTGGGCAGCTTAAAGGTACTAATTCTTATTTATTTTGTCCTCTTTATCACATATCCGAATTTTATGGCAAAATGTGCCCTCCACATATCAGCGGTTCTTTTTTGTAAGTTGCGATTGCACAGCATAACCGTTTAAATAAGAAAAAAAAACGAGAATATATTTAATCTTCGTTTTTAAAAATTTCTTAAAGTTTTCAAAACTAAATAGTAGAGGAGTTTTGGGTAGTGTGATAATAGGGGTGAAGTAGTAAAATTTAGTTTTTCTAATACTAATGCATTTTTTTTGACATTATATATGCTGTGTCTAGTTGTTTAAAAATAAATTATACGAAGTTATGTAAATGTGTTCAATTTGGGGTGAAGTTTTAATAGTATTTATTGGAGAAGTATTACTAGCAATTTAAGCAATGCTAGAGCGAATTTATGTTGTGTGAATAGAATATTTTGTAAATGTGAATTTTTTTATTAAATTTACGACACATGCTACACAATGACTAGAATCGTAACAAAACTGAGGATTAATTTATATAATGAAGTAAGTTTTTTGTAACAACACATATTTTGAAGTAGGGAAGTTTGCTGTAATGTGGTATTAGGGACGAAGTAGTAAATTCAGTTTTTTCTACTATTAATGCATTTTTTTTGCATTCTGCATACTGTGTCTAGTTGTTTAAAAACAAATTACTACTTCATATTATTTATGACGTATTGTTAGCAGGGGTATGTTTTTATTGTATTTTAAAAGCTATTGGAAAAATTCATTGAAAGATTTTTTTTGTGTTCGTGTTTTAAAACATTAATTTAAGTTAAGCAATGTTAGCGCGTTTTTATGTTGTGTTACTAGAATATTTTGTAAATGTGAATTTTTAAATAAATTTAAGAGACATGCCGCGAAATACATCAATAAAACAACAAAGTGATTTGGTAGAAGCACTAAGGGGCTATAAAATAAGAATTAAATGCAATTACAATTAAATGTAAAATCGACCCCGTGTAATTGAAACTCGTTTTAAGCCACAGCAAAAATCGACCTGACTTTAGATCAAGTGGTTAGGGTGCCTGTCTAAAGTGTAGTGCGAAGTGCATGTGGCAAAGAAATCAGGAACAAGCCACGGTCAGGATTGCATTTAATAAATAAACATTTCATATAGATGCAATCAAACAATAAAAACCATAACAAATAATTACAATATTGTCAAAAAGGGATTACTGATGAAGGTTGTGTTACCAGAAACTGCGCAGTCTAATTCAATAAAAAAAAATTTACAATGTAGTTATGATTTTTAGAAAAGTATGCTTAATCTTCTCTACCACGCCTATCTCGAAAATTTACGGTTTATTACATCGCACGAAATTGTTATGTCCCACTACAAAATGATATTTTATACCCCTAAAAAGACAAGGCTCTCATCATCCTTCTCAATTTAATTGCATAGAAATTTCCACATAATTGTTTTAAATGTCCATTAAATTAAATTCTCAGTATTCCGTAAACTGCAACATACGCAAGTTGGCTGTTCACTTGAATTGTGTAAACATAACAGCCATCTTTTTCACATGTGTCCATTGTGACACAGAATATTCGCGTTAATTACACCGTGTAAGAAATTTTTTTTATCAAAAACGAGACTAACGGCAGATGAAAGACTATTATTAGACCACAGCCCCAAAGGGCTTTGAAAACTTAGATCGGAATTAATTTGTATAGCCTTTTAAAGTCTGGATACTTTTGCAGTTTTTTTCATTAACCCTTAAACCACTAAGACCGTCTACAGACGGTCATCACTTAAATCCAATTACATTAAAATTTAAAATATCCCAGTGGTTTAAGGGTTAAGAATGAAAAGTTAAAATTCAAAAAATTATTTAAAGACCAGAAAGATATATTTTTATGTCTGAAATAAGTCCAACTTCAAAAGGACATTAACATTAAATTTCAAAACATTTTTAGTGTTTTTATCTATTGATATTACACTTTCATCTCCCGTTGGTCTCATTCTAGATTCAATTAATGATCCCAAATTTGTTGTAGAGTGTAATGTAAATTTTATTTTTTACTTTATTTTCTTAGTTTTTATATTATTACCACTTCCGCAATTGTAATCCAGAAAACACCAATTAATGTTTAGAAAATATCAATTAAAATTCAGAAAATATTAATTAAAATGAAATGTTTTCTGAATTTCAATTGATATATTCTTAACTTCAAATGACATGCAATTCAATTGATATTTTCCTAATTTCAAATGTTATTTTTTGAATTTCAAATAATGTTTTCTGAGCAATAATTTACATTTTCTGAATTTCAACTAGATATTTTCTGAATTTAAATTGATAGGTTCTGAATTTCAAATAAAAATACTAAATTTCAATTGATATTTTCTGAATTTCAAATAGAAATTCTGAATTTCAATTGATAGTTTCTGAATTACAATTGCAAACGGCTTTAAATTAAACGTTTTCATTGACAACCTGCCACATTTAATAAATTAGATATTTTTAAAATTTTTCAGTTTAATACATTTCAGGATATATGGTATCTACACTGATAGAATTTTCCTTCATAGTATTAATGAAACGATTTCATTAAAATCGATTTATTGGTTTAATGAAAAATTTCATTAACTGAATGAAAATTCATTAATATTGGTATTTTTTTCATTAACATTTTTTATGATTTTTTCATAATTTCACAAATTTTTCATTAAAAATTTTTACTTGTAATAAGAAATAAATTTTTTATTTTGTACTATCATTTTGAAATAAAAAAACTGAAAAAATTTCTTTTAAACAGAATTAACCAAAACTTTGATATAAATAAATTTTTTTTAATTGTGGGCGTTGTGGTGTAATGGTTAGCGCGTTGGACTTTTACACAGAAGGTGCCGGGTTCGATCCCCGGTGCCGGCAACATCAAATTAATATGTATGAGTTTTTTCTATCCCTCATACGTATCGCAATGTCCACCTTCGGTGTTCCCATAGAAATTAACCCCACCGAAGTAAAATAATGAATCAGGGCTATGAACCAAAAAGCTTCAATAAGTTCGCCAACTCTCCATCAGGTGGCGAGCAACAACTGTTCTAAGACTTATCATCTCGCGCAATTACAGTGTTGCCATGTCTGAAGCCCTTCATCTTTCCCCACCTTACATCTCTATACTATCCCTTTCCAAAGAAAACAACACACTAAATATAGGAAGTATTTCCTGAGTGTTGCCTCTCTTTTAAAAATAAAAAAAAAAATTAAGTTTGCCTAAAGCTAACAGTTTTTGACGAATTTGAATAGTGGTCACTAAATTCCAAAGAACAGATTCTCTAAGAAAAACGATATAGTTTTGTTCAAAACGAGACCTAAATTGTTATCGTTTTGACGATGTTACACAAAAACGTTAAGCTAAACGATAATAAATTTTTGTTTTTTAACAACATTGTTAACAATATTTAACATTTTTATCTGACATGGTCGTAATTTAACTACAAAAGGTGGACTATAATCGTCGATCGTTCTACAGAATTCCAAGCCAGATCGATAAAAAAATTAAATATTTTGTACCGAGAAAATATGTCATCTTTTAACACAAGTTATAAAAAATGTAAAGAAAGATTGAATGTTAATTATATTTAATCGATTTTTTCAATCATTAAAGTTCTTAATATAATTTAAAAAAGACATAATTAAAATATTTCTTTTTATGGATAAAAAAATTTTATTTTGAAAATTTGTAATTCTCGATCTAAAATCTAATCAGCTACTTTTCAGATTTTATATTTTTTAGCATATTTGTTGAGAAACAATAGAATTTTCCCCACTGTGATACATTGGTGGGTGGCCCCGGGAAACCCTTTCTTGTTAGATTTCTTTTTTACATGTCATCCTATTCCAAGTAACGAATCAGGCTGAGTTTAATAAAAATCTGCCATCGCTTTTGCAGAACAGCCTGTGATGTTTACTTTCGAACTATTCGAACTTTTTTTTATAGATTCTATAAAGACCAGACCTTATAAATAATATCAACGAATGATAATTTCACAATAACCCCCAAATTAATGCTATGCTAAAATAATCATAAAAAGTGCAAATTATTAAATATCAACGAAAATATTTCATACAAACTATGAATTTTATTCATTAAACACATGAAACTTTCATAACGATTAGTCTTGGATTAATGAAAAAATTTCATATACTTTATGAAATTTTCATTGGGTTAATGAAACCATTCATTAAAATTGATTTAATGAAACACCTTTCATTGAATCAATGAAACGTTTCTTTGGGGACTTTTTATGAAAAAATTCATTGGATTAATGAAGGAATTCATTAATACTATGAATACTACTATCAGTGTAGGCCAGGATTTACTGTTTTTTTTTTATATTCCATAACTATGTACATTCTTTGGCCCCAGTTATATTTTAAAAATACTTTTGTTAATATTTTATATCTTTTAACCCCATTTTTTTATGGTTTATTAAATATTTTTTAGTTCACCAAAAAAGAATTTTGCTTTCAAAGTTATTTAAAAAACTATTTGCTAAAATTTTCCTATGGACGACTTTTAAAAACTTTAGATGACCAAGATAAAAGTTATATTTTTTTTTGTTTTTGCTTAAGGGGCATAAATGTAGAAATAAACTGTAAAACTTGCCAATTTAACTTGTTATATACAAGTACCGATGACCAACTTAAACGAAGAATTCTCATTGTTGCTGTGTGGTATTAACTTTATTGTTCGAGCATGTTTAAACATGAAAAGTATAACTTAAAATATTTTTGGTTTTTTTATCTAATAGACTAAGATTTAGAAGAATTAAAATGATTTTAAGTTAAAAAAAAAATACATCAAGCAATTTGCATAAGAGATTTTTGAGACAGAGAAAAAAAAAACTATATAAAGAAAATGTGAAAACTTTAGGATGGTAGTCAAACTCATTGAAATATTAATATGTACCACAAGGGTGTCCCTTTAAATAACGATATGTCGATTTTCGTTCAGTACACCCCCATTTTATTACAAATGGTTTGAAACGGATATATCGATATTTTTCTATCGGAAACGGTAGCCTAACCGTGCCGAAAGTCTTCCGAAAATTTTCCATTTTTGCAAAAAATGTATAATTGATGAATTTCTTATCAAAACATATAAAAACGTACATTTTGAACCCGACCCTCTCAGAATTGGATGAAATCTTGCATACAGCTACACTTTACAAACACAATCTCATATTTGGGATTTTTGAATTTTATTCATCGTCTTAGACAGTATGCAATTAATACTATAATTAATATGCACATATTTTTCAATTGTTTGAGATAGGCGTGGTAGAGAAGATTAAGCATACTTTTCTAAAAATCATAACTACATTGTAAATTTTTATTGAATTAGACTGCGCAGTTTCTGGCAACACAACCTTCATCAGTAATCCTTTTTGACAATACTGTAATTATTTGTTAGTTTTTATTGTTTGATTGCATGTATATGAAATTTTTATTTATTAAATGCAATCCTGACCGTGGCTTGAACCTGCTTTCAGTTGCCACATGCACTTCGCACTACACTTTAGACAGGCGTTTTATCTGCTTGAGCTAAAGTCATTTCGATTTTTGCTGTGGCAAAAATGAAATTTAGAAATTGCATTTTTGAAAATATGTGGGCGTGGCAAGGTATCGAAGCTTTTGAAAAATGACAATAATATGTACTTTCAAGCTGTGATTACTACGGAATGGCTGAACCGATTTCAAAGATCTTGGTGAAAAGTGAAAACATTAACCCTATATGGACAAATTACACAAAATAATAATTTTTAACAAGTGGAAATTTGTTTTTATTCATTTAAAGTGCTTATAATCTTGCAGTCATAACTTAAATTTAATTTCATGGCTCTACTTTGGGTTAAAGATTTTTTGAATAAAAGTAAGGATAATTCTAGTCTAATAAATTTTAAGTGATACATTTTCGAAAATTATGAAATCATTTATTTTGTAAATTTCCTAGTGGGCCTTTTTTTTGGCCAAAACTGTAACCCTATATGGATTAAGTTACATAAAATAATTATTTTTAGTGGAGATTTTTTTTTATCAATTTGACAATCTTGTAGTCATTATTAATATTAAGTTTCATGGGTCCTTTTTGTCACCAGGCCACTAAGGGTTAACGATTTTTTTAAAGTAAAGACATTTATAGTCTAATCAAATTTAAGTGATAGTTTTCCTTAGTTATGCAAACTGTAAGGAAACATTAAAATTTTGTTAAATTTTCATAAAATGTCCTGGAAAGGACAAACTCGAATTATAAGTTTTTCAATTTATTTTTTTCCAAAGTGGTAATTCTGTAATATATGATTGGGGGCACGTCACGAGACTGGTGAAATCAAAATTCTGGTGCATCAAAATGTGCTAATTTGGGTGAAAGGACCAATCACTTTTTTTTTTTAAAGAGAGGCAACACTCAGGAAATACTTCCTATATTAAGTGTGTTGCTTTCTTTGGAAAGGGATAGTATAGAGATGAAAGGTGAGGAAAGATGAAGGGCTTCAGACATGGCAACACTGTAATTGCGCGAGATGATAAGTCTTAGAACAGTTGTTGCTCGCCACCTGATGGAGAATTGGCGAACACGGCACCTTCTGTGTAAAAGTCCAACGCGCTAACCATTACACCACAACGCCCACAACTGGAGAAAAAGTAACATAGCTTCAAAGTGTACTGAAGCAACTTGGGTCGGTGCAGTTGAAGTTGCTACTGGTCATTGAACTGGTTCAAAACCGTTAGCAGGGGATAAAAATATGGCAATTACTGCCAAAGGATGCAGATCCTTTACTGCTACGAAGTGGACACAACACTGAAGGAATTTTTTCTGTACCGACTTTGTGACAGTAGAAATGAAGACGTAACACTCCACTGGTTGAAAAGAACTGAATACGGAACTGTTTAGACAGTGACCAAGTTTGTCAGATATGCCGATTTCTCGCCAAACGTCGCGATCTTAAGCTCAGTTTTATGTTGGGTATAGAAAAAATAAAGTAATTTTTGTTGCAAATTTTGGGTATAGAAAAAATAAAGTAATTTTAAAATTGATTTTTGTTGTGCATTTTTGAAGGTATTTTGATAAGTGTTTTGGATAAGTGCAGTGATTGGTTCCGGGCTGGCTATTTAGCAACCCGTGCATAATATGACATTCGCTAAATAAAAGGTAACAGGTTACTTGCTAACATGCACCCTTTAGACCAGTGCAGTGGTACGTCTAAGACTATTTCATTCATATTATCCCTATAACAGAACACATTGTGCTTAATATGTGACTAAGCTTCTTTCAAAAATTGTTCTTCAGTTCTACTATACGTACACCTACACCAGTCACGTGATAATTTTTTCACGCTGGTTCTGATGCATATCACATAAATCCTAAAATGGATACTACCTATTTCTAACTTGTCCTGTAGTATATTCATTTCAGTCGGTATGGTGATAGGTTACCTTGGTCAAGTTTTTCGCCACGTCACACAGGTAGCGATTGTCACCGCCTATGAAAAGCCCATGTAAAAAGTACCAGTCACTTCCATATAACAGAACCGAAACTAGGACAGGTTAATACACACAAAGTTCTGGTCACGTGACCATACCAGTGACTGATCCATTTACCGCAGGGATATTATAAAAACAGCAATCAACATCTCCAAATTAGGCATGTTAAAAAATCTTTAAAATTATTTTTTAACAAAAGAGTCTTTTGCAGTTCTATCAAATTAGTGGGTTATTTTGAATTCCTGGCTAAAGTGGGTTAATGTTACCCGATGAAGTCAGAAATCCATATCTGAATAATTTTGAGTACAGGGAGTTCTTAAAAACTTTCGACACATCTTTCAGATAATGATCTTTAAAAATATTGAAATTTGTCGTAGAGAATTATGGGGATACACAAAATTTTTATATTAAATATCAGAAAAAATATTGACAATTCAATTTTGAAGGGACACCCTAATTTCCCTTTACTAAACGGAAATGCAATTATAAGTTTGGCCATGGGAAATTTCTATAATACATAAATAGTAGCCTTATTTTTAAGTACATAAAATAAAAAAGTTACAAAAACCCGATATTTTAAAATATTTTCCACATTAACTAAATCGTCGGCTTGCCTGAAAGTAGTGCTATGTGTTTTTAAACAATTTTTCAGGCCCAGTAAAATAGTAAAATCCAAATAACTGGTTGCAGAACAACTTATACTGTATTATAACAGGTTCTAATTTCTGTTCTGTAACTGGTTCTTTTTATATGGAATTTGTCCTATTTGCAATAGATTCTTTACCTCCAAATAAGAACAGGTTGCCTTAGAACCGATTCTAGAAACAGTTATAGAACTGGTTGTGGGACAGAACCGGTTCCATTTAACCGGTGGTAACAGAAGTCGTTCTAGAACAGGTTCAGTGGTAATTTGTTCTAAAAAATTTGTTGGGGCAGAGCGATAAAACTGACTCGCATTGTTCTTTTAAGATATTTTACTGACAGCATATGCCTTAATAATGCACGACCTCATTTACTAAAATACTGCATTTTAAAAAATCCGGGTTAAATATCGGCTACAAAGCTATGCGTGGTTTTTAAGATAAACTACACATAACACTTTTCAAAGGAGACTTTTTTCAAAATATGTTCATACCAGTTTATACACATAACACTTTTTGATCATAGAAAAATATATAGTTTTTATGTGAGTTGTTGGTTAGTTCGGTTAAAGATCATGAATATTTTTCCATATTAACAGAAAAATTATAATTTTATTTGTGATAATTTACTTTAATTAACAGAAAAAACAATTAGAAAAAAAGTTATTTGACACCTGCATGAATGGAGTTAACTTTCTAGCCCGCAACGGCTGACAACTCCATTCATGCAGGTGTCAAATAACTTTTTTTCTAATTGTTTTTTCTGTTAATTAAAGTAAATTATCACAAATAAAATTATAATTTTTCTGTTAATATGGAAAAATATTCATGATCTTTAACCGAACTAACCAACAACTCACATACAATTTATATAGATCAACAATAAAAATTCACTATATAGTTTTTATATATAAATTACACATAACACTTTCTGTCGACAGAAAAATATTTTAGTTTTTTTTTTTTTTTGTATGAGTTATACACAGTACTTTTTGCTATCCGTTAACCCATCCATATCTTAAAACCCATAAGATATCGCAAAACCGCTTGGTAGATTTATGTATGACCAATAGAGCTTCTCAATGCTATAATAAAAAAATTCAAATTTACAACTGGCACTACCCTATGGGGAATGAGGAGGCAATTGACCTAAAAGTGACTGGTTAAAAAAGGACTTATCACAGGACTGGTATAATTTAATACTGAAGTGGGTTAAGCAGTATCAATTGTCCTAAAATTACCAATCATGTGACTGGTTAAGGGAGGACATACCACTTAACCAGAATGCTTATTAAGAAGAAAAAGCCAGTTGGCCAGAATTTTACCCATTGGAAGCTGTTTAGTTTTCGTTTATTTTATACGACATGACATAGTATGCCCATCTTTGGTTAGTCCTGTAGCATGCCATTATGTGGTTTAAAGCAGGGCAAATGACCTCCTCCTATGACAAGCCAATGTTAAAGTTGCCAGTTGTTTACATAGGGTAGGGTTTAGCAGAGGACCGGTCTCTGGCACTAAGGGACCGATCCTGTGGGACACGCAGAACTGGTCCCATTCCCCATAGGATACTTACAGGCTAGCCTCCGATATTAAACTTAAATTTCTCTAGTTTGATACCTTTAGTTGTGCAATGAAAATGAAAATTATTCAAGTTCGAGGCCATACTCCACATTTCTTTATAAGGATATTGTCCTACCAAATAATTGACCATTTTAAGGAATGTGTTTGTTGAACCCAGTTCAACAGGAAAATAAGGGTTAAAATAGTCTTTTAGCGAAACCCAAATTATACTAACTTAAATTCTCTTAAATTTCTCTTTTTTTCAAATTCTTGTAAAACATTTTAAATAACTCAAGGAGAGTCCCTCTTTTTTTGCCAGTTCTCCTGGAACTTAATGTGGCGCCATTTTTTCCATTTTTTTATATATATGTATATTTACGTAGCTAACGTTGAAGTACCCATTTTCTAGTTTTTAGAGTCAGTCGTAATAAAATTGTTAATAAAGCAAGAAGCTTTTGTTTTAGTTGAAGAAAACTACTTGCTTTTTTTATTTACAACTCACAATTTGGACAGCGAGTTACCCTAGTCAACAGTGTTTATAGATCTATTTCGTGAATTTTCTAGGTTCCCAACATTCTTTCAAAACGTGTTCTGATGATAGGAACATAGAAAATTCCCGAAATAGATATATCTACACTGATAGAATTTTCCTTCATACTATTAATGAAACGATTTCATTACAATCGATTCATTGGTTTAATGAAAAATTCCATTAACTGAATGAAAATTCATTAATATTTGTGTTTTTTTCATTAAACTTTTTTATGATTTTTTCATAACTTCATAAAAAAAATTCATTAAATCAATAAAAAAATTTAAAATTTTTTTCAATAAAAATTTTGACTTGAATAAGAAAAAAAAATTTTTTTTATACTATCATTTTGGAATAAAAAAAACTGAAAAGTTTTTTTAAACAGAGTTAAACAAAACTTTGATATAAATAAATTTTTTTTGTTAAATTTGCCTAGAGCTAACAGTGAACAGATTCTCTAAAAAAAACGACATAGTTTTCTTCAAAACGAGACCTAAATTGTTATCGTTTTGACTAATGTTACACAAAAACGTTATGCTAAACGATAATAAATTTTTGTTTTTAACAACATTGTTAACAATATTTGACATTTTTATCTAATATGGTCGTAATTTAACTACAAAAAGTGGACTATAGTCGTCGATCGTTCTACAGTATTCCAAGTCAGATCGATAAAAAATTACATATTTTGTACCGACATATAAGAAAATATGTTACCTTTTAACACAAATTATACAAAATGTAAAGAAGGATTGAACAATTTTGTAAAAATAAAGCAATAAAAACAGAAATAAATTAAAATTGGACCAGACCTTATAAATAATTTCAACGTATGATAATTTCTCAATAACCAACAAATTAATGCTATGATAAAATAATCATAAAAATTGCAAATTATTAAATATCAACGAGAATATATTTTATACAAACTATGAATTTTATTCATTAAAAACATAAAACTTTCATAACGATTAGGCTAGGATTAATGAAAAAAATTTCATATACTTTATGAAATTTTCATTGGGTCAATGAAACCATTCATTAAAATTGATTTAATGAAACACCTTTCATTGACTCAATGAAACGTTTCTTTGGGGACTTTTTTATGAAAAAATTCATTGGATTAATGAAGGAATTCATTAATACTACGCACAAATTTCTAACAGTGTAGATCTACACATTCCTGAAAGTGGTCAATTAATAAATTTGAAAACAAAAACTCTATAGATGATTTGTTAGGACAATATCCTAATAAAGAAATATAGAACTTGAATAATTTTCATTTAAACTTAAATTTCTCTATTAACATGTATGTTTTAACAAAATTCTTAAAACTTATTATTTATTAAGCTTTACTAAATTTTTTAAAACAAAAAAAGAAATATCACTTAAAATTGATATGCAAAAAAAAAAACCAAAAATAGATATTTTTTTTTTTTTTTTTATAATTTAACCAATACTCAGGGGATGCCCCCTACTCATGCAGTGCATTGTATTGATCAGGAAAATAAGGTATGGGAAGGAGGAAAGAGGGAGTAGTGTTTGTGGATATTTGATTTAAATTTTTCTAAATTGTAAGTAACAGGGAAGACTTCTGCGGGAAGTTTGTTCCACATACGAATCGTTCGACTAAAAAACGAATTTTCTCTGTAATGCGTTGTGCGAAACACAGGACAATCAACTACAAACGGATGTGCTCTACTAGATAAGCGAGTATTACGAATAAAAACTCGGGCTCGTGGAATAAGTTCACTTATCTCAGATGAGCATCTCCCATGGTAATATCGATAGAAAAGTGTCACACAACCCACATTCCGACGATGCTCCAATGAATCAATAGAGTTGGATACACTACTGTCATTGATAAGCTTCACCGCCCTCCCCTGAACACGGTCCAGAAGCTTCAGAATAGACAATGGAGCCCCTGCCCATATATGAGAGTTGTATTCCATTTTTGGCCGGATATAGCTGGTATAAATAGTAAGGAGATCGGATGGAGTGAAGTAAGTCTTGCACCGTTTTAAAAAACCGAGACACTTGAATGCCTCTTTCGACACTTGAAATACGTGCTTATTCCAACGGACATCACACTGTATTCTCATGCCCAGAACATCAAGAGTATCCGATTCCTCAATACCTATACCATCCATAGTTACAGATGACAATGTCAATTCCACAGCCCGTCTGTGGGTTAACATACAACATTGGGTCTTGCGTGCATTAAAATCAACCTTATTCGCGCGACCCCACTCGGAGATTGTAGAAAGGTCTTGATTGAGTGTGTCATTCATGTTCTGCCGCATGCCCTCTATCTCCAAAGAGCTTGGCCTGTGATCGAATGAAAATGAATGACAAATGTTGCTGTCATCTGCAAAAGAGTAGATAGGGTTGATGGTCTGACCAAGAAGGTCATTAATAAAAATAAGAAAAAGGGTAGGAGAAAGAACAGAACCTTGCGGTACCCCTGAATTTAGCTGAAACTCGTTTGATGAGACCCCATCTAAAACAACACGTATAGTGCGGTCTCTGAGAAAACTCGTTATAAATCGAGAGAAGACATTACCGACACCAAAAGCAACTAGCTTAGTCATATATAATCTTAATAATTTAATTCTCTTCTTTCAAAAGTCAACATCTCTTTCTATAAATGGCATTATATTCATCTCTGTAAATGACAAAAAACTGCTTTCATTTTTATCCTTATCTTTAGGAATTTATGACAGGATTTCAATTTAGTTATTTGAAAATATTTGTCATTTTATTTTGTCTATTCAGTATAAACTAAATTTTATGACAAATGTACTGGCATAGATTGATATACATACAATATGACAACTTTAAAATATCATATAACTTAAGGGGTTTACTCTGTTAAGATTTTTTTTTATTTCGAGAATTTTTTTATTTCACATTTCGTTAGTTTGAACTTTTCTCCATATACTTTAAAAATTTTGGCGGAAAATTCTCAGAAATAGAAAAGTTACAGCCTCTTTAACAAGCTCCTTGACCTATATTTTGAGTCTTAATAGTACAACTAAAAATTATTTCGAAATTAAAAACAATTCAAATAAATTTTTAATAGTATGATTAAAATCTTTTTTGAAAATAAAATCAATTAAATAGTTACAAATTATTTTAACTGATACTGAATTCAATTAAAATTTTAATTGAATTAAGAAATGTTTTAATTGAAATTAGATTTTAGTTTTTTATGTATGCAAGAAAGCTCCTTAAAACGAGTTTAAAAATATCAAATCCCGATTTCATCTAATCCTGTTTCCAGAGTAGTACGTATCGTAAATATCGGCCCGACAGTTTTTTAAGAAATCTTCAAAATGGCGATCGTGAATTTTTCTTTTTTTTTGAGGGTCTTGAAATTTAACACGTAAAAATTTTGGCATTCTAGATAGGTCAGACTTCCAAAGACTACTTTCCAAACTGATACGAAAATATAAAAATTTTATTTCAATATTTGTAAATATTTTTAGCACTTAAAATGCAATAAAAAAAAACAGGAGTATTGGACCCCCGCTGTCCAAAACTGAGCTTGCCGTTAAGATTTCTATCATGGCTTTAAATTTATGTGAATATGGTGGTAATGATGGCTGAGTTAATATAGAAACTCGAATTTAGATACCACTTTAAGAGACGCTGTCAAACATGTTAAGGAGTGAGAGAATCGACTTGAAAATTGGTATTCGGGGTTTTTTGGGGTCACTGAAATCGTCATAAGATTTACAAAATTCAAAATGTACGATTGAACTAAAGAGAGAATATTGGTAAACTTGGTCATATCGTTGAATTGGGTGAGTAGTTCAACAGAACTATTTCGTTCATGAACTCCACAAGTCTACAGTATAGCGGATCATTTCAAAATATTTTGGAAATCGATTTAAGATTGTTGCTCAATAATTTTTAAAATCGTTGAATTTGAAACTGATATTAGACTTTTGAAAGGGCGAATCCAATACGGTGGATTTTTTTAAAAGTGATCCGTTTTGTTGTATATTGCTTAAAGAAAACTTTTGGGTGTAACTGAATACATTAGCAAAATTCTGCGTGATTCATGTGAATCACGCGTGAGTGTGGTTTTACTTACGTGAATTTGTGTATGAAAAAGTTCTTCGTAAGTGTCCGTGAGAAAAATTTTTGCGTGAGTGAGTGTGCGTGAATAGAATTTTTCAAAACAATTTTTTTTTTTTATTTGTTTCTATAAATATTTTCTTTATTTTTTCGCCTATTATATATTTTTGGATTTTTAAAATACAAAATAAAAGGGAAACATTTCATATTCAGCACAATTTTGAGTTAAACACATTATCTTATTTTTAACATTCTCTTATTTTCCGGTAAGATTTTATTTCGTGAATCTGCGTGATTCACGTGAATCATTCGTGATCACGCGTGCTTGTGAGTGAAACCTAAAGTTACACATGTAAGTGTGAGTAGAAACAAATTGTTCGTGACTGATTGTGCGTTATTGCAATTTTTTGCTAGTGAGTGCGTGTAAGTCGAAATTCACCCACGGGCCCATCTCTAATTCCAATTTTAAATTTCAAAATGGCGCATCAGCACAAATTTTGCTAAACGTTAGTAGACCAAAAAAAAAACACAAAACAATTTCAAATTTTTGTTGTAAACTTTGTTTAATTTTTTAGTTTAATTTTAATAGTTAAAAATGAATGTAATATCAGTTGATTTTATATAAAACTACAGTATACAAATTCTTTTAATAGCAATTCCAGTTTTAACTGCATTTTTCAATAAATTTTATTGGCATTCATTGAAACGGAATTAAAAACCTAATCTCGTACACAATGGGGTGGCTGTTTTAACAATACAATATTTCATTAACAACACTTTTAACAAATTATTCCAGCTTCATTAAAAGCCTTATATTATTTGTTAAATTTATTGTTATTGCATTGTTAACAAATGGCAAATAATAAAATAAAAGCACTACTACCCACTACTGTGAAGCTGTGAATAAAATGAATAAACTAAATTTAACCCTCAAACCGGCCTAAGATTTTTTGCAATGAAATTGATACCGCGTGTTTGTCACGAAAAATAAACAATTCAGGGGTACCGCAAGGTTCTGTTCTTTCTCCTACCCTTTTTCTTATTTTTATTAATGACCTTCTTGGTCAGAATTTCAATCCTATCTACTCTTTTGCAGATGACAGCAACATTTGTATTCATTTTAATTCGATCACAGGCCAAGCTCTTTGGAGATAGAGGGCATGCGGCAGAACATGAATGACACACTCAATCAAGACCTTTCTACAATCTCCGAGTGGGGTCGCGCGAATAAGGTTGATTTTAATGCACGCAAGACGGGCTGTGGAATTAACATTGTCATCTGTTGCTATGGATGGTATAGGTATTGAGGAGTCGGATACTCTTGATGTATTACGTATTTCAAGTGTCGAAAGAGGCATTCAAGTGTCTCGGTTTTCTAAAACGGTACAAGACTTACTTCACTCCATCCGATCTCTTTACTATTTATACCAGCTATAACCGGCCAAAAATGGAATACAACTCTCATATATGGGCAGGGGCTCCACTGTCTATTCTGAAGCTTCTGGACCGTGTTCAGGGGAGGGCGGTGAAGCTTATCAATGACAGTAGTGTATCCCACTCTATTGATTCATTGGAGCATCATCGGAATGTGGGTTGTGTGACACTTTTCTATCGATATTACCATGGGAGATGCTCATCTGAGATAAGTAAACTTATTGCACGAGCCCTAGTTTTTATTCGTAATACTCGCTTATCTAGTAGAGCACCTCCGTTTGTAGTTGATTGTCCTGTGTTTCGCACAACGCATTACAGAGAAAATTCGTTTTTTAGTCGAACGATTCGTATGTGGAACAAACTTCCCGCAGTAGTCTTCCCTGTTACTTACAATTTAGAAAAATTTATATCAAATATCCACAAACACTACTCCCTCTTTCCTCCTTCCCATACCCTATTTTCCTGATCAATACAATGCACTGCATGATTAGGGGGCATCCCCTGAGTATTGGTTAAATTAAAAAAAAAAATAGTACTGGCAAACCACTGCTATTTTCGTAAAACTCACCGTGTTAAAAATTACCAAGGGTACAACAAATATTGTACTCGGAAAACCGAATTTTGTTTGAATTTTTTCAGATTTTTTAAGGGGGTAGGGGGCTAAGAGGTCACTAAAATTGATTTTGTGCCAAAAATGGGTTATAAAAATGCCATAACCTCTAATTAACCTTTGTTTCTACAAAAACCAGTTAAATCACTACTCAGGAGTTCTAGCATACTAAAAAATGTATTCGCGTTTCCATATATTAGTTTAAGGGCAACTATGATGACCTTAATAGTAAAAAATGAGAATTTTCTAAATTTAAACAGTAATAACTTCAGAAATAGGCATCGTATTAAAAAATATGAAGAATTCTCATATATCAAATATCCAAAGGAAAAAGTGGAAATGCTGAAACGCACAACGATGTTATCGCTGAATACAGTCGAAACCGAAATTTTCCTGGATGTTATATTTGGAGTCCACCTGTATACTGAGGAGATTATCTGTATGATTTTTGCATTATGAATTGTCACTGAAACTCGTCCATTGAAACAGTTCATTAAATGTATGCTGGTTTTCACAAAATTTCATGAAAAATTTGTTAGTATTTATGAAAACTTTCATACGACTACTAACACTAGTACACTGAGATGATTTTTGCATTATGAATTGTCACTGAAACTCGTCTATTGCAACAGTTCATTAAATGTATACTGGTTTTCATAAAATTTCATGAAAAATTTCATACGACTACTTATAAAGTTTCATTAAAAATAGATTCATTAAAACTCTGAAGCTTTTTCATATAGCTTAAAAATTTATTTTCATTCACATTGTGAAGAAAACTTCATTAGTTTTGTGAGAAAATTTCATTAACACCCGTCCAAGAAATTCTCTCTGTGAACGGTACAAAATACTTTTGAAGACTGAAATTTTTTTACAATTTCAATGATATTAAGAGAAGATGGGCTGAACCTTAAAGTAATACAATTTAGAAATGACATTGTTTCGTTACATGGTGACAAAGAAATCGAATTTTTAGAAAATAAAGTCATTGAGTTTACGCCTGTTCCAAAAAGTGGTGCAAATCAATGTTTGACGGCTTTAAGATTGCTTAGGCAGGATACTATTTAGACGGACTTAACCAACTGCAATTTGTTTGTCCCCTCTTTTTCAATATTTTTGTTGGTTTTAATGGAATTCTTTTTTTCTTTTCATTCATGCATTTGGCATGCATGAGTGAAACATTTTTTTTTTTCGAAATAAAATCCCGGATTTTTAATACATTTCTGTATTAAATGGTGGATTTAAATTCAATGTAGTGAATATGTTGTTGCTATTAACTTCACAAATGCACAAACAGCATTAAAAACAAAAAGAATCTGAATAAAAGTATTTTTTTTTAATTTTGTTTTCCGGGCGAAAAAAATTACTCAAAGTGCATTAAATAGTAGTAGTTGTTTGTATGGATTGTAGTCTGTGTATGTGTATGAAGTAGAAACACTATGATTAAAAAGTATGCATACATTTTAGACAAAACGAAATTTACGAAAATTTTAAGTTAATATTTAAGGTTTAATGTAAGTGTGAGAACGTTTTTAAATGTGATAAGTCCACAAAATACATTTTCAATTAAATTGATATATACATTAGGGTGGGCCGATTTGTAAGGACAAAAATTTGTCGATATTGTGCCATCGATTTTTCGATAGCTTTTGGAATGAGGAAAAAAAAAAGTTCCACTACGACATACCAAAAAAAATCATTTTCGAGGCGCCCAAATTTAAATTTTTGACTTTTTCTCAACTTTTATTTTTAAGGTTTTTTAGTAGGTTATAAAAAAAATGGCTGATTTAATTTTTTTTTAAATATTACCTTTCTAAGGTGACATATAATACATACATTGCCACATGTAATATAACATATGAGCGCGTGAGAATAGAAATACGACTGAGAGAATCGTACATATAGGACCGCATCAGGAAAATAGTATTCTCAGTCGTATTTCTATTCTCACGCGCTCATATGTTATATTGTATTGTATGTCACCTTGGAAAGGTGGAACTTTTTTTCCTCATGCCAAAAGCTATCGAAATATCGAAGGCACAATATCGATTGCTAAATCGACCCACCCTAATATACATACATAAAAATATTATTAAATTTAAAACTATCCAAATACTTCAAACTTTTATAAAACGAAAGAAAATTTGTGCATTTTACACAAGTTTTTGTTGTTTTGACAATAATCTTTAATAACTCTGTCGAAATACTTTTCGAATACTTTTTCTTATGGTACAAACATATGCAATAAGCGAATAAAAATAAGTGTACATTACAAATGGTTGGATTTTTGTTCCACTTCACTGTCGGCTATATAAGCTCTATGCACAAAAAGAGCTGAATTCATTGTATGCCATTTGACCATATGGTTATTTGTTGCTGCTATTTTACTATACCAAACAAATAAAAAAGAAAGAAATTTCAAGGGTAAAACATATACTCCATGAAAGAACATTAAATTCCTTTTAGTTTTTCAGGTATTATGAAGGTATAAAATAATAGTTATTTATAGAAATTTAATTGTTTAAAATGTTAAAAAAAAAAAATTTAATAAAGTCTCTAATTTTTAAATACTGGAAAAATGTCATGAATGGATTAGCAAATGAGATATTATTGATGATAAAACTATAAACTATACTTCCAGTACTTTTGGAGATTTTACTTAAGAACCAATTAGAGGATCAAATTGGTAATGTTTCTTTTTTTAGTGATTCACAATATTGATTTAGATGTGGTAGAAACACGACATCGCTTCTTTAAGGTCTTACTGATATGATTAGAAGGTCTTTATGTATGGCCATGTCAATGTTCTTTTATCCATTGTCCTTCAGAAGGCTCTTGAAAATATCGATCATAGTATATTAATTTCTAAACTATATCATAATTTAGGTATTTCTGTTTCTTCTTATAGGCTTATAAAGGGTCCGCCAAATAACTTTTTTTTTTGGAAATGCTTTAAAAAAAACTACTGAATATTTTCTCAAATTTATTTTTTTATTTGAAAGTACAATCCTTCCGGTTAATAATGGAAAATAATTTCATTCAAATGGCTGCCTCGGCTGGCCATGCAGTAGCCTACACGATCGGTCCAATTTTTAAGCACATTATCGATTGTGTGCAGCTGTATTTCACCAATGGCTTTACGAATATTGTCCTTTAAAGCGTCAATTGTCTCTGGCTTGTTGGCGTAACACTTATCTTTGACGGTACTTCCACAAATAATGGTCCAACGGTGTCAAATCTCAGCTCCGAGGTGGCCAAACGACATCAGCTCTGCGGCTGATTATGCGATCTTCAAAAACAGGGCGCAATACATCGAGTGTAGCTTCGGCCGTGTGGCACGTAGCGCCGTCCTGTTGAAACCAAATGTTGCCAATATCCTACTCTTCAATTTTTGTGAACAAAAATTCGTTCAACATATCCCGATAACGATCGCCATTGACTGTAACGGCCACTCCTTGCTCATTTTTACGGTGAATTGATGTTGATGGCGCTTCACGCACACTTTCTGCCACGCTTTGGTTTATCGATGAGGATGCCAGTTTCTTTCACTTTTTTTCTCTTCTTCCAAAATCCGTACGCAATTTTCGCACACATTCTGCAACATTACCATGATTTTCAAAGTAATGTCGCAATATTTTCCAGCGGTTCAAGCGTATACACAAACATATTCGTTCAGCGGAAGGATAAAACTAATTATCTGTCAAATCAGACATGAGCTAAGTGTTACCATTCACGAAATAAGCACTAGTTGAAAAAAAAAACGTTAGATGGCGGACCCTTTAGTGCCATTATTCAGAACAACCTATAGTGCACCGAGAAAACAGACTTAGTCGTGACTACCACAATGAGAGAATTATCTGCATGATATCAATGAATTTTTGCATTAGATCTATGGAACTCGTCCATTGAAATGTTTCATTAAATTAATGCAGTTTTCCATAAAATTTTTTGAAACAATTTATATTATTTATTAAAAATTTCATACGCCTAATGAAAAAGTTTCATTAAAAAAAGTTTCATTAAAACTGAGAAACTTTTTCATGAAGTTTAAAAAATTTTTCAATCGCATTGTCTCCATTAGTTTAGGAAAAAAAATGTCATTAAAACTCGTCCAAGAATTCTCTCTGTGCATACAGAATTGGGCATACCAACCGTTTTTGTAGTCAATCGAATGCTTCGATTGTTGCAACTTAATTTTTCGCTTGTGATAACAATAATTCTTTCAAAACAATAGAAATACTAACGACACAATCGAAAAATTTTAATTGCATCAACAGAAGTTCTCTAATAACCAAAAAAAAACTTCGGTAGCTGCAAGCGAATCATTCTATTGGCTACAAAAAAACGGTTGGTACCACCAAGTCGTACCTCGTATACATGAGTTCTTTGTGACATCACATAGTAACTGACCGATGGTCTTTAATTTTAATTAATTTTTTTGTACACACATACTCTATGGAGCCTATGAAACTTCGCCATAGTCTGTTTTTAAAGTTTTAAAAAAATTGAGATTTTTTCACGGTTTTAATTATTCAAAAAACTTAAAAAATCCTAAAAGTCTGTAATTTTGAAGAGCGATGTATTCGAAAGTTGTTATCGGATTTCTCTGATTTAAAAAGCATTCGATTCCTACGGTTGACCTCATTTTATACTTGTGCAACAAAAAATAAAATATTATAAAATGCGTTTTTGGTGCACATACCAAGACTCAAAACAACAACAAAAATACACTTGGACCCTTAAATGAATCATTTGACTACAGACTATATTTTAACCTAAAATCTAATAACCACACGAATTATGTTTCTTGAGCAGTTTAAAAGTTATAGTCAATTTTGTAGCGATAATTTCATAAATTTTTTACGTTTTTTGCAATTTTCATGTCGTCATATTTCGAAAACCGATATTTATGTTTCGTTAATTTCTTGTCGAGTAAGATAGTTATGGTGAATTATATTGAAATGGGAGATGGTCGATCCGAAAACGCCATTTTTTGGTTCAGTTGACTTATTTTCACTCAAATGCTTTCTTTTGTTTATTTTTAATTAAAAATCGCAATTTACATTTTCACATTAAGGAGCAAGATTGTAAAATGTCCGGCACACATTATCAGTAATAACTTTTTTTATATGTCAAAGTGGACTGTTTTTATGACGTTATGTTTTTGAGCAATCAGATTATTAGTTAGTTTACAAATAGTCTTTGTACAAAAAGTGAGGGCAAGAAAAAATAAAAAGTTTACAAAAAATTCTCACAAAAAAAATTTGCTTAATTGTCCAGAATTCAGAACAATCAAACCAGATTCTTTTTAACTGATTGAATTTTTTTTTTTGGAAATGTTCTGCTCCTAGATGTAAGGATACTAAATATGCAAATAAAACGATCGTATATTACTCACTTTTGTTTCGGACTCCATTTGTAAGCAAAATAAGTAATGATCCGATCGATTAAATATTTTTCACACATAATCTGACAACTTTTTTTTTTTTTTTATTTTTATATATATTTTTTTTTTTTATTATTATTCATTTTTATTGACCAATATAAAAGGTATTATTGTTCAACTTTTGCTATTAGGTAAAATATACAGTGTGTATGTCATATTAAAGGTTGTACAATATATTGGAAAAAATCAAAAAGGTTTTGATTCTTATCGCGCAATCAGGAAATGTGAAAAATATTTTATTGTGTGTTGACCACATTGTGCAATTTTTATATCCCTCCACAAAAAAAAATATCTTAATGCACTGTGTTGGGTAAAATGACAATAATACTGGCAATAATATTGCAAAGTGCATGGGATAAGATAACTTAATAAGAAAAAAAGTTCGGTGTCGTATACAAGTTCGCAGTTGTAAGTTTCCTTATATGCAAAAATAAAAATATGCACCAAAAAATGCCAGAATATGCATTTATATCAAAATATGCAAAAATATGCATTTATAACAAAATATGCAAAAACGGATACATGACATTTTATTGCAAATTCTTTGATTCGGAATAGTTTTTGAAACATTTATATCAAAATATGCAAAAATATACATTTATAACAAAATATGCAAAAACGGATCCATGCCATTTAATTGCAAATTCTTTGATTCGGAAAAGTATTTGGTCAATATGGATTTTGTGCTACCGCCTACAAACATGTATTTGCAAGAAAGTCGCTGCCCTGATGACAATACTACAAAGCGTACACTGATAGAATTATCCTTCATGGTATTAATGAAACAATTTCATAAAGATTTTTTCGTAGATTCATTGAAGAATTTCATTATATCCAAACAATTTTTTAAATATTATGAAATTTTTCATAAACATTTTTTCATAAAATTTCATAGTTCCATAAAAAAATTCATTCGTTTTCATAAGTTATCTCTTCATAAATTTAATAAAACATTTCTTTAGAGCTTTGAAATTATTTCAGTCTTAATTTTTTTTATTTTTTCATAAAATTTCATTAATTTTTATGCATTTCAAACTTTAGTTTTATGATTTAACTCTAAGTGCTTTATTATTTCAATGTAGCCTTTTATTAATTTTGTATTACTATGAAATTGTTAAAAAAAATCATATGAAGCGGTTCATTGGCTTAGTTCCAATACATTTTTCAAAGACATTTACGAAAAGTTTTATTAATTCTTTATATTCAAAATTTTTATGAAACTGTTACATAAAATTTATAAACGCTTCATTTTCGCAATGATTCAAGATTTTCTTTAATTCTACAAACATTTCATAAGCATTAACTTTAATGAAACCTGTTTCATAGATTCTATGAAAAGTTTCATGGGACGAGTTACGGTGACAATTTTCATTACAGATATGAAGAAATTCATTACTAAAGTGAAGATAATTCTCTCAGTGTATGAATTATAATAATATTTCTGTATCAAACATGATGTCTAAATTGAAACGTTTAAAACCGTTTAAAATATGCATAAAAAATGCGGACGCTTTTTACAAAATATGGGACATACAATGTATGCATATAAAAATAAAAAAATGTATATCTAGATTTTAATGCGATATACCCTGTATTTTCCGTTAAGAACTCTGAACTCTGGTCACTTTAATTAAAATTTAATATTTTGCAGTTTCATAAACCAACAAATGTTAATTAAAAATTTAAATATTCTTTAGAGATTATTTGTTGTCAATAAGTTAATACACATGCACACATAAAATTAAATTTTAATCTTTGACAGTGTTGCCAGTGGATTTTTTAAAAAAATACCTACCCGTAGCAGTAAAAATCCCTTTTCACCCTACATCATCGAATGGTTTAATGAAAGTATATTTTTTATTATAAACTAAATATATATATTATATTTAAATTTTCTAATTATTTGAGTTAAGGTTTGTTTTTTATATAAAAGTTTTTTATCTTCAATATTTCGCTACTCCTTTGTGCAGCATCTTCAGGAAAATAAATTAATTTAAAGGAGTCGCGAAATATTGAAAATAAAAAAACTTTTATATAAAAAACAAACCTTATCTCAAATAATTAGAAAATTTAAAAATAAGAAATGAGGTTAAATAAACGAAGATAATTATCTATATTATATATTTAAAAATTATGTCAAAAATTTATTTGCAATTCTCATACAAACTTCCAATTCTTTTCAAACATTTTAAAAATTAATATTCGAAAAATATCGATAAATTGTTCGAAAATTATTTGAAAACATACATTTATTAAATTTTCAAAACTAATTTTTTAGAATAGGTTAACAAAAAGCTATATTTCATACAGCTGTTTCTTTTACGCCGAAAGTTAATTCTTATTCTTTGGGTTTTAACGCAATTAAACCCATCCAAAATTGTGCTGCCGAAGCATAGGACATTTTCATCGTTGAATTTGACATTGACTTGTCATGGGATGGAAGCGGTTTATATAATTCTTTAAAGAACCATATTTGCAATGCTTCCTTTCAATGACTAGCAGTAACTAACTTTTTTTTTTTGTACCGCAAAATATCCATATTTTATAGAAAAATGCAGATAAAATAATATATTAATAAGATTTTCATTACTTGAAAAAAGTGCCTACATTTCGCCTAATTAAAAATATTTGTCGCATTTCCCCTACGCTGCTATTTTTAAAGTCAAAACACCTAGATGTAGGTATTTTCCCCCTTCATCTGGCAACACTGATATTTCTCACAATTTGCTGAAAATTTAATTTTACCTGACTTTTTTTAATACCAAAATCATATGACAATATTTTATGCACGCAAAGTTGGTGCCACCATTAGTGGGAAAAAATGGTGATATTATTGTCGTTAGTGTTTTAACAGTAAAAGCAACTAACTGCTGGTTATGATAATATTGTTGCTTTTTTTTTTTATTCTGTGCAAGAACAGCGGCTAAAGGAATACACTTAAAAAAATGTTAACATATTTTAAAACTTTAGAAACTAACAAAATAGTAAATAAAAATATCACTCACAGGTGTTCACGCCAGTGAACAATTTGCAGCAAACTTCAGGCAGATGCTAGTTTTTTTGCTAATTGAATTAAAATTCTAACATTGACACTAACGTAAAATTAATAAAAGGATACATTTTATAACGTTTGAATTAAAAAGTTTGTGTTTTTATTTTTAAAGTGAAGATTTGTTGAAACATCTTCGCAAAACCCCATAACCCGTTTAAACAACAGGAGTCTAATTCGAAACTTCACTCAGAGAATTTTCTGCTTGATGTACACGAATTTTCACTATTCTTAATAAAGCTTATTTTTTAATGTGAAAGTATTAAATCCAATCAAAACATTTTAGGTAAAACCATTTTCCCCCGTACAATAACCTACTGATTTTTTCGCAACGTCTTTATGATTTAATTTTTTTTAAATTTTATTTTTCCTTCCGTTTTTGGCAATAGCAAGTCCATTAAAAAAAAAACAAAAAAAAAATTTCAGAAAGAACAACGCGGATTCCATATGCTACCAGAAAGATGGGAAAAAGTAGTGGCTAACGATGGACAATACTTTGAATAATGTATCAATTCATTTTGTTATTATAATAAATGCATTTTTCAAGCAAAAATAATTGACATTATTAATTCGTATGCCCAATAACATTGTCATTTGTTTTTTACTGTTCAAAAAATGAAGCACATATGCAGTAAAACAATAAACAAACATTTATTTGTTTTATTTTTTTAAATAAAAAAAACAACTGTATAAAATGATTGTAAAATCATAATACAGTAATTTGATGTGGTTTGTTTTTTTAAATAACCCACAACTGTAGTCAAAACTGAAATTGTTTTTGCATAGGAATAGCAACGTTGCCTAAGGGTATGCAAAATTAATTTATTCAAAATTTTTCACACATCAAATGTTATGCACTTTTGAATGATGTCAAAACGATTAATTTTTCGACATTTAAAAGTTTCAGGATTGCCATAGTTTTTAAAACAAAATATAAAAAATCTGCCAACAAACCCACCAAATTTGATCAAAATCTAACATAAGGCATAGCAATTTTTTTAGTTTTTTTTATATTCTTAATTTTTTTATAATTATTATTATTATTAAAATTGTGCATAACACTCTTACCGTTTGCGAAAATCCGATTTGGAAAATTTCTTAAAACTCTTTGTAATTCAGATTTTATATTAACGAAATAAAACACTTTATGTAGCGTTTTTTTTTTTGCAATCACTCAGTAAAAGTGGGAAAAATGTATGTATTCACGTCAAGTTTTTTTAAAATACACTGAGATAATTATCTGCATGATATTAATGAATATCTGCATTAGATCAATGAGATGTTACCGCAACTCGTGCTATGAAACTTTTCATTAAATTAATGCAGTTTTTTTAAAAATTTAATGAAATATTTTATTTGCTTTATTGAATATCAAAACACTAATTACTATAAACTATAATACTTTTTCATAAAGTTAAAGAAATTTTTTATTCAAATTGTTAAGAAAACTCCATTAGTTTTGTGAAAAATTTTTATTAAAACTTGTCTAAGAAATTATCTCTGTTTAGAGATAGTGGAAATTAAACTAGATGACAGTTTTGACATGCAAAAACACGGAGAAAAACGAATGGCTTACATTAGCAAAATGCCCACTTAGCAAGCATTCCCTTTGCACATTTTTCTTTTAATTTTTCAAAAGTATTATTTTGAGTGTAGTATTAAAAAACTTTTAAAATTAACAGGTTACGGTAGTAAAAGAGCTTTGCAATTTAAGAAATTCACCCCTATTTTTTAAATTCCCACTGTGCTGAACTTATACAATTTTAATAAGTGTGCAAATATTGTGATCTCACATACTGTGTCTATAATGTCCAACATATATACACACACATACCTAAGCATAAATATGTATGCAGTAGTATCTCATAAAAAAAACAGTAGAAACAATGTGATTGTGTGGTTTGTATCTCTCGCTTAAAGTAGCAGCATTGTTGCTGATGATGTTGTTGATGATGGCCATAGTTAGTTGTAGTGTTGTTGAACGAGTTCTGGTGTGGCAGATGAAATAGTGTGTGTGAATGTGTGTTTGCATGTGTGTGCAACTGACTGACTTTTCTTGGGTATAAATCACTGGCTTGCTGTTGTTTTTTAGTGGCTTTTATTGTTGTTGTCATTATTTTGTTGCCATGTTTAGTATGGCATACATAGCCAATTTTTTTTGTCTTTCTCAACTTAATGGTTATGTGAAAATTGTGGCTTATGTTTTATGTTTTTCTTCTGGTTATTTTTATTTTTTGTGTGTGTGCAATGTTTTCCTTACACATGACCTGCTCTTTGTAATAACTAGGGCAAGTAGTTTCAAGCAACTAAAAAGTAAAATAGACGCTTATTAAATACAGCTGCTAAAAATTAAAAATATGCACTAAAAACATGAAACGTTATACACTGCACAAAAACTATGTTAGCTGATACCGAATTTTGGTAGTTACATGTACTATCACATTATAAGCTTGCAGCTAATATTCTGTTTTGTTGAGCATATCGAAACTTTTTCATAAAATGATGAAGATTTATGAAACATTTGACAAATTATCTATGACAACTTTATAAACATGAATTATTGATGACAAACGATTTATGCAACAGTTTCATTAATATGATGAAACTTTTTGCCCTGAGTTAAGCGCCTGGTGTATAAAATATAACGTCATATTTTTCAAAAAAAGTTAAAAATGAAACAACATCTTCCTATCTGCAAAACCTTACTTCAACAAAAGATAGTAACTATAGTCTTTGGAAAGCCACAAAAAAATTTAATCAACCTACATGCCAAATCTCACCGATTCGTAAAGACGACAATACTTGGGCACGAAGTGCTTCAGAAAAAGCTAATGTGTTTGCAAATCATCTTCAAAATATTTTTCGTCAAGAAACCTTATTCCGGAACATCAATTTGGTTTTAGATCACTCTACTATCCAGCAAGTTCACAGAATAACAGACCTTGTAGAAAAGGCATTAGAAACTAAACAAATATGTTCAGCAGTTTTTCTCGACGTGGGCCAGGCCTTTGATCGAGTATGGCACAAGGGATTGCTGCATAAATTGCAAAGAGACCTACCAAGACAATTTTTTGAAATTCTAAAATCTTATTATGCTGATCGACATTTTGGAGTCAAACAGGATAACGAATACTCAGATATAAAAGCCTTTTTAGCTGGAGTACCGCAAGTAAGCGTACTTGGACCAATTTTGTATCTCCTGTACACGAGAGACTTGCCAACATCTTAATCGACAACGTTAGCGACTTTTGCGGAAGATACTGCTGTTTTAACCACTGGAAAAACAGTAGACGAAGTAACAAATAAAATCCAAACGTCTGTTACAGCCATTGCATTATGGCTGAAACAATGGAGAATGAAATTAAACGAAAGTAAAACTATCCATATGTACTTCACTTATAGAGAAATTCTACATTCACCAGTTTTTATAAACAATATCCAAGTCCCTTTTTTTAATAAGGCAAAGTACCTTGGTATGACTCTGGATACTAAATTAAAGTGGAAAGAGTATGTTAAAATGAAAGTAACTGAAATTAAGTTAAAGTATCGACAACTTTATTGGCTACTTGGGCAAAATTCACAACTGTCCATATTCAACAAATTACTGGTTTACAATCAAGTTATCAAACCTATTTGGACGTATGGATGCCTGCTTTGGGGCTGCACCAAGAGAAGCTACATTCAACTTATTCAAACTATTCAAAACAAGTTCTTACGCACAATTACTAACGCTCCATGGTATGTACGCAATGAGGACATTCACAGGGATCTTAAGGTAAACACTGTCAGAGAAGAAATTATAATCCAAGCACAAAAACACGCAAGAAGCCTTCAGCACCACACAAATTTGGATCTCAACAACATCTACGAAGCTCAGGCTACAGGTCGAAGACTCCATAGGTTATTACCCATGGACTTGGCTAGACAATAAAATGCAATTTATCAACTATAAAGTGTAGCAAGTGTGCTATGACTTTCAAACTGCTTTTATAATAATTTCGTTAGAAAAATATTACTTAGTGAGTAATCTTGTACTCAGTTGTAATTATTAAATAAAGGTTAAAAAAAAACAAAAAAAAATATTTTTCCACCAGACGCTAAGACGCAAATTGTTAAATGAATAATATTTAAAATTCACCTAACATTTTTATTTCACCTCCAAAAAAAGTTTACACCACTAAAAAAGTTTTTCAACTCAAAGTGTTTTTTTCACCACAAACATATTTTTTACATCCAAAAATGTTTTTCACCCCTAAAATACATTTTTCATAATTTTTTTTTTTTCATTATTGTATTATCTAAGCTGTGGAAAGTAATATAAAAAATTTGGTAAAAACTAATTTAATTTGTTTTAATATGACATGGAATATTTTAACTTTGTTTTACAGTTTGCGGAATTTAAAACTTTTTTTGATGTTCTTTTACAGCCCAAGGTGTACGCAGCGTGATGTGACAAAAATTTCCTATTCGTTAAATGTTGGAAATTATAAAAAAAAACATATTATTTACAAAACTAAAAAATATTATAAATTTTATATGGTAACTTAATTTTTTAGAATTGTAATGGATAGCTTGTAATTTAAACTAATTCAATTAAATTAAACTATTTCTGAATCTGAACAGAGAGGACTTTCAGATGACATACAATGTTTTGTGAATAAAGCTTAATTCGCGGTGTTATAAAATTCCAAATATAGCGAAAACTCAGTTTTTTTTATGCTATAGGCGATCAAGTAATTCTGAGGACAATTTCAGATTCAAGGTCTTGACTTTTTTAGTAGTTATAAACATTTAATTTAATGGATAATTTTAGAACTAATTTTTACCTCTTTTAAAAAAATATAAATGATCCAAATCGGTTTTGCGGTTATGAAATATCAAGCATTTTACTATAAGAGACATTTAATAATTTTTTGATACAATATGCTTGCGAAATATGTTTCCAGATTTTATCACGTTTGTGTGTGTTAAATGTGTATACTATTATATATCGCTGAAAAGCTTTTTAAAAGTCATGTAATAAAAACTGATTTACATATAAAATAAACACAATCTGGAAAAACGCACTATTTTCACAAAATTTTATATGGGAACATGTTTCAAAACTGAGATGTTTGAAATTACTTTTACTTAGCAGTAATGTATTTTCAAACATATCAAGTTTGATACTCATAGAAATAAACCTGTAAAAATAACAGCAAAAGCTACTAATAATTAGTTAAAATGACAATGCAGAAAAAACTTAGCAGATTTTTTGGCTAAATACTAATAAAATAAGTACAGCAAACATAAATCTGTTAACTCTACAAAATTTTAGTTACATCCAACGTGAATGTTAGTTAATTAAAAATAGCATTTTACTCTGTAAAAACGTTTACTAAATATTTGTAGATTCAAAATAGCAAACATAAACAAAATGTTTGCTATATTTACCTCAAATTCGATAGAATTCAAATAACAGTTTATTTTGCTAAACTCAACAAAAATTTTTGCTAAAAAATTGTATATTTTATAAGGACAGACTTTTATTCCAATTAAAAAAAAAAAACTTTAAAAATTTCACATTTTTTAATGATTTTTGTTTCTACTAAATAAATGTTTTTGCTGATTTTAGCAGATTATTTTGTTACTTTCAATTAAATAAAATTTAGCTCAAATGTAACTAAATATTTTTAAATTCAACACATTTATTTTTTTTATTCTAATATTACTATTATTTAGTAAAAAAAAATGCGCTAAATTTTTTCTTCAAGGTAATTTTTAACTATGTTTTAGTAGCTATTTTTGTTATTTTAAAGGTTTATTTCTATGAGTTTATGCTTTGGCCATAGAGTTGCCACCATGTGACAAAATATAGTGATTCGGGAAACTTCGTCTAAAAACCAAACTCTCACGAATGCCGAAACAAGAAACAAATACGTGTACACTAAAAGTTAATAGAGAAAAATATATTTGAGTTTGGACTTGAAGCGGCTATCAGTGGCACTCAGTCTCTCTCAATCGGCCCTCTTTATTTTTATGTTTGTAAACTCGCACCGAGCAAATGAAAACATATTGCAGAAATTTAACAGTCTAAAGCAATTTTTATCATGTTTTCGAATAGTAATTTAATAAAGATTTTATTTATTTCAAATACTAACTATAAAATAAGCAAGATAAAATTAAAATATGATGTGAGCAAGATTAAAAAACCGTGCAATGTTTATTTATTAATTAAAAAAGTTTTCCGCCCGCTAATTTAAATCAGACTTCATCTACTGACAGGTCCTTACATGTTTCATTTAGCGTCACCGAAAATCATCAGAGAACCAATGTAGCAGGGGTAGATTATTTTTACCCAAATTTTGAAGGAAAAAGATCACCTCATTACCCGTATTGCTTTATTTACCCGATAAAAAGTAAAAAGCAAATTTGGAAGAAATGAACTAATTCAAATCAAAAATAAAACATTTTTAACTAATAAACATTGTTCGTGTATAGGCTATAATCTCTAGTCATAATACACTGTGTTGTTATTGTTTTTTAAATAAACAACAACACTTTCTGGCTATAGTATTAGGGTCATAAGTCAGTTTTGCCGTACTCTACAAATTTTTCAAATGTTTTACTTTTAAATTTTAAAAAATTAAAACAAAAAGTTTATTTTTCGATAATAAACTTTTGGCTTTAATTTTTTTAAATTTAAAAGTAAAACAAACAAAGCAAAATAAAAGTGAGTGTTTTAAGCAACATTTTTTTATCAACATGTTGCATTTATTTTTTAGTGTAAAAAAAATGTTTTCATTTGTTTGCTCGAGTTCGGTATTTTGGCCCTGAACCCTTCTGTGGCGTACCCAATGGGTATGTCAGAGAGAGGCTCAGAAGATGGAGGGAGTCGGAGTTTGGGACCTATTGGGCCAGATCGCCTTGGCAGCGACAGGCGAGGCTGTTTATATCTCCCTCTGGGGAGAAGTCGCGGAAACTCCTGTCTATGACAAGGGGCGAACTAAGGACCGTGACGGGTTACCTCACGGGACACTGTGGCCTTAGGTATCAATTGTACAAGATGGGACGATCCTCTACGGATACGTGCAGGTTTTGTGAATTGGAACCCGAGAATTCAGAGCATGTTCTCTGCAAATGTCCGAGGCTCTCCGACAGGAGGGTGCGTTATTTTGGTGGTCGAAGAGTGACGCTATCGGACGTTTGGAACTGTTTACCTGGTAGGATAGTTTGCTTTGTAGGGAGCCTGAAACTATAGGGTGTATTCGCTGGCAGCACAAAATACCAACTTCTGGTCGAGGTGTATAGTGCCACTCTAGTCTAATCGGTATTTTGTTGCTCAGAGGCGTGTGAAGTGTAGTCTCTCTATTTTTATAATACTCTTTGTGGCTATACCTCCTAGTGCAAAACCCCCCAAAATATTTGTTTTTTTTTTGGAATACCACGAAAAGTTGAGCATGCTCGGATATAATACTTTATACTGGTCATGCGCACTTAAAACACTTTCCATTAAATACCAAATTTATATATGGTTTCTGTAGAAAAAAATAATTTAAAGACACAAAAACAGAAAATGCGTTAAACAACTTTCTAACACATAAATGAGAGATTGGGCAGCTAAAGAAATATGGGACTCTTGATTTTTGATTCTTTATAACATATCCAATATTCCATCGCAATCGGCGGGAACCCATGAACAGACTCTCCTTGTAAGATTTTCATTTAAATCCTGATCTTGTTTTCTATAGATTTTTTCTGACCCGTTTGTTTTATAAATAAAAATGCTACTTGACTTTATGTTTCAGATGCTTAAAAGCTGCCACATATGTATGTAAGTGTGCATGTCGGTATGTTGGTATGTGTAAAGGATAAAGCGAATAACATTTTATGAGAATATACGTGTATGTAAGAGTCTACTTTTTTTATTGCATTTCTCCAGTGGCTATGAGTGGCTACTCTTAAAGGCATCATTTTTCATGTTGGTTTTCTTCGTAATGATTGTTTCCTGTTTACTTAAGTTTTCTCTAACTAGTTTTTGCTTTTTTTTGTGTGTTGTGTTTACACTTTAAGTTTCTTTTTATATTTTAATTTTTTTTTTTTTGTTTTTGTATTCCTTAGTGTTGTGTAATTCTTTTTGTAAAAAGTTGTTGTTGTTAAATTAAAAAGAAAATGTTGTAAAAGGATAATAAGCCAAACAAAATTTAGTTTGTATTTTCTTTTTCTAGAACAAAAATCTTATTTGCATAATCTGTGAAAGGCATATGCTTTGCATAATTTTTGTTTAACATTTTTTAGAAAAAAGCATTAAAATAGTTTAATGATATAATTACACGCTGATACAAAAACATTTTTTTTTCAATCGCTTTTCAAGTGACCTAGTGAAGGTTGGAGGTCTAGCTGAGTGTATTACAATACCGATTTGAGAAGTCGCAATATAACCTCAAATTTTCGAGATAACCTTAAAAGAGTATTTTTGACCTCACACACAGAGAAATAAACTGCGAACCGAATCGAAAAGTGCATTTTAATGGTAACAACTTGTAAATTCAGTGAGTACAACGATATTTACATTGGATTTCTAAATATTTTCTGTGCCAGTTAAACATAATTTTTTTGAAAAATTATGATTTTGAACATTTAATTGTGCAATGAAAATGAAAATTATTCAAGTTCGAGACCATACTCTATATTTCTTTATTAGGATATTTTCGTAACAAATAATCCATATAGTTTTTGTTTTCAAATTTATTAATTGACCACTTCCAGGAATGTGTTGATAGATCTATTTCGTGAATTTTCTAGGTTCCCATTATCAGAACACGTTTTGAAAGAAGTGACAATCCCATGCAAAACATCAAACATTCATATAACCTAGTTATATATTATAAATAATTTTTAGTCATATATAGAAAAAGTAACATAGCTTTGTCAATTTTCAATCGATTTAAAAAAGTAATGGCTCATTTTACTAAGGAAACACTAACTTAAATAATATTGTTGTTTTAAAAGAAGATTCAAACAAAACCCTCGTAGAAATTGAAAAAGTTTCAAAAACATTATTAAATTTTAATTGTTATTAAAAAAATCTCTACATATTCATGTTAATAATATAAAAGAAGTATATATTTGGAAAGACCAGGTAATTTTATTTTAAATGCCGTTTAAAAATTCAAAATCATTTAAAAAATGACTGAGTTATAACTGTTTAAATGCGCCAGTCGCTAAAAATAAAGGGTGGAAACGAAAAAAATTTACCATTTTGAATTCTTAATATTATTAACACAAAAAACAATAGAAACAAATCTGATATCACAAATTAGGAAAAATACTCTAAAGTTTCAGCACATATGTTTTTTTTACAATTCGTTGCAAATTGTGGTGAATTTTTGCTTTCTCGCTGTTAAAGTCAATGTTACAATTTGGTAGTTTTTAGAAAACTAAGACTCTCTATGAATGATTTAGCCCCATTAGTTATATAAATTTTGCATTCTTTATGCATGGATAATAGATGACATTTTGAGTGAATTTTTACATTATCATACATGACCGCATTTCATTATTTTATTTCTATACATCAAATAGACGAGTTTTTGCTAGATTGTAAGTACTATTTAATTAAAGATTTTTAAGGATTTTCTAAACTTTTTTGAATTAACATTTTTCCGTCGAAAACATTATTGTGCCTTTTTAAAAGTTTAGAATCTCACACATCTCCAATTTCGTTTTAAAACACGGATTTCGTCAGCCATTAATAAAATTGTTTTTAATGAAATATTTTCTACACAACAGGAACAAAGTGAGCAATGAAAAAAAACTTCAGAAATTAGTTTAATTTTCAATAACATGTTGGTTTTATTGTCTACTTAAAGGACACTTTAAAATTATGACTAATTGAAATACATAATTTTCATTAGCACGTCCTGACACTTTAACCAACGCCATGGACTAGAGACACATATTTTTATAATCTATATGATCTTAATTTTAACATATACAGAAGTCGCTCGGTTATATGAACTAATTCAAACAGAGCCTGTTCACTAAATGGAGAAGTTCACATAATCGAGAGAATATAAAATAAGTAATTCAAATGATTTTTATTACATTAAGTTTTTATTTTTAATAAGTTTTATTAACAATTAATGTACATGAAAGTAGTCGGTTATATTTTTTTGTACTTTTTTTGCTTCAAGGGATTTCCGTAGTGCCTTGTCCTCAAAAGACAAAAGACAATCACTCAAAACTCAACAACTCAACACTCAAAACATTAAAAAAAATCAACGGTTGAAAGCTGTTCTCATAATAGAGATAGGCTGTGTTCACTCTTTAGAACCTCCTGTGTTTAAATTTTTTTGTTCACTATTCTGGAAGTTTACATAAGTGGATATTCATATAACCGAGCGACTACTGTATATAACTTTTTGCACGTCTGAAAACTCTTCTTAAAAATTTTGCCTAAAACTGGGTTTAAAACGTTAAATTTTGGCATGAACAAGTTCCCTAACAAGCAGCTAATTAATGTCGAAGCAAACTACTTTAGCATTTAATTCGCATATTTTTATTAAACTACCCTGCACCACAAATATAATTTATAGCACATTTTTTGTTTCATCGATTTACCTTCTTCCTTTTTTAAATCTGTTAAAAATATCCTATTTCAATCAAAAAACTGTTCAAGTTCAATTTTATTCACTTTTATGTTTTTTGGTGCCAAAAAAAAAAAAAATCTTTAAGCCCTAAATGAATTTCATTGTAATACATATTATACTTCATAGAATCTAATAAAATTTAAATTTCTTACCTAGCGATTACAGCTTTTGCACAATCTGCATTCCAAATGGTAAATTTTTTTCGTTTCCACCCTTTACTCTTTAACCGTTATCTCGAAAATTTGAGGGTATATTGGAACTTCTCAAACCGGGTTTGTAACAGAGAACGGTTTGAGTGCCTTATTTCATGCTTTTGAATGCAATCACAAAAAATGAGTACATTGTTGTCAACTCACATCATTTCAATAAAGCAACAATCGACAGAATTGAGAAAAGTGAGTGTAACGAAAACCATGCATTGCATTGCTTGTCTAGTGTTAACCTCACTTAACACTCACGAAAACAATGAATACACAACGATTGCTATGAATGGTCTCAACGTAAAATGAATAAAACGTTAACAAATTTTTTTGTGAAACATATTACTGTATTAAGAAAATTAAAAAATTTTATACAAATTTCACGTTTAATAAAATTAAACAAAAATTTATACATATTTCATGTTTAATAAAACTAAAAAAAAAAATATTATTATTGCTACAGGTCAACGAATACTACGCGAATGTTGTAATTGATTTCATGTTATTCATTGCTTGACATGTAACGGCATTATAAAAATTAATGTTAAAAAGGCAATCAACAAAAACAATAAATGGAATAAACAGCAACAGCATAAGCTTAAAGTAAGCTGCTTAAATAATTTCAGCAGATTAATTTATAAAACAAATATATCTTTAGGACACCTAAGCGTATAAGTAATATTTTTTGTTATAATTTAATAAATATAACTCATACGCACTAGTTTGTGAATGTTGTGAATGAATAACTCATACGCACTAGTTGTGAATGTGAGTTTAGAATGTTTGTGTTGTAGTTGGGGAATTAAATTTTAGGAAATTTTATTTTAATAGATTAACTTATTATTGACACAGTGTTCCTTTTTCGACCAACAACTTTAAACGGTTGTATTTTTTAACTGGATAAAGATAATTAAGTCGTTTAAAACTCCTAAAATAATTCAACATATTGACTACAATCGTGAATAAAAAATTGTGGAAAATTGTTATCCATACACTCATAATAATCCATGCTAAAAATACGAAAATAGTGTCTAAACAATAAAAAATTTCGTAAAATTAACAAATATTGGTTTATTTTACGAAATCTTTTTTTTATTTTGACATTTGTTGGTATTTTTATGCATGGGTTATTATCAGTGTAGTTGCCAAAAAATTATTAGAAAAAAACACTTTTTGATCTTTTTTGATGGAACTTTTTATAAAAATTATTTAAAAATATTAAAAGCCCTAATCATTTATATTTTTGATTTTTATGTCGATTCAAAACACAAAAAAATGTTTCTCTGCTAAAAATTAATTCATCGATTGCATTTAATATTTCAAAATCTGACCGATCAGAAGATGAATTTTTCATACCCGAGTAAAAACGTGTGTAATACATCATTTTATATACACTTATATGTTTTTGATAAATATAAAGAAGAGCAAGGTCATGCGGTGCAACACCCTTAACACCACTAAATTTAAAATACAGAATATCGAACTAGAAGATGATCTGTATTCTGTTATCTTGGCAGCATACTAACAAAAACTGGCGGCTGCAGTGATGATAAAGCCTTTCCAAACTCAAAGGCTAACAGTCATTTGGTATCTTACGACCTGTATGGAAATCTACTACCATCACGAAACGTACTAAATCAGTATATTTAACTCATGTGTTAAGTCAGTCCTCCTATACGTTTGCGAATCATGGAACACAATATCTCACAATATAAACGCGATACAGGTATTCATAAACCGATGTCTGCGAAGGATATTAAAAATATTTTGGCTCAATACCATTTCCAATACGCAACTATGGGAGAAAACATACCAACGCCCAATCCACATTGATATTCTTCATCGTAAATGGCGCTGGATTGGTCCCACGCTCCGCAGACCACAGAATGACACAACAAAAGCTCTTATAGATTGGAATCCCCATGGAAATACACGAAGAGTTGGACGCCAATCTCACACCTGGAGACGGCAACTATATATATTTGCTTACTTTGCAAATGTCCCTAAACTATGCGGGGGAACGACTAAATGTCTCTAAACTATGCGCTGTGTATACATATAGTTATATATGTTTTTGTCTGCCTGTATATTTAACCGGACATAATTATATAAATTCATATAAAAAATAATTGTTGTCGAAAAATTTTGATATGTTATCATATATAGTTGAGTCTTATCGCCTCTCGATTAAAATATATTTGTATATTGCATTTAGAATAAGATAAAATTAATATAATTAAATATGATGTTATATATACCTAGACACTACAAAAAAAAAAAATAAATAATATATATTTATAATTTATATCATATCTAAGAAAAACACAAATTAATTATCGATAAAATTGTATATATTATAGAAAATCTGTCAATATTCATTTGGATATAATTATATATTACATCGATAAGGAATACCACTCAATATATGCGTATTAAAGGGCTAAATTTGAGAAAAATAAGTAAAAAATTGTTGAAGTGGATCATCAATTCCCCACCTGTGATAGAAGTTACCGATTGTATGCACATTTTGTTCAAAAAAAAAAGTTTCAAAATTTTTTCGAAATAGGGGTTAAAAGTTTCGTAGTTTTTGGCTTCTTACTGAAAAAGTAGTTTAAAGTTTTCTGTATAGTAATTTTGTTCCACCAGAGGATTTTTTAGGTTTGAGCAAGTGCAATTTCTTTATTTTATATATTTCTAAATTTGAACATAGAAATTGCTCTTAGTGCAAATTAAAAAATTAAATTTTTATTATATAAATAGAACATTTTTGTTCTTCAAAGTTTAGTAACGTCATGAAGCTTGTTATGAAAAGACCCTAGCCAAGTGGTTGATTTTTAAGAAGAGAAGAATGGAGGAAAATTGATAGTTAATAGGTTTTTTGTTAAAGTTCTGTCAGTTCTGGAGGCTCTAGCTTTTCTAAAACTTCAGGTTCTGTTGAGATCATCAGCCAGATCGCAATACTAGTATCAACCTAGCTAATATATGTTTTTGTGAATATACGGAGGTTGAAAGCTCGTTATAAGTTTTGTTTTCGTCAAA
Organism: Delia radicum; assembly: GCA_021234595.1. NCBI lineage: Eukaryota > Metazoa > Arthropoda > Insecta > Diptera > Anthomyiidae > Delia > Delia radicum. Next base: position 51,974,146 of record CM037853.1, read on the forward strand.
ATGCACTACCACCTGTAACTTCAATCGCTGGTATGAAACTGAAGATTGATTTTAAAATTTGTTTATTTATTTTCCACCTTTCATTTGATACTTTAAATAGAACAAAATAAACCGAAAAACTTAAAATGTGGTAATATTTGACCCCACTTCACAACGCCTAAACATGAGATTGGGCCTCTAAAAAAACACGAGTCCTTAAATTTTTATTCTCTTAAACATATCGCAAGTTCATTAAGATCTGCCGGCCCGGGTCGGGATGCACATATTGTAAGTGCTTTCTACTGAGCTCTCCAAAACTTATATATAGACCTAAAAGAGCAAAGTTTAAAAGCTAGAAATGAATGTTTTTCGATGTTTAGAATCAAAATTTCTGTATTAAAACAGAAACCCGAGAAAACAATTATTTGTCGACCGATGTTATTTGTATTTTAATAATTTTATATCAAAATAAAATTTAGAAAATGTGACATTTACATTAAATTATTTTTTATTCGAACTTTCGGAATTACAAATTAATCGAATAATTACACAGGATGACAAAATCACAACTTTTATAAATTAATAAAAAAAGTTATCAGAATCTAAAAAAACCTTGAACAATTTTGTAAAAATAAACCAATAAATTAAATAGCTTTTTTGTTGGCGTTAAGCTTCTAATATCTTAATGCCCGAAAATGATATTTAAAATATAAATAATTCAAATAAGTTAACATCGATTAAAGAAACTAACTAAAATATGTTTGTTTGGGATCAAAAAATTTTATTTTCCAAATTTGTAGTTTTTCACAAAATCTTCCCTCCTGACTTCAATTACACTGTGCAACAAATTTCGGGCCATGGCAGACATCACGGACCATTCCAACGGAAAATGAAAGTAGACCATTAGTAGACTAAAACCCCCAAAGGATTTTGAAATCTTTGTTCTTGTTTTTGTTTTTTTAGGCTTTTGAAGTTGACTCTTTTTTAGCATATTTTTGGTATTTTTTTTTTTTTACTATGGATGAAAATAAAATGTTGAAATGGGTAAAAATAAAATGCAATAACGACGAAAGCGAGGATGCTCATTTGCACACAGACTGTCTGGTAGCTTCTTTAGAAGTGTGGTGTTCAAAATGAGTTAAATCGGTCTAGCGCCTCAAAAGTTATGGGTGAAAATGTAAGGCAGCCTCAAAATTTTTAATACAAATGTGCGAAAATGTCTGTGTAAAAATGAGCAACGTCCATTATTCCACGAATTTTATACATCGGTCCACATTTACAAAAGTTACACCCTCCAAAAGATTTTTTGCACACGACGTAGTCAGCTTTGACAACATGTAAATTCACCCTGTTCTAAAACAGGGTGACCCAATTACAATATTACAAAAGATTAACACCTCTTTCACAGTTTTCAATTTGATTCGTACCGACCGGATCAGTAGTTTAGAAGCTCTATATTTATTACCATTATTTTTTTTTTCCAATACCCCACACTGTGCCTTGTTATTTAGCTAGCTGCTTATTTAGTAAATTTATATTAGGACATCGTAGCGTATAAGTAATATTTTATGTATTAATTGAATAAATATAACTCATACGCACTAGTTTTAAGGTTTTGGGTTGTACTTTGGGATTTTTTTTTATAGCAAGTAAACATTTGGGTTTTTATTTATATAACACAGGTCAACAGCAAAAAAAGGCTTGACTAACCACTATATAGATTTGATGCATCATGGCTGCCTAAGTACAAAAATGGTAAAATTTTTCAATTCTATGGATAATTTTTTTTTAAAAAATTTTTTTTTTAAAATTGACAATATTTTGAGCCATTTCTCCACTTATGTTGTCATAACTCAAAAACAACTCGTCCGATTTTGTCAAATTAAATTTACAAAAATTAAGGTTTACAATATCTTTAAAGAACTGTACAAATTTTTTTAATGCGATCACTAGTTTCAAAGTTATGAAACAAATTGTTAGCAAAAAAAAAAAAAATGCTAAAAAAAAAAAAAAATTTGAAAAACAAAAATCTGGAAAAAATCGAAAACTGCAAAAAATATTACTTTTTATTTTTTTGTAGTAAAGCTACATATCATGCGAATTAAACTAGATATGGATCATAAAAATCGATGCATGCTTTACATTTTTATTTACAATTAATTGAAGGTATCGCATATTTACAAGCACTGTAGAAAATTGTACCTACATAATGAAAATGCAGAACATAAAAACTCAGGTGCATTTTACGACACGCATTTTGGCAAAACCCCTTTGGGAAAACCTCTATGACATTTTTATGATTCTAATAGTTAAAAAAAAATAAGTAATAAACAAAAGATTGTTTAATTTTTACGATTGCGGTAGGATAGTAATAAAACGCTCATAAATGTGCGTGTACGCTGAAGTGCTCTTATTTTCCGTTAGCTACCTGTAACGGATATTTTTTTTTTTCATAAAAGTCCTTAATGTTTTTTAGGATTCTTGGGAATAATAAAAAATTTGCAGCACACACAAACTGTATCCACACAAAGGGTTATCCCAAATTATAGTATCAGTATTTATAAGATCTCCTTGACCCTTTTTATTTCATTCAAGAAGTGTTTGCGATAACGCAAACATCATTTAATACCTACACAAAAATTAGAGTCATACAGCTTAGAAGTTAAAAACAATTTTCAAATATTAATAAAAATGAGCCAGAAAGCCAGAACATTTTCATGTAAAAACGATCCAGATTTATTTTGTTATGTGTGCGGCCAATATATCACCGGGAAAAAACGGAAGTGGTTCTTAACTTCATTGCAAAAGTCATATCAAGATTGCTATAATATCTATCCGCACAATTTGAACCAGCATTGGACACCGAGTACTATATGCATTCCATGTCGATTGAATTTATCTATGAAGTCTTCTAACGTAAAGTAAGTATAAATTAATAGATTTGGAATATTTTATAATTACAATATTTCTTAATTAAAATTTGAATTCTTCATATTCCTGATTTCAATTTTTTTTTTCATTTTACAGACGACACTTGGAAATTTTGAAGCCTATGCTATGGAGAGAAACAGCGAACCACGCATCCGAGTGTTATTTTTGTTTAAGTACAAAAAGCATATTTGATGGCCCACAAATTCGCAAATTGGTGAACGATACTGAATTTGGCAGTTCAATGTCAGAAATTGAGAAGAATGCATGGGATTCGTTTGTATGGGTTATTCAAAATTTCTTAGGAAATAACAAGGGTGATGATTACGTTGCGCACGTTGAAGAGATGTTAACTCACTTCCAGAATCTTGGATGCAACATGAGCATCAAATTACACTACCTGCACAGTCACTTAGATCGTTTTCCTGAAAATCTAGGAGACTTGAGTGAAGAACAGGGCGAACGATTCCACCAAGATATCCGGACAATGGAGGAACGATACCAGGGTCGCTGGGATGCACACATGATGGCTGATTTTTGCTGGAGTATTCAGAGTAACACTTCGTTATTCAACAATAGTAGAAAATCGACTAAAAGAAAATTTCAGAGTTTGTAGTTTATAATACATATTTATTTATTTATTTTCTTGTTTTATTTATTATAATAAATGTAAATAATAAAATATAAATTTTCTACTATTTAATTTATTTATTTATTTACATTTAAGCTCATCCAACACAAATGTCTTTCCGAAGAATAGAATCAGTATATTCTAGGTAGGGTTTTGCCAAAAAATACACGAATGTTACTATGTAATGCATTTTTGATGTGAAAATTTGTACATAGCATGGGGAAAATGTTTTCAAAATTCAATCAATCGAAAGAAGAACATTAACTACTCAATTTTATGTATATCAGACAAAAAACTAAAATTTGGTGAAAATGAGCGAATTCACTTAATTGTGAATAAATTCGAAAAAAATCAATCGATTTTTATGATCGATATCTCATTTTGTTCCTATTACATGTGGCTTTGCGATAAAGCAATAAATCTGAACGATTTTTGCCGTTTTCGATTTTTTATGATTTTTTTTAACCAAAAAAATTTGCTATTTTCACGTAAAAAAAATATTTTTTCCCTCAATTTTTTATTATAACTCCAAAACTACTGAGCCGATTGAAACGCAATATATTAACGGATTAAAGGCTATGTAAATTTCAGTTTTTCTAAATTTATTTGAATAATATCGGACTAATTTTTTTTTAGTTATCATTAATTATGTGGAGACACGTCTAAAAAAATTTATAATTTTAATTAAAAATTTTTTAAAAAAAAACCTCTCCATAGAATTTCAAAATTGAACCATATTTGTACTACTGGGACCACAATACATCAAAATTGTATAGTGGTTTTCAAAGCCCCTAAAATTTTTTCAAAATTGTTGCCTTGTGTAATCAAATGTTAAAATTAATTGAATTCTTTTTTTTTTGGAAAAAAAATACAAATTACACTATAAAATACCAAAAATTACCTCTTCCTGCAATTCATAAAAGTTTCTATAATCGTACGTTTAGTTTTCGAGATATTTACATTTTTAGATTTTTGTTGAACACCTTGTTTTTTTTGCCAGTTTTGGGTTAATCCTGAGAAATTCCAATTTAAATGTTAACAATAATTTGAACGATTTTGAAATTTACGTTAGTTAAGCATTTATTTGAGTATAAAAATGCAGGATTCTCTTGAAATTTGTAGAACTTGAAATTTGTAGTAAAAATAAATGTTATTTCAATTGAAATTATTTCAGTTTTTTGTTTTTGTTTTTGTTTTTGTTTTCGTTTGTTTTTTTTTTTTGCTACAAAATGTAGACACACAACACTACATACACATTTTGTTTGTATGGCTGTAGTATTAGTGGAATTTCTTGTAATTTGAATTGAAATAATTTTGTATATAAACAAACGATTTTAATAAAAAAACAGACACGAATTTTTTGAATATTTTTTTTGAAAAATATAATTTTAATTTATAATAACTCCATCAGAAACAAATAAATGATAATATTTCATTTTTGTGGTTACATTTGTTAAAACTTTAAATAAATGAAAATAATAAATGAAAACAAAAAAAAACTTTAAATGATAGTAAATTATTTTGAACAAATGTATAAAAAAAGTGAAAAAATATATATTTGAAAAATAAATGCATGTTCTACTACATAATATGCTGAGTGTAAGTCTTATAATGGTTGTGTTTATTTGTATATATTCGTTTCTCTCTACTTCATCTTCACGACATCTATATCAGATCTAATTATTTGTTCTCCTTGCTATGGATGTGTTTATCAGCACAATTTTGGTAGCAACAAATACAAGTTAAACATTAGTTCAAACTAAGCTTTTTAGTAAAACCGTTTAACTAAATTTTTGCTGAAAACACAATTTCAGCAAACAAATTGTTGTACGTTAGTTAGATAATTTAAATAGACAAAATTTTCAACAAACTTATTATTTTTATTGATTGCACGGGAATGTTCACGTGGCCGGCTCCTCTTCGTTTTTTTTTTTCGTGTTATCTGCATGGCTGCTGCACAAAACAAGCAAAAAAAATCCATGCAGTAAAGCGTTAGAGACAAACAATTTAGGAGGGTCAAATGGTAGCATTCAATAAACATAAGTTAAACAAAAGAAGTAGAAGAAAATTAATATTTAGTTCCAAATTTAATAATTTAATTTCCTGACTAGAGTCAAACATTAATAAGGCAATGTTCCCGAATGTGGCCCTACTGGTATTTGGGCTATATAAAAAAACTAAGTGGAATATTTTAAATTCAAAAACATCAGCTTATAGGCGAACTCCTTGGACATTTTAAAATTCATTTTAATTCTGTTTATTAAAACTTTTAATGTATCATTATAGCTGGGGTTACCATATGTAATGCTAACATTTTTAATTGCGGTAAACAAAAGACTTTTTTGTTTTATTGTAAAACATGTTTAAAAATTGGCCACAATAGACAAGAACAGTTAAACTGAAGCGTAAAACATTTAAAATTTGGACGAAATTAAAAAAAAATATAGAGCCGTTAAATTTACAGGAAACATAAAATGTTTAAAAACTAAAAAAATTGTTCTCAAATAACTCCGAGAAATGTAATTAAAGTTAGGAAAACATGTATTCATTTATGTAACAGTTTCAAAAAAATCATTCACAAAAAAAATGATTCACATTTAAGACAATTTGTTTAGACCTATCGAAAATATCGCTGTTTTATTTAAAAAATTATCGAACTGGTACAGAAAGTAATACATTTTTTCTAAATTTCAATTGCATGGTTCAGCAATTATACGAAGGTAATGGTTTTTATTTTTTTAACAATAAATAATGTAGGCACTATAAAGTTTCTGACACCATAGTTTTATTGTCAATAAGTTCAACGGCTCATGAATTACAGCGTTATTAACCAAATTTTCCCAAACATGTATCCATTAAAGTTGACCACTGTTTATTCCACTTAATTCATTTCATCAAAAATCTCCTAAATTTTGTATAACAATTTTCAGAAAATTCAATCTGAAATACAATTTTGAAAATGTTTTTATTTAAATAAATTGTGTATGAATTCACTATAAAGAAAATATAAAAACTTCCTTTTTAATATGCATACACTGATAGAAATTTGTGTGTAGTATTATTGATATATCCTTTATTAGTACAATATATGTTTTATTAGTACAATAAATTTTTTCATAAAAAACCCCAAAAGAAATGTTTCATTGAATCAATGAAACATGTTGCATTAAATCAATTTAAATGAATGCTTTCATTGACACAATAAAAATTTCATAAAGTATATGAAAGTTTCATGTGTTTAATGAATGAAAGTCAAAGTTTCTATGAAATATGTTCATTCCTCTTTATTACAAAACAAACATTTATTTCTTTATAATACACTTTTAAAAGAGGTTGAGATATTAGCCAAAAACAATTTTTACTTTAAATAAAAAAAAAATACAATAAAAAAAAGCTGTTGAATTTTTACAAAAGCACTATGCGGACTTACGAATACTTTTTAAGAATTTTGTAGACATTTCACATCAACACTGTATACACTAAATAATTCGAGACCACCACAAATCAATTTCGAAGTTTTAGTTAATTCTGTTTAACAAAAAAAATTTATATCATTTGTAATATTAATGTCAGCGGTTTTTATTTTTAATCCAAAATATATTTACTATACATATAATAAAAAAATCACAATATTACACTGAAATTTTTTTTCTCATTACAATTTAAAATTTTTATTGAAAAAAATTCGACAAATTTTCATTGATTTAATGATTTTTTTTTATGAAATTATGAAAAAAAAAATTATAAAAAAATTATCTTCTTTTATTTAATTCTTCTAATTTTAAACGAGCTTAAGATTATTTATTTATTAATTATATTTATTTATTTCCAATATTTCATCTCCACATTGGGTGACTTCTTCAGGGAACACTTATTACAATTTGATTGAAAAACTTTTTTTTTTTATATAAATAATTATAGAGCAATTCCATATGAAAGCGATCACCTTTTGGACGACCCCTCTCCGATTTTAAAATAAATAGTCTCAATCGATTGCCCAGCAAAAAATAATGCACCTACATATTTTTTTTTTTTATAGTGACTGGTTTAGTGGTGGTGTGCACCACTGTCATGTGGCAAAATTGAAGAATTCTTCATAAGGGACCTCATTGAAAGTTGTTTTAAAAAAAACTACTAAAGCGATCGCAACGAGTGATAGCTCGTTGGAAAGGTATTGAATCAGGCTTTAATTGAAAAATAAAATTTTCCTAATTTTTCTCAGAAATTTACCTTTTTTCCCATGAAAATTAAATTTTCCCATGAAAATTAAATTTTCCGATTTTCCACAGAAGCTCCTAAATTTTCCGGCTAATTTTATTTTTTTTGGATTCCTCATAATTTTTGCTTTAAGAATCAGCAATAAAAAAATGGGCCCTTGTTTGGACAGGAGAAGAGCATTTAAGAGACCACCTTGTTCTCATTGTTTTTATATTTTTTATAATTGAATTATTTTTAATTATTTAACAAGAAAAATTAGGAAAATTTTATTTTTTAATTAAAGCCTGATTCAATACCTTTCCAACGAGCTATCACTCGTTGCGATCGCTTTAGTAGTAGTAAAACAACTTTCAATGAGGTCCCTTATGAAGATTTCTTCAATTTTGTCACATGTCATATGGAATTGCTCTATAGTGACTGGTTTAGTGGTGGTGTGCACCACTGTCATGTGACAAAATTGAAGAATTCTTCATAAGGGACCTCATTGAAAGTTGTTTTATAAAAAAAAAAAAATATGTAGGTACATTATTTTTTGCTGGGCAATCGATTGAGACTATTTATTTTAAAATCGGAGAGGGGTCGTCCAAAAATTTGCCAATTTTGATCGTTTTCATATGGAATTGCTCTATAATTATAATGAAAATGAAAATTATTCAAGTTCGAGGCCATACTCTATATTTCTTTATTAGGATATTGTCCTAACAAATAATCTATAGAGTTTTTATAATTAATAAATAGATGATCTGAAGCTCGTTTAAAACAAGAAGAATTATAAAAAATGTTTTTATTTTTTATTAACAATATTAATTAATTAACAATATTATTAAATTTTCATTTAGTTAATGAAATTATTCATTAAATCAATGAATGCGTTTCAATGACAAAGCACTTCGTTATTTTTTAGGACAAAACACTTTAATTAGATGAAACTTGGTTGATATTGATTAGAAAACATGTGTTTGTTAAACATTCTTGAATGTGCTTATCTAAATTTTGTTATTTAATCAATAAAACGATATATTCAAATTTTGGATCTTTTTTTCGCAGTAGATTTTTGATTAACGAAATCGTAAAATATAGAAAAGTTCAACTTTATATAAATGTATACACTCATAAAAAAAATCCCATACAAATAGTTGAAAATTTAGCTACAGCAACAGAAAATAGTATCTGAATTTGCTGCAGTAGAATTTTCAATGAAGAAGAACTAAATTTAAGTTGACTTAAATAAACTAAAAACTTAGCTAAATCAACAGAATTTATATGCTGAATCAACAGCTAATGTATGCTAAAAAGGTCTTTCCGGATCTGACCAGAGGCAGGTCCATATTTATAACCAGGTGTAAAAATAATTAATAAAGAGTGCTAAATAGGTACAGAGTAGAGGCTTTTGCTAAATTTTGCTTTATCTCGCTTAGTTTCCTATTTTTTGATTATAAAATAAGTTTGTGATAATTATTATTTAAAAAATAAAAATTATGTTTTTTCGACCTATAATTCTGTTATGAAAATGAAAATTTATTCAAGTTCAAGGCCATACTCTATATTTCTTTATTAGGATATTGTCCTAACAAATAATCTATAGAGTTTTTTGTTTTCAATTTATTAATTGACTACCTTCAAGAATTTGTTAATGGTTCCATTTCGGGGATTTTCTAGGTCCCCATCATCAGAACAAGTTTAGAAAGCAGTGGCTACCTCATTCACAAACTCAAACACTTATATATCCCATTTGTTAAAACAAATAAGAATTAAGTTGAGAATGAAAATAAAATTTCCACTAACAATTAAAAAATTTAAAACATTTGATTTTGTATTATTTGTATTTTTTTATTATAAAATAAGAAATATGAGAAAATAACGCCATCTAGAAGTGAGACTGATAGCGGAGACACAAAAAAATAATTGTTTGAAAACAATTGTGGTTTAAATTGACTGGCAAAATTGGTAAATTTGAGAATAACGAATTACTAAATTTCAGTTCCAATATGGATGAAATTTGTTCTTGAGGTAAAATAAGTTAACTAACTAGTAACTTTAGCTAAAGCCCGTATGACACTGTATAGTTTTTGTATTGACAATCTAAATTAAAGCAGTACAAATATATTGTTACTTAATTTTTTAACTAGTGTAAAGAGTACGAACACATAGTGCCAAATTGTAGTAAATGTCAAAACAAATACTTTTGTTATCGATAAATCAGCGAAAAATTGGGATATCTGTCAAAAGTGCAAACGAAAATTTTGAACTTTATCTTGACATTTCTCACAGGCAAATAAGTTTGTTGTCAGTTTTTTGTAAACAAATAATAGTACAATTAAAAAAAGAAAATGAATAAAAATATTGCACTTTGTGGTTTTGTGCACAATTTAAATATGATCCAAGTTCACAAATTGTATATATGTTTCATTCGCACATTAATGTTGTTTCTTTCTCCCAATACATCTTGAAACTATACAAAAACTATACAGTGTCATACGGGCATAAATAACTAATTTAAACGATAATAGCAGAAAAAATAGCTCAACTGAATTGGAACCCGTTTAACAGACTTTGGAACTAACTTTGTTATATAAGTGTAGGGAATGTTATAGCATCTTTCGAAACGTGTAATATATCACATAAGACATAGTTCATAGTATTTGAATGTCCGAAAAAATTAGCATTATTATTTTTAGTTTGGTATTTTTTGCAAAGAACTTATCAAAAAAAATTTTAATTTTCTACAAAAAGTTTTGTAGAATGTATGAAATGAAGAAGAATTGTTTAAAAATATGAAAAGGATGAAAGACAATAACAATATTTAATCATATTCACATAGAGAAATATATATATATTTTTTTTATTACTAACCTTACTACTTTAAGGGCCATTATTACAACTTGCCAATAGCTAAAGTTCGGATGTTATCTGACAGATTATTAGTTTTTCGTTATTATAAGTATACTTTAAGCTAAAAGTGACCGATAAGCTAAAGGGAAGATATTGTTGCCTTTAACCTTAAACGTAAGGTTTATGTGTTTAAAGTTACCACATTTTCTGCTCTATAAAGAAAAAGAAGAAAATACCGAATTTCACAACCGAATTTCACACATTATTGTTTGTTTGTAAACAAATAAATAAAAGTACGTTGCCACTACGTATTTTTATAAACCAATTCATAAACCAATAATCGGTTTTTAGTTTGGTGCTGCCACATTATCAAAAATATTAATTTTATTTTATTGGGAAGTTGTAATAACGAAAAACATTATAGCTCACTTTATTACTCACTTTAGCTAAAGTTACCTTTTACTAACATTTACTTTAAAGGCAAGTTGTAATAACGGCCCTAAATGTATTATTTAATGTTTATTTGTTAATTCAATGTTTTTTTGGTATCATTTTGTCCTGCTTCCTTTTTGGCATTTTTTTCTAAACATGTTGTTATTGCTTCTTGTTGCTTCTATGTAGAAAAATGTATACATACTTGAAAAACAACCACCAAGTTTATTATAGAAATGCACGCACACATAGCCACTAGCACACACACATTTGAAACAAATTCTCAAAATCTTTAAGAAAATTAAACTAAATATTATCAGGAAAAATTAGTTCAAGTAAAACTGAAATTTGTTCACATGATAAAATGAGATAACTGATGACTTTAGTTAAATAGCAGATTTAAACGATATCAACAGAAAAAAATAGTTCAATTGAGTTGGAACCTGTTTAACAGAGTTTTCAACTAATTTTTTTTTTTAGTGTACAGATAATTCTCTCGGTGTAGTTAAATTGCTAGCGATTTTCAAATAGTTGAATAAATATTGTAAGTTTGACATTAATAATATATACTTCTTTTAGCTGGACAGTTGGCTTAGAAAGAAATGTAAATAAATTAGTGATTTTTTATAAACCCAGTGCAGCAAAGTTTAGAAAAGTTTAGAAAAACAATTTTTACAATTTTTTAAAAAAAATTTTTTTTATTTTTTATTACTTTTACCAACTTTTACACATATAATTGTAAATTATGTTTCTTTTTATTTGGAACAACGATAAAAAAAAATACTTTTTACTAAACTTCTACAATTTCATAGAGAAATTTTTTTTCATCAATTCGAAAATAAATTTCCAAATAATTGAAAAACATTTTTACCCACTAACTTAAAAGGCCATATAACCTACTTTAGGCCAATAATAAATTTCAAATAGAAAACGAAAAAATGGAAAAACATTCGTGTTTTTATAACATCCAAATAATTCGAAAGAAAAACCGCATCAGCATCAATAACTAACAAACAAAAAAAAACACAGCACAAAATACTTTAAAACACCCACAAAACTATTTACGAATTCATGCACAAATTCATAAACTATGTATTACTTTCACACACATTAACACACACATACAAATACAAACATACACACACTGACGAACAACGTTTCCATATCGACAGCCTATATTCGAAATATGCCAACTTGAATTTTGTCAAAGTGAGTTTCGACATACTTGTGAATTTTTCATTAGCATTGAAACTTAATTGCCATTACTTTTGGTCAATGCCAATGTCAAAATATTTAATTACCATTCCAATGCCAATGAAGTTTTTTTTAATTGGCATTAATAAGACTTACTTTTTCCCAACATGTAACCATATAAGTAACCAGTTATTTTACCCCCTATAAGGTATTGAGTCCACCCGTTACTTTTAGGCTCATCGCCTGTAAAATTCATCAGTGAAGTAATGTGTAATGTAATGCTTCGAGCACTATGGCGATACATTACTTTACCCATTATTTGGTAATGTGTGGTTTTGCTGGATTGTTTATTATTTTTACAATAATAAGCGAAATAACTAATTTTTTAGCTCTCCTGAGAAGTTGGCTTTTTTGAGTTAGCATTTATTGAATATAAGGAGCTCGATATTCTGTATGAACAAACACCAACACATTCATAAGTGTATATACTAAAAATTGTGTTGTGTGGGCTTTTAACCATATTTGCCGCAGGTTATTTTTTCTGTACTATACTTGTGTGAGCATAAAGAGTGAGTTATAAGAAAGTTCTTTTAGCCATGTTTAAAAGCCTGTTGGCAAAATGCCTTTATGTATGTATTTGTGTATTTTGTTTTTTCCACCATTACAGTCAACATTTTGAACACGTTTTATGTGTGTTGATGCAAGTTTAAAATTCACTTTTTTTTTTCTTTTGCTTTTAACACAGATAAACACAACAACACTTCCCCATTTAGATATTATACAGAGATCTACTTAATGATAGCCAAGTGTGTACTTACAAACGTATTTTTATTTTTCAAATACATTTCTAAGTTCGTAAAAGTGCTCTTCCAACCTCCCTCTTACAATAGTTGAAGCACAAATGTTGTGTGTGTGTGTGTTCAAAGAAGGAAAGGTGATATTCATTTTAATTTTATTTCTTTGTCAAAACAATAAAAATGCACAATTGACAAATATTTTTGATAAAAATTTTAAATTCTATTATAACTATTATTATAAACTGCTATATGAAAGTTTAATCTTCTAGAAATGTATATTTTAATTAAAATTTTATAATATATGTACTAGACTAATTTTAAAATTTTCCAAATTAAAAACTCAAAACTCAGACAGTGCAATTAAAATTTTGGTTTATAAAAATTTGACATCTTTTTAATTAACTCAATCTAAACTATTTTTCTGGTGGTCATCTCCCTGCATACTTTCCCCCACTAACAGAAGAAAAAAAACTGTAAATTGTTTTGCTAAAATTACTAAATATTACGAGTAGTTAAAAAGTTACTTTGCAGAAAAGATTTGTTTGCTAAATATTAGTAAGATAGGAATGGCAAAACTACATTTGTTTAATCTACAAATATTTACTTATATTTGAGCTAAATTTAAGTCAGTTGAAAGTAACAAATTTGTCTGCTAAAATCAGCAAAAAAAATAGCTAAATCTTAGTAGACAAAAAAAAATCATTAAAAAAGTGTGAAATTAAGTTTTTTTTAGATTTTTTTAATGCGAACAAAAGTCTGCCCTTCTGAAATCTGCAAGATTTAGCAAAAATTTCTGTTGAGTTTAGCAAAATATACAGTTATCTGCATTCTACTAGATTTTAGGTAAATGTAGCAAAAATGTAGTTGATAAGAGGGCGGATCAATAAGTCCGTGACTTTTTGAATGAAACACAGTTTGTTTTTCCAAAAAAAAAAAAAATATTTTTCAACATAATCTCCTTTTAGCTCAATACACTTAGTCCAACGTTTCTCCAATTTTTGTATCCCTTCCAAACAAAAAAGGATTTTTCGAGGTCCATAAAATAGGCATTTCTTGGCCATATGGTGTCGTTTTTTTTTTTTTAATCGTAGTTAAATCGGTCCAATAAGTTGGCATAATATTCTCCGTTTATTGTTTTTCCCTATTGAAGGTAATCGATGTGGATTATCCCGCGTGCATCCCAAAAAAACTGTTGCCATCACCTTATTGGCCACGATTACGTTTATGGTCAATAGAGGGCAAACGCGGCACCCATCTTGAAGACAGCTTTCTTAAACCCAACTGATCATTTAAAATCGAAACCACACTGCCATATGAAATGCCTATGGCATCAGCAATCTCACGCACCTTTACTCTTCGATCGGCCAACGCCATATCGTGGATTTCGGCGACATTTGCGGGTGTTTGGACCTCAATTGGCCGTCTAGAACGTTCAGCTTCATTTGTACTTGTGCCACCACAACGAATGTCAGTAAACCACTTTCTTAACATTGTAATCGATTGTGCAGACTCCCCATAGTATTTATCAAGCTTTTCCTTGGTTTGATTAACGGTTTTTTTCACAAAAAATAACGTATGAGCACTCGAAATTCACTTTTTTCTATTTTTAAAAAAATCCACGAGATTGTATGTTTTGAACAGCTGTTAAACGCAAAGTAAATGACGGAACTTGCTCAAAATTTGACAGTAGTCTGTTAGCAGGTGGTACTTGATGGGAGCAGTGTTGCATTTCATATAACTACGAGGGAAGTTCGAAAAGTCACGGACTTATTGATCCGCCCCCGTATTACAATATTTGTTTGCTATTTTTAGTCTACAAATATTAAGTAAATTTTTTTGCTAAGTTTAGCAGAGTAAATAGCTATTTTCATTTACTAAAATTCAACTCGAATGTAACTTAAATTTTGCAAAGTTAAAAGTTTTATTTTCGATGCTTTTATTTTATAATTTTTTAGCACTTTAACTAATTTTTAGTAACCTTTTCTACTTTTTTTACATGTTTATTTCTAGGGGTGTAATTGTACACCCATAGAAATAAACATTTATTAAATTATGATTGAATTTAGTTGATTGCAATGGAATTCCAACGAATTTATTTTCTGTGTGTATGTATTAGTTTAGACTAATTTCAAAACCTCTCATTAGATATCAAGGTAGTTCACAATAAACCTCAAATTTTATAAATTTAAAACTCAGACAATGCAATTAAAAAATTTGATTTAGAAAAAAATTGTCATTTCTTTAATTAATCCAATCTAAAACAATGTTCTGATGGTGAACATCATTTCTCTTCAAACGTTCCTGTTTAAAGGGTACATTTTCCTTTTGTGATTTTCTATTAATTTCTGGCATTTGAAAACAAATGATTTGAGGTTTTCAAACAAACATTCATACTGATTAGTTTCAACAATAATGTGTTTTTTTTATTTGTTTCTTCAACCACATACAAACAAACCCACATTCTGAAATACGAAATAGTAGTTTGAGACCAGGAATGGAAAATATATTTTTTTTTTGCTTGATTTTTAAATTGTTAAAAAAGCATAAAGAAAATGGTTCCTTTTTTGAACTTCGATATACATTAATATAAAAAATTAGAAAATCATAGTCAGTCATCAACAGAAAAGGTAAAAAAATGGCAAAATAAATTCTATTTATGGCAAAAATTATTTTGAAAAACGGCAAAAAGAAATAGTTCTGAAATTGTAGTGTAACAGAGAAACGTCAATTTCTTCTACAATTTTTTTTATATATTTTATATAAAAAATGTTCAGATATTTTTTATCGAACACGACATTTTAATCTTAATACTCGGCAGCGTTTTGGAGAAACTAATCGTTAAATATTGTCCATCTCAAATATTTAAACATTTTCTAGTTAGTTTCTAGTTAGAACTGCGTATGATCATATAATACTAGGGTGATTGATTATTCGACATTTTTCCGAAATTAATTTCATATATGTATTTGAACAATTTCAGAGTATTTAAAAAACTGTTTTTTCTTTTTTTTTTCTTTTTTTTGGGTAAGCTTTTTGTAAGTGTGATAAACTTTTTTCGATGGTTTCGAAAAACAATAGTTCTTAAAAATCATTTAATAATCTTATTTATGAGCGCTCCGAAGTTGTTGTCTAAAAAACACCTTTTAAATTTATTATTCAAATAATTTATTATTGAAAACGACTTAAATAAAACAAATGTTTGAGAAAAAATATTGAATAAACAAAAATGAAGTAAAAATGTCAACACAAAGATTATGTTATTTGAAAAATTGCAAATTTATTTTCTTTAACATATTCAAACAAAAAAAAAGACAGATTATAATACTGGAACAATTCATAAATGTTTCTGAAAAACAATAATTTTTAAGCATATGGAAAATTTTAAAATCTTTTGTAAGAGTTATTGTTAGAGAGCACTCCTGCGTGAACCATATAAAAAAAAGATTTTTAAAATAAAATTTCAGAACATTTTAACAATAAATTTTGTAAATTTATAGTTTTTAATATATTGAGCTAAAAAAGAACAGTTAAGAAAAAAACACATATTCGACATCAAAAAACCGGTTTATTCGATATTTGAAAATTTAAATTTTTAGAAAAACCGACACCGCACGAAAAACCGGTTTCAACCGGTTTTTAAAAACCGGCTCGATCACCCTATATAATTGAATTACATAATTGAAATTATCATACGCAATGCAATACACAGAAAAAATTAACAATCTAAAATATCTAATAAAAAATTTGATTTGAATTAAATTTGTTTCAAAACAAATATTTAATTGAATCAATTAATATGTTAATTGACTTTTAAATATATAAATCAGCCTATATAAAACACATAATTGAATTCATCATACGGAATGTAATAGACAGAAAAAATTATCAACCTAAAATATATAATAAAAGATTTGATTTGAATTAAATTAAATTTGTTTGTAAACAAATATTTAATTGCAACAATTAATATTTTAATTGGATCAATTAATATTTTAATTGACACATTTAATATTTTAATTGACTTTTAAATATATAAATCACCCTATATAATACACATAATTGAATTTATCATACGCAATGCAATACACAGAAAAAATTATCAACTTAAAATATATAATAAAAGATTTGATTTGAATTAAATTTGTTTCTAAACAAATATTTAATTGACTCAATTAATATTTGAATTGCCTTTTAAATATATAAATTTATATTTTATTTTAGATATAATTCTCAAATTATTTTTTGATATAGTGTAAGTTTAAATAGAAAAGTTTCAGTATAAAATACAAAATACATTTGTAGTTTACAAACAAAACAATCACAAATACACAAACAGACACAGCATTACCAAAAACACATATACATACAAACGTGTCATTCACACACTTTTTTCTAGTATCATAATTTTTTTTGTAGATAATTTATAGATTTCATTTCAATTAAAGTTTTTAATTTATATTATCATTATTTTTAATTAAAGTTTTTAATTAAAATTATCATTGTCGTGATAGGTCCAAAAGCAATTAAAATATTAATAGATTCAATAAATTTTTTAATTGAGTTTTTAGTTTTTTCTGTGTAGTTCTTACTAGCAGTTTTTTTAATATTCGAACAAATTTGATACCCGAATGTTTATGAAGGTCTAACCTAAAATACTTGAAATTTAAAATTTTATATATAAAAAACTGCAAAACTTTAATTTTCGAAAAATTTGACCCATAAGTGAGAAACCTGGTTACGTTATTAAAATCTGCGTGGCCAAAATATTTAAGATCAGTGGTCGATACTCTCGTTTTCGATTTTAGGAGTCAATTTTGTAGCGCTGTGTTATTAATATAAATTAGAAGAATTTTTTTTTTTAATCAATTAAATTTTAAATTTGTATTAAACTTGTTTAACTTCTACGAGGACTTTTTCGAATCGGAGTGCAGCGAAAGTTATGGCGGTTTTTTAATTTCTTAGGCTTAGTTTTCAAACGTAAATTTTAATTGTTTCCGGAAAACAAATCTGAAACTTCTTTTTATCCGTTTTGCAAATTCTTTCACAGTTCAAATTCGTGTTTTATGTCATTTTCAAAAATTCGTATTTTTTAAAGAACTAAGCAAACTAATTAATTACGATGTCTTATGACCAAAATGTTCAAAACAAAAATACATACAATAAGAAACACTAACAAAAAGACTCTGTTCAGCTGAAAATCGCAAAATTAAAAAAATATGTTTTTGAAAAATGTATGGAAGACCCCGAAAAAAATCAAAAAATCAAGATTTTAGAGCGGTTATTTGCAAAAATGTGTAGAATGGTAAACTATTAAAATCACGCCATATTCTGACTACCTGGCAATAAAATTGTGGCTTTGTCACGTGAAAATAAGCTTTTAAAAAAAATCACGTTAATTTTTCATTTTTGTGGAGCTCTCATTTCACGTGCATTTATGGCACATTATCGCGACATACAGCAAACTGAGCGCAATTTCAATGTTTTTTGTTAACACTTTATAAGTACTCGCTACGTAAAAATTTGCTTAAAAATTTGTATTTCAAAAAATATTCGAAGTTTTTTTCTTTATGTAAATTCGTATAGGCATTTTTTGGAAAAATATTGATATCGATTGATATTTGCTTAGCGAAATGCACATGGAACCACAAATGAGCAATATTTGGTTATGATTAGAACACAAGGAGTATGCAGTGATACCAGAAGCTGTATTGAAAATTTTCTACGTGTGTCTTCTTTTCAGAACGTGTGTTTTCTTTTCAAATGAAATTTATTGAAGAAACTGAGAAGCATATTATAGATCAAATAGAAAGCAAAAAAGACTTAGTTTTGTGGAAAATATTTTCAAAAAGAATGAAAAAAAAAATTTTTCCAACATTTTGCTTCATAAGCACCACAAAAATTTTCTAAATCAATTTTTTAAAAAATTTTAATTGTTGGACAGGTCTGTAGCAATAATTTTGGCTTTTACAGATTGAAAAAATATCAATTAGTCGACGAGTTATAGCCAAAAAAAACCATATAAACAATATTCTGAAAATCGGCATTTGACTGCAAAGTTCGAAGGTCGATTAAAAAATAGTTCGAACTAACATAAACAAACTCCGCGATACGGGTCTTCTAATTTAGCCTCTATTTTCACCCCCACTCTCAGAATCGAACTAACTTTTGCTAACCTGAATTTGTTCCAAAGTGTTATATAAGCGTCTGATCATGGGCACTTACGCCTGCCTGACCACCAGATACGGTAGTTTCGTCAGCAAAAATTTGTGGCACTTTAAAAAACGTATAAGTTATATTAATTCGTTCAGATCATTTATTTGTGAAATTTTTATATATCATTAATAATTTTAGACCTACGCTCCCATTTGTGAGCTTAAACGCATCCTTGGAAAATTTGTAAAATATTTAATACCAAATTACTCAATTACACCCGCTTACATGTCATTAAAAGTAAAAAAGTCATTGGCCTGTAATTAAATACACAAATATAAAACAAAATTGTGGATTAAAACAACTTAAATTTTGCGTCGTCACCGGCTCGTGAAAGTAATTGTCTATTAATTAAATAAAAGACAAAATAAAATATTTAAATTTAATAAAGATGAAATGTGTATTTCTAATCTATATGTTTATAGAGATTAATCATATAGTGTGGTCAAATTGCAAACAAATATATACAGCAGTAAATTATTTTTAAAAGAATCACAAAAAATATGTCTTATGATTTTCAGCAAAAATATACTAAAGTAAAATGTTTCTACAAATTGTTTGTGTTTTTTTTTTAGTCTACTAATATTCAGCAAAAATTTTATTAATTTTTAGCAAAGTTTTTTTAACTACTAATCCACTAAGTGTTAGCAAAACTTTTGCTGAATCTACTAATTTTGTTGCTAAAAATCAGCTAGCTGATTTTGAGTGTGCGAGGCAATCGATCCAATTTCACAGAAGTTTTGCAAACAGATTGCCCATTAAAGCGTTAAAGTAAATATGTAGTTCCAAATTAAAGAAATTATTGTAAAATTTACTCAGTTTCATCAATATTAAAATATTTTTAAAAATGTATATATATCTTAAATCCACACTAAAATGTTTAATAAATACCTCAATATAAGTATTAGTTAATGGAAAGTAATTCCGTATAACTATATTAATTTTTTTAAATTTAAGATAGTTCAATTTCCTTTTAGAATGCAGATAGTATCGGTAAAGAACATTATGTAAGGGAATGTTTCCTATTGTGGCCTGTTCCCTTTTCCTTTTTTTCGTTTACAGTTTTTCATCCCCCCTAAAGCGTCTAAAATTTACTAAAATGGATATTGCCGCGCTTAGAGTTTTAGACGGGAATTCCTGGAACAGGGTTTCCCGGGAATTCTCGAAATTGTTCAATTCCGAAATCCCGGGAAATACTTCCGAAATTCCCTGGATTTTGTTTTTGTTATGAATATACTATTTTAAAGAGTAGAAATTAAAATTATACAAACGGATTAGATATTAGAAACATCCTGAATTATTAAATGATGAAAATGTTAAAAATATGCTTTAAAACTACCCAGAAACTCTACTTCTATATGAAGAAAACATTTTTAATTTTTTTCTTTTGCGAAATTTAGTAAGAATAAATCGGCACTGACAAAAAACGGTAATGGAAATGAAATCTTAAGTTCAAAGACACTCTATAACAAACCAGACTTTAACCAGTTTTAAGGCCTTTGATACGATAAACTGAAATTATTTGAGTATTTTCTCGGACATCGCCATTGGTAACCTACATTAGGAATATACCTTTGGGTATAAAATATAAATCTCAGCCTAGTATGTTAACCTTCTGTCCACACAATTATTTTTTGCTACACGACTTTTACACTGTTGTTGGGGTGTATTTCTCCCCCAGTGTGAGAACAGGTAAAAAATGAGTCTGCTATCAGGAAATGGCTGCGATGAGGCTGCTATCGGGAGCATTTTTTAAAACCAAAGGTAAATTGGCGATTTCGATGCTTAAATTATAATAAGTATAAAAAAAGCTATAATTGTAACAATCAATATTTAATTAAATATGTTTGTGTAATTTCTATGTGCCCGCTAAAGTGCGCTTTAGCCTAAAATTGTTAAATAACTTTTTTTAAGAAGTCGCCACAAGAAAATGATCTATAGCCGAAAAATGTCCAAGATGATGTTTTTAGATTTGGAATATTCCAATTAGTTATTTTTTATATAGCCCAAATACGAGGTGTAAGGCCACATTAGGAATCATTCCCTTAATTTTACTATTAAAACTAAGTAGTATACATATTTGATTTTATCATTAGTTTCCGTAGTGACTTATTTGCATTAAGTACAACATATTTCAACATCAATTTCTATGAATTTTTTTTTCTTCTTTTTCCTCTTTTTTCCCAGTGATTTACGTTTCAATCATTTTGAAGAGATACCAGCAAATGCATTCGAAGGACTATCACAGGTGACAACATTGTTTCTAAATGAAAATGAGATTTCCTACCTGCAGGAAGGAGCATTTGATGGTTTAGTGTCTTTGAGGTTTTTATATTTAAACTATAATCGCATTAGTCGCTTACCCAGGAATATCTTTCAACAGTTAAAGCAAGTGGAAGGCATGTAAGTACAAAATGTTAAATTAAAGATATTTCTTGCAATATTTGCAACCCCAACCAACAAACTGAAATAGTCTTATTGATTGTTTGACCAAAGTTGGAAAAGTAAAATGCAAATATTGGAAATGGAAATTCAATTCAGTTCTTTAGAAAAGCACGTATTCAATTGTAATGATTTTTCATCATTTGATGATTTTCATTACTGTTGTTTTACCTTTCTCTATGTCGTTTTCACATTCTTTTCTTTTTCTTTTCAATAGATTTCTAGAAAACAATGATATTTGGCAATTTGATGCAGATACATTTGCCAATCTGCCACGTTTGAATCGTATGTAAGTATTGCAAATTGTAGTGGAATGAATGAGAATACATTGTTTAAGTAAGCTCTTCACCAAAAGCTAAGAGTATTTTAAAGTTGTTATATCACATTAAACGGTTTCGCGGTCGATTAGTCTGTAAATTATAAAAGCTCCCTACAATAGTTAAAAAAAAAACTCATATACACTCACATAACAAATTCGGTTGTCTCAATAGAATTTCATCCAACCGGATTGATTCGCTTGCTGCAACTTTGTAAATTCGGTTGTCACAACTGAATTCGGTTGTTGTAACCGAATTGGAGGTTGCGACAACCGAGGTTGCGGTAACCGATTCGATTCGGTTGGATGCAATTTTATAATTTGTATGAGAATGTCGGTACAATTTATTGAAAAAGTAGCTTATATTGAAAACGTATTTTTTTATGAAAAAATATATTTGAAAAAAATATGTAACTTTATATGCAAAAAGTATCTTTTTATTAAAAAGTTCTTACCTTTATGAAAACAATATCTTTTTATGCAAAAAGAACCCTTTTATAAAAAAAGTGCCTTTTTATGAAAAAAGTACCTTCTAAATGTTATTTTGTTAACAAGTACCATTTATAAAACGCACCTTAATAAAAACGTACCTTTTATAAGAAAAAAAAACTACATAAAAAAGTACTTTTTATAATAAAGTACCATTTATAAAAAAAAGCATACTTTTTAAAAAAGAACTTTTTATAAAGAAGTGCCTTATATAAAAAGTAACTTTTATAAAACGTACCATTTATAAAAAGTATTTATTATAAAAAATACCTTTTATAAAAAAGTATATTTTATAAAAAATTACTTTTTATACCTATGTACTTTTTACAAAAAAGTATCTTTTAATAAAAAAAAGGTTCCAAATAAAAGAGAACGATTATTTTTGGAAAACGTTAATCCGTTTCGGCCGAATAGGGCTCATTTTTAAAATAAGTGTAGAAATGCAGAAAAATATTTTTTTTAATTAATTTTAAATATTTTTTAAAACGCCTAATTTGGAGATCTCGATTGCTATTTTAATGATATAGAAGCTGCAATTAAAGAAAACACGTAAATTGAAAAAAAAAATATAATTCGTGTTTGTGTGTATCACTCCTGCTTTCCAGGACATTTTATGAAAATTAATTATTTTTAAATTTGAAAAAAAAATTTAATATTTTCATCACAGGCGGGTTATAAAAAAGTCTCTCGTTATAAAAAAAGTCTCTTGAAACGTAATTTTAATTATGACTGACTACACGAATGCAAAGCTTTTAAATTGATCAAGCAAAATTCCACTTGATAAACATAATTATTTTATGTAACATAATCCACATAGAGGTAATGTTTCCACTTTTGACCAAAAAAATAGCCACTAGCAAATTCAAAGAATAATTTCATTCATATTTTCATATAATTTGGATATGTGATAAAGGGTACTTAACTAACGAACAAGCGCAATTCTTTATTCCGTTTTTGTATAGTTTCATTGGCATAAATGTGGAAAAAACACAAAAAAAGGAAACTGGAGCCATTTTTTGACCATTCGATTCTAGCCGTTAAAAGTAAGATTGGTACGATAAAGAATTGAACTTAGTTTAGTACCCTTGTTTACACATCCGAATTTCGGTCAAAAGTGAAAACCTTAATCCTGTATGGATCAAATCGTATTAAATAATTATTTGTATCAAGTGGAACTTTGTTTATAAAATGTAAAAGCTTTACACTATTTTTTTAATAATAAACACTATTTTACACTTGGGCCATATTCGGGCGAAATTCGACCCGGGTTAAAGTTTTTCATACAACAAAAAATGTATTTCTTTCTTGGGAACAATTTGCAATAAAACTGGGGACAAATGTATTTTTAATGATACCCTTATGTACCTTTTATTAAAGTGTTTTTTTAAAAGGTAACTTTTTAAAAAAGTACCTTTCATGAGAATTTTGTTTTATAAATAAAGGTACTTTCAGATTAGTCAAATATTTGACAAAAAACATGAAATATTTCTTTGCCGTAATCTGAACAAAAAATATTTTTGTGTGTCAAATAGCAAATCAGCTGATTTTAATCAAACAAAATTATTTGCATTCAAATAAATATTTGACAAACTTAACAATAGTGTGAACACTGGCTATCAAATATTTTCTTCTGATTTGAGCAAATATTTATTTGATTTTACAAAACAAATGTAAGAACAAACAATGGCAAATAACAGGTGGTAAAATCGTCAATTATAAATTTTTTTAATAAATTTATTAATAAAAGGCTTTATAAAAAAAATTGAAATGTAAATAAATATTAAAAAAATTTAACCACTCAGATAATGGATTGGAACATTGGTCCAAAATGGAACGATATGGAATGAAACGGGGAACGATTGGAATCGGAGCACTGTATACAATTGTGTTGTCGTACGTGAAAATAAAAATTTAATCATTCCGATATCAGAATGGAACATTGGTCCAAAATGAAACGATATGGAATAAAACGGGGGATGATTGGAATCGGAGCACAGTACACATTTGTGTTGTCGGTTAGGGGCTGTTTGTTAAGGTTTGCAAAAATGTTGTCCATTTGCTCAGTATCGCCAAAACTAAGCGAGATAGACCAAAAAAATAAAAAAAAAATGATTAAATAAATATTTAATACAAATATTTGTTTCAATCTGAACGCTCGACAAATATTTTTTCGTTTATTTATTTGACACTATTTGAGAGATGTTTGAACAAACAAAAACCATCAAATACCTATTTGATCATAGTTTGAACATAAAATAAATAAAAACATATTTGATTAATGTGGACGTACCTTAAGTGTCTTTTATAAAATTATTATTTTATAAAAAATTACTTTCTATAAAAAATAAAACCTTTTATAAAAAATAACCTTTTAAAGAACCTTTCATTAAAATAAAAAAGTGCTTTTTATTAAAAAAGTTTCGTTTATTTAAAAAAATACTAGTGCTAGAAAGCATGGGTTTTATAAAGACATTTTATTCGATTAAATCATAATACGAATTATTGGAAAGAATTTTAGCCTAAAAGTGGAAGCACCAAAAATTTTTTTTTATTTATGTATTTGGGTTGACTCAGAACAATTTTGCGACAAAAATAAAAATCATGGAACGAGTACTTTCTGCAAAAATCAGTTTTGAATTTTCAAAAATTAAAATTTTCCAATTTTATCGAAAACTATGCTAGATAAGAATACCCAGTAAAATAGTAAAATCCAAATAACTGGTTGCAGAACAGCTTATACTGTCTTACAACAGGTTCTAATTTCTGTTCTGCAACTGGTTCTTTTTATATGGAGTTTGTCCCATTTGCAATAGGTTCTTTACCTCCAAACAAGAACAGGTTGCTTTAGAACCGGTTCTAGAACCACTTATAGAACTGGTTCTTGGGCAGTGACACCTTACATTTCGACTCCCAGGAACCTGTTCTAGAACCGGTTCCATGTAACCGGTGGTAAAAGAAGTTGTTCTAGAACAGGTTCTGAGGTAATCTGTTCTAAAAAATTTTGCTGGGTAGACTTAATAGGGAGTTTAGACTGCAAAATTATTATTCAAGTAGATTACTTGAATAACGTTAATCCACCTTTTAATATTTTTTTATTAACTTGACAGCTAAAAGATTAACTTAGTCAGTTTAAAATACCAAGGTGGCGCTGATAGCGATCCCCCATAAGAGGAGCAAGGAAAATGTCGGTGTTAACAAAAATTTAGTTGACGGCGCTAACATGTTTTTGCGGCAGCCTCTAAACGTTAATTTTTACCTGACTTTGTATGAATTTTTCGTATCGTTGCCAACCAAAATTATATAAAAACACAGATTGACACACAAATAGTAGTATGAATGCAGAGTAAGGTGGCCCAAAAAAAGACTGCCGAATTTTAGAGCTCCACAATTCTGCCCCTGTTTCAATAGTGCTCAGTAATGCTAGGTCCAAATTTCAGCCAAATCGGTCAATATTTAGAGGTCGCTATAAATAACCGACTTTTCAGAGTTAGGCCGAAATTTAATAGAAATTCAAATATTTTATGGATATGGAAAAGTTTTTGCACAGAGCTATAATAAAAAATTTTTCAAGTACTTTGGCCATCTAAATACGAATGTGAAGTCAAAACACCGAAAATTAACCAGCCTCCCGAAATATAGGCCTAGTGTATTTCAAAAAATGTTTGTTTCAAAACTTTGAGCAATTTTCCATATATTGGAAAAAAATTCGAAACTTTATTTTGGACAGAATACACAAATCTCCAAATTAAAACACTGGTAGGGGATGGAAGATGACCCTCAATTTTTTCCCCTCGTATTTTGCTCTTAAATACTCGTCGTTTGAGACCTAGCTTGAAAAAATTCATAATTCGGGACATCATACTGTGCATGTTGATGTTAATATCGTTGTTCGAACTGAATTTATAAGCTGTTGCTTTAAAAATACACTTTTCAATTCGGTTGGCACTACATTTCTCTGTGTGTGGACCACTGTTAAAGTTCCGCCTCCGTCGACTGAAAAGGCATTGGATTGTGAAAGTTAATAAAGATCAGTCTGTAACCATTTACAGCTAGCTTGTCAGCCCTCTCTTTCCCCTCCACAACAAAATGTCTGGGTATCCTTACCAGACTAAGAGGTCCCGACGTTAATTTCCCTCTTTCAGTTTAAATCCGTCCAGTTTAGTAAACGCAGCCTGGCTATCAGTGAATATTACCACTTCCCCAGGGAAGAAAACGAATGCACTCCGTAATAGCAACCACCTCCGACTGAAAAACGGTGTTTTGTTCCTGAAGCCGAGATCATTTTCTTATGTCCAATTCCCTGCAAAAGTAAGCCAAACCAGTGCTTCCGATCAGTCTAGAGCCATTCCATCAAAAAGGGATGAAAATTGACTTTTTCAAATAATTATTTGATAACTTTAGATAACAATTTTCACAATTTTTTTATTCAAGATTGTTGTTACGATGAATAATTTTGAAGTTATTAAATCACTCAATTGTCTTCTCCAATAAAAAAATAGTGGTGAAACGTACTGGATCAAAAACGGAACACTGTGTCAAATTAATTAATTTAATTTTCACTAAATTAATAAAGTTTTCTTTACAAAACGAATGAAAAAAATTTTAAATATTATACATATTTTTTACGCAACTGTTTTTAATGAAACTTTTTCTTAAGGTGTATGAAATTTTTAATAAATAAAGCAAAATTTTTAACAAAACTTTATAAAAAAAAACTACATCGATAAAAAACATCAATGGAAAAAAGACAATTCTCTCAGTGTAGTTACAACAAATATTTGTATAAATTTTTCCTAGTATTGAAATTTAGCATTTTTGACCGATAAATACTTTTTGGAATAATCTCGAAAAACCTTTCCAACTTTGAAGACCTGCGCACTTAAAAAAAAGTTCCACTATTCAGCACAAAATTGACATTTTAGTGGATGTACAATTTTGGAGAAATTTCGGTTAACTTTCATTATGACAAATACACAATATTGTAGATATTGGCAACTCTTATTTTAAGATACGCCATATCAATAGTATTTGTCTACTGCAATAATTTTAGTCTTTTAAGTCTTGTTACATATCTCGAATAGTTTTCGAGAAATTTAGAAAATTTTAATTTTTGCAAATTTCAAACAGAAAGAAAGTGCTCGACCGAAGATTTTGATTTTAAAATACATATGTAATTGAGGAAAACACGTTGTTGTTCGCACTTTTGGGATAGAGTTGCTTCCGACGTGGCGTAATGGGTTTTATTAGGACATTTTAATCGACTTAATCGTGAGTTTGCTAAAAGCATAATAGTATTTAAAAAAGAGTGTGAAGCGTACTTATTACAAATTTAATTGTTAATACTTTGAAATTATTTTGTTCTTATATTTCTATAAATTTTTATTTTATTTGTTCTTTCATCTTCTTTCTACATCATTTAGTTTCTTTTTCAATAATAAAATAACTAATCTGCCAGCGGATGCATTTACTCGTTTGCCAAGTTTAAAACGCCTACGTCTCGATGGCAATCCAATCGATTGTAATTGTGGTATTTACTCATTGTGGCGTTACTATCAACAGCATCCTCAACGTCAACTTATCACTATAGCATTGACTTGTGAAACACCATCAACATTGCATCGTTATGGATTTACGAGTCTCGAGGAGTATCATTTCCATTGCAGTAAGTGCTAGTATTAAAACTTGAAACATATACTAAGGATACCTAACCATGCTGTATTTAGGGAGCACTATAAACTGATGATGGAAAAAAAATCTAATTTAAACTGTTGAAAATATTGACTTGAAAAAGAGAAATTAAAAAGTAGAATTGTGGATTATTAGCAAAACAACTTATTTTAAAAATTTACATTTTTAGTGAAACTTTAAAAACTGAATTTACTGTGGAATACAATTCTGTTTTAGATACCATCCGTATTGGAAATGTATGCCAAATTTACATTTAACATTTTCTAAATTTTTTAATTAACATTCAGTCGATTTATGGAAAGAAATGTATATGAGTCTTGAATATGGACTTTTTAACGTTAAATGTAAATTGCTACATTTAATTCCGAATTAGACTGATTTCAAAGTCCTGGTTTTATATGATTATTATGATATTATTTAAATACATCCGTATTCAAAAGCAAAAGGTTTACCCATGTATGAAATTTTTGTTAATAATTTTCAAACCATTCGGTTAAAAAGGTTCATATATGAACAAATATGTTCATATATGGACATATATGGTTGCGTACATGGACAAATATGGGCATATATTTTTCATATATGGAGATACATGGAAGTGTATGTGATTCCATGTATGCAAACGGTACTCATATATGGTTCTGTATGGAGGTATATGTGATTTCATATTTGCAAAAGGTGCTCAAATATGCATATATATGGAAGTATATGTTATTTCATATTCGCCAACAAGGGCGAATATGGAATTATATGGAATCCCGGGTAAACATTTTAATATGGAGTCTAATAAAATTATAACTCATTTGACAAGTTCCCATATATAAGCACATACAAATTAATCCGAAATCTACATGTATCTAATTATATCAAATAAGATATAATTTGCTACAATTTTATAAGAGATATGCGTAGGTATGCGTTTTGTAACTACAATTTATGAATAAAAGTATTTGAGTTTAAAATAAAAATTTCTAGAAATCAACAATTTTAAAGAGCAAAAGTTTTTTAAAAGAAACAAACCAGCAAAACTTTGGTAATGGGTGCGATAAAGTAATGCATTACTTTGTAATGTGTACTCCTTACCTGTATCATTATTTTCTAACAAGAAGTAATCAGTTACCGATAATTGAACACTCATGGATTACCTTGTAATGAGACCTCATTACATTTTACATTATTTCAAAACATAAAATAATGACTTACCGATCATCAATTACATAATGCATGAATTATAAACGTAAAATAATTATTAATATATATTTTGAAAATCTATTTATAGACACATTACTTTGTAATTTTTTGTAAGCATAATGGTAAGGTGTATATTTTTGATATCACGAACGAAAACACGAAGCACAACAACTCATCTACATTTTTAGCAATAAAATATTGTATTCGATAGCTCAGTTGGTAGAGTTCTCGCCTAACTAATTGTTAAATACCAGAGACCCCAGGTTCGAGTCCCAGCATGACCATGTTATTTATTTAATAAAAAAAAAGTTATTTATTTAATTAAAAAAAAAATATCTGTAAAAAAAAATTTTTATGCATTTTTTTATGAAAATCTATTTATATACACATTACTTTTTCCCACCATGTAACCATATAAGTAACCAGTTACTTTACAAGGTAATGAATTACTTTGAGGCTCATCGCCTGTATAATTCATCAGTGAAGTAACGCGTAAAGTAATGCATGAAGCCCTATGGCGATACATTACTTTACCCATGATTTGGTAATGAATGGTTTTGCTGGGAACGAAATGATTGAAAATTATCAAGGACAAATTTAGTGTTTTAAAAATATATAAATAAGTGGTATTGTCTTATAAAATGTACACATTGTTTTAATGGAAATTATATAAAATAAATCACTAGCAAATGATTTCGTTATAAAATTAATATGGTTATATGTGAAGCCCTATGTAATAAAGTTTTAACTAGGAGATAACTTAATTTGATATTGAACTTTACCCAAATATGTATGGAATTATATATAATGGTATATAAAATTATGAGGAAAATATTTTTGCAATATGACGTCACAT
Organism: Delia radicum; assembly: GCA_021234595.1. Lineage (NCBI taxonomy): Eukaryota > Metazoa > Arthropoda > Insecta > Diptera > Anthomyiidae > Delia > Delia radicum. Next base: position 52,004,349 of record CM037853.1, read on the forward strand.
GTAGTTTAATAAGACTTAGCATGGTACCATATATAATTATATCGATCACTACATATATTTGGATTATGTAGTTATATATGGAGCAAGATTTGAAGACAGATATTATATATGGAGCAAGATTTGAAGACATATGACTTAATCATATTATATATGACTAGAAAATCTCTTTATATTATATTTATGTTTTAAAATAATGTTGAAGGTAAGGAGTATACATTACAATAGAATGCATTATGTAACCAACTATTAGTAACTCGTTACTCTGTGTTTCGAAATAATGCTTAAAGTAAGCAGTATCCTGTCCATCGTTCTTCTCAATTCATAAAACCCTGAGAAATAAGACTAAAGTCGGTTTCAACAGCTGTCGAAAATTTTTGAAGTAGGGCAAATAAAAATCAATTAAAATATATATTTACAAACCATTTTGTAAAAAAACTTAACCAAACTTTTTTTTCAGACAATTGCAACAAAACACAATATTCACAAATATATATGCAGGAATAATAAAACTGTCTATATCCTTCCACTATATTTATATCCTTTCACTAACAATAAAATGCATGAAAATAGTGATTTTAAATTTGTTTTTCTTTATTTCTGTGTATTTTTCTACATTTTTTTTAGAAAAACCGGAAATTGTAGCATCACCACATGACATGCATCTAACACCAGGTGAAACAGTTGAATTGCCATGTCGTATGGTGGGTGATCCTGAACCAGAAATTGTATGGATGCAAAATACAAATGAAATCTCAACAGACTATTCACCCAAAATGAAAATAATGTCCACGGGCGCACTTAAAATAAATGCGGTCGATGCGAATGATATTGGTATTTATGAGTGCATTGGTCGCAATGAAGTGGGCGAAACACGAACACAGCCCATTCGCATGATGGTCGAGGAGCATCAACAACAGCAACATAATAATAACAATTACAATGACAATAATCGACTATGGAATGAACAACCTGTACAACGACAGCCACAACGTACACCTTTGTCCTCAAATCGTGTTGTTGGTAATGAACAACAACCCCATTTCATACATACACCCATGGATCGTATTATTGCTTTAAATGGTGATGCTGCACTATTGGATTGTATGGCTATGGGTATACCCGAACCCGACATTCAATGGTATTTCAATGGTCGCTTGGTTGCACAATCAACTGATGAACTACGCATTCAGGCAAATGGTAGTTTAGTTATTGTCCAGCCAACATTATTACAAGCCGGAGTCTATCGTTGTGAGGCCACAAATCATTTAGGAACCGTACAGTCTAGTGCCACAATACAAGTGAAAGGTAAGTGTGTGAGAGAGAGAATGAGTCCTAAATAATACAAAAAAAAGTTACCGTATTCCAATTTAAGTCATGCATGCAATTTCATGAATTAAAATCTCAAAAAAAAGGTCTTTAAAGACAGATTACACTAAAAAAATAATTCGCATGTAATTAAACAGAAAATGTCTGTCATCAGAAACATGTATAATAACACACTTTTCATATTGATATTTAATTATAGAAAATTTTATAAATAAAATTATCTAACTGGATAGCCCAATTTTAAGAAAATGAGACAAATTGCAATTTATTCAATTGCATATTTTTTTTTTAAAGAAAACAAATTTTTTCTTAAAAGCGACCAAAAATATATTTGTTTATTTCTCGGAAAAGCTTAAATGTGTTTCTATCGATGCAGAAAGGTTTACAGTGTAACTAGGTTTAATTTTTTAGAAAATGTTCGTTAAATATTGTCCTTCTTAAATATTTCAATAATAGCATGTTAAAACTGCATGGTGTATACAGAATCGTATAATACATATAATAAAATTCATCATAAACAAATCTTTGAGTATTTGAAATGGACAATATATAACGAATATTCTCTTCAAACCGAAAAAGAGTTACATGAAAAAACTTTCTAGATAGATAGAAAAACATCTGACAATTTTTTTATAATAAAAACACAAATCTCCAATTTTTTAGAAATATTTAGTTTTTTATATAATTCAAAACTAGTTGCGATTTTTTTAAACAAATTTTAGTTTTTCAAATTTTTAACACAAAATCTATCAGTAAAATTTTTTAGCAATATCCAAATTTAGTTATTTTTTTAACTATTATTTAAATTATAATATACTAAAAATGAGCGCAATGAGTCTGTCAGTATTTAACCACATCTACTTTGCCCTTTTTAAGAAAATATTGAAAAATTTGTTCCATTTTATGTTTGTCTCATATGGGGCAGAAAATATTTTAATATTCATACCAAAGACCTGCTTGAATGTCTTGTGAAACATTCGCAAAAAATTTTTTTTTAAATCTTTTTTGCTCCGATAGTAAAATATCTGTTACATTTTGAAAACAGCGAAAAAATTATAGTTACCTATGAAAAAAGTAAGCGTTTTTTACAGAAAATAACCTTTTTTTGCTACTCTTAATATTGAAAGAGAATGTTTTGCAAAACATTCACGCAGACCTTTGATAGATACTATATACTTTCTCTTGAAACGGAAATGTAGCTTTTTTTGTTTTAATTTTTGCATAAAATTTATTTAAAATTTTTGCATAAAATTTATGAAATTTCTTTGAAATTCGCACAATGAAACTGTTCATTAAATTAATGCAATTTTTCAAAAAAAAAAAAAAAATTATTTAATACGGGTATTTACATATTTGCTTTATGGAGTACCAGGAAAATTCTTACTTCACTTCTTAACCCCTAAACGTAAGATTAAGCTGGTTAAAAAAATACTTATCTCTTATTATTTCTCCTTCATTACATATCCGAAATCTATTAAGATAGGAACCCATCGGAATAGCTTTGTTGTCAGTGCATATAGAAATAAAATTCGGATAAACCAATTTCTGATTTTGGACGTTCTTTAATGGAAAGACCAATATTTAAAGTCTAGTAGATTAAAAATTGTTTACTGAATTTTTTTATGTGTACACAATGCATATGGCATTAAGTCAAAAACACAAACAAATAAAATATTTATGTACAGTAGGGTGTCCCTTAAAAATAGATTTGTCAAACAAACTCAGACCTCTTTTGATATATATCGATATTTATTCTTATCCAAGTTTATTTAAAAATTGGTTTATTCAGTAATATCCGATAAGATCCCTCAAATATTATATTATAGATATTGAACCATACATAAACATATATATTATCATATACAAAACAAAAATATTTTGCTTAAGTATATATTATTATATCATAAATTATATAGCTAATATTGCACCATATACAAGGTGGCGCAAAAGTAATCCTCCTATCAGAAAATGCTATAAATTTTGCGATTGGCCCCTAATGTCAGTTCTGTTTTGACATTTGTGTAGTAAACACATGCGAAATACACGTTAATAAACAATGTTACGCTACACTGCTCCAGAACGCGGAATATTGGTGACTATTTATTTGACCAATAATCGGTCGGTGACTTTGGCACAACGTGAATTTCGTCGCAGATTTCCTGGCCGTCCAACGCCTACTGGTGAAACACTGCGACGTTTAGCCGCTCGCCTCGAAGAGACTGGCACAACACGAGATGCTGCCAGGCGTGGCAGACCCCGGAGTAGCCGTTCTGCAGAGAATATTGCTGCTGTAGCCGAGGATGTCATGGAAGCGCCGTCGACATCGACCAGACGACGTGCCACGCAAATGGGTATCAGTCGACGGTCTTTACAGCGAATTTTGGTACAAGATTTGAAGATGTTTCCGTACAAAGTCCAGACGGTGCATCAGCTGTTAGCTGCTGACCGCCAATCGCGTGTAACATACGCTCAAGCCATCCTTAATCACCACCAAGAGGAAGATGATTTTTCATCAAAAATAATCATGAGTGATGAGGCCCATTTCCATCTTAGCGGGTACCTAAATAAGCAAAATTTACGCTTCTGGGGCACTGAAAATCCGCGTGTAACCCACGAAGAGCCACTACACCCGCTCAAAGTCACTGTATGGTGTGCTGTTTTCGCTGGAGGAGTCATCGGACCTTTTTTCTTCGAAGACGTCGCGGGCCAAACAGTTACTGTGAATGGTGAGCGCTACAGAGCAATGATTAACGAGTTCTTTTTGCCGCAACTTGATGAATTGGGATTGGAAAACATGTGGTTCCAACAGGAAGGTGCAACGGCACACACTGCACGTGCCACAACCGATATGCTGAAGGATGCATTTCCCGGGCGCCTAATCTCCCGTTTTGGCGATTTGCACTGGCCAGCAAGATCGCCTGATTTGACCGCTCCAGACTTCTTTTTGTGGGGCTTTTTGAAGTCGCGGGTTTATGTCAACAGGCCTCAGACTCTTGCAGCTCTTAAAGACAATATCCGTCAAGAATGTGAGGACCTATCGCTGGAAGTTTTGGCCAAAGTGATGGAAAATGCCATAAAAAGGGCTCAAATGACAATTAACTTTGGCGGCGGCCATTTACATGACATCATATTCTCGACTTGATGTAAAAAAATTAAAATACCAAATAAAAATAATCCACAAGAAGAATCAAAGTTTTTCATTTTTTTTTTAATTACAGCCAAAAAACATCGGAAGGTTATTTTTGCGCCACATTGTATGATTACATATTATGTCATATATGAGAATGCATTATATATGACAATAGATATACCATAACTTATTATGTATAGCACATACTTTTAATATCTAGTTTTATAAAGGTCAATGCATAAAAATATATCGTTATATAAGTTACCATATAAGAAACATATAATAATATATGAATATGCATGACACCATATATTATCACATATTATAATATATTTTACGATGAAAAAACGTAAGACCATATATACCATTTGAAAAAATGTATTTTTATTTCACTGTTAAAGGATTGCGTAAACCATTTAAAAAAGACCAAAACTTAAAAAAAAAACACAAGAAAATCTATAAAAGGTATACTTTCGGGAACATTTTTTTTTATTTATTATGTTTTTTTTAGTTTTATTAAAATTGTAAACAAAATATTACTTGAGCCAGAGTAACCACTCAAATTTTTTTATATAAATAGAACATTTTTGGTCTTCAAAGTTTAGTAACGTCATGATGCTTGTTAGGAAAAGACCCTAACCACGTGCTTGTTTACTAAGAAGACAAGAATGGAGCAAAATTGATGATTAATAGGTTTTTTGTTAAAGTTCTGCCTATTATGGAGGCTCTAGCTTTTCTAAAACTTCGGGTTCTGATAAGATCTTTAGCCAGATCGAAATACTAGTATCAACCTAGCTAATATGTTTGATTTGCTTTATTTTTGTAAATATACGGAGTTTGAAAGATAGTTATAAATTTAAAAAAAAATCTTACCGTTTACATAAATCCGAAGTAGAAAATAACGTGTACATTAAAGTCTTTTTTTAACCCTGCAGTACTATCGTTATTCAACTTACGCCATTACTATCGTTGGGTGTAATCCACCCCCACTTATTAGTATCATTAGTCATTCATATCAGTTAAATTCAATTATGCAAATAATATTTTTTTTTTTTCAATAATGAACTCCAAAATACAGAAAAAAAATTCAATTTTATAAGTTTGGCAATTCATTTATTTTAAACAATATTTTGTTAATGTACACCTCTCTGGAAAAAAAGTCAGCCTTATGGCTGGATGCCACCTGAAAGCGGAAATTACAACAATACCATAGTAGGAAACATTACCTTATAAATAAACACTATTTTAGTTAATTAAATAGTATTGTTTATTATGTAGTAAATTTTAGTCAGTTATTTTTACTATATTTGTAACTGTATTATCAATTATGCTTTTAATATAATTTAGTTATTTTGACTGTTTTCAGCGTTTGTTTTTACCACATTGGAAATTGTTTTTTTTTTTATATAGTTGAAATTTACTTGTATAGTCATTGTTATGACAAATACACTTACATTACATTTGTAGTAATTTTGACTGTAATTTTTAGTCATTTCTGCCTTCATAATTCCCTGAGTGTATATGTTCACATTAAATGTAGTAAACCCTTTGCTTTGTCGAAATAATCAGATTCCTAAAAACTGCAAATTGTGTTAATTTTTTTTTTTTTTTTTTTTTTTTTATTTTATTAATTAATAATCATATAATTACAAATTATATACTATTACCCTAACCGAGCACTAGCTACTATGGCCTTCGGCGCGTTGTAGCGAAAACAGACCAGTGCCTCTGGTGGGAATCGAACCCACGACCCCCGCACTGATAAGCCAGCACGCTACCAACTAGCCTACCGGGGCGCACTTGTGTTAATTTAATAAAAATCTTATTGGTGGAAATTTATGGGAACTGGACCGAGTTTGGCATATACAAATAAATATTGACATCCTTGTCCACATTTGCAGATGTTTACTTTTCAGACTACAGAAAATCTATTTTTAGTTCCACACAGAGAGAATATTGTTTTGCGAAAAATAATGAAAACTTTCACTAAACTAATGAAAATTTTCTTTACGAAAATTTTCTTGAAATACATAATGTAAAACTTCATACTTTTTATGAAACCAGTTTTTTAATGAAACTTCATCAGTGAGTGTAAGAAACTTTTCATAAATTAAATGACTTTATACAATTTTATGAAAACTTGCATTAACTTAATGAAAAGTGCAATTTCAATGAGTTTATAGCATGCAGATAATTCTTAGTGCGATATAAATTTATAGCAGATATTGAATTGAATTTCAGATATGAATCATAGAGTGGTCCTGCGAAAGTTAATGTTGCGATATGAAAATTATACAATTCATTAAATAATTACCCCCCTAATGTACAGACTTTTATGTATTATGTATAAACATGATGGATATGTTATGAATATAAATTCATAATGAACTCAACTACAGTATGCATATGATGTCATATGCAATTTGATATTTAAAAAAAGTATGACACAGACATACACTATTTAAACAAATTTATTTTAATGATTATGATAGAATATTTTTGCAGGGATGTTAAAGCCATAAACTGTAAAACACTTTACACAATTTGAGTAAAGAAACTTGGTATTTACATTTATATAGCAACCAAGTATATTAAATTTTCTTTTAAACAAATATAGGGCTTTCACTGCCATATTTATTTCTTCGTGTAACTCGGATTAGTTTTTTTAAATATTTCAATATCATATGCTAAAACTATATGGCGTATGAGAAATTTGATTATGCGTTTTATTGATTCCTCATACGCCATGTAGCTTTAACATACAAGCATTAAAATATTTAAGGACAATAGTCAACGAATATTTTCTCAAAACTAATCCGAAAGTACAGGATAAATCTTTCTGGATCAATATTAAAACACCAGACCTTTTTTATAAATTTTTCCGATTTCATAATAAATTGAGTCTTCTATTGCCTTAAAAATTCAGAAATAGTTTTGGTTTTTTAAAATTTTATGTTTCTTAATTTTTATAAGAAAATTTTTGATGTAGTCAAATTTCTAGCATTTTCCAAATTCAGTATAATTGTTATAAATAATATACTAAAAACGAGCGAAAAATATTTAGCCATGCCTACTTCGCCTACTTTTTAAAAAAAATTAAAAAGATGTTCCATTTTTTAGAACAAACACTATTAGTTTGGCATGTATACGATATACTTTTTGTAGCTGGACAGTATAGAAAAATTAAATTTAAAAAACAAATTTTAACCCTCTAACGGGTAAGACTTAAGCCTCATGGCAGCCTTAATAAAATTGAACACAAAATCGTCAAATGTTTTATACTTGGAAGTTAATATATTTTGACCGAAAATAAATTTAATAAATATTTTGTGAAGAAGTTTTTCGTTTCCGTGTACTGTTTGGAAAGGAGAAAGCAGTAAATCAGAACTTCGTAAAATTTTTTAAAATTAATTATTTTTAAACAAGCACAGTTTTAAAAAAATTAAAAACAAATTTAAGTTGATAAAAAACTCATGAAAAAAAACTCTAAGTAAGATTAAAGCATTAATTTTAATAATACTTTTAAAGGGCATCACCTTAACGTAAACTAATATACGGATTTTTTTGAAATTTGGTAAAAAGAAAACAATTAGGCGCGTTTTCTCCCAATTTTTTTCAGAAATAGGAAAATCGACATATCTTCTTAAATAAACGCACAAAAAAATTATTTTTGGATTGTAATTATATCTTGGGAAGATGAATAATTTTTGTCTAAAACTTCTCTTTTTTATGAGTTAGTTTTCGAGACACACCTCTAAACTATTTTGGCTCATACACGTAAAGAAAAAACATGGTTGGGATAACCATATTCGAAGAGCAAATACAATGTTATGAGGGCTGATCAATAAGTCCGTGACTTTTCGAACTTCCCTCTTAGTTATATGAAATGCAACACTGCTCCCATCAAGTACCACCTGTTAGTAGACTACTGTCAAATTTTGAGCAAGTTCCGTCATTTACTTTGCGTTTAACAGCTGTTCAAAACATATTTTTTGCGAAATAAAACCGTCAATTAAACCAAGCAAAAGCTTGCTAAATACTATGGGGACTCTGCACAATCGATTTCAATGGTAAAAAAGTGGTTTACTGACTTTCGTTGTGGTCGCACAAGTACAAATGACGCTGAACGTTCTGGACGGCCAATTGAGGTCAATACACCCGAAAATGTCGAAAAAATCCACGATATTTTTATTTATTTTTTTTTTGTGCAAAAAAAAACTGTGTTACATTCAAAAAGTCAAGCACTTATTGATCCGACCTCGTACTATGATTGTTACAATAATATTCTTATAATATTGTGACAATAATTTTCTGAATCATAATATGATAATTATATTATCAAATTATTGTTCCAAATTGATCCCAATATTATCATATTTTTATGGAAATGTTTATAAATTGTCGTAACATGATCCCGAAATTATTATATTATTCTCCCAGCATTTTGTTTAAGCTTATTAAAGAATTATGCAAGTTCTTTTTTTATTTTACAAAAATGTATATTTATTTAATAATTTACACATTTAAATAAACTTATTTTAAAATAAGTTATCAAATTGTCTTTGCGCTGACGAATAAGATGTGTTATTAAGGAGTCGCATTAATCATTATTTTGTCGCTATGCGATGTTTACATAAATTTTTTATTTTAGTATCTTAAAAAGCAAAACAAAACTTTCTCTTTTTCAGCAAATATCTTTCATCGTCAGTAAAAACAAAAGAACACGAATAAACATATTGTTAAGAATACAATTTCACAATACAATTATAATGATCCCAGCAAGATTTTTTAGAACAGCTTACCTCTATTCCAGAACATCTTCTTTTGCAACCGGTTGCTTAGAACCGGTTCTAGAATAGGTTTATGAGTCCCAGAACATGTTCTTCTTTAAGGGCAAATAACCTGTTGTAAATAGGACAAACTTCATACAGAAAGAATCAGTTGAAGATCAGATATTAGAACCTATTGTAATATAGTGTAAGTTGTTTTTACCTTTTTACTGGGATCATAACATGTTTGTAGCAATCATATTTAAAATTTGGATTAAATCCATATTTTTGTCCTAATTATCATATTATTAGAATTTCGTCATTATTTATTACGAGATTATGATTACTTAGTACTGCAGACTTAAAAACACGTGAATTTTGATTAAATTGTTCTTACATATTTCCTAATATATTTTTTCTATAGCATCTTTTTTTGCGTGAGTACAACAAATTTAACAATAAATCACTTTTTACTTAATTTTTAAGACTTTTATGTAAAATAAACAATAACTTGACTTAAGGGATGCGTGTCAATTTAACTTTTGCCTTCTTCCATTAAAAATAACACCATTACAATTACCACCAGTGCCTTGTTTTTCATATCTTTGTGTTTATTGTTATTAAATTTGTTCGGACTGACTGCTTCTCACAACTTCTTTTCACAAAATCTTAAACAAGAATAACACATAATGAGCGAAGAAGCTCATAAATAAAAACTGACTGATTCTCTTATAGTTGGCGCAACTATAACAATGATTGCTACAAGTTTAAAATTATTACTGACAAGATTCCTCTCAAATTATATAAATATATGATTTAAGTTAGTGAAAGGAATATGATTATGAATACAATATATAGTTGTAGATAAGAGAATAATATGGTAACTAAAAAAAGAGAGATTTTTACTAGAATATGTCAATCATGAAATCATGCAACCATATCAATGGTGGTTAAAGATTGATACAATAATACTATTTTGAATTATCATAAATGTATGACAGCATTCATATTGCAAACATATTTTTCTCTAAGTGTATCGCCAAAAGTAGGCAGGAACCAGTTGTTTATTTTTCGAGATGAGCATATTGTATGAATTTTAATGCAAAACATTGTTTGCCCGTTAAAGGGCTTACTGATTAAAGACAAGTCATAGACCCGCTGGACATTTTTCAACCAAACTTTGCAGATACAAAGAACAATGCTTCAATAATACATTTTGTAATTTTTTCTTTAGAGCGCCCTTTACTGGAAATATTAGCAACAAAAGTTTAAACTTTAATTGCATATAAATCCAAGACGGTTAAAGATATTTTAAACATTTTAATTTTGTACAGTTCGAGCCTTTATTAAAAAATATATGAAAAATACATTTTTTTAAGTTGACCGATTTTTTAAATTTTTTGGAAAAATATTGTGGTTTACCGATTAAAAACACTAATATGAAGCTTAAAACAATTTTTCTCTTTAATCAATTAAGTAATCTCTTACACAATAAGAGATCACTTACCACACTCTTAAAAACAGTTATAAGTTTTAAAAAAATGTTTGTAATATTAGCAACAATACCAAAAATCATTTGTAATTATAGTTATGCAACGCAGTGTATATCCATATTAAGCTATGTATATAAAACTATATGTTTTTCTATAACTTTATATTAAATAAGATCTGATTGCATATGAACGTTTTGACTCGGACTTTTAACACTTTTTAATATGGTCATATGGCAACCGTGACCATATAATTTTTATAAGATTAGTAGTATTTAAATAAAAACCATTATTTTGTTTTGAGTGAACACGAAATAAATTTTGGATTCTTTTAGACTTTTTTATACGAACGACCCCGCCACTTACTTAGCCAGGCTTACCGACCGAAAGGGCTAGTCCCCATAGGGTGGAGACCGCGTACACACCAGGGCCCGAGCCTTGGCGGATTTTAAAATGATAAGTAAGAAAAATGGCATGAACTATTCCGTAAAATCAGCTACAGATTAAATCATTAGCTGATAATAATAATATTAACAGGAAATGGTGTACAAATATAAAAATCACAAATAAACATATTCATCAACAAAATTTGATGCAACAACGAACAGCTATTAATTAAGGAGTCTAATTATAGCGCGTTTTATCATATCAACATCAAGATTAAAATCAACGATATTATGAAACATGTTGTAGTGACTGCAAATTCTATGAAAAGGAAATGAATTGGCATAATTTGTGTGATAATAATCAAAGTGCAGATGCCTAAAATGTCTCGGATATCTGCAAAGTACATATCCGAGACGAAATAGCTAAAATCGTCCCAATACCCAAAGCTGGTTCTGATTATAGACCAATAGCCATTCTTCCATTTCTCTCTAAAGCATTTGAACGTATTATGCATAACCAAATTACTTATTTCTTGGATAACAATAACTTGCTAACAGATCGTCAATCTGGGTTCATAACAGCCTTAGTTGATGTTACAGAGGAGATTAGGGAGAAACTTGATGATGGCAAGACTACATTTTTAATACTTTTAGATCATTCAAAAGCGTTTGATACCGTAGATCATAACATTCTTTGTTACAAACTTAATAACTTTTTCAATTTCTCTTCGACCGCTATTCAGTTATTGTCAACATACCTACGTAACAGATATCAGTATGTTGAAACTGCAATCCAAAAATCCAATGCACTGCCTGTAACCAGAGGGGTACCTCAGGGGTCCATTATTGGGCCACTATTATTCTCACTGTACTCTAATGACCTTCCAGGCATTTTAACAAATTGTAATGTAAGAATGTACGCTGATGACGTTCAACTTTATACCAGTTGTACTAATGCCTTAATCGACCAGTGTATTATCTCTATTAATCAGCAACTACATCGTATTTATACGTGGGCAACCGCAAATGGTCTAGGAATAAATCCAAAAAAATCTAAATGTATAGTAATTCAAAAGCGACTTGCCAAACTAAGTATTATACCTAATATATTTATAAATAATCAAAAAATTGAAATAGTAAAATCTGCTAAGAATCTCGGAATATTTTTTAATGACACTCTTACGTGGTCGAACTACATTAACTATGCTTGTGGTCGCACTTTCTCTATGACTAGAACTCTTTGGCGAACCCAGCATTGTACACCTATTAGAATAAGAATGCTACTTGCCAAAACTTATCTGATGCCTGTTTTACTATATGGTTGTGAGCTTTTTGCTAAATGTGATGCAACTAGTAAAGGGAAATTGAACGTTGCATTTAACAACATAATCCGATACGTGTATGGACTTAATAGGCGTTCTAGTGTATCTTTCTTTTCATCTCAGCTATATGGCCTTTCTTTAAATAATCTACTAAACATTAGAGTTTTAGTTTTTTTACATAAAATAATATATACCCACATACCTGATCATCTGTACAGCAAACTTGTTATTTCAGATATAAGCAGGGGAAAAAGACTTAGATCATTTAGATACAAAAGTTTAATTTCGGAGTGGCATTTCTACATATTCGCAGTATCTCTCTGGAATTCTATACCCCACAGCTCTCAACTTTTAAGTAACGCACGAAATTTTAAAGAAAATATTTTTAAACTGTTTTCGGCATAAGAAAATCAAACATAATTATTTGATAAATTAAATTATTTAAATTTATTTAAATTTTTTATTTAGTTTTTTTTGTTTTGTTCATCTTGTTTAATTTAAATTGTTTTTTGTTTTCCATATAAAAATTGTAATTAGTTATTAAGTTATTAATTAATGATCTTATAATTTTTCAAATCATCAGTTCCATACTGCAAAATAAGACTTTTAGTCTTGTGTATGGAGCAATTCAAATAAATAAAAAAATAAATAAATAAAATAAAATACATGAAAATTCATATTCGTTTAAAAGAAATTCCGAGTCAGCATCACCATTAACGAGGTTAAAGACAAAACAAACTCCAACCATTGTCCTTCTACTCTCCAAAATCGGAAGTCTAATAAGCTCTGAACTTTGTTCATAAGATGGAAAATTACGATAATAACTCCAACCCAAACCACGTAGGCAGAATAACAAAAATTGCCTATGCACGGACTCAAGCGAGTTCGTGTTTTTGAAAAATTCATGGTCCGATCGGTCAAATTTTCAAAAAAATATGTACGAACGCTGATCTAATTTTTAGCAAAAAAAAAATACATTTTCATATTATCTCATCATTCTAACAATAAAAATTAGACTTTTTTTCATTATAAAATAATTTTTAAAAAAGGTTCCATCATTTTAAGGTTTATAAATCACCGAATTACATAATCACCGCTTAAAACTCCTGGGTCGAAAAAGGAATAATTGGTCAATAATGAGATAATATTTGACCAACAACAAAGTCTCACTATTCATTTAGTTTGAAATGTAAAACAATATTTACCACATAGATACATTAGTTTTCCATGAAATATAGTATTTGCTTGCATATTTTTAATTGAACAGTGACGTAGGGAGTTTTAATAAAGTGTTGTCACGATTAGTCGTCGTTAAAATTATGTACGTTCATAATATGTAATTACCCAGTCAGAAAAAGACAAACGAAGCACCGCTGGCAAGGTACTTTAGCAAGTGGTACACGTGCTGCCAACAAGTGCTTTCCCAAGCCCAAAATGTTAATATCATTAGATAAAAGGTCTGTAGATCTGTTCAAAAAGTGTCGGACCAGCACTGGGGAAACAAAATTTCCAACGTTGGCAAAATGTTGGTAATACCATGGTCTAAAAATTTATTTTCCAAAATAAAATTAAAAAAAAATAAAATTAATTTGTTGGTCCTGCCCAGATTCGAAATCTGGCCGTCAGATTGGCAGCCGACAACTCTATCCGACAGAGCTAACGAGACATATAATACTTGATAGCTTAAAACGTAAGTAAATGATAACTGCTGGGTAACAGTTACCTGTGTCAGCGCTGGCAGAAGGTATGATGGCCAACGTTCTGAAAACCAAAAAACAAAGTTTGTCTTAAAAGAGCTTTTCCAGAAGAAACAAAAAACAATTTTATATGAAAAATATTAAGTATAGAAAAATCACAAAAAAAATGTTTGCCTGAAAGCGGACTCGAACTCGGAACCTTCCTACTACAAAATTATTTAAACAAAGCATAATAATTTTTATAAAATAAAAGCTTTACTAGTGGTTAGACTTTTGAGCCGTTGGTAATATCTTACTAGATAACACTTTTTCCCAACGTTGGCATAGTGGTCTCAGCCAATTCTTTGTCAATGATTTTTTTTTTCTGTAGACCGCTGAAATTATTGTAAAACAAATACTGGGAAAACGTTGGTAAAGCGTCTTAAACAAGAGTTCTGCCAGCTGCTTTTTTTACAATTCCTCGGTTATAGATTAGATTAGAGTGGCACTATGCACCGCGACCAGAAGTTGGTATTTTGTGCTGCCAGCGAATATACCCTATAGGTTCAGGCTCCCTACGAAGCCAACTATCCTACCAGGTAAACAATTCCAAACGTCCGATGGCGTCACTATTCGACCACCAAAATAACGCACCCTCCTGTCGGAGAGCCTCGGACATTTGCAGAGAACATGCTCTGAGGTCTCGGGTTCCAATTCACAAAACCTGCACGTATCCGTAGAGGATCGTCCCATCTTGTACAATTGATACCTAAGGCCACAGTGTCCCGTGAGGTAACCCGTCACGGTCCTTAGTTCGCCCCTTGTCATAGACAAGAGTTTCCGCGACCTCTCCCCAGAGGGAGATATAAACAGTCTCGCCTGTCGCTACCCAGGCGATCTGGCCCAATAGGCCCCAAATTCCTCGATTAGCCAGAGGTATACCAGTTCTTAATATTTTGTATTACTGGTAGTTTCTGACTGGGTAAATTTATGCGTAACGTCTGTATTTAATTGACTTATAACAACCATTTTGTGGTTTTATACTTGTGTATGTAATGAATTTTAAAAATTCAATTAGGATTTTATTCTGTTGTGGCATAAATTACATGTTTAGAGCATTTACATAATTTAAAAAAACAATTATGATTAATTTAATTTTTTTAAAAACAATAGTATATATTTTAAATAATGGAAAATTTTTGAAGCTTAAATCACACACTTTAGATTTTGTTTTTGTAATATTTATATAAGCATTGATTAATAAAGTTAAGACCACCAATTCTAAATATTTCAGGCTCGCTGATTTCAATTGATCTTACGGCTTGTTTTTACAATACGAGCACAATTTCAGACGAACGTGTGGCACCCGAACGAATACGTAAGGAAATGAGTTTTTATAATTCGTTCGTCTGACTTACGTTTGAGTACGTAAAGCTTTATGTTATGTCAAACAGTACACATTGCCATGATATTGTTTTTCGGTTTTTGTTAGCTTTTTTCATATAAAAATAACACATTTTTTGTTGGTAGATGGCAATCCAACAGTGTAAATGAAATATAAACCAAAACAGCTGTTATTTGTTTGAAAAAATATTGTATTCATTTATGTAATAAATAAATTTATGTAATAAAAAAAAAAGTTTTTTTAAACCATACATGAGACTAATTAATTGAATAGACTAATTGATGATTTCATTACAATTTCATTGATATCAATTGTAATGAAATTATTTTCATTAGCATTTGTTTAATTAATGGTAATGAATTTCATTGATTTCATTTCATTGACTAATGGTAATGATTTCAAATTTCATTACCATTAGTAATGAATTAATTAAAGGAAGAAAATTGCAATTGACTGAATGCAAATATGCTAGGTTTGGGAAATATTCCGAAAGATTAATTTTTTATGAAAAAACAATAATTTGTTTACCCAAAAACGTACGTAAAATAAAAATTTAATCACTCCGATAATAGATTGGAACATTGGTCCAAAATGAAACGATATGGAATGAAACGGGGACCGATTGGAATTGGAGCTCTGTACACAATTGTGTTGTCGTACGTGAAAATAAAAATTTTATCACTCCGATTACAGAATGGAACATTGGTCGAAAATGGAACGATATGGAATGAAACGGGGAACAATTGGAATCTGAACACTGCACACATTTGTGTTGTCGGAACTGTGTTTTTTGTTAAGGTTTACAAAAATTTTGTCCGTTTTGCGATATCATGCTTAGATATAAGATACAAGAGATACAAGCCATTTTACAAAATGGCGATATTTTAAAATGTCCAGTATCTCTAAAACTAAGCGAGATGTGTTACAATTTACACTCCATTTTTTTTTTTGTAAACAAATGCGTTTTTGCTCAATTGTAATTACATAGTTTTTCTTTCATTAGGTGATTTCATTAGCATTAGTAGGACAAGTGATAATGCCAAAAAAATGTCATTACAATTAAATGGTAATGAATTTTTTTAGCATTAGCATTAGTTAACTAATGCTAATGAAATTCCAACGCTTATGAAAAAATCCCAAGTATGTTTCAAACAAAACTAATAAAAACAACGTGTTTTGTGTACAAAATGCATATACACAGAAAAAAATTTAGAAACTGTCCAACTTAAATTCAGTTACTACGACTCAACTTAGGTTATTACGAACTTCAGACGGTTGGCGCAACTTAACATTAGTTTTCACACCAAAATACCGTTGATTCAACTGAATTTGAGTTGCAACACCCCAAATATTCAGAAATCTAATGTAATTATCGTTGTGCTAACTGAATTTATAAGTTGTTACAGTTAATATAAACTTTTCAATTCGGTTGGCACTTTATTTCTCTGTGTGTATTTACCTCTTTTGGTTATTTTCGCTGCTCATAATTATGTTTTTATTAAACTTTTTAGTTAAACAAAAATTTTTTTTGGACAAACGTTTACATGACGAATGCTTTTTTGTGAACGTCTGTTTTTGACGTTTGTGACGTTTCAAATCGCAATATAGAAACCGAAAAAAGAAAAGAAAATGAGGGCCCTTACGTTTTCACTCAATATAAAGTGACGTTTGCGATACAAAAACCCAAAAATTAATTTCTTCACTCACCATTAGAAAAAAAACGCATAACAGCGAGTTTAATTTTAAGCTTTCGGAATCACATATGTACCATCAATATTAATACTGGTCTTGTCCTTGGATTTCAAAAGGAAGAAATTAGATTTAACTCATTTGCAAATTTTTTTATACGAAAATAGCATGAAGATGCGTAAAACTTTAAAGTAATTTTGAGTAAAAACTGTACCGTAGATCGAAAAAAAGTTCACCGTTTAAAATCAGCATGACCGAAATATATAGAATTGATTTTCAGAACCTTATTATTTTTATGCTGTCATGCCGTGTAATTAAACAATTATTTACACACTTGTGAGAAAAATTAAATTCAAATGAACTTTTAAATGAATTACAGTAAAACACGTTTATAACAAACTCGAGAGAACAGAGTATTTTAGTTCGTTATAGTCGAAGTTTGTCTTTACCATAAATAAGGTTTAACCCTTTACTACATGGCGATACATATCTGTAACGAAAAAATTGACTGAATGCAGGGCATGATATAAGTAACCAAGCCACATATTCTTAATAAATACGATAAATATTTTATATTTTATATTTATTTTATATTTTATATTTCTAAAATAACGGTAAATTTGGAGATAGAGCCTTTTAGGTGGCAACAAAATTGCAAAAATTAAAAAAACGGTAATTCAAAAAGAAGCTACTTTTAAAATTTTTAATTAATTACACCTTATAGGCATTAATAACTTAAAAGTTATTAAAAAAAACTTTCCAGTCAGAAGAAGAAACGGACCACCGCTGACAAGCGGTAGTATAATGATGTTATCCCTATATGATAAAATCATTAGACAAAAGGTCCGGCTGTTCAAAAAGTTTCGGAAAAGCACTGGTGACACAGAATTTCCAACATTGACAAAACGTTCGCAAAACCATAGATTTTCAAAAAAATAGTGTTTTCAAAATAAAATTAAAAAAGAGGTCATATATAATATTTTTGGTTCTGCCGTGATTAGAACCATGGCAGCCGACAGCATTACACACAGCAACTGATAGCTTAAAACTTATGTGAATGATACCTGCTGGATAACCGTTGGTTGCTCAAATATGCTAGGACTGGTTGGGTAAACAAAAAGCAAAGGTGGTCTTAAATGAGCCTTTCCAGAAACAAAAAAATAAATTTTATATAAAAAAAATTTTAAAAAGTATAAAAAATCACCAAAAAAATTATTCCTGAAACTGAGATCGAGCTCGGAACCTTCTTTTTTAAACAAAGCATCATCATATTTATAAAATAATTTGTTAGACTTTTAAGTCGTTGTCAATTTCTGACAGGATAGCACTGGGAAAACACTTTTTTGCCAACGTTGGCATAGTGGTCTCAGCCAATTCTTTGCCAATGCTTTTTTTTTTTTTTGTAGACCACTAAAATTATTGTAAAACAAATACTGGCAAAACGATTTTTTGAAACGCTGGTAATGCGTCTCAAATAAAGTGTTCTGTCAGTAATTTATTTACAATTCCTCGGTTAGCCAGTGGTATGCCAGGGCTTAAATGTTTGTACCACCTGCAGTTTCGGACTGGGTTATTAGGTATTAACACTTTCACTACCCTTATACACTACAGTGTACACATTTTGAAAAAAATATAAAAAATTTGATAATGCAATAAAACTTAGCACTGGTTTTTATAACACGTTCGGCCGCTACACGAATGAGTGACTAAATGTATTTTGTATTTGTATTGCATGTATTTTGATGCTGTTTTTTCGTTCGTGTGAAGAAAAACGTCATCTGAAAACAGGGTCTTAATATGCTTGTTAAATGTGCTCATTCGGATACTGGTAATTGAAAAAAATCATTATATGGGACGTTTGGTATATAACCTAAACCAGCAAAGCTGGAATCTCGAAATTTCTCATGTAGCTTCATAAAATGTCCAGAACAAAAGAAAACAACGAATTTTTGGTTATTCGAATGCTTAAGTGGTAAAAATAGGCTGAGAAGATTCAAAAATTCTATTTTCGATCCCATTTTTTGGTGGGTAGGAGGGATTAAGGGCTATATATGAAAATCTTTTTCTTTCTAAGTTGAGGACCCTAACAAGAATCTGAAGTCAAAAAAGAAATATATCCTATCCAAGGTAGTGATTGGGTTAAGACAAAATGTTGTCCATTTTCGTGTTTTTTTTTGCTAATAAAATCGTTAAAAGTAAAAATATCGAAAAACTCCGAAATTTACTATCCATTTACTATCAAAATATACAACTTTCATTAAGATCAATAATCTCATGAAGTAAAGATTAAAATGTCTATTATAAATTGTGGCCTTTACTTTGCGGTCAAGTTTAAATGACCAACTTAATAAAAGACAGACCACAAATGCAAATGTTAAAATCAAAAATATGTATCTCAACATACTATGTGTCATTCCATATAAAAACATAAAAAAATCGAACTATTGACCTATTGAAACTCTTAAATTTCAACCAAACTTGGTATGTAAGGTAAGCGTCATACCACTGATTTATTGCAAGACTGACATAACTCAAAAAACACGATTTTGCAGAGAACGTGTTTAAATTTTTCAATCTTTCTCTATTTATTTGGTAAAATTTTTTATAAATATGAGATTTTAATGTATTTTTCTCTTAGTGAGAGTTGTGTGCGAATTCGCTAATTATCGAGAGGCACGTGAATAGCACAGTTTCTCTATGAAGTGTATACTCTTTGCACTCACTTTAAATAACAAATAAAATATATTAACCTCTATCTCGAAAAGTATACATGCTATTAATATGAAATGTTTACACAATATAAAGCATGATAAAACTATCAAATCTGCATCATTAACTCAAAATCGCATTTTTTGACTTATGACAGTATTGCAATAAATGAGCGATATAATTATGGCATAGTCTAAATTTTAGATTGGTAGCTCTTACGGTTGTGAAATTAACGCGTTTTAAAATTTGAAAAAAACTTAAAAATTTAACAAAAGTATTCCTACATAATCGTCCATTTCATTTTAACGGTTTAAGCTACGTGATTCATTAACACTGCATTTTACTGTTATCGTGCTAACATTAGAAAAAATAATTTAAAACTCGCGGTTCGAACATCTGTTTTTTTTTTAATTCTTTAAAAAATATATCTTTATTATAAATTATTCTCAAATGCCGCGGCATAGTTGAAATGAGTCAAAAGTGGCGCTTAATTGATATTTTAGAATTGAGTTTTGGTTGCAATATTTGGTACCGGGTAAAAAAAGATAAAATTCTACATCACTGTTAGTCAAAAGCATTTTTCTAAGTTATATACTTTTTCTGTACTGTTACATCAAAGTACAACAATTTTTTTTAACATAAAAAAATTTAAATTTAGCACATTTCAAGATTCATTTTTTTTTTTTTGTTAAAAATTTTAAAGTGGAAATATTTTTTGATAGTACCGTCAACTTCAGGTATTTTATCACATGTTTAAGAGCTTTTTTTGTTAATTTTTTTTAGAAATGCTTGGTGGTTTTATAAAGTAGAGTATTTTTAGTATTTGATGGAATAGAACTAAAATTGTTACAGTTCGTTTGTTTTATTATTTTTTTTTAAATAAAATACACAATTTCAGGAAAAAAACATTCCATGTTTACTGCCGTTTTTTTAATATTTTAGATTTTATAAAAAAAACTATTGTAGCTTAAAATTCTTTTAAAAGCAATATTTTGTTAATTTTATTATAAAGGGTCCGCCAAATAACTTTTTTTTTTTGAAAATGCTATAAAAAAAATGACTGAATATTTTCTCAAATTTCTTTTTTTATTTGAAAGTATTATCCTTCCGGTTAATAGTGGAAAATAATTTCATTCAAATGGCTGCCTCGGCTGGCCATGCAGTATGAGCTTCATCTGAAAAGATGATTTCTTTGGCAAAATCGGCATCGGAAAAAAAAAACGTTAGATGGCGGACCCTTTAAATGCCGTTGGTGGTTGGTCTTAAAATGTTCTAAATGTAGAGTATTTTTGGTATTTTTGTAAATTTTTTTTTAGAACTGCCTTTTTAGATTGGTTTTAAAAAGTAGAGTATTTTTAGTATTTGATGGAATAGAACTAAAATTGTTACAGGTCGTTTGTTCTAATATTTTTCTTGAAATAAAATACAATTTTTGCAATAAAAATAAAAAAATAAAAATAATTTAATAAAATATTTAACAAAATATATTTTTTTCTAATCAATATACGTTCGTTCCAAAAAAAAATCTAACTTTTACAGATTCAATGAGTTAAGCGCCAGTTTACCTACGATTTAACCCAATATGTGTCGTTGCCAAATCCTTACATGGAACTCTTGCGGAATCCAAAGTTATGAATTAAAATCTGTAAAGAGTTAATGAATGCAGTACCAATAAAGATTTGCATAAAAAGATATTTTGTTGAAAAAAAATAAAACTAAAAGTTTAACGAAAGTAGTTGCACATAATTGCCCATATCTTTTTTACGGTTGAATCTACGATACCTGATTGATATCTCATTTTAAAGCTACTTAAATCGTGGTTGGTACTGGTACTAAAAATGTATACACTTCTTGACAGCAAAATGATTTTTTGCAAATCATATGTTCAAACCGCTGTATTTGAAAAACCTGGTATTCCAAATTTTTTAAAAAATCTGTGTTAATAATAAATTATACGTCTATACTGTAGCAAAATCTCTATCTGGTATTCCTGAGTTATCGGTTTTTTTAATTATATTTTTTTTATACACTTTGAACTCTATGTAGCTAAAGAAAAATGCAAATGTAGTTAAAAACAAATGAAATTTCACTTGAAGAAAGAACGACTTACATTTCAGTAAATTCTGCTAACATTGTCATTTGGTTTTTACTGTTAAAAAAAATTAACCACAATTGTAGTAAAAATTAACCACATATGCAGTAAAAAAATAAGCAAGCATTTATATTTTTTTTTTTTTTAAAACGAATGTATAAAATGAAAAACCATAATACAATAAAAGGAAAAATCATAATACATTAATTTGATGTGGTTTGTTTTTTAAATGAACTACAATTGTAGTCAAAACTGAAATTTCTTATACAAATGACTGTTTTTTTCACTTAAAAATAAATATATTGTACTACAGCTGAAATAACTACAAATATTTACAGCTAAAGTTCCCTGAGTGTACATTTTTTTTCATAACTTTCCGTAAGAGTTTTATATAGAAGTTTGGCAACGGCATAGGGGAATAATTTATAATCAACATTTTTTGTTTAAAGAATTATAAAAACAGTTTTTTGATATACAGCAGTTTCAACCGTGGATTTTGAAAAAAAAAATCCATTTTATCTTCAAAAAATTCTCTTTTTTTCTAATATTACTTAAACCACTGTAATGGTAGTTTTAAATAAGGTATTAACGAATCACGTAACTTTCGCCGTTAAAAAGATATGGACGTTTATGTAGGACTACTTTTGAGTAATTTTCATATTTTCAAACTGGATATTTCAGGAACCGCTGGGACCAGCAATCCTAAACTTGGGACATGTTATAGTTATAAGACTTGCAACTTATATACCAATTTTGGTTGAAATCGGAAAGGGTGAAGGAAATCGAGTGGTTGATTTTATATGTTTTTAGTCATGTGTAGAATATTTAAACTGTGTGGTTAAGAACTTTAAAAAAAATTTTAAAGTCTACAGCACTAAATGCCAGCTAGTGCAATTAATGTCTATTAACACTTGGTTGAAAATTGAACAAACAAAAATATTTAACAAACAATAATTTGTATGTAATGCTCATTTTCATATGAGAGAATATGTCACAGCTATTGTTAATTGTGTATCTTTAACAAACAGATTAGTGCGCACTGATACACATACACAAAACCCACACACATTCACAATTGTGCAATGGGGAAAACTTTAAATACTTGATTTCCACGAGTTTTTATACACAATCGATGCTTTATTAAGAAAAATCTATTAGTCAATCAAAAACGTTTAAGAAAAAAATCTATACGTATGAGTAATATTTGAAACAATGAACGTATAAGTAACTAGCTGACCAGGCAAACGTTGTTTTGCCTTCAAATTTTAATTGTAATTAATTCTTTAAATCAAGAAATTTCTTTTACGCAAATAAATAATTAAAAAAATAAATTCACATTAGTAAATCATTTTAAAATTTGTAATTTCATGGGAAGCCCAACGCCTCTTTGTCCTTCTATCGCCTTTATTTGCTGAAGTATATAAAATGAATAGCTGAAAACAACTGCCATAACAACTGCGACGTCACCTATTACCGGTGCATTAAAGCGCCGCTCATGCTCACCAGCCGCTGTCTGGTCAGCTCTTATCACAACCATAAATTCATCTGTCGGCATCTGGTCTAGGGCTGTTTTGAATAGACGGATGAGGCTGTTGTGTTCGTGTAACATAAAAACCCTATGTTAATCTTCATAGGGTTTTTGTAAATATTAACATAGGTTTTTGTAAATATCTTCGGAACAACATAACTGATTTAAGAGTTTGATATCAATAAAATATATTTTTTATGCTAAGTGTACCTGTTAAACATGAATTGTTACTTAAAACCATGTCATAAAATTTATTGTTTACTTCTTTACCTTTTTTATTTATTCTAGGACTATGATGAACGCTAAAACAATTTTTGAACAACTTTATTAAATAACCTTGCAAAAAGTCTTGAATGTGATAATTTATTTTAATGCTTATTTGTTTTTTGCTTTTGGTATCACGCCCATTCATCCCATTCCGCCCATTTTCAGTTCGACTACTAATATTTGTAATTGATGGACTCGTACAAAATTTGAAGGCTATATAGCTAATATAGAACCCTAGATATTTAATATTAATATTAATTTTGTATATGAGCTAAATAATCACTTTGTATGGGAGCTGCCACTCCCACTGGTATGATCCCGCCCATATTTTCCCATGACTATTCATAATATAATCAATGTGCACAAATTTCTAAGACTCTGGCTATTATAGAACTGTAGATATATGATATTAAATATTTACTTTGTATGGGAGCTGACACGCCCACTGGTCCGATCACGCCCATTTTTCCCATGACTATTCAAATTAACAAATAATCAACGTGCACTAATTTCTAAGACTATGGCTATTATAGTACTGTAGATATATGATATTAAATATTTACTTTGTATGGGAGCTGCCACTCCCACTGGTCCGATCTCGCCCATTTTTTTTCCTGATTATTCAAATCAGTAACATATGGGATACTACAATGTTTCAAAACTCTTGCTATCACAATAGTCAAGATATATGATGTTATTCAATTTATGTGGGAGGGGCCACGACCACTTGAAATATATATAGCCGCCGAAAACCTAATTTGGACTATAACCTTTCAAATGAAACCGGTTTGGGCCAAATCGGTTGGATAGTTTTAGAGTCTATAGAGGACAAACATACAAACATTGTATTTTATACATATAGATTATTTTTATGTTTCCGCTCATAACTTTAAAAAAAAAAATCCGGAACGATATATAGCCTATGTCCATCCTGGAGGACCAAATTAAATATTGGTAAAAAAAATTTAGAAATCGTATGATTAGTTACGGAGATTACTTTCTACAAACAAACAAACAAACAAACATACAAACATTACCTCTTTATAATATTAAGTATAGATATAGATAAAAACGTACATATTTAAATATTTGTGTGCTAAAAGAATAACACAGCTATTGCTTAAAGACATTAATACGTAACGTAAGAACAATAAATAGTAATACACTCTGAAAAAAGAAACTTTTGAATATGTTTGCAGGTCATTATATATGTTCACAATGATTCAATTTCTCAAACCTTAGCAAAGATATATTTGAAATTTTAAAATTTTTAGATATTAGGTTTGGGACATCCAAGTATACTTATAGTAAACATATACAGTAGTATTCAAAACATTTGCAACTGAAATCATGGTTTACGTAATTATAATTTTTTGGAGCAAAAAGATTTGTGGTATGTATAAGTTTTTGTTTTTTTTTTATTAAATTCAGTTATAGCATATTATTTTACAAATACAAAAAAATTATTCATAACTTCTCAAAAATAAAAAAAAGTAATTTTAACAAAATAAGTCGACAGTGCAGTGTTCAAAACATTTGCAACTCTTAAAGTAATTAACAGGAAATACAAACAATTTTTTTAACGCTCAGTATTTTGTAGCGTAGCCATTATTTTTTATAACTTCTGAACACCTCTTAGGCATTGAGGCAATGAGCTTTTTAATATAGTCGTCAGAAATTTCATTTCACTGATTCGACGAAAAGTTCATCACCATTTCGGAATACTTTATTGCCGATATTCCGTTTTACAATCATCCACATGTTCTCAATCGGGTTGAGATCGGGAGATTGAGCCGGCCACGACATGATATGAATTTCATTTTCCTGCAGCCAAACTTTTACAACCCCCGCCGTGTGTTTTAGGTCGTTGTCGTGCTGGAAGGTCCATGAGAGTGGCATTTCCCATTCAGCATACGGAAACATATGATTGTGGCCGTCATTGTGCTAGTAATGCGGTGAATTGGGCCAATCCCATTTCCTGGAAAACACCCCCACACCATAATGTTTCCAACTCCGTGCTTCACTGTGGCGGTTGTGTATCCGGGATTAAACTTTTCGCCTCGTAGTCTTCGCACATTGGCTCTTCCATCTGATCCCCGGAGGTTGAATTTAGACTCATCTGACCACGATACATTTTTTCATTGCTGTTGAGTCCAGTTCAAATGGGTGCGTGCAAAGTCAAGCCGAGCTTTTCAGTTTTTTTCCGACACAAACGGTTTTTTTGTACATCTATAACTTTTAAGACCATATTCTCGGGCTCTTCTTTTAATGGTGGGAAAACTGGCATCTATTAAAAGTTCAGTTTTAGCTTCTCTGGGAACTGCTTTGGGATATTTCGTAAAAAATTTCTTAATTTTCCGATCTTCTCTTACAGTTGTAATACGGGGTCTTTCACCTTTGTGAGTTGTGTGGATGTTACCACTCTTAACAATGCGGCAAATCGTTGATTATGGAACGGAGTACTTTATAGAAATTTATTTGTGGGAAAGTTCATTTTGAAAATCATTTAAAACTTTTGATTTAAAATCAGAATTGTATTTATTTCCTGCCATTTTTTACAAAAATTATTCTTACGATGTTTATGCTTCCAACATCTTATTACAACTATTAAAGAACAATAATTATAATAAATTTGTTTAAAAAATGTAACGGCCTGAATCTCACATTAAAAAGGAGTGCGATTACCGTTATATCCTATCATTTGTTAGTATAAATTGTTTCGTTAAGAGTAAGAATAATGAGAGTTGCAAATGTTTTGAACACCTGCATTTTGTATACATCTATTATTAGTAATTTTTTTGTTGTTTTAATTTAACGGAGTTAATTATTTTTATTTATTTAACATAAAACAATGTATGAAGAATATGTAAAAAATAAATTTTAGTAACTAAGTGTGATTTGAAGGAAATAAATAAATGAAAACAACAAATGCGATCTCAGTTCCAAATGTTTTGACCACTACTGTATACACTTGCATCCAAACATATATATGTTTGCCGGTAGACGTGTTTCACTAGTTCCAAACATATTTATGTTTACAGGCAAACATAATTATATGTGCCAGCAAACATATTATATTAGAAAAATGGGAAACGGAAATGTTTTCCAAAGCATATTACCAGCATTTATATTTCCAGCAGGGAGTTTTTCTTTAAGCGTCTAGGTACGTGTTATTTAATGCTTATACACCACGTATTGTTTTAATGCGCAAATATTGAAATATATATTAAAGGCAATTGAGTGAAAACATGTCAACTTAATAGGGTTGCTACTTCTTGTGCAATTACACTAAATTGAGTGTAATGTCGACTTGATTGTGTAGTTCATGTGTAATTGCATCCATGTGTAATTTACGTGTAATTACAAGTGTGTATACACTCAGGGAAAAAGCTCCATCATATTTATGAAAAACTTCTTAAATATGATGAAAAACTTCATTGATTTTTGTCCAATGTAACATTTTTGTCCAATATGTGGGAGTATGATTCATAAAAATGTGGGAGTATGAAAATTTTTATATTTCGTAACGTATTGGAAATTATTTTTAAAAGAATCACATAAAAACAGAATAAGATTTTCGGCAAATAAATTAACTAAAGTATAATTTTTCTAAGAATTTTTTGAGTTTTTTTGATCTACCAATATTCGGCAAAAATTTAATTAACTTTTAGCAAGGCATTTATCATTTTAAATCAACTAAGTGTTAGCAAAACTTTTGCTGAAACTACAAATTTTGTTGCTAAACTTCAACTCGCTAATTTTCAGTAAAAGATTTTGCTGACATTAGCAAAAAAATTTTACTGACTGAAGAAAATTTTGCTGACTCAAAATTTTTTGCTGACTTTATTAATTCCCGGTTCACACACGGCAATTTCACTTGCGCAATTTTTCTTCAATTCTCCTTTGAACTTGCTTTTGTGTTCAGACAGGATAAGTTTGTTTCTGCAATTTTCGTATATCAACCTGCAGTGTTGAAAATTGCGGATGACAAAACAAAACGGAATTGGAGTACGGGCAAGTGTGTACCCCCATTCCATTCTCTTTTCCTCCCTCTTCTATAAACTCAAGAATTGCCGTGTGTGAACCGATTTTGCCGCCTCTGATTTTAATGAAATTCACTATTACTGTCATACTTTACACTCAAAAAAAAAAGTTAGTAAAGTGATCAACACATTTTGCTGAGTCAGCAAAATTTTAGTCAGGAGCTTGCAAAAAAATTGCTAATGGCAGCAAAAACGTTTGCTGAAAATCAGCGAGCTGTGGCAATCATAAGTGAATTTGTATGTGGCAACATTAATGAATTTGTAATTTTCGATTTGAAAAAAAAAATATGCTAAAATGAAAGGAAATTAGAAAAAAAAGGTTTAAAATAATATATTACAGCCATTTAGTAAAGATTAATTTTTACTACGCAAAAAATTAAAGAAAACCTAAAAAATGTTATAAAATAAAGTGATTTTAGTTGCTTTCGTGGGCATTACCCAGGGATTACCGCGTGGAGGTGATAGTACAAAATCGAATACCCTCGGGAGTTTTATTTATGTGAGATCCCTCGCTTCTCACAAAAATCTGGTGGCTTTTTTAACGTTAGTTCACTTGCCGCTCTAAAAATCGGGTGCCATTGTTAACAATGAACATATTATGACTACATAAGTTGTAAAAACTTCTGTTTTAACAGTTATTTTTTCGGTATTATAAAAATATTATTGAATAAAAAAAAAATATTTTTTCTCTTAATTACAATAAAAATTTGTATTTGCTACATACTATTTAAAATGTTAAGTCCAAACTTCAGACGGTATTCTAGTTATGACGTTTTAATATTGACTGTTTACTACAAAATTACTGTTTTGGTAGTTGTTTATTAAAATACTAAAATAACTACTCAAAACAACTGTTACTGAAGTACAGTATTTTTGGCAAGTTATTTTTTGATATGACTGTCTAAATTGGTCCTTCTTTATTTTCCCATAGAAAAATTACTACAATAGCATTTAAAACAACTACTACTGTTTACTACCCGAATGGCCTACATGTAGTTACTGTAAGAATATTCTCACTGCATATTTTTATTATATTCAAGCAAAGTGTATACCTAATTTAAGTCAAAAAAATATACTACATTTTAGTAAAGTTTCATAATATTTATGACTACATTTAATAAATTTTAATACAAATTTACTTGATTGAAGTAAATGGTAAACTTGTCTTTGGAGCCAAATTACGTAATATTTGATATACTTTTTTTTGAGTGTTCGTGCAGTAACACGAAAAAAACTAAGGTACACTTTAGGGAACAGGTCACAATTGGGAACATTCCCTTATATATTACGAAAAAAATAAATACGCAGCTATTTTTTATAGTGTCCGACCGAACAGTTCGGCCAGAAAATGAATTTGGTCTGTATTCGGTATTTTAAAGCATTGTGGACAAATTTGGCGTATGGAAAAATGTTTATTAGGCTGATTAGATGCTATTTTAAGTGTCAAATTTGAAGAAAAGTCTGTAGTTAAACAATGAATTCACTGTTCGGCTTTAGAAAGTTTGGCCAAATTTAAAATAGTTTGGCGTCCGAACTTTTAACTTTATAGCTAAACTTTGGCTTTTCTCTTAAATTTTATACACAAAATCGAATTAAATCGGCTCAACAAACATGTTTCCAATACCAAAATGTGTCATCATTGCCTCTAGATATTAAAAAAACCGACAAAATATAGTTTTTTGGCCGAACTGTTCGGTAGGACACCATTTTTTTTTATAGAAATGTGTATATTTTTTTTTTTCAATGTAACGTTCATATATTTTGCACTTTTACACTTTGTTCTGCCTAACTCTGTAATTTCTTCCAAAATCTTAAAATTTTCTTCGGCTTTTTAATTATTATTCCTAAAAAATGTAATCAAATGATCTTAAGAATCAAGTGTATAATATTTCTCTTATACCACTAAATCCACTTAACACATACATCACTTTCACAAATCTACGTTCATGTTACTCATTAAATGACACTCAACGCACCAACACACATGCAAGCCCATCCATGTTCATTTGTGTAGTCTTTGACACGAATTTAGACATAAAACCTTACATTACAATAACATTGTAAGGTGATGGTAGTATAAGTAAGTAAACAATATAAACTCATAATTGTTTGCAGACGCAATTACTTTTACTGATGCAATGATGGTTTATTTGTGTTGTATTTAATTCTAAAGGGTTTTTCCACAATTTTATCATTTAACAGAATTGCCAGAAATTTTAATGGCGCCACAAAATCAAACAATTAAAGTTGGAAAAAGCTTTGTATTGGAATGTGATGCTGATGGTAATCCGATACCAACCATAACGTGGCAATTTAATGGTGAAGCAATTGCGGCCAACGAGCATCTGCTGATGGAAAATGAAAATACAGAATTGATTGTAAATAATGCTCAGGAATCTGATACAGGTATGTAGGCAGTACGCAAATAACAAAAAAAAAAAAAACACCAATGAGTCATTCCAAAAAATTTCAATTCGATTTTAGTTGTTTTTGGAATGGATGTGTTTGGATTTCATTGAAAGTGAGCACATCGGTCTTCAACGTTCCTCACGGTGCGCCTGAGTCGATTTCAACTCCATCTGACTCCATCGACTCCAATCTTAAGGAGGATTTGGTTTCTAGATTGTCTACAAATTATTTCCAACAAAAAACGAAAAAAATCTAGGTGGAGCTTTTTTCGCGGTCAATCGAAATTTGGCCTGTCTTTAGTTTAGGGGCACCTCAACGATTTTGTTAAAAAAAATTAGAAACGATTCAGATACGTGAGCTGAGTTGAGAATTTTCAGTCAGACACGCCCCATTGGAGGCGGCAAGGCTTAAGAGATACATTTTCTCAAAATTACTTATCTGTTCTAGAACATTGTTCTCAATGGAAAGCTTATGAAATCTTCTTTAATTTGAAATATATACATTTTTATTTTCCAGGAAAGTGAGTTTGTTATTTCACTTCAAAGTTAAAAATAATTTTTGAATTAATTTTAAACTTAAAAAAATGTACTGTTACTGCCTCCAAAGGGGCGTGTCTGACAAAAAAACAATTAAATTCTTTTAATTTCAAAGTCAAATAACACGCTCTCATTTCTGGAAAATAAAATGCATATATATCATACGAAAGAAGATTTTAGAAGCTTTCCAATAATATATTATTTGTCCCGAACAGATAAGTAATTTTTGAGAAAATTTTAACTTTAAAAATTTAACTCTTAAGAATTACTGCCTCCAAAGGGGACGTGTCTGACAAAAAAAAACATCAAATTCTAGACTCTGCTCACGTATCAGAATCGTTCCTAATTTTTTTTACCCAATTCGTTGAGGTTCCTCTAAACTAAAGATAGAACAAATTTTGAAAATTTTGATTGGCCGCAAAAAAAAAGCGTCGCCTAGATTTTTTTCGTTTTCAGTGGAAAATGGTTTCAACACCATCTAGAAATAGAATCCGTTTTCAGATTGGAGTAACACGCATCAAACATTCATATAAACCAGTTTACTCACTACATGAGAACTAATATATGAGCTTGAAGTTAAAGATTATAACCATTGATCAAAAAATAAATTGAAAACTTGTTTGTTATGTGCAAGGCCCACCTCTGGTGGATATTCAATACACGTTTTTTGTTTTTCTCTCCTTTTTAAGTTTTTCGAGATTCTATTGCATCTCAAAGATCAAAAGTTTTAGCAATACTGAAAAAACCCTAATATTTCAACTGCACTCACATAACAAAACAGAATTTCATCGCTCTAAATTGATTCGAATCCTAAAAACTTTTAACTTAGTAACCGAATTGAGGGTTGTTGCAACCGAGTTTACGAGGTTGCAGCACCGCGAACTGAAAAGAATTTTGAAAAACTTAATAGAGCACATATATCATAGGAACGCTGAATATCGATGTGTTTATTTTCAACGATATCCATAGCTGCATATCCAAAGACCGTATCGAAAATTTTTGGAATGACTCCAGTATTATATACAGAATATTAAATAACCCAAAATGAAAAAAAACACACAAAATTCAATGAGAATATTTAATGAATACATATTTTCAACGAAAAAAGAAAAAGCATGCAATTGCATTTTCATTTAATTTTTAATTCATTTACTGACACCCAACTCTGATTCTCTTTCGTAGGTGTTTATACCTGCATTGCAGAAAATGAAAATGGACATACTTCGGTATCGGCTACTGTGACCGTGGAAAAAATACGTTCTCCACCACGTTTGTTAATCGAGCCATATAATTTAGATGCCTTAAGTGGCACAACTATTGAGTTGCCATGTAAATCGGAAGAATCTGATGGTATACAGGTGAGTGGGGGGAGGGGAACAAACAGTGTGATTGATGTTTTATAGCAACAACTCGACTCAATAAATTACGATAAAGTTAACATTTAAAGGCAATAAATTTATTTATTTTTTATTTGTTTCTTTGTTTGTGTGTTATTTGCAGATTACTTGGCGTAAAGATGGCCGTATTATTGATCCAAATATTTTGTTAACGGATAAATATCAAGTCAGTGGTACTGGCAGTTTGTTTGTTAAAAATGTCACAATATTCGATGGTGGGCGTTATGAATGTTCATTGAAAAATGAATTTGGCAGAACCACTGCATCTGCTTTTGTGACCATAAGGTAAGTTATTAAATTAAATTTTAATCAAAAAATGGCATCCAAGTTAAACACAGTTAACCCCATAAAATTAACCACAAATAAAATAGAATATATTTCGAAAGAAAAAAAATGTTGCAATATGTTTAGCGAAGAAATGTTGCTAGTGTTGTTGAAGGGATTGGAAGCGAGGAAGCGTAAAAAAGTTTTAAAAAATCTAAAAAAAAACTTAGAACACTTGATAATGTCAGCAAAATCTTTTACTGAAAATCCTCGATCTAATTTTTAGCAACAAAATTAGTAGACTCATCAAAATTTTTCGCCAAAATCACTTTCTTAGTTCCTGGTCGAATTGTAACACTCAAAAAATATGTTTTTTACTATTTAAGAATAAAACTAAGAAAATTACCGATTTTGGAGTGTAATTTTTGTCAAATCTTAGATAGTTAAAAAATATAAATTTCTTGCATTTTTTTTTAAACTTGCTGAAAAAAATTTCGTAGAATATTTTTGTTACATCACCTCAATTAATTTTATACCCCGAAAAAAAATCTCAAAAATAGCCAACTTACACTCTCATAAAAATTGTAAAATTTCATCCAACCGAATTGATTCGGTTGCTGCAACCTCGGTCTCAACTGAACTCAAATGTCACAACCGAATTCGGTTGCCACAACCCCCAATTCGTTTACTACAACCGAATTTACGAGGTTGCAGTAACCGAATCAATTCAGTTGGATGAAATTCTGTGGAGACAATCGAATTTATTATGTGAGTGTACTTACACATAAAAATTCGTTAGCAAAAAACTTGCAAAATATCAACTTAAGAACATGAGGCCTAAGACCACAAATGGTCTACTGGTCGTTCCATACTATTGTTAAACCGATGATCACCTATGCTGCCCTTGCATGGTGCATCTTAAGAGAATCTACCGTCTTGCGTGTGTTGGCATTACAGGGGCCGGCGGAACTTGCCCGACGGATGCCTTGGGGGTTATGCTGGGGATCCCGCCGTTGCATTTTTCTGTAATGGAGGTTGCCAGTATGGGTTCCTCTAGACTTAGTGAATTCGGTGGCATGAGGGTGGGGCGACCTAAGGGGTCACATGAGGATCGCTCGCATCTTAATAGATGACCCGATTTCTAAGGTTGCGGACAGAGTGTCACCGGAGTGGATCTTTGATAGATATTTTGATGTGTTGTTGTTTGACAGAGATATGTGGACCAATCAATCCTGGGAACCGGAAGATGGTTCTCAGTTGTGGTTCACTGATGGCTCTAAGCAGTAGAATGGGAACACGGGTGCGGGCGTCTTTGGACCAGGCTTCCAGCGTGCTTTACCTATGGGGAAATACCCGTCCATTTTTCAGGCGGAGATTTGGGACATCTGTGTATGTGCAGGGGAATGCCTGCGAAGGGAAACGCTCAGATCTCGCATCTACATTCTTTCTGACAGTCAGGCTGCACTGAGGGCCTTAATGGCTTATAAGGTGTCGTCTGGGTTGGTCATGGAATGCATTCAGACTCTCAATAGGCTCGGTAGGGGCAACTCTCTAACCTTGGGGTGAATTCCTGGTCATGAGGGGCATGAGGGCAACGAGAGGGCAGATTGTCTTGCCAACCGCGGGGCCCGAAGGCCCTTTATTGGTCCTGAACCATTCTGTGGAATACCTGAAGGGTATGTTAGGGAAAGGCTCAGGGCATGGGGAGAGTCTGAATTCTCTGGTTATTGGCAAAACTCTCCTGGTCAGCGCCAGGCTAAGAGATTGATCTCTTTTTCCAGTAGAGGGTCGATTCGACTCTTGGGGGATTTGAGGACCCTGGTGTCGTATTTAACTGGACACTATAATCTCAGATACCATCTGCACAGGAAGGGTCAATCGGACACGGATATGTGCAGGTTTTGTGAGATAGTGTCTGAGACCTCGGAGCATGTTCTCTGCGAATAGGAGACTTAGGTTTCTAGGTGATCGCTTCATTTCGCCTTCCGACATCGCGAACATTTTGCCTAATAGGATAATTGACTTTATAGGTAGCTTGAATCTGTAGGTAACTTTAGGCAGCGCAAAAGACCTACATTGGTCGCGGTGCATAGTGCCTTCTGATCTAATCTAATCTAAACAACTTAAGAACATATTTCGAAAGCAATATGAGAAAATTTGCTATTTAAATTTTAAAATGTTTAAAGTTTTAAATAATTTATGCGAAAAATCATATTCTGTTGACATATTTTCAGTTTTTTGGTAGCAATTCTTTTTGTGTATAATCGCCAAGAAAATCGCCACGTTTGGTGAGAAATCTCCATATCTGACAATCCTGGCTGCCTACATCTCGCCTTTTTACTTGGTCTCTATGCTATAAATGTGTTTATCAACACAACGTAAATTAAATAAGCAATAGTTAAAATTTAGTTTTTTGTTAAAAGCGTTTAACCAAAATTTTAGCTGAAAACGCGATGTCAGCAAAAAAATTGCTGAAAATTGGTTAAATATTACGTTTAACAAAATTTTCAACAAAATTTTTTTTTTTTATTGTATTGAACCCTGGCTTTCAGGTCCTACTCATTGCTTTTAATGTGTTTTGCTATGACAACTGTTTGAACATTTAAATATTTTATTTTAATAAAAAAAACCAGAACTTTCTGTGTTTGTCTTTTCTGGGATTTGAACTCGGAAACTCTGAGTAATTGGGTGCTCCACCACTCCCCCACAACTAGGGTGGGGCGATTTGAACATCTTAATGGGCGCTTCGCGTTTCTGATTCTTGGGGTTGTACTGAGCAAAAAAGTCCACTAGGCCTTACGTCTACGGTGAAAATCGAGCTTCCAGATTTTGACTTGCAAACAGATTTTGACTTGCTTGTAACAATGTGTGGGATGGACATATTTCAGGAAGTAGGAGGAGCTTAGCCAAGATTATGGTATCAATCTCTTCTTTGGAAGATTCTCTAGCAGATTAATGCATCAATCATATTTGTGGGTGGGGTTTAAGGGGTTAATTTTTAATTTCAAAATAGGGCTTTTTTGTCGTATTTTGTAAAAGTAACAATGTGTTGGATGGACATATCTCAGGAAGTAGGAGGAGCTTATCCAAGATTATGATATCAATCTCTTCTTTGGATGATTCTCTAGCAGATTAATTTGAGGGTGGGGTTTAAGGGTTTAATTTTTAATTTCAAAATAGGCCTTTTTAGCCGTATTTTGTGGCCAAAACTGCCTGAAGGAGCGTTCCAATAATTTTGCGATGTACTAGAGAGTACTTAACTATTGTCTTGGCTACAATTTTTGTCTTAGTATTGGACGTGACAAAAGTCTGAGAAAAAACTGCAAGTCAAAATCTGGAAGCTCGATTTTCACCGTAGACGTATGGTCTAGTGGACTTTTTTGCTCAGTGCCCATTAAGATTTTTTTCCTTCCATACTAATCGCCCCACCCTACCCACAACTCCTTGTAAATATTGAGTGCTAAATTTGAATATAAATACTTTGTTAGGAAACCAAATATAGTATAAAATTCGTTCGCCCATAACAAACATCAGCTGCGTCCATACAATTCACAATTTAGTTGGATCTATTGAAAAACCACGAATTTAATGGCATATTTCGTTGCGAAACCCGTATTTGCAGTTACCTCTGTTGATAATCGCCATTTTTTTTCAAAAATTTTATAGTTCGTACCAATTTTCTTGTATTATCACCAAATAAATGATTGATTCTACTGTACATAATTACTAACCGAATTTTATTTGTAAAGTTTGGAAATACCAAAAATTAGATAAAAGTATTGCTTTTTAGTTCCTTAATTAATTAATTAACTGTACATAATTTTTGCTCTATTAACCGATTATAGGTAATTCCAAATAAAATAGCGTCCTGACAAATAACTTGTAATAGTTTTGACCGAATTCCACAACCAATCTTTTTTCTGGGTGTACATTTGATATTAAAGGATATTATCAAATAATTAGTCCATTGAATTTAATAATAGTACCATGTAGAGAATACATTTTTTTTAAATGTGTTAGTTTTTAAAATTTTGGTAATGTTTTTTCTTCCTTCTCAAATTGAACAAATTAAAAATTTACCAGATTTATATACGATAACACCGGCCGGTGTCACTATTATTTTATTAAAAACATTAATTAATTGCGCCATTTAAACATTGAAGAGGTTCCAATTAAAATGATAAATGAAATTGTTAACGTACCTGCAAGAAAAAGGAAAGAAACACTTTTAAAAGTCAAATAAAGGTTGAACATTAAATATTATTTTAAAGACTGTATTTTTTTTTTTTAAAGATTAAATAAATGATCATCCTAAAAGGACATTTACTATGACAACTACACAGTGTAATACAAAACTAAACTTTAAATCCTTTAAGATTAAAAAATACATGATTCTTATACTGGTAGTGCAAAACTTTGATAATTAATTGTGTAAATAGTTTGTTTAAAACTATTTTAGTTTGCATATTAAATGCAATTTAAATACTTTTTGCTGCAAAAGAAATAAAACAAAACCAACAAACAATATACAAATAAAAAGGAAACAAGAAGAAAAGGACCAAACAATGCTAATACAATTTTATATAATCTTTACAGTAGAGTGTTAATTAAGCCACAGAGTTTGTAACACCTATACTCAGAAAAGTTTTGCTGTTACTACATGACAGTTATTTGTGAAGTAATGCGATTGTAGTTATTTTAACAGCAATTGCAGTTTTTTTTTATTTAGAAAAATAATTTTCGACGGTTGTTTTTTAAACAACATACCAAAACTACTGCATTGTGGTAACATTTTCTTAATGCAGTTGTTTTGACTTGTTTAACACAGTGTGTGTGTGTGTGTGTGTGTGTGTGTGTGTGTGTGTGTGTGTGTGTGTGTGTGTGTGTGTATGCTTCTTTCGCTCAAATATTTTGCAGGCTTAATTTATTTGAGAAATATAAAAACGTTAGTGAAAACGATTTTTTTGAGAAATATAAAAACGTGGGTGAAAACGATTTTTGGTAAAGGAATAGGAGAAGAAGAATAAAAACGTGGGTGAAAACGATTTTTTTGAGAAATATAAAGGGTCCGCCATCTAACGTTTTTTTTTTCAGCTAGTGCTTATTTCGTGAATGGTAACACTTAGCTCATGTCTGATTTGACAGATAATTAGTTTTATCCTTCCGCTGAACGAATATGGTCCGTATGTTCGATATCTTGTGAAAAAAGTGAAAGAAACTGTCATCCTCATCGATAAACCAAAGCGTGAAAAGCCAAAAACAGTGCGTACACCCGAGAATATTGCTGCTGTGACAGAAAGTGTGCGTGAAGCGCCATCAACATCAATTCACCGTCGTTCTCAACAATTGAACATTTCGGAGACATCATTGAGACGAATTTTGCATAAAGACCTTGGTATGACGCCATACAAAGTCCAATTGGCTCAGGAGTTCAAAAAAAAAGTTATTTGGCGGACCCTCTAAAAACCTGGATGAAAACGATTTTTAGTAAATGAATAGGAGAAGAATGTTTGTTTCTTATTGTTATTCAAGAAAAGAAAACGGAAAAAGACGCGTTTTAAGTTAAAACATAGCTGATTTAATTTGTATTAAATAAATAAAATATAAAGGCTAGTTTTGTTATTTAATATTATTAAATAATGAAGATGTGGCAAGAATGATTTGGAAAAATATCTTAAAATGTGAATAATTAAATTAATATTTTGTGTAAATATAGTTTCCCAATAGTGTAGTTTATTAAAAATAAAATCCAGTTAAGAGTAGCTACAAAAATGTGTTCCTTTATTAATCATTTTTTTTAAATGCTGGCAATCTTTAAACTGCATTTGCAGTTTTACAACACATTCGACAGTTGATTTAAACGAAAATTCGGTGTACACATTTTCAACGGCAAATGCAGTTATTTTAATTGTCTTTAGCAGTTAATTTTACATTTTTTCCTGAGTGTAAAAATTTTTCTTGGGGAATTTAAACTTAAAATCAAAATGCTTCTTCTTATAAATCTGAAGTACAATTTGTTTTAGTTATACATTTTCTATCATATTTTCATTCGTTTTCAAATAAAGTTCTGATTTTCTGCAGGAAGTTATTATGAAGGGCATTAAAAATTTAGCACAACCGAATAAAGTCACAATTTAAAGATTTTCCTGCTGAAAGTCTATCTAATAACCATAGCAGCAAAACTAAGTTAACCAAAAAAAAAAAAAAAAAAAGTGATAACTTTTCTCAGCACTATGATGACATTTAAAATAACCACTAAACTAAGGAAAACTGCAGATTTTTCCATTTGTACAAAATTACGAACTAAAAAGCTTTTTATTAAACACAGTCTAGTAAAAAACTTTGAATTTTTCGTTTGAACAAAAGTAGAGAAATTATAAAAAAAAAGTATGATTATGCGGTAAGCCCCTATATACCATTATAATGTACGTAAATCTAAGTAACAGTTTTTCAAAGCATGATTATCTTTAGCTTAAATATTAACTGAAGATTGTTTTACTGAAGTTTAAATTTCTGAACATTTTTATAAACTTCCTAAATGACTGAACTCATATAAAATCAACCACTCGATTTCCACCACACCTTCTGATTGCAACCAAAATTGGTATAGAAGATGTTCATCATATAAGTATAACTTCGTCCAACTTTCGGACAGCTAATTCTAGTGGGTCTTGAAATATCGCGTTTCAAATATGAAAAATATTTGAAAATTTTTAAAAACTATTGGTACTTAATATTCCATATCTTTTTAACGGCTAAAGCTACGAGAGCCATTGATACCTCTTTTTAAAACTACTTAAATTGTGGTTTTACTAGTGCACACATATTATTCACTTCTCCACGGCAAAATACATTGTTTTCAAAAACCGCGGTTCGAAAAGCGGTATTTAAAAAAACTGGTTTTTAAAAATGTTGTCAAAAATATATGTTAAATAAAAATTAGTTCCCTATGCCGTGTCCAAATCCCTACGTGGAGATGTTACGGTATCCTGACTTATGAATAAAAATGTGAAAAAATTTAACTAAAAAGCCGATACCCAGCAAAACCATACATTACCAAATCATGGGTAAAGTAATGTATCGCCATAGGGCCTCATGCATTACTTTACACGTTACTTCATTGATGAATTTTACAGGCGATGAGCCTCAAGGTAACTCATTACCTTGTAGTGGGTAAAGTAACTGGTTACTTATATGGTTACATGGTGGGAAAAAGTAATGTGTCTATAAATAGATTTTCATAAAAAAAAAATGCATAAAAATTTTTTTTACAGATATTTTTTTTTAATTAAATAAATAACTTTTTTTTTTATTAAATAAATAACTTGGTCATGCTGGGATTCGAACCTGGGATCTCTGATGTTTAACAATTAGTTAGGCGAGAACTCTACCAACTGAGCTATCGATACATACAATATTTTATTGCTTAACATGTAGATGAGTTGTTGTGCTTCGTGTTTTCGTTCGTGATATCAAAAATATACACCTTACCATTATGCTTACAAAAAATCACAAAGTAATGTGTCTATAAATAGATTTTCAAAAATATATATTAATAATTACTTTACGTTTATAATTGATGCATATGGTAATTGATGATCGGTAACTCATTACTTCTTGTTGGAAAATAATGATACAGGTAAGGAGTACACATTACAAGGTAATGCATTACTTTATCGCACCCATTACCAAAGTTTTGCTGGGTAATTCAGAAACATACAGGAGTACCATATAGAGAATTGGTGACGGTATAGAAGAATAATTGGTAATTAACATATACTTGATTAAAATTTTAAAAAACCAGTTTTTTTGAAATATAGCGCTTTGAACCACGGATTTTGAAAAAAAAATGCATTTTACCGTCAAGAAGTGATTTTTTTTTTGTAAACCAGTAAAACCACAATTTAAGTACAGTGCAAGCTCGATTTTCGCGACTAATTAAAAACCTGACCTGTAGCGAAAACTGAATTTTCGCGATAACAGAACCCAAAATTTTATTGAAAAATTGTATGTAATTTTTAAAATTAGAATTGTTTTTATTGATATATTTACATTTTAAACATTTTTGAAGATCTTGAGTTGCTTTTTTGGCAAATTATTTTTTAAAATAACTGCTGAATCCCGTGGACCTTTTGAAGCCACAAATTGTCGGACCTAAACAATTTTTACTTTTACTAATTGGTGATAATTACCTTACGTGGGGAACAAATTCGTGATGGAACCAGTCCTTGAATAGAAATGATATCATTCAGGCGTTATTACTGGACTTGTACATTACAGGATTAATGAAAAAGCATTTAAAAGCGAGTTGGTTTTTCGATTTTCCAACAACCAACAATTTCAGTTTGACTGTGCCATTCGCATTTGAACAGGGCAAAAAAGTTATTCGCTCTTTACATATTTGTCTTCCGGGAGCCGTTTTCTCATTACATGGGACAATAATGTGATTTGGAAGCATTCTCTAATATAAACCGGATTCGTCGGCATTTGGTGAAGAGTCAACCCGTGCTCATCAACGTAATCCTTAAACTCTTTTACAAATGAATCAATTAGATGAGGTTTCGAAGACAATTTCTCGCCCATAATTTTTAAAATTCTTATTCCATGTCGACGCTTAAATTTCTTCAACCATCCTTCACTGGCATTGAAATCTGAATTAGTTTGATAAATTTTGGAATACAAATGACTGGCTTTTGATCGTAAAATCTCTGCTGATATAGGAATATTTTTTCCCCGTTGTTTTACAAAGCACTTATAAAGCATTTTTCCATTCTTGGGTACTCAGCTTTCTTTAAGGTGCAACTTTGCCAGGGCCACTTTCTGTTGTACGTACGAACTTTTTTAATGAATTTTCTTTCTTTATAATGAGGTAAACCGAAGACTTATGCAACTTGTAATTCACGAAAAGTGAATTTATGGAATCTACACTTTTAAATTTTTTTAAAATCTCTAATTTTTGAGAAATCGTTGGCTTTAAAATATGTTGAACTTTTCCCATATTAAGAGATGTATTTACACAACAAATGACACGAATAAACTGACAAAATTGAAGACCAAAATCATCCAAAAAGGTAAATATACCAAAAGACGGGGATTTCCCTTTTTTGGCTATAGACATTGTAATCAAATTTAAAAAAACAGATAAAAGTCGTGAAAATGGAACCGTTTTTCGTAAAACTGTCGCGATTATAGAACCTGCAATGTTAAAAATTAAGCGATAACCGGGCCGTCGCGATAATGGGTAGTCGCGAATACCGAGCTTGCACTGTACCTTTAAAATGAGGGACCAATGACTCTTGTAGCTTAAACCGTTAAAAAGATATGGGCAATTATGTTCAACTACTTTTGCAAAACTATTATTTTTATTTTTTTTTTCAATACATTATTTTTTTATGTAAATCTTTTTTTCTACTATATTTAGTATTTCTTTTATAGATTTTTATCCATAACTTTAAATTGCGTAAGAGCTCCACATAATAATTTGTGATAAACCGCGGTTTTGAAAAGATATGATTTTTACGTTCAAAAAATAATTATACAGCACGATAGCGGTGGTTTTAAAATGAGGTATCAGTGAATCACGTATCTTTAACCGTTAAAAAGATATGGACGATTAAGTACAACTACTTTTGTTAAAATTTCGATTTTTTTTTTCATATTTCCACAACCGTTTGAGCTAACAACCCAAAACTTGTACGATGACATATGTATATGGCACTTTCCTTCCGTACAAAGTTTGGTTAAAATTAAAGGCGGTAGAGGTCGAAAATCGGATATTTTTTGATGGTTTTATATGGAATGAGTCAAATGAATCATTAAGGGAGTGTAACTATTCTATAAATAACCCGAGTTTGGCTTTAACCATAATTTGATATAAATTTGACATTCATAAATATGGTTCCGCCCTTAACTTTGGTTATTTTGAGATAAGTTAGCAAGTCTAAGAATATTTTGTTGCAATGATTTAAAAAAGTTTCAATATTAGATTTGCAAAAACTTTGAGTGTTTTTTTAAGAATATAGTTATTTGAAAACCTATCATTAATCTTTTAAGATGAATATCCGATTTTTAGAATGTATATGATTTTCTTTTTCAAACTTTATA
The DNA here is from genome assembly GCA_021234595.1 of Delia radicum. Classification (NCBI taxonomy): domain Eukaryota; kingdom Metazoa; phylum Arthropoda; class Insecta; order Diptera; family Anthomyiidae; genus Delia; species Delia radicum. The sequence continues at coordinate 52,046,891 of CM037853.1, forward strand.
TAAAATAGTTATTAAATGGTCTTTTAAGGAACTCTGTTGAAACATTAGTTTAACATTCACTAAAAATCTCAACCCTTAACAATTGTTTAAGCATTACACATCATTGTTCACGTTGTAAATTTAAACTGAAAAATGCAAAACGGATATTTCTACCCAACTCCATTTATGCAGTCAAAAGGATTTTAACAAAAGCAACAAAAAAGCCGAACAAAAACTACAAATTTAATTAACCGCACACGGCAAAAGTGTTAAAATGTGGGTAATATGCAACCACAAGTAACAACTTTATACCATTTGAGGCTTAAATGGAAAGAACTTAAAAAAAAATCAATAGACCAAGGCTTCCCAAATGGTGGTTCGTAAGAGTATACCAGGGGGTCCGCGAAGAGTTCCGTTTAATAATTCAAATTATTAAAATTTTTATGATTCTTTCTAGAAATCAGTAAAACTCGTTTAAGCCGAACACGGTTTAGATGAATCCGATCGGTTTTTACAAACTAATTTGAACATTTTGGTAATAATTTCAAAGTAAAATCCTTTAATACGAACTTTCTTGAAATAATCTCTCTATTAAGATCAACTGTTTTTAACAGCCCCACACAGAGAGAATTTCTTTAACGTATTTTAATGAACGTTTTTCACTAAACTAATGAAGTTTTCTTTACAATGTTAATGAAAAAATTCTTAAACTTTAAGAAAAAGCTGCACAGTTTTACTGAAACTATGTTTAATGAAACTTTTTCATTAGTCGTATGGAATTTTTCATAAATAATTAGACATGTTTCATGAAATTTTATGGAAAACTGCACTAATTTAATGAAAAGTTTCAATGGACGAGTTCCAGTAACAATTCATAGATCTAATGCAAAAATTCATTGATATCATGTAGATAATTATCTCAGTGCACAAACCATTTTCATATAATTTTCCATTTAAACTAAGAAATTCCCCACATTTTACAAAATTTCCAAAAATTTCTTTGAAATTTAACAAAATTTAAAACGAAATCAAAGGAAAAAATTACCAATATTTAAAAAAGTTTATACAAATTTTTAATATTTTGCGGACGATAAATAAAACGAAATTTTACGAATCGTGATTATAAGAATCTAATTTTTGTTTGTTCCCTGCCAGCAAAATGTGGATAATCAAATAATACACATATTTTTGAAGATTCAAAATTTTATGTGCAAAAATTACTCATTTTTTGGACGAAATAATATAATATATAAAAGAATCATAAATGATACAAAAATTTTAAGAGAATTTTTTAATACAAGAAATGACTCAGAAATGTAATTGAAATTTAATATTTTGTGAACAATTCAAAAAAGGCTAAAATAAAAGTTTGGTTTTTGAACCTATAGAAATATTTAATATATCCTTTCTGAGTAATTTTTGAATCAAGAAGTAAGGCTCTTTTGGATGAACCATTTTTATACAAAAATTTTAAATTTTAATCAAACATTTTTAGCCCATTTATGACTCATTTTAGAGCATTTTTGCGTCGTCAGCAATTAATAAAAAGGAAAATTTCATACGCCTTTGTGTACAAAAAACAACAAATACATGCAATTGCACATAACGGCGTACTAAATTTTTTTTGTTTATTAATTGGAGCCGCGAATGGTTTCGTTACATTTGCATTTTTTAATACATGAAAAAAAAATATGTTTTGGGGTCTGCGAACCGGTATAAATGTCTCAAGGGGTCCGTGAAGCAAAAGTTGTTGGAAATCCTTGCTAGAGACTATATACAAGGGTGCCACTTTTTACAAAATATTGATTCTGGATAAACACATAAAGTTTTTTGTTCTACATTTTGTCAAATAATAATGGACTTTTCCCCACGACGCTGTTTCTGTTCTATTATGAGCAAACGCGGCACCCACCTTGCACACAGCATACATTTTCTGTCACTATGCGATGTATGGCACTTTTTGAAATCCCTATCATTTCAGCCAGCTCATGCACCTTTAGACGACGATCATCCAAACAAGTTTGTGGATTTTTCTGTAGTGTACATCTCCATTGGTCGTTCCCTGCATAGCTCGGCTTTAATATTGCTTGGACTAAGACCTTTCAAATGAAAGTATTGAATTACATTAAGGTAACCAATTTTTTCCAAGTTTTGGGACCGCCCTCGTAGTATCGCAACCAAATTTATATATGCAAATCCTTATTAAGTTTAATATGGGCACGTAATTTTTCTTTTTTTGATATTCGGGCTACTTTGACTTTGTATAGATAACTTGCAAATCAAAGTTCATATTTTTTCAAAATTGCATACTTGCACATTTATATATTTTTGTTCTGTACATTCGAGACATGCTCCCACACAAAAGGTGTCAAAAAACAATAAAACTTTATTTTTTTATATGAAGCGTTAGATTTATTTCTACATTAAATTATGTAGTTTATTTATAAGCTTTCCAGTTTATGTACTAAACAGTGCATAAATATTTAAAACTGACGTCAAAATACGCAAAAAATGTGTTTTTTCAAAAATGTTCTTCCAAAAAAAAGTACCAAAAAGTGTTCCAAACAAAGGCAATATCAATCTTCATATTTTTTAGGTTACATTAAATTCACATAGGTTTTGTTTTTTATTTCGTATGCAATACGAAAGTGTGTTAGTATGCAATGCAAATGTGGTACCTTATTTCCGAGGGTCAGTTTTGACTCCACTTTTTAACCGCTAAACCATCGGTGTGGCACTTAAGAAAAAAAATCGAAGTGTATAAGTTTGGATACTTTCATTGTAAGTGCAGTTTTTTAACATGATGCTTTTTGGTCCATAAAATAATTATTTTTTAACATTTTTTAATGCTCCCTAATTTTTGTCTTTAAGCATTCACAAAACTTACAGACAATTTTAATTTTGACGAAATTCGAGGTAAATTGTTGATGTGCCGGCGCAAAATTTGTTTAGATAAAACATAAACAGTGGCTTTTGAAATAAATTTGTAGTGGCGATCAATTATATGCCTTGCCACTATTATTTCTAGTTTTTTAAAATCTGTCAATTATGAAATTTTTGCACAGCAACTTTCAAACAGCCGATATAATTTTTGTATTTAAATTGTGAATGTTGACCTGATTTTATGTTGTAAAATAAAAAAAAAAAACTTTTTAACAAAATTCGCCCACATGTTTTTCAACTTTTCTGACGGTCTTACACTTTATCTGTTAAGTACTGGCAAAGCACGCTTTCCCAGCAGTTTTTTTTTTTTTTTTTTCATATACGGTTGTAAATTTTGTAAAACAAGTACTGGCAAATACCTTTTTGAAAACGTTAGCAAATCAGTTTTAACTGATGTTTTGCCAAGGGTTGTTTCATCATAAACAGTTGTAAATTTTGTAAAGCAGATATAGGCAAAGCACTTTTAGCAAACGTTGGCAACGCATCCCAAATAAGTGCTTTTCCAATGCTTTTTCTTTGATATTACTGTTGACCAACGTTGTCCTAGTGCTTTATTTTTGTAGCATCGTCAATTTTTTAGCAAACGTTGGCAACGCATTCCAAATAAGTACTTTTCCAATGATTTTTCTTTGGTATTACTGTTGACCAACGTTGTGTCAGTGATTTGTTTTTTTGTACCATCGGCAATTTCTACCTGGGAACTCTACAAATTAAAACTTTCTAATAAATAAAGTACCTGGAACTATAAAAATTGGGAGAGAATTTTAGTGGACAAAAAATAATACAAAATTTCAATACTGTAATGAAATTTTTCTTCAGAAAGTGAACGAAAAATTTCTTAAAATTAACGAAAAACTTCATACTCTTTGTGAAACTAGTTTTTAATGAAATGTGAAACTAGTTCTGCATTGAGTGAATAAGTTCATTGAGTGAAATAGTTCTGCATTGAGTTAATAGATATAATGACATTTTTCATAAAATTTTATGAAAACGTGTATTAATTCAATAAAAAAAAATTCAATAAACGGGTACAACTTCACTACTTTTATGCAAATATTCATTAATATCTAGCATATAATTTTCGCGGTGTTCGAATCTGTTTAATGTATGTTTTAGTAGGCCATTCAAAAATTCACGTTTAGCATAAGGTGTCACCCTACTATTTTATATATAAATACATTGAGTTGTACTACTTAGTTAACTTGAAGGGAGAAACGTTATATTTAGCAACGTTCAACACTATAAAAGACGCATAAATGCGGTTTAAAATCCCTTTTAAATATATTATACGAAAATGAATCTATGAGAGTTTTTACCCACAGTAAAGTAAAGGTATTCTAAAAATAATTGTAATTTTTTTTTTCATTTTAGCATCAACATAAAAACTAACTTTGCTGATTATGTTGTAGTTTTAAGGATATTGAGTATACCCTTGAGTTTGTTCATAATGCATATTGCTGCTGTATATTCTTTATATGCTTGCAACAAGAATCTTATGGTTGCATGTATTTTTTTCTTTTTTTTTTAGTAATTTTTTGTTTTTCATAGAAGCTATTGTTACTTATTATGCTTAAATCTTAAATACCCGAGTAAGAACAAATAATATATCATGTATACTGATATCATATTTATAATGATATATATATATATTAGTGTCCCTTAAGGTGTTCTACAAGTTTAAATGTTAGAAATGTTGAGACGCTATCCTCTAATTTTGTTGTATTTGTCTTGAAAATAACTCATGTGAAATTTTACGCCCCTACGACCACGCCTTCCCTACTCGATATGGCCTTAAATATCGAAACATGCGTTTATATGGGAAAAAAGGATATTTTTTTTAGTTTTTGCTGTTTTTTGCAATATTGCAATAGTTTTTACTCTAGATGATAAATTAATCGAGATTAAGATAAAATTATGTATTCAAAAAGGTATAAAAATCCAAAATCGGTTAAGAACTACCCCAGTAATAAATAATGCCCCAGACCACTAATGTGCCAAATACCACTTCAGCAAGAAATTCGAGCTCAAGTTTTAAACGTTCTTAAAATTGATTACTGAAACATAACTTTTTTATTTAATACACTCATAATTGTGAGACACAGGGAAAGCGTGGTCGTAGTAGCGCAAAATTACACATATGTTATATTCAAGTCATCTTAGGGTTAATTTAGTACAGAATAAATTTTTATGGATTTATCGAATGGTTTTAGCCAGGTTTGTTAAAAAAGGATTTAAATACTTTTTGTTCAAATATATATAAAAACGCACAGTATCTCCTTGAATCTGAATGCGGCATGGTAAGGGTTAACGTTGTTCGATATGTCCAAAATTTTTGCCACATAATCTAAAAGTATTCTGTTATTATCTTTTACATCACGTTTCTTAAAATTCAAAAGTAGTAAGAAAATCTTTAACGCTTTTTGAAAATTGAAATAAATAAGTCTGGGGTCACTTGGGGTCGCAAGTCCACATGGGTTAATAATGTTCGAAATATTTTTATTTTTAACTTTGAGTAATGAAGTTTTTTTACATGGAGTTACATTTATTTATATATAAATGAACTTAGAAATATTTTTAACATGGTGCTATATAAAATTTGGTATTATATATGATTCTGTGCTAAAAACTTCCGAGCATATGGTACATATAAATATGTATGAGAACATACTTATTTATATTTCTTTATATATTACGGCATATTTGAAATTGTAAAAAAAAACTGAAAGTTCTACATAATTACGAGGACGATCCCAAAATTAGACTACCTAACATATAAAACGCTATAAATTTGGAAAAAAAAATTCTTTATTTCTTAGCTCTATACACTTTTCCCCGCGATATTAAATAGCTTTGATACCATGTTAATAGTAAGAACTGTCTAGCTCCTTAAAATATACATCAACCGCAGACTCCGCCTCTAAATTGTTGGCAAATGACAGAGCCAGTTTTTTAAGTTCATTAATTGAAGAGCTTATTGTAAAAACTTGATAGTCCAGGTGTATTGTTTTATGGATTTTCGCTATTTTCTAGACATCCATTAATTAATATTAGATATAAGTCTTGCTTAAACACTTATTACAAGTACCTCGAGTATAAACCCTGCTAAAGTCATATTTTTGCATTTTTTCAAAATTTAAAGAGCAAAAACAAACTTGCAATAAAATGTGGCTTATCAAGTTCTTACAATAAGCCCTTCAATTCATTGATTTTGGCCATGTCTATTGAAACATCTTCACGACGTTGTTTTTGTTCTCTCCAAACTTTCGGTCAATATGCGATGTATAATAGCACGTTTTAAAATGCCTATCATTTCAGTTAGCTCACGCACCTTCAGCCGACGATCATCCAATACCATTTTGTGGATTTTCTTAACAGTTTCTGGTGTGTACACCTTAATTGGTCGACAACTACGGCGTTTGTCTTGGCAGCTCGTACGACCTCGTTTAAACGCTGCCACCCAATATTTTATAGTCGTAAGCGAAGAAGCAGACACCCTCAGAGTATAATCTAACTCGGCTTTAATATTGCTTGGACTAAGACCTTTCAAATGAAAGTATTGAATTACATAAATGTGAACAATTTTTCCCATGTTTACAAACTTACTAAGATCGTTTATTTATGATGGTCCAAAAAAATACTAAACAATGTGGCGCCTTGAAACTTAAAACATATGTTTTATAAGGTTGCCACTTTTCAGCAAAGTAATTTTTTTGATACTACTGCCGCTATATATACTTCAGGTCGGCTAATTTTGTGACCGCCCTCGTATATGCACACAAATATAGTACCACACTTGGCTATATATAATCATACACTCACAAGAACTTTTCCGTAAAAAATCAACAGTTATTTAAAAGTTTAATCGGTAAAGTTGTTTCAATTTAATATACAGTTAAATTACCAAAGAAATATATTTTGTAACGTTCTACCTGTTATTCAACAAAAAAAAAAATAAAAAACGGACTTTCCGTAATAGTTAAAGTTAAAATTTTCTTCTTAAAACAAAAAGTTCTTATATTATATTGAGTATTGAAATAAATGAAAACAATCTATTGTTTTTAGGGATTTTGTCAATTAATTTTTCAACAGTTGAAAATAAACCAAAAAATACAATTGTTTTAAACGAAAAGTAAGTTGTCCTGTTTTTAGCTGATTTTCAGTTAATTTAATGTGTAAATTCAGTAGTCTTTACGGAAAAAATATTGTGAGTGTATATATATATATATATATATATATATTCCCGTCGTTCCTATAAGGAGCATAGGGTATATGCCTATGCAAAATTATATAATTTTCTATATAAATTTTTTTTATTCGGGTATCCTTTGTAAAATAAAAGCAACAACAACAACAAAAAGCCAACAATTTATTAAAATCAGGGACCGGAAGTTCATGCAAATGCATGTTTTTCCTTAAGTCTGAGAACATAGTAAGCAAAATAAGTTTTCAAATCAAAGAGTTTGCGTTAAAATTGTATCGATTTGTTATTGCATATTTTTGCATATTTTGCGATAAATACATCTTTTTGCATATTTCGCTTTAAAAGCATATTTTTATGGCATATTTTTAATTATTTTGCTGTAAATGCACATTTTTATTGAATTTTTCTTAGTTTTTTGTAAAAATTCTCTTTTAATATTATTTTATATTTGTCCAATATAGACTAAAGAGGTCTAAACTGGGCTTGAGCCCTTTTAAGTGTTCTTTTAGATTTTATTTTCAAACTGAAATTAAGAGATACTGATTTTAGTGGTGTTTTAAATGTGTGTTATTCAATTAAATTTTGTGTTAATTGTGCAAAACGTGTGCAGAGAATATATTAAACAATACAAATTAACTTAAAAATATAATTAATATTACTTTAAAACATGAAAATAATTCATTTAAAAAAATTTAAGTGCATTTTTAGTACATATTTCAAGCTTTTTAATGCATATTATTGGCGCCTAAAACACATATTTTTAGTGCATGAAGTTCCGGTACCTGATTTTAATTTAGATGAAAAAATGTTGGTTAACACATGTGTAGCTAAAATCTTTAAATGAAAATAGGTATTAACAAAGTTTACTTACATCTATAATTAGAATTTGTTTTTGGGAAGTCATTATGAATTAAATTAAAATTAATTTAATCAGTAATTTTAGAAAACGTTAGGGGTGTGTACTCTAGGGAGATACGAATTAAAAACAATTCCCACTCCCAGGTGAAATTGATAATATATGGTAATATATTAGTATGCATAATTCCATGTATGAGCATTAGGCCGGGTCGATTTGTATGGAGGCAAAAAACTCGCTCAACGTTCAAGGAAAATCGTATTCTAGGGATCAAAATAAGAAACTTTGCCGAAGGAACCATACCTCTAAAACGAATTCTGATGTCCCGACTTTTCACCCGTAGGGTCAAATTTTGAAAAAGCCAACTTGGATATTACAGAAAGTAGGAGGAATCTCTCTAATATTATGGGAGATACTTCTTCTCCGGGAGACGCGCTAGCAGATTAATGCATAAATCATCATTCTAGGGGTTAAAATTTAAGTGAAAAGAGTGCCTTTTTTTAGCAAAATGTACAAATCTCGGGATAGAGATATTTCAGAGTCTTTCCAAGATTAGGGTATCTATTTCCTCTCCGGAAGAAATAGAGTATAAGTATATTCGATTGGGTTGGATTCGATTAGGGCACTCTAAATGGGTCAAAGTGGAATTTTTCGAAATTTCACCCTACGGGTCAAAAGTCGGGACATCAGAATTCGTTTTAGAGGTATGGTTCCTTTGGCAAAGTTTCTTATTTTGATCCCTAGAATACGATTTTCCTTGAACGTTGAGCGATTTTTAAATCGATCCGCCCTAATGAGCATATACTGTTTCATATATCAGCACGTATAAAGATGTATGACATGTATGGAAGCCTATATGGGTTCATACATGCAAACAAAAAGTTCATATATGGTAATGTATGATATCATGTATAGAAATATATGCTAAATATTGTTACACACATATATGATATTAATTTCATTATGTGACTTCATATGTGATTATATATTAATTTAGACTTAGAAAAAATGACAAAATATTGTTTCTTAAAGTTGTTGAAAGCTAGATTTTTAAGTCGCAAAATCTAAAACTGATTTTATTTTTCAAAAGTCTTATGAGCGTTATAACTCTTAATAGACTCGCTAATAAAAATATTGAAATTTTGTTTCAAATTATGTTTTATTTATTTTTATAATAGAGACAATAAAATATTAAAGGTACGTTCAGATTAGTCAAATATTTGACAAAAACATGAAATATATCTTTGCCGCAATCTGAACACAAAATATTTGTGTGTGTCAAACAGCAAATCAGCTGATTTTGGTCAAACAAAATTATTTGGATTCAAATAAATATTTGACAAACTTAACCATAGTGTGAACACTAGCTATCAAATATTTTCTTCTGATCTTACAAAAAAAAATGTAAGAACAAACAATGGCAAATAAAAGGTGGTAAAATCGTCAATTATAAATGTTTTTAATAAATTTATTAATAAAAGGCTTTATAAAAAAACTGAAATGTAAATAGATATTAAAAAAATTTAATCACTCAGATAATGGATTGGAACATTGGTAAAAAATGGAACGATATGGAATGAAACGGGGAACGATTGGAATCGGAGCACTGTACACAATTGTGTTGTCGTACGTGTAAATAAAAATTTAATCCTTCCGATAACAGAATGGAACATTGGTCCAAAATGGAACGATATGGAATGAAACGGGGAATGATTGGAATCGAAACACTGCACACATTTATGTTGTCGGCATCGAGTTGTTTGTTAAGGTTTTTGTTAACGTTTGCAAAAATGTTGTCCATACTGCGATGTCATGCTTAGTTTTCGAGATACAAGCCATTTTACAAAATGGCGATATTTTAAAATGTCCAGTATCTCCAAAACTAAGCGAGATAGACCAAAAAGGACCCTTATAACATAAATAGGCTAGGTCCGAGAGAGATCCCGAGTGATCAATGTTTTTTTACACTTTGATTAAATAAATATTTAATACAAATATTTGTTTCAATCTGAACGCTCGACAAATATTTTTTCGTTTATTTTATTTGACACTATTTGAGAGCTGTTTGAACAAACAAAAACCATCAAAATATTTGATCATAGTTTGAACATAAATTTTTATTTGACACAATTGGAAGCAAATATGTGTAAACAAATATTTTGTTCAAATATTTGATTAATGTGAACGTACCATAAGTTTGTTTTTTGCAAAAATTTGTTGCAAATTGGTTTCAATATTACATCTGATATACACGGTAACGCGGTTTTCTTCACCGCTTAGTTTTTATGGTGTACAGGGAATGGTGATTCAAAAATCTCACTAAAATAACGCATCATTTTAAAAATCTCATTAAAAAACTTTTCAATTTGAGTTTTTAAATTTTCTTGCATATTTTTTGTTAGTTGTTTTTTTTTTTCAAAACAAAATTAAAATGTTTGAAATTTCTGTCAAACAAAATCAAAAAAATAGAAAAAATTACTTTTTCTATTTTAATAAGAATTGTTTATTTTTATATTTATTGGAAGTTAAATTGAAACACCAAGTTCCGGAATGTTGCACTCTACGAAAAAAATCCACTAAATGCCAGAGTAACAACTCTGGCTCTGAGATCCGATTAAATATAAAACTATTATTTAATTTCTATTAAGCAATAAAATAAAAATCATTTAATAAAAACATAAAAATTTTTACGAAATGAATGCTATTTTATGGATAAAAAATTAATAAAAACAATATTTTTTATTTATTTTATTAATTAATAATCATATAATTACAAATTATATACTATTACCCTAACCGAGCACTAGCTACTATTTCTTTCGGCGAGTTCTAGCGAAAACACAACAGGCCTCTGGTGGGAATCGAACCCACGACCCCTTCACTGATAAGCCAGCACGCTACCAATAAGCCTATTTTTTACATTTCACGTTATTAATGAAATAGTTTTTAGCCTACTTCCATCTCTATAAATGATATAACATTACATATCATATTATAGGCACTTTAACAAGCTTTCTAAAGATACTTTAACAAGCTTTTCAACGAAATTAATATTTTTTATGTACTTCGTTTAATGTAGAACTAGGCCATAATGTTCAATTGGGTGAGTAGTTCAATTGAACTGGTACTTTTGCGAACTACACAAGTCTATTTTGGAGTCATTTCGGTTAATTTTATTTATGCGAAACATACAATATTTTCGAAGCTGACAATTTATGTTTTTTGACAGCTTTAATATTTGACAGCTTTAATAATTTGAGGCCCTATGCTCCTTATAGGAACGACGGAAATATATATATATATATATAATATTGCAAGGCAAAATTTTAAAGTTGACATATCAATTGTATTTGTCAAATACATAATTAAGAAACACATTTTTGGTGTTTGCACTTGTTTCGGCGAAGCTCGTGTAGTGCGGAAAAGTAGTGCAGAATCAAGAATTTATTGTGAAACACAGAAATCGGTGCACGCTTGACACAATTGAAATAGTGTTCAAATTTTGGTTTTGAATTTTTTATGTTTTGATAACTTCTATCTTTTCAAATAAAATTCTGAGTTTCGCAACAATTAAAAAGTTTCTCTGCATTAAATCACAACTACGTTACTGATTTCACTTTAAATCCTAGTTTATTCTTAAATAAAAATGTTAGTTTGTTAGAAAATTGTATTGTTTTTGTTGAGTGCAACTGCAAGTTATGAAAATATTTCACATTTTTTGCTGTGGTTGTTAACTTTGTCATAATCTAGAAGAATAAAATCTGTTTGTATGACTATATTTTAAAACACAGGGCAGGGCGTCTTTCATATATATAAATGTGTCTATTTCTTACATCCGTTTTCCTTTTTCATAATTTGTTGCTGTTGTTGCTTTCTTCTTTAACAAGAACATAAGAAAAACCAGCCAAGAGGTTTCTTATTTGATGGTATGTCTAGGGCAGGGCTGGAAAAACTATGACACGCTTGGCACTAGTGGTACGCGGCGTCATTTTGGGTGGCACGCAGAGTTTATTAAATTATTTTACAAAAATTTATTTTATTGCGAAACCAGGAACAAGTCTGTTAAAGTAATTATTAGAATTTTAAATATTAATCATCGATACAAAAATATGTGCTTTAAGCCGATTATGGTGAGATTTTTCATAAAGATTGTAAATCACCGTGTAAAATTATTAAAAACTCTTATTAAACTCTTATTTTTATAGAATTACGATTAATAACAGAAAAATCGTTTTTTCTGAAATCAAGGTACGGAAATATTTCGGAAGATAAACACACTATTTTATATAATTATAATTTCCATATCGGAAATTATCAATTAAATTTCAAATTATCAAAAGAATTTCAGAAACTATCAATTGCACTTCAGTATTTCATTTGTATTTTAGATTAAATAATTCAAGGGCTTATTGTAAAAACTTGATAAGCCACATTTTATTTTTTGTTTGTTTTTGCCTTTTAACGGTTAAAAATATGCAAAAAATATGACATTTGCATGACGTTTATACTCTAGGTAAAGGGTGATTCTTTAGCAACTTTCTTTTTGGAAACACTGTGTTTGGCAGCTCAGCTGTTTACGTGTAACATGTTACTGTTAAACATTTTCAGTTTGGTCTATAATTTAACCATGAATCGACTATCAAAACGAACAACGCCTGCAGATTATTGAATTTTATTATCAAAATTCATGCTCGGTTAAGAAAGTGCATCGTGCACTTCTTCCAGATTGGGCGACCTTCTGAGGCGGTTATTGGGAATCTTGTGCCTAAATGGTGCGACATTTACAAAACAGCGAAAACTAAAAAATAATCAAAGCGGCTTATCAAGTTTTTATAATAAGCCCTTCAATTGAATTATTCATATTTAATTATTTAATTTTAGAAGTTATAAATTGATTTTCATATGTATCAATTGCATTTCAGGAATTATTAAACTGAATTTAGAGGTTATAATATTATAATAATCCAGTTGAACTACAATTGACATTTTTTTAAATACAATTGATTATTTTTTTTAATACAATTGATTATTCATATTTCTATGTGTTTTCCAACTTTAAAAGGCAAAAATAAACCAAAAATAATATGTGGCTTATCAAGTTTTTACAATAAGCCCATCAATTGCTAATTTCGGAAATACAGTTAATAAATCTGAAATTCAATTTATATTTTTTGAAATACAATTTACAAATCTGAAAACTAATTCGTTAATTCTGAAATACAATTGATACATCTGAAAAACAATTAATGTTTTATGAAAAACTACGGAAAAAGTTTCAATCCATTTTAAAAATTCCACTACGATTCTGTTCAAATTTCTTGGCATTTTGGATTGAAAGAAGTTCAGTGAAAAAAGAATCTCATAATCGGAGAAATGAAAAAGTGTCTGAAAAATTAGAAACAGTATGTAATAAAATTAAGCCGTTTCTACGATCATTAAAAAAGCTGAACTGCTTTTTGAGAGTTTTTGTAGAAATTGTTAAAAATTCCTTAACCTTTCCACGGCCGAAATTAAACTGTTGGAAAATTTGCAATTTTTTTTTGCAGATTTGGGTTTATCGACCCAGCATTTTAAAAAAAAGTGTTGTCAAAAATTTGTTTTTACAACTTCTCATCCCATTGGTCGTCAACGGCCAAAATAAGTGAACAAATCCTTACAAGAGTACTAGCGAAAGACGCGTCGAGTTTATTTCTATTATCCTGCTTGCGTCAAAATACACATGTTTTTTAATTATTTTGCTATGCTAAACACGAATATGTCAAAATTTTTAAAGTAGCTTCAGTCGTAAATCGAGTCCTAAAATATCCTTTTTATACGATATTTCAAAATTGTGAAACTTGGATTCAGGAGACAAAAATCTATAAATATTACATTTTGTTAATTAAATCAAACAAAAATTGCTTAAATTTCTATACGAATAAAAATAAAAAAACTGGAAAAAAACTCCTCTTTTTTACCTTTGATTTAATTTTAAACAAAACAATTTTTTTATTCGAAAGATCAATACATGGCATTAACATTTGAAAATAATTTCGTCAATCATCAATTATCAGCATAAACCAGTGAATTCACGTAGCAACACAGGAAATAATCGAGAGGTGTAAAATCGCATGACCTTGGCCAATCATTGATCATGGTGCGGTAACGATCTCTACTGACCGTAAATAAGGTCCGATGATGCCAACAGCGGGGTGGTATCATCGGATGATGCCACGCATCAAACGGTGCATTTTTCTGGATGTACTGGAGTCTGTAAATTGTGAATCTTGTGAATTGGTCTCACTCCATATTCGGCAATTTTGTATATTAATAAACCCGTTAAGCCAAAATTGAGTCTCATCGCTGAACACAATTTTGCGATAAAACGCCGCACACAGGGACAAATAAAGGAATTACGACGACAAAAATGGAATTTTTTATTTTGTTAAATGTAACCACTATTGCACTTAATATGTTCTATATTAAAATTATATTAAAATCTATTGAATCCATATGAAGTAAATAATTTTGTCGCGCTAAATTTTCGATTTGTCCCTGTGTGCGCCGGGCGAATCTATCACTAATTTTCAAAGTAAATTTGAATAATTAAATTTGGTAGCGTTGTTCAAGCGTACATCTATTCATGATAATTTGCAAGAGTATACTAAACATATATATCAAAAAGTGAGCGCAGTATGACAGTTCCTTTGACAGCGAACCCTTTTGTAAGTTCTATCGGGCTTTAAAAACACCCTTTATATGCCCCACATTGTATCAGTGTCTTGTAGGAGATAGAATCAAAGAATTCCAAATATCTCAATGCTTCTTGAAACTTGAAGGATTGGACCATGTCCCACCAAATTTCGATCCATTATGTCTAATAGTGTTCGAGAAATTGTGTACCAAAAATTATGGAAAAATATTCAAAATATTCTTAGCCCATATTGGTCCAAGTGGTTGGTATGATCTGAAAAATACATCAATTCCTTATCGATACACATCACACAGGGAAAAATCAGTTAAAAATTTTCGCTAATAAAACAAAAAATAAAAATGGGACATATGTCAAAAATTCGTCGTCAAAGGATCTTCAAATTATATAATTTGTCAAGTTCTTAACACCTATTAATTAAATTTTAAAGTTAATTTGTTTCTCAATATATTATCTGCATTATTAATGCATAATTAATACTTTTAATTATTTATATTGAAAATTAACCATTACCAACAGCACTATTAATAGTCCGGACCCAGTTCACATATAAAATTTAATAGCCCTCTTTATTCTAAAACTAGATCTAAAAAACTTACTATGAAGATGACATTAAAATGCGTTTATACAAAAAGCGTTTTCATGATATAAATAAAATTAAGGTGGCACGCGACATATTTAAAAGAAATCAATTTGTGGCACGCAACAAAAAAAGTCTTGCCACCACTGGTTTAGTATTATGGCTTATTTAAACACAGTTGGGATTTGTATAGAGAAATATGTAAGCAGTTGCATATTTGCAGTACACTCGAAATCACAAGTCTGTAACAAAAAATCTTTTAAACATCTGGTAATCTAATTTAACCAATTTTAAACAATTTTTGTTAAAATGTGTACTGTTTTTAATAAATGGTTTTTATTACTTTTATTAATACTTTTATTGAGATAATTTTAGCAATTTATTTTAATTGTGTTTTTTTGTGTAATTTTTAGGAAAATTGCCCATATCTTGAGAACAATGAACTACAATGGAGCAAAATTGATAATTAATAGGTTTTTTGTTAAAGTTCTGCCTATTATGGAGGCTCAGCTTTTCTAAAACTTCGGGTTCTGATGAGATCTTTAGCCAGATCGAAATACTAGTATCAACCTAGCTAATATGTTTGATTTGCTTTATTTTTGTATATATACGGAGGTTGAAAGCTCGTTATAAATTGAAAAGAAAATATATGATAGTTTGGAAAATTCCTAGCTAACAATAAATACATCCATAAAAATTACATTCCTATAGAATATAAGGTCCAGAAATCTAACCACTACGGAGTAAGAAGAGCGTAATTTAGTTTAGAGTAGAGTATTATTCTGATATCTTTATATTAATTTGAAAAAAAAAAAAAAAAAAATTGTCACTACCCAGCCATCAAAGTTTGAATACTTTTTTATATAATATTCTATAAGTCGAAAATTAATCAAATTTTAAAATTTTATTGTCAAAATTTATTAATTTTTTGGTCAAATATACGAGCCTTCTAAAAAGAATCATAAATGACACAAAAATTTGAAGAAAATTATGAAATCCAAAAAAATGGTTAAGAATTGACTCTGAAATGTATTTGAATGTTTTGTGAACAATTCAAAAAAAGACTCCAAAAATATTTATATTTTAGTCTATTGAATTTTTTTAAATATCTATTCCGAGTAATTTTCGAATTAGAAAAATATATTTTCTGCCCATTTTTGACTCCTTTTGGAACTTGTTTACCGGCAGGGTACATGCAAATTTTACAAGATTTCATATTTATAAAATAAGTTTGTAGCTAGCAAACTTAATTTGTTTTACTGATGCAGTTTTTTGAGTGGATTTCGAGTAGCAATGATAAATGCAAACATTCTTTGTTTCATAGTTTACTTTCATAGTCAGGAGAATTATGCAATACAAATTGTTATAAATGTCAAACCTTGATTTATAGTGATAATGACAGGACAAAATATTGTAAAAGATAAACATTTAATTTTATACGATACATTCATATTAAACTAAAAGGATCAAATTGTATTAAGATTTATAGCAAATAAGGATCATGTTAATATGAAATAAACGTTTCCTAATTTGTACATAAACGCATTAAATAGGAAAAGCTAATACAGCTAATACACGCAGAAAAAAAGACACGTTTGAATATGTTTGCTGGTAATTATATATATGTTCACAATGATTCAAATTTTCAAACCTAACCAAAGCTATATTTGCAATTTTAAAATGTTTAGATATTATGTTTGGGATATGCAATAAATATAATAAACATATATATATTTGCTTCCAAACATATATGTATACTAGCTGACCCGGCAAACGTTGTTTTGCATTCAAATTTTAATTGTAATCAATTCTTTAAATCAAGAAATTTTTTTTACGCAAATAAATAATTAAAAAAATAAATTCACATTAGTAAATCATTTTAAAATTTGTAATTTCATGGGAAGCCCAACGCCTCTTTGTCCTTCTATGGCCTTTATTTGCTGAAGTATATAAAATGAATAGATGAAAACAACTGCCATAACAACTGCGATGTCACCTATCACCGGTGCATTGAAGCGCCGCTCATGCTCACCACCCGGTGTCTTGTCAGCTCTTATCACAACCGTATAATCATCTGTCGGCATCTGGTCTAGGGCTGTTTTGAATAGACGGATGAGGCTGTTGTGTTCGTGTAACATAGCTTGAAGATTAACATAGGTTTTTTGTAAATATTAACATAGGTTTTTTGTAAATATCTTCGGAACTACATAACCGATTTAAGAGTTTGATATCTCGTTTTGAAAAACATGACAACGGCTTTCAAAAAAAATAAAATAAAATAAAAAAAATAAATATATGTATATGTATATGTCATTGGTGGTACAATATGAAAATTTGGATTTTGCCACGCCCCTCCGCCCATAGACCGATAATCAAAAATCAGACTTCACAGTGTCACCCGCCTGAATATTCTGAGGAAAATTTCATCAAAATCGGCCCAGCCGCTTTGGAGTCCATACACTCTTAAAAATGATTGTAAATTTACTACTATAAAACGAGTAAAGTTTCATGTATTATTACGCTAATTCGGTAAATTTATACATCAAAATGCGTAAAACTATTTTGCGCACACTTTTATATACAATAATACCCACTTACAGTATTTTTACCAATTATGTGTTTACAGTTAAACACATTATGCCTAAAAGTAGTATTATTTTGTTAAATAAAATTTTTACGCACAAAGTTTGTAAATATACTAACTTATAATAGTAATAACTATTTTGACATTTTTAAATTGAAAAAAAATTAAACAAATTGAAAAAAGCCAAAAATATCTAAAAAATTTAATTTATTGAGAATTTTAATGAAAAAAAATGTATAACTGTAGTATTTGTGATAGTGTCTAGTTTATAGTTTATTTACAGCCTAATTGTGGAAAAATATTTTCAAAATATAATATATGTACAGAGCTTTAAAGAAAAAAATTCTTCATTCGATTTATTCAGTCGGTTTTAACTCAATCGATTTAAAAATATCGCCAATATTGAAAAAAATTGCCAAAATTGAAAAACTCGCCAAAAATCGCTAAAATTGAGAAAATCTTTAAGATAAAAAAAATCACCAAAAATGAAAAAAAAAACGTTAAAATTAATAAAAAAAAATCGCTAAAATTTAAGAAAATCGCAAAAAATTAGAAAAATCCCTAAAACTAAAAGAAAATCGGCAAAAATTAAAAAAATCGCCAAAAATTAGAAAAATAGCTAAAAATTAAAAAATTTCGAAATTAAAAATAAAAAATAAAAAATTTGCAAAAAAAAAAATCGCCAAAAATGAAACAAATTTTCAAATTGGAAAGAAAGCTTAAATTGAAAAACGAAAAATATTGACGAGAAACTTAAAATAGCTGTAAATGTATCTTAATTAGTTTTCGAAACACAGGCGATGTTCCAAATAAATTCTCTTTTTGCTTTGCGATGTTTTGTTTTTGAGAAAAACGCGATCTAGGAACCTTACCAATCAGGCCGGTATTGGGGTAGAGTTTTGAACACCTGTGCAAACATTTTTCCAGTTGCTTTTTTATTTTTTGAGTTATGGACGTTTTTTATTTAGTCAATTTTTAAAAGGTACATATTACGAAAACTAATGTTGCTGGTGGAAAAATTGCTACACCATTGTTCAAAACTCAACCCCATTACCCCTACAACGATCCTAAATTTCGATCGCAGATAAAAAAGAGTATTTATTTGAAACATCGCCTATTTTTCAAAAACTAACAGAGATAAATAAAAGACACGGACAACTTTTTCCAATTTGATAAATTTTTTGTCAATTATGGTGATTTTTTTTTAAATTTTCGCGATTTTTTACTTATGCCGTTTTTGAATTTTGAAGTTTTTTCATTTTGGCAATGTTTTTACTTTTAGAAATTTTTGGCGATTTTTTTTTTAATTTTGGCGATTTTTTAATTTTGGCAAATTTTAGTAATTTATTTTTAATTTTGTCGATTTTTTCAATTTAAGTAATTTTTACATTTTTGACGTTTTTTTTCAATTTGGAGATTGTTTTAAATTTTTGGGATTTTTTTACAAATTAACGTTATTTTTTCGATTTTAGCGATTTTTTTCAATTCTGGCGGTATTTTTCAGTTTCGCCGATTTCGGCAAATTGTAAATCGATTAAGTTAAAAATAGATTGAACTCCCAATTATTGAATTTGCAATGATTGAAGAAAAAAAAAATCATTCGATTTAAAAAAATCCGATTTAATTTTTTTTAAAATAGAATTCAATCTTTGAAGCTCTGTATATGTTATGTACAACAACTTATATACAAATATTTATTATTAAATTTATTATTATACAACACATTAATAAAACTCTTTCTAAAAATTAATTTTTTGTTTTATTTGAAAAATTTTTTGGGCTGTTATTCTTTTTTACCGGAAGGTAAAGATACGCATTTTTAGGGGTTTTTACGCTTATAAATATGTATTTTTACGCATTTTATACGTATTATTGCACGTAAATCATGTTTTTTTACACGAACATTTGGTAAAATTACTCATTTATTTATAAATGTTATCAAAATTTTACGCACTTCCATTGTAAATTTACCAACTTTGTGTTCACAAACTTACTCTCAATGTGCGTATTTTTTTCATTTACACACATAGAGTAAATTTACCCAACTTATAGTAGGAGTACAGTTTCCTACTATAAGTTGGGTAAATTTCAACAGAAATTAATTAGAGTGTACATACACACATCCTGTTTTATATATATAGATGTTTGCCGGCAGACGTGTTTGACTAGTTCCAAACATATATATGTTTACTGCAAACATAATTACATGTGCAAGCAAAAACGTTTTATTAGAAACATACGAAACGGAAATGTTTTCCAAACATTTATAAACAAACTAAAAATTAAATATAACAAGCAAACTCAAAATTAAAGTTTCAAAAATTAAACCGCATTCACGACTGATTGCAAAACATGCGTTTTGCCAAAACGAGTGGAAAAGAATAAATAACTGTTGGAATAGAACAAAGAGCTTACTTGAGGATAATGTTTCCAGCACGAAAAAAAATTCTATGCATAATCTGTTCATTGGGGAAATATAATCGAGATATTTGTTAACAAAGTCCGATTTTTTAATCAGCCCTTATCTCCGAAAAAAAAGGACGTTTGGTTTATCTCCTAAGCTAGCAAAGCTAGAAACTCCTACCCACCGAAAAATGGGTTCGAAAATCGAATTTTTGAAACTTCTACGCCTTTTTTACCACTAAAACATTCGAATAACAAACAATTATTTGTTTTATTTTGTCCTGATCATTAAATGAATATACGTGAGAAAATTCGATATTCTAGCATTGCTAGTCTTCGAGATACACAAAACCCTATGTTTTTGGAGATAAAGGATGATTAAAAAAATAGGAATTTGTTAACAAAAATCGAGACAATATTGCCCTGAAGAATAGTTTTTGTATATGGTGTTGTTTTCTCAATTACCAATATCCTAATGAACATATTTAAATAAAAATATAAAGTTTTATTTTATTATCATATTTTTTATATTTTTTAAATTGTGTACACTCTAGTGTACAAGAGTAGTCAAAGAGTTAAAAACAATCTTCTTATGAAGACTTAACAACAATCTGAATTTTCCCTTGGATTTGTTATAATTATGTAAGTAAAGTAAAGTAGATCAGAGCGCTTTAGCGCTCTGATCTATCGTCAGGTCGAGTTTTGTTGTGATTAAAACTAGTTTTATTCAATACACCGTGTTTTTGTTCTTGCATACATAATCTCAGAAGTACAACTCCAACACAACACAACAGTTCTATTTTTAGAAACTTACCTCACTCTAATGTCTACTGTTTTCCCATATGTTGTAAGTGATGCCACATCTATGATATATTCGATAGATGGCGCTTACGTAGTTAGGGAATTCCCAGAGAGCAAAGTTTGATTTTTTGTTCGAGTTTGAATTTTAACGTCTTTGCCGTTTTCCCATTCTACATTAAACATTTTGTAAAATAAATATTAATAACTAATAACCTATTTAAAAATAAAATATGCATATATCTACTCAGTGTACTTTTTATTTAGCAATGCTACAAAATGCGACACCAACCTTCTTCATTGAATATTTTCATGAAACTGAACAATATTTGTTGCTCTTCTACTCAATTTGTTTACGTTCGACTTGTATATGTGTAAAAAGCCGATTGTGTACATGTAAAATGACGAATATAGTTCGTGCTCCAAGTGCTTGTTTGGCGAGCTCTGATCTAAAATTACTCTTAAATTCTTTTCACTTTTCAACATGTTATTTGAAATTTCCTAGTTCAAAAAATTTCCTATTCATATCCGATTCATTTTTGAGTATTTTATGGGTATTCAAAAAATAAAGGCTCATACAAAAAAAAAATTAAGTATGAGTAATTTTCGATTCAAAATTATGAGCGCTAAAAGAATTACACATATTTTGAAATCTATTTAGACTCATTAATTATGAGTACTCAGAAATTTGTTGGATGGCTACTAAAAAATCTACAAAATATTGGTTTTAGGCCGAAGACTTCGGTCGAAATTTCAACAGACATGTTAAGGTACACTCAGATCAAAAATATGGTTTAAGAGCATAATATAATGATTGGATTTAGGTAAAATATGAGCGTTATGATAATAGATTGTATCCAAACTGATCATGTTATGATCACTAAGGCAGATAATATGTTAATTATGGGTCATATTATAGTAATTAGAATCATACTATACACAAAATGTTTCTCTGTGTGTTTGAAGTATTTCATGTATTTCACTATATATTTTAGTTAATTGTAGTTTTAAGAGACAACTTTAATAGAGTATTTAAACTGGCAATTTTACTTGTGCTATAAAGTGTAAGAGCACAATATACATAAACCAATTATATAAACTTTAAAATCTTTTGTTTAAATTAAAACTATAGAGTGCACAACAATGATTGACTGTATGTATTATATATTGTTTAGTTTAAACAATAGAGTATTGTATTAATTTAATTCACACCAGTGAACTTTTTAAAAAATTTCCGTAAA
Organism: Delia radicum; assembly: GCA_021234595.1. Lineage (NCBI taxonomy): Eukaryota > Metazoa > Arthropoda > Insecta > Diptera > Anthomyiidae > Delia > Delia radicum. The sequence continues at coordinate 52,069,167 of CM037853.1, forward strand.
TTCTTAAATTTGTATTTAAAATGAAAATTAATATAGAAAATAATTTTTATTGTATTTACAGAAATAATGAAAATTTGGCTCCTGGTGATCGTTATGTACGTGTTGCCTTCGAAGAAGCGGCCAAAGAAATCGATATAGCCATTAACAATACTTTGGAGATGTTATTTACAAATCGTAATCGTACTAAACCAAATGGCGAAAGGGCACCACCAAATTATGGCGACTTATTAAGAGTATTCCGTTTTCCCACTGGCGAGGCTAGACAATTGGCAAGAGCAGCCGAAATTTATGAAAGAACTTTAGTTAATATCAGAAAACATGTTTTAAAGGGTGATAATCTGACTATAACAAGTGATCGATACAAATTCAAGGATTTATTGTCGAGAGAACATTTACATTTAGTAGCCGAGCTATCGGGATGTATGGAACACCGAGAAATGCCTAATTGTACGGATATGTGTTTCCATTCAAAATATCGTAGCATAGATGGTACCTGTAATAATTTACTACACCCTATATGGGGAGCTTCACTAATCGCTTTTAGACGTATAGAGAAACCAATGTATGAAAATGGTTTTAGTATGCCCATAGGATGGTCTAAAGATAAATTGTATGCCGGTTTTCCAAAACCTAGTGCCAGATTAGTATCAACTTCTATGATTGCTACGAAAGATATAACACCAGATGATATTATTACCCATATGGTTATGCAATGGGGTCAATTTTTAGATCATGATTTAGATCATGCTATACCTTCCGTAAGTTCAGAAAGTTGGGATGGTATTGATTGCAAAAAGACATGTGAATATGCACCACCCTGTTATCCCATTGAAGTACCACCCAATGATCCTCGTATTAAGAATAGACGTTGTATAGATTTGGTTAGATCTAGTTCTATATGTGGTTCCGGTATGACTTCAGTATTCTTTGATAGTGTCCAGCACAGAGAACAAATCAATCAGTTGACGTCGTATATAGATGCTTCACAGATTTATGGTTTTAGTGAACCTTTTGCTCAAGAATTAAGAAATTTAACCACAGATGATGGTTTACTAAGAGTGGGAGTACACTTCCCGAATCAGCGAGAAATGTTACCTTTTGCTGCACCTCAAGATGGTATGGATTGTCGCCGAAATTTAGATGAAAATCAAATGTCATGTTTTGTATCCGGTGATATACGAGTAAATGAACAAGTTGGTTTATTGGCCATGCATACTATATGGATGAGAGAACATAATCGTATTGCTACCGAATTTAGAAAAATCAATCCTCATTGGGATGGTGAGACTATTTATTATGAAGCTCGAAAAGTAGTGGGTGCTCAAATGCAGCATTTCACTTATAAACATTGGTTGCCTCTAATTGTGGGTGAAAGTGGTATGATGAAATTGGGTAAATACAAGGGTTATGATCCTTCCATTAATCCTACAATTGCCAATGAATTTGCAACAGCTGCTTTACGTTTTGGTCATACTATTATAAATCCTATATTACATAGATTAAATTCTTCATTTGAACCGATACCTCAGGGTCATTTACCATTGCACAAGGCATTTTTTGCTCCTTGGAGATTGGCTTATGAGGGTGGTGTAGATGCTTTAATGAGAGGATTGTTTGCTACTCCCGCTAAATTAAAAACTCCTGGACAAAATCTTAATACTGAACTTACCGAAAAACTATTCCAGACGGCTCATGCAGTAGCTTTAGATTTGGCTGCCATTAATATACAACGAGGTCGTGAACATGGTATACCGGGTTATAATGTTTATCGTAAATTCTGTAATCTAACTGAAGCCCATAGCTTTGAAGATTTATCTGGGGAAATTACCAATAAGGAAGTAAGAGATAAATTAAAGGAATTGTATGGTCATCCGGATAATATTGATGTTTGGGTGGGTGGTATTTTAGAAGATCAAGTTGAGGGTGGTAAAGTGGGTCCTTTATTCCAATGTTTGTTGATTGAACAATTTAGACGTTTACGTGATGGTGACAGATTCTATTATGAAAATCCTACCGTATTTATGCCCCAACAATTAGAACAAATAAAACAAGCCAATTTGGCAAGAATTCTCTGTGATAATGGTGATAAGATTGAAGAGGTATCCGAAAATGTTTTCATATTAGCCAAACATCAAGGTGGCTACAAGAAATGTGATGATATCGCCGGTATTAATTTATATTTCTGGCAAGATTGTGCTACCTGCAGCAGTTTACCGCCTCTATTCGATACTTATGTACCGCAAACATATAAAAAACATAACCGTAATAAAAGATCTACGCAAAACCAAGAGCCAGAAACTGATCTATTTAGCGAACACCCTAATCATATAGAGGAATTGTTGGATATTAATGAAGAAAGAGTTGGTGGTTTAGAAGAAGTTGTAAGTAGTTTCCAAAAGGAATTGAAAAAATTACATAAGAAAATCCATAAACTAGAGGAATCTTGTGATAGCTCTAACTCGAATGTTAAACCCACAAAAAGAAATCATTGTGTAGATGAAAAGGGTACCACGCGTTTGAATAATGAAGTTTGGACTCCCGACTATTGTACTAAATGTGAATGTCGTCATGCTCAAGTAACTTGCACTAAAGAAAAATGTGGAGAAGTACATTGTGAACCGGGTATAGAACCTTTAACTCCACCAATGGCTTGTTGTCCCCACTGTCCACCAATTTTTAATAAAAAAAATTAAATTCTAATATTTTTATTGAGAATAAATAGAGATTAAGTTTTTTTAGTTCGCTGCAACAATGATAGAATATAATAATCTGTGGAAAATATTGTAATAATGGTAAATTTGATTTATATTCTGTTTAAACACTTGTTATTATACAATACTTTAAACTAGTGCTGGTAAAATAATAAGTAAGAGGTATCGAGAATCAGGTATTTGTCTTAGTTTGGGTACTTAATACTCAAAATAACTACTTTATATTTTCAAGGTTTCATTTTGAGCTGAAAAAAGTTACAAAAGTGCGACTCCACTAAAATAATTAGTATTTAAATACAACTCTGCTGGATGAAAAAATCAAGAGTATGAAGTTTGAATAAAAAAAGTTGTAAACTACATAAAACATATTGAACAGTTAGTAAAAAGTTTAAAACTACGGTTTTTAATAATATATTTTTAATAAAAGTGAAAAGCTTTAAATAATTAAAAAAAATTGTTTAGAACATCGATACTTTGTAACCGGTAGTTGTAAAATCGGAATATATTTATAAGAAAACTAAATTCCCGTTTTCCTGAATTTTCACTTTTAATAAATTTGTTAAGCGAATGTTTCCAAATTTTGGTGACATGGTTACGAAACGTAATTTCAAACCAGATTTTCCATACAAATTTGTAACAAGATTGCCGGACAATCTGATTGAAAATTACGTTCAAAATTAGGTTGTACCGATACAACACTGTGTTTTTCCCCTATTTTGGGAGAGAAATTTGCAAAATGTGGCATCCCCTTGTCAATAAATAGAACAAAAATTATTTAATTTAGGAAAACTAAATAAAACGAGTGTTAAACCCAATAAAATGGCATTTTTTATTAAAATAAAAATTAAATTCATCATCAAGTTACTTATTTTTGTTTCCGACAACAGTGATATATTGACCAGAAGAAGAAAAAGAAATATCGTGCTTCCAAAAAGTCATTCAAAATAAAAAAACACTTTTTTCAACAAAATTAGCAATTTGTGCAAATTTTGTCTTCCATCAGTAAATTAATAACTTTTTAGAAAATTTTACAGTTCGTGGTTATTTTATTTGTTTTCTTTACAAAATGTTTTTGTTGTCAAGCCAAAATCCAGTTTGCCTACCAAATTTAATATTGTAAACTAGAGTGATTTGTAACTCGATTTTAAACCAGATTCCGTGGAAGTGTAAATTCATTATTAAAATTTTTGTCTGTAAAACCCCAAACTATACCAAAAATCCAATAAGAATACCTTCAGTGAATTAGCCCATAACTTAAAAAAAACATATTTTAAGTTCAGAATTTTAACCAAAGCGGTTTGGGAAGGAGATTAAAAGGGAGACTTCCTCTTTTTATCCTTCCACGCAAAAAATTTTGAAAGACCAGTCTTCATGGAAGCATAAATTCTCGTAGAAATTTAAAAAAATTATATCTAAGCTGATGTCAACTCGAGAAGAGGAATTTAACCACCATTCTTTAAATTCCAGGTTCGTCCAGGCCGTTACGGGAAGACCTGAATGATGTACACGCGGCTTATTCACCCACATACCAAATTTCAAGTTCCTCGCTTTAGACCAGTTTGACCGGTCCGTCAAGGCCAGACCCTCTATTTTTATCACATTCCTGGTCAAAAATACTTAAGACATATTCAAAGGAATATATATTTTTAACTTCAAATTTCTCTAAGGGGGCACATTTACTCTTTTCGCCCTCCCAAAAAATCTCTCCTAAGCGGATATCTACGCGGGATTAGAAACCAGAGATCAGGCTCCTTACTTTAGTTGTTTGGCCAGGCCGAAAAGGGGTTGACTGCTTTTATTATTCTTATTATGACCCTTTCCATAGGATCTTCCAAACTTCACTTTTAATCCCTACTTTCACCACGTCCCTGATAACAATCATACTAAATTTTTTGTTCCTCGCTTAAAAAGTTTCCCAGGACACCCCTTTTTAACCCCTACTTTATCATGCTTCTGGAAAAATTCCAAAAAGCACCAAATCAGTGATTTATGTCTTACACAGATAGAATTTTAGTGGGAAAAAAATAATGAAAATTTTCAATAAAGAAATTAAACTTTTCTTCACAAAATGAACGAAGTTCCCAAAAATAATGAAAAGTTTCATACTTTTTATGAAACAAGTTTTTCAATGAAATTTCGTCATTGTGTGAATGAAACTTTTAATAAATAAAATTATATTTTTAATAAAATTGTATGAAAACTTGCATTAGTTTAATGAAAAGTTGCAATGGACGATCTCTAGTGCAACTTCGTTGCTTCTATGAAAAAATTCATTAATATCATGCAGAATAATAAGAAGAATAATATCAAGCGAACGCCAAAAGCGTTTTTTTTTATTATGTATTTGGGTTGTCTCAAAACAATTTTGCAATAAAAATAAAAATCTTCGATTGAGCACTTTTCACAAAAATCTGTTTAGAACTCCAGAATTCTGCATCCACTAAAATTCTACATTAAATTTTAAATGGTGCCATTTTTTTGCTGGAGGTCCCGCCTCTTTTAAAGTGAGCGGGTCTTCCAAGTCTCAAAGGTTTTGCACGATTAGCTAAAAAAGTTCGTGTTGGATCCGTATAAGATGGGTTCATTAGATCCAGCGGTATAGGCTGGGCGATGCTGAGTCAGTCAGTTAGTCACTGAAAGTGATTCAGTAAAGTTAAAATTAATTTTTAACCCGTCAAAAGTATAGAGTATTCAAATTAAAATTATCGAGTATTATCAAGTATCCAAGCTAAAAATATCTAGTAGTATCGATTATTGAAAAGTTATAGAATTTGCCAGCCCTACTTTAAACAGTTTTTTATATTTGAAATCAGTTTTTATATTAAATTCCTTAAAATATTTAATTACGCAATAAAACACCAAAAAAAAAGACCTCAACTTGCGATACATAATTTTTATATAATTTCGGCACTCTGATCACGAATATGTCAACAATTTTGAAATAGCGCGATTAGTATTCATTTAACACCCCGTTTTAAGCAATTTCGCTTCAAGATCGTGTAATTAAATTCAAAATGCTAAAAACTTTTTATGGTTTTGAAATCTACGAAAGATAAGTTCTCATTCAAACATAATAATATTTTTTTATGTTCAATGATATTTTCGGTATTTTATAAAAAAAACTGGAAACATCAAATTTTTTTAGCTCAATGCCTCTAGTTTTTACTGCAGCTAACGAATTTCGTTTTTTATTAATTGTTTTGTATTAAAATCGCAAAACCGTTGAATATATCAAAAAGAAGGGTTTAGCTAATTAAATGATTAAACTTTAAATAAGAAATTAATTAATTTTAATATATATTTTATTTTTATGATGTATTTTATTTTTATTTAGATTTATGAATTGTTGTCCCTTCCACAAATTTTTGTCTTGAACTTCACTGCATGCATCAAACTTTGCTCTCGGATGACGTAAGCGCCATCTATCGAATATACAAAGAATATATCATAGATGTGGCATCACTTACAACATATGGGAAAACAGTGGACATTAGAGTGAGCTAAGTTTCTAAAAATAGAACTGTTGTGCTGTTGGAGTTGTACTTCTGAGATTATGTATGCAAGAACAAAAACACCGTGTATTGAATAAAACTAGTTTTAATCACAACAAAACTCGACCTGACGATAGATCAGTGGGCTAAAGCGTTCTGTTTAACGTGTAGTGCGAGTGCATGTGGCATTAGAAATCAGTTTATCTATACCACGGCCAGTGATTGCACAGAACATTTCATATAGACGCAATCGAACAAATAAAAACATAACAAATATTACATTATTCAAAAAACAGGGAGGGTCACTGACGAAGGTTCAATACCAGAAACTGCGCAGTCTGATTCAGAAAATTGAAAATTTGCAATGTAGTTATGATTTTTAGAAAATATACTCATTCTTCTCTACCACGCCTTTCACAATTAATGCATTTTTTTAATTTTCAAAGTTGTGCAACTATTTCAGGAAATATTTAATGGTTAAATGCAAAATATTTTTTGTGGAAGTGTCTAGTTTAGGTGTTATTTAAAAAGAACGAAATCTGCAAAGGAACAAACTATAGGGCTTAAATTGAAAAATTCGAAATTTTAAAATTTCTTACAGAAGCCTGTAAAGCTGTAATATCAAAAAGTTCACATATCTCGAAAACTAACCGTGCGATTTTAAAATGTTTGCAATATTCGTGACCAGCGTCCTAAAATAAATTTTTTTTTTTTTTTTTTCATTTAAAAATTTAGTCAAAATAGCTTTATTCAAGTTTTAATCTATAAGTTATATAAGTTTTTACGTTTATTAACCAAAAACTTGGTAAATTTTTCTCTTTTTGTTACGGTTATTTATGAAAAATAACAAAATCTAAGAAGACAAAATACTTAAACTTTATTTTCACAGACTATTTTAATCTATCATTATAAATAGGACTTTTAAAAATAAAAAAAAAATTATTGTCAATCGTTGTATAACTTTTATAATTCCACAATTTCCAAAATATAAAAAACAAAAAATTGTGCACAATAATAATAGTTCAAAAAACCAAAAAAAAAAAAAAAATAAAGATGAAACTGTAATTTTAACTTTCTATTTCTTTCACAAAATGAAATAACTCAATGGCCAAACTTAAATTATATTATAGACAACAACTTAATATAATGAATTAAAATAAAATGAACATAAAATTTAAAAATCGCAAAAAACATTGTTTTATTTAGCTAATAATTTTTAATTACAGTTAAAATCTTAGGCAACTATTGAAAATCAACAAATTTTGTATGACTACCTTTGGCTATTATAGAATTATCTTTCTTATGTCTTAATATACATTCTAGGAAAGCTAGCTTTTTACCCGCTCTCAACAGATGAGCATCAATTAAAACATCATCTCCTTCTTTGGCTGCTTTTAGATAATCCACATTGAGTTTTACTGATACACCCGGATGGCAAGGTTTGGACATAAGAGCATACGTTGTTACCATATCGACTAGGGTGGCAGTGAAACCCCCGTGTAAACCACCCAAACGATTGAGATGTTCACGACTTACCGTGAATTCAGCTGTACATGTTCCCTCACCACCACTTGTGATTTTAACCTGTATTTTAAGGAAATTTCATTATAAAAATAAAAGTTTTTCTTGAAGTTTTTGTAAATAATTAGAAAATTAAATGATGTTCATGATAAGATGATTTGATGTGTTAATTATATTGGGTTATACTGATAGCAGGAGTGATGGAAGAAGTAAGTAGATTTATCGCACAGTGTGGTAATTTATCAGCTTTAGTTGTAAGAAATTAGTAAAGAGTGGTCTGAAATCTGGTATAATTTTTAAATGCTAGGTCGACAATCAGATGATGCCGTCTTATAATCAATATTTATAAAAAAAAAAAAGTAACGTTCACTGAATGACTGACTGACTCAATACCGCCCAGCAAAATCCGCAGGAGTTAGGAAGTTAGAATTTGGCATGTAGGTTCCTCCTCCAGTGAAGACGTCCGCTAAGACGAATCTTTGGACAAAGGAAACTGGAAGAACTTTTTAAATTTGATCAAACAATCGGTGTAGAAGGCGTGGTGGACAAATATTGAAAAATTTTGCAATAATTTTTAGTATATTTTTATTAATTTAACTGAATTTGAAAAATGCTATTTAAATATTTTTTATCTGAGAATTTGAAAAAATAAAATTTAAAAAAAAATCAAAACTAGTTCCAAATTTTTAGAGTACTTCAAAACTCAAATTTTTTCGAGTTTTCTTATTTATAAAAAAAAAGTTTAGATATTTTTATATCAATCTGGAAAGGTTCATCATGTAACTCGTATTAGTTTTGGAAAATATTCGTTGAATATTGCCTTCCATATATATTTCAATATTTCTTATTCAGCCCAATTCTCAATAACAATTCCGTGAGAATTTTTTCCCTATTGCTTGTTCCCCTATTCTTAATAAAATCTGCCCGGGGATTTTTTCACTTTTCCCTTATTCTAAACGAATTCCGAAAATGGGAAACTCTTCCCCCGGAAAAAAGGAAGTATTATGAATGTCAATAATATGGAGAATTGTGATAGCATTTGTATGAATTATTCAATTATTCAATTAATATTATTCAATTCTCTCTCCCTTATTATTCTTTTCGCCGCCTGTTTAGAATAGGAGGATTTTTTTTTCGAGCAAATAAAATCCGCAGAGGAAAAAATCCGAGGGAATATTCATAATTGGGCTGATTATGCATAATTTTATTATATGTATTACTTATTGCTCATACGCCTACGTACCTTTTGTAGAGTTCACACAGAAATGTTGAAATATGGGGACCGAATATTAAAACCGATGTCTTGGGATCGGGATGAAACTTGCACCAAGTTGAGTCCTATTGGATAGTAGTTATGATATAAAATTTCAGCGTGAAAGGTAAAAGACTCTCCGAGTTGGAGGATATTGAATTTTGAGATTTTCGTCAATTTTGACAGCCCTTTTTCGGATACATGTAACTAATTACCTATTGTAGTTAGAAAATTTCGTCCAAAATGGTTTCTAAATCTTTTTCTTGAATATTAGAAAAAAAAATTAAATTTTTTTTTGGCTTTTTTTTAAATGGGATTTTTTCAGAAAGCTTAATTATTTTAATTTAAAGAGCTTTGTGGTTGCTTAGTGGTATGCGACTTGTTTATATTTCCTATTTTCTTCCAAAGTACTTTTAGCACCAACAATTTAGACTCCTCGCCATTTTTTTGTTTTTATCCGATTTTTATAAAATTAACACATTTCTAATCTAATCCTATAAAAACATGCTTTTGGGTCATCTCTTAAAGTTCCCGAGATATTCTCATTTTAAATTTAAAAATTTCAAATTTGGTCCGAATCATGTGCAGATTTTGCGAATAACGGGACCAAATCAAGGCCAACTTTTTTTTAATGTTTTGGTTATTTAACCAAATAAATTTTCGATTAAATAAAAAAAAAAAATAAATAAATACCTTCTTCTACTCAAAAACTACATTACTTTAAAGTATAAATAAAAAAAAATTTCAAAAATTAAAAAAACTTGACCTAGATTTGGTCCCGTTTTTCGTAAAAACTGGACCTGATTCGTACCAAATTAGGAATTTCACAATTTCAAATGGGAATATCTCAAGAACTTTCAGAGATAACCCACACACGTAAGAATTTTTTTTATAGGTTTTTACTAGCAGATTAGAAATGAGTTAGTTTTATGAAAATCGGATAAAAAAACAAAAAAATGGCGAGCACTCAAATTTTTTGCTTCAAAAAGTACCCTATTTTGGAAGAAAAGAAGAAAGTTAAACAAGTCGCATCCCACTAAACGACCACAAAGCTCTTAAAGCAAAAGCCCTAAGCTTTCTATAGAAAAACAAATAAAAACTCATTTTAAAAAAAGTCACAAATTTTACTTTTTAGAACAAGTCAAAAAAAATTTGACTTTTCAAAAAAAAAACTCATTACACAATTAAAGGTCAAAAAAAACATAATTTTTATTTTTAATAAAAATTATATCAAACTTGTCACCCTGTTTTTGTTTATAGATAAAACAAAAAGATAAAAAGGAGGAAAAAACAAAAAACGTCCACCAAAGGTGGACCTTGCACATAACCAACAAGTTTTCAATTTATTTTTTGATCAATGGTGATAATCTTTAACTTCGAGCTCATATATTAGTTCTCATGTAGTGAGTAAACTAGTTTATATGAAAGTTTGATTTTTGGCATGGGACCGCCAAACATCAAAACGAGTCCTGATGATGGGAACCTAGAAAATTCACGAAATAGATCTTTCAACACTAGGGTGGGGCGATTTGAACATCTTAATGGGCGCTTCGCGTTTCTGATTCTTGGGATTGTACTGAGCAAAAAAGTCCACTAGACCATACGTCTACGGTGAAAATCGAGCTTCCACATTTTGAGTTTTTAGCCGTATTTTGTGAAAGTAACAATGTGTGGGATGGACATATCTCAGGAAGTAGAAGCAGCTTATCCAAGATTATGGTATCAATCTCTTCTTTGGAAGATTTTCTAGCATATTAATGCCTCAATCATATTTGTGGGTGGGGTTTAAGGGGTTAATTTTTAATTTCAAAATAGGGCTTTTTTGCCGTAAAGTCAAAATGTGGAAGCTCGATTTTCACTGTAGACGTATGGTCTAGTGGACTTTTTTGCTCAGTACAATCCCACACTCAGGAAACTTCTGCTTTAAAAATATGTAGTTGTTTGGGTTGTAATACAGTTTCATTATTTTTAATGTAAATGTAAGTCATTTGTAGAACAAATAAAATTTTTAACTAACCTTGTAGTTCATTTAAAAAAACAACTCACATCAAATGACTGTTTTATGATTTTACATTCAGTTTTTACAGTTGTTTTTTGTTATTTAAAAAAATAAATGTTTGTTAATTTTTAACTACCATGTGGTTCAATTTTACTACAAGTGTTAGTCATTTTTTGAACATTAAAAAACAAATGACAATGTTAGTTGAATTTAATGAAATGTAAGTCGTCCTTTTTTTAAATTAAATTTCATTTGTTTTTGACTACAATTGCTGTCGTCTTTACCAACATAATTTCCTAAGTGCAAGAATCAGAAACGCGAAGCGCCCATTAAGATTTGTTTCCTTCCATACTAATCGCTCCACCCTAATCAGCACATTCCAGAAAGGGCAAATAATAAATTTGAAAACAAAAAAACTCTAGATTATTTGTTAGGACAATATCCTAATAAAGAAATATAGAGTATGGCCGCGAACTTGAATAATTTTCATTTTAAATTGTTCTTATTTTTTTTTATTTTTAAGAATGAAGAAGGAGCTATCAAAAACATTTTGAACAAAATTTTCTAACTACTATAGGTACATAATTGCTTCATAACTACTACTTAATAGGACTTAACTTGGTGGAAGTTTCATCCCGATCCCAAGACATCGGTTTTAAAAGTCAGGTCACTTGAGAAGATATCCTCCTTATATCCCCCATAATAAAGGTCAAATTCAACGAATATGTTCTCCAAAACTAATACGAGTTACACGATGATACTTTCTGGATGGATAAAAAAACATCTAATATTTTTTAATAAATAATAAAAAAATTAAAGGAATTTTTAACCGATTTTTTGATAAATTGAGTTTTGTATAACTTTAAAAATTTGGAACTACACCATTTTCAATCGAAATTTCGAACATTTTAAATTAAATTGGGATTTTCCAATTGAAAATGAGAATTTTTTTAATTAATTTTAGATTTTCAATTTTAAATTAAGAAAATTTCATATGAAATTGAGAGTTCCTATTTAAAATTGAGAAAATTCTTAATATCAGATTTTTCATTTGAAATTGGAAGATTTTGAAATGAAAATGTTATTTTTTATTTGAAATTATATTAAACTTAAAAAATGTCAAATAGAACAAAATAAAAATTATATTCATAAACAGTAAAAAGCTGTCGTGTTTTTAGAAGCAGGATAAATCAAATGCGCTGATGTAAGTGCTTACTATAACATAAAACTGAGAAGCAGCAAACGAAACGAATAACTTTCCTATAAAAATAAACAACAAAAAAATTTAAGCATACTGTTTTTCCTAACAAGGATGCAGGTTATATGCAGCCTACCCTTATAAGGATGCAGGCTGTAATAGCTGTAAAAGTTTCACAATGTTGTATTATAAACGATCTGTACCAGTTTTCCCGAGTGATTTCCGATTGCGTTTGGTGTTTTCGAGTATGTTATAAATAATAATTAGTCATTTAACTGTTTCTGAAAAGCTAGCACGTGAAGCGGTGAAAAAAATTTAATTTTTATTTTATATGTCCAAAATTTTAACACCACAAAATTAATGTAAAATAAATTATACAGACAAGGTAACGGAACTGATCGTCTTTAACTTGGTAAAGTCCAGAACCAATTCTTGCTCTTGCAACTAACTAAGAAGATTCACGACCTCCGATCCTCAGTAGTACTAATATGGGGTTTCTAGATCAACTTTTCCATACAAAAAATGTGCATACCTTAACCCTTTAACGGCCGATGGGGTCAAATTTGACCCCATGATTTTTTGTGTTATGAGGCGGCAGTGTGTTCGGTTTTGATTGAAGTGAAGTCTAGGTGGGGGGGGGGGGGGGGGTTGGGGTTGGGGTGGGGGTTCGGTTTGGTCATGTGGGGTCTTTTATGTCCCCAGATTTTTTTTTTATTGGTAAGGGGGGTTGGGGTGGGGGTTCGGTTTGGTGGGGGTTCGGTTTGGTGGGGGTTCGGTTTGGTGGGGGTTCGGTTTGGTGGGGGTTCGGTTTGGTGGGGGTTCGGTTTGGTGGGGGTTCGGTTTGGTGGGGGTTCGGTTTGGTGGGGGTTCGGTTTGGTGGGGGTTCGGTTTGGTGGGGGTTCGGTTTGGTGGGGGTTCGGTTTGGTGGGGGTTCGGTTTTGCTTAAAGTGAAGTCGTGGTGGGGGTTCGGTTTTGGTTAAAGTGAAGTCGTAACATTTAATGTGTTCATTAGAAGGTTAATATAATATGAATTAAACCACATTAGGGCAGTTTACGAAAGTCTGTGATTTTTTGCTAGTATTTAATAAATAAAATTCATTTACTGTGATATATATGAATTTCCCTAATACTATTTGTTATCAGTATAAAATGTTAATCACATTATTTAAAAACAAAACATTTATTTTTTTTTTTAGTGTTAATCATATACCTACATACTTATAAAACATATGTATATTAGCAACAATTCTATATTTTTGTAGACCAAATAATTTACAATTATACATAACACTCGAATCAACCGTAATTTGTTTCAATTTAAAACAATTTTCAAAATGAACATAAAACTCTTGATTTGCTATGAAATGGAGCGATGGGGGAGGCTGAGGTGGAGGCTTAGGCGGAGGTGAAGGCTTCGGCGGGGGGTTAAGTAGTAGCAAATTTCAATCTGGCAACCCTGTCAATCAAAACCGCAAAATTATTCCTTTACTGTTCATGTGGGGTCTTTTATGTCCCCAGATTTTATTTTTATGGGTAAGGGGGTTGGAGGGGGTTTTAAATTAGCGAAGTGTATTTAAGGGTTAATGTGTGTTAACCGCAAATTATGTTAAACATAAAATTATTCCTTTACTGTTCATGTGGGGTCTTTTATGTCCCCAGATTTTTTTTTTTTGGTAAGGGGGGTTGGGGTGGGGGTTCGGTTTTGCTTAAAGTGAAGTCGTGGTGGGTGTTATTTTTGTTGAAGTGAAGTCGTAACATTTAATGTGTTCGTTAGAGGGTTAATACAATAGAATTAAACCACATTAGGGCCGTTTACGAAAGTCTGTGATTTTTTGCTAGTATTTAATAAATAAAATTCATTTACTGCGGTATATATGAACCTCCCTAATACTATTTGTTATCAGTATAAAATGTTAATCACATTATTTAATTAAGTGTATAAAATAAAATCAAATTAATAAAATATTTTCATTGTTGTACTAAACTCTAAGGTGTGATTATACTTTTAGTTATTTATTCACAAAAAAAAAAAAATCAATAAAATAAATCAAATTAAAATGGGTTCCAACTTTATTTGTGATATCTGTGGAAAAGTGTACAGCCGCAACTTTTCATTAAATAGACACATCAGGATGAATCATCAAGGTTCTTCATTAAGGTGTACGACTTGCAACATTAATTTTTCAAGTAAGCAAGATTATCTTACACATATCCACTTAATAGAGCATCAAAATAATAAGAAGAAAGAAATTATACACTGTAAGGAGTGTAAAGAAGATGTAGTAAGGAAACTGTGGATATATCATCAACGGACAAACAAACATAAAGATAATTGTTTAAAAATTGTTGATGAAATCAATAATATAAAGTGTTTCGATGCTTGTTTCAATAACCGTATTACTACATTTCGGTTTAAAAACAACAATATGGATAACCTAAATCCCGAATTGTTTTTCAATAACATAAAGGATAATAATAATGTAGCATGTGTTTTGAAAGATCATCTACAAAAACATACAAGTTTAAAATTTAATTTCGAGTTACACTGTGAATATATGAAGATGAAAGACGATGAAGAATCCATAATTACTATAATACAACATCAAACAAAAATGTGTATTTTGTCTTTAACTAACCATATGAATGATATTCAAAGATTTTATGCAAATAAATGTGAAATAATTATGCAAAAAATGGATGAGTTCCAAGAACGTGATAGTGGTTTTGCGTTGACAAAAATTAATCACCTTGATGTTAATATTAATAAATATACATGTATAAAAGGTTCACAGTATATTTCTTTACCAACATACATATCAAAAAAAAAAGCTTGTGTTAATATACAAAACAATGACGTATACTGTTTTAAGTGGGCTATAATATCAGCGCTATATCCAATAGAAAATAATAGTGTAAGATGTTCTTCGTATAACATAACCAACATTCAAGATGATATTATAGTCCTGGAAAATAATATATTATTAAATTTTAAAAATTTAAATTTCCCGCTATCGGTCAACAAAATACAGCAGTTTGTAGACAACAACCCGGGAATAAGCATAAATGTCTTTGGTTTGGAAAGATCTTTTGAAAAGAAGAAGAAAACATCTATACTTGAAAAAGATACGTATTTAGAAGTTTATAATGTTGTGGGACCATATTATTTCTCTCAAGAAGAAAAAAGTAAACATATAAATTTATTATTGATGGAAGATGAAGAACGATTCAATTATGTCTGGATAAAAAATATATCAAGGTATGTTTATCGTTATTTAAATTTATACTCAAAGTGAAATTAAACTAATTAAAAAATGTTTCCTTTTATATTTCTTTAATTATAGATTATTAAAAAGTCAATCTACAAAACATAAAAGTAAGGTGTATATTTGTAATACATGCCTCATACACTTTCACAATGAATCATCTTTAATGAAACATAAGGAGGAATGCAACAAAATTGTAACTATAATGCCAACCGATAAAAATTCTATACTTAGATTTAAGAATCATAAAAACCAACTGGATGTTCCTTTTGTAGTTTATGCAGATTTCGAATGTATTCTGGAATCAGTTGATATTCAAAACTCAGCTAATATTAATTCAGTACAAAAGCATATTCCATTTGCATTTAGTTATTATATTAAATGTTCCTATAATTCTAGTTTAGATATACATAGAATTTATAGTGGTGAAAATGCATCAACACATTTTTTTAAAAGTTTAGTCGAGGACGCATTATATATTTATAGTAACTATTTGAGTGTAGTAATACCAATGAAACCTTTAACGTTTATACAACAAAAAAGACAAGATGAAGATATGAATTGTCATATATGCGGTGAAATCATATCTATTGGAGATAAAGTAACTGACCATTGTCATCTAACAGGTGATTATAGAGGTCCTGCACATAATATATGTAACTTAGAGTATCAAATTGGAAATTTTATCCCTATATTTTTTCACAACCTTTCGGCATATGATTGTCATTTATTTATAAGAGAACTTTCATCAATAGCAGGTGATATAAAAATCATTCCTTTAAATAAGGAATTATATGTATCCGTATCGAAGAGAATTAGGGTGAGTGAAAAAGATACTATTGAGCTACGTTTTCTCGATTCATATCGTTTTATGGCATCAAGTTTAGATCAACTTGCAGGTTTCTTGTCTGATGATGATTTGAAAACTATAAAATCGGTTTGTTTAAATGATAATGAATTTGATTTAATGAAACGTAAAGGTGTCTTTCCCTATGATTATTTGGATTCAAAGAATCGTCTCATGGAAACACAATTACCACCTCGTTCTCTATTCTTTAATAAACTAACTGATGAAGCGTGTAGTGAAGATAATTATAAACATGCTGAAAAGGTATGGAATACATTTAGATGTACGACTCTCTTGAACTATTTACTATTATACTTGAAAGTAGATGTTTTATTACTATGTGATGTTTTTGAAAATTTCCGTAAAGTTTGCAAAAACATTTATAATTTAGATCCATGTCAATATTTTACTGTTCCTGGATTATCTTGGGATGCAATGTTGAAAACAACAAGAATAGAGTTAGAACTATTAACTAACATTAACATGTATAATTTTGTTGCACGTGGTATTAGGGGAGGAATTGTTCAATGTTGTAAACGACATTCTGTAGCTAACAATAAATATGTAAGTGATTATGATTCTACTAAAGAATCGAATTATCTTATTTATTTAGATATAAACAATTTATACGGTTATGCCATGTCGCAGTACCTTCCTTATAAAAATTTTGAATGGGTCGAAAACATTGAAAATTTTAATTTTAATGCTGTGCAAGATGATTCACCATTAGGGTATATATTGGAAGTGGATTTAGAATACCCATCCACCTTACACGATCATCACAATGATTTCCCATTTTGTGCAGAAAATAAAAAAAATGAACATATGAAACAGTCTAAATTAATAACGGATTTAAATGATAAAACAAAATATGTAATACACTATAGAAATCTTAAACAATGTATTAAACATGGTCTTATTCTAAAGAAAATTCATAGAATTCTTAAATTCAATCAGTCGGATTGGTTGAAAAGGTATATTGATTTAAATAATGGTCATAGAACCAATGCCGAAAATGAATTTGAAAAAAATTTTTTTAAACTTTTAAATAATGCGGTATACGGTAAAACAATGGAAAATGTAGATAAGAGAAAAGATGTTAAAATAGTTTGTTCATGGGAGAGTAGAGGTAAGAGGTTGGGAGCTAGAGCTCTTATAGCTAAACCAAATTTCCATAGTTTACTTAAGATTCAAGAAGAAATGATTGCCATTGAAATGAGTCGAGTGCGAACGGAATATAATAAACCAATTTATATTGGGTTTTCTGTTCTAGAATTATCTAAGTCGAAAATGTATAATTTCCATTATGAATACATGAAACCTAAATATCAGGAAAATATTTATCTGAATTATATGGATACTGATTCCTTTGTTTACGATATTAAGACATATGATCTATATAAGGACATTCTAGATGATATCATCTTACAGTTTGATACGTCTGCTTATCCGAAAGATAATGTTTTTAATATACCCTTGTTAAACAAAAAGGTTTTAGGAATGATGAAGGATGAATGTAATGGTAACATAATTAAAGAGTTCATTGGTTTACGCGCTAAAATGTATTCAATTAAAATTGATGAAGAGGAAAAAGAAATTAAAAAAATTAAAGGAGTTAAAAAATGCGTAACCAATAGACTAACGATTAATGACTTTAGAAAATGTTTATTTGAAAAAAAATTGTACTATGATTCTATGTATGTATTTAGATCAAAGATTCATGAAATATATACTCAACACATTAGTAAATTAGCATTAAGTTATTTAGATGATAAGCGATTTATTAGAGATAATAGTATTAATACATATGCATGGGGACATTATGCAATAAATAGTCAACAACCATCATCATCATCATCATCATCATATCCCAATGAAAATGTATTAACATCATCTTCAAGTGATAATATTGTACAATAGTATTAAGTGATTTTAGATTATAAGTGAATATATAACGTGAAAAAAAACACAAGTAAGCACAATTTGTTTTTGTATGAATAAAATTTAATCGTGTTTGTTCTTAACCTTACTGAACTAAGTTGATATAAAATTTAATCGTTTAGAAATAAAAAAAATCGAAACAAAACTTTTTTATATATTATTTTATTTTTTTGAGAATTTTATAATATAATAAAAAATAAATCTCATTTTCAAGTATATATATATATAAAAATTAAAATTTTGTGTTTTAAGAATAGTTTTTAAATCACTTATAAGTATCAGTTTTTTTTTGTGAGTGATGTGTTTCTTAGAATGACGAATGTCGAATGTTTTATTAAAACTCATTAACAAATGTTCTTATATACAATTTATATTCTTACTAAACTAAAACTTTGTTAAAAAAGTTGTGGTCAAGTCCAGAGATAAGAATAAAAAAATTTTTGTTTAATCACATTTTTAATTAAGTACGTATGTCATACTATACTATTATAAACATAATAACAGAATATTAACCTTGTCTGTCCAACATACAGCTTTATCTATCACCTCTTTCATGAGTGTGCTGGTGTCTGAGATTTGTTTATCGGTTTCATTCATATAGTTCTGTTAAATGGTTTCAAGACTCATATGCTATTAAACTAAAATTTTATCAAAAAATTGTGATCAAGTTCAAGTTTTTACGATCTAACAAAAATAATAACAAATATTTTGATTTTATATTAATTTTTTTATTTATTTTTTTATTATACATAAATATTATTTGTATCCATATTTTCTAATCATATATTTAAAGAGGTTATTGCTCTTAGGGCTAAAATGTATTCAGTTACAATTGATGAAGACGATAAAGAAATTAAAAAAGTTAAAGGAGTTAAACAATGTGTAACGAAAAGACTATCAATTGATGATTTTAGAAAATGTTTAGTTGATAAAAAATTATATTATGATTCCATGTATGTATGTATTTAGATCTAAGATTCATCAAATATATACTCAACATATTAGTAAATTAGTATTAAGTTATTTAGATGATAAACGGTTTATTAAGCCTGAGAGCGTTGAAACATATGCATGGGGACATTATAGAATAAAAAGTCTTCAATCATCATCATCATCATCTTAAATTTAAAACATTGTATAAAAAAATAAATAAATAAAAACTTTAAAAAATTCGAAAAAAAACAAATTTTATTTTCTTATTTCAAATTATATTTATTGACTAGGAATTTTAAGCACAAGTGACCAAAATTAAATGTATTAAATTTTTGTTTTTGCTCATAATTGTAATCAATGGGAGGTTTTAGATAATTAAGTATTTCAAGTGGTGGCTACAAATTTCCAAAACTATCAAAATATTATACCACATTCTTGTGTTAGTGTTTTTTTATGAAAACCATCACGCATAAAAACACCTCTGAAATGTTTAAGATGTCTACCATATTTAATTAGATATGCATCGGTAAGGGGTTGATTGGGTAGATTATCTAAAATTTTTTTAGAGCTGGTTTATAATAAAGTTCATATCTTGTTTTATACGATTTAAGATATAAACCTTTACCCATAGCAAGTGATTTCATATGTCTGTTATGACGAGTAGCCTCTGCTAGTTGTTCCTATCCATTTTTTATCGCATTGTAAAACTATGGAAAATGTTGAATCACCATCTTATACAGCCGTATATGTACAGCTACAATCGTAAATATACAGCTACAGCCATATGTATGTACAGCTACAGACGTATAAATACGGCTGTAGCTGTATAAAAGTTCAGTTGTTAAAATTTGTTGTGGTTTTACTGATATGTGTGTGTGTTAAAACAGTTGATATGTACTACAAGTTTTGATTTGCTATGAAATGGGGCGAAGGCGGAGGTTGAGGTGGAGGCTGAGGTGGAGGCCTAGGCGGAGGTGAAGGCGTCGGCGGTGGGTTAAATTGTGCTTCACCTCCGCCTAGGCCTCCACCTCAGCCTCCACCTCAACCTCCGCCTTCGCCCCATTTCATAGCAAATCAAAACTTGTAGTACATATCAACTGTTTTAACACACACACATATCAGTAAAACCACAACAAATTTTAACAACTGAACTTTTATACAGCTACAGCCGTATTTATACGTCTGTAGCTGTACATACATATGGCTGTAGCTGTATATTTACGATTGTAGCTGTACATATACGGCTGTATAAGATGGTGATTCAACATTTTCCATAGTTTTACAATGCGATAAAAAATGGATAGGAACAACTAGCAGAGGCTACTCGTCATAACAGACATATGAAATCACTTGCTATGGGTAAAGGTTTATATCTTAAATCGTATAAAACAAGATATGAACTTTATTATAAACCAGCTCTAAAAAAATTTTAGATAATCTACCCAATCAACCCCTTACCGATGCATATCTAATTAAATATGGTAGACATCTTAAACATTTCAGAGGTGTTTTTATGCGTGATGGTTTTCATAAAAAAACACTAACACAAGAATGTGGTATAATATTTTGATAGTTTTGGAAATTTGTAGCCACCACTTGAAATACTTAATTATCTAAAACCTCCCATTGATTACAATTATGAGCAAAAACAAAAATTTAATACATTTAATTTTGGTCACTTGTGCTTAAAATTCCTAGTCAATAAATATAATTTGAAATAAGAAAATAAAATTTGTTTTTTTTCGAATTTTTTAAAGTTTTTATTTATTTATTTTTTTATACAATGTTTTAAATTTAAGATGATGATGATGATGATTGAAGACTTTTTATTCTATAATGTCCCCATGCATATGTTTCAACGCTCTCAGGCTTAATAAACCGTTTATCATCTAAATAACTTAATACTAATTTACTAATATGTTGAGTATATATTTGATGAATCTTAGATCTAAATACATACATACATGGAATCATAATATAATTTTTTATCAACTAAACATTTTCTAAAATCATCAATTGATAGTCTTTTCGTTACACATTGTTTAACTCCTTTAACTTTTTTAATTTCTTTATCGTCTTCATCAATTGTAACTGAATACATTTTAGCCCTAAGAGCAATAACCTCTTTAAATATATGATTAGAAAATATGGATACAAATAATATTTATGTATAATAAAAAAATAAATAAAAAAATTAATATAAAATCAAAATATTTGTTATTATTTTTGTTAGATCGTAAAAACTTGAACTTGATCACAATTTTTTGATAAAATTTTAGTTTAATAGCATATGAGTCTTGAAACCATTTAACAGAACTATATGAATGAAACCGATAAACAAATCTCAGACACCAGCACACTCATGAAAGAGGTGATAGATAAAGCTGTATGTTGGACAGACAAGGTTAATATTCTGTTATTATGTTTATAATAGTATAGTATGACATACGTACTTAATTAAAAATGTGATTAAACAAAAATTTTTTTATTCTTATCTCTGGACTTGACCACAACTTTTTTAACAAAGTTTTAGTTTAGTAAGAATATAAATTGTATATAAGAACATTTGTTAATGAGTTTTAATAAAACATTCGACATTCGTCATTCTAAGAAACACATCACTCACAAAAAAAAACTGATACTTATAAGTGATTTAAAAACTATTCTTAAAACACAAAATTTTAATTTTTATATATATATATACTTGAAAATGAGATTTATTTTTTATTATATTATAAAATTCTCAAAAAAATAAAATAATATATAAAAAAGTTTTGTTTCGATTTTTTTTTATTTCTAAACGATTAAATTTTATATCAACTTAGTTCAGTAAGGTTAAGAACAAACACGATTAAATTTTATTCATACAAAAACAAATTGTGCTTACTTGTGTTTTTTTTCACGTTATATATTCACTTATAATCTAAAATCACTTAATACTATTGTACAATATTATCACTTGAAGATGATGTTAATACATTTTCATTGGGATATGATGATGATGATGATGATGATGGTTGTTGACTATTTATTGCATAATGTCCCCATGCATATGTATTAATACTATTATCTCTAATAAATCGCTTATCATCTAAATAACTTAATGCTAATTTACTAATGTGTTGAGTATATATTTCATGAATCTTTGATCTAAATACATACATAGAATCATAGTACAATTTTTTTTCAAATAAACATTTTCTAAAGTCATTAATCGTTAGTCTATTGGTTACGCATTTTTTAACTCCTTTAATTTTTTTAATTTCTTTTTCCTCTTCATCAATTTTAATTGAATACATTTTAGCGCGTAAACCAATGAACTCTTTAATTATGTTACCATTACATTCATCCTTCATCATTCCTAAAACCTTTTTGTTTAACAAGGGTATATTAAAAACATTATCTTTCGGATAAGCAGACGTATCAAACTGTAAGATGATATCATCTAGAATGTCCTTATATAGATCATATGTCTTAATATCGTAAACAAAGGAATCAGTATCCATATAATTCAGATAAATATTTTCCTGATATTTAGGTTTCATGTATTCATAATGGAAATTATACATTTTCGACTTAGATAATTCTAGAACAGAAAACCCAATATAAATTGGTTTATTATATTCCGTTCGCACTCGACTCATTTCAATGGCAATCATTTCTTCTTGAATCTTAAGTAAACTATGGAAATTTGGTTTAGCTATAAGAGCTCTAGCTCCCAACCTCTTACCTCTACTCTCCCATGAACAAACTATTTTAACATCTTTTCTCTTATCTACATTTTCCATTGTTTTACCGTATACCGCATTATTTAAAAGTTTAAAAAAATTTTTTTCAAATTCATTTTCGGCATTGGTTCTATGACCATTATTTAAATCAATATACCTTTTCAACCAATCCGACTGATTGAATTTAAGAATTCTATGAATTTTCTTTAGAATAAGACCATGTTTAATACATTGTTTAAGATTTCTATAGTGTATTACATATTTTGTTTTATCATTTAAATCCGTTATTAATTTAGACTGTTTCATATGTTCATTTTTTTTATTTTCTGCACAAAATGGGAAATCATTGTGATGATCGTGTAAGGTGGATGGGTATTCTAAATCCACTTCCAATATATACCCTAATGGTGAATCATCTTGCACAGCATTAAAATTAAAATTTTCAATGTTTTCGACCCATTCAAAATTTTTATAAGGAAGGTACTGCGACATGGCATAACCGTATAAATTGTTTATATCTAAATAAATAAGATAATTCGATTCTTTAGTAGAATCATAATCACTTACATATTTATTGTTAGCTACAGAATGTCGTTTACAACATTGAACAATTCCTCCCCTAATACCACGTGCAACAAAATTATACATGTTAATGTTAGTTAATAGTTCTAACTCTATTCTTGTTGTTTTCAACATTGCATCCCAAGATAATCCAGGAACAGTAAAATATTGACATGGATCTAAATTATAAATGTTTTTGCAAACTTTACGGAAATTTTCAAAAACATCACATAGTAATAAAACATCTACTTTCAAGTATAATAGTAAATAGTTCAAGAGAGTCGTACATCTAAATGTATTCCATACCTTTTCAGCATGTTTATAATTATCTTCACTACACGCTTCATCAGTTAGTTTATTAAAGAATAGAGAACCAGGTGGTAATTGTGTTTCCATGAGACGATTCTTTGAATCCAAATAATCATAGGGAAAGACACCTTTACGTTTCATTAAATCAAATTCATTATCATTTAAACAAACCGATTTTATAGTTTTCAAATCATCATCAGACAAGAAACCTGCAAGTTGATCTAAACTTGATGCCATAAAACGATATGAATCGAGAAAACGTAGCTCAATAGTATCTTTTTCACTCACCCTAATTCTCTTCGATACGGATACATATAATTCCTTATTTAAAGGAATGATTTTTATATCACCTGCTATTGATGAAAGTTCTCTTATAAATAAATGACAATCATATGCCGAAAGGTTGTGAAAAAATATAGGGATAAAATTTCCAATTTGATACTCTAAGTTACATATATTATGTGCAGGACCTCTATAATCACCTGTTAGATGACAATGGTCAGTTACTTTATCTCCAATAGATATGATTTCACCGCATATATGACAATTCATATCTTCATCTTGTCTTTTTTGTTGTATAAACGTTAAAGGTTTCATTGGTATTACTACACTCAAATAGTTACTATAAATATATAATGCGTCCTCGACTAAACTTTTAAAAAAATGTGTTGATGCATTTTCACCACTATAAATTCTATGTATATCTAAACTAGAATTATAGGAACATTTAATATAATAACTAAATGCAAATGGAATATGCTTTTGTACTGAATTAATATTAGCTGAGTTTTGAATATCAACTGATTCCAGAATACATTCGAAATCTGCATAAACTACAAAAGGAACATCCAGTTGGTTTTTATGATTCTTAAATCTAAGTATAGAATTTTTATCGGTTGGCATTATAGTTACAATTTTGTTGCATTCCTCCTTATGTTTCATTAAAGATGATTCATTGTGAAAGTGTATGAGGCATGTATTACAAATATACACCTTACTTTTATGTTTTGTAGATTGACTTTTTAATAATCTATAATTAAAGAAATATAAAAGGAAACATTTTTTAATTAGTTTAATTTCACTTTGAGTATAAATTTAAATAACGATAAACATACCTTGATATATTTTTTATCCAGACATAATGGAATCGTTCTTCATCTTCCATCAATAATAAATTTATATGTTTACTTTTTTCTTCTTGAGAGAAATAATATGGTCCCACAACATTATAAACTTCTAAATACGTATCTTTTTCAAGTATAGATGTTTTCTTCTTCTTTTCAAAAGATCTTTCCAAACCAAAGACATTTATGCTTATTCCCGGGTTGTTGTCTACAAACTGCTGTATTTTGTTGACCGATAGCGGGAAATTTAAATTTTTAAAATTTAATAATATATTATTTTCCAGGACTATAATATCATCTTGAATGTTGGTTATGTTATACGAAGAACATCTTACACTATTATTTTCTATTGGATATAGCGCTGATATTATAGCCCACTTAAAACAGTATACGTCATTGTTTTGTATATTAACACAAGCTTTTTTTTTTGATATGTATGTTGGTAAAGAAATATACTGTGAACCTTTTATACATGTATATTTATTAATATTAACATCAAGGTGATTAATTTTTGTCAACGCAAAACCACTATCACGTTCTTGGAACTCATCCATTTTTTGCATAATTATTTCACATTTATTTGCATAAAATCTTTGAATATCATTCATATGGTTAGTTAAAGACAAAATACACATTTTTGTTTGATGTTGTATTATAGTAATTATGGATTCTTCATCGTCTTTCATCTTCATATATTCACAGTGTAACTCGAAATTAAATTTTAAACTTGTATGTTTTTGTAGATGATCTTTCAAAACACATGCTACATTATCCTTTATGTTATTGAAAAACAATTCGGGATTTAGGTTATCCATATTGTTGTTTTTAAACCGAAATGTAGTAATACGGTTATTGAAACAAGCATCGAAACACTTTATATTATTGATTTCATCAACAATTTTTAAACAATTATCTTTATGTTTGTTTGTCCGTTGATGATATATCCACAGTTTCCTTACTACATCTTCTTTACACTCCTTACAGTGTATAATTTCTTTCTTCTTATTATTTTGATGCTCTATTAAGTGGATATGTGTAAGATAATCTTGCTTACTTGAAAAATTAATGTTGCAAGTCGTACACCTTAATGAAGAACCTTGATGATTCATCCTGATGTGTCTATTTAATGAAAAGTTGCGGCTGTACACTTTTCCACAGATATCACAAATAAAGTTGGAACCCATTTTAATTTGATTTATTTTATTGATTTTTTTTTTTTTGTGAATAAATAACTAAAAGTATAATCACACCTTAGAGTTTAGTACAACAATGAATATATTTTATTAATTTGATTTTATTTTATACACTTAATTAAATAATGTGATTAACATTTTATACTGATAACAAATAGTATTAGGGAGGTTCATATATACCGCAGTAAATGAATTTTATTTATTAAATACTAGCAAAAAATCACAGACTTTCGTAAACGGCCCTAATGTGGTTTAATTCTATTGTATTAACCCTCTAACGAACACATTAAATGTTACGACTTCACTTCAACAAAAATAACACCCACCACGACTTCACTTTAAGCAAAACCGAACCCCCACCCCAACCCCCCTTACAAAAAAAAAAAAATCTGGGGACATAAAAGACCCCACATGAACAGTAAAGGAATAATTTTATGTTTAACATAATTTGCGGTTAACACACATTAACCCTTAAATACACTTCGCTAATTTAAAACCCCCTCCAACCCCCTTACCCATAAAAATAAAATCTGGGGACATAAAAGACCCCACATGAACAGTAAAGGAATAATTTTGCGGTTTTGATTGACAGGGTTGCCAGATTGAAATTTGCTACTACTTAACCCCCCGCCGAAGCCTTCACCTCCGCCTAAGCCTCCACCTCAGCCTCCCCCATCGCTCCATTTCATAGCAAATCAAGAGTTTTATGTTCATTTTGAAAATTGTTTTAAATTGAAACAAATTACGGTTGATTCGAGTGTTATGTATAATTGTAAATTATTTGGTCTACAAAAATATAGAATTGTTGCTAATATACATATGTTTTATAAGTATGTAGGTATATGATTAACACTAAAAAAAAAAATAAATGTTTTGTTTTTAAATAATGTGATTAACATTTTATACTGATAACAAATAGTATTAGGGAAATTCATATATATCACAGTAAATGAATTTTATTTATTAAATACTAGCAAAAAATCACAGACTTTCGTAAACTACCCTAATGTGGTTTAATTCATATTATATTAACCTTCTAATGAACACATTAAATGTTACGACTTCACTTTAACCAAAACCGAACCCCCACCACGACTTCACTTTAAGCAAAACCGAACCCCCACCAAACCGAACCCCCACCAAACCGAACCCCCACCAAACCGAACCCCCACCAAACCGAACCCCCACCAAACCGAACCCCCACCAAACCGAACCCCCACCCCAACCCCCGCCCCCCTCCCCCCCACACACCACCACGACTTCACTTCAATCAAAACCGAACACACTGCTGCCTCATAACACAAAAAATCATGGGGTCAAATTTGACCCCATCGGCCGTTAAAGGGTTAAGGTATGCACATTTTTTGTATGGAAAAGTTGATCTAGAAATCCCATATTAGTACTACTATCCTCCGGGGCAGGTGGACTCCGGGCAATGATATTATAGCCCCCGCTATGATATTAGCAAATGTGAGCAACGTTTCATCTGTTCTTGGGCCAACCCGACATATTCGGGGAATAGGGTCAAGCAGATTACGGGACTATTTATGGGTGGATAGTGCAATAGGGATGATAGCGGAAGAACCATTAAAAGTCAACGATAGCGCCCATAAGCTTCCAGGAAGCCTACGCCTGCTCTTAGTCAAAATGGAGTGTCAGGCTCCACTAAGATCTTCTTTGTCCTTAGTCAGCAAAAACATGAATATAACGCAAACAGAAATTAATAATCTCCCAGGAGGTCACAGACGTTTGTCAAATCCTCCCGCTTTGGAGGCAAGCTCCACGTGTCTGGGAGGGAGCACTTCATGTTTAGACAGTATTTTAGAAACCTCTTGAGGCCCTATGCTCCACAAGGAGTTAAGCGGAAATGAAAAGAAAAAGAAATTATATTCTTATTATTACTTTTAATCGCAATAATGTAGACATGAAATATGATTTTGCTGAAAGCCATAAAATCACAGCTTTTTATAAGCGCTAAAATTCACTCTTATTTTGACCAAAAGTAATGCTTCCAAGTTGGAATTCGCCATATAAAAAGCATGGCATATGTAAGCACACACAGAGAAAAAGTTAGCTATTTGTTAACTGAAATTCAGTTGCTAAGACTAAAGTTCAGTTATTTCGAAATTCAGTCTTTTAGTACAACTGAACAAAGTTCGGGTAACTCAACTGAATTTTAGTTGCAACACCTAAAACATTCAGAATTCTAATGTAAATATCTTTGTACTAACTGAATTTAAAAGTTGTTACCATTAAAATACACTTTTCAATTCAGTTGGCGCTTTATTTCTCTGTGTGCACGTTTGTAAGGGTTTTTTTTGGCTCCAAATTTTATTTTTTCAGAATTGTGCATCCAGAAGATTTTTTTGTTTAGTCAAATTTAGCTTTAATCCAGTAGTAAAAAATTATATGACAATTTTCAAAATCTTAAAAGGTTTTTAGCTGAGGACTTGACAAAAATTAAGTTTAAATACTCCAGAGTTTTTCTGCGAGAACATCAACCAATTCTAGATAATTATTAGAGTTCGGTTGGAAAGTTTTACATTAGGATATCATAATTTTGTAGAAACTTTTTGCATTAAGAAGGTGGTGGAAAATTTTTAAATTATTGCGACCCTTCGAAAAATTTTAAACATAATATTTTTTATAAAATATTTAAGATTTATGAATTTGAATTTGAATTTAGTCAGAAGAAACCGGCATAAAATATCCTATATATTCGATATATATATTTACCTTTTTGTTCTTGATCAAGAGTTTATTAAAAAAACTTTAATTAAATAAATTTAAAACCGTTATTCGAGAGCCCTTATGATATTATTTTAGAACACAGTTATTTTTAAAAAGTTGTAATATAGCCCCGCGTCTTCACATGCAATAAAATGATAGAAAGCATTGTCAAAATGATGAAAATGATTTCCCGTGAAGATACTTAATTTGTTGCTGAGTTGTTAAGCTTTAAAATTATATATTTTTTAGTTCATTTGCGTAAAATACATTTTTATTGTGTGTATTAGTAAAACAAATTTACAATATTTTTGACCGAATTAATACTTTAATAAATTTTCAGCAGGTCGCCATATTAGACATTTTGACCACTCTAATTTCAAAAGCATTAAAAATGGTAATTTTGATATTTTATATTTAAATATCTAATGGTAACGTAAGATTTCACGTATGTTCAGCGAAAATGGTGTAAACTCAAAGAAATAGCAGAAAAAGTTAGTGAAAATTAGTTAATGATGTTGCAGAAAAAATCGTAAATTAGAAGTTTTTTGCTAAATATTAGTAAGATAAGAATAGCAAAAATAAATCTGTTGAATCCACAAAAATTAAGTTTTATTTGCGATAAATTTTAGTTAATAGAAAATATAAATTTCATCTGCTCAAATTAGCAAAAACTTTTGCTAGTTATTTGCTGATAAAAAAACAGCGAACAAACACTTTACCTTAAACTGAGTTGAATGCAAACAACAGTAAATTTTTCTAAAATCAACGAAAATATTTGCTAAAAAATTTGATTTTTTGTTCGCTTAAAAAAAAATCAACAAAAACACTTTGAAAATTTGTGATTTTTTATTTATAATTTTTATTTATAACTAAAATTTAGATCAAATATAACAAAATGTTTGTAGATTTCACAGACTTATTTTTGCTATTCTTATCTTACTAATATTTAGCAAAAAAAGTCTGCTATTAGTGTAAGAATACTTAAAAAAAAAACTGCACCATTCTTTTTCCTAAAAGCTTTTTAAAACTGAAGCTAATTATTTTTATGTCGAAAAGTTCTTTAACATTTTTTTTTTAATTTCTGTGGAATACAATGATCAGAAACTTAGACTTTTTGGAAAGAAACTGCTCTTTAAATCCAATTTTCAATTAGAAAAAGTACACGGATTCAGGAATTTCTTTAAAATTTTAAGATTTCGGTTATTTTGTATTAGTAGGAATTTCATTATTTTTGTGTAGACACAAAATGGTCATTATAATTCGTGTTGTTTATGTAATGTTTCATCAATATTATGAAATTGTTACATTAGACTAAAATTGAGGATACTTATTACTGTTTTTCTCTGGGTTTAGAACGTTACCCAGGAGATCCACCCCTCCGGCTGACATTCGTACGCATTTAAAGTAAAAAATAGTGATGAAATCTTAAACCTTAGTGCAGAAAGTAGGGTTTCTCGATTTAGGGTTTCTCGAATTTTATATTAGCAAGCTTAGGATTCGATTGCATCTAGAAAATTGCACAAATCTGCGAATTGGAACATTATTTTTTAAAGCGAGATTTTTATACTGAAATAAGGATGTTACATTTTTTGATTAGAGATGTGCACGTGAGCAGATTTTCGCGTGATTCATATGAATCACGCGTGAGTTTGAGTAGCAACAAATTCTTCGTGAGTGAGTATGCTTGAGTAGAATTTTCACATCATTTTCTTTTTTGTTTTAAAAAATATTTCGAGCAATTTTGAGGAAACATTCTCAATTTATCTTAATTTTAACATTTTTTTTATCTGTTATATTTTGTTTTGTGAATTTGCGTGTTTGTGAGTAAAAGCTGAATTTACTCACGTGAGCGTGAGTGGATGATTGGAATTTTTCGCTCGTGAGCGTGATTATGTGTAATTGTAGTGATAGTTGTTTGGTTGAAATATTTGCATTCGTTTTTTCTTTACAACCTTTAGTATTATTATTAGTACTATTATAGTATTATTCCTAATGTGACATATTTTTCCGTCAAGTATAAGTTTAAGTTTTACTCAAAATTGCATTAATTATCAAAAATTCCTTTTTTATTATTTTATTTTGTTTTATTTTATATATTTATAAGAGTTCGTCAAAAAAGTATAAAACTTCTTTTTTATGCGATATCATAACTTTTTAAAATATTTTTCAAAAAAAAAGAAATGATTTTCAAAAAAAAATTACGTTATTATTTTTTAAAATTCCAACTCCTTGATTTAGGTTCCTTTTTCCTACAGAGCAAAACGAGCTGTATTTATATGAAATTTGAATTCACCTTTCGATTCTACACCAAAAAAATTTTTTTTTTTTATTTTCCTGTTTTAAAGTGCACCATTTAGGAAATAGAGTGGTCGAAAAGAATCAAATTTTTTCAAAATAAAAATATTTTTATTATGACCCAATCAAAAAGCCTTTTTAGCTTAGAAAAATTCTGCTAAAATTTGCGCTGCGCTTAATGGTAACACAGTAAAAAGTGATTAAGTTTTCAAAATGTTGTCTTTACTACAATGCAATATTTTATTATTGAACAACTTTTTAACTGGTAGCGATATATTTAAAATGTTTGTAGCATTTTTCGTAGCCAAAAATACATTTTCATTGCGTGTGTTAAAAAAATATTTTTATAATTTTCTACAAAATTTATACCTTAACTACTTAACTGCATAGTCAAGATTAAAAAAACCTCCGCTGGTTGCATCGAAACAAAAAAAAACAAATGCTGCACTTATGTAAGGTGGACGTATATATGCGTTTTACGCAACAGGAAAGAGTTTGAACAAACATATACATACTTACATACGTCTTACGCAGCAGAGAGGTTAATAACTTTTTAGCGGTTCGCTATCTATCGAAAATTTTTGTACCATTATTCTCAGTGGGAAATACATTTTTATTGTGTATGATTAAAAAACTTATTTTAAAAAGTTTTTGAAAAAAGAGAATTTTCCGTCCAATCGTAGAATCGAATGTCGACTTCAAATTTCATATAACTCATCAATTTTTGCTCAGTAAAAAAGGGACACTAAATCAGTGTTTTTGGATATTGCGCGCATGTAGAATACGTTGAAATCTTAGAAAAATAATTACGCAATTTTTTATTGATGCAAAAAACCGTAAAAAAGTTATATATCAAATTTTTTTGACGAACTCTAATATTTATATTATGAGACATTCCATATAAAATCATCAAACAAATATCCAATTTGCGAACTCTACCCCAACCAAACTTGGTGTGGAATATGAAAAAAAAAATCGAATATTTAACAAAAGTTTTCGCACTTAATCATCCATATCATTTTAATGTTTAAACATGCAGAGTATCTAAAGTCATGTGGAAATCCTACGATCCCGTAGCGACCGAACTTTTACTGTCCTTGTCCAGGAGCGACTGTAGACTTCTGGTGGGGGTGTTAATCGGTCACTGCTGGACGGCAGTTCTTGTCAAGAGAGCGGGAAGGCTGCAGAGTGACGAATGTAGATTCTGTGGGGGTACCGGGGGACAGAGAGACGGTGGAGCACCTAATGTGCCACTGTCCGGCTCTTGCACGCTCCAGGGCGAAATGTTTAGGGGACCACCTATTCCGAGATCTGGGAGAAATCTCAGAAATCGGATTCTTGAGACTTCTGTCATTTGCTAAGAGGGTGTGGGGAACTCTGGCTACCATCACTGACGACTGACCTAACGTGGGGGTTATCGTTTCTAATCTGGTAACGCTAGGGACCTAATGGTCTATGCGGGGTCTTTGACCGGCCAGCTCAACCTAACATAACCTACGTGATTAAGTAATACCTCCATTTCTTAGTAGTCTGATTGCAATGAAATTTGGAACACGCATAAGTGACTTAATATGATTACGTGTGTGAGTTATCTCTAACAGTTCCCGAGATATTAATATTTCTAAATGTGAAATTTCAAATTTAGTCCGACTCAGGTCCAGTTTTTTTGCGAATAGCGGGACGAAATCGGTAATTTATAATTAACATATTTCAAAAAAAAAAAACGATTTCTGAAATACAGTTTTTTGAACCGCGTTTTTTGTAAACAATGCATTTTGCCGTGAAGAAGTGAATAATTTGTGTGCACAAGTAAAATCAGAATTTAAGTAGCTGTGAACTGAGGTATTAATTACTCTCGTAGCTAAAACCGTTACAAAGATATGAAATATTATGTACGACTACTTTTTTAAAAATTTCGAATATTTTTCAAAATTTGAAACGCGATATTTCAAGATCCGCTGGGATTAGCTTAGTTATATGATGTAAATCTTCTATACCCAAAATGGAAGTGCTGGACTTGGATAATATGTGGTCGGTACCACATGCCACACAGCACGCGAAACAATGGCCCAATTGAGAGTCGAGTTCGGTGAACAGTTTATTTCACGTTTGGGGCCGGTCAATTGGCCGCATAGACCGTGCGATTTAACGTCTTTGCATTAGTTTTTGTTAAGGCTCATGTCTATAGGGACAAGACCGCAACGGTTGACGCACTGGAAACCAATATTGAAGAATTTATTCGTGAGATACCGGCCGATATGTTGGAGAGAGTATGCCAAAATTGGACCCGGCGTATGAATTGAATTATATAAATCGTTATATCGACTCAAATAAAGATTTTATACATTTCTCTTAATTTTATGTTTTTTTTTTTTTAATCAAATCCGGAAGCTCTTAAAAAATCACCCTTTAGTTTACGTCCTAATAGCACCCCGTACTTTGGAATTTTTTTGTAAAAAATGTAATGAATCTAATTTGATTAGCTATTTTCTATATTTGTACAACAAATTGATATATTAGAGTATGCGGCGTTCATGGTTTATTTTCAATTTTGATCAAATCAAATATTCTGTTGCGTAAGACGTAAATATTCGTTAAATTTGCACTCCGTACATATAAAAAAAATTTACTGAATTTTGAAATTACTGAATATTATTCTCTTTGTTTCTTTTTTCTTTTGAGATTTAAAAAAAAGCACTCTAGCAGTAAAATGTGGTATATATATACTCCAAAAAAAATATTCGAAATGAGACTCGATTTTGGTGATCCAAATGTGAGGTCTTTTCTGCGTTGTACCTTGTTTCGAGAAATACCAAACAAAATAATGCATTTTGTCAACTAATTGCCATCTGAAAAAATTTAATTACATAGTTAACTTTACATAATTATAAAGTTAATAAATTAATTTTGTTCAACATTAGTAAATTATAGAGTTGGGATTAATCGTTCATTTTGGTGACTCGGTCATTAATGTTCTATTCGAGTCAGTGAACTAATTCGTTCAAATCGTTCAATCGTTCTTCTTTGCTTTAACTTGTGACTGATCTGCGTGTGGTGAATTGAGTCGCTCGTTTGACAATTATTACGCATTATTCATGTTTTACGAGTTTTTTCACAAATTTTAATGTATATAGACAAAAAGTGTTATAAAATTGCAACTTTTCTAACAAAAATTTATTTATTTTGTGTAAAAAACATTTTATTTGTATGACTATAATTGTTTTTCCTAATTTGAAACAATATTATTACTATTTTCTAAAAAAAAATCGCTCTTGCAAGCAAGTTGTTTGAATAGAGATGCAATTGTTCTATGAATAAAAAGAAGCAAATGAACGAAATGAACGATTGAACGAAATGAACGATTGAACGACAAGATCGAATATTGGTAAACGAATCAAATCGTTCAATTGAGTGAGTAGTATATTGGTGAGAGTTCTGGAAACAAGAGCAGGGAGCAAAAATTTTGTACTAGTTTTGTATGGCAAATCTAGCAAATCCAATGAAAATTGCTCCCTGGCAACGCTGTCAATCAAAACCGCAAAATTAT
The DNA here is from genome assembly GCA_021234595.1 of Delia radicum. Classification (NCBI taxonomy): domain Eukaryota; kingdom Metazoa; phylum Arthropoda; class Insecta; order Diptera; family Anthomyiidae; genus Delia; species Delia radicum. The sequence continues at coordinate 52,103,810 of CM037853.1, forward strand.
TCCTTTACTGTTTATGTGGGGTCTTTTATGTCCCCAGATTTTATTTTTTATGGGTAAGGGGGTTGGAGGGGGTTTAAATTAGCGAGGTGTATTTAAGGGTTAATGTGTATTTACCGCAAATTATGTTAAACATAAAATTATTTCTTTAACGGTCGATGGGGTTAAATTTGACCCCAGATTTTTTTTTATTGGTAAGGGGGGTTCGGTTTGTTGGGGGGTTCGGTTTTGCTTAAAGTGAAGTCGTGGTGGGTGTTATTTAACGGCCGATGAGGTTAAATTTGACCCCATGATTTTTTGTGTTATGAGGCGGCAGTGTGTTCGGTTTTGATTGAAGTGAAGTCGTGGTGGTCGGTGTGGGGGGTGGGTGCGGGGGTGGGTGTGGTGGTCGGTGTGGGGTGTGGGGGTGGGTGTGGTGGTCGGTGTGGGGGTGGTGTGGGGGTGGGTGTGGTGGTCGGTGTGGGGGTGGGTGTGGGGGTTCGGGTGGTGGATGGGGTGGGGGTTCGGTTTGTTGGGGGGTTCGGTTTGGTGGGGAGTTCGGTTTGGTGGGGGGGTTCGGTTTTGGTTAAAGTGATGTCGTGGTGGGTGTTATTTTTGTTGAAGTGAAGTCGTAACATTTAATGTGTTCATTAGAGGGTTAATACAATATGAATTAAACCACATTAGGGAGGTTTACGAAAGTCTGTGATTTTTTGCTAGTATTTAATAAATAAAATTCATTTACTGTGGTATATATGAATGTCCCTAATACTATTTGTTATCAGTATAAAATGTTAATCACATTATTTAAAAACAAAACATTTATTTATTTTTAGTGTTAATCATATACCTACATACTTATAAAACATACACTCAAAAAATAAGTTAGTAAAACGTCTTGTAAATCAGGTATACTATTTTTTAGCAAATATTTTTGCTAAAATCGTGTTTTCAGCTAAAATTTTTGTTATACTTATTCAGCACTTAACTGTTTTATACTAATGCTTTACTAATATACTAATGTTTTACTAATTAATTTTGCTAAAAAAAATTGTGCTGATAAGCAGATGTCGCGGCATGTCAAGATGTAGTAGAGAAGAGGAAAATGATATTAAAAAGTACAACTCTAACAAGACAAGTAAAAAAATCAACCATGAAAAAACATATACAGACATGTAGACAGAGTAAAGAGAAAGACAAAAGCACACATCTTAGGTAGATTTGTACGGTTTCTTTTTCTTATTGCAAAAAAAGGGTTGTTTTTTTCGTTTCGTTTGTTTTGTTTATTTTTTCGTTTCGTTTCTAGAATTATCTTCGGCAGTTTCGTCATAGCACCATTAAGACAACCATTGATGTAAGTAGTTGAAAGAAAATTTTTGTTATGTTATATATATTTATTTCTATATATTTTCAGATATTAAATTAATTCATGTCGTCAATGTGGGAAAATTAAAATTGTTATATTTCGTTATTATAGTAAATTATTTTTAAAAGAATCACAAAAATATGTTTTATGATTTTCAGCAAATAAATTAACTAAATTACAATTTTTCTACAAATTTTTTGCGTTTTTTTCAGTCTACTAAAATTCAGCAAAAAATTTATTAATTTTTACCAACGCTTTTTTATTTCTAATCTACTAAGTGTTAGCAAAACTTTTGCTGAATCTACAAATTTTGTTGCTAAAAATCAGCTCGCTGATTTTCAGCAAAAGATTTTGCTGACATTAGCAACTTTTTTGCTAGCATCCTCCTGACTAAAATTTTGCTGACTCAGCAAAATTTTTTGCTGACTTTACAAACTTTTTTTTATGAGTGTACGTAATATTGCTATTCAACTCAAGTATTTATAATAATTACAATCAAGTGCAGGAGTAATTATAATGTTTTTACTATCTAACAAAAAAATAAAATAATAACAAATATTTTTTATTAATTTTTTTACTTAAATTTTTTATTAATTTGTTTTTAAATTTGATGCGTTAGAAGGAAATATTAATAATAGTTAATTTTTTAATTTTAATAATATTCGATTAAAAATTCAACAAATAATTTCGGCTTCCGTTTTATCAGCGTCGTCGATAACATTTAATATTCATATTACTTCTTTGGTGTATCTTGAGCTAGAACGATAAAAAATTAATATATTAGATTTAATAATAATAAAATAAATAAAAAACTATTTACCAAAAATTACCTGTTGCAGCTGCATGTTTATTCAGCTCGTAATATTCATTGCTGCTGCTACCTTTGCTATCTTTGCTACCTTTTCTACAAAACGATTTATATTTCTATGTTTAAATGTTTTGTAATGAGCTTAAGACGTTCTTCAACTGAATCAATTTTATAATTAAATAATGATCTCATTTCTTTTAGTGATTGATCGTGATTATTTTGTAAGATACTTTGATCATGTATAAATTTACTTAAACTTGTTTCTAAATTCCCAAATTTTTCTGTAAACAACTCGTTTTGTTGTTGTATTATTTCGTTAAAACGATTCTCCGTTTCCTTAATTCTCTCCATATACACTGACTCCAGTTGTTTCTTTATTTCGTTAAAATAACTTTTCATATAAATTTTGTTTACAGCATCGTTTTCCAATACAGGATTAGCAATATTTTTTATTCTCCGCAAGTTGAAGTTGAAATTACGATCACTATCCAAATGAATCTTGGAATGCGGATTTTGATATCGAACAGAGTTTTCAATATAATATCCAAACTTATCGATAGGCATTTTCTGAATATGAATTGTTAAATATTTTTAAGACTATTTATATAATAATCTTTGCTTCTCTCAATTCCTCAATAATTGATACAATTTCATTATTATGATTTGAGTGACCAGCTGTTGTGGATGAAATCAATAAACGTAATCTATCAACCAATTCGTTGGGATCATTCCAATAAACATAATTGAGCTTTTTTCTAGTTAACTTCATTAAACCTTTTCCCTTATGAATTTTCTGTTGTTGTTTTAATAGATCTTTAATAATCTTTGTATATTTAATTGAACGATTTCCTTTAATTTGACCATTAATGCTGTTATTTCGTTTATGAACATTAGTCATCTCTAATATTTGTTTATAACTATTTAAATCTGTTTTATTATAACTGATTGGTTTCTTATAAACTAGCAATTCATATAAGCCTGATGTGAAGGGCCATTTTGAATTGCCTACGGTAATATTAGTTGAATTGAAAGTGATGGGTTCATTACCCAGTCTCCATATTTGATTTTTATCCTTATGCGGTCCATAGGTTTTATCATATATATTTAAATTAACTTTTGATAAATCATATTGAATACTTTGATTGGGATGTATTGCAATGGTGTTGTCATCATCATCATCATCATCATTATCAACATTATTATCAACATCGTCATCATAGTCATCAACATCATTTTCACCATCAAATGATTTAAACGTGTTTGAACTTTTCTCGATTTTCTTGTTATCAGAACTTGGAGAAAACGTATTATAATCAAGCTTACTCTTTTTATATGGTGTACTGAAGTCGAATTTATTATTCTCAAGATCATATTTAAAAGAGTTATCCGAATAATTTTCATGTTTTATGCTGTTATTATTATTAGTTGATTGAACAATTTCTTTTAATGGTTTTGATATTGGTTTAAATGTCTTTTCTAACAACTCATCATTTGCGATTTCTCTAAGCAAAATATCTTTATATTTCTTTTTTAAAATATTTCGAGTTTTAATAAGATTATTAACTAGATTTGTATTCATATTGATAGATTTAAATAGAAACAGAACAATCAGATCAGTTTGGTAGTGAACGATTTAATAGATAGCAGCAGATTATAGTTGAGAAGTTATAAGTTTAATAATTGATCTTGTACTGATTTTAAAATATCTATAGTATTTCTTTTATAGGTTTATAAATACATCGAAACCTTTTCTATATCGACCATTATTCATAGGATCATCTTTATTAATAACTAGAAAACCATATTTTTCTTTCCAACACTCGGCACATAACGTATGAAATGTTTTTAAAGTCATATCAGAACCAACATGATTATTGTAAATATGTTTGATATTCATTGCATCCTGTTTAAACATTACAATCATATAGTTATTCTTTACTATCCGAGAAATTAATATCACATATTGAACATTTTATCGATGATCCCTGATACTTAAGTCTGATATAACGTTTCAAGGAGAAATTTTGATTGTACTCCTATCGACATATATCACAATTGAATTTTATGGGTGACGATGAGAGTTCTGGAAAAAATGTGATATGTACAAAAATTGTATACTAATTTTGTATGAGAATCTAACAAATACGTCATAACCTCAACCCTGTCTTGCTGTTGTGTGTTAACAGTTCTGTTGTTCAGTTGTTAAAATTTGTTGTGGTTTTACTGATATGTGAATGGGGCGAAGGCGGATGTTGAAGTGGAGGCTGAGGTGGAGGCCTAGGCGGAGGTGAAGCACAATTTAACCCACCGCCGACGCCTTCACCTCCGCCTAGGCCTCCACCTCAGCCTCCACTTCAACATCCGCCTTCGCCCCATTCACATATCAGTAAAACCACAACAAATTTTAACAACTGAACAACAGAACTGTTAACACACAACAGCAAGACAGGGTTGAGGTTATGACGTATTTGTTAGATTCTCATACAAAATTAGTATACAATTTTTGTACATATCACATTTTTTCCAGAACTCTCATCGTCACCCATAAAATTCAATTGTGATATATGTCGATAGGAGTACAATCAAAATTTCTCCTTGAAACGTTATATCAGACTTAAGTATCAGGGATCATCGATAAAATGTTCAATATGTGATATTAATTTCTCGGATAGTAAAGAATAACTATATGATTGTAATGTTTAAACAGGATGCAATGAATATCAAACATATTTACAATAATCATGTTGGTTCTGATATGACTTTAAAAACATTTCATACGTTATGTGCCGAGTGTTGGAAAGAAAAATATGGTTTTCTAGTTATTAATAAAGATGATCCTATGAATAATGGTCGATATAGAAAAGGTTTCGATGTATTTATAAACCTATAAAAGAAATACTATAGATATTTTAAAATCAGTACAAGATCAATTATTAAACTTATAACTTCTCAACTATAATCTGCTGCTATCTATTAAATCGTTCACTACCAAACTGATCTGATTGTTCTGTTTCTATTTAAATCTATCAATATGAATACAAATCTAGTTAATAATCTTATTAAAACTCGAAATATTTTAAAAAAGAAATATAAAGATATTTTGCTTAGAGAAATCGCAAATGATGAGTTGTTAGAAAAGACATTTAAACCAATATCAAAACCATTAAAAGAAATTGTTCAATCAACTAATAATAATAACAGCATAAAACATGAAAATTATTCGGATAACTCTTTTAAATATGATCTTGAGAATAATAAATTCGACTTCAGTACACCATATAAAAAGAGTAAGCTTGATTATAATACGTTTTCTCCAAGTTCTGATAACAAGAAAATCGAGAAAAGTTCAAACACGTTTAAATCATTTGATGGTGAAAATGATGTTGATGACTATGATGACGATGTTGATAATAATGTTGATAATGATGATGATGATGATGATGACAACACCATTGCAATACATCCCAATCAAAGTATTCAATATGATTTATCAAAAGTTAATTTAAATATATATGATAAAACCTATGGACCGCATAAGGATAAAAATCAAATATGGAGACTGGGTAATGAACCCATCACTTTCAATTCAACTAATATTACCGTAGGCAATTCAAAATGGCCCTTCACATCAGGCTTATATGAATTGCTAGTTTATAAGAAACCAATCAGTTATAATAAAACAGATTTAAATAGTTATAAACAAATATTAGAGATGACTAATGTTCATAAACGAAATAACAGCATTAATGGTCAAATTAAAGGAAATCGTTCAATTAAATATACAAAGATTATTAAAGATCTATTAAAACAACAACAGAAAATTCATAAGGGAAAAGGTTTAATGAAGTTAACTAGAAAAAAGCTCAATTATGTTTATTGGAATGATCCCAACGAATTGGTTGATAGATTACGTTTATTGATTTCATCCACAACAGCTGGTCACTCAAATCATAATAATGAAATTGTATCAATTATTGAGGAATTGAGAGAAGCAAAGATTATTATATAAATAGTCTTAAAAATATTTAACAATTCATATTCAGAAAATGCCTATCGATAAGTTTGGATATTATATTGAAAACTCTGTTCGATATCAAAATCCGCATTCCAAGATTCATTTGGATAGTGATCGTAATTTCAACTTCAACTTGCGGAGAATAAAAAATATTGCTAATCCTGTATTGGAAAACGATGCTGTAAACAAAATTTATATGAAAAGTTATTTTAACGAAATAAAGAAACAACTGGAGTCAGTGTATATGGAGAGAATTAAGGAAACGGAGAATCGTTTTAACGAAATAATACAACAACAAAACGAGTTGTTTACAGAAAAATTTGGGAATTTAGAAACAAGTTTAAGTAAATTTATACATGATCAAAGTATCTTACAAAATAATCACGATCAATCACTAAAAGAAATGAGATCATTATTTAATTATAAAATTGATTCAGTTGAAGAACGTCTTAAGCTCATTACAAAACATTTAAACATAGAAATATAAATCGTTTTGTAGAAAAGGTAGCAAAGATAGCAAAGGTAGCAGCAGCAATGAATATTACGAGCTGAATATACATGCAGCTGCAACAGGTAATTTTTGGTAAATAGTTTTTTATTTATTTTATTATTATTAAATCTAATATATTAATTTTTTATCGTTCTAGCTCAAGATACACCAAAGAAGTAATATGAATATTAAATGTTATCGACGACGCTGATAAAACGGAAGCCGAAATTATTTGTTGAATTTTTTAATCGAATATTATTAAAATTAAAAAATTAACTATTATTAATATTTCCTTCTAACGCATCAAATTTAAAAACAAATTAATAAAAAATTTAAGTAAAAAAATTAATAAAAAATATTTGTTATTATTTTATTTTTTTGTTAGATAGTAAAAACATTATAATTACTCCTGCACTTGATTGTAATTATTATAAATACTTGAGTTGAATAGCAATATTACGTACACTCATAAAAAAAAGTTTGTAAAGTCAGCAAAAAATTTTGCTGAGTCAGCAAAATTTTAGTCAGGAGGATGCTAGCAAAAAAGTTGCTAATGTCAGCAAAATCTTTTGCTGAAAATCAGCGAGCTGATTTTTAGCAACAAAATTTGTAGATTCAGCAAAAGTTTTGCTAACACTTAGTAGATTAGAAATAAAAAAGCGTTGGTAAAAATTAATAAATTTTTTGCTGAATTTTAGTAGACTGAAAAAAACGCAAAAAATTTGTAGAAAAATTGTAATTTAGTTAATTTATTTGCTGAAAATCATAAAACATATTTTTGTGATTCTTTTAAAAATAATTTACTATAATAACGAAATATAACAATTTTAATTTTCCCACATTGACGACATGAATTAATTTAATATCTGAAAATATATAGAAATAAATATATATAACATAACAAAAATTTTCTTTCAACTACTTACATCAATGGTTGTCTTAATGATGCTATGACGAAACTGCCGAAGATAATTCTAGAAACGAAACGAAAAAATAAACAAAACAAACGAAACGAAAAAAACAACCCTTTTTTTGCAATAAGAAAAAGAAACCATACAAATCTACCTAAGATGTGTGTTTTTGTCTTTCTCTTTACTCTGTCTACATGTCTGTATATGTTTTTTCATGGTTGATTTTTTTACTTGTCTTGTTAGAGTTGTACTTTTTAATATCATTTTCCTCTTCTCTACTACATCTTGACATGCCGCGACATCTGCTTATCAGCACAATTTTTTTTAGCAAAATTAATTAGTAAAACATTAGTATATTAGTAAAGCATTAGTATAAAACAGTTAAGTGCTGAATAAGTATAACAAAAATTTTAGCTGAAAACACGATTTTAGCAAAAATATTTGCTAAAAAATAGTATACCTGATTTACAAGACGTTTTACTAACTTTTCTACTAACTTATTTTTTTGAGTGTACAATGAATCGAATAGGAACTGAAAATGAAACTTTGGTTGATTCTTTGTATAATCATCAGACCATGAGAGTTGAAGTGGAAAATTTTCTAAACTATTATAGAGGATATATTCCGGGAGAACTCATCAGATATATGGAAAATTTCCTAGAAATCATACCTTTATATGAAGATTTGGAGTTAGTATATTCATCAGTTCATGGTGTTCATTTTGAAAATTGTTTTAAATTGAAACAAATTACGGTTGATTCGAGTGTTATGTGTAATTGTAAATTATTTGGTCTACAAAAATATAGAATTGTTGCTAATATACATACACTCATAAAAAAAAGTTTGTAAAGTCAGCAAAAAATTTTGCTGAGTCAGCAAAATTTTAGTCAGGAGGATGCTAGCAAAAAAGTTGCTAATGTCAGCAAAATCTTTTGCTGAAAATCAGCGAGCTGATTTTTAGCAACAAAATTTGTAGATTCAACAAAAGTTTTGCTAACACTTAGTAGATTAGAAATAAAAAAGCGTTGGTAAAAATTAATAAATTTTTTGCTGAATTTTAGTAGACTGAAAAAAACGCAAAAAATTTGTAGAAAAATTGTAATTTAGTTAATTTATTTGCTGAAAATCATAAAACATATTTTTGTGATTCTTTTAAAAATAATTTACTATAATAACGAAATATAACAATTTTAATTTTCCCACATTGACGACATGAATTAATTTAATATCTGAAAATATATAGAAATAAATATATATAACATAACAAAAATTTTCTTTCAACTACTTACATCAATGGTTGTCTTAATGATGCTATGACGAAACTGCCGAAGATAATTCTAGAAACGAAACGAAAAAATAAACAAAACAAACGAAACGAAAAAAACAACCCTTTTTTTGCAATAAGAAAAGAAACCGTACAAATCTACCTAAGATGTGTGCTTTTGTCTTTCTCTTTACTCTGTCTACATGTCTGTATATGTTTTTTCATGGTTGATTTTTTTACTTGTCTTGTTAGAGTTGTACTTTTTAATATCATTTTCCTCTTCTCTACTACATCTTGACATGCCGCGACATCTGCTTATCAGCACAATTTTTTTTAGCAAAATTAATTAGTAAAACATTAGTATATTAGTAAAGCATTAGTATAAAACAGTTAAGTGCTGAATAAGTATAACAAAAATTTTAGCTGAAAACACGATTTTAGCAAAAATATTTGCTAAAAAATAGTATACCTGATTTACAAGACGTTTTACTAACTTATTTTTTGAGTGTATGTTTTATAAGTATGTAGGTATATGATTAACACTAAAAATAAATAAATGTTTTGTTTTTAAATAATGTGATTAACATTTTATACTGATAACAAATAGTATTAGGGACATTCATATATACCACAGTAAATGAATTTTATTTATTAAATACTAGCAAAAAATCACAGACTTTCGTAAACCTCCCTAATGTGGTTTAATTCATATTGTATTAACCCTCTAATGAACACATTAAATGTTACGACTTCACTTCAACAAAAATAACACCCACCACGACATCACTTTAACCAAAACCGAACCCCCCCACCAAACCGAACTCCCCACCAAACCGAACCCCCCAACAAACCGAACCCCCACCCCATCCACCACCCGAACCCCCACACCCACCCCCACACCGACCACCACACCCACCCCCACACCCACCCCCCACACCGACCACCACACCCACCCCCACACCCCACACCGACCACCACACCCACCCCCGCACCCACCCCCCACACCGACCACCACGACTTCACTTCAATCAAAACCGAACACACTGCCGCCTCATAACACAAAAAATCATGGGGTCAAATTTAACCTCATCGGCCGTTAAATAACACCCACCACGACTTCACTTTAAGCAAAACCGAACCCCCCAACAAACCGAACCCCCCTTACCAATAAAAAAAAATCTGGGGTCAAATTTAACCCCATCGACCGTTAAAGAAATAATTTTATGTTTAACATAATTTGCGGTAAATACACATTAACCCTTAAATACACCTCGCTAATTTAAACCCCCTCCAACCCCCTTACCCATAAAAAATAAAATCTGGGGACATAAAAGACCCCACATAAACAGTAAAGGAATAATTTTGCGGTTTTGATTGACAGCGTTGCCAGGGAGCAATTTTCATTGGATTTGCTAGATTTGCCATACAAAACTAGTACAAAATTTTTGCTCCCTGCTCTTGTTTCCAGAACTCTCACCAATATACTACTTGAGTGAGTCGTTCAATTGAACTAGTTCGTTCATGTTGGCTGTAGTAGACTGGTAGACTGGACTTTTGGCGCAGTAGACTGGTTAAAAATTATCTTTTTAAATCACAAACCTCTAAAAAGTGATTTTAAAGCATCGCTTATTAAATAAATATTTTTTGGTGGTGGCGTATTAGTTCGTCGAACTGGCCAATACAACGGGAAAAAATGAATAAATATTTAAATGCATATACAAGAAATAATTTTTCAGAACTCTTTGAACACTTCAAAACTGATTTTATTAAACGTATAAAATAGAACATATAAGAATCGATCTTTTATACAATTAAATCACTCATTTTTATGAAGTGCAACATAGTCATTTACGAGCATAACCACCTTAGAAAATGCGTTTTTCACCTCAATTTTAACGGATTCGCTTTGAGTAAAAAAAGGTAAATAGATTGTGGCGCGTTGTGGTGTAATGGTTAGCGCGTTGGACTGTTATACAGATGGTCCCGAGTTCGATACCCGGTGACGACAACATCAATTTAGAAAAATAATATATATACATACATATATATGAGTTTTCTATCCATCATATGTATGTATCGCAGCGCCCCGCCCGGTGTTCCCATAGCACTTGACCCCACCGAAGTAAAATAATGAAGGCTATGAAGTAAAAAGATTCAATAAGTTCGCCAACTCGCCATGAGGTGGCTAGCAACAACTGTTGTAAGACTTATCATCTCGCGCAATTACAGTGTTGCCATGTTTGAAGCCCTTCATCTTACCCCATCATTCCACCTCTCTACTATCCGCTTTCCAAAGAAAGTAACACATTAGTAAATAGGAAGAATTTTCTGAGTGTTGCTTCTCATAAAAAAAGTTGTGATTACGAAAAAAGCGTCTATGCCGCTTTTATCTTTTTATATACACTGTTAATTCGACAACAGATGGCGTCTACTCTTTTCATAGATTTTACATATTAAGTTCAATGGTTTGCGTCAAAAAGTAAGAATGGTTTGTGTTAAAAATAAGCTTTTTCAGGCAGCGACATCTGTTGCATTTTTTAAATCGGGTTTTTTTATAAATTTAAAATGGATTTATTAAATTTATAGTTTTTGGATTTACCTGTATTTATATTTCAACAAAATTTTGGTAGAAGACTTCCGCCAGAAAATGCTATTTGTCCTTATTTGGTAGTTTAAAGCATTATGGACAAATTTGACAAATGGAAAAATGTTTACTGGGCTTATAAGTTGTTGTTGTAACAGCTGGGCTGGTTCCAGCACCAGCTGTGTCTGTTAGATACAGCTGGTGCTGGTTGACAATCCTTGGGCGAGATGAACTCGGGTCGTTCCGGAGCAAAGATCCAATTGTCGGGGGAACGGGGCTTAGTAGTTGCGATTTTGGTTGTCAAATTTAAATTCCGCAGATTAGCAATGAATTAAATAATCGGCTGCAGCACAATTGGCCAAATCGGGAAAAACTTAGGCGGCCGATTATTTAACTTTACAGCTAAATTTCGGCTTTTTCCTTAAATTTGTAAATCAAAATAGAATCGAAACTGTTCAACAAATATGTTTTCAATATCAAAATTTGTCAACATTATCTCCAAATATAAAACCAAAAAAAAAAATGGTTTTTATACCGAAGTCTTCGGTCGGACACTAAAAATGTATACTTTTTCTTTTGCATTATATTAGCGAATATATTTTCAGAAAAGAAAAAACACAGTTTTCTTGTGTTTTGGTAAATAAACAATTTTTTTAACGAAACTAAATAAATCCAAAAATAAATCCATTGATTTAAAACAACACCTAATATGGGTATAAACATTTTTTTTTTCTTGAGTACTTCAACGCTGCGTGAAAATGATTCTGAATTTCGATAGTTTTAAGCATGTTTCCTTGCAAAAATGTTCGAATTGAACTTGACGTTTTTGTTTTTATATAAGATTTTAATGTTTAATTTAACGGAACATTCTGTAAAGAGCCTTTACAGTTTTAATGCGGCCATGTTTTTAATACACAATTATACAACTATGTTGCTACTAAAAAATACAACCCTCAGTGTAAATGTTTTGATGAGAAAATTAGAGCATGGGATAATTTGCAAAAAAAAATAATACAGAAAATAATGCAAAAACATCTCATTTAAATTACCTTTTCTAAATGTTTTTCAAACCCTGTCGAGTTTTTAATTATATCTGTGATATGTTTAACAAAATCAGCACCTTTTTTACGAGTACCCATCATTAATTAACACAATAAACTTTATTTTTTAAGCACACACTATTACGAAAACAAGAGCACTGACAGAAAGTAAAAAACAAACTGATAATGGAAAATAAAAACAGCTGCTAAATCATCATTATGAAATGGACAGTGTTACCATGTATTTTTTTCAAAAAACTGTAAAAAAACTGTTTTTTTAAGAAAAAAATGTTTTTTTTTTAAATAAAAAAGAGTAGAAAAAAACAGTTATTATGTGCATTTTGAATTCAATTGCATTTTATTTAAACATAAAAAAACATTAAACACATTATGTTATGTTTACAGAAAAAATATACACAGAAAAAAAAAACTTATTTGCTGTAGACCAACTAAACACAACACAAGAGAAGCGAAAACAGACAGAAACAAAATGACATTTCAGCGTTTCAACACAAACAAATGCAAAAAAGGGAGTTAAAACTTACTACATACAGTTAAACCTCGATTATCCGGGCCTCTATTAACCGGGTACATCTGTTAACCGGCATGCTGGTGGTTTGAGGTGGTTTGATTTATACCTCTATTAACCGTGTTTACCTCTGTTATCCGCGTTATTTTTTCCTCTATTAACCGTGCTTTACCTCTATTATCCGTGCAGCAGACATATTTATTTGCTTGTTTTTTTCACCTACATACAAAGAGTTAAAATTCGGGAAAAATAAATAACTTCTATTAACCGTGTTTTCGATTATCCGTGCTGAGTCCGGTCCCGTGCAACCCGGATAATCGAGGTTCAACTGTAGTTGCATTCAATGCGTAGTATTATTTTTTATTGAAACCTTTTGCGCAACTTTTGTATTAAATTTATAATTTCAAGTAAAAAATGTAAATCGAGCAGGTAAACTGTTAAAAACTGTAAAAACTGAAAAAAGGCTGAAATTAAACAAAAACTGTTTTTTTTTCATGAAAAACTGGAAAACTGTTACGCATCCTAAAAAACTGGGAAAAAACAGTTAAAACTGGTAACATGGTAACACTATAAATGGACCAAATTATGTTGTTGTATTTTCGAAAGTGGTGAATGTATATGTCAAACAAGGTTGCCAATTTAGCCATTTTATTTTTATCTAGTCATAAAAAATTGCTAGATTCTATCTAGCCGGAAGATTTAGCCATTAAATTATTCCCTAGCCATTATTTTCCTACAAGTTTATCAGTTAATTTCACATAAAATTGCTAGAGTTTTTATGATTTTCAAAATATTGTTACAAAATTTTATATTTTCAACATGTAATTTTCACATGTAATTTTTACATTCGATTTTAAATTGTTTTTAGGAAAACATTTAAATTCGAAGAGTATTTTTTATCAAATTTGTGCTAAAACCCATTATTATTAATAATTTACATTCAAATTATTGAGTTTTAATATCATTTTCGGAATTTAGCCATTTCTAGCCAGTTTTTCTTTGTAATCTAGCCATGTTTTCACTTCAAGAGCTTTTAACCTTGATGACAAAAGTAGTGCTGAATGTTGCCTGTTGTAAACCGGTTTCAAATATCCTTTTATTTGGCAAGTTTACAAAAATATACATTTTCCTTCTAATCTTGGGGTTTTCCATCAGTAATTGTTTTTAACTGCAGTTACAATTGTTTTTTATGAAACACTACAAAAAAAACTATTATGACTGGCGCTCGGAAACATGCTTGTTGTCGTTAGCTGGATGACAAAATACACTAGTTATCTTTGCGAATCAACAAATTTCCAATACATATTTTAAATTTTACATATTTTAAATTGTAAGTGCATTTTTTTACGATTTTTAACGCATATTTTATGTACATAAAACATGAATATTGATGCAATAACTTCCGAGCCCTAATTTTGGCAGTTATTTAAAATGCAACTGAAAAAAAATAATATATTTTTGTAACAGTTGCTTAAAGCAGTTGTATTAGTATTTTAATAAACAACAACCAAAACAATAATTTTGCACTAAACAGTTATTTGTTGTTAGCTACTTAAAAATACAAGATAGTCAAGTAAAGTTTATCTTTGTTATTATTAATATGTTCATAGTTTGCAAATAAAAACGTCATAACTGGGGTACCATTACGAATCTTCACTTCGCATTTTGTAGGATGTAGGAAAACTCATTTTTATTGTAGTTGAAAGAAAAACTATTTTTAAGATCGGAGTAATTGTCAATTTTTATTGTAGTTGAAATGAAAACTATTTTTAAGATCGGAGTAAGGTTGTTTCTTTAGCCGCCGCCGCCGATTATTTAGCTTGGCGCAGGTCTTTGGCAAATAAAAACAGCTGATAGTATTGCCAGATAGAAAAGTTAAAATATAAGAGTTTACTTTAACCCTTTAGTGATAAACTCATAAATAGGGCAAGCTTAAAATGGGACAAAAAAGATAAAAGTGACAAGCAAAATTACACGAAAAGACAGCAAATTTTGTACGAAAAATTGCAAAATAATAGATATCGATATCGATCGGTTAGATAAAACTTGTTTGTCTTACTCTATAAATAAAATTTGAAATTGTCAAATATTTTTAAAACAAAATAAAAAAGTAAAAAAAAATTAAAAATTATTTAACGTTTGTTTTTCTATAGGAGACGATATCAATACAGAAATAACCATTGCATCTTTAGCAGAACTTTAATTTTCTAATGATGAAGTAAAGATCGTAGGAAAAAGTTGCATAAATAAAACTAGTGTAAGGATAAAAATTAATCAATGGTTTCAGTAATGTAATCTATTTATATTCCTATATATTTTATTTTTATGTATTCCTAATAAAAATATAAATTAAATTCAGTCAAAATAATAGAAAACGATAAAAAAATATTCTTAGTTAATAATTATTATGTTCAAAAAAAATGAATATTAACTGAAAAATTGCTCTTAGTGGCTGACTTTTCAGCTATGTTTCTTGATATTTTTTTCAAATAACGAATTTGTTATTAACAGTTGTTAACTGAGCCACAGTTAGGGGTATTTCACCTGAAACTCAGTTGAAATTTTAGTTAGCAGTAACTGAGGAATTTTTTCGGTGTACCCTTGACCAAATTTTTACGGAATTTATATAAATACATTATATTTATGTTATTAAAAAAAATTCTCTGGAAAGATTTCTAGTGTTTAATCAAATTATATTAATTTAATCAAATTTGATGGATTTGTTAAAATAGATTATTTTATTTTTAGACAAATTTTAAAATACACAAGTAAAAAATACAACATTTTAATAAATTATTAAGGTACACATATACTAGCAGTATTATTGCACAATATCCTGATTTAATTCCTTAATCTATTATCACATATGCTAAATGAATAAAGAACAAAAACGAAAAGTTGTGAAATAATATTGTAAGTGTATTCGGTGCTTTAAAGCCTCATTTTACTTTAAATCAACATATTTTGTTTGACTTCCCTTGACAAGTAAAGAACCATCAGATTTCTTTTTAAGAACACATTCTAAAAATGCCAAATTTCTGCCCACTTTTAAAGTATTGGCATCTACTATTATTTCATCACCTTCTTTGGCTCCTTTTAAATAACTAATATTTAAATCGACAGTAACACCGGGGTGGCTGTCGGTCGTCAGCAGGGCGTATGTTGTTACGTTATCCACAATTGTAGCTATATAACCACCATGTAAGCCACCATGAGCATTTAAATGTTCTTTGGCAACGGTAAATTCTCCTACGCAACGTCCATCACCACCATCAGTAATCTTGAACTGTTTTAAACAAATTTTAAAAATAAAATTTAATTAAGTTTAAAAAAAAAATTAAATAAAAATAAATTGCTTTGTTAATTTAATCGAAATTTAAAATTATTTGCCGTGGGTCCCATATCTAATAGTTAAGTTCATAAGGCATGTTGGAAAATTTCATTCAAACTAATAAGCAAACTAATACTAATAAGCAAACTAATACTCATATTATTTTAAAATTAGTTTTTTTCTTAAAATTTTTGAGCTTTATAATTGTCTTTCATTTATCTCCCCTGCTTAAAATTAACCGGTTTTATCATTTTTAAAAACCGAACCTGTTTCAAATATTTTACATTTTTTAACAAGACATTTTACTTAAATAACCTCTGAAAGTGCGTTAGTTTTATAAGATGTTAAAAATGTTTTAAACTTATTTTTTACAATTTTTAGCTCTTTTAAAACATTTTTCGCAAATCATCAATTTTACACAAATTTTGAGGAGAAAACTTTTTAAAAACTTATTATAATAACTTGGAAATTACCTGCATAAAATTTATGAACACATACATGAACATATATTTTAGGTCATATGTATTTGTTCATTAGGGATATAACTTTTTTTGGGTGCAGACTCTCAAGGCAGAACCGTTTAAACAATTTTGTACTGCACACAAAAAAATATTAGAGGGTATATTGCCTTGACTGGCATAGGTAACACCAATTTTTATGAAATAAAAAAAAAAAAATTTATTACCTTTGCCAGTAGGTAATGACTTCACCTAAATGCTATGTAAATTTAACTTTTGAAAATACGAAATTCTTCGAAAAGTTATTTTGAAATTTTTAATATCAAAGTAAATAATTTAATTTTATTCATTCTCATAAAAGTTTTCAATAAAGAAATTAAAAATATATTTTGCTAGCAAAATTGCGTAAAATAATATTTTAGAGGTAAAAACTTGCAGCAAAATTATTTGCATATGAGCTGTTACTTTAAATTTATCTTTTTAGATTGCAAAAATATATGATGAATAATTTTGCTGATCAGTAGGAATCGAGATCCTTTCTTTTTCCTACACATGATGAATGTCATTTAGCATATTTCCTTAAAAATAATTAAACAATTTGCCTATTAATCTTGCTAAATCTAGCAGAAATTATGCTAAATCCACAGCACAGTGTTTGAGGGTGAAACACAACTAATAATGAGTATTTTTTACTGTGTACTTTTAAAAATTCAAATAACTGTTAAAAAGCTAACCTGGCAATACTGAATCATATACAACTCTGAAAAATAGTCATGTAACTCAGCTGTTTCAAAAATGACAATTCATCATTATTTTAGTTTGCAAATATTTCCAATAAAAATTAAAAAGTAAGCAATTTTGATTTAATATACAACCTACCCCTTTCGTCACATGGTCATGTCCACCCTTTTTAACACAATAATCGGCAACTCCTTGTAAATATTCAACTCCACGTTTCTCAGACATTTTTAGTTGTTTTGAACAACAGCAAGGCACAGACTAAATAAATTACCTATAGAGTACCAGGCGCTCTCACGACAAATTTACCTCGCTTTTCCCCACGTTTTTTTTTTTTTAGTTTTTAATGCAGTGATGTGCTTCCTCTCAATTTCCAACCACACGGGGTTACAGAAGAAAATGCTGCTTACGCTGCGTCAACACACGTACACTATAAACATCTTCGTATGGCTTTCGATGTGCATATTCGGCTTTTGCTTTGTTCTCACTGAGTTAAAAGAAAACAAATCAATTGTAGTTGAACCATTGTCGAAGCAACACCACGCTGCGGAACACAAATAAAAATACACGTAGAAATATGTTTGATGATGAATGGGAAAATACTTTTTTTTTTTATAGAGAATATGGATGACGATGCACAATGCTTAATTTGTAATAAAATTATAAGTGAAAAATTTTTATTTATTTATTTTTTTATTTAAAAACCCTAAACAAACACCAGTGAAAAATTCGTATTTTAAATAAAAATATTAATTGACCCAGCAATATCTTTACTTATAGAAATAAGTCTGTAGAAAAAGCATAAAAAGTAACTAAAAACTAGTTAAAAATGACCCCGCAGAAAAAAACCAGTTGAATTAACAGATTTTTAAACTAAATATTTGTAGACTTAAAATAGCAAAAATAAACCTGATGAATAGTAACAAAAACACCTGCTAACATTAGCAAAACTAATTACTAAATATCTGTACCCAAATAAAATCATAAACATTTTGAAAATTTTAAGTTTTTTTTAATGCAATTAAAAATTTTCCGTTATTAAATCAGAAATTTACAATTATTTAGCAAAAATTTCAGTTGGTTTAACAATTTAACCTGTTATTTGCATTTTACAAAATTCGGGCTAAATTTAGCAAAAAAAAAAAATGTTAACACAACAGTTTTTTTTGATATTTTAAGTCTGCAAATATTTAGTTAAAAAATCTCTTAATTCAACTGGTTTTTTCTGCAGAGTCACTTTTATCTAATTTTTAGTACCTTTTTTTTGCTATTTCTACAGACTTATTTCTAGGAGTGTACCAAAATTATATTTGAAATTAATTCTTGTACAGTCATAGAAATGAAAGCTATACTCATAGAAATAAGTCTGTAGAAATAGCAAAAAAAAGTTACTAAAAATTAGTTAAAATGCCCTGCTAATTTTGGCCCGAATTTTGTAAAATTTCTATGAGCGCATTTGTACAGCTTTATTTCTATGAGTGTAGCTTTCTTTCTATGCAAAAAATCTATTTTTTTAAATTGTAACAAAATTTTTTTCACTTGAGTACACACACTAATATGATACAACGCTAAACTGTTTCTGAGCCATGGTGGTTCCCAGGAGCCCTTGTCCGCTTAAGCCCAAATAGAAAAAAATATATATTTTTTAGTTTCAAAGGGGTTCATATATTAAAAAATATATTTTTATGAAATTCACTTTTTTCAAAAAAAATCTTTTTTCTGCAATTGAAATTTATTATCAGTGTACCGTAGAATAAACTTCGTTTTTTCGCTGCTACACACACAAGTATAAATGCAATAGTGTGCGTAAAGAACATCACTGTTTTAATGGCAAAAAACTGAAAAAGAGTTGATGTTGTATTTGGCGAAGAACACGACTGATACTCTCTATGTGTTTTATTTACTCTATGACCATGGTGGGTAAAATGTAACCACAAGTACCTATGACAGACTAGCGTTTGTATTTTGACCCGGTATTTTCTGTGCTTTCAACAAAGTGAATACAGAGATAATATAACAATGATATCCAACTCTTTGACATTAGCTGTCAGTGCATATTACTCATGAGAATATGCTCGAAATACATCGTATAAATATACGAAAATATGTGAAGAGAAGTTTTAGATATTGTAATCTATTAAAGATAAAGCAATTGCTAATAAAGTTTATTAATTATTTTCTGTTTTAATTCGTAATAGTGGCACAGACCAAGATAAATTTATACAGGTAGGGCTAGTAGAACAACAACTACAACACTACAAAAACAACAGGCATTTTGTTGTTGCCTACAGTACACCGAAATGTCAAAACCAGCTGTTTTGTTGTAGAAATTTTGACATATGGAAGACCAACATACATAAAAAAAGGTAAGAGGAAGATAAACACCTGGGCTACTAGCGCTACCTAATATAAATTTATCTTGGCACAGACCAAGATATATTTATAAGGTAGTTTTAGTAGCCTAACTGCTTATCTTCCTCTTACCTGGTTTTGACATTTCTTACATGGTTTTGACAGAACAAAGACTGTATCTTGAGTATTTTAAAATGTCAAAACCCTGTTGTTTTTGTATTGTTTGTAGTTGTTTGTTGTAGTTGTTGTTCTAGTGAAACTACCTATATCAATATATCTTGGCACAGACTAACCAGACCAGATACGAAAATTTTAAATCTGTCAGCACAAACAAATTTTACCTAGAAACACTCTTTCGTGTTAATTATTTCCAGTGTATATAATATACACTGGACTTTAAAATTTTACGTCGGATATGATTAGTTTGTAATCGTGTGATAACGAGATACGCTGCATTTACAATACCCTCAAACTCCAGTTTAAACTAGATTTCGAAATCGAGTCATTTTATACACTACCATACGATCAATATCTAATTCAAACTGGTTTTAATGATAAATGTAAATGCAGCTTTAAAAGGTTGAATTACCCATTAGATATATAAACTGTATTGTGTATAAATTTGTTTTATTCTAAATGCACTTTGCAATATTATTGCAAATATTAGCATTTTGCCCTACACAATGCAATCATACTTTTGCACATCTGTTGTGGATGGATATAAATATTGCACAATGTGGCCAACACACTATAAAATATTTTTTATATTTCTTGGTTGCGCAATAAGAACCAAAACCTTGTTAATTTGTTCCAATATATTGCACAACCTGTCAACATGACATACACACTGGTAATATGTTGCACAATAGCAAAAGTTGCACAAAAATATTGCGTAGTGTAACTTAACAAAAAATAATTACGACTCCAACAATAGCAACTTTGACAGTGCTGCCAGACTTTAACATGTAGTATCAGGTAGTGCGATTCAGTCATTTTTAACGATCCGACAATCACAAGATATATCGACAACTTTTGTTGTTTGCACTAACGATTAAGTGATTCACTAAGTACACCTTAACGATAGTCGACAACTCTATTTTTCTATTTACAAATTCAACTTTTTTTCGATTGAATAAACAACACAACAATTGTTGTCGTTTAGATATTATAACAGCTGACTTTAACAATAGCGAATAGCGTTTAAAAATGTAAATTAAAAGCAAATCGTTAATTCTGTTGCTTAATTTTTAAACTTTCGACTATCTTTAAAACAAGTTACTGAATACCAAAATCGATAATTTTGTTATTTACTTTTTTAAACGATTCGATTATCGTTTAAACAAGTTACTGAATCGCACTACTGGTTAGTTTGTGATGGGGTCACATTGGTGTGTCACATACTAAACACGCAGAAAATAACGGGGAATATTATCGAAGTACTTAATAATTATACAACTACATAAGTTTCAAGTCAGTTTTAGAAATGTCTTGTAAAATATATGAATTTTTAAGAATTTTTTTACTAGGCTTATATATATTTTACAAAAATTTGTAAATATTTTACTATAACTTTGTAGAACTAACTTGAAACTTATGCAGTTGTATAGTTACTAAGAACTTTGATAATATTCCCCCAGTTTTTTTCTGCGTGAGCAGACCCGACATGAGTGACAGATGTCAAAATTTTTTATAAAAACTGTTTTTTTTTAATGAGAACGGGTAAGAACGTTGAATTACCCATTAGTTATTATAGATACTGTATTGAGAATATATTTTTTTCCTTCTAACACGAAATTTTTAAGAATTGCTATCGAAGTATTTTTGAGAAAATTTGTCAGTTCTGCCAGACTTTAAATTTTCATGTCCGGTCTAGTTAGTCTATGGGTGAGTCTTCTATATGTTGCAATGTTGGGTAGGTTAACGTAGTACATATCAAAGCTAAATGTATTTTTTCACTTAAGAAAACACAACTCTGTTCAACCAACATATACAAAATCTGTGTGCTGTTAAATTACACAATGTCGCCATTTTACCGCGTCTCTTTGTCAAACATGGTTGTTTAAAAATAACTGAAGGAAAATACAAGAATTATAGAAAAGTCGTCAATTAATAGCAATAAAAGGATTATATTATTATAATAACAACAAGAATTTAAGAAGAGATATATCTAATAACGAAAAAATCATGAAATCAGTGTAAGTTTAAGACTAATAAAGATGTGTATTAAAATTAAAAAAAAAATATTTTTAACAGTGCCAGGACTCCCATGAGGATTTTGAGAACGCCACACCAGCAAAAAGATAACCGCCTGCGTACTCAACATTCTTCAGAGCAAGAAAATTGTCCCCGACAAAAAGATCCTGTACATGTATTCTGTCGCGTAAGACCTCTGCCCTCAGATGGAGATTTGTCCTGTGTACGCGTAAAAAATTCTACAACAATTGTTCTAACAACACCCGAACAAGCATTGGGCAATAGACAGGGTGCTTTAAAAGAGACACAATACATCTTTAAACATGTCTTTGAAGCCAACTCTTCACAACAAGATGTTTTTGCTGGTGTTGCCCAACCTTTGGTAGAAAATTTAATAAGAGGACGTAATAGTTTATTATTTACCTACGGTGTTACGGGCAGTGGTAAAACTTATACTATGACCGGAGATGTACGGCATCGTGGAGTTATGCCTAGATGTCTGGATGTGCTATTTCGTACAATATCAGATTATCAAACTAAAAAATATATTTTTAAACCAGATCGTTTAAATGGTTTTGAAATTTTATCAGAAACTGATGCTCTATTAGAACGTCAACAAGAAATGAATCAACGTTTTGCTGGTAGAGGTGCGCTAAAACTTAAAGATTCTGATCCTGAGATAGCTTCCCAAGCTTCGTGTGATATGGCACCTTTGCAGGGTGTCGAAGAGGATAATATGTATGCTGTATTTATAACGTATGTGGAAATATACAATAATAGTGTATATGATTTGCTAGAGGAAGGCGGCATTCAGAAGTAAGTATTGAAATTGGTTTTAAAGCCAACTTGATAATCACAGAGTGTTTTGCTAAATACATTATCCGAAACGCCATGAACTTTTAAAAATAAAATTAAACACTTCGATTCGCTCAAAAATATTTTTATCGAAAATTTACTCCGAATAACTGAAAATTTTTCTTATAGAAATTTACTCGGTAAATGTTCTTATCGATAATTTTTTTTTTTATCAAAAATTTGCTCCGAGTCGCAGTAAATTTTATTTTTGAAATTTATTTCGAATTGCAGTAAATTTTCTTACTGCAATTCGGAGTAAATTTTTGATAAGAATCAGTAAATTTTCTTGTCGAAAATTTGCTATAAATCGCAATAAATTTTCTTATATAAAATTTACTCAGAATCGCAGTAAATTTTCTTGTTGAAAATTTAGTCCGAAAGTTGCTCAGAATCGCAGTAAATTTTCTTGTTGTAAATTTACTTCGAATCGCAGTAAATTTTCTTTTTGAAACTTTTCTCCGAATCGTGGTAAATTCTATTATCGCAGTAAGTTCTCTTATAGAAAATTTACTCGCAATCGCAGTAAATTCTCTTATAGAAAATTTACTCCGAATCACAGTAAATTCTCATATCGAAAATGTACTCCGAATCGCAGTAAATTCTCTTATCGAAAATGTACACCGAATAGCAGTAAATTCTCTTATCAAAAATTTGCTTCGAGTCGCAGTAAATTCTCTTATCGAAAATTTACTCCGAGTCGCAGTAAATTTTCTTATTGCAAAATTTACTCCGAATCGTAGTAAATTCTCTTATCGAAAATTTACTCCAAATCGCAGTAAATTCTCTAACAAAAATGTTACTTCGAATCGCAGTAAATTCTCTTATCGAAAATTTACTCCGAATTGCAGTAAATTTTCTTATAGAAAACTTACTCCGAATATCAGTAAATTTTCTTCTCAAAAACTTTAATCAGAATAACAGTAAATTTTCTTATATAAAATTTACTCTGAATCCCTGAAAATTTTTCTTTTCGAAAATGTTCTCCGAATCGCTGAAATTTTTTCTTATAGAAATTTACTACAAATCACTGAAAAAAAATGTATATAAAATTTAATCCAAATCGCAGTAACTTGTATTCGCTAAAAATGTTCTTACAGAAATTTAATCGGAATCACTGAAAAATTTCTATATCAAAATAATTTCGAATCGCTAAAACTTTTCTATAAAAAAAAAAATTACTTTAACCCGCAGTCAAATTTCCTAAAGAAATTTTATTTTATTGATTATAAAACTACTTTTGGTATTGTATTTTTAGAACTTTGCAAAGCAAAATTATTCGTGAAGATGCCAATCACAACATGTTTGTTCATGGTGTTACAGAAATTGAAATAAAATCAGTTGAAGAAGCAATTGAAGCTTTTCAAACTGGACAAAAACGTAAACGTATGGGTCATACTGTTTTAAATGCGGAATCTAGTCGGAGTCATTCTGTCTTTAATATACGTTTGGTACAGGCACCCACCGATTGTCAGGGGGAAAATGTTGTACAAGATAAGCGTACAATTACCGTGAGTCAATTGTCTCTGGTAGATTTGGCTGGCAGTGAAAGATCGTCACGTACAAAAAACACGGGTATGCGTTTACGAGAAGCGGGTAATATTAACAATTCTCTTATGACACTGCGTACTTGTTTGGAATATTTGCGAGAAAATCAACAGACATCAAATAATGGTGCTGCTCCGAAAAAGGTGCCATATCGGGATTCGAAAATTACGCATTTATTTAAAAATTATTTCGATGGCGAGGGACAAGTATCAATGATTGTGTGCATTAACCCGCGGGCGGAAGACTATGATGAAAATACGGTATGATTCGAGAATTTAACATAAAAATTAGTTATTTTATTAATTAATTTAAAATTGCAGCAAGTAATGAAATTTGCTGAAATGACCCAAGAAGTTCAAATTGCTAGAGCAACTCCTATGATGGCTGATTTGGGTTTAACTCCTGGAAGACGCAAGGCTAATAAACTTTTTAAAATTGCTGTTAATAATCTCAATGATTTGGGTTATTCCGAAGCCAAACAACTAGATGTCGATGTTGGTTTAGTTTATACCTTAGGCCCTAGTTTTCCAGAATATAAATTTGATGGTCCTGAGGCCGAATCAACCATTAAGGAGTTAATGCAATATCTATTGCAACGTATTGAAAAAAGAAAACTCTTATGCAGTGATTTGGAAACAAGATGTAAGTAAAGTTTACTATTTATTATTTCAACAAAGTTGCACTTAATTTCCCCATTTTTAAAATAACTATTCTTTAGTTGATAATTTCCGCTTGCACTTAATGCAAATGGAAAAGGAAAATCTCTCCTTGCGCACTGAATTAGCCTCCTTGAAAGCCGTATATAAACAGGAACGTGATCGTTCCTATGCTTTAGAAAATAAAATACGTGTTCATGAAAGTTCCATTGATGTTCTCAACAATAAAGTTAGTAATCGTGAACGGCAAATTGATGAATTAACCCGTAAACTGAGAGATCACCAAAATATGCTGACCAGAAAGGAACAAGAGAAAGAAAATCAAAAAAAAAAGTTTGATTCAAAACTTGCTGTTGAAGTGGAGAAGCGTGATCGTTTACATGATATGAAACATGCTAAATTACAAAATAAAATTCGCAGTAAAGATGAAAAACTAAAACTGTTATCAAACATAATACAATCAGATGAAGTGAATGTAAGAGCGCATCGTTCGAGAAGTTCAGATGAGTTATCAGATGATAAAAACACACAGCAACAACCTGCCGAATCAATAAGAACAGCACCTACGGCTATCGAAACAACAAGATCAAATGTATATTGTACTCCACGTGTGGCAAGGGTAAGTTGGATTTATAACTAAGATTTTAGAGTATATTGGGAAATTTTCGATAAGAAAAATTGTCAGCAATTCGGAGTAAATATTTGAAAGAAAATAATCCAGCAATTCGGAATAAATTTTAATAAGAAAAATTTTAAGCTTTCGGAGTAAATTTTCGATAAGATTTTTTTTTTTTAGCGATTCAGAGAAAATTGTATGAGATAAAACTTCAGCGATTCGGAGTAAATTTTTATAAAAACAATTTTTTCAGAGATTTGGAGTAAATTTTTTTATAGGAAAATATACGAGGATTCGTAGTAAATGTTCACTAAGAAAATTTAGTTCGATTCGAATAAAATTTCTTAGAAAAAGTTTACTTCGATTCTAATAAAGTTTCTTTTAAATAATTCATTAAAAAAATTTTCTTTGATGCGAATAAATTTTCTTTTAACATCGATTAGGATAACAGTTCTTTGAAAAAATTTACATCGATTAGAATAAAATTTTTAAAAAAAAAAAATTACTGGGATTTGAAAAAAAATTATTTGAAAACATCAATTTTGATTCGAAAAAAATTTCTTCGAAAAGACTAATTTTGATTCGAATAAAATTACTTTGAAGAAATTTACTTTGATTTAAATAATAAAATGTCTGAAAAAATTTACATCGATTCGAATAAAATTTCCTTGAAACAATTTAATTCGACTCAAATAAAATTTCTTTAAAATAATTTACACCGGCTTGAATTAAATTTCTTCGAAAATTTTTAACTCGATTCGAATAAAATTTGTTTAAAAAAATTACTTCCATTAGAACAAAACTTCTGTTGAAAAATTTACATCGATACGAATAAAATTTCTTTGAAAAAAAAATACTTTGATTAAAATAAAATTTCATTTAAAAAATTTACATCGATTCAAATTAAATTTCTTAAAAAAAACTTACTTCGATTCGAATAAAATTTGACTGAAGAAATTAATTTCGATTCGAATAAAATTTCATTGAGAAAATTAACTCCGATTCGAATAAAATTTTTTCGATTGTAATAAAAATTCTTTGAAAATTTACTTCGATGCTTATATTTTTTTTTTGAAAAGTATACTTTGATTTGAATAAAAAATCTTCGCAAATATTTACTTTATAAATTACTTCGATTAAAATTAGTAATACGTTTTGACCTTGTAGGCTTATTGTATTACGAATAAATAAATAAATATGTAAATTAAATTTCTTTGAAAAATTTTTCTTCGATTTGATTACATTTTTCCCAGAAAAAAGTTACTTCGATTCAAACAAAAATTCTTTGAAAAATTTACTGCGTTTTAGAGTAAATTTCTTTGAAAAAATTTACATCAGTGATTTGATTTCAAAAAAAAATTCAATTTTTTGTTCTGTAGGGTATGGCTGCTGCAAACAATCGTCATCGTCGTTCACGTTCAGCTGGTGAAAAATGGATAGAACATCGTGCTCCAAATCCTGTTCCTTTGGGTACAATATTACAACCGTACTTAAAAAATCGTAAATCCATTACAAAACTTCAAGATATGAAAGATTTAACAGGCCATAATGCAAATAAATATATACTTGTATCACAAGATGCCGATACAGATGGAGATGTTGAAACGAAACTTTTCAAAGGCAATATTATACCCACTTGTGGTGGTGGTGCTCAAGTCGTATTCGATGATGTAGAATGTTTAAAACAAAAGTCACCCGTAACATCACCTAATCGCAAAAGGCCCAGTAATGGTGGCAATGGTATTCTCAGTAATGTAGGCACTACCGTTTCTGCTCTCTCAGCTGCAACCAGTTTAAATTATGCCAATGATGTTGCCTCCAGATGTAATGTGGGCATTGAGGGTCATACAGTTAAACGTACTAAAGTATAAAACATCACAACCGAAAAAAAAAAATAATTTTAGAAAATAGAATCTCCTTTTGACTTTTGAAGTTCTACTTCTCGTTTAACTTTATTCTAATCATCATTTCATTCGTATTAACGATAAATGTATTTTTAATTAGTATTTTACTTTTATTTTGTTATTCAATTATAATTCATATATATTTTTAATTTTCTTATTCTTTCGCTTCACCAGTGTTTTTGAAACTGGTTTCGTACTTAACTCTTTTTTTTAAATAATGAAGTATTTTCTTTATAATTGATTTATGGTTTGAAGTTTTTTTTTTTGTAATAAACTGCTAGAAGTGAATTATTAGCTATATATTTTTTTATCGTATCGTATAATTTTTCCAAATATTGGTTAAAA
This sequence comes from Delia radicum, assembly GCA_021234595.1. Lineage (NCBI taxonomy): Eukaryota > Metazoa > Arthropoda > Insecta > Diptera > Anthomyiidae > Delia > Delia radicum. The sequence continues at coordinate 52,131,786 of CM037853.1, forward strand.
TAAAAGAAGTAAAAAAAAATCAATTGTAAAAGTATTAATTTCCATTTATATACGTGTACATTTTCCTTTTTTTTTTAATAGGGATCAGGTTTATTTTTAATAACAGAAAAATATACAGAAAATAAAATAAATTTTTGTGATTTTGTTTTTACATATACATGCTTGAATATTTTCTTAATATATTTGTTATGAAGGGGCTACAATGGATTCGAAAAAAAAAGAAATTAAAAATCCTTTACACTTTGTAAAAAAAAATTTTTTCGTAATAAAAGAATAAATTCTATTTTTAAATAAAAGAGTATGGCCTCGAACTTGAATAATTTTCATTTTCATTGCACAATTAAAGGTCGAAAAAACATAATTTTTATTTTTTAATAAAAATTATATCAAACTTGTTAAAATCTTTTTTTTTTTTGTTGAAAACAGGAGATTTGAAAAATAAATTTTTGGTTAAGAATACAGGTGATGATCCTAAGCTAATTACATTTTTGGTCCATAAGTGTTTGTTAACGAATTTAATCGATCTTAAAATGCTCCATATCGTCATCTTAAATCCAAATGGCCGTAACTAACAAAAAATTTAAAATTCACTTTTTAATTGATTACGATGTAGTTAGTGAACCAAAATCCACCATTTCCAGTTTATTAACGAAAATCAAAAGGCCGCAACTGCGATTCCGATTTCTCGCCAAACGTGGCAATTTTCAAACTCATTTGGCGAATTAATTTTGGAAACGGCGATGTACGATTCCTTGCGATTTTATACATAAAATTAAAAAAAAAAAAACTAGAAATATATCAACAGAATATGATTTTTCACATAAATCATTAAAAAAAAACTTGATACATTTTGTCAGAATATAAATATATATTGCTAAATTGTTTTCGAAATATCTTGTTATGTTGATATTTTGCCAGTTTTTTGGTAACGCTTTTTTATGTGCAAGTAAATTGACGATTTCTTGAAAAAAAAAAATCGGTGTATAAAATTGACTACATTTTGCTAATCTGCTTGGCGAAATTTTTTTTGGGTTTCGAAATTTTTATGTTATAAATTTATTTTTAATAAATAAATAAATAAAAATAAAATTTTGTTAAAGACTATTGTGGACTTCATAGAATTATAGATGAAGCATAGAAAATTTAAATGCTCATCAAAGGCTTTTTAGAAGCTGTGGAACAAATTCCTAAAAAAAATTTGTTGTTACCAAATTAATAAAAAAAAATGACAAAAAAAGTATTTTTTTTAACAGACTACATATGCATACATACATATCGTCAACTAAAATGCAAAAGCACTCACATATTTACTTTTTTTTACAGGAGAAGCAAAAAACGTTAACAGATATTTCAACAATCTTGTTAATAAAACATACAGTTTTAATTATAGAACCAAACAATTTTGTAGAGAAATGTAGTTCGATATAGTGCTTCATAATCACTCAAACCTACTTCAATATTTTACAGGGCAACCAAAAAAAAATGCTCGAAAACAGAAACATATAAGATTCGAACTTTATTTATAAAACCGATATTTTTATCGTAGAATTCCACAATAAAACCGGTTTGTATTTTTTTTTTGTTAGTTACGTGGTTTTGCATTTCAGCTAACGATATGTATGTATAATAAGATTGCTTAAAATTTCTCTCCAAAATCGTTCAATTTTATTACTATTTTTTGCGAGTTTAACTTAGACTTTGGAGACTTTTAATGCAAAAATTTAGCAAACAAATTGTTGGCGATTTTTTTTTTTTTTTTTTTAAAAGAGAGGGCAACACTCAGGAAATACTTCCTATATTTTAGTGTGTTGCTTTCTTTGGAAAGGGATAGTATAGAGATGAAAGGTGGGGAAGATGAAGGGCTTCAGACATGGCAACACTGTAATTGCGCGAGATGATAAGTCTTAGAACAGTTGTTGCTCGCCACCTGATGGAGAGTTGGCGAACTTATTGAAGCTTTTTGGTTCATAGCCCTGATTCATTATTTTACTTCGGTGGGGTTAATTGCTATGGGAACACCGAAGGTGGACATTGCGATACGTATGAGGGATAGAAAAAACTCATACATATTATTTTGATGTTGCCGGCACCGGGGATCGAACCCGGGACCTTCTGTGTAAAAGTCCAACGCGCTAACCATTACACCACAACGCCCATTACTCTGGCGAAAAACGGCAAAATAAATCTGACAACCCTGGGTAGTGCTGTTTTTTTGCTTTTATATCCACGATATGGTCTTGACCGACCGAAGAGTAAAAGTGCATGAGATTGTTGATGCCATAGGCATTTCATATGGCAGTGTGGTTTCAATTTTAAATGATCAGTTGGGTTTAAGAAAACTGTCTGCAAGATGGGTGCCTCGTTTGCTCTCAATTGACCATAAACGTAATCGTGTGACAACTTCAAAGGATTGTTTGGAGTTGTTTAACCGCAATTCGAATGAGTTTTTGCGTCGTTTTGTAACTGTGGATGAAACATGGATCCATTTCAATACTCTGGAGACCAAGCAGCAGTCTAAACAATGGGTTTCTCCGGGTGAACCGGCTCCGATGAAGGCCAATGTAAGTTTGTCGGCCAATGAGGTGATGCAACAGTTTTTTGGGATGCACATCGATTACCTCCAAAAGGGAAAAACAATAAACAGCGAATATTATGCCAACTTATAACCGATTTAACGAGGATTTAAAAACAAAACGACCCCATATGGCCAAGAAAAAAGTTCTTTTTCATCAAGATAATGCACGGGTGCACACGTGCGAAGTCTCAATGGCAAAATTCAATGAATTGGGCTACGAATTGGTACCATCATCCGCCATATTCTCCGGATTTAGCCCCCAGTGACTATTTCCAAACCTAAAGAAATGGCTCGGTGGAATTAGATTTAGCTACAACGATAAAATTATTGATTAAACAAATGCGTATTTTATGGACCCTCGAAAAATCCTATTTTTTGGAATGGATACAAACATTGGAGAAACGCTGGACCAAGTGTATTGAGCTAAAAGGAGATTATGTTGAAAAATAATTTTTTTTTTTGCAAAAAAAACTGTGTTACATTCAAAAAGTCACGGACTTACTGATCCGCCCTCGTACTTTTTGTCTTTCATTTCTTTTATTCACACTTTAGCCATCCCACTTATATATTTTTTTATTTTGACGATTTTTAAAATATGATGACGATTTTATGCTCAACAAACCTGGCAACACTATCTAGAAGTTTTAGTTTATCGATGGCTTAATATAAAAAAGGCGTAACTCGACTTTTTGTTACTTTACAGGAGAAGGAAAAAACTTAATAAAATCCGTAAAATTTTAGATACAAAAAAAGTTTTAATGCAATTTTTAATAAAAAGAGGCAACACATTTTATTTCTCATTTTAAAAAATTTTTATTTTTATTTAAATAAAGTTAAATAAGATATGCCTTTTTTTTCATTGATATTTTTGAAAAAAAAAATTAAGTTAGGGCTTTTTTAAACTGACTTGATAATGAGACATATTATCAGGGGTGCCCACGGCCTATGCTCTTGGTACTCAATTGTTTTTGTAAAAACACTTAGCTATAGGCTGTGTGTTTTAATACACATATATAGCGCTCAGCACTAGCAATACGAAATACACAAACAACTTTGTCTTATTAGTTTTTTTGTCGTTCTTCACTTTATACACGCAAGCGCAAAGCAACAACACTTTCGTATGCTTTGCTGGTAAACATTGAAATATTTTTTTCTTTTTTCTTTGTATGTATTGGTTTTTAGAACAAAAATGTTGCGGGAGGTTGACATCCCTAGGATTGGCAGCACGATTTTTTCAAGTCCCGGCCATAAAATTTTTTTGGCGTGGACGGTACTTAGAAAAACCGTCTTAGGAGGGTGGTCTGCACGTCCAAGGATCGGACCTAAGACTCACCGAGTCCCGTTTCATGTTTGTTTAAGGGGAGGGGTGCGCCAAATGGAGGAACTACTCTCCAACCCGAGTCCCAGTTCTTTTATCATTTTTTTAGTAGTAACTAAATGTTAGTATCTACTGTGTTAGTTTTTTTATTTTATTATTTTACAAATGGGAGGGGTCAGCTGAATATTCAGGAGTGACTAGCTCCAGCCCGTGTCCCAAGTCTATTAATTAAAGTTAGTAATATTAGTAAAGTTATGGAAGAGGGCCACGTCCGGGAGCGAACCACACTCCAGCCCAAACTTCCGGTTGCTTTTGGGTAAACTTTTAAGGTTATGTGGCGAGTCACACCACAGTTTACCCCGACTGCTTTTTTTTGTTTGCTGAAACGAAAAAAAAAAGAAAAAAGGAGAAAAATTAATGCAATAAAAAAATACATGCATCAATACAAACCAGGAACCGGGTTGGCACGGTTCAACTCCAAACATCTTCCCTGTCGTCCATTTTATAAAGCAATCTGAAAAGAAAAGAAATTTTTGATTAAAATTAAATTAAAATTAAAATATAAATAAAAAAAAATACTTACCCACGATGTTTCTGTCTTCTTGCTGTTCTTTCTTTTATTTGCCGGTCAGCTGTTTCATTGGGGTATTAATGTACATGAATGACATCAATACATTGTTGTTGTTTTGCGTACTATTTAATAGTAAGTTGTAACTAGTAGTAAAACCAATGTAAACAAACTAGTAAATTCACAGCGTTGTAAAAACCATTGAAAAAGCTGAATTTTAAAATCTGTTTTTAAAAATTATTTTTAAAATAAAATTATCAATGAAAAAATAACCTAATTATTTTTCATGTGCGCCTGGTAGATGTGAATTCAGTTGGAGGCGATTTTAAGGCTAGGAACGCTGGGGGGAAAGTATATTGGAGGCAAAAGTAAGTGGGAAAGGGATAAAAAAAACATTAAAATAATTTAATTTCACAAATCTTTCGGGGAGAAAGGCAAAATGGTCAAAGTGGAGGGAAAGTTATTATGTTCTTATGCATGTAGGCAGTATGTATACTAAAAAGATGGAGATTGTATTGCCTACAAGCTTCTAGAAATAATAAGAAACAAAATAAATTAAAAAAAAGATGGACGTTAGGCGGGAAAATGTACGGGAAAATAAAGGATAAGTTGATAAATAACTCCCGTAAATATTGGAAGAGAAAACTTACTTTAAGGCTACTCAGCTAGATTCAGATCGAAAATAAAATCATTAGTAAACAGGCAGCCAAAGCGTACACTAGTGCAAAGTGAAAAAGTGACGCATGAAATTTAATATTATAAAAAAATAAAAAAGGAATACAAGTGAAGAACATATAATAATATAAACTTGTGAGTGCCTAGAGATTTTAAGGAGCTTTTTTTCTATCTGGATCTGGAGGCGTAAACGGTTGGTGAAAAAAGGAAAATAAAAGTAAAAACCTGGCTAGATACACAAGTGTTAAATATTGAGAGGAAGACAAGTATCAATATAAAAGGCAGAGTCCTGAAAATCCCCGAATAAAACAGCCGTACAAAAGGGGTAAATAGTGCAGAACAAGTTGGACGAATATCAGCCTGAATCTTCCTAGTGTATAGCCAGGTAAAACCTCTTCTTTTTTTGTTGTGTTTGCATATATCCTCAAAGTGGAAGGAAGTTTTTAAAAAAGCCTGAGAAATTTTGGAAAAAAGTAAATTAATATTTAATAAAACCAAGGCTAATTTATTATTAAAGTGAAAAAAAGGAATATATATAAAAGCCAAAACTATTTTTTTTAAAGTAAATCAAAGTCGTATGAAAAAAAAAAAAAAGCAAGTGAGGTTAAGAAAAAACCGTTAAATTCAAAAATTATATTTAAAAGAAAAAAAAGAATATTAAGTAAATAGTCCCTTTGTTAAAAAAAAAAAAGTGTTTAAAAGATTAATGGCTATTTAAAGTAAAATTTATCATAAAATTGTTAAGTCATTATTTTTATTAAAAGTTTTATTGGTTAGGCTTATGTGCAGTGTAGGTTAATGTTTAAGTGTTATACGTATAATTTCATTTTTATTAACGCCTGAAATTACACTCTAATTTTTATTTATTTAAAAAGTGCCATAATAAAAAATCTTTAGGGCCGAGTAAAAAAAAAAACTTAAAAAAAAAGAACGTACATTTAAAATTAAACAAAATAAAAAAAAAATCTTAAAGAAAAAAAATACATTTCAGATAAATTAAATTAAATAGAAGGGTTCACATCGTAGGCGGTTAGTTTGAAGTGTCGTCTGTAGAGTGACAGAGGTATATTTATCCTTAGGGAGCTCCTTCAGGTAGATTTTTTGTAGTGTTCGGGGCCCATATTGGTGATAATTTGTATGATTTGAGCCCTACATAGAAAAGAAAACAAAATTAATTAATTAGAAAAAAATTTAAACAGATAAAAAAATTGAAATCATAAAAGTAAAAAAATAAGTTTCTAAAGTTTTTTGATAGTATCGGCGCCTGAAAAGAAAAAAAAAATCAAAATTAATAAAAATTACAAATAAAATTATTAAAAACTAAATGAATAAAAATTAGAATAAAAAAGGTATGAAATAGAAAAATTAAAGAATAAAAATATTTTTTTTTAGAAATCAAAAGTAATAGAATTATAAGTATTAGAAAGAAAGAGAAGGAATTTAGATTTAGATATTTATATAATTAGTTTAAGAATTTATTTAAATTGTTTAGAATATAAAAATATGTTAATAAATGTATATTTTTGTATAGGCAATGATGATAAGGTAAGGAGGAGAAAGATTTGGTGGATTTTGGGGTCGTAAATGCGGAAGTTAAGGATATACTTACGACCATGGGTGGGTGGGCACTTAAGAGTCTAAACAGCTGACTCGTTAAATCATCGTGTGGTATAAAATTGTGGTAAGTTTGAGTGTGTTTGAGTTTTATTTTTGAGTTTTTTTTGAGAATTTAATTTTGTGTTCGGGCCCGGTGCTACCGAGAGGGTTGGGACCTCCTGAGAGATTCATAAAAAGCTAGCCGGAATCCTCGGAAGCACAAACGGTTCGTGACATAAATGGCGCCCAATAGGAATGAATAGTTAGGAACCTTTTTGTAAATTAGGGTGTCCCAAACTATAATGAAAATTACATGTAGTGTCATCAAAACATGTAGCAATAACCAAATAGATTTTTTTTATAGCCCAACGAAAAGTCGTGAAACTATGTACCAGAAGTATAGTTTTTGTAGCCGCTAAAGGAGAATAGTCTTGATAGTGTAGTACAGGAACGAAGGTTTTGGGATTTCAGTCTAAGCGATGTATTCGACCAGTTCTTTCCGGGATGAGTAGCAATAACCTAGAAGATAAAAAAAAATAATTCTTTTAATTGTATTGTTATTCATATCCGTTTGTTTTAATAGTTTTTGTAGTTTCAGCCAGATTTTTTTTATTTGAGTAGTGTAGAAAGTTTAGTAGGAATTCGATAGCCTCTCGTGTGAAGTATGATCACGAGGTAAGATGTACCGGATGTTAATTAAACCTTGTCGTAGCTCGCTTTCTAAGATTAGTCAGAAAAGTTGATGTACGATAAGACACACTACTATAATTCACCTTTTTTTTTTAGTAAATTTGACTGAGTGCCACACGAAGATTTTTTTTAAATTAACCACCTTAACCTCCAAGCCAAATCATCATTGCCAAACCCATATGTGAGAATTTGTTGTATAAACATATTTTTATATTCTGAAAAATAACATAATTTTTAAAATTTATTATAAATTATTTCACATTTTAAAAATAAAATTTGAGATAATTAATATTATATTAAGTTTGTAAAATTTAGGTACATATATTTTCTTTTAGTTTAGGTATTTTGAATTTTAGAGAACGTATTTTTGAAATTTTGAGTTTTGAAGTCATTAAAATATTATAAAAATCTAAGTGAATTCTTTTAACATTTTTAAAAAATTTTTTTTTGTAAAAAAAGTAAGCATATTTTATGAAAATTTTATATTCTGAAGCGTTAAAATTCTAAGAAAATTTTGGTTCAGAGTTTTGAGAAAAATCAGCGAACTTTTTTCTTTTCAAATAGTTTTTTTTATTTTAGATTTTGATCCAATTTGGGATTTTTAATTTAAACATTTTTAGAGTTTCTTTCCAATATTTGCGGGAAAATTTTGTATTAAAATTTTGAAATTGATTTTATGGGAGTAAATAGGGATCAGCCTATGCCGTCTACTAGGGCAAGAAAGAGAACTAGGGCAGTACAATTTGATTTGAATCGGTCAACACCACAGATTTCATATAAAGTTTTGAAGCCAAACACCCCTAGACCTAAGGCAAAAGTAGGAAGACCTCCTAAAGCGACACGTAACGCGAATAACGTCCCTCAAATAACAGATTTGTCAAAAACAATAATGTCTAATACCCGAAATGCTCGGCAGGAAAACTCTGCATTACAGGATGATTTAGGAGCCCAAGGGACCAGTAGACAACATCAAGAACAAAGACCACAACAACAGCAACATACCAAGAGTTTAGATCTGTTAGAAGATTCCGTAAAAGGAGTTGGTCACCAAATGGATGACATGAAGAGGACCATGGCTGAATTAACTGCTACAGTTAATAGATTGAGCATCGTAGTTCAGAAAACTCAGCAGGAAAGTAGAAGATTATTGGAAAATGACTTACCCAATTTGAACAGGCGAACCGATTTTCGACAACAGATGGATATGTCGGGGATTCAGCCAGCTCAGATGTCAAGAGCGTCATCTTTCAACGATTTCGCTGCAAATAGAAGTGTGAGCATACGCATCGACAAATGGGGTCTTCAATTTGATGGCGACAACAATAAAATGCCCGTAGAAGACTTTGTTTTTCGAGTAGAACGTCTTAGAAACCAGTATGGGATGACGGAAAAAGATCTTCTTGATAATTTTTATCTTTTAGTAAAAGGGATTGCAGAAAAGTGGTACTGGCTCTTTGTGCGTACAAATTATATATCCGAATGGTCCACTTTGAAAACTGCTTTACTACAGCAATACCAATCAACCAGATCAAGTTTTGAGTTGATGAGAGATATGGTAGAGAGGAAACAGCAGCCAGGAGAGTCAATAGACTCGTTTTTCTTCACCATGAATCAACTGCGATCTCGGTTAGACATTTCTATGCCCGAAGCTGAAATGATAAAAATGGTTAAGCGCAATTTAAGAGAAAATATAGGTCGTATAGTTTACCCCATGGTAGTTTCATCTGTTGAACAATTGCGAGTAGAGTGTGTAGAGGCTGAAAAGACTTTTCTTAGAAAAGATTCGAGGCCACAGCCACCGGTAAATGCCAATAGATATGCTAGGCAAGTAAATGAAATTTTTGAGAATCCGTTAGAACCTTTACCAGCTCCAACTGAATACGAGCATTATGAGGAAGTAGCTGCAATAAGGGTAAATCAGCCAAATAAAAATCCACTTATTTGCTGGAATTGCCGCGAAAATGGCCACGTCTTTATGGATTGCCCCTCTTCTGAACGAGCCATATTTTGCTACAGGTGTGGTAAACCTGATACTATATCACCAAACTGTGCCGACTGCAAAAATAAAAATTTTCGGAGGAGCGAGGTAGTAGCGGGGTACCATCGTGCCAAGGAAAACCCGCAGGTGAATCTATAATACAGGCAAAAGGAAAAAACGATTAGAAATTTAATAAAAGAAGTAAAAAAATTTAATAAATTTATCCCTGAATTAAAACATAAATACACTTTGGAAGAAAGAAAAACAAATTACGAAAAAGTTCGAAGTAGAATTTTTAACGAAGCCATAGATTGTAGAAGACCAATATCGAACCGAATACTAAAATTAAGAAGAAAATTTGCGGAAAAGAAAAATACTATGAAGTTAATTATAGAGGCGATCAGAACAGCTGATAGTAAATCTGACCCTAGAGCTTTCGCGGATATTAAAATCGAAAATTGCGATATTAGAGGCCTTTTAGATACCGGTGCTTCGGTTAGTTTGCTAGGTAAAAATTGTAGAGAGTTTATAGAAAAGTTAGGCATTAGTTTTAAGCCAATATTTTCTGTAGTATCAACAGCTGGCGGAAAAGAACATAGATTATTAGGTAAAACAAAATTAGAAGTTAAGTTTAAAGATAAAATCAAAAATATTGTTTTTTATTTATGTCCAGATTTACAGCAAGTTGCTTATCTAGGTGTAGATTTCTGGAAGGTTTTTCAATTAGCCCCGGAGATTTTTCCATTAGATGAACTGAACGTTCAAAATTTACAGGAGACTTTTAAAGTCGAAAATCATAAATGTGATCCGCATAAGTTATCTGTTGAACAACAAAGGAAACTAGATAAATTATTGAAACGTTTCCGGCGTTCGAGAAAGAAGGTTTAGGTTGTACCAATTTAGAAAAGCACACCATTAAATTATTTGAAGGTACAGAACCAGTTAAGGATCGGCATTACCCAATTTCTCCGGCGGTACAGGAAATTGTTTACAGAGAGATTGATACAATGTTAGAATTAAAGGTCATAGAAGAGAGTGAGAGTCCGTGGAGTAATCGGACGACGGTAGTTCGAAAACCCGGCAAAAATAGATTTTGTCTTGATGCAAGAAAGCTAAACAAAGTTACAGTTAAAGACGCTTACCCACTTCAAAATATCGATGGGATATTAAGCCGAATTGACGAAACTTATTTTATAAGTAGCGTCGATTTAAAGTTTGCTTTCTGGCAGATAGAATTAGATGAAGACAGTAAGCCATATACCGCGTTCACCGTCGCAGGTCGCCCGCTCTATCAGTTTCGCGTTATGCCTTTCGGTCTCTGCAACGCGGCCCAAAGATTATGCAGACTGATGGATAAGGTGATTCCTCAAAGGCTTAAAGAAAATGTCTTCATATACCTTGACGACTTATTGGTGATTTCCGAAAGTTTTGAAAAGCATTTAGAACTGTTAAAAGAGGTAGCCCTGTGTTTACGAAATGCCAATTTAACCATCGGTCTTCAAAAATCACAATTTTGTTTTCAAACGTTAAAATATCTGGGGTTTATAATCGGTGGAGGAATGCTCAGAACTGATCCCGACAAAATAACAGCTATACGAGCCATAAAAATTCCGAAAACAACACGTGAAGTTCGAAGTTTCATGGGAACAGCCGGCTGGTATCGCCGCTTTATTAAGGATTTCGCTGCGATTTCTGCTCCACTGACAGATACCCTGAAAAAAGCAAAAAAGTTTAATCTGACTCCTGAAGCAATAACAGCTTTCGAAAATTTAAAAAAAGCACTAACCTCTGCTCCAGTACTTCGTCATGCCGATTTTTCTAAAAGATTCTGGATCCAATGTGACGCTAGTGATCATGGTATTGGTGCAGTTTTATATCAACTTAACGGCCAAAATGAAGAGCATCCAATAGCGTTTTACTCGCAAAAACTGAACGCATGTCAAAAAAATTACAGCGTTACAGAAAAAGAATGTTTAGCTGCTGTAATGGCAGTTAAAAAGTTTCGTCCATATGTCGAAATGATGCCGTTTACCATCGTGACAGACCACGCCAGTCTTAAATGGCTGATGTCTTTAAAAGACTTAAGCGGTAGACTCGCTCGTTGGTCACTTCAACTGCAAGCGTTTGATTTCGACATACAACACAGAAAAGGCTCAGAAAACATTGTTGCCGATATGCTGTCGAGAGTGCCCCTAGAAGCCGAAGTTGAAGAAATCTGCCAAGATGACTTATTTGATTTCGAAACCACAGAATTTGAATCCGAAGAATATTGTGACCTGAAAAATAATATTGAGCAAAATAAAGAATTATTACCAGATTTAAAAGTTGAAAATGGTATGATTTTTAAGAAAATGTCTTTTGAACAGAATGAACATGATGAAAGTAAATGGAAGTTGTGGATTCCAGCAACTATAACACAACCAGTGATCGAAAAAGCCCACTCTACATTGACAACAGCACATGGTGGAGTGGCGAAAACACTTGAAAGGCTAAGACGATTTTTCTATTGGCCAAAAATGTCTACACAGGTAAAATTGTTTGTTAAAAATTGCCAAACTTGCCGAGAAACTAAACCGGCTAATCAAAGTCTAAGACCTGGTATAGGTAATCAAGTGGTAACCGATCGACCATTTCAAAAATTATACATTGACTTTTTGGGAAAATATCCACGGTCAAAAAGTGGCAATTGTTATATTTTTATAGTAGTTGACCACTTTACTAAATTCACCTTTTTAAAAGCAATGAAAGAGGCCACCACGGGCAACGTAATTGAATTCCTTGTTAAAGAGATATTCCATAAATTTGGCGTGCCCGAAATTATCCATAGCGATAACGGTTCTCAATTCATTTCAAAAAGTTTTGAAAATTTAATGGAAACGTATAAAATTCAACACATGAAAACCGCTGTATATTCACCGAGTAGTAACGCGTCTGAAAGGGTTAATCAGTCAATATTAGCTGCCATAAGAGCATATTTAAAAGAAGATCATAGGGACTGGGATCTGTATTTATCTGAAGTCGAATGTGCGTTGAGGACTTCGATACATACTGCTACAGGTTTTACCCCGTTTTTTGCCTTATTTGGTTTTCACATGTACTCAAGTGGAGCAGACTATAAATTAAGCCGCAAACTCCAGTCGCTTACCGATCAGATCAGATTATAAATGCAAATAAAAGTGACAAAATGGAAAGTATTCGCGAGGAAATAAAAGAAAATATGCGAAAAGCATATGAAAAGAGCGCAGAAAGGTATAACAAAAGAGCCCGCGTTGTTACTTTTAAACCGGGACAGGAAGTTTATCGCCGAAATACCGTTTTAAGTAACTTTGAAAAGAGCAAAAGTGCGAAATTTTGTAAAAAGTTTTTAAAATGCAGAGTTGTTAAACCGATAGGCAATAATATGTATGAGCTAGAATCTTTGCAGGGTAAAAGTATAGGCATTTATCACGTAAAAGATATAAAAGTTTAAATTGTTTTTGAAAATGTATAAAATTTTTGAGTTTTACTCAAAGGAAAAGTGCAATATTAGGACATAAGAAAATTTATTTTAGTAAAAAAATTATTATTTAGATTTTACAATCAAACATTTTTATAGTTTTGTCCTAATTTTGTGTCTAGAATAAATTAAACAATTTAATTTTTTTTTATATCTGTGATAAAATTTACCAAAGTACCTGATTTAGAATTTGAAAAGCGATAATTATACATTATGATTCTAAAAATATTAGATTTAGTTATCAACTCACGTGCAATAATATATTTAGGAAACAGCATGGATAGTTTTTAGGAAGGCCAGTGATATAAACCTGTGATATATGTGTTAACTGGAACTGTGATGTCCTTTTTTTAGACACATTCATTTTTGTTTGTTGGTGCAATGTGATTTTTAAACACATTGACACATTCGATTAATTTTCGTGTCCCAATGAACATTTGTAGTACGGATTGTTTTGAAAAATCTGAAAGGAAATGAAAAAGGATTTCACAAAGTAAATACTTATATGATAGGATAATTAGAGGTATACTTCCCGTAATTAAGCTGGTAAAATTAGTTGATTAAATGTCCTTTAGGGATTCGCAATTTCAAGCTGAGAACCATATCTAGAAATCTCTAAGTATTTTATATTTAAAAGTACTATAGAGATGAAATCATGTTTTTACGAACAGTAAAATTCCCAAGGAGGAGGAAAATAGAGGCGTTACCCGTATAAAAATTTTGAGATCTGAAATATAAAATATAGATTTTAATATGTTAATGTAATTGAATATTCCTAAAAGAAGTTTAAAGTTAAAATAAGAATATTAAAGACGTTTTCGTTTTTTTTATACAGTTTTGGCAACCCAAGAACTCAAGAATTGTAAAAATTTGTTTAAATTGAAGATGCTTATGGGTACAAGTGTTCTATTTTGTTTTATGTATTAGGCCAAAACATTTAAAACGTGAAAATGATCAATCATCTAGTTAAAAGTTATTGATTTGAAAAGTTATTGATGTGATAAATTATTGATTTGTGATCAATTTAGCCTCAAAGAAGCTTTGGGGGCGTTCGATTTTTAATTTTAGCACGTTAAGTGCCCAACTGGTCAAGAACCAGTTACACGAATTTGAACTAGATCTTGAAAATTTAAAAAAAGGGGAAGCCGCTATGTTTTTTCTTACCTGAGAAAGATGCAGGAGTAGGCCGTTGTTCGTAGATGATAAAGATGAGGATTTCCGGCTAGCAAAGATGAGAAGATTAATAAGTTTTCCAGTGATGGTAATAAGCTAGTCCAAGGTTTCCTAAAAGATAAAATAAAAGTTATAATTTTTGCCCGGCGAGACTCTTTTCAGGGTGTGAGAGTTCCCCACGTTGTTAAATTTTATTTAAACTTACCTGGTAAGCCAAGTTTTAGTGCCCGGCTAGATCCTAGCAAGTGTTGAGACTCGTCTCAGGGTGTAGGAGTTCCCCACGTTGAGCGTTTGTAAAAAAAAAAAAAAGATTCTATCAACCTTGTCCGCACACCGTTCCCTACTACGTCCACTCGAAGAAAACGGAGTTTTGTTGCGGGAGGTTGACATCCCTAGGATTGGCAGCACGATTTTTTCAAGTCCCGGCCATAAAATTTTTTTGGCGTGGACGGTACTTAGAAAAACCGTCTTAGGAGGGTGGTCTGCACGTCCAAGGATCGGACCTAAGACTCACCGAGTCCCGTTTCATGTTTGTTTAAGGGGAGGGGTGCGCCAAATGGAGGAACTACTCTCCAACCCGAGTCCCAGTTCTTTTATCATTTTTTTAGTAGTAACTAAATGTTAGTATCTACTGTGTTAGTTTTTTTATTTTATTATTTTACAAATGGGAGGGGTCAGCTGAATATTCAGGAGTGACTAGCTCCAGCCCGTGTCCCAAGTCTATTAATTAAAGTTAGTAATATTAGTAAAGTTATGGAAGAGGGCCACGTCCGGGAGCGAACCACACTCCAGCCCAAACTTCCGGTTGCTTTTGGGTAAACTTTTAAGGTTATGTGGCGAGTCACACCACAGTTTACCCCGACTGCTTTTTTTTGTTTGCTGAAACGAAAAAAAAAAGAAAAAAGGAGAAAAATTAATGCAATAAAAAAATACATGCATCAATACAAACCAGGAACCGGGTTGGCACGGTTCAACTCCAAACATCTTCCCTGTCGTCCATTTTATAAAGCAATCTGAAAAGAAAAGAAATTTTTGATTAAAATTAAATTAAAATTAAAATATAAATAAAAAAAAATACTTACCCACGATGTTTCTGTCTTCTTGCTGTTCTTTCTTTTATTTGCCGGTCAGCTGTTTCATTGGGGTATTAATGTACATGAATGACATCAATACATTGTTGTTGTTTTGCGTACTATTTAATAGTAAGTTGTAACTAGTAGTAAAACCAATGTAAACAAACTAGTAAATTCACAGCGTTGTAAAAACCATTGAAAAAGCTGAATTTTAAAATCTGTTTTTAAAAATTATTTTTAAAATAAAATTATCAATGAAAAAATAACCTAATTATTTTTCATGTGCGCCTGGTAGATGTGAATTCAGTTGGAGGCGATTTTAAGGCTAGGAACGCTGGGGGAAAAGGGGGAAAGTATATTGGAGGCAAAAGTAAGTGGGAAAGGGATAAAAAAACATTAAAATAATTTAATTTCACAAATCTTTCGGGGAGAAAGGCAAAATGGTCAAAGTGGAGGGAAAGTTATTATGTTCTTATGCATGTAGGCAGTATGTATACTAAAAAGATGGAGATTGTATTGCCTACAAGCTTCTAGAAATAATAAGAAACAAAATAAATTAAAAAAAAGATGGACGTTAGGCGGGAAAATGTACGGGAAAATAAAGGATAAGTTGATAAATAACTCCCGTAAATATTGGAAGAGAAAACTTACTTTAAGGCTACTCAGCTAGATTCA
The DNA here is from genome assembly GCA_021234595.1 of Delia radicum. Classification (NCBI taxonomy): domain Eukaryota; kingdom Metazoa; phylum Arthropoda; class Insecta; order Diptera; family Anthomyiidae; genus Delia; species Delia radicum. The sequence continues at coordinate 52,147,603 of CM037853.1, forward strand.
GATCGAAAATAAAATCATTAGTAAACAGGCAGCCAAAGCGTACACTAGTGCAAAGTGAAAAAGTGACGCATGAAATTTAATATTATAAAAAAATAAAAAAGGAATACAAGTGAAGAACATATAATAATATAAACTTGTGAGTGCCTAGAGATTTTAAGGAGCTTTTTTTTCTATCTGGATCTGGAGGCGTAAACGGTTGGTGAAAAAAGGAAAATAAAAGTAAAAACCTGGCTAGATACACAAGTGTTAAATATTGAGAGGAAGACAAGTATCAATATAAAAGGCAGAGTCCTGAAAATCCCCGAATAAAACAGCCGTACAAAAGGGGTAAATAGTGCAGAACAAGTTGGACGAATATCAGCCTGAATCTTCCTAGTGTATAGCCAGGTAAAACCTCTTCTTTTTTTGTTGTGTTTGCATATATCCTCAAAGTGGAAGGAAGTTTTAAAAAGCCTGAGAAATTTTGGAAAAAAGTAAATTAATATTTAATAAAAACCAAGGCTAATTTATTATTAAAGTGAAAAAAAGGAATATATATAAAAGCCAAAACTATTTTTTTAAAGTAAATCAAAGTCGTATGAAAAAAAAAAAAAAAGCAAGTGAGGTTAAGAAAAAACCGTTAAATTCAAAAATTATATTTAAAAGAAAAAAAAGAATATTAAGTAAATAGTCCCTTTGTTAAAAAAAAAAAAAAGTGTTTAAAAGATTAATGGCTATTTAAAGTAAAATTTATCATAAAATTGTTAAGTCATTATTTTTATTAAAAGTTTTATTGGTTAGGCTTATGTGCAGTGTAGGTTAATGTTTAAGTGTTATACGTATAATTTCATTTTTATTAACGCCTGAAATTACACTCTAATTTTTATTTATTTAAAAAGTGCCATAATAAAAAATCTTTAGGGCCGAGTAAAAAAAAAAAACTTAAAAAAAAAGAACGTACATTTAAAATTAAACAAAATAAAAAAAAAATCTTAAAGAAAAAAAATACATTTCAGATAAATTAAATTAAATAGAAGGGTTCACATCGTAGGCGGTTAGTTTGAAGTGTCGTCTGTAGAGTGACAGAGGTATATTTATCCTTAGGGAGCTCCTTCAGGTAGATTTTTTGTAGTGTTCGGGGCCCATATTGGTGATAATTTGTATGATTTGAGCCCTACATAGAAAAGAAAACAAAATTAATTAATTAGAAAAAAATTTAAACAGATAAAAAAATTGAAATCATAAAAGTAAAAAAATAAGTTTCTAAAGTTTTTTGATAGTATCGGCGCCTGAAAAGAAAAAAAAAATCAAAATTAATAAAAATTACAAATAAAATTATTAAAAACTAAATGAATAAAAATTAGAATAAAAAAGGTATGAAATAGAAAAATTTAAAGAATAAAAATATTTTTTTTTAGAAATCAAAAGTAATAGAATTATAAGTATTAGAAAGAAAGAGAAGGAATTTAGATTTAGATATTTATATAATTAGTTTAAGAATTTATTTAAATTGTTTAGAATATAAAAATATGTTTAATAAATGTATATTTTTGTATAGGCAATGATGATAAGGTAAGGAGGAGAAAGATTTGGTGGATTTTGGGGTCGTAAATGCGGAAGTTAAGGATATACTTACGACCATGGTTGGGTGGGCACTTAAGAGTCTAACAGCTGACTCGTTAAATCATCGTGTGGTATAAAATTGTGGTAAGTTTGAGTGTGTTTGAGTTTTATTTTTGAGTTTTTTTGAGAATTTAATTTTGTGTTCGGGCCCGGTGCTACCGAGAGGGTTGGGACCTCCTGAGAGATTCATAAAAAGCTAGCCGGAATCCTCGGAAGCACAAACGGTTCGTGACAAAAAATGTTGAATAAAAATTAGTTTTTCTTTAAATGTATTGGTGTTTGCTCTTCCATAAGGAACTTTTGGGCACTCCTGCATATTATTATAATAGTTCAGGTTTAAATAATAGAAGGAAATAATTCGTGGAATTGAATGGATTAAGTCAGAAGTGAACTGTAAATATTTGTGTTATCATAAAAAAAGGCAATCTGCAGGTAAAAACTTTTTCAAAACCTGCAGGTGGTACAATTTATTTTTTGTTATTGCTATTTTCTCCTTATAAAGTGAATCAGGGATATCTTTAAATTCGTAATCGTCAGTTATGTCTGTTTTGAAATATGTATATTGATCCGGATGGGGCATACGCCAAGGCTCGTAGAATATTTACTGTAAGATCACCAATACGTCTGCCTAAAATTTTAAATAGAGGTTGAGTACATACATTTCTAGAACTTTTATAGTAAGCAATATTTTTACCAGGACGAATCGAAGAGTATCGTTTAGAGATGTTTTCAAAATTAAGAAATAGTCGTAGTGGAAATGGTGAGCTTGTAGGGGTGCTGGAACTTTTCGTGCCTCCTTTATTGGTTGCACAAATTCCGATGGCAAATTTATTTGCTTATTTTTAATTTTTCTATCTATAAGGGAATGGCTTCCATTTGCGTATGTCCACTTATTAACAATTTTTGTTCAATCGTTATTTGTGTTTCCATACTAAAATCCAGCAATGCATTAGACAATATTACATCGAGGTTTTGGTAAAAACAGTAAACAGTGAGTAAATAATTACGTGATGGATTTCTGGCGATCGAGTTTGGATCTTCCTCAAGTGTTTAATAATACATGTCGCAAAAAACGGAAGCTACTAGACATCCATCTGTTTCATCCCAAACATAATTGTCTGATTCGTCTGCTAAAATATTGTATATTGTGAAATTATGTAGTTGTAGCTTCATTTTATACTATGCAGCACTCGTCTTTAGTTGAGGAATTAATTTTACCGCTTGCACTTCCATACGTAAAACTGCACATACTCCGGACTCACCATTTTTTATGTCATTATATTTTTCCTCACGCATTTTTTTCATTTATTCTCTATGCTTTTTATAGTCTTCATCTGACAAATTACTAGCTTTATGTGAAACGCACATATCGCACTGATCTTCCCTAGGTTTAAATATGGAATAGTTCAATTCCTTTAATACATAAAGCTGGTAAATTTCCTGATAGGTGGAAAAATCCGATTCAAAATATAATTTTTTGGTGTCATTTCGGCAATAATGGCACTCCATTTTTAGCAACTCATCTGAAATTTTTTGTAGAAATGTACGCCTTTCTTCGTTGCGCTTTTCTGTGACAGATGACCGTTTGGCATATTTGCGTAGATTTGAAGTCTTATCGGGAAGCGAATTTGATACTTGGGAAATATAAACCCATAACTACAGCTGCGCTGACAGATTTACCTTGTATTACTGTGCCATGGTTAAAACTAATCAAACAAAAAAACGAGTTGGGGCTTTTTCTTTCAAAAATTCTTTGACTTGACTTAGGGCTTTGTTTGAAATCGTTATAAATCTGTTATTTGCAATTATATCCCCCTGAAATTTTGAGGCAAGGTACATCTGACATTTGTCTACTAGAATAAACAAAAAAAACGCTATTTTGAAAAAAATTGAGTTACGCCTTTTTTATATTAAGCCATCGTTATGTAGAAATTTGCTGGATAATCTCATTCGTGGAGGACAGTGTTGCCAGGTATGTTGAGCATAAAATCGTCAAATTTTCCAAAAAAAAAAATCGTCATTATATTTTCAAAAATCGTCAAAACAAAAAATATTTGTTACAAGTGGGATAAAGTTTTAATAAAAAATAAAGAATAATAATGTAACTCACATTTCAAGTGCTCATGTACTATCGGTGTAATATAATTAATAATATGATTTTTTACACTTTTCTGTAATTTAAACTTCGAAAATCATGATATTTTATAACGATAGCACTTTACCACTTTAACTGTTAATTCCTTCTACATAATTCGGTAAACACCACTTCAGTAGCACAATTTTTAAATCTTAAATTCTTTTACATAGTTTAGAAATTCTTTAACAATGTTATTTTCTTTAATTATTAAATTTGGACTTCCATTAACGAATTAAAGTTTCAAATTGCATTACATGTGTTTAATACAATAAATTGTGAAATTTTTCATTATTTCATATTTTTTCATTTTGGGTTGGTTTTTAATATTAAAAAACTAAAAATTATTTATTATTTTTATTATTATTTATTTTTATTTAAATATTGTTTTTTACTGCATGTTTTTTCATTTTTAAATATATATTGTGAATATCTGAAGTTTCACATTGGAACATTTTATTTATATTATTATTAGGCCTGTTTTTTAACCACCGGATTTAGTTTTGGATTTATAAATCAGAATATTTGAACTCGATGTTTGTTTCGCAAAAACTTGGATTTTTTTTTAATTTAAAAAGTAATTTATTTTTATCTCTATAAACATTAAAAAAAGCAGGGTTGGCATTCAATAACTTTTCATAATAACGATTGGCTATCACAGTAACGCTAATAGCGGAATGGAAATTTAAAAAAAGCGATTCCACTAAAGACATGTGAACGGTTTTAGTTTTCTATTTAATCTATTTGATTTTGAAATATCCTGAATTAGTTAAAGTCAAAATAACGCTAAAATACCGAAACGATGATTTATAACGTTATTTTGCTGATGTAACAAAATTTAATGGGTAGAATTTTGAAATAAACCCTGTAAAGACACACTCCCCTATTAGAATCGTAGCTTTAAAACGTTCATAACGGCATTGGTGTGGTCGTGGCAAGCAACGGCAATTGTAATGAAAAGGTAGTGCTTGCCAACCATGAAAAAAGTAAGCACTGGGAACTTCAGCTGTAAATATTTGTCATTGTTTCAGTTGTAATACAGTATCTTTATTTTTAAGTGAAAAAAACAATCATTTGTAGAAGAAATTTCATTTTTGACTACAATTGTAGTTCATTTAAAAAAACAAACCACATTAAATTACAGTATTATGATTTTACATTCATTTTATACAGTATTTTTTTTTTTTATTTAGAAAAATAAAACAAATTAATGTTTGTTTATTTTTTCTGCACTGACTGAACCACTCATTAATAATACAACTGTAGTTAATTTTTTGTACAGTAAAAAACAAATGACTATGTTAGTTGAATTAACTAAAATGTAAGTCGTTCTTTTTTCAAGTGAAATTTCATTTGTTTTTAGCTACATTTGCAGTGGTCTTTATTAAGTGCAGAAAATAAATTAAAATAAATTTAACATGAAAATTAAAATTATTTAAGGTTCCCATCATCAGAACACGTTTTGAAAGCGGTAACAATCCCAGGTGGACCTTGCACATCAAACAAGTTTTCAATTTATTTTTTGATCAATGGTTATAATCTTTAACTTCAAACTCATATGTATATTAGTTCTCATGAAGTGAGTAAACTAGTTCATATGAATGTTTGATGTTTGGCATGGGAATGTTACCGCTTTCAAAATGTGTTCTGATGATGGGAACCTAGAAAATTCCCGAAATAGATCTATCAACACTTTCCCGAAAGTGTCAAATAATAAATTTGAAAACAAAAACTCTATAGATTAGTTCTTAGGACAATATCCTAATGAAGAAATATAGAGTATGGCCTCGAACTTGAATAATTTTCATTTTCATTGCACAATTAAAGGTCGAAAAAAACATAATTTTTATTTTTAATAAAAATTATAACAAACTTGTAAATTTATTATGCATCCATAAAATAACTTTTTTGCTAAACTTTCAATAAAAAATAGTTTTTATTTTTAACGAAATATTAAAAATCCAAAAATAGATCCGGTGATTTTTTAAGAATAGCAAATAAACATGTTTTGCTGACATATTAAACGTTTGTTAAAAAATCGTCATTTTGGAAGCAAAAATCGTCCACAATCGTCATTTAGTAATTTAGGTACTAAAAATCGTCCAAATGACGATAAATCGTCAAACCTGCCAACAGTGGTGGAGGAGTCAATTCTAACTCAATAAAAACACAATTTTATAGATTATTTTTACAATTCCTGCAATTTTTATTTATTTTTATTTGATGTTTTTTTTTTTTTTTTTTTTTTTTTTGTTAATTACTATAATTGTTAATTTATTATGTATTTTAATAATTTTTATATATATATTTTATATATAACCTAATTAAAGTGGTATTTATATGTTAAGTTCTCCAATTTTTAATCTCCAATTTAAGCCAATATTATTGTTGTGTTTTCCCCCCAGGAGAATGAATATTAATTAAATTAAGATAAAATAATAGTTATTTTTTTTTTTTTTTTTTATAGGTTTGTATGTATATTTTAGGCTTTTCAATTAGTTTATTATGTATTTATGTTGTATGTATTATTAAAATATATATAGATTAGTTACTAATAAATCAGTCTATAATTAAAAAATGTTTTTTTTTTTTTTATATAGTATGTTAATAGCTTATTATAGAAATATTTAAAAATGATGAATTTTATTTCTGTTTGCTTTTGTAACCTTAAATAAATTGCAATTATAAAGCCGTTTTATTGTGGGGGAAATTATGGGTTTTTAAAGAAAAAAAAAACGACTATTGAATGCCTTTTCCACAATTAGTTAACTAAAACTTTTCCAAAATTTTTAATGGAAAAAGTTAAATTTTAACAAAATATTGTGAAAAGTGGCCTTTAGAGCATTTTTAACTGGTTTAAAGATGCAATTATTTTTTTAATTCCAGTGAGTTGTGAAGAAGAATGAGGAAGTTTTCTTTTTAGTACTTCTATTTTGTACGCTTGTACTTATATATTAAATATAGATTTATTTTGTTGTTTTATTTTATTTTAATATTTTATTTATTTAATGAAAGCTTTATTTATAAATGATGATTATGTTTAAGAGGATATAATTTCAAATATATATTACTTAAGTTTGAATATAAATTTGAACAAAAGACAAGGTTTTTGAATAAACAGATTTATTTTTGGACAGCTGATTCGTTAAATTGAAAAATAATTTTGGAGCTCAAACGATTTAAATTTTACTAACTTTTTCGATGTTTAAATTTTTTTTTCAAAACCGCTATTTTTTAAAGAAAATATTCGCCCATGTCCCTACTTTAGAACGTTTTGCAATTAGAACGAATTTATGAAATCACACGAAATTGTAATTTGGTGTTCTCAAATCCTAAAAGCTTTCGAAAACTCGAATTTTTTTTGAAATTATTATCGAAGTGCCAAAAACATATCGAGGGATTATATTCAAAACTTGCTATCTGCAGTTTTCTCGAAAATAAGTTTTTGATGGCAACTTGTTCACTGATTAAGTTGTAATATATCATATTAAAAATGAACTGAAATCTTTTTTCTTTAACATTTTTTTTTTCTTAAATTTGTGATTTTGCTATCTACTACACATAGTTTTGCGAATAAAAAGTTGCTATCTGCACACAAAAAAATGGTTTTTATTATCATAAAACCTTAAAGTGTTGGTATTGAATCATTAAAAATAATAAAGATATAAACAGCATGAATTATTCACAAAATGGTCAACATAAATCCGGGGATTATAATTCCCTACAACGTATTGCAACTGATTATATGTCATCCAATGAAGGTTTGTTGTCTACAATTCGTGACAATTATAATTTTAATCAAACGTTTTATCCAGATTCCGAGAATGAACAAATCGACGACAATGTGGTCAAAGGGGATGGGGGAGATGATCTCATAACAGGTTTGTTGCTTCAAATTCGAGACAATTATATGTAATTGTAACATAAATTTGAATTCAGATTCCGAAAATGAAGAAATTAACCACAACGTGGTCGCTTGCCGTAGACGAACACGGGCCCATTTCTCTGCTTCAAAAGCTCGAACAGAAAATAAGAAAAGGCGAATGAACGGGCAACAGTATTTGGGGTTTTCAATATTTAAAAACCTAAACATTAACTAATACCTCGAATTCCATTACTAGATTTTTTGTTAATACATATTATTATAGTTATTTTTATTGTTTTATATATTATAACAACATTAACTTGAATAAAAAATCGTGTTATTTAAATAAAAAACGTTAATTAGTTTACAATAAAGCTTATTTGTATTTTTGTACAAAAAGTGCTATCTGATAATTTGAACATACGAATTGATAAAATTTATATTTGCAAAAAGTGCTATCTGCTATATCAGCGCAAATAACAGCAATTAAAAAAAAAAAAAAAAAATGTGAAACTTAGACGTCGTTTTTAAATAGCTTTGTAGAAGAAACTTTAGTAATAACTACTACAATTTACAAAAAAAAAACTGTTTTTTTGCTCTCCTGAAAAATTGTGATTATGCAGATAGCAAGTTTTGAATATAAGCCCTCGATATGGTTTTATGAAAAATAAAAAAACATATGGAAAGTAAAATGCTTTTAAGAAATGCTTCTTCTAACATTGTTGTCAATTTGTTTGAGTATTTTCTAGAATATCAAAACAAAAAACGTTTTGTTTAAAACAGTTTTTTAGAGTATAAACAATACAACCAAAAATACAATAAAATCAGAAATAAGTAAAAAAAATTTTAAATTTTTAATATTAAGCACCATTTTTGACCCTAAATTGTAATTTATTAGAAAAAAGGCATTCGTTTTACTTTCGACCATGCTTTTTTACACGAATTAAAACCAAAAAAAAAAATAGTGAAAAACGTTGATTTAATAGCAAGAACACCGAAAAATTCTTAAATTTTCCCTTTCGCTCTGATTTAAAAGCCGTAACAGGGGTGATTAATTAACCATCTGAAATGAATCATAAAATTAATCTCTCATAATATGAGAAAAATGATTATCATCAAGAAAAAATTAATCAAACAGACTTAAAAAAGGGAAATATGGGTGCTTTTTGAATCATTGGAAAATTCTCAAAAACTGCTTCATTTAGGAGCCCAAGAATAAATTTTAATGATTTTTTTGTTGTCTTGTCAAAGACATTTCTTATATTGCATGAAAACATTAAGGGGGGACATGACATTGGCCGTTTTTTGAAATCGACTTTTTTTATAATTTTGTATTTTAGTAAATATTCTTAAATTTCTAAGAATTTCATGGAAAAATTCCTACGGGTTTAACAGTTACAGCCAGATTAGTGAGAGCGCATTTTTAATTTTCGCGCTACCTACGTACGGCAGCTGGTATATACTTGTTTTTCTTTGTTCACAAACTTTGAACGCGTTTATCTCGAAACCATGTTTTCGTACTGGTTGCGGCACTAGCGGGTTCATTTGTTGACGAATTTTTTTTTTTTTTATTTATTTAAACTTGATTCGCTATCGTATGACACGAGCTTTTTTCGACTTTTTATGAATTTTTAGTCAATATTTTTTTTCGAAAAAACACACTTTTAAATTTGGAACATCACCAAAAATTGAAAAAAAAAATTAAAAAAAGCTCGTGTCATACGATAACCAATTTTGTTAAGATTTAAAAAAGTAATTTTTTCCAGATCGGACAATTTTTGCGACACCCAGCGCTGCACCCACGAGGCCCCGTTTTTTCTCTGCCGCCAGTTTGGAGCTCTATAAAACCATGTTGGAGTAAAAAATATATTTTTTTGAATTTTTTTTTCTTTTAATTTGTTCAATTCTAGAAAAATGTTTGTTTTTGACTGAGTTATGAATTTTTAAAAAGGTCTGTTTTCTCTGCCGCGAATGTAATGTCCCCCCTTAAATTTGATCGAAAATGTAATATTAAAAAAAAAAAACGCATACTAAATTATATTCTATCGTCCATGTACTAGGTTTCCTTACTTTTTGAATACGAATAAATTTTAAAAGCACATGAAATTGAAATTTGGTGCTTTCTAATCCCCATAAATGTATAAAATTCGAAATAATAATAGAAAAAAGTCGAAAAATTATCGAAAACATATGTTTTCGCTCAAAATGCTAAATTTTAACTTATAAAGCAGTCTTATGATTTTTAAAAACTTCTGTAAGGAAAAAAGTGCTTTCGTTTTACTATCTACAGGAAAGTAAATCGAAAATAAAAATGGGTATGTGAAAGACAAATCACCAAAAAAAGTCGTATTGATATCACTTTCATGGGAATGTGAAACATACGACAGAGGTGTATATCTAGAACTTATATTTAATACCCTCTATGAACCAAAACACATTTTTTTCTGGAAAGGCAAAAATCAGATTTAAGTCTAAATTCTTAAAATATTACTCAATTCAATCTATCTTCAACAATATTTGTTAAATATGACTACTGAATTCAACGTATAAAAATAATATAATATTTTACAATGAAAATTATTCAAGTTCAACATATCTTTATTAGGATATTGTCCTAACAAATAATCTATAGAGTTTTTGTTTTCAAATATATTAATTGACCACTTTCAGGTATGTGTTGATAGATCTATTTCGGGAATTTACTAGGTTCCCATCATCAGAACACGTTTTGAAAGAAGTGACAATCCCATGCAAACATCAAACATTCATATAAACTAGTTTTCTCACTAAATGAGAACTAATATATGAACTCGAAGTTAAAGAATATTACCATTTATCAAAAATAAATTGAAAACTTGTTTGTTATGTGGTTGATAGTATTGCAATTGAAAAATTCAAATATATTTTGCCTGATAGAGAGTATTTCACTGTAAAAAATTATATAATCTGCAATTTTATTAAAGTTTCAAAGTTTTCTTAAACATTAAAAAAGAAACAGGATAATTTGAATTGGACATGGCTACATATCTTACTATTACTTTGACTTTATCTGAACTAAATTATCATAAAAGTAATGATATTCTGGTGGTATAACAGGCTTAAAATCTTATAGATTTATATTTACTATACATAATTGCAAGTTGACAAGTTAGGTAAGGGTTTTAGTTCAGTATATCCTATGTATTCTTTAATTTGGTTGGTAAGCTAATGTATTCTTCATTAAAAGTCATTTTAACATCACCATTTGGTAAATACTTTAAGAGATCTTAACAAATTAATGGCACTTCATAGATCCGCTGGACATTTTCAACAAAACTTTTGAAAATATAGCAACAAAAGCTAATTAGGATATAACTAGAAGTTTGAAGATATTTAAAAAATTTTAATTTTGTATAATTCTGTGAACAAATCTTTATTCAAAAATATATAAAAAAAAATATTCTTTTAAAGTTAATTGATTTCTAAATTTTTTTGGAAAAATATAAGGGATGGCAGGCAATACCGCTAAAATACCATTATCCATTAAAAACACTCTCAACTGACTATCGTTATCCGTAAAATACCGTTATCGATATAACTAAAATACCAATATCCTTAAAATACCGTTACCGAAATAGCTAAAATACCGTTACCGAAATAATTGAAAAAGCGTTATCCATAAAATACCGTTACCGAAATAATCTGAGAAAATCATAAGAAATAATCGCTGTAAATAGATATTTATTTTCCCAAAGCTTGATCATAAACTAGCCAGTCATTAAAATTCGGGCATAACGGAGCTAAGCTTATCGATATCCATTGCCATTACCGGAATAACTAAATAACGTTATCCTCAAAATATCGTTACCGAAATAACTGAAACCCCATTATCCATAAAATAACTTTACCGAACTATTTAAAACACCGTTACCGCTAAAATGCCGATATCGCAATATGTAAAATACCGTTAATGTTAAAAAACCGTAACCGTTCGACCAGATCTAATGCTCGTAATGTGAATAATTACGTGTGGTATTGGTTTATTGATTACACTTATAAAAAAGCTCGTACAAATGGTTAAAAATTCAGCTACGACAACAGAAGTTGGTACCTAAATTTGAGACAGCAGAATTTTCAATGAAAGTTGAGAATCATACACCTCTGTCATATGTTTCACATTCCCATGAAAGTGAAATCAATGTCACTTTATTGTGCTTTGGCTTTCACAGCTCCATTTTTTTCGCTTAACATTCCTGTAGAAAGTAAAACGAAAGCACATTTTTCTTTGCAAAAGTTTTTTTAAAAATCATAAGGCTGCTTTATAACTTAAAATTTTGACAGAATACATGTTTTCGAAAAATTTTCAACATTTTTCGAATATTAGATCAAAATTACATACATTTAGGGAATCAGAAAGCACCAAATTTCATGTGTTTTTAACATTCATTAGTATTCAAATAGTAAAGAAACATGACATAGGCGACAGTCTGGTGCGTTATTATTAGTGCTATTAAAAAAATGAGTAGAGGGGATCGAGTATTTGTCTTTTTTTGGGTACTCGATAAACACAATACAAAAATGCTACTTATCTAAAAAACTCAGCTAACCCTGCAGGCACACGATCAAGATTTTCTTGATAGTCTTTTACATATACTGTTTGTCAAAATATGTAAAAATTGACAGCTGTGACGTAGGCGGCTGCACGCAAGTTGAAAGCAATTTCAATATTTGTGAAAGGAAAAACAAAAACAATTTCAAAATAATTGTAATCAGCTGTTTTCTTGAACGTAAATTGATACGCTCCACTTGAAAGAGGAATCTGAAGCAAGTTCGTTTCAATTTTAAAAAGTGTGAGTGTATTGGTAAACAAGTGTGAGTGTATTAAAACTTGATAGGCAAAATTTGATCGTGTAACCATCAAGTAAAAGAAAAAATCAAAGGCAAAAAGTTTAAATAAAAATGTTAAAAAACATTGAATAGTTTATAAAAAAAGTTTAAAAATATATTTTTAAAATTTTAATTTTTAATAAATGTAAAAATTTTCATATTTTTTTTTTTTTAAATAGAGATTTTTAAATTTAAAAACCAAATTAAAAATATCGAGTAGTATCGAGTATTTAAATTCGATTCGAACAGTTTTCACATTGAAAATAAAGTAATAGAAATTACTTTTTTAATGGGTAAAAATGTTAAAAAAAAGAGTAGAGAATGATCTGGTAAATGCGAAAAGTAGAAAAAGTTGGTCTTTTAAGTACGAATATCATCTTACAAGAGTTTTAAGATTTCCGAATTTGAACACAGATGGTTCCGGGTTCGATTCCCGGTGACAACAACATGAATTGAGGAAAGTAATATGTTTGAGTTTTCTATTCCTCATGTGTATCGCAGCGCCCACCTTCGATGTTCCCATAGAACTTAACCCTACCGATGTAAAATAATTATTCATATCCCTGATTCCAAAAAAAAGCTCCATAAGTTCGCCATCTCTCCATCAGGTGGTGAGCAACAACTGTTCTAAGCTTATCATCTCGAGTAATTACAGTGTTGCTATAATTGACGGTATTCATCTTTCCGCACCTTTCACCTCTCCCGTATACCCTTTCCAAAGAAATCAACACATTAATTAATAGGAATAAATTACTAAGTGTTGCTTCTCTTTAAAAAAAAACTCAGAATTTTTAGCTAAAATTTCGCTACAAATCTGAATTTTTTGAATTGCCGGATATGACCAGGGGTATTTTCCATATTCATTACTAGGTAGTTAATATTTACTAATTTTTAGGTACAGACCAACGATTTTTGTTCATTTTCCTAAGTTTCCGACATATACTCCTTATAAAATAATACATATGAGAAAATAACGACATCTACAAGTGAGACAGAAAGCGGAGACACAAAAAAATAATGGTTTAAAAACGAATGTGATTTAAAATAACTAACGAAATTTGTAAATTGGAAAATGACGAATTACTAAATTTTAGGTTAAAAATTAGTTCAAATAGGTATGAAATTTGTTCTTGAGGTAAAATAAGATAACTAATACCTATAATTAACGATAATAAGAGAAAAAATTAGTTAATCTAAATTGGAACTAAGTTTGCCAAATTAGCTATTTTTCGGCTAGATCTAGCAATTTTATTTTTATCTACCCATAAAAAAAATGGCTAGATTTTATCTAGCCGGAAGATTTTTTTTCCGTATACATTTTTTTCTTACACGTTTTGCATACAAATGTTTTTACATTTTTACGATTTTCAAGTTTTTTTTTACAAAATTTTAAATTTTCGACAAGCAATTTTCACATGTAATTTTTACCTTCGATTTCAAATTATGTTCTTTTTGTTAAAATTTACCAAAAATATTTTAGAAATTAAAAAAACATTTTAATTTAAATAGTACGTTTGTTAAATTCGTGTTAAAATTCATTATTATTAATAATTTACATTCAAATGATGGAGTTTTAGTGTTATTTTCTGAATTTTGACAGTTTTTCTCCAGTAATCTAGCCATTTGTTCACTTCAAGATCTGGCAAGCTTGATTAGAACCCGTTTTACAGACTTTTATACAAATATTTTTTTTTTATGGGTGTATAATTAATCTTCAAGTAATTTTGTACTTTTTAATAATTTTTCGATATTTTATTGTAAATCAAAATTAATTGATTGAATGCTATTTCTTTAAGAGTTCGGGGGGAAAAAAAATTATATTAAGTACAGTTGTTGAAAACAACTTCGTTAAATATTTGTAGTATTAATACTTTTGTAATAAGTCGTAAAACCTTAATGTGGTTAATAGAGGGTATTGCATTCAAAAATAAATCTTATGATTGATAGAGAAATTTTAAAAAATTTAAAAACAGTACTAAAATGTTTTTCTCTGAAATATTTGTTCTAGAAATTGATACATAGAGAGTATTGAATATAAGGTCTAGTGCAATTGGCTAAAATTATATTTTTAAGAAAATCGTATTTGTTTCAGAGCTTTAGACAATTAGAGCTTTTAACAAAAATAATTTGCTCTTAATAAAAACAAAATATTCAAAAATATGCAACAAGACTTTTTGCAAGAAAGTATTCGGTCAAAATTGTTTTTGGGCATAGATGCCCAAGGTAGTAGTATTGGTGAGAGTGACGAAATAACACTGGAAGAAAACAATTTGATATTCATTTTATTTAGTCGTCAACGAGATTGCGACGAAAGCACGTGTGTGGCGGGTGTGATATATTTCGAAATAAAAAGATTCTTCGAAAATTAAATTTTCCCTCAATTAATCATTGTTCAATTTGCAATTAAAAAGTAATGAAATATTCTATGTTGATACTCTTATTGCAGTTACGCAATAAAAGTATATTTCTCAAGCTAGAAGAATTCAGCTTATTGCGTTTTTTGAGCAAATATAATTCAAATCTGAAAATATTTGTTCGCAAAGATACGTTGAGGGAAATAAAGATAAACACTTCAATGAAATCTTCTTTATTTCAGGATATATTGTACCATCCAGATTTTTCCAGAATTCTATATTGTTAAAATTATCCGGCAAATCTATTTCACTTCGAAGTATAAGTTCTGTTTGGATTGGAAATTCGTACTTTAATATATCGCATTTAAAAGGGTTTTGAAAAATATCCAGTAAATGCTGAATATTTTCAAAATCCTTAAACCTGTCATTAAAGTTATTAAAAAGCGTTTCTAATATTTCCAAAAGTTCCAACTTTTTCAAGATTTTATCCTTGTCGTAAATAACAGAAGTTTTCGGAAAGTCCGAAAAGTCTTCAGAATCAATTTGAGCTGCAAGTAAAAATAACTGAGTTTTAAAATCTGAAAGAATTTTAAACATATCCCAAATTTTATTATCTTTTCCCTGCAGCTTCAAATTTAACTCATTCAAAATGTTACAAATGTCTGTTAAAAACGCCATGTGTAAAATAAATTGATAATCTTTTAAATATTCTTTCTGCAAGTGTAGTTTGTCTCTCCTTCTCAACATGCTGATTTCCTATTGGTTGATTGACGATCAAACAAAAGAGCGTAAGTATACGTGTGAGTTTAATTTGCTGATATCAGCTACTACTGGGCATCTATGTTTTTGGGCAATTGACTACAGTGTTTCCATGAAATTCCTTGCCCAAAAACGATTTTGACCTCAAACTTTTTCGAATGAAAGAGTTTGCAACAAATCGATTGTTGTTGCATATCAGAGAACAGAATGAGACCATTCGTTTTTGTTGTCCATTCATACATTCATTGCTTTTGCATTGCTTTTATTCAACAACAACATCTTTTGCTGTTGCTGTTTATTCCATTTATTGTTTTTGTTGAATGACATTCATTTTTATAATGCCGTTACATGTCAAGCAATGAAATGAAATTATGACACATGAATAACATGAAATCAATCACAACATTCGCGTAGTATTCGTTGACCTGTAGCAATAATAATATTTTTTTTTTTAGTTTTATTAAACATGAAATATGTATAAATTTTTGTTTAATTTTATTAAACATGAAATATGTATAAAATTTTTTAATTTTCTTAATACAGTAATATGTTTCACAAAAAAATTTGTTAACGTTTTATTCATTTAACATTGAGACCATTCATTACCAATCGTTGTGTATTCGTTGTTTTCGTGAGTGTTAAGTGAGCTTAACACTAGACAAGCAATGCAATGCATGGTTTTCGTTACACTCACTTTTCTCAATTCTGTCGATTGTTGCTTTATTAAAATGTTGTGAGTTGACAACAATGTACTCATTTTTTGTGATTGCATTCAAAAGCATGAAATAAGGCACTCAAACCATTCTCTGTTGCATATTTTGTCATAAATGCTTATTTGCGTTTACATGCATATTTTTGCATATTGAATGATTTTTAATGCATATTTTTGAATGTTTTGATTTTGATTTTTTTTTTTTTTTTTTTGAATATTTTCATTAAATTAGTGTTATTTTTAATTAAAATTAAGCTAAAGAAATAATTTGTAAACCTTAATATTGCACATGCTAAAATGAGAATTATTCTATTTCTATCTTCTTTAACATTTATATTGGATTTCAGTTTAAAAAAAAAAACAGCATCGATTAAAAAATTAAATTTTTTAAATCGACAACTTTAATGTGCTTATTTTTAAATCATATTTTTAGATTTTTAGTGCACATAATTCCCTTTGAATGTATGTATGATTTTAGTGCATATTTGCATTTTTACTGCATATTTTCGATTTATAAGTGCATTAAAGTGGCAGCTCTGGTTATTAATATTCAAATGTTTTAATTGTTGTAAATATGTTTAAAGAAAAATTACAATATACTCAATTCTACTTTTTAAGCGATTTCTTAAAAGGCAACCAAGAAAAGCATAATTTTAAATTAAGAAACGCACAGAAAACTAAAAAAATCATTTTTTTTACCTTAAAATGACACCAGCCAGCTACGAAGGAAGTTTAGTTAATTTTTTCGATTCATAAATTAATCAAATAGGAAGCTAACTAATGAGAGATTATTTTTTGGCAGCCTCATTTTTCTGAGTAACTTTTGAGTCCGAAACAATGCTCTTTTCACATAAAAAATTTAATTTTCAATTAGATTTTTTGATTTATTTTTGAGCCCATTTGGTGGCTGTGTAATTTATTTCGTTAAAATAAAATTATTTTAGGTTTTTTTATTAAATAGACGAATCCCCAGAAGAAGTCGACAAATAATCGACGAAACGTCGGGACAAAACTGTAAACAAAAATTTAGTTTTTATTTACATGAATATTTTAGGTCTTATTAGCTAAAAAAATTAACATATTTTATTTCAATTTGCTTTATTTTTGTAAATATAAGGAGGTTGGAATCTCGTTATAAATTAAAATTGACATAAAAATAATCTCGTTGTATATAAAAACAAAAAACTAATAAAACTGTAAAAAATATTACTTGAGTCAGAGTAAAAACTATTCTTTTTTAATATAAATAGAACATTTTTGGTCTTCAAAGTTTAGTGACGTCATGATGCTTGTTAGGAAAAGACCCTAACCACGTGTTTGATTACTAAGAAGACAAGAATGAAGCAAAATTGATAATTAATAGGTTTTTTGTTAAAGCTCTGCCTATTCTGAATGCTCTAGCTTTTCTAAAACTTCGGGTTGTGATGAAATCTTTAGCCAGATCTAAATACTAGTATCAGCCTAGCTAATATGTTTGATTTGCTTAAATTTTTGTAAATATACGGAGGTTGGAAGCTCGTTAAAAATATAGAAAAAAAAACATATTTTTTCTGAAGCTACACGTTTTCATCCAATATTTTTTTTTTTTTTTAAAGAGAAACAACACATTAAATTCTTCCTATTAATTAATGTGTTGCTTTCTTTGGAAAGGGGATAGTGGAGCGATGAAAGGTGGTGAAAGATGAAGGGCTTCAAACATGGCAACACTGTAATTGCGCGAGTAGATAAGTCTTAGAACAGTTGTTGCTCGCCACCTGATGTAGAGTTGGCGAATTTATTGAAGCTTTTTGTTTCATAGCCCTGATTCATTTTTTTTACTTCGGTGGGGTTAAGTGCTATGGGAACACCGCAGCGATACATATAAGTGATAGAAAACTTATACATATTATTTTTTTCTAAATTGATGTTGTCGTCACCGGGAATCGAACCCGGGACCATCTGTGTAACAGTCCAACACGCTAACCATTACACCACAACGCCCACTATGCTTTAATATTCACAAAGTTGTAATCATTTTCGTTCAAACTAATATCAGATGATAGGAAAAGAAATTTTCAAGTTAAATATTTTTATAGTAAAACAGAAAACATTTTTTTTTGCTAAATGAAATATATAGAGAAATAAATCTGGGAACTAAAAAACAAGATTAATAAATAATTGACAATTTTGATGTTTTTGAAATATCTTTTGACTTTTATTAAAATTTAAAGTTTTCAATTTTGATTAAAAATACCAAGCTGCTCTGCATTTCTAATAAGCATAAAAAATCTAAAATTAAACATTCAGAATATTTTTGCTGTTCTGTTATTCTCTTCCATATATTGTTTCGTGTTAAAAGCAGTCATGTTATTTGCAGGAAATTTCCATATTGAAGTATTTTTATCTTTTCATGACAAGCACGCGAGATAAACGAAGAGGCGATCTCCAAGAAGAATCACCCGAAAACTGTAACCACGAGTTTAGTCATTATTAAAACCATTGATAGAAAAAAAAGCGATGCCTTTTAAATGAAGTCAGTGACGCGATTTGAAATGGTATTTGCAAAAGCATTTTTACTCAGCTCATATTTCACACTTATTTTAATTTATTTATTTTATTTAATATCAATACAAAGGAAGCCTTCATGGCCAATTATATATGTATTGTAAAATAAATAACTATGTACAGTAATAATAAAAACCTTAAATATTAAATGCAAAAATGCATATTATCCTAGCGTGTAATTGGCTCCCCAGCCACATAAACATTACGAAAATATATTAAATATAAAAATCCCATTTAGCCAAAGATACAAATAAACGTAGAGAGAAGAAAAACAATTTTTTGTTTTATTATTCCGTCCCAAAAGTATAGTAAAACTATCATGTCTGCACATTATTAAAAAAATTTAAGAGCTTTTCCTTATAATGAAAATGAAAATTATTCAAGTTCGAGGCCAAACTCTATATTTCTTTATTAGGATATTGTCCTAACAAGTAATCTATAGAGTTTTTTGTTTTCAAATTTATTATTTGACCCTTTCAGGAATGTGTTGATAGATCTATTTCGGGAGTTTTCTAGGTTCCCATCATCAGAACACGTTTTGAAAGCGGTAACAATCCCATGTCAAACATCAAACATTCATATAAACTAGTTTACTCACTACATGAGAACTAATTAATATATCAGCTTGAAATTAAAGATTATAACCATTAATCATAAAATAAATTGAAAACTTGTTTGTTATGTGCAAGGTCCACCTCTGGTGGATATTCAATACACGTTTTTTGTTTTTCTCTCCTTTTTATATTTTGTTTAGTTCCTTATAATTAGAATAAGAATACGAAAATAGCCTAAGTAGAGTTGGAAGATAGTTCCAAATACGATAGACTCTTACCAAAAACGAACGATCAAATATTGTGAGATGACCCAGAGTTACATCAATTTGAATATTACGTGTTGAATTTATAAATGTAAATTCATTTACAAGAAATTGAAGTTGTCCACATTTCATGATTTAAAAAAAAATGAATAGTCGTAGTTTTAGATAATCATGAAAAGAACACCTCAAAAACTCAGGCACAAGTTCAGAAACACGAATATGATCCTGTATTCTCACGTCGAATATGTAACGAACAATTTTTCTAATAACTCTTTGAAGTCTATCTACATTATAAGAAAAAGTTCCAGAAAACACCTCAAGGCCGTAATTAAATTGTGACATTAGTAAAGAATTAGCCAAAAGATATCTTACATGTCGTGGTGTGTACGCTCTCAAAGAATACAGTCTTCTTAAAGTAAGACAAACCCTATTTGACAGAGAATCAATATGATCATCAAAATTTAGATGCGAATCCAAAATAACACCAAGGCATTTAAGAGAATTCACATAATCAATTAACTGACCATTAATATTTATTAGAGTTGGGATTAATCGTTCATTTTGGTGACTCGGTCAGTATCGTTCAATTCGAGTGAGTGAACTAGTTCGTTCAAATTGTTCAATCGTTCTTTTTTCCTTTGACTTGTAACAGATCTGCGTGTTGTGAACTGTGTCGTTCGTTTCACAATTATTACGCAATATTCATGTTTTACGAGTTTTTTTTTCACAAATTTTACTGTACACAGACAAAAAGTGTTATAAAATTGCAACTTTTCTAACAAAAATTTATTTATTTTGTGTAAAAACATTTTATTTGTATAACTATAATTGCTTTTCCTAATTTGAAACAATATTACTAATATTTCATAAAAAAAAATAATTGCTCTTACAAGCAGTTTTAATTGAATAGAGATGCAATTGCTCTGTGAACAAAAAGAATGATTGAACGAAATGAACAATAAGATCGAATATTGGTGAACGAGTCATATCGTTCAATTGAACTAGTTCGTTCATGAACGACACAATTCTAATGAACGACACAATTCTTCATGAACAAGCAATTCTGATTTTGCAAATGAAAATATACTGCCTTAGTCTTAGCCGAATTAATCTCCAATTAATTTAAATACATCCAATTGGAAATTAAATTTAAATGGTTGTTCAAGCAAGTCTCTAAGTGGGTAATATGTTTAAAATCAGCACTATACAATAAAAAAATATCATCAGCAAATACATATCGCACTTGATCAACAAGAGGGTATTAACTCAAAATTTTAAAATTTTCAGTAGAGTCAAAAAACTGTTTATGGCCACATTTTAACAGAATTTAAAAATTCAAACATATCATAATAAGCTAATTTTTTAATTTTGAAAATATATATACATTGTTTTTGTTTTAAATTTTACCACTCACTGCAAAAAAAAATCTATTTTTTGAGTTAATACTATTTATTTATTTAAGTAAAAAATTGCAGTATAAGAACCTTAATTTTTTTTTTTTTGAAATTTTATCGATTTTTTTGGTATTATTTTGAATATTTTATCAACAAAACAGTATCAACTCAAAATACAACCAAATATAAATAAAACAGTTTGATTATTTTTAACATAAATAAAGGCTCAAATCAAAATAATACCTTTTTTATGAAAATATACGATTCATTTCTATTTGAACTTTTGTATTAACTCGAAATAATACCTTTTTGTTGAAATAAAGGTAATCACTACATTATCATGAAAATGGTCTCAAAAGTGGTTTTCGAGATGAAAGAGTAATCGGAATACGTTGAAATTTTTACAATAGCTAGATATTGATGTTGTTAGTTGATTTCTTGAAAAAAGTGATATTTTAAAAATTTTGAGTTAATACACTCTTGTTGATCAAGTGCGATATGACTTACAAAAATCGTTATTCATTAGAGAAATACAATAATTCAAATGGGTTAAAAAAAAAAAGTATAGGTCCCAGTACAGACCCCTGGGGTACACCTGAGGTAACAGCACTTACACTCGAACTAAGGCCACCTAGAGAGACAAACTGCTTACACGACGATTTAGAAAAGTTGAACTTAACCTGTAGCTTATTTATGAGAACATTATGATTAATACGATCATAAGCTTTGATAAGATCCAAAGAAATCATAACACAATTTTGATGATGATCCAATTTTCTCCTAATTGTATCAGTAAGGGAAAGTAGCAGAGGAATGTGCAAATTAAAAAAAAATCGTTTGAACAAAAACTATTTTAATGTTTTAAGCATTTATATTTATATAAATTTTGTCAATTATTCTTTAAAAATAAACAAACTTAAGTAATTATTTTTTAATATCTTAAACTGTGGGTTATATTTTAACTCCTTCCTAATTGTTTTTCATTCTTTATTTTTGAATTTTCAATGATTTGAAATATTTGTATCGTGTTTTACTTTTTTTTTTTACTTTTTGAGAATGGAATTATTTTATATTATTTATACTTATATTTAAAATATGTGTTTTATTTTTAATATATATTGTTATATATTTATATATGTGTACAATATTGTTTACTGGCAACATTTGGGGCAGATTTATATATATATATAAATATATTTTTTTTTTATTAATTTTTTTTTTTAAATAAAATGAGAACGCCTTTCTTATAAGGTGTATGTATATGAATGTGTGTGTGTGTTTGAGTGGTGTTTGTGTTTCTTGTTTTTCACGAATTAAAAGGAAGATCTTAAAGTACTTATAGTAGAATTGGATTGGATAATTTTAACTAATAGAGATTTAAAACAATTTAAAAAAATTATGATTTAAAATAACAAAAAAAAAAAAACTAATTCTTCTATATTAAAAACGTTAACGGTGTTGTTTTGGACATTTGGAAGCGTTATTTGATTTAATTAAACAAAACATTTAGAAAACAAACAAACAATTTCTCATTGTGTATAAAGACAATAAAATTTAACAGAAATTAAAAGATTTGATTGAAAAAATTGTTGGGATAACAGTGGGGTGAAAACTTGAAGTTTTTTTTTCGCAGCAATTTAGCTTAAACGTCTCTTATTTTTTTTAAATAATAATAAAGAACATAAAAATAACATTTCCACCACTGTGAGGCGTCATAGACAAAGTATTTTTGTTTGTGTGTGTGTATGTGTGTTTAAAGATAAAAATCAATTATTTTGTTATAATATTCTTGTTAAATAAAATTAATTATAAAAATAACATAAAGCTAAAAATTTTCTTCTTTGCTTAAAAAAAACTTTGTTTTCCTCTTAACAAAATTATCAATATCAGTTCTGATTTAATTCAAAATCAATATGAGTTAATTAAAAAAAAAACAGTATAGTTTTTGAAAAAAAAAACATTAAGCTAAAAAAAGGCAGACAGACAAAGAGTTATAAAGAAAATAAAAACACCAATAGTTAATTAAACATGTCATTCAACGGGTTTCTTTTTTTTTTTTTTTGTTTTTAATTAAAACATATTTTAGATATTGTAAAAACAATTGGTTTTAGGTTAAATTTTGTTGCCTTTTAGTATTAATCTGGAAGCTTATAAAGCCTTTTTTTCATTTGATTCATTAACTATTTAATAAAAAAAAAAAAACTTAAAAGTTTAAGATACATTATTTAGACATAGAATAATAATTGGCGTCTTTTAAAGAAGAAATATTTATGAACAAAATGATCTAAAACCAAATTAATATGGATTTCCATTATTATGGATTTAATATTTACTGTTTTTATTTCCTATGAACATTTAACACAAGCGCCTTCAACATCAAAGTCCAGTACCATTAGCTTTGTCTCTTCGGTACCATTGCGTGATCCAACCGCACATATTAATTTTGTATCATTTGCTCTGTAAAAAAGAAGGAAAGAAAATAATAATAGAAAAAATTAATATATGTAGTTTGAAAATTTCATTATTTTAAAAAAGAAGCACTTTATTGTGTTAAGTATTTTTGGACCTATAGAATATATTTGACATTAAGTACAGGGTGTCCGCCGGGAAGGTATACTGCTTTGTTTTGCCGCCATTTTGGTAAACATTAGTCTTGACAGTTCATATTTGGCAGTCGTGAAGTAGACACGTGGCAAATTTATTATGGAAAAATATTCGATAATCCAACGTGTTTTAATTGTTAAAACATTTTATCAAAATCAATCATCGATTACTGTGACGATGAGAAAGTTACGTGAAATTTTTGGGAGGAACAACGTGCCAACAAAACGCACTATTTATCGTTTAGTGAATGATTTCGAAGAAAGAGGGTCTGTAGGTGATAGGCCCAAGCATGGATCACAACGTACTGCAAGATCGGCTGAAAACATTACTGCTGCTAAAGAAATTGTTCAAAACAATTCATCAAACTCAATTCGACGCCGTGCTCAGGAGCTTATTCTTCAAAGAACAACTCTGGCCAAAATTTTGCACAAGGATTTGCATTTGATCCTATTTAAGATTCAGTTGACACAAGAGCTTCTTCCACAAGACCATTTACGCCGCCGTACATATGCCAATAGGATGTTACAGCTCGCCCATGACAACCCCGATTTTCATGAAAAAATCATAATGAGTGACGAGGCACATTTTCATTTGAATGGATATGTGAATAAACAGAATAGTCGGTTCTGGGCAATGGAAAACCCTCAAATTATTCATCAGTCACCTTTGCATCCATTAAAAGTGACAGTCTGGTGTGCAATTTGATCAGAAGGAATCATTGGACATTACTTCTTTGAAAATGAAAACGGCGTACCGGTAACTGTGAATGGGGAGCGATATCGTGATATGGTTGAAAACTTTTAAACGCCTCAACTGCATGCTTTGGGCTTGATTAACATGTGGTATCAACAAGACGATGCCACATAGCATACAGTCAGGATTACAATGGAATTACTGCGAGACCTCTTTCCACAACAAGTTATTTCAAGAAATGGTGATGTTGATTGGCCTCCACGGTTGACTGATTTGACTGCTCCGGACTTCTTTTTGTGGGGATATCTGAAAAGCAAGGTTAATGCCAAAAACCAGAAACGCTTGATCAACTCAAACAAAATATACGTGAAGAAATTAATGAAATACCGCCTGAAATGTGTGAGAATGTAATAAAAAATGTGCTCAAAATTTCTCGCATTTGTGAGGCTAACAGAGGCGGACATTTATCTGATATTGTATTCCATACATAATTGCCGACATTAAATAAAACATTTATCAATATAAGATCCATTCTCTTTCATTTAATTAAAAATTATAAACAAACAAAGTAGTATACCTTCCCGGCGGACACCCTGTATTAAACTTGGCAGCGATTTTTTTCATGAAAATAAATTAAATTATTTTATTAGAAAGTAAATTTTGTAATAAATAATAAAAGTTAAACTTAAATCCCAGAATACATACAGTGTTGTTTTAATCGGATAATATCATTAATTGGAAATGTTGCTTTATTTAAATTTCAAAGAGAGACTTACGTCAAAAATGTTACTCTTGTCACAATACAAAATAGGAAAGTTGCATAATCCGTGATGCATCAACACTGTATTCTATGATTTAAATATAGTGTTGTTTTAATCGGATAACAACATTTGTTAGAAATGTTGCTTCTTTTGTTAATTTTAAAAAGAGACGCTTATGTCAAAAAATTTTCTCTGGTAAAAATAGGAAAATTGCATCATCCGCGACGTAAGCATAAATAACATTTACAACAAATTATGCTATCATATTATAACAATATTGCATTCTACGATTTAAATCTACCTAGCCAGAAATTGCCAATGGTCTGAAAAATCAAGCACTGGCAGATCACTGTTTGCCAATGGTCCAACAAATAAAGCCTTGGCAAAGCACTGATTTACAACGCTCTGCCAATGCTAGTAAAAAGTGCTTTGCCAGTACTTAATTAACCAAATTTACAACAGTAAAAATAATAAAAGCACTGGCACAGCCCTAGCTTAGAACGCTCTACCAACGTTTGTACAAAGTGCTGTGCCAGTACTTGATTTACAAAATTTACAACCGTAAAAATAAAAAAGCACTGGCTTAGAACGCTTTCCCAACATTGCCAATAAGTGCATTGCCAGTACTTATTTACAAAATTTACAACCGTTAACATAATAAAAACAGTGGCACAGCGCTTGTTGACAACGCTTTCCCAACGCTGGTCAAAAGTACTTTGCCAGTGCTCGATTTACTAAATTTACAACCGTTTATAAAAACGAAATTTAATGCATGTACTTGTTTTTAAATAAGTAAGCAGGGTTTAATAAAAATAACAAATTAATAGTATTTTTTAAATTTATTTTACAAACTTTAAAACTTAATTTTTTTTTATTTTTTTCAAATCTTTATTGAATTTAAAATCAACTAACCATAAGCATATGGTATTCAAATCAAATTCATACACTTAAAAAAAAGTCAGTAAAGTCGGCATCATTTTTGCTCAAAGGATCCTTGTAGAAAAATTGCTAATTGATCGTATTTAAAAACTTTTTTAATCTATACCTTTATAAAATTTAAAATTACAAGATTGGAAAAATTCAAAACTAAATTACAATTTATTTGAAGTTAAGAAAATTAAGGTCTCCTATTATAGTCAGCACAAAGTATAGTTTCTGTACTAAAGTTTTACTTAAGACATTTATTTTCAAATTTTTTGATATTTATTGGCAAAGAAACTTGAATGGCACATAAAATTGCAGATATACATAGGTCTAAAATGTTCTATGAAAAAATTCCTTTTAAAATTCTGTTGGGGAAATTCGAGCTGAGAATTTAGATAAAAAGAACTATTACACAACTTTTTGAGTCTTATACAATACAGTGTTGGCGAAAAAATGAAAAATTTAATCGGCCATAAAATTTGACACACATGACCAAACGCTTTGGGTGTTTTACTATACTAACCTAATAGAATCGTTCTGTATAAGAATCATCCACACAAAAGACCCTCGTTTTGTTCCATAGTGTAATCTCTACACACAGCCAATCATTTCCAAATGTCAACCTCACCCACAGTTCACCTTGGTCATGGTGTTCCCTGTTACGCTGACGAGGTTCTGACGACCGAGTATGAGAGGTATAACCCGGTTCTCACGACACGGGACGATTCTATTTCTGAGCATGGCTTTAAGGAAAATTATCTACTATTATTTTTAATATTAAATTCTTTAATGTCGTTACAACAACAACAGAACTTTTTTTCGACAATAACTTCAGATTTTGAGAATGTATTAAAATTGTTGTTGTTGAGTGACCTACTCAACCAGATCTACAACCTACAGTATATTACTTTAAAAGTGTATAAACAACGTCACAAAGTGTAATTTGTTAAAAAAAAAAATAATCGTTAGGTTTGAATCTGTTTTACGCTCCTTCCCAATTTACTACAGTCTTAAAAGGCAGCATCAATCAGCAGTCGACAAAATATGAATAGAGTAATACACGTTGTTCCTCGGGTAGTTCTTGTTTCTTTATAAATGGCTTTTTCGTACAACACTTAAAAAAACACTTGCGTTTTAAATAATTTGCTTTTGCAACACATTAATTAATAGGAAGCATTTCCTGAGTGTTGCTACTCTTAAAAAAAAAAAAAATGATTTACAAAACAGGGTTGTAGTTAATCTTTGTTTAGCAAATAATAGATGACGAAACCAGCAAATTTCTTATTTATGATAGATGCTGGAAAAATAGCACAATATCTTCTTCAAAATAAGTTGGTGATTCTACATTTTGATTTGATAAGAGACAAACAAATTGTAATTTACAGATTTGTACAAAATTAAGACAAAAATCGCTCAGAAATTAAAACTCAGTTATGCTTTAATAGTATTTAATGCAACAAAACCTCAGGAAGTTGTTTCTGAAAGATTCATAATTCCGAAAGTTTCAACTTTTGAAAGTTCGCTCATTACAAATGAACAATAATATAATAAAAAAAAAATACTTACCTTATGCGCCATACAACACCGCCAGAACCACCCGAATCCAAGGAAACTAAATTGCGTATAAATTCACCAGTCTTAACATCCCATAACTTAACCGTACCATCATCCGAACTAGTAACAACAAAGCGGGAATTAAATTGCAAACATGTCACAGCCGACTGATGTTTATTGGGTCCTAAGAAAAATAACACATTTTAAAATATAAACAATTTATAAAATAATTTAAAGTTAATCTTCTTACCGGACAAGGTTTGTAAACATTGGCCAGTGGTAATATCCCAAACTTTAACCGTTGAATCGGCATTGCCAGATACTAAAATATTTTCACGTAATTCCATACCAGAAGTTAAACTTTGGTGGCCCATTAAAGTATGTTTACAATTGCCAGTTTCAACATCCCAAACACGTATTGAAGTATCCAAAGATCCACTTACGACATGAGCGCCATCAAACTAAAATTTTAAGAAATATTTGAATGCATTAGTTTTATTCAAAATCTCAATAAAATTTTAAAATAAAAAAAAAATTCAATTGAAATTAGAAAAGTTTTCAATGAGTTTAAGAAGTTTTATTATACATCAAAAGAATTGGTTTAATCTTAATCTTGAAACTTCTCAACTTCCGACCTATTCGAGTGACAAATTTTAAATTAAACTTTTCTTTGAATTGTTATTATTGTCACAATTTCAAAATAATCAACATAAAAACAAACAACTTACTTGCAATGAATACACCCGATTCGTATGACCTTGTAGAGTATGTAAACATTCAGATCTTTCGGGATGCCAAATTTTAACCATATAATCATAGGCTCCTGATACAATCAATTTACCATCATATTGCACACAACGCACGGCCGCTAAATGACCAACTAAAACACGCAAGCAGCTACCCTGTTCTATATCCCAAACACGCAATGTTGCATCACGAGAACCACTAACAACTCTGTTAATATAAATCGAAGATAATTGTTAATTATATACTAATATTTAATTAAGAAATTTGAACAAACTAGACTTACTTGTTACCATGAAGATGCATACAACGCACAGTTGATGTATGACCCAATAGTGTGTGAACGCATTGTCCCGTTTCCATGTCCCATACTTTAAGTGTACGATCTGTGCTACCTGAGATAATTATATTGCCAGACATTTGGGATGACCATACACCACCGGTATGACCCACTAATGTACGCAAACACTGTAAAATTATATTGACATCAATTATTTTTTAAATTTTTAATTCTTTTTTTAATTCAAATTAGTTTAATTTTAGATTTGAAAATCTTCATATTGATTTTAAAAATTGTGTTAATATTTTTTTTACAAACCCGATTAACCCAATTTTTTACAAATTCATATTTGTTGGTCTTAGTAACTTTATGAAAACTAGAGGATTATATATTTTTAACCTTGAATAAAACATTTCTTTGTTAGGTTCCAAACCAATCCAATTATAAATAACACCGTTCAACAAAAATTGTATGCATCGGCGATGCGACCTATCATTTCTAAATGACTTTAGGACGAATATGGCCTTAGAATTTCAAAGTTAAAGAAATATTTGCAAAAAACTTGTTGTAGAAAATTTAAATTATTTGATTAACTTTTTGCAAAAAATACAAAATTGAAATAGTATAAACTGTACCTTTTATATTAATATATTACACGTTTCGAAAAGAGAAATTTCTAATTTTTCACGATTTCGCTAATAAAAATTCTACAACAAAAAGATCCAAAATGTGAATATGTACCTTTAAAAAACATCAGGGGTTACTTAATTTATAATAATATTTTCGTACTTTCTCTTTTTAGTTTATGAAAAAATAGCTTAAACTAAAAAATTTTTATACATTTTTATGCCTTAAAAATATGGATAATAAAATTCAGACAAAAACATTTAAGTACGTATAACACATGTCAATCAAGTTCTAGCTAATTGAAGTGCGTTCCTATTAATAATGTTTTCAAATTATGCATGTTAAAAATGTCCTTTTTATAATTTTTCCATAGTAAATTCATAGAAAATTAAAAGTTAAAAAAATTGCATTTCATATTGAATTTTCTAATAATTTTGAGATGCGATTTATGTTTTTTCATCATGTGCTAAAATTCCTACATCCTTCACCAAATCGGAATTAATTGATATGGTTTTAAATACTCGAAGTGCATACTTTAAAACCATATTAAAAGTTATTCGTAGTTTATTCAGGTATATGAATTAATGAGAAATTTTAAAGAAAAAACTTGAATTTTGGTAAAGTTAAATTCGTGAATATTTCAAAAACTGAATCTAATATTAAAATTTGGTGTTCACATTTGAGATCTACGTCCTAAAATCTATCAGAATTGATAAGTCGCATGTACGATGCATTTTTAGTGTTTAAATGTGTAATTATTTTGTTCGTACCTAACATGTATATCTAGAGATTCAAATCTGAATTCCTCCTTTTTTGCAAAAAAAAAAGGTTGATATTGCTGTATACTCTATACAGTAAAAAGTAAAAAATTTTAAAATGTCTCTACGTTAGGGACTTCATTGCTTAGTACTCTACAACACAAAAAACGGTTTTCAATATGTTGTTTTGGGAAAAAGGCATTCAAAGTAAATATTGCGCAAATAAAATATAGGGCAAGGGGTTTCTTTACGAAACTGTAATATAAATATGAAATAAAAAAATTTGAAAATTTTAGTTTGACATCAACAGCTGACTTAAACTCTTTTTTTTTTTATTAATTAATAATCATATAATTACAAATTATATACTATTACCATATCAATGGCATGGTTACATATCAAATAATATGTGGCAACATATCAATTATTTTTAATCGGGCCTTCATGGCATTTATGTAGATCCAATTTAATCTCAAAATATCTAATTTGATCCACCAAAAATTACTCATCTTTTTGGAACTAATTAGATCTAAATTAATCCCATGGAATATTTTGGGATCTACCAGGATCTTAATTAGATATTATGGGATCCCCCAATTTTCATACCAATTTTAATATAATTTAATCCAGTAAAATATCGATCTATATGAAATGGGATATGATTTTATATTTGAGATATAACTTTTTTGATCGAGGTATTTTTTTATTTACAAATTTTAAAACTTACCCTTCCTGTTACTGCCGACCACACTTTTAGAGTATTATCATCTGATCCCGACACAATACGATTTCCCGAAAATTGCAAACATGTTATAACATGTTCATCATGCCCTTTTAAAACTTTTGGTGAACGTATAGGTCGTGAACGCCAATTCATTTCAATAATATGCTGACGCATATAGGCAGCCTTCCAGGGTGAAGCGATAGGAGGCATATTACCAGCTCTACCACGTTTTGGACGATCTGTCCGTGGTTCAGTCAAAATTTGAGCTTGACGACATTTCTCCTTCCACAATAGATTATCATCACATAGGAAACGCCAACTACGACATGTTTGGGCAGCTCTCAATAGATCCTTAGGATCCAAATACGAAAGAACTTGCAATGCCAACTCTCGAGGTAGTAATGAAATAAAGTCTCGTTGAAATTGTGGTTCGATCACCTTCATCATGTGACGCACTTGTGTGGGCTCACAGTGCTCGATTAAACGATCAACGGCCAAGAGACGTTCGACGTGGGACCAACGTTGAAATTGTGTTAGCCATTGCTGTAATTCGGGTGGTGGATTATCGCGTGTGGGTATTAGAGATCGGGGTGTGCGCCTACCCAAAGGTGAACCAGTAAGAGAGGCAGCACCAAGTAATTGTGAAGAAGGGGTCGAAATATGAACCAAAGCTCCGACATTTATTTGTGAAGATCTTGGAGTAGATGTAAAATCATAGGCTATACGTTTACGACTATTACTTTCTAAACCAGTAGCTGATACACTACCACCACTCCCTGTTATCGTGGCTGCATTATAGTCATGATCCATTAGCCGGCTGTCGGTGTATTTACGTTTTCGAGTGACCATACATTCGGGTGATGGAGTAGAAACATCTTCTGATATGGAAAGATTATGCATGATATTATATGAAAGATCTGAGCCACCACCGCCAGCATCTTTACCAACATATATATGATGGCCGGAATCTAGTTCATCGACATCATTTAAATCACTAACACTACCACCATGACTACTACTGCCATCACTCAATGAACCTGGATGATGACAGGTACAAATTTCTTCTTGATCTGAATTATTTTCCTCACAATCCACCCAAGACGTAGAGTTTTGATGATTAAATGTAAAATTATTATCCAAATGTTCATTAAGCATGCGTAAACCATTCATAAGGTTTTGAGAGATTTCCGAGCGACGCATTGTAGCGA
The DNA here is from genome assembly GCA_021234595.1 of Delia radicum. Taxonomy (NCBI): domain Eukaryota; kingdom Metazoa; phylum Arthropoda; class Insecta; order Diptera; family Anthomyiidae; genus Delia; species Delia radicum. Next base: position 52,179,527 of record CM037853.1, read on the forward strand.
CAACACCACCACTACGACTGGCTGGTAAATGATTGGCAGATAAACATACATCATTGGCCGGATTTGCCGTTACGCCCCCGCCGCCACTGGCGGCATTCGAACGTGCTAAATATCTTTCGTTTGTTTGAGCACTAGCATTTACTTGTCTTTGTGAGTGTCTAGGTGGCGGGGCGTACTGACATCTGGCCGATGACGATGTAGAAGGTTGGACATCGTCATCATCTTGTGCTTCATTGGATGAAGATGAATTACTATTATGATTAGAATTATGATTGACCATAGGCTGTATTGCATTGGTGCGACTACAACCACTTTCATTAACGCGTAACACAACTGATGTAGTAGGCGATGAGGAATTATTAGATATGGTTGCTGCGGAGGTGGTAGATGAATTTGCGGATGTTATTGTTGAAGTGGATGGATTTGGGTTTGTATCTTGTTTTAATATTTCTTGACGTTTTGTGGTTGTTGAGCTAGTCGATGATGGCCGTGAAGTTGTTAGACTATCATTTGAATTAGAATTTGTATATATATCTGAACCTACTACCGATGAATTTGCTTCAACAATTACCGAAGTTGTCGAAGATGACGAGGATGAAGAAGACTTTGTGGAGGTGATATTAGGTTTTGGTATTTGCTCAGTTGTGCGTTGTTGTTGTTGGGGTGATGTTTTTGTTGTTGTTGTTGGTGCTAATTCTTGTTGTTGTTGTTCCTGCTGCTGTTGATGACTTAGAGTGCTACACAAATTCATTTTGGCAGTTGATTTGGTTAGACGTACTATCAATTTACTACGACTACTTGTGGGCGTTGCTGACAAATCTTTATAGGTACACTTACTATCCGAGGAAAATCCTCTGGAATGATGGCTACTAGAGGAAGAAGGTTGTTCTTCGCCTTGATTACTATTATTATTGTTGGAATTTTTTGTATTCATGTGATGCTGTTGAGATTTTGCAAAACCCACATCAAGTTTATTATTTTTAATCAATGATGAAGATTTCAATATAATGCCACCCGTTAAACGTTGTTCATTTTCAAAATCTCGGCGTTCTAATAAATCCATTGACTTAATATCGGTTAATGTGGGGGGCAATAATAAAGTTGCAGATTTCGTTGAACTACCAGATGGTAAATCCTGAGAATTTGTTAAATTATTATTCAAATTCATTTTTTTTAAACGTGAAGACATGCGTTCATGTGCCTGAGTCTCTGGACAAGATTGAGATTCGGTTAAATCATAGATGATTGGATTATTATGTGTTTCTAATGACACAATTTTATTATTGGTTGTAGCTAAAGAAGACAAAGTTGGTGGTGTTTCATTGGCATAAGCCGTTGAGGAATCTTTTGAAAATTCATCGCTTAAACGTTTTGGTTTAACATTGTCCGCATTATGTCCCTGGTTGCTGGAATTATTTGCAACTTGATGGTGATGATGATGCTGTTGTTCTGGTTCAACTACGGGTGTTTCTAAAAAGATCATAGTACCATTGGTACTCATAATTACACCATTATTTGAAGATTCTGTATTAGAACCAGTATGGGATGAGGTGTTATGTTGTAAAGATCTACAATGTTGGGTAATATTCATATTATCCTCTTCATCATCATCATCATCATCTTCCTCTTCGATATTCAATACAACATTATCGATAACCTCATCGATGTCATCATCATCATCATCGATGTCTTCAATATCATTTCCATGATCTTCATTATCATCTTCCTCGACCTCGTCATCGTCATCATCATCATCATTAATGACATATATTTCGGATGAATTAAAAAATCCATTATTACTTGCCGCCGTTTCTGTGGAAGTATCTGAAGAAACCTTTATAATTTGTATAGCATCAGTAGATGATGAATCATCCACTACCGCCACTGGTTCTGACGTAACGTCATCATCTTCATCATCATTTGTTGTCGGCATAAGTTGTGATGAACTTATTTCATATGCTTCCATCATATCATCAAGAACTTCAGGAAACTCATGTTGTGAATTTGTTTCGTATTCTTCTTGTAGTAGCGACATGGAACTACGACTTGTTGTAGCTTTATCCAAATCTTCTGCCTTTTTGTATGCTAAAAAGTTTGAAGATATTTGATCACTACTGCTCTTTGTATTTGTTGTTGAGGCGGATGTTATAAAAAAGGGTTTCGTTGCTAATAATGATGATCGTGATGATGCTGTTGATGACGTGGTTGTATCAGTTGATGTTGTTGTAGTTAATGTTGAAGAAGATTTGCTTAAATTTAACGCAACTGTTTCAAATTCTTCGATACATTTTTCTTCCATAATATACCTTAATTAATTAAGGTTTTATTGGATATAGATGCGAGTGGTTGTGGATTATGATTAAGCAGTTATAAGGTTTTGGTGGAATGAAAAATTGCTAAAATGTAGAAAAATTAGAGTAAAAAATTAGTTTGATAGTGAAAGGTATTGCTCTTAAGAAATATATTACAACATTTATGTAAACGACTGCATTATAAAAATCATTAAAATGTTCTTTTGATTTATTTATAATGAGCTTTCAACCTCCGTATATTTACAAAAATAAAGCAAATTAAATATATAGCTAGGTTGATACTAGTATTTCGATCTGGCTACAGATCGCATCAGAACCTAAAGTTTTAGAATATCTAGAGCCTCCAGAATATTCAAAGCTTTAACAAAAAACCTATTAATCATCAATTTTGCTCCATTATTGTCTTCTTAGCAATCAAACACGTGGCCAGGGTATTTTCCTAACAAATATCATGATGTTACTAAACTTTGCAGACCAAAATGTTATATTTATATAAAAAAATTAGTTTTACTCTGGCTTAAGTAATATTTTGTAGTTTTCTTTCTTTTTTTTATACATTGAGATTATTTTTTTGTTATTTTGACTTATTTATAATGAGCTTTCAACCTCCGTATATTTACAAAAATAAAGCAAATTAAATATATTAGATATTCTGTTTATTTTATCATAGATGTGGCAACATATGGGAAAACAGTGGACACAACAGTTCTAAAAATAGAACTGTTGTGTTGTTGGAGTTGTACTTCTGAGATTATGTATGCAAGAAAAAAAAACAACGTGTATTGAATAAAACTGGTTTTAATCACAACAAAACTCGACCTGACGATAGATCAGTGGGCTAAAGCGCTCTGTCTAACGTGTAGTGCGAGTGCATGTGGCATTAGAAATCAGTTTATCTATACCACGGTCAGTGATTGCACAGAAAATTTCATATAGACGCAATCGAACAAATTAAAACATAACAAATATTACATTATTCAAAAAACAGGGTCACTGACGAAGGTTCAATACCAGAAACTGCGCAGTCTGATTCAGAAAATTGAAAATTTGCAATGTAGTTATGATTTTTAGAAAATACACTCATTCTTCTCTACCACTTTCACAATTAAAAATGTCAGTTAACCATGTTGCACCTAAAAAATCTTTTCTCAATACTTTTGTAAATTTACTTGTTATATTCCCCACATACTGTGATGAGGAGGTATATATCAGTTTTTCATTCCGTTTGTGAGGCCTCGAAATATACGTCTAAGACCCCTTAAATTATATACATTATTAATCCTTATTCAATTTAGCACTCTCCACCTATTTGTTGAAATGGCGATCACGGCGTGAAAACGCAATCGTGACTGATCATTTTTACCTAGATTGATGTAAATTTTCTCGAAAAGTTTGCTATCGAAAATAAGCAAAATCGGTAAATCGTTTGAAAAGTTATGAGTGAAAATGTGAAGGTACCTCTTAATTATTCATACAAATTGATGTATACATAATAGCTTCATGGTAGTGTCTGGTGCATAAAATAGTATTACATATTTTTCACCAGACGCTTAGAGGTGAATAATATTTTAAATTCATCTGATTTTTTTTTATCACAAATATAGTTTTCCACCACACAATTTCTTTTCTAAATCCAAATAAGTTTTTAACCTCAAAAAATGTTTTTCACCTCCAAACAAGTTTTTTTGTTTTTTTCATTTGTAACATATACGGTATATGGTAAAACCAAATTTTATACATGCACTTGGTTTTTATTCAATTGAATTCTTCTTCAGAATTGAATGTTTAGTTTTAAGATATTTAAAGAGTTTTAAGTTTGTTGCCAGATTACGTTTCAGCGAACATAAATACAATAACCAAATTCAAGCTGTCAATCGTTCGCTCTTTTAAATAAATGCTTCTATGATTAGTTTAACCGAACGTCTAAGGAACACAGTTTAGCATGACGATTAATATTAAGTAAACTTCTAACGCGAATGGTCCGTTCCACAAAAAATCGCATATAGCGAATTCGCATAAAACGAACGGAGATAGTCCATCGTTTTCAGACTAACACGTTCTTGAATTAAAAAAAAAACGCATAAATTCAAATCGAAGCATTAAAAGTCATACAAAATCGCATAAAAAAGTCATCTAAATAATTTATTTCATTTACTAAAACAAAACATAAAGGGAAAAACAAACAAACAAAATTTTAATACATAATAATTCAAAATAAAAAAGATTTGAATTAAATTTAATTTCGTCACTTGAAATATTCCAAATAGCTTACATCACTAGAGGAAATAAATATACTAGTTGGATAATCTGGGTAGTCCACACATTTCGTTACACTATGAGCATCAGTACACTACAGTAGAAAACTTCAAGTGTAAAAATTCATTCGGAATTTTAAATTTCTTTAAATATGGACTGATTTGAATGATTTAAGACTTTTGGCAGCTTGATGGGATTAGTCTTATAGTCCAAAATTTATTTGTTCGCTGGCATTCAAAATGACAGAAATTCATACAAAAAGTAAACAGAAAACCATAGAAATTCAAATAAAAAACCATATTTCTCCCTAATGCCTTTACCTTGTATTGTTATGGCATGGTTGCAACTATGTATATAGCCCTAGGTTGAGGTGTTCGAAAATATATTTGAAACAAAATTTAATTGAAATTATTTATTTATTTATTAATCCATATTGTAATACAAAGCCATTAAAGCCAAAAAACGTATTACATAGCAATACAATCCTGAGTATAGAACTTAACCTAATCAATACAAATAACTTATGTAAATATAAATCGTGCATAAATAACTGCACCCATCAATTTAACTTATTGGCTCCCCAGCCGTAACAAATTATAAAAAGTACTATTAAAAAGAGATTCAGTTAAGTAATTATAATTCGGTAATTTTCACAACTCATATCAAGCAATAAGAATCATAGAAGCAAGTCCCAAGATAATTTAACAGCTACTGTACAGAAAACATAAAAATCTATCGCAATAAACTTGAGAAGTGCTTCATAAGCTTAAGGCGAAACACATTATTGGATTGCGAAAAGATACGCAATTCATGCGGTAAACGATTCCAGCAGCGAGCCACCCTTACAATAAAAGACCTCTCAAACACAGAACACCTGATTCTAGGTATTATAATTTGCTTATTCCTAGTAGACCGCGAAAAAGTAAATTCTTTACATAACAGGACAGGTATGCCACTTTTAATAATGCGATGAAATAGGAGAATATTACGGTACTTAACGAATTTATCAAAGTGGCACCCTAAGAATTTCTTCACAAATTCAGAAATATGTTCACGTCTACGGATATTAAACACATACCGAACCACAGCATTAACAACTCGCTCCAATATCTTTAAGTTCGAGGCAATGGTCCCTGATACCAGCTCAGTCCATATAAGATCTGCGGCATAAGAAGTGCATGAGCTAGTCTACATTTAACCTGAAAAGGCAGAAAATTATTCGTGGAACATATTCTACGTAAAGTACAAGAAACAGTACGATGTACAGATTCAAAACGAGACTCATAACTAAGCCTGTTATCAATGATAATACCAAAACATCTATGTTGGCTTACAAAATCGATCTTAGAGTTCCGAATAAAAATCTCAAAACCATTCACAAAGTTCTCTGACGATCCAAACAATATAGCCTTAGATTTAGAAGGGTTAACAACCAGCGAATTACTAGAAGACCACAGGTAGATCCCACACATATAAAAAAAATTATTACAATAACTGGAAAATATTGCGTAAATGGAGTACATTAGGTTTTTTTTAAAGCGAAAAGGTTTTTGTGCACTCTAAAAAATATGTTTTATTTCAAAACCAAACGTTAAAATATCGAATTTTTAACTTAAAATAATCCGGTTATTAAAATACAGGGCTTTTATGTGTTTACCCAGTAAAATCCAAATAATAGGTTGCAGAACAACTTATACTATTTTATAACAGGTTCTAATTTCTCTACTACAACTGATTCAATTTATACGGTGTTTGTCCTTTTTTGCAATAGGTTCTTTACCTCCAAACTAGAACAGATTGCTTTAGAACCGGTTCTAGAACCAGTCACAGATCTGGTTCTGAGACAGTGAAACCTTACATTTTGACTCTCACGAAACTGTTCTAGAACCGGTTTCATGGTAAAAGATGCTGTTCTAGAACCGATTTCATGGTAAAAGATGCTGTTCTAGAACAGGTTCAAACGTAATCTGTTCTAAAAAATTTTACTGGCTAATATAATAAATTGCAAAGCAAATATTACTAACTTTTCAAATGTTTGCATCAAAAATGGAAAATTGTATAAAACTTTCCATTTTGTGGAACTGTCAGAAAACAGTTCGTTTGATTAACCGAGGGTAAGTTTTCAGCGAGTATTAAAAATTGTTGACAACATGTCTGAACTTTCAAATTAGTTTGTACTTTTTCATTTCATTTCAATTCATTTATTAATTCAAAAACCCAGACCATAGGGCCAAATATGGTTCGTATTCTACAATAAATTTTTACAAAAAATAAAAAAAATAAATTTATAATTTAAAGAAATGCCTAAAATAAATAAAATTATAACTTAAGTTTAACGGTCCAAAATGTAGCAATAAGATTATCAAAATAAGTAGACGATTAAAAAATAAAACAAAATATATAAAATAAATATGAAAAATGATCGTAAATAATCAAAATTATAGTGAGTGATTAAAAAACTGCCTTAGTAAAATAGGACCAATTACCGATCCCTGCGGAACACCACTGCTAACCACCAAAGTACAAGAGTTCCTATCTCCAATCGAGACGAACTGCGACCTATTTTCAAGATATGAGCTTAGAAGTTTGCAAGCGGATTTAGAAAAATTAAAATAACTACATAATTTAGTTATCAATCTAGAATGCCCAACACTATCAAAAGCCTTAGATAAATCCAAGGACAACAACACACCACACTTTTTCTCATTGAGCTTACGTCTTATGGAATCAGTCAGCCCAACAAGAAGAGTTGTAGTACTATAATTCCGCCTTAAACCAGATTGGCTTGGATGAAGCAGTTTATTGCCATCAATATAATACATCATTTGATCCTTAATAATGTGTTCAACTATCTTTGAAAGGATGGGAATAACAGAGATTGGACGTAAATTTTCTAACAAATTAGAATTGCCATCCTTCTTAATCGGTACAATACGTGATATCTTCCAATCATTAGGAAACTTGGATGTCATACAAATTGTGTTCACAATATGAGTGAAAGGACCACATATATAAGGCTAACCGAGTGTTCTCATCTTAAACGAGATTTAATAATATTAATATGTAAAATTTTTGTTTTAAAAATTGTCTAAAAGTTTTAAATTTTTGTTTTGAAATAGTAAATTTTTGGAATTTTTAATTTCGTGTGATTTAACAAAGTCTCTCTTATTTAAAATTTAGAACAGTGGTGAATTTAAATTAAACTAAATTGTAACTTTCAACGGAACAAATTCAGTTTACCGACACCTCTCAGTATTTTTTGAAATTTTTTGACCTTGAACATTTGACCCCACAGAGTCCAAAAAAAAAAAATTTTTTGCGTAGCTCACGCCCCCTTTTCAGTGGGCGGGGCTCCAAAGTTTGAAATGAAATCCGAAATAACTTCAAAACTACTTATCTGATCTTAACAAAACTGGCGTCGTTGGAAAGGTCTTGAAAATATCTTTCCAGTATGTATAAAATGTCCTAAAATATTAACCCTTTGCTGCCCAAATAAAACAATTTTTTTTTTTTAAAACGTCCTGTTTTCAAAATTTGAGCCATATATATAGACGTGACCATATTTCTCAGGCGGAAAGATCTCAAAAATATCTTTCCAATGGTGTATATAATGTCCTAAAATATTAACCCTTTACTGCCCAAAAAAAGCATAATGATTTTTTTTACACACCCTTTTTCAAATTTTGAACCATATATCGACGTGACCATATATGGGTCTTTGCAAAATAGTTTTTCTGCGTAACCGGCCTTCGGCCGGGCTTAGGGGTTTTCTCCTCCCACCAGTCCTCCCACCGGCTTCGACCCGGGCCGCAGAAATTTTGGCATATTTACAAGTTTTCTTTTGCATACAAAATCTTAAACCATACCATACAACAAAATCTAATTTTCAAAATCTTGCAAAAATCATAGTTTTGCCTATTAATGGTCAACTTTAACCCTTAATAACTACTTCATTTCAAGACCTATGGGGTCATGTTGCACCTTTTATGAAAGCTTATAAAACAGACTTTCCCTTTTTATACACTTTTTATGTACTTATATAGGCGTTATTTAACATAAAAAAAAACAAAAATGCTTTATTTGGGCAGCAAGGGGTTAATATTTTGGGACATTATATACCTCATTGGAAAGATATTTTCGAGACCTTTCCAACGACGCCAATTTTGTTAAGATCGGACAAGTAGTTTTGAATTTATTTGCAATTTCATTTCAAACTTTGGAGCCCCGCCCACTGAAAAGGGGGCGTGAGCGACGCAAAATTTTTTTTTATTTCGACTCAGCGTGGTCTCTTCTATTAAAGGACAAAATTTCATTTATTTTGGTGAGGTGTCGGTAAACCGAATTTATGCCATTTACTGATTCCAAAAAACAATAATAAATTGTCTGGTGTTTCTTACAAGATGTGAATAATCGGGAGTGTTCCAAAAACCAATCGACATAAATTTATCCTTTTTTCCCTTTGTACAATAAAAACGACAATAAAATATGAATTCACTTTTTAAAACACCCTGTAATATTTATTTTATTTACCTCGAACATTTTCTGCATATCAAACATTATTTTATCAGAAAAATGTACTTAATTTTTTTTCACTTGAATTAATATTTCACTAAAGATTAAAGAAAAAGATTCGGTATAGCGGAATGTAACAATATTTGTACAAAAAAAAAGTTTAATAAAGTCCATTGCAATACCATCTGCCGCTACTGCATTTATTATTCTTGGATCTTTCATACGCCATGATGTACAAGCTACTGTGATTGTTAATTTTTTTAACACCAAAGTATATAAAAGATCCCCTGATATGAATTGATGTATCCGCCACAGGATTCGCACAAGGCATTACATATTTTTGTTTTTTTTTTTTTTTTTTTTTTTTTCAAGTTTTATGATTTTAGTTTTGAAATTTACAATAAAAATTTTAGGCTGTTTTTATAAACTTCATATTTTGCCAATAATTAAAGGTTAAATGGTTAATTTTAAAAATTCCAAAGTAAAAAAAAAACACCTGTTTTTATTTTATTACACTATATTTGATGCATCAACATTTCTATATTAATTGCAATCAATTTTCGAGTAAATTTAATAAACCACTAGGGAAATCATAAACGATTTGTTGTAATTACCACAAATTAATCAACATTCAATTAAAAATAATATTAATTTATCATAATTACGAATTTAAGAAGGAAAAAAAAAAAAACTGAAATATCCTACGATGACTGCTCATCGTTTATAAACAGCGAACTTAAAATACACTAATAATACAACACTCCATCATACAATCCTACTACCTACTAGTACAAATCCACAACACAAACTGCCAACATTCCGCAATGAATTGAAAAAAAAAAAAAAAAAAATTAAACGAATAAACGAACAAAAAATGGCAAAATTCCCATAGTGGTGGAGTGTATGTGTTGTAGAGACAGACAACGGCAAAAAAATAATAATAAAACGAATGGAAACAAATGGAAGATGATGATAATGATGATGCTATTACAACAACAATAACAACAAACACAAACAAAATTTAAGAGCAGCGGCTCTGTACACAGCTTTTATTTAGTAAATTTCTTGTTCAAGATAAAAAGAATGTTTACGAAAAATAATTCACATGAAAACTTATTTAAACGCTTACCCAAAAGTAACATCAATTCTTATTTTTCAATATAAACACTACACAGTACAACATTTTTCAACACTTGATTTTGGGACTTAATTCTGGGAATTGCACGTGAAAGTAGCCCCAAAAATAAGAACTTCTGCATCATTCGTTTTGTCAAGTTGGCTACAGTAATAATTTAATGTCCATACGAATTTTTTGGCTCAAGGCGGATTATATAGTTATGTAAAGGGTTTTTCAACAGGGACGCTACAAAAGTAGACCGACAGGGACAGCAAACGACACCATATTTTTTTGCCGCTCTTTTGACATGTTTCTTCAGTAAGGTTTGCCTTCATGATGGAAAGATATACGAGCCAACAACGAGTCGAAATTATTAAAATTTACTACCGAAATTCGGAGTCAGTGGCCTCAACGTTAGATTAGATTAGATTATAGTGGCACTATGCACCGCGACCAGAAATTGGTATTTTGTGCTGCCAGCGAATACACTCTATAGGTTCAGGCTCCCTACGAAGCCAATTATCCTACCAGGTGAACAGTTCCCTCAACGTTAAGAGCGCTACGTCCAATTTATGGTCGTCATAATCGTACTAGAAGATCACAATTGAGCGTCTAGTGGAAAAATTTGAATCCACAGGCACAGTACAAAATCTTCCCGTGCCAGTGAGACAAAGAAGTGCCCGTAGTGTCGAGAATATTGCTGTCACTGAGGCTTCAGTTGAAGAAAGCAAAAATGTGTCTCTCTGTGTCTACTGTGAATAGGAATCGCTACCGTTCAATGATAACCGAATATTTTTTGCCCCAATTGGATGATATGGACTTGGAGGACATGTGGTTCCAACAGACGTCGCCACAAGCCACACAGTGAATGCCACAATCAATTTATTGGAAAAAAAGTTTGGAGAACGTGTTATCTCACGAAATTGTCCAGTCGATTAGCCGCCTCGGTCGTGCGATTTGACGCCGTTAGACTATTTCCTGTGGGGCTACGTCAAGTCTATGGTCTATGCCAACAAGCCAGCGACGATTGATGAACTTCGTACGAATATCGAACCTTAAATTGCAGCAGTATCGGCCGATTTATGCTTGAAAACCGTCGAAAATTGGGTTCAGCGTCTGGACTTCTGCAAGCGTGCCCGTGGTGGCCATGCAAAAGAAATCGAGTTCCATACATAATGGCATCGAACGTACTTTCACAGGAATAAAGAATTTCATTGATATCCAAAACTGTTTTTGTTTTATTTAAAAAAAAACTTTTGTAGCGCTCTTACTGAAAAACCCTTTATATCTCGGTATACCGTACGGAATATCTCTTTTGTGTCTGAAGCAAAGTTGCAGATATTGAATAGGAGAAAAAAGTGCATCTGGTGCCTTAAATTGGAATTTTTATTTTCAATCAAAATAAAGTTTATATTCCCAGAATTGAGTCACAAAATCATGTGTTGTACTGTGTTATTCAAACTCGTTTAAATCATGGTAACGCTTCTAAAGAACTTATAACTTCTAGTACGATTTACAATTCTAAATGAAAAAAATTACATGATTCAATTCTCAAATCACATTTAATTCACAAATGACCTTATTTGATTTCTTTTATAACGAATTCTTTCATTCATTTTTTATTAATCGATTTATTCATAATCCATTCATGACGAATTCACTAATTCTTAGAATCATTCGATTTTTCAATTTGGGACAAAATTATCAATACAATCAGGTAACCTTAAAATTCGAATCGTAAATTTTTTTTTTTGGAATTCATTGACGTCATTAAACCAAATACAGCCCCATATTTGTGCTCCAAAGCATTATATAGATTTACACACTGCCAAAAAAAAAGTTTCAACTTTGGATTTATAGAAATATCCCTTCTTCCAATTAAATTTTTCCATGTAGCATTTACACTTGATCTGGCCGCATCATTATCTGGTTTTATATGCTTAGTAATTGTAATTTTTGGTGTCAGAACCATACCATACCATACATATTTGTATTCCGATACAATATTAAACTTCCGTCCGTCCTCACACCCATTTTTTGTTAAATGTATTTAACAATTTTTGTTAAAGCCCAGTGGCAAGGCGGAAGGTACAAGTCCAATTTCGTTCATTCTTTTGAAAAATCATTATTTCGGATATGTCCAGGTTAACCTCCATTTTGTCTTCTTAAAAATTTTAAACAAAAAATTTGCTAAGTGTATTTTAAAAGTGTTAGATAAATTACTAAATTTTTTGTAGTTGTTCGAAATAACTTCTTAAAAATGTTTATATTTATTATTATTCATAGCTAAAACTAAATTTTGTTTTTTGAAGTTGATAACTTAGTAATTGAAATCTGTATTTTGGCACATGTATATTTAACAACGAATGTTTCTGCATTATAAAATCAAACATTTAGAAAATTGGAGTTAACCGGACTATCCTCCAAGTAGTTCATATATTGGCATAAAATTTAGAAAAATCGTTATATTCGTGACGTTATAATTTGTTATGTCATCTGAAGTTCCTTCCTTCGAATTCCGTTGAATCCGAATCTAACCTCATAATTTTTTTCACATCAGGTTTTCGAGATATCTTTTTTTTTTTTTTTTTTTTATTTTTTTAATTTAACCAATACTCAGGGGATGCCCCCTACTCATGCAGTGCATTGTATTGATCAGGAAAATAGGGTATGGGAAGGAGGAAAGAGGGAGTAGTGCTTGTGGATATTTGATTTAAATTCTTCTAAATTGTAAGTAACAGGGAAGACTTCTGCGGGAAGTTTGTTCCACATACGAATTGTTGGACTAAAAAACGAATTTTCTCTGTAATGCGTTGTGCGAAACACAGGACAATTAACTACAAACGGATGTGCTCTACTAGATAAGCGAGTATTACGAATAAAAACTCGGGCTCGAGGAATAAGTTCACTTATCTCAGTTGAGCACCTCCCATGGTAATATCGATAGAAAAGTGTCACACAACCCACATTCCGACGATGCTCCAATGAATCAATAGATTTGGATACACTACTGTCATTGATAAGCTTCACCGCACTCCCCTGAACACGGTCCAGAAGCTTCAGAATAGACACTGAAGCCCCTGCCCATATATGAGAGTTGTATTCCATACATACCTTTGTATGATTCTCAAGAAATTCTCGCTCAAATAAAACTGGCATAAATAAGTATACCTAGTTATTTGGTTATTTACAAAAATTTGCAAAATTTAAATTATATTACGTTTTTGAAACACACTCATTTAAATCAGCCACACTATTTACCCAGCAAAAAATGTTCTGCCAAGGAATGATTCTAATCGAGCATTTTCATCGACGAATTTAACATTGGCTTGTCATAGGAAAGAATCATTCTTTTAATGTTGCAAAACAACTTCATAGAAATATTTTATGCCTAAATAACTTCAAAGTTGTTTAAACAGAAAAACTTTCAAAGAATCATATTGATTCCCTCCTATGACAAGCCAATGTTAAATTCATGGATGTAAATGCCAAATTGGCCCCTTCACAAACTCGCACAAATACATCAACACATTTTAGTACAAAAAATAATTCAGACAATTCCAATACACACGTTTCGAAACGGACAGTAAGTCAATCAGAAAATCGTTTACAGTTTTATTAGTTTTTTGTTTTCATAACGAGCTTTCGACCGCCGTATATTTACCAAAATAAAGCAAAATTGAGAAAAGCTAGAGCCTCCATAATAGGCAGAGCTTTAACAAAAAACTTATTAATCATCAATTTTGCTCCATTCTTGTCTTCTTAATAATCAAACACGTGGTTAGGGTCTTTTCCTAACAATCATCATGACGTTACTAAACTTTGAAGACCAAAAATGTTCTATTTAAATAATTTTTTTTAGTTTTTACTCTGGCTCAGTTTACAGTTTTATTAGTTTTTTTTATATACATCGAGATTATTTTTATGTTATTTTCATATTATAACGATCTTTCAACCTTCGTATAAGAAAATCTTTTGCTTTCTAATCCTCCAAACTGGTGCTCAAATCTGAGCCACGTTTTATGAGCGAGAATAGGAAATTGTATAAAATTTTATCAAATTTTGAGATTGGAAACCGTAAACCATCCGAGTAGTATAGATCATTGGCGTTACTTGCAGGTTCTAATTTTAGTTATGACGTTTTAAAGAAACTTTGGTTAAGGAAATTACCACAAAGTTTAAATGTTATAATAACACATGCACTGAAGAAAAAGAGAAAACTTATAGAATGGAACGTCGAAAGTCACCATGCGTTTGAAAGTATTAAAGATCAGTTTGCTTCTCGTGTTTTATTACATCATTACATTACATTTTATTACATAAGTTAACTTCAACTGCGGACGCATAAGTTTTGCAAAACTTATCCACTTATAAGTCAAAGTACGGTGCTTTTGATCGCCAGCTATTGGCAATTTATTGGCACATTAAACATTTTCGTTATATGCTAGAGGGCATATCATTAACAGTTTATACGGACCACAAGCCTCTACTTTTTGCACTGAACTCCAAGACAGAAATATCTCCTAGACAAACAATACATCTTGAATTCATTGCACAGTCCACGAAAGACATTTAAGGTAGACGCTTTAAAACATTCGGATATAAATTTGCTACAAAGAGATCACGAATTTAAGTACACTTTACAGTATAAAGACAAACATATAAATTTGAAGTTAATAGAAATTAATTTGTTTAATTTAAAATTATGGTGTGAGATTACTCTAAATTAATCCAGGACATTTGTACCAAGAACCTTACGTAAGGTGGTTTTTGAAAAATTACATTCCATTTCTCATCCAGGTATTAGAGCTACACGTCGTTTAATAGCTCATCGCTATTATTGGACCCAAACATGAGTAAAGAGTTGAATATGTGGTCAAAGGAATGTATAAGCTGTCAGAAATCTAAGGTGAACAAACATACAAAATCACCAGTATTACAAATTGATATTCCGAAAGGTAGATTAGAGAATGTTTACATTTAAATTGTTGGTCCTTTACCTTTTTCTCGTAATTATCGATATATGTTAACAATTATTGATAGATTTGCACGTCGGCCTGAGGCATATCCTCTTTGGGATATTTCAGGGTATACAGTAGCACGAAAATTTTTTAACAATTATATTGGTCTTTTTGGAGTACCCCTTAAGATAACAAGTGATCAGGAAACACAATTAACGTCGACAATTTTCGCAGAATTAACCAAATTATTAGGTTGTCATAAAACTACCACGTCATCTTATCGTCCACAAGCAATTGGAATGGTAGAAAGGTTCCATCGGCAATTAAAGGCAACAATAATAGCTAACGCTCGATCTGAGAACTGGTATGATATTATTCAAGGGGCTCTGCAGGGTCGTATATCAGTTTTTAAGGAAGATTTACAATCGACTCCTGCTGAAATGGTTTATAGTCAAAGCATATGGTTACCTGGGGAAATAGTGGTTTCGAACATGCGAGACCAGTCTTTTGACTTTGTTAATAAATTAAAAGAAAATTTCAAAAATGTTCGTTCTAATTTTACTCATCATAAGAATCCTAGTTCAGATATTTATGTTCCAAAAGAGTTCTGTACTTGTAACAATGCATTTGTTTTTTGTGGCAAACTTTTGATACAAAGTAGTGGAAAAGAATACAATATATTTTAAATATTTATAGGTGGTAATATTAAGACTATTTCCTTTGACAGGCTGAAACCGGCATATGTCGAAACACAGACTCCGAACAAAATATACACAAAATTAAGCAGTTACATTTAGTTTATTGAACATAGAATTTTCTAGAGGGGAAGTATTGTAGTTGTCCAAAATAGGTATCCTTCTCTGTAAAATACTTTATTATTTTAAAAATTGTTTTTCTTTTGATTTATATGAAAATTAGTTTTCAATTTATATAATCTATGCTTAATATTTCAAAAATTTTTATTCCAAAATTGTATTTTAAACAATAAACTTTATTATTTATTCAATTATTAGTGAGTGAGTGTGCGTGGCCCAATTTTTTGCGTTAGTGTTCGTGAGTAGTTTTACAAAAACAATTGTTTTCTTTTTCAATAAATATTTTCTTAAATTTTTTCGTCGATTTAATGTTTTTGCGTTTCTAAAATACAAAACAAATACAAAATCACATATTTAGAGCAGTTTTGAGTAAAACATTCACAATTTACCTTAGATTAGAGATTAGACTAGAGTGGCACTATGCACCGCGACCAGAAGTTGGTAATTTGTGCTGCCAACGAATACACCCTATAGGCTCAGGCTTCCTACGAAGCCAACTCTCCTACCAGGTAAACAATTCCAAACGTCCAATGGCGTCACTATTCGACCACCAAAATAACGCACCCTCCTGTCGGAGAGCCTCGGACATTTGCAGAGAACATGCTCTGAGGTCTCGGGTTCCAATTCACAAAACCTGCACGTATCCGTAGAGGATCGTCCCATCTTGTACAATTGATACCTAAGGCCAGTGTCCCGTGAGGTAACCCGTCACGGTCCTTAGTTCGCCCCTCGTCATAGACAAGAGTTTCCGCGACCTCTCCCCAGAGGGAGATATAAACAGCCTCGCCTGTCGCTGCCCAGGCGATCTGGCCCAATAGTCCCCAAACTCCGACTCCCTCCAACTCCTGAGCCTTTCTCTGACATACCCATTGGGTACGCCACAGAAGGGTTCAGGGCCAATGAATTGTCGACGAGCTCCGCAGTTGGCCAAACAGTCAGCCCAATTTAGCTTAATTTTTACATTTAGTTTTTTCCGGTAAGATTTGGCCGTGAATGGAATTTTTTTCTCGTGAGCATGAGTGAGTCAATTCAAATTCACCCACCTTTAATCCAGACGAGTTTATAGAAATGTACTTTGGGACAGATGTAGTAAATATGATTAAAAAATTTTCCTCTTTTATTTGCTGCCCGCTGAAAAAATCGTCCTGCTCGAAATAATAATGCTGGTAATATACTTTTGTTTGGAAAACATTTCCGTTTCCCATGTTTTTTTTTTTTGGAACACGTCTGCCGACAAACATATATGTTTGGCTGCAAATATATATATGTTTATTACACGTATGTTTGCATGTCCCAAACATAATATCTAAACATTTTAAATTTGCAAATATATCTGGGTTAGGTTTTAAAATTTGAATCTTTGTAAACATATTTATAATTACCCGCAAACATATTCAAGTCAAATGATGTAAAGGAAAAATAGTGATGGAGCAAATCGAAAAACTCAAGTTGTCTTCATTTGGGGAGTGGGCGTTAATGGGTTAAAAGCAGAAATTACAATTCGAGGAAATTGACAAAATAAAATGAAAATTTAATAATAAAATATATCTCAAAACTATGAATTTTGAACTTAGGCGATTATTCGAAAATGGCACTGATATATTGGTATGGTCTCACGGAATTACAAACTGATATATACGGGAAAGTATTGTGGGATGGAGGTATAAATAGATTAATTAAAATTTGTTAGTGCTAGTGAAAAATTTTTTTGTGGAGCAAAATTTCATGTTTAACATCTTTTTAATGCCAAGTTTTTAGGATGTAAGTCAAAGTCAGATTAGTTAATTCAACACGTCTTTAAAATATTCAGAACAAATCTTAACAAATGTTCAAACTTTTTCGTTAACATTCTTTCCAATAAAACAAAATAAACTAAGATCACATTCACAGTCGGCAGTTGTTATTCTCACGTAGAAGTGGTAGTAAAAAGACACCAAAAAATAAAATAAAAAATTTTTAAGCAAACAAAACGATGGGAAAATACACACATTTGCACAACTCCACACAGAATGTACAGAAAAATTGTATGTAACAACAATAAACAACATTTTGTAAGGTCCTAGTTACAACAAAGTTATCAAGAAAACAACCCGCTAGGCTTCTTTAACAGACAGCCAGCCAGCCAGCATATGCTCACTATCGTCAACATACACAAAGCAAAAAAAAAAGTCACAAAGAAAGGAAATCTCTTAAGTGCAGAAAATGAAACGAAATAACTGCAAGTGAAGTAGTAAAGAAGAAGTTGATTCGTTATATGGTTGGACGGATGGATGAAATACACATATGAAAAGAATATTAGTATTAGAGGTCAATGATGGAGGAGGGAGAAGATTTGGGCTTTTCTTTTTCTTTTTTTTTTTTTTGTTGTTTAAATCACCTTGCAAAATATTTCAATTCAAATAGTACTTCTAATTAGAGATGGGCACGTGAGTGAATTTTGATTCATGCATAATCACGCTCACGAGAGAAAAATTCCACTTACGAGAATTTTTATCGAATCACACTCACACTTGAACGAGAATAACTTGCTTAATTCTTTACAATCAGGTTTTCGTACAAGATATAGCACGACTTCGCTTTAAATTGGACTCACGGACTCTATTAGACGTATAGTAGATAAGGATAATGTGGGAGTGTTGTTATCTCTAGATTTGTATAAAGCCTTTGATACCATTAGTCAGGCGATCTTAATACATAAGCTATGCAATTATTTCGGTTTCTCTTATTCTTCTTGCAAATTAATTTTTTCTTATTTGTCTGGACGACGTCAGTTTGTTCATTGTAATGACTCGAATTCGGAGTGTTTAGATGTAACCAGTGGAGTACCACAGGGCTCAGTTATTGGACCTTTACTATTTATGTTATATATGAACGACTTTTTTAACATTCTTCATGGATTTGAGTGTGATGGTTTTGTCTTTGCGGACGATATACAACTTCTTTTTTGGGCCATCTTCAGCTCATTGATGTTTTCGAATATGACATGAATTTGCTTTTATCTAATATTTCTGCCTGGATGGTAAATTGTAATTTGAAAATAAACTCTACCAAGACAAAAGCTATGCTTTTTGAACCACATAACTCTGAAGTGGATGTATATATTACGATTAATGGCGAGCTTATTGAATTCGTTGAAGTTGTGATATGTCTAGATTATATTCCCTAAATCTTTATTTGCCACTTTCTATTAGAAAACGCATAGCACATTCATTATTAATGTCCAACTTATTATACTGTATTGAAGTTTTTCTGGGTGTAGTGTCGATGACTTCAATATATCGAGCCCTATCCGCCAGAAAGACGTAAGTAACCATTTTTCCATTTTCGGGTTTTTGATGAAAATATTTATTTTGCGACCATTTGCATCATTGGTCAAAACTTCATAGCTCTAGGAAGTACCGCTACAAAGTTAGACAAAACCAAAAAAGGCGTAAGTGCTTATTCCTATATGACAAACAATAGTTTGTTTACATATTTCCTGACGGCAAAGTGTTACTTACGTCCTTTTTTATTTTACAAATAACTCAAAATCTAGGACACGCTCGATCATGTTTTATTCATCGTTGGATTCGTAATTCAAAAGACTTTAATTTGTTTATCATATGTTTATACTTTTCTTAAACCAAGCAAGAAATAAATCAAAAAAAGTAAAGTTGGGTCAAATTAGACCCCCTTGTTTAACCCCTTAAAGTGAGATTTGGTACAAAAAAACAGTTTAGTTTTCTTTATATTTTGGTCTTTTATAACATATTTTAATTTCATTAAAATCCGATAAGCCAAAGAAAACTTAGAAAAAACCTTAAAAATGCCTTTCCTGTAAAATTATGAAATTGTTACTTACGTCTTTTCGGCGGATAGGGCTCGATATGTAATTAACTGTTTAATAAAATAATACGTTTTGTTTACAAATTGAATCCATACGATCATGTTTCAAGGCATATTTCTGATTTTTTGGGATGCAATTTTAATAATTTTGTTCGCATTCGATTGATATTATTCTATCATAAAGTCATGCTCTCTAATTGCCCTGAATATGTAAATATACATTTTATACTCTTGGGCACTGAAAGAAACCCTCAACTTTTATATCCCATTAGAAATTATATTATTCATGAACGATCATTTCATGTTCGTGTAGCTAAGTGTTGGAACCATTTACCCTTACCACTTAGATCTTTTGGTCTATCTTTAAAAACATTCAAGTGTAAACTTGTAGAATATGCTTCTGTAAATGATATTTGATGTGTAAAAATTTTTAAACTGCAATAGATTATGTCGTGTGCGTTTATGCCATGTTCTTTAATAATTCTTTAAACTTTTTTTTCTTAAATTATTGTAAGTTAAACTTGCTAAATACAAACTGTTTTATATTGTTAGAAAATAGGATATTTAAGGTTTTATAGTTTTAATTGACCTAATGAAGTTGATTTTTAATGTTGGTCTACCAACTATATATGGCCCGAAGGTCTCGGTTGGTTTTTTTTTTTTTTAAATAAATTAAATTAAATCTAGATTTTGCTCACTCACGCGTGATTGATGTGAATCACGCAAATTCGCGAAATAAAATCTGACCGGAAAAAAATAAAATTTAAAAATGGAGGTACACTGTGAATGTTTAACTTAACTTCTGAATATGTAATTTTGGCATTTATTAAGTGTTTTTAAACCCCAAAAATATTTAATCGACGAAAAAGTTAAAGAAAACATTTACTAAAGCAAAGACAAAATTTGTTGGTAAAACTTTACTCACGCAAAAAATTGACTCACACACAATCACACTCACTCTCGTTCACGTGAATCACGCAAAATTCTGCTCATGTCCCCATCTCTACATATTTGTATGAGTGCATTTTCAAATACCACTAAAGTTTATAGTAGAGATAGCAAATATTGAAGTGGGAATATTTAAAGGGGAAAAGAAGAAGCAGAAAAACTACACGCAGAAAAAAAAAAACTGGGGGAATATTATAGAAGTGCTTAGTAAGTTTACAACTACATAAGTTACAAGTTAGTTTTACAAAGTTCTAATAAAATATTTACAAAACAAATTCATATATTTTACAAGAAATTTGTTAAACTAACTTGAAACTTATGTAGTCGTATAATTACTAAGCACTTCGATAATATTCTTCCAGTTTTTTTTCTGCGTGTAAAGAATGTTTATGTGATGATAAACATAAAATATAAATGATTAATTTACAATATTGGAAAAATAACGGAAAATCTAACAATATTTTCTGTGCTAAATTTTTTCTATATGAAATATTTTGATTTAAAATATCCGACAAGTAAAGGATGTTTTTTATAGAGGTATAGAACTTTGAAATGGAATAAAACAAAGATGATTTTTTTAAATTGCCATGAAATTTACTTTATACGAAAGATAATCTTCTTTCTGGCTATATAATTTAAATATGACTTCTGGCATATGACCGCCAAGGCTGGCTCGGACGTAGTCTAATCTGGAGGTTCAATTTTCGAAGACTTTTTTTAACATTTGTGGCCGTTGTTAAATAGATGAACGAAAAAGTCAGTAATCATGAATCTATATCGGTCACCATTTACTGTAACGTTCTGACCAGCATCGTTTTTAAAGAAGTACGGACCAATGATTCCACCAGCCCATAAAGCACACCAAACAGTCAGTTTTTCTGGATGTAACGGTCACTCCTATAACCAAAAGTGAGCTTCATCGCTAAACAAAAAAATAGACGTAGTGCGCTATACGTATTTCAAACAGAACCATGATTTTCAAAATAAATTTGCATAATTTGGAGGAGTTGTTCAGGCGTCAGTTCATGTATTAATGCCAAACCAAACTAAACATAAAACACTTGACAGTTGACAAAATGGCCGCCAGTTAAAAAAGTGTTGCCAACTTAAAGTTATATACCTGTATAAAAAACACCCTTTTTTAAGGAACAAGTGGCTTACACAATTAATTAACAAATACACACTTACAATGAAAGTCTCCCGATGGGTTCTTTTCGATCTTGATAAAATAGATGAGAACAAAATAAGGGACACGTATTTATTCTTTTCTATCACATATCCGAGTTTCATTAAGATCAGAGAAAACCTATCAGGACTGTGTTGCTGATTTTTACTCAAAGTGTTTTTCATTGCCCTAGGCAGTTTATTATTGAAAATTAGATAAAATATTCGAGCGTTTCAAAAGTTATGGGGAAAAGCTAAAGGAACCTATACAATTTGTATATACTTTTGCAACATAATTTTAAGAATAGCTTTTTCAATATTCTTCTGAATTAAAAAAGTAAAATAATGAATCAGGGCAATGAACAACAAATTCGAAAACTCTCCATCAGATGGCGCGCAACAACTTGTATTTCTACTCCATTCCATTTCCAAAAAGAGCAACACATTAATTAATAGGAATTATTTCCTGAAGGTTACTTCTCTTAAAAATTATATACAGGGTTGCCCAAAATGTATCACCCTATCGGAAGATGCTATAAATTTGCAAATGATGCAAAATATTAACTGTGTTTCGATATTTGTGAAATAAACAGATACAGAATACACGACGACTCACCATGAAACACTACACTCATACAAATATGTATGTAAAAATACCAGAAAAAGTTACTACAAATTAGTTAAAGATTACGTTGCAGGAAATTTAGCAGAATCTTTTTGCTAAATATTAGTAAAATAAAAACAGCAAAAAACTGTAAAATTAATTAAAATTTAGTTGTTTGCATGAAAACTAAAACCGACCGTCGCACTGTGTTGCGGCTAGTGGAAAAGTAACTTTTTTCCGATTATTTTTTTTTCAGTGTTTTTAATGATGCAATTTTGTCACAGACATTCCAAGTAAACAAAAAACACATAAAGCTTATTTTTATGTTGGCTCGTTGATTTTTAATTGATTTTAGAAGTCAAATATACAAAATTTTCACGAAAAGAGGGGATTTCAGGGCTGTATTCAAAATGATCTCATTTGATTTTGGTGACAGATATTTTGATTTGGAAAAAAAATCTGTCTTCGGACAAGTATCTTCTGTAAAAAAAAAGGAATGTTGTTTGAGACATTTCATATGCACCTTTTTTAGAGCGAAAACCCGACTAAAGGTCCATTTTTCCTTTAAATTTGGATTAGGTAAGCAATATCTAAAAAGTCCCAGAGAGTCCCAGTTCCAAACCACTACAGAAATGTTACATAATTTGTTTTCAACGAACTGTGAAAAAATCAGCTGCCGATACCAGCCCTCCTGGGAGTTATAGCGATTTTAGTATATCACTCTCAGTATTTATTCCATAGAAATAGAACGGAAATTCTCGGAATCATTTATTGAATAATTTAATCATATTGGTTTTTGGGTGACTTTCCGCCATCCCACGTCAAATTTTTATTATTTTCAGACCGGTTTCGGCTAATCGCCATCTTCAGTGTTTTCTTTTTTGTCACTAATTAGTCCGCATTATTCTACATCTATTCTAGCACTCCACAGAAATGAGCATAACTCTCTTAAAACTGAAGCTATTGACTTCAAACCGGTATCAAATTAAAGCTTTTATTGCCACCTTTCAAATATGAAATGAAATAGATTTTGGTTTTATATAAAATTTCAGAGTTTTTCAACAAATATCGAAAAATCATGAAAATTTGACGTTTATAATTCTTGTTCGGACCACCCTATAGTTTATTTAAAAAACTAATCATAGGGTATTTATCAGAAATAAAAGAACAATAAAATAAATTTTTTTTGTAAATTTTTCGAAAGTTTTTTTTTTTTTTTGATTTTGTTGAAAATTTGACCCAACAATTTTTTTCGGTGTAAATTTTTTTTCACTCATTCTGTTTGGGATTTCATTCTGACCAATCTGTAGAAGTTTCTCATCGATACAATTAAAATTACAGTTTAGGCAATATGATTTCCAAAAACTTCCGGTTTCGCAACACTGTGCGTCGCCGACGCTTTGCCAACACTGTACCGATTGTATTTTGCTGCATGGGTTTGTAAATCCCATTTTAATTTATTAAGATTGTAGGACGATTTTAACAAAACTAGTTGTGATTGACACGGATGTAGCTTTTTAGCGATATCTAAAAATTATAGTCTGTAGTTTCCCAAGCAGAAAAACACAATCGGCACAGTGTTGGCAAAGCGTCGGCGTGGACGGTTATGCGTTGGCAGAACGTAGGATTAACAATCATGACAGTATTGTCCTGTTACCCGATTGATAACAGTGGCCAAGCGTTGGTTTGAACGAACTTGCCAACGTTGGCATAACGTTGAAAGTTTAAAAAATTTGGTGCTTATAAAATGCTCCAAATGTAATTAGTTTTGAGAAATATGTATAATTAAACACATTTAAAAAGCAGCAATACAGTTCCGTCTTAGTCGTTTACATCATATTTAAATGTGAGAAGTATAATAAAATTTAAAAAAAGAATGTTTCTAATTGGTTGTCATATTGGTAAAATTGGCAAACACATGTTTTGCAAAAAAAAAATGTGCTTTTCTAGTACAATATTAGTTGTACCATTGGTAATTTTTAGCACGGTAGGTTTTACAAATATAGCAGTGGTTTGCCAGTACTAATTTTGTAGTACGGTTGGTAATTTCGACCTGGGATTCTTGCAGAAATCTGCCAAATTTCAACGACAAATGAGAGTCGATAAAATCGTGTTTACAAAAAAAAAAAACTAAAGTTTGAACAAAAACTATTTATTTAAAAATAATAAGAAAAGCACTGTTTTTTTATATTTTTCATTTTCCTTCACCTTCTCTTTCGTGAAGGATATCCACGGTAGCGAGTGTGTATACAAATTTTAAGAGTGTAAATTGGAAGAAATTTAGCTAATGAATCCTCTTTAGACTTTACCTCGTTGGTCTGATAGCCTCATAGCCTTAAAAGGTCAACTCAAGGTCAACATTTAAGGTTTTTGTTTTTTTATGTTTTTTTTTTTAGTTTTTTTTTTTAATGCTGAAAATTCATTATAGTTTATAAACTATAATGGATTAGGCATAATTTACTACAAAATACAAATTAAAATTTTCTTAACCCATTCAGTAGCGATAGCCCAATTAAGTACTATTTTTCTCCGAGAGGGGGAGCAGTAAAACGGCAAAAGCTGCACATAATGTTAAGTTCTGTTGTCAAAGGGTTTAATTTTGTATATATCATTGTTAATATAAATAAAAATTCGAATTTAATGCTTTTACTTTTTTTTTGTTAGTTTCATCGAAACTATAGACAAAAATGTCTAAATCAAGTACCCGAAGGTCTTAGATGGCAACAAAGGACTTAAATGGAAAATTTTGCCGTCTGTGATCCAAAGAAGTTTAAGTATTAAAAATTAATATATCGCACTTGATCAACAAGAGGGTATTAACTCAAAATTTTAAAATTTTTAGTAGAGTCAAAAAACTGTTTATGTCCACATTTTAACAGAATTTAAAAATTCAAACATATCATAATAAGCAAATTCCATTTGAATATATATATACATTGTTTTTGTTTTAAATTTTACCACTCATTGCAAAAAAAAAATCAATTTTTTGAGTTAATACCATTTTTTTGAAGTTTTATCGATTTAAATTTATAGAATAAAACAAATTTTATCAACAGTATCAACTCAAAATACAACCGAATATAAATAAAACAGTTTGATTTTTTTTAACAAATAAAGGCTCAAATCAAAATAATACCTTTTTTATGAAAATATACGATTCATTTCTATTTGAAATTTTGTATTAACTCGAAATAATACCTTTTTGTTGAAATAAAGGTAATCACTACATTATCATGAAAATGGTCTCAAAAGTGGTTTTCGAGATGAAAGAGTAATCGGAATACGTTGAAATTTTTACAATAGATAGATATTCATGTTGTTAGTTGATTTCTTGAAGAAAGTGATATTTTAAAAATTTTGAGTTAATACCCTCTTGTTGATCAAGTGCGATATATCAAAATTAAGTTAAAAGAAATTAAATTATGATCTATGGTTGATGACTTCTGCGTCTAATCGGCTAGATATATATAACTCATGACTTATTTTAAACATCTACTTCCTCCTTTTTTATTTAACGACACATTTTACCTTTTTAAATATCTTACAATTATAATTTCTCAGGAAAAAACATAAAAATTGAATTTGATGGAAAAACTGCAATCTTTTTAGAAAAACGATTCATATAAGAAAAAAGGTTTTTTTTTTTATTTTAAATGAATTCTAAAGCATAACAAATTGGCCATCAAAGAACGAAATCTTTAAAAACACAATAATATACTTCTACCTTTATATAATTTGTATATCAGAAGAATAAAGATGCATCTATCTATGTACTCAATTCGTATATAGGAGTAAAAAGAAATTCCCACAATACATTTTATTGCTTTACTACACACTACCACGAAAAGATGAATTCAGAAGAAGAAGACGACGACAACGACGACGAAAAATAAACGCATCTTGTGTATTCTTCACTTTCATTTATTACAACTTTTTTTTGCAGTAAAATTCTCTCAATTTTTCGTTTAGTTTTGATGCTTATTAAGTGGATGTGAATGATGATATTGTTTAGTTGTTGTAATGCAACCAGTACTCAGAGTAATTTATTCCTCAATGGCCATCGAATAAAAATTGACTAAAAAATTGAAAATTGAATGTTGTCGATAAAGAGCTTTTAAGAATGAATTAATTTGTTTTAATTAAAACAGTGTTGCCAAGTTATGGATTTTCCCTCTGGATTTGTATACCCTCTACACACTGTCATGAGGGTGTACATCAGTTTGTCGTCCCGTTTGTAACGCATCAAAATATAGTTTTAAGAACCTTATGAAAGTAAAAGCCGATTTAGCTATGTCCGACTGTCTGTATGTCGAAAACGCAAGCAGGGCTACTCATTTTTAC
Source organism: Delia radicum (assembly GCA_021234595.1). NCBI lineage: Eukaryota > Metazoa > Arthropoda > Insecta > Diptera > Anthomyiidae > Delia > Delia radicum. The sequence continues at coordinate 52,206,382 of CM037853.1, forward strand.
CCAAATTGACAAACATCCAACATCTCGAACAGTTTGGTATTGAAAATGAGCAAAATCGGTTTAGCGGTTTAAAAGTTATGAGTTACACGTGTTACATCACCACCGAAGATCACCTCCTGGAGGTTTCACCTGGGCAACGACAAGTTCGATGTCTCGGTTAGAGTCTCGTTCTTGGCGGCAAACGATCATGGCTAGATTGTATTAATGAGATTCCTACTGTCCTATCTACTTTGGTAAATAGGTACTTCTGGTCCCTCGTTAATCAAAGGTGACCACTACCGAGTTGCTTGGGGATCAAGTGGAAGTAGCTTTGGCTATAAGGTCTTACCAAAGAGTGCTGCACAGGACCTCATAATTTTTCACTAACAATATATGACAAAATTGTAGCCATTGTAAATCTGAACAACTTTTGTGAACATATCAATACAATCTGAATGTGTCTAGGCATCCGAAATAGCTTACAAAGACCACTTTGTACCTTATAAATAGTCGTTTTTGACTAGACTACACTTTTATTGCATTTTTGTTCACTTTCTTCAATAACAAAAAAAGTAAACAAAAACTTGTTAGTTATGCTGAAAAAAGTAAAAAAAAAATAATTTTCTCCTATATTTTTTCAAAAAAGTAGACTCTTCACTACATTATTGCTAAATATAGTTAAGCAATATCATCAAGTCTGAATTAGCTGTTGGCCAAAACTGAGAACGCCTTTTTTTAAATGGTGCACTGATTTTCAAAATCTTTTGAGGTCCATAAAAAAAAAATGGTAGTCCAACTGGCCAAACCGAGTACAGGGTTTTACTAACCTTTGGTAGTACAATCGAACCTATACTGTCGAGTCCGTGCATTTTTTTCACTGTTGCACTGTGTAATCACATATATTAGTTTATGAAATTAGATATAATTTGATATAATTGTTAAGAAAAACTAGGAAATGTTTGTATCAACTTTTATCTAATAAAAGCGAATTATATCTTATTCGATACAATTATATATAATACACAAAAAATTGTATGGAGACAAAATTTGGATAAAATTGTATCTAATATACAATTTGGGAAGTAAAAAAAATGTATGTGGGGGAGGCATCATCAAATTATATATAAATTAGATATGCGATGAGATCAAATTTGATAAGAAAAACTAAAACATAACATTGTATCTAAAATACATCAAATTGTATCGAATTAAATCTCATTCGATGCAATTAAATACAATTTTAAAACAATTTTATGTATATTAATTACAATTTCATCTAAATTTTTTACCTTAAAAATTCTGCAAAAAAAAACCAATAAAATTACCAAAATTTTGACCTTCGCAAGAAATCATGTAACAAGTGCATATCAGCAATTAAAAATTCTAAAGCATAATTTTACTCAAAAACAATGTTTTTTTATATGTTATATATATTTTTATCGATAGCTATATTACATTTATTACGGTACTATATCTTGCAAAAATCGAAATTTCTGAAAAAATGGTTTTTCTTTCGCAGAATTTTTACGGCAATTCACTACTTCGATAGAATAATTTTTCATAATTAGTATATTTTTCGTATGGAGAACAAGTTAAAATACATTTTCCTCAACAAATTATTTAGTTTGCGTGCAATTTTCTCCGATTTAGAGTAAAGATTTATTTTTGAAATTTTTTCTTCAGTTATAGTGTTTTTATTAAACTTTTAAAAAAACTTGATAAGCCACATTCATTGTTTTCTAAATATCCATTGATTAATATTTAATAAAATTCTTGCTTAAACACTTATTTGCAAGTACCTAGAGTATAAACGTCCTGCAGATGTTATCTTTTGTTGCAGCTTTTTAACCTTTAAAAGGCAAAAACAAACTAAAAATAAAATGTGGTTTTTACAATAAGCCCTAAACTAAATAATTTCTAAAAACAATTGTTACTTTTTGAAATGCAATTGATCGTTTCTGAAATACAATTGATAAATCTGAAATACAATTGAAAGTGGTGCAGTAATTATACGATCTTTTCGAACTTTTCAATTTTTACTAAAAATAAAACTATGTTTTTTGTTATAAACTCATATTTTTTATTCGAAACTTTAAGGTAAAAAAAAGAATATTGCGAAATTTACCAAACACTACTTTCTGGCCGATTACAATGTCTATAACAAAAAAGGGAAATCCCCGTCTTTTGGTATATTTACCTTTTTGGATGATTTTGGTCTTTAATTTTGTTAGTTTATTCGTGTCATTTGTTGTGTAAATACATCTCTTAATATGGGAAAAGTTCAACATATTTTAAAACCAACGATTTCTCAAAAATTAGAGATTTTAAAAAAATTTAAAAGTGGAGATTCCATAAATTCAATTTGCATGAATTACAAGTTAAATAAATCTTCGGTTGACCTCGTTAAAAGCAAAAAAATTAATTACAAAAGTTCGTACGTACAACAGAAAGTGGCCATGGCAAACGTTGCACCTTAAAGAAAGCTGAGTACCCAAGAATGAAAAAAATGTTTTATAAGTGCTTTGTAAAACAAAGGGGAAAAAATATTCCAATATCAGCAGAGATTTTACGATCAAAAGCCAGTCATTTGTAATTTATCAAACCAATTCAGGTTTCAATGCCAGGTTGAAGAAATTTAAGCGTCGACATGGAATAAGATTTTTAAAAATTATGGGCGAGAAATTGTCTTCGAAACCTCATCTTACTGATCCATTTGTGAAAAGAGTTTAAGGATTACGTTGATGAGCACGGGTTGACTCTTCACCAAATCTACAATGCCGACGAATCCGGTTTATATTATAGGATGCTTCTAAATCACATTCTTTTCACATGTAATGAGAAACCGGCTCCCGGAAGAAAAATATGTAAAGAGCGAATAACTTTTTAGCCCTGTTCAAATGCGAATGGCACAGACAAACTGAAATTGTTGGTTGTTAGAAAATCGAAAAACCAACTCGCTTTTAAATGCTTTTTCAATAATCCTGTAATGTACAAGTCCAGTAATAACGCCTGGATGACATCATTTCTATTAAAGGACTGGTTCCATCACGAATTTGTTCCCCACGTAAGTTAATGTTTACCAATTAGTAAAAGTAAGTTGTTCAAGTAAAAATTCTTTAGGTCCGACAATTTTTGGCTTCAAAAGGTCTACGTGATTCAGCAGCTATTTTAAAAAATAATTAGCCAAAAAGCAACTTAAAATCTCCAATTTCTTTAAAAATGTTTAAAATGTAAATATATCAATAAAAAACAATTCTAATTTTAAAAATTACATAAAATTTTTCAATAAAATTTTGGGTTCTGTTTTCGCGAAAATTCAGTTTTCGCAACAGGTCTGGTTTTTAATTAGTCGCGAAAATCGAGCTAGCACTGTACTTCGGTTGAAGGGTAAAGTGTGTAAAAAGTTAAAAAAAATTTTTTTAAATTTATTTTTGACGAGATTTTTTTGGTGGTAAAGAAAATCTTGTACTGGTTTCGAAACGATTTAAAGAAAATTGCTCAAAAAAAAAAAAACACTATTGGAATCACTGAATAATTTCAGTAATTAATGTATCAAACTTTTATGCTCTGTATTAGTTTTCCCAACCGTTGCATGTAGAACTTTTACACAGTTTCCCATAAAACATAATTTGCAAATTTATTTAACGAATTGATTATTTTGGTGTCCTGTTAAACAAAAAAAAGTATTTTCATTCTGTTTTCATCCAAGTTTTGTTTTGTTTTTTTTTTAAACCCTCTAACTGGCAAACGATGTTTAGCAACGAAATTCATACTATGTGCTCCACTCGAAAAACAAATAATAAGTTATTCAACAAAATGGTTCATTGTTGCCTAATTTAGGCGATATGAGCCAAAATATTTTATTATGCATTTTGGAAACTAATGCATATAAAAGAGAAGTTTTGGACAAAAATTATTTCTTTTACCAAGATATAACCACACTCCAAAAACTATTTTTTTTTTCTGCTCCTATTTAAGAAGATGTCACGATTTTCGCTTTTTGAAAAATGCGAAATTAGGCGAACAAGTATCGAAACTTCAATTAATATTGTTCAAACTTTTACGCTTTGCTATTAATACTTAATATCTATCATTCTGAAAAATTTTATAAAAATCCGTCTATTAGTTTATAAGTTAAGATGATGTTCTTTAGAGGAATCCTGATAAAATCCTGTGAGTCCTTGGACCAAAGTAAGGACTTATTATTGAAGACAAAGCTTCAACCTTACTTATATTTTATTATAAAGAGTTTTAATTTAATTTGTTTCAAAAAAACCAACCGAGCCCTTCGGGCCATATATAGTTGGTAGACCAACATTAACAATCAACTTCATTAGGTCAATTAAAACTATAAAACCTTAAATATCCTATTTTCTAACAATATAAAACAGTTTGTATATAGCAAGTTTAACTTACAAAAATTTAAGAAAAAAGTTTAAAAGAACTATTAAAGAATAAAGAAAATGGCATAAACTCACATGACAAAACGTATTGCAGTTTAGAGAATTTTGAAAATTTTTGAAAATTTTTGCACATTAAATATCATTTACAGAAGCATATTCTACAAGTTTACACTTGAATGTTTTTAAAAATAGATCAAAAGATCTAAGTGGTAAGGGTAAATGGTTCCAACACTTAGCTACACGAACATGAAATGATCGTTCATGAATAATATAATTTCTAATGGGATATAAAAGTTGAGGGTTTCTTTCAGTGTTCAAGAGTATAAAATGTCTATGTACATTATGGTGATAACTTTTTTTGGACAACATTCTTCACAGGGGTTTTCTAATGGCAAATATTGTATTAATGATAAAAAAAACTATTTCAGTTCAATTTGGTAAAAAAAAACCTTACGCACCGACAGCGATTTCTAAAATGCCTTTAATATATTTTTTTTAATAACAATTTTTTTAAAATATGGTTTATACAATAAATAAACATAATAACAATAAATGATTAAAAGTGGGTATTGTAAGATATAAACTTTAGGTTCAAAGTACGCGATGTTTTACAAAGACGAATTGCATTTAGTTTAAGCTTCTGACATAGATTTAATAGATCATCAGAAATAAACATACCTTTTTGCTTTACACTTTTCAAAATTGACCAACGCATTAAATCTTCCTATAATATCATCTTCCTTTGGCATTTTGTTTAATTCATGTAATGGTATATCAACGATAGGTATATCTATACAGTTTTTAACAACATCATGAAATTTAGTTAAGTTTTTGGTCCAAATTTTGGAATTTTTTTTCAACACTTATTTTGTTTTTCTAATAATTCATTTTTACCAAACCGATTTAATTGTTTGTTTTAAATTACAAGCAATATATGAAACTGACAAGAATTGCCATGAAAAAAATTAAATAAAATATGTGAAAACAGATTTTTTTTTTATATAAAAATCTGCAAAAAAAATAGCGGAAATTAAAAGCAAATTTGGAAGAAGAAACTATTCCATTGACACGAAAACGGACTTTACTATTGAAATCAGCATGCCTTAATTATATAGATGTGATGGTCAGACGTTGAGGCATCAAAAAAAGTTTTTTTTTCACTTTGTTTGATTCAAAACTTTAACGCGTTTGGTGCGTAACCTTTTTTAACGATAGCGAAAAACTAAAAACGCAGTTCTTAATATTTGTCCATGCCCTACATGATTTTGTCTGGGGAGATTTGATATTTGCAAAAAATGCAAAAAGTTATTACCCTAATGTACATATTCATTTCATTTCATTTATTAATTCAAAAACCAAGCACATAGGGCCAAATATGGTTCGTATTCTACAATAAATTTTTACAAAAAATAAAAAAATAAATTTATAATTTAAAAAAATGCCTAAAATAAATAAAATTATAACTAAAGTTTAACGGTCCAAAATGTAGCAATAAGATTATCAAAATAAGTAGACGATTAAAAAATAAAACATAATATATAAAAAAAATATGAAAAATGATCGTAAATTATCAAAAATTATAATGAGTGATTAAAAAACTGCCTTAGTTTGCGTTTAAACGTAGCACTTGCAACAACAAAGCTTTTAAGAAATCTAGGTAATGAATTCCAGACTCTAGTTATCCTCACATTAAAGGATCTCTCGAAAATAGAAGAGTTTATATTCAGGGCAATTAGAGAGCATGACTTTATGATAGAATAATAGCAATCGAATTCGAACAAAATTATTAAAAATGCATCCCAAAAACTCAAAAATATGCTTTAAAACATGATCATATGGCTTCAATTTGTAAACAAAACGTATTATTTTATTAAACAGTAAATTACATTTATTGAAGTCATCGACACTACACCCAGTTTTCAGTCAACTTAAATTGATTTTTTAGATTTTTTAAAAATTATATTTTTTTTAAAAATAATTAGTTTTTGAAATTTTACGAAATTTTGATTTTGAAGCTTTCTCGCTTCCAAACCGCGAACGGCACACGAAAAATTTCTTTGCAAAATATTTAGTAAATTTAGTTTTCTATCGGAATATATTAATTTCTAAGTGTAAAACGCTCATTTGACGCATTTGTGGAACATTTTATGAAGACTGCCCTGAGGCAGTCTTACCCGTTAGAGGGTTAATATATTTGCAATATAGTCGAGTACAAATATTTATAAAAGATTTGTATTGTTTTTCTTATTTGTCATTTTCTGTTCATATTATTTTACTTTTCAGATATATTGCAGTTGTTTTTACTTAAGCAAAATCAAAAAATAACATAAAAGATGAGTAGAAACTATGAAAAAAAACACACGAGGTAATTCCCTGCTGTTTCTCTTATTTCCTGTGAGGTTTCTTTATATATACACGTCTACAAGATCAGTCAGTCACTGAACTAAGGGGCTGTTACGTTTAGAAATGCATGCTCACAATGACAAAACAGTTGCGAGTTGCTAGCTCATCTTAACTCATCATATCATGAGCTGTTGATCTCTACCTGTTGGTTTATAATATTTTCCCAGATCCATCCCCTTTGTATTTTCTCCTCTTTCTTTTGTCTTGTCTTTTTCAAAAAGGATGTGTGTGTTGTTTTTGTGTTTCGAGCCTCGAAAGAAGCCCTTTAATGTAGTTTAACGTTTAATATTGGTGACAGTAAAAATTCACAAACATATTGAGAACTGCTTGTGTAAATTGTTCATATTTGTACATAGAATACTAAAACATCGGTTCCGTATACATATTGGCGATAAATATGTATTACAAAGGGCCTGTAATGCATGTGTGGGAAATAGGATGATGGTAGATTTGTGGTAAATACTTTAGTTTGCTTGTTTTGTTTGCAGGTGGTCTTGGGGAATAATAGAAAGTTCGTATTTAATTTTTAAAATAAGAATATTTTTAATAAATTTAATATTTTCAAATTAGCAATATAAACATTTTTGTTCATAATGCGATATACGAGGGCGGTCCCAAAATAAGCCGACCTGACGTGTAGCTGGCGGCAGTAGTTTGAACAAAAAATATATTGGTGAAAAGTGGCTCCTTAACATATGTTTTAAGTTTCAAGACACCACGTATCTTAGTATTTTTTTTTTTTTGAAGACATCAAAAATAAACGATCTCAGCGAATTTGTAAACATGGAAACAATTTTAACCGTTATGTAATTCAATACATTCATTTGAACGGTCTCAGTCTCAATATTAAAGCCGAGCTAGATTCTACTTTGGGGGAGTCTGCTCCTTAGGAATTGAAAAATAAAAAGTTTAGCAAGTCATAAGTATGACACGTGATTTTGTGTGTATTTTTATAGGTATTATTTCGTGAATTAAGTCCGTTTATTAGGCGTGAATTAAGTCCGTATAAACATTTAGAGAAACGTATGAAATCTTTGTTTGAGTCGATAGAACGATCTATATAATTCAATGTTTACAGATGATTTCATGTAAATGTTGACCGCGGCTGAGGCTCAAATGGTTCACACGCTGGGTCCAATTTTGGCATAATCTCTCCAACATATCGGCCGGTAGCTCACGAATAAATTCTTCAATATTGGCTTCCAGTACGTCAACCGTTGCAGGATTGTCCCTATAGACATGAGCCTTAACATAGCCCCACAAAAAATAGTCTAAAGGCGTTAAGTCGCACGATCTAGGCGGCCAATTGCCTCTTAATTGGGCCATTGTTTCGCATGCTGTGTAGCATGTGGCACCGTCTTGTTGAAGCCACATACCACCCTAACCCAGCTCTTCCAGTTTTGGAAAAAAAAATTTGTAATCATAGCACAGTAGCGCTCGCCATTCATAGCAACGTTCCTGTCTTCGTCGTCTTTGAAAAAGTACGGTCCAATGATGCCACCGGCCCATAATCCACACCAAACAGTGCACTTTTCGGGATCCATTGGCAGTTCTTGCAATGTTTCCGGCTGCTCTACCCACCAAATCCTTCCGCAAAATTTTCCACGTAGTGGAGTAACAGAGGCCCAATTGCTGCGAACGGCGCCGAATCGATAATTAAGTCATCAACAACACTGGCGAATACAGCTGCGATATTTTCCTCTGTCCGCACTCTACGTATGCGTGTTGGTGGTTTAAAGTCTAATAATGCAAATTTGGTGCGAAATTTAGTCACAAGATTCCGAATAGCCGCCTCAGAAGGTCGCCCAAACTGACCATACATTGAAAGAAGTGCACGATGCACTTTCTTAACCGAGCATGGATTTTGATAATAAAATTCAATAATCTGCAAGCGTCGTTTGTTTGTAAGTCGATTCATGGTTAAATTATAGACCAAACTGAACATGTTTAACAGTAACCAGTTACACGAAAACAGCTGAGCTGCCAAAAACAGTGTTGCCAAAAAGAAAGTTGCTAAAAAAAATCACTCTTTACTTTGTTGGAGTCTGCTTCTTAGGATTTGAATAATTACAAAACAGGATATTTAAGGTTTTATAGTTTTAAATGATATAATGAAGTTGATTGTTAATGTTGGTCTACCGACTATATATGGTCCAAAGGGCTGGTGGTTTTTTGAAATAAATTAAATATGCAATAAAAATCCAAAATAAGCGCTAATAATATGCACGTAAACCGAAAAATAAAAATATGACCTTAAAATTTGTGGATTTTTAAAAACCGATTTATAATTTGGGAGCGTTATTTTAAAATTGAAATATAAATGTCTAACAAATGACAGCTCGATCACATGTTAAGGGCTACAAACGCTTTCTTTGTTTATTTTTTATTAAATCTTAATTTTAACTTTTTCAAAATATGAAATTAAATTGAAAATATGCTACAAAAATTACAAAAAAATATGCATTAAAAATGCATTTATAGCTAAATATGCAAAAATAGCATTTACAACAAAATATGCAAAAATAAATTGATGCCATTTTGTTGCAAATTCGAAATCGTTTTTGGTCTACTGACTAAAAGCAGTCATTTGCATGAAAGTCGCTGCCCTGATTACAATGCTGTCTTTTTTAAGTTTTTTATTTCATTTGAGGATTTTACTTAAAATAAAACCAATAAAATAAAAAGAAAATACTCCCAGAATATATGAGCCGAAAAATTAACGGCGGCTCATGACCGCAATAGTGTCCGACCGAGTATTCGGTTTTGTCCAAAAAAGTGTTCGGCCGAACTTAGTGTATTTGACAAAATTGAGTACATTTTAAGAATAATTTCTTAAATTTCGAGTGCAAAAAGAAAAATTTGTATTAAATTCGTTATATATTTTATTAAAAATAACAAAGTTCAAGCATTCCCATTTTTTCAAAAGCCAACATTAAAATAATTGATCTCATTAATTTTATTTAAATAAAATTGTAAATTAGCTTTTTTGAGATTAATTCATGTTTAAATACTTTTTGTTTTACTTTAAACAAATTTCGTTGTCAAAACTAACCGAATTTCACTTTTTATTCCAAATAAAAAGTAAATTTAAAAGTTCGGTTGCGGCCGAACAATGAAAATCTGGCTGAAGTTCGGCTACGGCTTCGACCAAATAAGTGACTTCGGTCAGACACTAATAATCAAGGGTAATGAAATCAACTACGCATTAACCAATGACTGCAAAATACCAACAAAATTTAAATAATTAACACCAAAAAAAAATTAATTAATGTAAATATAAAAAATTCTCACACTTTTATTATTTTTGCATGTACAACATGATACGGTGTTTGATGTGATGACAGTCAGTCCATAACCTTATAATTTTCTTCTCACTACTACGCAGAGTAGAGCAAATGCAATGCGCCGCCGACCTTTTTTGGGAGTCGAGTGGCCGCCGATGCAAGTGTATATTTGTTAGCTGAATTTTTTGCCGATTTTTGTAAAATTAACCCAAATGGGGTAAAAATACTATTTTTCTAATTAATATTTAACCCATTTTTAGCCGATTATTGTAAAATTAACACAATTAATTTAAAAAAAGGCCTATTTTCAAATTAAAAATTAAACCCTTGAACGCAAGCTAGAATAATGATTTATGCATTAATCTGCTAGAGAATCTTCCAAAGAAGAGATTGATACCATAATCTTGGATAAGCTCCTCCTACTTCCTGAGATATGTCCATCCCGGACAGGGTTACTTTCACAAAATACGGCAAAAAAGGAATATTTTCAAATTAAAAATTAAACCCTTGAACGCAAGCTAGAATAATGTTGTATGCATTAATCTGCTAGAGAATCTTCCAAAGAAGAGATTGATACCATAATCTTTGATAAGCTCTCCCTACTTCCTGAGATATGTCCATCCCGGACAGGGTTACTTTCACAAAATACGACAAAAAAAGGAATATTTTGAAATTGAAAATTAACCCCTTAAACGCGAGCTACAACTATGTTTTATGCATTAATCTGCTAGAAAATCTTCCAAAGAAGAGATTGATACCATAATCTTGGATAAGCTCCTCCTACTTCCTGAGATATGTCCATCCCGGACAGGGTTACTTTCACAAAAAACGGCAAAAAGGCCTATTTTTAAATTAAAAATTAACCCCTTAAACGCGAGCTACAATTATGTTTTATGCATTAATCTGCTGGAGAATCTTCCAAAGAAGAGATATTTTTATTCATTTTTTTTTTCAGTTCAACCAATCTTATACTACATTTAGATAGACGAAAAATTAATAGTTTTGCCTAATTTTAGTTTTGTAGCAAAAAAACTACCAAAAATAATTTGATTTTTCATACAAACGTAAGAAGATATAAATTTTTGAAACATAAAGAAGTGTTTAATAAAACTAAATATCAAGTGTAAATGGCTAGGTTTTTTAAATTTATTTTTGGACAAAAACTAGATAAGTTTTCGCCAAATATAGTAGCATTACAAGCAAAGTGCAATTTAATTAGTACGTTATTTTGATTGAGTTGGGTATTTTCACGAAATACATCAAAAGGTCATAGGGACTAAGAAGCAGAACTACTTTAGTGAATGTGATCTGGTGTTAGTTGCCGAAGATAATTAACCCCCCAAGCAGTATCTAATTGGTAGAGTTTTAAACGTTATAAAATATGCTAACCCCCCATTGACACATCCAAATTCGAAAAACTGAATACACTCACACTTTTTTACTAATACAATTACACTTTTGTCACTTGCGACTCAACTTAACCCACGTTGTCACATGTAAGTAAACCATCGCAAATTGAGAATAATTCTTATCATCAAAATTATCAAAAAAAAAAAAAAATAAGCAAAATTTTCGAGTGTACGATATGACCTGGGGGTTATTACGTAATTCGTTTCGAAAAAAATTCTATTCAAACAGAATTTTCACATTGAAAATAAAGTAATTAATAGCACTTTTTAATGGGTAAAAATGTTGAAAACGGGTAGACAATAATCTAGTAAATGCAAAAAGTAAAAAAAAAGTTGGACTTTTAAGTACGGATACCATTAGTGTCCGACCGAAAAGTTCGGCCAAAAAACTATATTTTGTCGGTTTTTTGATATTTAGAGGCAATGATGACAAATTTTGGTATTGGAAACATGTTTGTTGAGCCGATTTAATTCGATTTTGTGTATAAAATTAAAGAGAAAAGCCGAAGTTTAGCTATAAAGTTAAAAGTTCGGCCGCTGAACTATTTTCAATTTGGCCGAACTTTCTGAGGCCGAACAGTGAATTCATTGCTTAACTACAGACTTTTCTTTAAATTTGACACTCAAAATAGCATCTAATCAGCCCAATAAACATTTTTCCATCCGCCAAATTTGTCCATAATGCTTTAAAATACCGAATACAGACCAAATACATTTTCTAGCCGAACTGTTCGGTCGGACACTAGATATCATATTAAAAGAGTTTTAAAATTTCCGAATTCGAACAAAATTTTTCGAATCGAATTAAATAATAAACCCCCTGCAAGATACTCAAACAATATGAATTCAGTATTGCCAAGTATACCAAATTCTACCATATCCAGGGTTAATAAGTTTTTTTCTTTAAATATGGATCAAAAAATCAAAAATAGTTATTTCGATACAAAATCCCAAGAACAGCAAAACTTAAATATTTCTTGGGATTCACATGAAGCAGTCAACTATATGAAATATATACATATATCCTGCTGGTGATATGGACCACTACAACAATGCTATTTCTAATAGAAAATTTGGAGATAAAAAAAAAATGGCCAAAGTAGTTGTTTGAGAAAATAGAATATCCGAATATTGGAAATGTTTTGGAGATCTTTATTTAGGCAACCGAATAATTTTGGAAAAATTAAAATTTTTGCAATAATAAAGCATATCATTATTTAGTTTTTATTACCTTTATTTTTAATTTGAATGCCATAAACATAGCATTGCTGTTTCTTGGTAAGGCCAGTGTTGCCAGTGGATTTTTTTAAAAATACCTACACTAGCAATAATATACCCTATAATAATACCCTACAACATCGAATTGTTTTCCATTACAAAAATCTCTACGTTATTTATAAATGATTTTTTTCATATTATAAACTAAATATGTTTGTATTTAAAAATTATTTGAAAACGTACATTTATTAAATTTTCAAAACAATTTTTTTAGAATAAAGTAAACAAAAAAGTGATATTTCATACAGCTGTTTCTTTTACGTCGAAATACAATTTTTATTCTTTGGGGCTTTATCATAATTAAACCTATCCAAAATTGTGTTACCGAAGAATTGGATATTTTCATCGATGATTTTGAGATTGGATTGCCACAGGATGGAAGGTGTTTGTAGAGGGTCCGCCAAATAACATTTTTTTTTTTTAAATGCTATAAAAAAAAAACTACTGAATATTTTCTCAAATTTCTTTTTTTATTTGAAAGTACGATTCTTCCGGTTAATAATAGAAAATAATTTCATTCAAATGGCTGCCTCGGCTGGCCATGCAGTAGCCTACACGATCGGTCCAATTTTTAAGCACATTATCGATTGTGTGCAGCTGTATTTCACCAATGACTTCCTGTTCCGTCCTGTTGAAACCAAATGTTGCCAATATCCTCCTCTTCAATTTTTGTAAACAAAAATTCGTTCAACATGGCCCGATAACGATCGCCATTGACTGTAACGGCCACTCCTTGCTCATTTTCGAAGAAAAATGGCAATTTTCGCACACATTCTGCAACTTTACCATGATTTTCAAAGTAATGTCGCAATATTTCCCAAACAACTGCCAATTAATATTATATCGAAGAAAAATCTTTAAAGAATCATATTTTTAATGCTTCCTTTCAATGACAAGCCAAAGCTAAATTCATCGATGAAAATGTCAAATTACAAGACAAGGAATTTTTCGTAGGAAATATTGCCCTTAAAAACATCCTTATTTTACAGAAAAAGGCAGAAATAACAATATGTTAATAAGATTTGCATTATTTGAAAAAAGTACCTACATTTAGACTAATTAAAAATATCTGTTCTACGCTGCTGTTTTTAAAGCAAAAAACCCTACATGTAGGGATTTTCCTTGATATCTTGATTTTTTTGCTTGGATATATATCACGGATTATATATACACAGCTCTGTTGACATATCGTCACCTAAAATGTAAAAGGGTATAACTAACAAAGTTTCCAAATCCGGATTTATTGATGACTATGATTCATTTGGCTCAACTACATACAGTGGTGTTCAAAACATTTGCAACTGAAATCATGGTTTAGGTAATTATAATTTTTTGGAGCAAAAAGATTTGTGGTATAAGTTTTTGTTTTTTTTTTTTATTAAATTCAGTTATAGCATATTATTTTACAAATACAAAAAAATTATTCATAACTTCTCAAAAATAAAAAAAATAATTTTAACAAAATAAGTCAATAGTGCAGTGTTCAAAACATTTGCAACTCTTAAAGTAATTAACAGGAAATACAAACAATGGTTTTACGCTCAGTATTTTGTAGCGTAGCCATTATTTTTTATAACTTCTGAACACCTCTTAGGCATTGAGGCAATGAGCTTTTTAATATAATCGTCAGAAATTTCATTTCACTGCTCCAACTCGACGAAAAGTTCATCACCATTTCGGAATACTTCATTGCCGATATTCCGTTTTACAATCATCCACATGTTCTCAATCGGTTTGAGATTGGGAGATTGACCCGGCCACGACATGATATTAATTTCATTTTCCTGCAGCCAAACTTTTACAACCATCACCGTGTGTTTTGGGTCGTTGTCGAGCTGGAAGGTCCATGAGAGTGGCATTTCCCACTCAGCATACGGAAGCATAACTGAACTCAAAAGATCTCTATAGATTGTGGCCGTCATTGTGCTAGTAATGCGGTGAATTGGGACAATCCCATTTCCTGAAAAACACCCCAACACCATAATGTTTCTACCTCCGTGCTTCACTGTGGCGGTTGCTTATCTGGGATTAAACTTTTCGCCTCGTGGTCTTCGAACATTGGCTCTTCCATCTAATCCCCGGGGGTTGAATTTAGTCAAGCCGAGCTTTTCGGTTTTTTTACGACGCAAACGGTTTTTTTTGTACATCTATAACTTCTAAAACCATATTCTCGGGCTCTTCTTTTAATGGTGGGAAGACTAGCTTCTATTAAAAGTTAAGTTTTAGCTTCTCTGGGAACTGCTTTGGGATATTTCGTAAAAAAATTCTTGATTTTCCGATCTTCTCTTGCAGTTGTAAAACGGGGTCTTCCACCTCTATGAGTTGTGTGGATGTTGTGGACTATTAACAATGCGGTTGATTTTGGAACGGAGTACTTTATAGAAATTTCTTTTTGGGAAAGTCCATTTTGAAAATCATTTAAAACTTTTGATTTAAAATCAGAATTGGATTTATTTCCTGCCATTTTTTACAAATATTATTCTTACGATGTTTATGTTTCCAACATCTTATTACAACTATTAAAGAACAATAATTATAATAAATTTGTTTAAAAAATTTAACGGCCCGAATCGCATATTAAAAAGTAATGCGATAAATTGTTTCGTTGAGAGTAAGAATAATGAGAGTTGCAAATGTTTTGAACACCTGCATTTTGAATACATCTATTATTATTAATTTTTTATGGTTTTAATTCAACGAAATTAATTTTTTTTTATTTGTTTAACATAAAACAATGTATGAAGAATATGTAAAAAATAAATTTTAGTAACTAAGTGTGATTTGAAGAAAATAAATCAATGAAAACAACAAATGCGATCTCAGTTCCAAAGGTTTTGACCATTCCTGTACCTACACAAAATTTAGGACTTGTACGATAAAAAATAGCGGTTTTTTAAATAAATTTCAAATTTTATATATTTTTGTTTTCGTGCATTTTTTTGGTTGCCCTTTAAAATATTGAAGTAGTGCTGAGTGATTATGAAGCATCGCATAGAATTACATTTCTCCACAAAATTGCTTGGTTCTATGATTAAAACTATCAGTTTTATTAACAATATTGTTGAAATATCTGTGGAAGTAACGTCCTTTTGCATTTTGGGTGACGATATGTATGTAAAAACAAAAAATCTCGAACCCTATGGGTTTGTTTACATTGTACAGATGTAAAGATAGTTATAGAGAATCTCTATGTATTTTATATTACACATTTTTACATATATCTGTCTCTTTTTAGATATTTGTGCAGTTTTTTATTTTCTTAAATTTTTGCATTTCATTTTGCTCATTCCTATCTGTGTATAATCTGTGGTATATATTTTTAATTAAATAAGCAAATAATTTTTTTTAAGTAATTACTTTGAGCAGCCGCCGATCATTTTTTGCTTAGCCGCCGACGACGTTTTTTAGCCGACTTGTATCTCTACTACTACGACGACACCTGCAATGCAACACTGCGGCTAAATAAACATGGACACTTCGCAACGCGACAATTTGGAAAACGTCGCTGCAACAGAGAAAATTCTGCCAAAGACTCGGCTGGCAGAACACAACCACACATATGGCAAACGTCACGACACCCAGAAATTTTTTTCTATTGTAAGAATTTTTTTACATCACATTTTTTTTAATTTTTTTATTAAATTTTATCAGTTGTTGGTGATTTTATTACGGATTATAGAGATTTTTAATAAAAAAAGTTCATGGTTTTAAGGAATTTTTACGAAAATTTGTTTAAATTGTTATTTTTTTCTTTATAAAAACTCTTTTTTCTTACCTCAGCCAATTAAGTATATTTTCTGCTGCCTTCTTTTTTTTGTGTTAATTTCTTTTTTCTTAAACAAATCACTTTTTTATAGATATATATTTTTTTGTTTCTGGTCAATTATTGTTTTTGAACAGTTTTTTCTTGTATTTTTTTATTATTTCTATGATTATTTTAATATTAGAATGGAGCTGAAAATTGGCCAGCTTAAATTAATAAAATATATTGCTACTTCTTCGACAAATTTCGTTTATTCCGTAGCAGATGTCCCAGCCGACTCAAAATAATCGGCGGCTTGGCAAAAATTGGTCGTCGGCGGCTTTAAGCCGGCTAAACTGCTTATACACAGAAAAAAATAAGAAGATTATGTTTTAAATATAAAACCAACAAAAATTTTAATAAATGCTAACAGTTCAGTATTCGGAATGTTTTCATTATTCCGACGAATACCGAATAATAGCACTTTTGTTCAAAATTATTCAGCGTGGTGTCCCATGCTGACAATAGTTCAACTTTAACATTTTGTTAGTAATTTAAAATCAGGGTTGGCATTCAAGAAATTTTCATAATTACGGCAGTTGGCTAGCACAGTTACATCAAGCCAGAAAAGAAAATTTTATAAAAGCAATTCCATTAAATATATGTTTGTTCTTGTATAAAGGAATTATAATTGTATTAAGCTAAAAATAATGTAAAGCAATGTCTATTTAATTTAATCGAGGAGGTGTCTGAACTTTGCCCGATATTCGGAACCGTTCGGTTTTTATGCGAAGAGCCTTTTTGCCCTATATTTCAAATAATTCAAAAATGTGCAACTCTGGATCAATAGTGGATAGGTAATATGGGTATCAAAATTTTTGTTTTCTTGAGTGCTTTAAAAAATATGAAAAAACTTGTGATTTTGTAAAATTTTTTTAATAAAATCTTGGTAAACGGGTGCAGACGGCACTACGTATCACAGATCCTAAAAATTATATCATTTTTGAAATCATGATGAATACCCACTTATATGTTACTACGTGTACAGGTCTTTGGACCCTGGCCCCCTAACTCCTTTTCAATTCTGTAGGGGACCAACTATTTTTTTTTTCTTTGGGAACAGCCCATAAAATGTAATTTAGCCAAAAAAATTGCTAGTTTACAAAGTTTCGTGGTAATTATACCACTACATACAATTTGTGACAATTTTCTCAAACTAAATTCTAACCCCGGTATTCATAAAAATATTAAACAGAATTCCAAATTTAATTTTTAGCCTTAAAACTGTATTCATAAACGAATATTAACTTTACAGAAGGTTAAAAATTGGCATTTTAAGCTAATATTCGTTTATGGATGCAGTTTTAAGGCATAAAATGTGTTTTATATTTTTTATGAATACGGGCGTAAGTGTTTTTTATATATATATTTTTTTTATTATACTTATAGCTTATTTTATTTTACGAATTTCATCAATGTAAATTTTACATAGAAAAATATAATAAATATCATCAATGAAAATTTTACATATCATAAACTTGAATAAATAACCAAAATTTAACAAAAACGCAGTTTAACATATTACCCAAACATTTTCGTCGTTATTTCAACACTAAGTAAATTTTGCACGGAAAGCCTTTTTTAAAAACACACCCGTTTTTTTCTGCGTGTGATTTCTTGTAATTAATAATCGGCCAATCGCCCAAAATTCCGCCAAATTATGTTTGATTTGCTTGATCACTTGATGCTTGACGGTTTGCTTAGCCGCCGCCGACGTTTTAGAATCGACTTATATCTCTGGTTTGCACTCTGGCGTTGTCTCGGATGTTTGATGCATCCGAGACAACACCAGAGTGCAAACCAGAGATATAAGTCGATTCTAAAACGTCGGCGGCGGCTAAGCAAACAAAAACAGGAGGCGGCTCAAAGCCGGCTGAAGCCGATGTAATTACTTGAACAAAAAATTTAATTATTAGTTTATTTCAAGGTAGGCAATCGAAACGAAGAACGCTCTTGGTATCGGCATTGGTATCGTTTGATTTTTGTTTCGGCATTGGTATCGGCTATTCATTCGTATCGGCATAACCGATACCGAAACATCAATAACGGTACATACCGGTTGTATTGCATTTCATAATAAACTATGGTTTTTGTAAAAATAAGTAAGAAGATATTTTATTAACAAAAACTTAAATTATTTTGCAATTTTCCTTATTTTGTATTAAAAAATTTATATTTTTTTTTCACGTTAAAAAATAATTTTTTTTACCGAACCATAGTTTGTCAGATTGGTTGTATTCATGGTTGGCAAACACTACCTTTTCATTATTAATATAGTTGCCTACCACGCCCACATCAAGGTCGATATAAAAATATTAAAACCACGGTTCCAATAGTGGCACGTGTCTTCTGATATTACAGGGTTTATTTTAAAATTCTACCTATTAAATTTTGGTTAATCAACAAAATAACGTTATAAATCGTCGTTTCGGTATTTTAGAGTTATTTTGACTTTAGTTCAAGATATTTCAAAATCAAACAGGTAAAATCGCAAAAAAGAAACAAGTTTTTAATGGAATCGCATTTTTAAAATTTTCATTTCGGTCTTAATGTTACTGTTGTAACCAACTACAACCCTGGTTGTATTGAAAAACAAAATTATTAAAATATCGGCTACAGCTGCATTTACATTACCTCTAAATCCAATTTAAACTAGATTTCGAAATCAAATTCGCCGGAGGCAGCTCTACTCGGAGGCAGCTCTACTTTCAACAAAAGTTGGCGGCAGCGGCGCATCGAATTTGCTCCACTCGACTTGTATCTCTGAATTCTGTACGAAATTGTAGAAATTTTTGCTTTCAGTTAATCATATATACTAAAGCTGCGTGTTTTCTTTCAAATCATTTTTTGTTTGTTACAACTCAGTCAATCAATGCTGCCATATTGGGGTAATTTTCCAATTTGTGAGTAAAGTGATCCAAATTGTGAAACGAATTAAATTTTGATCTAAATTGAACGACTTAGGCTTGTTAAATTATCTCAGAATAACCAAAGTTTAAGGCTTAACCATACTTATAAATGCCAAATTTATATGAACATTTCTGTGGCTAAAGTTAAACTCTGCTTGTTTTTAGAAAAGTTACTCGCTACGTTTCCACTGAAAGTGTTGTGGAGTAGTTTTGAAAGAAAACATGTTTTGTACATGTAATTCCAAACATTTTTTTCACCAAAACACATGTTTTGCTCAAAACACGTAAGTGGAAACTCAGTATAATGATGAGCTGAATTCATATTTTTAAAATAGTTGACTAAATTCCACATCGATTCTTCAAAGCCGGTCGTTAAAATTTGGGAATTTTCCATTTTTTTTTTTTTGATATTTCTGCTTTAAAAAATTAAAAACTTGTGGGACTCAAAGCTGTATCTCACCTTTCAAGTTGTTTCATTTGCTATTAATAACACGGTGCTTAAAAAAATTGTAATCACTTTAAAGTGACCTAGTGTAGGTTGTAAGTCAAGCTGATTTTATTACAAAACCGGTATGAGAATGTCCAAGAAAGATGTGTGTCCTTGCCTTTCGCTTTAGTCTGTCTACCCTGAACATATATTTGTGTGCAATTTGACCACTCTACATTAATAGTCACTAATCATTTAATCTTTATTAAATTTAAATATTTTATTTTCTCTTTAATTTAATTAATAGACAATTAGATTGACAAGCCAAACCAAGGTGGCAACACAAAATTTAAGTTTTTTTAATCCGCAATTTATATGTATAATATACACATTTTTGGCGTCCTTTTGTTTTATTTTGCATGAAAAAAAGGTACATAGATTTGCACAAGAGATACAAGAGTTGCGCTTTTTAGTATCATTTTCCTCGTCTCTACTAGATCTTGACAAGTCGCGACATCTACTTTATTCTGCGTATATCTTTCAATCTGGTTGTCGTACACACTTTTATTGTATTAATTAAATAAATTAGTAAAACCTTAGTAAAATATTAGTAAAACATTCAAACAAGTTAAGTGCTAAATAAGAATAACTAAAATTTTAGCTGAAAACACAATTTCAGCAAAAAAATACCATATTAAACTTAATTTTAACCATAATTTCGTTTTTTTAACTTTGCCCGTAAACTAGATTTGTTCCAATATTTGTATTGGTTAACAGATAAATACACTTTTTATTTAAAATTAAGAAATAATACAATTAAAGCACAAATTATATCATAAATGATTGCTCCATTACCATTTTATTTGCTCTCACATATAGTTTTGCCGCACCGAAAAAAAATCGTCAGTAGCTAATTATTTTTATGCAATATCCCACTGTGCATCGTGAGCGTACTTATTATTTTTAACTTGGTTTTTCTTCTCTAAACTTGCCAGATTTCTTGTTTTTATGCTAAGAACAAGTGGCAGCACTTCAAATGTTTATTACTGCGCTTTTATACAACTGTTGGTCTGTCAAACTTATTAATTTATCTTCATACCAATTTAGTTGCTCGTAAATTGTTGCTCGACAAACAGTTTTTTTTTCTTTTTATAAAATTTGTTGTTAAATATATATATATAAATAATATATTTGTGTTTATATTATATATACATATTTGACCAATTCATTTATAGAAGATTTAAATTATTTAATTAAATTTCTTCTAAAGACAAAGCACCTGTTACCTAAACAAAGTGCGGCTGCTGTAAAATAAAAGCAAATTATAAATTTTATTCAGTTATTAACAAAACAAGGTAAGACACCATTATGTTAACAACTTTAATAACGTTTTTTTATTAATTCAAATTTTTATTTTTTATGCATACACAGTCAATATGGATACTTTGGATGATTTGGAAGACTCTATTGTCAAATATATGGACAAAGGTTTAGTCCTGATTATAGCAGATTTATTAAGTTTAATAACCGTGTCATCATGTTTATTTATTAAAATTCCACAAATTAATACTATACGGGAAAATAAATCTTCTACAGGTAAGATGAATAATGATGGATATGAATGAATAAATATGTTATATATTAATTTGTTTACTTTCTAGGAATAAGTGTTGTGGGTCTATGTTTGGAACTGTTCAGTTATACGGTCATGATATCTTATAATTATACCAATGGTTATGAGTTTCTTTCATATATGGAATATCCCATTCTACTCTTGCAAGAGTACGTTCTAATTTATTTTGTTTTTAAATATCAATCACTCTTGGGACGTAAGACACAACTTGTGGCCGTTTTCTATGTCATCATTGCTACACTCATCTATATGAAATTATTTCCTTTAGTAATTTTACAATTTTTAGTGGTAAGTACTTAATTTTCAATATTTCCATATTTATGACTAATTTTTATTGAACCGACTTAATTTTTTTTGTTATATTTTTACTATTAATTACTTCAATATTTAAAAGACCATCATTAATCATTGATTAGATATTTATTGTCGCTTTTATATTATATATATTTTTGCTTTTATTGTGATAACAAATTAGTTTTTATGCTTTTTTCGTGTTTTTTTTTATTAAAGTCTATGTAGTATTCTGCTTTGGTTTACCCGATGAAAAAAGTTTCTATATACATATATACTAGGCCGGGTCGCTTAACGTTCAAGGAAAATCGTATTCTAGTTATCAAAATAAGAAACTTTGCCTAAGGAACCATACCTCTAAAACGAATTCTGATGTCCCGACTTTTGACACGTAGGGTCAAATTTTGAAAAATTCCACTTTGACCCATTTAGAGTGCCCCAATCGAATCCAACCCCAATGGAATATAATTTATAAATGCATCTGCTAGAGCGTCTTCCGGAGAAGAAAAAGAGACCCTAATCTTGGAAAGACTCCTCCTACTTTCTGAAATATCTATCCCGAGATTTGTACATTTTGCTATAAAAACTCGGTTAAAAAGGCTCGCTTTCAACTTAAATTTTAACCCCTTAACGGTCACCTAGAATGATGATTTATGCATTAATCTGCTAGTGCGTCTCCCGGAGAAGAATCAGCTCCCATAATCTTGGTGAGATTACTCCTACTTTCTGAAATATCAATGTGGGATTTTTCAGAATTTGACCCTACGGGTCAAAAGTCGGGACATCAGAATTCGTTTTAGAGGTATGGTTCCTTCGTCAAAGGTTCTTATTTTGATCCCTAGAATTCGATTTTCCTTGAACGTTGAGCGATTTTTAAATCGACCCGCCCTAATTTATATATAACTTGATAATATTATATATGCTTATATGTGTGGCAATATATTACGATATATCTTTTACTTGGTTTCCCGATTAACAAAAAATTTTATATGGATCTTTATGTAGTCATATCAATTTCTATGTGCCGCTATAGGTAATCTTATTAAATTTTATCCGAAATATGGGCTCATATTATTGTATCTGTTTGTATGGGTTTAGATCTAATCTGATGCAGTTAGATAAATGTCCATTACAATTTTATATAGAATTGTATTAGATTGTATCAGTTTTGTATCTAATTGTAAATAAATCTAAATGTTTATCCCGATGAAAATAAATTTAAATAACAAATATGCAGGTGCTTGTGCAAATTTAAATGTAACTGACACAAATAGAAAACATATGATTTTCTATTGTTGATTTACTTGAATAAACGTCACTACATTGCTAGGTCTGTCAAAAAAACAGAGTAGTATTTGGAAGATGACAAAGCCAATTGTGACAATTTTTTGTTGTTGTTTTTGTTTTTTCTTTGATATTTTAAATTTTGAATCTCGCTCCTAGACGAGGACAAGAAATTCTCATTGAGTTTGTGATTTAACATAACAAATATCTCTAGAAATTCAAATAACAAAGTCCCCTGAAGATTTCCTTAGGCAGGAATGAAATCCGGATAGGGACACGCCTACATCAGATTGCTTTTCACAATTTGTTAAATAAGTTTTGGGACTTTAGCACATTTAATTACTATAAATGCTAAATAGATATAATTATATAAAATCTAGATATTATTGTATCCGGATTTCAAGCTGATATAATTGTATTTGATTTTATGTAAACTGATACATCTAAATATAATTAGATCCAAGTTTTAGTCTGGTAAAATTTGCACTAAATGTTACATTTTTGTTTATGATTGTAGGAAAATGCACACAATTTCATACAAATCTATGATCATCCTATTCGTTGAGTCCATTAAGAAACTAATATTTAATCTTTTTTAAGTTTTAATGTACATTAGGGTGTTCCGAAAGTGTATAATTTTACGCAATAGTGCTCAAACGAAGAGTATTATTCAGTCGGTTATGGAAAAATAAAAAAAAAAAAAAAAAAAAATCGAGAATACTTAAAGTTCTCTACTCCCAATGAAAAAAAGTTCCGATAATGATCCAAAAATCTCATGAGATCCAATAGGATCTCATTAGATATAATTTGATCCGAAAAATAGGTCTATCATATACAGTAGTCGCTCGGTTATATAAACTAATTCAAACAGAGCCTGCTCACTAATTGGAGAAGTTCACGTAATCGAGAGAATATAAAATAAGCAATTTAAATGATTTTTATCACATTAAGTTTTTATTTTTAATAAGTTTTTTAATAATTAATGTATGTACATGAAAGTAGTCGGCTAAATTTTTTTGTACTTTTTTTGCTTCAAGGGATTTCTGTAGTGCCTTGTCCTCAAAAGACAAAAGACAATCACTCAAAACTCAACAACTCAACACTCAAAACATTAAAAAAAAATCAACGGTTGCAGGTTCTTCACTTATTTCGGGGGAAAAACATACTTCTAATAAGACAAACATTTAAAAAATTAAAAAAATCATATAATAGAGATAGTCTGTGTTCACTCTTTAGAACCTCCTGTGTTTAAATTTTTTTGTTCACTATTCTGGAAGTTTACATAACTGGATATTCATATAACCGAGCGACTTCTGTATATATATTTATATATTTTGATACAATTTATATATATATATATTCCCATCGTTCCTATAAGGAGCATAGAGCATTTGATACAATTTGATCTTCATAAAATTCTTTCGAAAGCCGCGCTACAATTTTGTTTCACATTCCAAATAATAAAAAACAAATATTAAATATAAATCAATGAATTAGAAAATTAGACATGATTTAATTTTCACTTATACGCTGAGCTTCACAGCTACAACGTCATTTTGTTTTCCAATTATTTCTTAAACAACTGAAACGATCGCTTAAGTATCTTCAGAAGATGAACTCATCTCTGTCTTAGCTTTCGATTGATGCAATATATAATCACTTAATGACTTAATAATCGAACCAAAAACTACAACGTACAATAACAACTTTCTATGTTGCATCAATCGAGATCTAAGACAGAGATGAGTTCATCTTCTAAATACACTTAAGCGATTGGTTCAGTTGTTTGAGAAATAATTGGAAAACAAAATGAATTTATAGCTGTGAAGCTCAGCGTATAAGTGAAAATTAAAAAATGTCTAATTTTCCAATTCATTGATTTATATTTAATTTCCTTTTTATTATTTGAAATCTGAAAAAAAATTAAAGCGCGGATTTCCTAAAACCACATTAGAAAGACCCATTTTTCGGAAAGACCCTTGTCATGAGATAAGGTTATGCATGCCATTTTTCGGATCACCTGGTATATGATGATTCTTCCTCAAATGTATCGAAAATAATTTATGAAATCAAATGAAAGTATTACATTTTTTGATTTCTCGGAGTCCATCTCAATAAGAGTTAACTGTATTTGGTTTTTTGTAATGTTTTTTAAAGTTTAAAAACAAAAACTAAATTAAATTAAAAAATATTCATTCATATATGATTATAACGGAACTTTTTTCGTCGGGTAGTTGTTGTTTTGTTAGATAAATGAAATATTTTGTTAATTTTAATAGTTAGACTGGTTTCGTGAAATTATATTCATAATGTTTTGTTTTATTGAGTCATTAACCCGGAAACGTGTCTTCTTATTAGTTCTTGTTATCATGTGTACATTTTGTAATTTTGTTTTTACAAGTTCAAGGTTGTGCTTGAACCCATTTTGTACATGGTCGGTATCGTTTGTGTTTTGTATGAATTCAGAATTTATGTGAGCAATTTTTAGAAAAAATTTCATAGAAAAAGGTTCATTCTGGCCAATACAGTGGACGACTCAACAATATTTTTCAATTTTTGTCAAAAACGGAAAAAGCTAGAAAATATCTAAAAACGACAAAATAATCCTGATTCTATACATTTTCAACGATAAAAGTTATTTTTTTTTCTCGTTTAATGGTTTTGAGAAAAAGTTTTAAAAATTTTAAAATTTCAAATACATTTTACAATAAATTTTAGTTAATCTAAGAATTTTTGGTAGAAAAAATTTAATTAAAATTTAAAAATGCGAATTTTGTTAGAAATTAATTTGATTTTTAAAAAAAAATTTGGTAAAGTTGGTTCGAACTAAAGGTCTGCATGAATGCATTTAGAACAGACATTATTGGGAAACAACATTATTGGGAAACATAATTTTGGTGTTTTTTTTTTAATTTTTGTTGAATTTTTTCAATTTTGGCGATTTCTTTTAGTTTTGGCGTTTTTTTTTTTAATTTTGGCGTTTGTTTTTAATTTTGACATTTTTAATTTTGTAATTTTTTCACTTTCTAACGATTTTTTTTTATTTTGTTCTTTTTTAAGATTGGCGTTTTATTTTTCATAAATATATATTAGTTAATCTAATCATTTTTAGAAATGTTGAGGTTAAGAAGAAGAATAAACGTTTTTCTCTAAAAATTATAAACACTATTAATTTTTTAAATCAGACTAGACTACCCAGGTAGAAAAATACAATCTTTAAAACGTTTTAAAAGCATTTTTCATGATGGTACAAGCGTTTTCAGAACATACCAAATTACAAATTTAAAGCGTTTTGAGAATGTGCAAAATGATAACCCAAATTTACGGTCTGAGGATGGTATTTTATAACGTTCTCAAAACATTGCAAAACAAAATTTTTGAAATGCTTTTTCAATCGTTAAATAAGTATTTGCAGAACATTTTGGCTTACAGTTATTAAGCGTTATGAAAACGACCCAAATGATAACCGCTTTGAGGGTTGTAATTTTGAACATTGTCAAAACGCTCGAAAGAAAAATTTGATTGAAAATAGATTGTTTTGAGCAGTTTCTGTACTTAGCAGTCGCCAACCAGCGGCTTGTCTGTGTCAAAATTTGGATGGTGTTTCAGTTTCAAACTGATGTAATAAAAAATCTGTAGAAAATAAATGTTGTAAAAAAATACTTTTTTCACAAGTTATGTACTTATTACCCTTTAATTCTTCATATACTTGGGTTGAACTGAAATTTTCTTTGCCTACACCCTTATTTGGCTTTCCGCATCCACTAAACTGTTGTTGCAACTCGTTTGACATTATAACAGAGAGAACAGCTGCAATCGCAAAAAAAAAAAGTATTTCTAAAGTACTATTGGCAAATGTTAGAAAAACGCTTTAACTCAATGGTTTTACATTGGTTTTATTTTATAAACCGTTGTAAATTTTGTACGATAAGAACTTCTTAAGTACTTTTTACAAACGTTGGAAAAACGCTTTGAACCAATGTTTTTACAGTGTTTTTATTTCACAAATATTTGTAAGTTTTGTATAAAAAGTATTCCTAAAATACTTTGTCCGAACGTTCGAATAGCAATCCAAAATAATGTTTTTTAAATGCTTTTTTTTCGTATTATTTGCAATTATCGCTTTGGAAACGCTTTTATTTTAGTACCATCAAAAACAAACGTTTTGAAAACTCTTCGTTTTTTGTACCATCCCAAATTTCTACCTGGGCAGTAATCGATGTTAGAACGTACCAATTTACAATATTAAAGCTGTTAGAAAACCAACAAATACATATGTGAGAATAGTATTTTAAAACTAATTTTACAGAAATAAATTTTTTCATAAAAAAATTTTATTGAATTTGAACTGAAATTTATTTTAAAATTATGAAAATTAAATTAAAGCTTCATTCACACGCTGTCCACCCCTTTCCATCCATATTTACTATTTCCCAGTATTTTTTGTCATTTTCAAAATAAAATTTACAATAATTTGACAATTCGTATCAGCAATAATGGGAAAATGGAAAATATGAAGAACTTCAAAAATTCTCGACATTTTGAGGTGAATAACCTTTCGTGTATGAGTTAGCCGATGTTTAAGCATTCAAAATCCATTCGCGTTAATCATTTATTTTTAACGACTCAAAAATTATGGCGGTCTTAAGTTTCAAGCAAATTAAAAATATTAAAATGCCAGTTTTGCTTGTATTTAATTAAAGCTACATCAATATAGATCTCATTGTTTGCATCACATTTCAAAATATATATTACAACACCAAAAAATATAAAAATACACTCAAAAAATGTTTTTGTCATATCGCACACCTACTACAAAAGTGACTCAACTCAAAATTTTGTCATTTTTCAGAAATCGAAAAAAAAAAACATTTGCAACTTTATACCAATTGAAACAAAAAGAAAGACATAACTGTTTTTAGCAACAGTTAACAACAAAAAAATAAACTGATATTTTTTTGTAGATAAGCAAGTATATTCTGCATAGTTTAAGCATATAAAACCGAAAAAATTTAAATTTTGAGTTGAGTCACTTTTGAACTGGGTGTGCGATATATTAGAACTTAAAAAGTAAACCGCAATTATATTGGAAAACGCGTATTTTTTGCCGGTATAATGATATTTAGTTGGGTTTAGGGTTACTTATTTACAGCAAATCATATCAAAAACTTTTACATTCGAAAAATTAAAATTTTTATATTACAATGCTTTTTGAGGTTATGAAAACTTTGTTGCTCCATAAAATTTGAAGTCCTTAAAATTGTTTGATGCCTTATCGATTTTAGTATAAAGCTCCTTAAAATCTTGTATTTGATGTCCGTTTTGGCGGAATTCTTACAGAGCTTTAGTTGTCACAAAGCGAAATGTGTTTGGAAAAAACTGCCGCCGTACTCGCTAGTAACGAAAAAAAATCAATTTTTTGCACTTTATCAGTTATGTCCGTCGTGAATGTTCACTCTAGATATCTAAATAAGTATTCAAGCCATGTTTTTTATAAAAAAAGTTCGAAAAAAAGATTTATTTTCTCAAAATTTTTAAAAACTTCATAAAATTATTGCGTTTAGAAATTTTTAAGTGCCTTTTTGGCTCGGAGGTACAGTATGCTAAGAAACTCAGTTCACGTAATACGTTAGCCAATTTCAAATATAATTGTGAGTGCCAGACTCTAAAAACATACATTTTCAAAAAATTTACCTGAATTCCTTTTAAGATTGTGATGTCCGTATCACGATATTGGTGCACTGACATCACACATGAATACCCACTTGGTATACCTAGAACTTTATAAAATTACACCTGTTTTTAAATACTATTCTCAAAAATCAATTAAATTAAACGGCGCAAAACCTCTAAGGGAAAAACTGCTAAAGTTTAAAATTCTAAAAAATTTTGGTTTCACTTCTAAACCCCGCCACACAACGTTTCACCAAGCAGCGATATGGGA
The DNA here is from genome assembly GCA_021234595.1 of Delia radicum. Taxonomy (NCBI): domain Eukaryota; kingdom Metazoa; phylum Arthropoda; class Insecta; order Diptera; family Anthomyiidae; genus Delia; species Delia radicum. Next base: position 52,235,428 of record CM037853.1, read on the forward strand.
AATTATTTTTAAGTAAATAAATATCCCAAGTCTAGTGACTCCATTTTTTATTGGTTTGGATCTGAAAGTTAAACACTATGAGAAAAAAAATTAAATAAATTAAAAAACTCTTGTAAGTTTCGATCATTTTTTTAATTTTTCGACTTTTAAATGGTCATCAATTGCTTAGGTGAACACTCTTCAACGTGAAACTTTGCATGTCATATATTTTAAGCATAGTCTTGCTAACCCTGTTCAACGTTTTTCTCTATTCCTAAAACCTTGAGAAATAAGAGCCATATATAGTTGGTTTCAGCAGGTGTCGAGAATTTTTGAAGTAGCCCATATGTACCAATAGAGCGATAATTGGTCCTAAAACTTACATACTTTATAATAGGAAGTGTTTTATTCAGGGTTAAGAATGAATCGAAATATTACACAAGAAAAATATTTCTTTTGTTTCTATTTTCAATTAACATTTTGTCATCTTGACAAACTAATACAATTTATAAACTTTAACGTTTTGAAAAAAGTGCTGGAAAAGCACAACATTTTTAAAGCAATGTTTTGAAGGTGTTTTTTTAAATAATCAGATATATTTTTTGTAAAAGAAGTACTGCTAAAATACTTTTTGCAAACGATAGAAAAAACGCTTTGAAACAGTTTTTTTTATAAACAGCTGTAAATAGTATAAAGAAAGTATTCCGAAAGTAGTTTTTTGAACGTTTAAAAAGATTCCAAAATAATGCTTTTGAAATGCTTTTTGCATACCATTGACAAACAACGCTGTGAAAATGCTTTTTTTTTGTACCATAAACAAACGCTTTGAAAATGCTTTTTGTTTGTACCATCAAAAACAAACGCTTTGACAGTGCCGTAATTTTTGTACCGTCTTAAATTTCTGGCTGGGTAGTTTCTGCCTAGTTTTAGGGACAGGCATCATCAGTGATTTTCCATTTAAATTATATTATTATTTGTGTCTTATAATTGTCAGATTGTATCTATATGATAAATTTTTCAACAACATGCGGCTGTAAGAATCAAACCTGCGCTCATCTTACATTACAAACGTAACAATACCAAGTCATAACCGTTTAGCGATCACACCCAAGTATGGCCTCGAATCTAATGCAGCTAAATTGCTGTTTTCTTTCCTATTAGCTTTTTCTGTTATTGTATATTATACTCAGAAGTGACAGCACTAACAACACAAATATTCTATTTTTAGATTATTGTTTATTTTTCTAATCTCCTCCGTCTCTAGAGGAGATTAGATTTTGGTAGAACAAAATTTTGTTAAAATTTAAAAATTCGAATTTCGTTAAAAATTAATTAGATTTTTATAAAATTTTTTGTAAAGTTAATTTCAAATAAAGCCCTATGTTCCTCCTAGGAATTTAAAGGATTATATATAAAGCTTTTCATTCATGCATTTAAAACAGACATCACTAGAAGATATCATTTAGGCGTTTTTTTATAATTTTGGCAATTTTTTATTATTTTTTTTTTATTTTGATATTTTTATTTAATTTTGGCGTTTTTTATAGAAGTTTTACAGTTACAGTTGCTTGTATAGTAATCAGTAGTAGTTGTTTCTAATTGAAATTACGTTTTTTTTTTTTTTTTTTTTTTGTAAAATTCTACAAAACAACTATTATGAAAAGAGAAGAATGAAATGGCAAAATCCGTTAAAAGCAAAAAATAACAAAACTACAAAAAATAAAATTTTTTAATTAATAAATAAACATTTCACGGTTTTTTGTTTAACAAAAAACAAATGATCTTGAACTTGAATAATCTTGCTCACAGCATAATTTATGATAAAAGATCGAAAAATAAACTTTTGGATTGAATTTTTTAAAATTTACGAATGTTCCAACTTACACACTTTTTCCTTATTTTGCATTTTTCAAAAAAAAAGAAAATCGCGAATAAAACCATGGTTTTTTTCGAATTTCAAGAAAATAAAAACGGCAAATTTTAAGTAGCTGTATATATAATTTAAGTAAAGCCATATGGCATCATTTCTTATTCCATTGAGAAATAAGGCCATATGGATTTATTTCCATAGAATAAGTAAAATAAAGCCACTATTGTGTTCTGAAATGAGAAATCATTGTGTGCGTTGTGGTGTAATGGTTAGCGCGTTGGACTGTTGTACAGGTTCGATTCCCGGAGACGACAACATCAATTTATAAAAATAATATGTATGAGTTTTCTATCATTTAAATGTATCGCTGCGCCCACCTTCGGTGTTCCCATAGCACTTAACCCCACTAAAGTAAAATAATGAATCAGGGCTATGAAACAAAAAGCTTCAATAAATTCGCCAACTCTACATCAGGTGGCGAGCAACAACTGTTCTAAGACTTATCATCTCGTGCAATTGCAGTGTTGCCATGTTTGAAGCCCTTCATCTTTCACTACCTTTCATCTCTTCACAATCCCATTTCCAAAGAAAACAACACATTAATTAATAGGAAGTATTTGCTGAGTGTTGCTTCTCTTTAAAAAAAAAAATGGAATGTCTATAAATTTAAAATAATTAACCATATAGAAATGTGCCATTGAAATTTTGGACAAAAATACTTCAATATAGTGAAGAACGGCAATCACAATGCAATACGGATAAAACTTACTACCAGAAAAAAACTTTGAAAACGACCAACAATGTAATGGCACGTTTTCTGTAGACCCAAATGGAAAATTTTGTACTTTCTTCCTTTACGTGAATCTCTGGAATATTTAAAATGCATATTCTCTTTTAAAATCGCAATCGCAGGGTTTTTCCTCTGGTAGAAACTTTTTAGATTATAATTCTTTAGTGCCGCAAACAGAGATCAATTTAGCTATTTGCCAAATTGCGGTTACTACAATTCAATTCGGTTATTATATATTTCAGTATGTACGAGTGCGAATCAATAAGTCCGTGACTTTTCGAACTTCCCTCGTAGTTGTATGAAATGCAACACTGCTCCCATCAAATACCATCTGTTAATAGACTGTCAAATTTTGAGCAAGTTCCGTCATTTACTTTGCGTTTAACAGCTGTTCAAAACATACCACCTCGTGGATTTTTTTAAGAATGGAAAAAAGTGAATTTCGAGTGCTTATTAAACATTATTTTTTGCGAAAAAAACCGCCAATCAAACCAAAGCTTGATAAATACTATGGGGACTCTCAAAACCAATTTCAATGGTAAAAAAAAGTGGTTTACTGACTTTCGTTGTGGTCGCACAAGTACAAATGACGCTGAACGTTCTGGACGGCCAATTGAGGAGAGTAAAAGTGCGTGAGATTGTTGATGTCATAGGCATAGGCATATAGACATTTCATATGGCAGTGTGGTTTCGATTTTACATGATCAGTTGGGTTTAAGAAAGCTGTCTGCAAGATGGGTGCCGCGTTTGCTCTCAATTGACCATAAACGTAATCGTGGCCAATAAGGATAATACACATCGATTAACTTTAAAAGGGAAAAACAATAAACGGCGAATATTATGCCAACTTATTGGACCGTTTTAAACGAGGATTTAAAAAAAAACGACCCCATATGGCCAAGAAATGCCTATTTTGTGGACCTCAAAAAATCTTATTTTTTGGAAAAGATACAAAAATTTAAGAAACTTTGGACTAAGTGTATTGAGCTAAAAGGAGATTATGTTGAAAAATAATTTTTTTTTTTTGCAAAAAAAACTGTGTTTCATTAAAAAATTCACGGACTTATTGATCCGCCCTCGTAGCTAATTTATACGTTGTCTCCATTAAAATACACTTTTCAATTCGGTTGACACTTTATTTCTCAGTGTGTACCTTTTCATGCGACATTTATTGATGATGTAGACCGCGTTCATGACGCAAAATACCACTTTTTTTTAGATGTTTCCACATTTTTACTTTATAAAAATTAAGAAACACATTCGAAACAAATTTGTTTTTAATTTTTCAACTATTTAACTCCAGCTGTAACGAAGTTCTTCCGGATTAAAATCGATATAATCCATTTCTAACGACACCGCAACGGAGTTAAACAGATTGTTTTCTAAATTCCTATGTTAGGGTTCGTTAACTCACCTTTTTCATGTCGCCTTTTACGGATACATCATTTTCGAACCGTTAACGTTCCGTCAATAAGGGATTCATAATTCTGTAAGTTACGGAGACTCCGTTAAATTGTTCCTTGGGCATTCTTTTGGCAATATGTAACTGAAACAATTACACTTAGGTTAGGTTAGGTTAGGTTAGGAAGGGTTATGTGCCCAAGGGCACATCTCCACTCGGAGACCAATACGGTCCATTGTGAATCCCTTCAGTGAAAAACAGTAAGAAAGAATAGAAATAGACAGCAAGATAGATTGAAAGATAGATATAAAGAAAGATAGAAAGGATAGAAAGAAAGAGAGGATATATACTCCCCAGAACCAGCTTCTATCGTCCCCTTGCTAGAAACAGCCGTCCTATTTCCCTGACAAATCTTAGCAAATCTACTGGATTGCATCCAGCGACACACCCAAAATCGTCGTGAAATCTATCTCCTAGCCGTTTCTGTTTGAGACCCTGCAACCTAGGATAGTGGCACATTATATGCTCAACTGTCTCCAGTTCCTCAACGTCCTCGCACAACCTGCAAAAATCCGGTATGCCCCTGTCCCATCTGCTTCTGAAAGCCCTGACAGAACAATGACCGGTCAGGAACCCCGTAAGGGTCCTGATACCATCCCTGTCCAGTCCCAAAAGAACCTTGGTTGCCCCCGCGTCCAATGCGGGCCATAACGCCCTAGACACCCTGCAATCCATTCTGTCCCTCCCTTAACGGTTTCGCGGAATCCCTTCCGTATCACCTCAATTACACTTGTATGGCGTTATTTAAACTTCGGCTGCTAAGCAAATATGGTGTTAATGCACATGCGTTCTGGAAATAAACCCTATTTATCATTCCACTGAGAAATATGGCCAATATGGCTTTAGAACTCCGGTGTCACTTTGCAACATTTCGGTAAAGTTTTATGTTTCTTATACATTATTTATAATTTTGCTTTTAATTAACTAATTCTAAATTAAAAAAAATGCTGTTCAAAATATGCATGTTTACTCAAAAAAATTACTTAACTATTCATCATTCATATATTTCATGTAATCATGTAAGTACTTACATAAAAAACATTTCATACTAACATCACCTAAATCATTTAATTAAGAACCCATTAATTATAATTAAAACTTTTGTTTTAGCCTTTCTGTACGCCAATTGGTGCCACAAGTAAAGTTTTACAATTGATTGCCATCCTAAGATCCAAAGATGCCAGTTCTGTCAGTCGCACAACATGGGCCTTATCAGCCTTTACAAATTCCAGTAAGTAAAAATTAATCAAATTCTCTTGTCACAAAACTTAAATCCTTTATTCAATTTCTTTATCAGCACGCATCTATACGGTCTATGTACAATCCCATGATTGGATGTTGTTGTCGAATTTCCTGATATCAACTTTCTTGAGTTCTTCGGTATTTGCAGCGGCTTGTGTTTACAAAAAGAAAACGAAGAAGGAGTAATATCTGAAAAAGTATTCATTATTGACATAAAGAGATTTACATTTGTTTTAATGTAGTAGAATTAATAACAAAAAAGTTTATATTGTTAAATTTAATTGATTAAATCATTTTAAATTAAGACTAATAAATTTACAGCCATGACATGTTTTAAACAATAATTTCATCATTTAAAAGTCTAACTCATTAATGGCGGGTCATAGATCCGCTTGACATCTTTTAACCAAACTTTTGCAGATATATAAGATATTTCTGTAACTATTTTTTGTCTTAAATCGCCCTCTAGTGAAAATGTTAGCAACCAAAGTTGAAACTTTGACAGTATATAAATCCTCGACGGTTAAAGATACACTCAAAAAAATAAGTTTGTAGAAAAGTTAGTAAAACATCTTGTAAATCAGGTATACTATTTTTCAGAAAATTTTTTGCTAAAATTATGTTTTAAACTAAAATTTTAGTTATACTTATTCAGCACTTAACTGTTTTGAACTAATGTCTTACTAATATTTTACTAATGTTTTACTAATTTATTTTGCTAACAAAATTGTGTTGATTAGCACATCAATAGTATGAACTACAACCAGACTGAAAGATATACGCAGAATGAATTAGATGTCGCGGCATGTCTAGATGTAGTAGTGACAAGGAAAATGATACTAAAAAGTACAGCTCTAGTAAGACATAATATAAAAAAACAACTGTTTCTGTTTCTTCTGTTTCCTTTTTCTTATTGCAAAAAGGGTTGCACATAATTTTTTTTCTAGATTAGATTATTTTACATAGATTAAAAAGTTTTTAATATATGTAAAATAAGCTAATATAGAAAAGAATTTCGTGCCGCTAATTTTAATTTTTAAAACCTGAAATCGTACGGTTTCGTAGATTTCCCCATATATTAAAAATTTTAATTAAAATGTTCATTATTATTGCTTTTGAATAAAAGCTAAAATGTGTTCGCGTGAATCCATTTTTTTTTTTTGAGTGGAGAAAAAGTTATAAACAAAAAACAACAAAAATTATTAAATTTTTGGATATTTCGGGGATGCGATCACACGTTTTCGAGTAACCTTTACATGCTAAGTCCGAATTTAGTTTCCAAATTTTTCCAACACATCTGGTTTTTACGGAAATTGAGGTCAAAGTTCAGACTAAACTTAAAACTTAAAAAAACTTAAACTTACGCGGTTTAAAGAATCGTAATGATCTATATTTAGTGCATAACTATTATTGCACTAAACAAATATTAGTAAAGTCATCAAATTTTCTAATACCACACTGATATAAATTTGTGCTTAGCATTAATAAATTCCTTCATTAATACAATGAATTTTTTCATAAAAAAGTCCCCAAAAGAAATGTTTCATTAAATCAATGAAACATGTTTCATTAAATCAATTTTAAAAAAGTGTTTCATTGACCAAATGAAAATTTCATAAGGTACAATATATGAAATTTTTTTTTCATTAATTCTAGCATAAACTTTATGAATGTTTCATGTGTTTAATGAATAAAACTCATAGTTTTTGTGAAATATTTTCATTACTAGTTTGATATAATTTTTATTAAAAATAAAAATTATGTTTTTTCGACTCTATATTTCTTTATTAGGATACATGGTCTCGAACTTGAATAATTTTCATTTTCATTGCACAATTAAAAGTCAAACTTGTAAAAAAGACAAAGTACGGTCTTGTTTACTTCCCCTTTACATCTTGTTTTTAAACAAAACAAGTGTGAAAATAAAAAGGAGAATAAAAACAAAAAGCATGTATTGTATACCTACCAAAGGTAGAGCGTGCACACAACGAACAAGTTTTCAATTTATTTTTGATCAATGGTGATAATCTTTAACTTCGAGCTCATATATTAGTTCTCATTCAGTGGAAAAACTAGGTTATATGAATGTTTGATGTTTTGCATGGGAACCTAGGAAATTCCCGAAATAGATCTATCGACACATTCCTGAAAGTAACCAATTAATAAATTTGAAAACAAAAACTCTATAGATTATTTAGAATTTTTTAGTCATTTCACATTAAGACTTTATGCACTTTATGATTTGAGACCGGCTCAAATCAATTTATTTCAAAGTTTTAGTTAATTCTGTTAAGCAAAAAAGTTTATGTCATTTGTAATATAAGGCTTTAAACTTCAGCGATTTTTTTTTATTCAAAATATCCTATATAAGGAAAAAATTTCCAAAGTTACACAAAACATTTTTTTTTGCATTTACAAGTTAAAATATTTATAAATTCAAATTATCAAATAAACTTTGAATTTTGTATTCATTTTAAGTAAAATTATTAGTCGTTTACAAACTTTTAAGACTTTATTTCGTAGTCTTTATATTTTTATTGAAAAAATTTGACAAATTTTCATTAATGAATTTTTTTATGAAATTATGAAAAAAAACATAAAAAAATTTAATGAACAAATTTAACAATATTAATGAATTTTCATTCAGTTAATGAAATTATTAATTTAATCAATGAATCCATTTCAATGAAATCGATTCATTAATACTAAGGAGCAAAATTCTATCAGTGCAGAAAAAATTAGTAAATTCAGCAAAAATTTTGCTGAGTGTAGCAAATTTTTTTCTGATATTAGCTAATTTTCTGCAAGGATCCTCGCAACAAAAATGTTGCTGATAAATTCAGCAAAAATTTTGCTAAAATTTTCTGCAACGATCCTCCCAACAAAAATGTTGCTGACTTTACAGACTTTTTTGTTGAGTGTATATGTAAATATAAAGTCTATCGGACTACATCAATTTATTTTCCAAAATAAATACAAAAAATGTGAATAAAATTGAGTGGTTTAATGAATAATGGGGTCAAATATGTCTTGAACGCTAAATAACTCGCTAAGAGGTGTGCTACGAGCCATAACCTGATGTATGCCTGTGGGTTTGAAACTCACTACGACACAAAGTTATCATTTTTCATATAGAGCAATTTAACAATATGTATAAAAATACTGTGTTCAATTGACACATAAATTAACCACTGACGAGTCCTTGGGTGGGACGAAACTGCGTCAGTCTGGCATATCCATGGTGTCCGTTAAATTGTTCAATATGATTGCGGCCACAAAACTAAGTTTCCTACAATCATAAATGGTTGTTGACTGTATTAATCATATTTCACCAATAATATGGTTGCTTTATTCATGTTATAATAAAAACCTCTCCTTTTTCGGTTATCATATATCTTGTCTACAATCTTAATATATTATTTATTATCATATTCCTCTCTCTCTAACTACAGCCATATAATAGTTGCGCCAACTATAAGATGATCAGTCTGTTTTTTATGAGCGTCTTTACTCTTTTAGTGTCATTCTTGCTTAAGATTTTGTGAGAAGCAGTCAGTCCGAACAAATTAAATAATATTAAACAATCATAAAAACAATAGATAAACAACGCAGTTGTGTTAATTGTAATGGTGATATTTTTAGTGGAAGAATTAATAATTTGATAGGTCTACCCTGGGAGTATAGGCAAAGGTTAAATTGACACGCATCCCCTAAATAAAGTTATTGTTTATTATATGTATGTACATAAAAGTTTTAAAAAGTAATAAAAAAAGTGATTTGTTTTTAAATTTATTGTTAACAAAAAAAAAAAATTTTAAGAAATGGGAAAGAAAAATTTAAACAAAATACATCTGGTTTTTAGTCTACAGTACAATAAAATCATAATATGTTTGCAACTAATTCAAATCAAAATTATAACATTTTTAACTAATAACATTGTTAAGATAAGACTAGAATCTCTAGTCATAATACACTGTGTTGTTAGTGTTTAGTATATGTATGACTGTGAATTCTGGTTTTACAGTGTATTTATATAATTTGGTCATTGTTTATACTATTCCCACTCTTATATATGATCTCAACTAGCTCTAAATGCATGAAAATTCAAATGTTTCCACCCCTTTCCATAATAATATAATGTTATCTGAAGGCAGAATTAGAAAGAATAATAATAATAAGTAAAAATAAAATTAATTCCGGCGACGGTCGGTTATGCGCTGGCAGAACGTGTGATTAACAATCTTGAGAGTATTGGCCTGTTACCCGATTTTTGACGACGAACTTACTTTACTTACAGCATTTTTAATTAATTTTTTAAACTTTTTTACATTTTTGTATATTCCCCATATTAAGAATGTGCATTTGAATCTGGCATTTTCGGTATGAAATTAAGTGCAATAGAAAAAAATAATTCTGCACTTTAAGTCCATTATACTTCTTGTGTTTACGACATAAAAAATTCCGTTTGAGTTCCCCATTTCCAGTTAGGGGGTTATACTCGTATCCGAAAACTTTTGAAACATAATACCACAGCCGTATATTGGTATAATGACCGTGGTGCAGTGTCATGTAACCTTTCACTACGAGTACATATTGTTCATTTCCATGATTGCTTTCTTAATTACAAATAGAGAATCTCAATTTCAAACGAAAATTCTCAAATTTTAGTTTATTTAAATTTTTCTCAACTTCATTTGTAATGACAAATATTATATTCCCAATTTCATTTGTAATTTTCTCCATTTCTAATTTTACAAAATTTAATGAAAAAAATTCACAATTTTATTTGGAATTTTCCCAATTTCAAATAAAAAATCTCAATTTCATTTAAAAATTTCGCAATTTCAAATCAAAAATACCGATTTCAATAAAGTTTTTCTCAGATTTATATTATATATTGTAAATGGAAAACCTCAATTTCTTTTGAAAATTTTGTAGTTTAAAATTGAATATCTCAACTTCTTATGAAATATTCTAAATTTAAATTAGATAATCCCAATTTCTTTTGTAATTTTCTCAATTTAAAAAAAAAAAAATTAATTTCATTTGTTTTTTGTTAAACAAAAAACCGTGCAATATTTATTTATTACTCAAAAAAGTTTTTGCCCGCTTTCTTATAGCAGACTTTATCTGCTATAAGAAAGCGGGCAAAAACTTTTTTGAGTAATAAATAAATATTGCACGGTTTTTTGTTTAACAAAAAACAAATGATCTTGAACTCAAATAATCTTGCTCACATCATAATGTATGATAAAAGATCGAAAAATAAACTTTTGGTTTTAATTTTTAAAATTTAAAAGTAAAACATTTAAAAATTAATTTCTTTTGAAATTTTATCAATTTCAAATTTGTTTGTTTGATCAAAAAAGGGTTACCGCTTATTACACAAAATTTAACTTAAAAAATTGCATTATCAATCTTATGATAATGTTCTATAATAAATAAATATGCAGATATAAACCACTAAAATTAAATTATTTAACTTAACAAAGTAACAAACCAAATGAGAATTAATAAAATCTAACTAATATGAATTCAAAATATTTATTACGAATACATAAATATTTATAAAAAACTACTACATAAATATTACAAAAAACAACAACAAAATGTTGATGTTATGTTGTTGTTTTTTATTAAATGCTTCTGAGCGATAGTTTAAAAATATGTCAAAAAAGTTGCGAATTTGAGCAAATATTTAATTGATTCAATTAATTTTTAATTGATAGTTTTTAAGATTTTCAACAAATCGATTTAATTGAAATAAGTTATGAAATATTTTTGTCTGTGCTGTGGCTCTCAATTTCAATTAGAAATGGTGTAGAATGTCCAAATCTAAAGGGCTTATTCTTACATAGTGTCCACACAAGATATTAACTTTAATATTTTTCTGTCAGCAAACTTCAAATTCAATCGCAGAGAGAATTTTATTACGTGTGGACCACACATTACTGTTAGTGTTAGTATTATATCTGATATCTAAATAGAGTTGTTATCAAAAATCACTAAACAACAATATTATGATATAAGCTGTCAAAATACACACACACTTTTATGTTTATTGTAAAAAAAAAATAAAAGTTAAACGCCTAAAATTAAAAAAAATATAAGAAAAAAAAAGTGTATTAAAAATTTGTTAACTGTTATAAATCAATTTAAAGTTATTTTTTAATCGCATAGTTGAAAATTTAATGAATAAACGGACGTGGTTACTCAACGGGAGGCAGAAAATTATGAGAAGACATGATATAAATATTAATACGTGCTCTCCACCCTAAACATTAATATGAACATAGATAATTTAATTCCGTTATTATGTTGACGTTCTCGCACATATTATATTAAAGCTAATATCTAATGTGGACACTATGTACTAAAATGTGACGAATTTTTATGTTATGAAATTTGTCACGTTTCTTGTTACATAAAATTTTTTAAAAATTGGTTGTGGTATTCTATTTTTTTTTCATGACAAGAAAAAGTTTTTAAATATCACCATTAGGGTGGGGCGATTAATATGGAAGGAATAAAATCTTAATGGGCGCTTCGCGTTTCTGATTCTTGGGATTGTACTGAGCAAAAAAGTCCACTAGAGCATACGTCTAAAAATTAACCAATTAAATCTCACCCACAAATATGATTGATACATTAATCTGCTAGAGAATCTTCCAAAGAAGAGATTGATACCATAAACTTGGATAAGCTCCTCCTACTTCCTGAGATATGTCAATCCCACACATTGTTACTTTCACAAAATACGGCAAAAAAGCCCTATTTTGAAATTAAAAATTAACCCCTTAACCCCTTAAACCCACCCACAAATATGATTGATGCATTAATCTGCTAGAGAATCTTCCAAAGAAGAGAGTGATACCATAATCTTGGATAAGCTTCTCCTATTCCTGAGATATGTCCATCCCACACATTGTTACTTTCACAAAATACGGCTAAAAAGTCAAAATGTGGAAACTCGATTTTCACCGTAGACGTATGGTCTAGTGGACTTTTTTGCTCAGTACAATCCCAAGAATCAGAAACGCGAAGCGCCCATTAAGATGTTCAAATCGCCCCACCCTAATCACTAGGGCGGGTCGATTTAAAAATCGCTCAGCGTTCAAGGAAAATCGTATTCTAGGGATCAAAATAAGAAACTTTGCCGAAGGAACCATACCTCTAAAACGAACTCTGATGTCCCGACTTTTGACCCGTAGGGTGAAATTTTGAAAAATCCCACTTTGACCCATTTTGAGTGCCCCAATCGAATCCAACCCAATCGAATATATTTATACTCTATTTCTTCCGGAGAAGAAATAGAGACCCTAATCTTGGAAATACTCCTCCTACTTTCTGAAATATCTCTATCCCGAGATTTGTACATTTTGCTAAAAAACGCGGCTAAAAAGGCCCTCTTTTAACTTAAATTTTAACCCCTAGAATGATGATTTATGCATTAATCTGCTAGGGCGTCTCCCGGAGAAGAAGTATCTCCCATAATCTTGGAGAGATTCCTCCTACTTTCTGAAATATCAAAGTGGGATTTTTTAAAATTTGACCCTACGGGACATCAGAATTCGTTTTAGAGGTATGGCTCCTTCGGCAAAGTTTCTTATTTTGATCCCTAGAATACGATTTTCCTTGAACGTTGAGCGATTTTTTTGCCTCTATACAAATCGACCCGGCCTACTAATCACCATACTATGATGAAACCTTTTGCTGTCAAACGGGAAAAAATAATTAAAAACAAAATTTTTGAAAAATTATAGTTTTTTTAAATTACAAAATAAAAACTCTAAAATTATGGCCAACAACAAAGATGAGAATCAAATGTATATCCGTAGGATACAGCAGTTACTCGCTGGAACACAAAACATCCCAAACAAACATCTGCTCAATTTGAGGACGGGAACACTTTTTGGGCTTACTTGGGTAACATGTTCTTCGTGTTTCTATTTTCTTTCTTTCCGGTATTCGTTCCAACAAAAATGGATTGCCAATTTTACTATTGTTGAAAGAAAATGCAAATTTCTTAAAAATATATAAAAAAATTTTATATTTTAATTCACGTACAAATAATTTTTTTCCCTTGTTATGTGACATTTTTTTTTAGAATATCAAAATTGTAAGTCCTGGTTCACACACAGTAATTTTACTTGCGGAATTTTTCTTCAATTCTCCTTTGAAATTGCTTTTGTGTTCACACAGGAAAAGTTTGTTTCAGCTATTTTCGTATATCAACCTGCAGTGTTGAAAATTGCGGATGACAAAACAAAACGGAATTGGAGTACGGGTAAGTCTATGCCCCCTTCCATTCTCTTTTCCTCCCTCTTCTATAAACTCAAGAATTGCGCAAGTAAAATTGCCGTGTGTGAACCGGGTCTAACAGTTCGAGTTCTACTTCATTTTGTCACAATTTTTTGATTGATATAAAAACTAGAATAAGGGAATACAATTAATTTAATTTTTTTTAATCTTCTGTAGTAAAGATTCGATTTTTAATTTATTCGTGTCTTTTGCAAAATAAATTTCAAAATTTAACTTACATCTATTGCACTTTATTAGATTTGAATTTAACTTTAAAATCTCTATTATTTTTTATTAAATTTAAAAACTGACAACATATTACGCATCATAGCTGGGCCATTCCAATAACCCTTTAACATCATATTCCAATATAATATGGGCATAAAGTCTTTTTTCATTATAAACATGGAGTAACGTTCCTTATTTTGTGCAATAGGGAACGTTTCCAAAGGTGTTAAATTATAATCGAATTCGGCCAAAATACAAGAGCTATAACCAGTAACCAAAGGACATGAGGCATAACCATCATAAACATCTTTTAAGGGTTTACCCTTTAGGGCGGCTAACATATTACGATAGACTACAGGGGATTGAGCGGCTGGAATTGATACAAAAACGAAAATTTGTTAAATTTTATAGGTTTTTTTTTAGAAAAAAGAGTTGATTTATCTTACCGGCTGAGGCCGCAGTCTTTGAATTGGGCGAAGCAGAACAATCTCCAATTGCAAATACATTTTTATATTTTATATGCTGCATTGTAGATTTATCAACATCTACAAAACCAGCTTCAGTAACTAATTCCCGACATTTAGCCAATTCACTTGGTGCACTCATTGGTGGAACTGCATGTAACATGGAATACTGGAATAATAGAAAAATATAACGTTACAAATTTATTGAACGAAGATATCGTCAGCTTATTATTGGTTTGACCCCCTGACTATTTTTTAAAGAATTGAATTAGAAATGGATTATATACAGGGTGTCCCAAAAACATTCACCCGGTGTTGTTTTGTTATATCTTTAGAATTTGATATTTCTTTTAAAATATTTATTTGGACCTCTAAGTTTTTTTTTACTACTTTTTGGAGATAATATCGTTCAAGTAGGCACCGGCACTGTTTACGACATTTTGAATTGTTTAGGCTAGAAATTTGCGCAATGAGTTCTCACACTTTTGCCAGATATTGTCTTTAAGAGCATAAAGAGTCTGTGGATTGTTCACATAAATCCGTGATTAAAAAAAAACCCAGAACCTGTAAAATTGTGCGATAAATGGCACATGTGCAATTTCAAGCGAAAATCGTCGAGGTTCAGGAGAGCATGAGAGTGGTTCAGACGTTATTGATGGCTTGGAGGCAATATATAATGCACTGCCTGCACTTTGCAAGGGAACACCTTCAAGACGTTCACCAAAATGCGCTGCATAGACAAACGCATAATGGCCAAATGCGTGGAAGACCGCCCGATGTTGACATCCTCGATATCTTCAGCAACAGCGGCGATATTTTCGTCGGAAGGAGCACAATAAGCCTTCCGACACATCTGTCACGTGTTTTTGAAGTCACTTACAGGCTATCGGGCCAGCTAGCGTAGGAACACAGGGAAATCTGTGTGTGAAATTCACGTTGTGCCAAATTAAATGACAAATTTATACGCAAAAAATTCGTCCCAAGTACTCCGCGATCTTGAGGAGTATAGCGTTCCAAGGCTTGCCGATGTGTATTTTGTTTCTGTTTACTTCACAAATATCGAAACCAAATCGACAGTTTCAGTCACTTGCAAAAGTTATATCATCTTCCGATAGGGTGATACATTTTCGGCCACCCTGTATATTGCAAATATCCTCTTTCTCTTTTCGAAACCAATTTTTCGACATCGTGTATTATATCTGAGATAGTCAGTATCAGACTCATAGAAATAAACCCGTAAAAAGCAGAAAAAGCTACTAAAAATTAGTTAAAAATGGCTTTGCAGAAAAAACTGCTAAATTTATCAGATTTTTTTTTGCTAAATATTAATAAAATAAGAACTGAAAAAATAAATCTGTTAACTTTACAAAGTTTTAGTTATATTCGATGGGAATTTTAGTTAATTGAAAATAGTATTTTAGTCTGTAAAACTAGAAAAAAAACTTTTACTAAATATTTGTAGACTCAAAATAGCGAACAAAAACTGAAATATTAACAAAATGTTTGCTATATTTACCACAAATTTAGTAGAATGCATATACCATATTATTTTGTTAAAATCAACAGAAATTTTTGTTAAAAAATTATAGGTTGATGATTTCATAAGGTCAGACTTTTATTCGCATTAAAAAAAAAACTTTCAAAATTTTACGTTTTTTAATAATTTGTTTGTCTACTAATATTTAGTAAATGCTTTTTCTGATTTTAGCAGATTCTTATGTTACTTTAATTAACTAAAATTTCGATCAAATTTAGCTCAAATATAACTAAATATTTTTAAATTCAACAGATTTATTTTTGCTATTCTTATATTACTAATTTTTAGTAAAAAAAACTGATAATTTCAGCAGTTTTTTCTGCAAGGTCATTTTTAACTAATTTTTAGTAGCTTTTTTTTTGTATTTTTACAGGTGTATTTCTAAGAGTGCAATGTTGCATTATATACGCATTTTAACACTTAATAAACTATAATGTTTTGATGCATACACCACTTTAGCTGCATTACCAAAATAATGAACGCAAATCAAATCAAAAAATATAACTGCTTTTAGACGATCATAAATGTATGGAGGTGCAGCAAATAAATCTTAGCTTAATAAATTTGTAATGATTTTAGCAGATTCTTTTGTTACTTTCAATTTCTTATTTTTGCAGATTCTTTTATTACTTTCAATTTACTAAAATTTAGCTCAAATATAACTAAATATTTTTAAATTCAACCGATTTATTTATGCTATTCTTATATTACTAATTTTTAGTAAAAAAAACTGATAATTTCAGCAGTTTTTTCTGCAAGGTCATTTTTAACTAATTTTTAGTAGCTTTTTTTTTTTTGGTGTTTTTACAGTTGTATTTCATGAGTGCAATGTTGCATTATATACGCAATTTTAACACTTGATAAACTATAATGTTTTGATGCATAGAACACTTTTTGGCATATGCTTACTGCAGTAGTATTAGTATACAAAAATTAAAAAAATATACTTCATTATTGTTTTACTCACAGTCAGCTTACCAATGACATTTTCCAAAACAGTAATATTGAACCGTGTGGGTTTGGATTCCTGTCTGTGTAACTTTGTGGTTTTGCTGTAATTGACATATTGCCTACAAAAGTTAAAAAATTTTCTTAATTATCGTTTAGCTGCATTACCAAAATAATGAACGCAAATCAAATCAAAAAATATAACTGCTTTTAGACGATCATAAATGTATGGAGGTGCAGCAAATAAAGTCAAACTAAATAAATTTGTAATGTAGCACAAAACTAAAATATTACTTTTCGCAAAACCTTAATAACTTTTAATTTAATCAATATTATATAATTCAGTTTAGAATATATGCCGCAATTAATGGGAAAACCTAAAGAAATTGTATCATGTAGATTTTAAGAAAAATTAGTGTCGATCTTTTTTTTTGGCATATAGGTCAAACCAATAATAAACCTGACGATGTAATATACCACAGTTATGTAATAGATGACACAATTGAAGGGCTTATTCTTAAAACTTGATAAGCCACATTTTTTTGATTGCTGGTTTTAGCTCGTTTAAAGTCATATTTTGATAAATATTTTATAAATTTTATAAAATCTAGCTTACACATTTATAACATGTGCCAAGAGTACATAAGTCCTTCAAAAGTTCTACTTTCTACATTAAATCAAAACTTTAAAGGCAAAAACCAGCAAAAATTTAAATGTGGCTTATCAACTTTTTACAAGAAGCCCTTCAATTGTACTAATTTAACCATACCTGTAGTACACTGAAAGAATTATCCTTCATGATATTAATGAAACAATTTCATAGAACTTTTTCGTAGATTCAATAAAGAATTTCATTAATCCAAGAAATTTTATTAATATTAAGAAATGTTTCCTTAACTTTTTTTCATAAAATTTCATAAGTTCATAAAGAAAAATTCTCTCTTCATAAGTTTAACGAAAATTTTCTTTAGAGCTAAGAAATTATTTGAAAGACTTAATTTATTATTTTTTCATAAAATGTCCATGGTTGTCAAACACTACCTTTTCATTATAGGTAGTTGCCTACCCACAACAAGGCCGATATGAAAATTATAAAACCTCAATTCCAATAGTGGCATGCATCTTCTGATATCGCAGGGTTTATTTCAAAATTCTACCTATTAAATTTTGTATAATCTACAAAATAACGTTATAAATCAACGTTTCGGTATTTCAGCGATATTTTGACTTTAGTTCTAGATATTTCTAAAGCAAACTGGTTAAATAGCAAAATCAAACCGGTTATAAAGGGTCCGCCAAATAACTTTTTTTTTTTTTTTTAAATGCTATAAAAAAAACTACTGAATTTTTTCTCAAATTTCTTTTTTTATTTGAAGTACAATCCTTCCGGTTAATAATGGAAAATAATTTCATTCAAATGGCTGCCTCGGCTGGCCATGCAGTAGCCTACACGATCGGTCCAATTTTAAAACACATTATCGATTGTGTGCAGCTGTATTTCCTCCTCTTCAATTTTTGTGAACAAAAATTCGTTCAACATGGCCCGATAACGATCGCCATTGACTGTAACGGCCACTCCTTGCTAATTTTCGAAGAAAAATGGCCCAATTATGCCTCTGGACCAAAATCCGCACCAAACAGTGACTCGTTTTGGGTGTATCGGCACACATTCTGCAACATTACCATGATTTTCAAAGTAATGTCGCAATATTTCCCAGCGTTTTTCAAGCGTATACACAACAATTTTCGTTCAGCGGAAGGATAATTATCTGTCAAATCAGACATGAGCTAAGTGTTACCATTCACGAAATAAGCACTAGTTGAAAAAAAAAACGTTAGATGGCGGACCCTTTATTTAAAAAAACATGTCTTTAATGGAATCGCTATTTTAAAAATTTCATTTCGGTCTTATTGTTACTGTGGTGGACAACTAACGCTATTATGAATGTCAACCCAGAAAATTTCATAATTTCATTAATTTTCATACATTTCCAACTTTATTTTTAAAGCTTAATTCTCAAGTGTTGAACATATTTTAAAAGTGATTTATTATTTCAATTTAGCCTGTTATTAGTTTTGGATTTTTATAAAATTGTTTAAAAACTCATATGAAGCGGCTCATTGGCTTAGTTCCAATCCATTTTTCAAGACCTTCATCATGAAGAGTTTTATTAATTCAAAGAAACTTAAACTTTTTCATAAATTCTATAAACGCTTCATTGTCGGATTATTCATTAGTTTTATGAAGATTTTCATTAATTCTACAAACATTTCATAAACATTGACTTTAACGAAACCTGTTTCATAGATTCTAAGAAAAGTTTCAATGGATGAGTTCCAGTGACAATTTGCATTAAAGCTATGAATAAATTCATTGCTGTGGTGATGATAATTCTCTCAGTGTACTGCAATCTGGTCCAAAGGGTAAGCTTTACAAATTAAACGGCTTACTAAAATAATGCTTTTTTCTCCAAATTTTAGAGCAACTGTTGACTTAAATACAAGACATTTTATAAATTATAATTACCTTTTCTTCAAATTTCTCTTGAGGATTATCGAGATTCTCAAATACGGCTATATCACTTTCAGGTTTAACTTCTATTAAATTACGTCTAGTATTCACTTGAATACTACGCTTCTTCACAATGGGCCACAAAGCGTCAGCATAATGTTTAACACCGAATAAAACCGGCAAGGCAGTATTGTAAATAACATTAATATTATTTCGTTTATTTGTCTGAAAAATTTAGGAATAAAACCATTAAAATAACCAGAAATATTATGTAAAGGGTGTTTTTTATACAGGTATATAACTTTAAATTGGCAAAACTTTTTTAACTAACGGCCATTTTGTAAGCTGTCTAGTGATTTATGTTTAGTTTGGTTTGGCATTTCAACATGAATAGAGTGACGACTGAACAAATGGTGCAAACTTATTTTGAAAATCTTGGTTCTGTTCGAAATACGAATTTGGAGAATTTTGGTTAGCGATGAAGCTCACTTTTGGTTAAATGGATACGTCAATAAACAAAACTGTCGTATTTGGAGTGATGATAATCCTCAAGTGTATGTTGAGACACCGTTACTTCCAGAAAAACTGACTGTTTGGTGTGCTTTATGGGCTGTTGGAATCATTGGTCCGTACTTCTTTAAAAACGATGCTAGTCAGAACGTTACAGTCAATGGTGACCGCTATAGAGCTATGATTACTGACTTTTTCGTTCATCAATTGAACAACTACGATGTGCAGGAGCTGTGGTTTCAACAAGACGGCGCAACATGTCACACAGCTCGTGCCACAATTGATTTATTGAAGGAAACGTTTGGTAACCGCATAGTTTCACGTTTCGAACCCGTGAATTGGCTTCCTAGATCGTGCGATTTAACGCCGCTGGACAATTTTCTGTGGGGATATGTGAAGTCGCTAGTCTACGCCGATAAGCCCGAAACGATTGACCACTTGGAGGACAACATTCGCCGAGTTATTACCAATATACGGCCACAAATGTTGGAAAAAGTCATCGAAAATTGGACCTCCAGATTAGACTACATCCGAGCCAGCCGTGGAGGTCATATGCCAGAAGTCATATTTAAATTATAATGCCAGAAGATTATCTTTCGAATAAAATTTCATATCAATTTAAAAAATTCATCTTTGTTTTATTCCATTTCAAAGTTGTATACCTCTATTAAAAACACCCTTTATAATTAGAACAGATCAAAAATTGCTGTTTTTTGTTCCGACGCCATTTTAACTTACTTTTCTAAAATAATGTTCTGAAATATAAACAATTTTTTGTGGCGCTCCTGGACATTTAACCGGTGAATTTGGGAAAGTAAATATAGCATTACCCTGTTGAATATTACGTAAACAATCGTATGTACGTTCAACATACTTGGGGGAATATATTGAGCATACTTTGCCATTGGGTATGGCTAAAGCTTGTTCCAAACCGGGAATCTGTAAAGTTTAAAAATTTTGTTATAATAATTTTATTATAATCAAGAATATAAAATTTTGATTACCTTATCATAATTTAATTGCAGACCTGTAGCTATTAGGAGCATATCATATTTGATTTCATTACCACCCGACGTTGTAACCATATTATTATTGGGATCAAAATTTATGGCCTTTTCCTTTAACCATTTAATATTTTTGGGTAAAACATCAGACATTAGTTTGTATGATTGTTGCAAACTTTTCATACCACCACCGATCAAAGTAAACATGGGTTGGTAGTAGTGTCGCTGAAATTTTTATAATCTTAATATTTTATTTCAATGACTTTTGATATAGATTTTCTTACATCGGCTGGTTCAACTACTACCACTTTGTCTTTGCCCAATTTTGATGATAATTTAGCAGCCAAGGCACATCCTCCAGCACCGCCACCCACAATTAAAACTTTACATCTGTAAAATAATAATAAAAAAAAAAAATAACACTACTCAACAAAAATCTACTATTTTTTGCACAATATTATACTTAAACATTTTCTTAATTATTTTGACCCCCATTCAGTGTGAATTTGAAGTCAAAAAAATTCATCGAAGCTAATGTATCAGGCAAACATTTTAAAGATGAATTTTGCAAAGAAGTACACTCATAGAAATGAGCTAGAATAATAGTACCACGTTGCAGAAACAACGGTAAAAAGTAGCAGATATTTTTTGCTAAATATTACTATGATAAGAACAGCAAAAATATTTTGTTTTAATTTACAAAATTTTAGTTATATTCGATTTAAAAAATAATACATTTTAACAAAAACTAATGATCTTGAACTCGAGCAATCTTACTCATGTCATTTCTCCTGATTATATAAGGCTTTGGCATTTTTAGTAAAAACGCCTCCATACACTGATAATAATCCATGATTAAAATTACAAAAAAATGTCAAAACAACAAACTTTTTCTTAAAATAAATGAAAAATTGTACAAATTTGAAAGTTTTTGTAGTCTTGACAAAAATTTCATATTTTATGCATAAATTATTATGGGTGCACAAATCAAATTTTTAAAAATCAAAATTAACAAAAACTATTTTTTTTTTCTCAAATCTAATGCAATATTTATTTTTATAAAATAAAAGTCTTACATGTTTATTAAATATTGCAATAGTATTCGTTATAACGACTTTTTTGTAAAAACGTCTTAAAAACGTCTATGCCTTAAATTATCAGGGAGATTATTCTACCCAGAAAGCAGACTCGGTAGTGGCTACCGTTTTTGTTTCCAATCGAATATTTCGGGTTTTGTGACCAAATTTTTCGGCTGTAATAACAATCAGTCGAAATTGAAATTGAAACAACAGAATTTCTGCCACGACAATATAATTTCGATTGCCTCAACTGAAATTCGGTGACAATTACCACAAAATTCGGTATAATGACAGTATTATCTGCATGCCATCAATGAATTTTTGCATTATATCTATGAATTGTCACTGGAATTCGTACACTTAAACGTTTTATCATGCAATTTTATGAAAAATTCCATTTTATTTATTAAAAATTTTATACGCCTAATGAAAATAGTTCCATAAAAGTAATGAAGCTTTTTCATAAAGGTTAAGAAGTTTTTCATTCATTTTGTAAAGAACATTTCATTAGTTGAGTGAACAATTTTATAAAAACTCGTCTAAGAATATTCTCTCTGTGTGGACACAACCAAACCATTCGATTGGCTACAAATTCGGTTACTACTACCGAGTCTGTTTTCTGGGTGTCAAGTTGAACTTTAGTTAATTAAAAATATCAGCTTACTCTGCTGAAATCAGCAAAACCTTAAGCTAAATATTTGTAAAAAAAAAAAAAAACAAGCACAAAAAAAATCTGATATCAACAAAATTCTAGCTATATTTACCTTAAATGTAGTTCAATGAATTTTTCTTGAGTAATCAACAGAAATATTTGCTAAAAAATTGTATACTGAAGATTTCTGATGGACAGATTTTTATTCGCATAAAAAAAAAATCGAAAAACAAGTTCGACAGTATCTCATTTTTTTATAATTTTTCTACCAATATTTAGCAAGACTTTTTGCGGATTTTGCAGATTAATTTATTAATTTCAGTTTATTTGTGCTATTCTTGTCTTACGAATATTTAGCAAAAAAAAAAAATGTGCTAAATTTAGCAGTTTTCTGCAGGATCCTTGTTTTTCGAGTAGTTCGAGTTGCTCGAGTAGTTTAAACAAATTTAAATTTTTGAATATAAAATGTGTTAATGCAGCGACTTTAACAAATTTGTGTAAAATTACATCAAATTTCTAAAATCTGCATATTTTTCCACATTTGTAAGGAAGTGGTCGAGTTTTTTCAAGTAGTTTTTTGCCAAGACCACAATTTTCATCAGATTCCTTTGAATATGTACCAAGATTTTCTTAAAAATTTTGTGTAAAATGACATAATTTTCCCACATTTGTAAGAAAGTCGTAGAGTTTTCTCTAGTTTTTTCGACAAGGCCACAATTTTCATTAAATTCCTTCGAATTTTTGAACACTGAGTCTGCTTAAGCAGGCGACTCCTAATAATAAAAGTCTGTACCAGGATTTCTTAAAAAGTTTGTATAAAATTACATCAAATTATAAAATCTGCATATTTTCACACATTTTTATTTAAATGTTCAACGTTTTTAGAGTTTTTTTGGATTCTGCTAAAGCATGCGAATTCAAAATATATAAATTTGTGCCGTTTTTTAATAAACCAAACTTTTAAAAATATCATGTTTCTACAATTTTGTATGGAAATGGCTGAGCTTTTCCGAGTCGTTGTTCGCCGACTGAGGAATTTTGATCAGAAAACTTAAAAAAAAAAGAAAAAAAATTGGAAATTTGTTTGTGAACTGTTCGAGGTTTTTTGAGTATTAGTTGGCCCGTTGGTCGAGTATTAGATGGTTCATCCGATTGAGGTGAGATTTTTAAAGAATATTCTTTGGAAAACTACGGTTTTGCATGAGTTCAAACTAACGAAAGGTGATATTTAACTACTAGACGAGTAGTTCAAATTAGCGAACTACTCGAATATTGAGTTTCATGGAGTACTCAAGCTACCCGGGTTTGATCGTAGGCACTGATATGTACGAATATGTATGAAAATCTTTCGCATAATGTACGAGAAACTTTTACTTTTTACGAAATATTTTTGTATATATTACGAAAAAAAATTGTGTAAAATGCTGCAATAATAAAAATATTTTTTTAAATATACTCAAAAAAATTTACCAAATATTAAGTAAACTTTAAGAAATTCGGGAATAATTTGACTCCAAAGAAAATTTAATTCAAATCAAGTATGCAGTTTTCTTAAAAACAAATTCAATTTGTATAAAAATTTAGTAATTTAGTAGTTAGTCTTACATTTTATGAAACTTTACTAAAATTTTAAAATCTTGCAATAACAACGCAAAATATTTAAAACTCTTGAAATGCAATAAAACAAAGATGAATTTTTAAAATTGACATGAAATTTGCTTTATTTACTTTTACTGGTATTATAATTTGTATGTGACTTCTGGCATATGTCCGCCACGGCTGGCTCGGACGTAGTCTAATCTTGAGGTCCAGTTTTCGATGACTTTTTCCAACATTTGTGGTCGTATATTGGCAATAACGCAGCGAATGTTGTCCTCCAAGTGGTCAATCGTTTTGGGCTTATCGGCGACTTCACATATCCCCACAGAAAATAGTCCAGCGGCGTTAAATCGCACGATCTTGGAAGCCAACTCGCGGGCCCAAAACGTGAAACTATACGGTTACCAAAAGTTTCCTTCAATAAATCAATTATGGCATTGTTGTTGAAAGCACAGCTCCTGCACATCATGGTTGTTCAATTGATGAATGAAAAAGTCATAATCATGGCTCTATAGCGGTCACCATTACTGTAACGTTCTGACCAGCATCGTTTTTAAAGGAGTACGCCCCTATGATTCCACCAGCCTATGAAGCACACCAAAAAGTCAGTTTTTCTGGATGTAACGGCGTCTCAACATACACTTGAGGATTATCATTACTGCAAATGCTGCAGTTTTGTTTATTGACGTACCCATTTAACTAAAAGTAAGCTTCATCGCTAAACAAAATTCTCTCATGAAAATCGGGATCAACGGCAATCTTGGTTTGGGTCCATTCACCAAATCTACGCCTTGCTAGGATTTTGTAAGCACGCCAGCCAAGATCTTTAAACAAAATCTTCTATGGACATGGATGAACACATATCCAATTCATGTGTACGATGGCGGATTGACTGATTGGGGTCTTCCTCTAAACTACGCAGCAATTACTTCTTCTGTACGCAATTTACGACGTCTCTGTGCATGCATATTATCATTTAGAGTAAAAGTGGTGCGAATACGTTCTATAGTTAATCGAATTAATTGCTCTGATGGACGATTATGTTGACCGTAAAATGGACGTAGTGCGCGGTACATATTTCGAACAGAACGATGATTTTCAAAGTAAATTTGCACAATTTGGAAGCGTTGTTCAGTCGTCAGTCTATTCATGTTGAAATGCCAAACCAAACTAAACATTAATCACTTGACAGCTGACAAAATGGCCACCAGTTAAAAAAGTGTTGCCAACTTAAAGTTATGTACCTGTATAAAAAACACGCTTTACATTCTACAAACAAAAATATTATAGTGTGAAAATGTGTCGTTTATGTCGAATGTTATTTTCTTATTACGTTTTGTAAATTTTTCGTAAATATTATTGTTTTGTATTTTGTGAAAATGGTTTAGGGCAACCGTAAAAAACATTCATGTAGCAAATCTTGTATAATTAAACCATGATTTTTTGTTTGTTTTTATGTTACATTATTTGTTATATTTGTATAAAAAAACATGCCAAAAAGCGATTTTCCAAAAAAAAAAATGAATAATTTTTTGACTTGACTCTAAATTAGTGAACTTCAAAAACAGAGAAATCTGATTTTTGTAAATGTTTCCAATGTATTGTCTCCCACTGTGTATTACGAAAAAAGTGAATACAAAAGGTTTCGTTAGTTTTGTGAAATTTTTAAAGGCTGCACTTAATTTATTTTTGAAAATGAAATAAACTTTCGTGTTTTTTTTTTACAGGAAACGAGTATTTTCTTAAAAATTTGCGTTGATCTTTTTCGGTGTATCTAATATTTTTTGAAATAATATCCTTTTTTTAAATTGTTTGAGTAAATCCAATTTATTTTTCTTCTATCCACTGAATATTTTTTAAATTACCTCAAATAAAAAAATAGAAAAATTAACATGTATTTGTTATATAATCAGCAATATGCCAAAATCGATTTTTTGCGAAAAAGAACTTTTTTATTGTTGAAAATGGTTCTTTAGAGTATCAGAAGCAACTTTTGTTCCGCGACTTTTTTATAATTCAGTTATTTACAAAATTACCGTTATTTTTAGGTTCTTGCAGAAAATCAAAATTTTGACCGTTAAATTTCCAGAATTCGAACAAATGTTGTTTGACAACTTTGTACAAAATCATATGGCGAGTACTTTTGCAGAACATATGAACTCAAAATATTTGCAAATACAGGGTGTTTTGATGCATTTTTTAAAAGAAATGAATTTTACGCCATCTAGCGGCAATAGTTTGTAATAACAAAATTCAACAATTAGAAAGGTAATTGAATACCTTTCCAACAAAAATAAAAACTTGAAAATCGGATGAAAAATAACCGAATGAGAAAGAAAAGATCTATAAGATAATGAGATAGTACCAAATTTATATTAAAATATGTATGTAAATTTTATTAAATTGATCATTAAAGTTTACATTTTTAGTTTTGCGAAAAAAATTTTAGTTATTTTACTAGAATTGTATTTAACAGAAATCTTTATTATTTATACTTTTAAAAACATCAATTTATTTTATTATTTAAATTTTTAGAGATCTACATAAGAGTGCAAATTCTTTAGCTTTTCTTTGAGTTGGGACTCTAAATCCAAATTTGCTGTTTGCCAAACTTTTTCACCGTGATATTTATAATTTAAACCTCTCAACATGTTTATTTGCTTTATAAGAATTTTTATCCGATTACTCTGTACATCGACATAAGATAGTTCATTTAATAAATTTAATAATTGCATAGGCTCATTCACATCAAGCAAATTTAGAAATAGGACTTTACTCTCCGTACGTCGTTTTTTTACTTGTTGTTTGCTCTCCATCTCTTCCAATCTCTTTATTCGTTCCTCAGCATTCCATTCTTTATTTTGCTGAAAAACCTTTTTCATTATTTTCACACCATTTTCCATATCTTGCTTCGTTGGATAGAACTGCAAAATATCGAAAAGGAAGTGAATGCATTTGTTTTGCCGGGCCTTTACTTGCTGACATCTGGTGTATATTTCTTTATGAGGTGCCATATCCTCGTTCCTCTTCGCCATCACCACGCTAAGCACCACGGCAGAATTTTAGATTTTATTGTCATTGACAACTGTGTTGCATGGCAAGCCATAATATTCAGCCCAATTTGTGCCGCGCTAAATGTTAGAAGTAGTATTTTCTTACTTCCAAGTTTTGTTGTTGCCACTTTATTTTTTTTAGGGTATTATTCCAACAAAAACCAAAAATGGAAGATTACTACCCAAACTAACTATTCAACACATAAAAACATTGATTTTGTAGCTATTAACAGAAATAATGCGTTAAATTCATAAAAAGTCAAAAAATCCAAGTTTTAAGGGCCACCCTAAATATCCGTTTTAGGACAAGCGAGGGGCATTCTAATAAGCAAGTATGGTACCTGACTCTACCCCCGAAACATATAAAATCATTCGGGATTAATAGCTTGAAAATGAAAAAGTTGTTTCTTTGGCATATGGGCATTTCCATAGTAACACATGTGACAGTCGTACGTTTCAATGAGATGCTAAACTACGAAACCCTTATTTTATTTTTTACTTCTTTATATTTTTTTGTAGGACGTAAGTAACTCTTTATTTAGTAAAAGATTTGAAAACAATCGAACAACATACTTGAAAGTTATAAGCAATTAAAGGCGGTTACGTCATGTGACAAAAATAGAAGTAGGTTTTTTCTTTTTGCACAAAAACGCAAAACTCTGCGAATTGCTCAGGACTTTTTTGATAAAACTTTTTTATAGTAATAATTAGAATATATTTAGTTGTTTTACAACTTTTCGAATTACAAAATTTTTTATTTTTTTTTCTTACATCCCATAATGTGGTACGTCATGTGACGAGTCGTCACGTGACATAAATTTCCTTTCTAATAAATTTTACAAAAATACTTTTTTTTATGTATTAAATAAAAACAAAATAAGAAATTTATTTGCTGGCTTTATTTTTTTAAGTAAAAAATGGGAATTAACTTAAATTAACATAATTATAACTCAAATGTATGAAATTCTAAGAATAGCAACGATTTTTATCGAGGTTGGTTACCGAATCAGTCGGTAAGGGTAACGGTATAATTTTTTGGTTTTTGTGTTGGTAACGGTATTTAGCATTGTTTTGATAATGGTACATCGTTACCGAAACAAATTTACCGGTATGTACCGGTATCCAACCTTGATTTTTATTAAATATTATTTTTGGAGGAAAATGCAGTTGCAGCTGTTTTTACTTGTAAACTTTCATCAGACGAAATTAAATGAATTTTTTGTATTCCCGGTATATTTGGCAACTCAGCCTTCCACTTTTCGATCAAGGGTAAAGAAAAGTTTTCTATTTCCTCCGAAGAAACGTAAATTAGATTAACCCCATTAATGTGATTTTGAGCACATTCAAAAAACGAAAAAGCATTTCGCAATACCAAATTTTTTGTTTTTGTCAACTGCCAAACTTTTCTTTTTATAACGGCTCCTACTCCGTCGACCGCACCTTTTCCGTGAGACGTTGCGAAGTAGTTCCATTCGATGTTTTTGCAGCCAAATATTGAGAGCAAATCAGGTAAGCTTCGGGCAATAAATTTGTTTTTAAACTGGGAGCTGCTTCCATCCGAAAATATATAAATATTTTGGAATGGCCCGTGTTCGTTTTTTATCTGTTGTACAAGTTTTGTTATGAAGCAGTAAACATCAAATTTATTGTGACTGAGTTTGTCGCTTATTATTGCATACGATTTTATTCCATTAATAATCCAGGCAACGCATGTAAAAATTGTAACTTGGCGATAGCTAAAATGCGCGCTCTGTACTTCATTTTGACAGATTAACCGATTGTTTTCCGCAAAATCAATTTGTATTTTTAGGTCTTCAGCCTCAACATGTTTTCTACGGTAAATTTCCAACTTAAGTGGGTCAGTTTTTAATTTTTCTCTGTGCCGTTTAGCCTTTTTCTTATTCCTATCAGCTAAAGTTTCCATCTACTTCAAAAAATATATAATTTAAGATAACAATATTTCACTATGCAAGATGTTGCACTTACGATAATTTGTTCCAGGTTACGCCCGTGACAAACTTTGAATTAATATAAAAAATTTAATTTCTTTATTATTTCCGATTTTTTTTGTAATTTAATTTGCCACACTTAACTGATTTTACATTTAAACTTTCTATCAACAATATAGATATACATAGAATAAATTGTGTTTTGCAGTTACGCATGTGACATTAGAACGTCATTGAAAGTAAATCGAAAATTCAATGTTTACTGATCTTAATTTACACCTTTTGTATTTTTTTTAGTTAATTGTTGTTGTAACAAATATATTGATATAAGAGTGAATCTGCATCATCGCTTCTACAGAAGAAATTATTAAAGAGAAAATTTTATTAAAAATGATAAAAAGGTGACCAAATCAGGAACGCAACTTTGAAGTCAGTTTAATCATCATGATGAATTAAATGGGATTTAGGCTCATTAATATAATAAAATATAACTATTTTGCTTTAACAATACAAGTCAGAAAATTTTTTGGGAAACTTTTAATTGTTTGGTCGTGGTTGACTTTTCTGTGGAAATGCCCATATTGCTATATATAATCGGTGAATAACAAACAAAATATTCATAATTCCCCATGCGTTTTATTTACTAATGAATTAATAAACATTAGGGCATTCAAATTACTCGCGTTTGGGTTTGTTCAAGTAAACGTTTGGGTTTGTTCATCTAGATGCGTTAAACTTACTCGATTAATCAAGTAAAAAATTTAAATTACTCGAGTAAGTCGAATAATTTTAAATAGTTTTGATTATTTTAATTTATTCTTAAATGTTCATAATAAAAAAAAAAAATCCGGAACTCCGAAATGTATTGCATCAAAATTTCAAAAAAAGTTGGGTAATTAATTTATAATTAAAAAGACTTGCTGAAATAAATCATATACAATTGAGGCAGTGCTGCCAACTCAATTAGTTCAAAAATCGTCAAATTTAATTGAAAAAATCTTCAAAATCGTCATTTTGAGAATGAGAATTCGTCAAAGAATCGTCATTCCAAAAACTACATTTCAATAAAAAATTGAAATTTTACGTTTTAATCACTTTAATTGTAATTATTTCACAATTTTAAAGTTCTTTTTTATTAGTTCTTTTACAAATGACTCTGAGTCTTAAAAACACAACTCCCAATACTTATTTCGGGGAATAAAATTTTTAAATCACTGACCTATTTTAAAATCTGCAAAATTCCTTTAGTTTTAAAATTTTTTCCGATATTTGGTTTCACAAAATTTGGGCATACATACAATAAAAAGGGAATTAAAGAAAAATATTGATTTATCTACAATCAAAAATGTAGAAAATCACTCTTTTATCAGTGATTTTGAAGCTAAATGATTTAAATTTTAAAAAAATAAAGATTTTGGATTTGAATTTGTAAAATATATAAAAAAAATCGATTCGAATTTCGTTATTTTTCAATTAAAATTAAAATAAACCGTTCAAAATGATGGAGTTTATATGTAGTTGATCATTAAATTGTTAAATGAGGAATTTTTATTCGATTTGAGATCATTTCATCACAGTTTCCTAATTTGTTTTAAACAAAAAGAAACTTGATCAAATTGTGCCAGTAAATTTTAGAGAAATAAATAAAAAAATTCAAAAATTCTATAAAAATTGCAAATTTTTATAAATCGTCATTTTCCATACAATAAATTTTGTGAAATCGTCAATCGTCATTTTATCATATCACTTCAAAAATCGTCAAAATGGAGACAAATCGTCAAAGTTGGCAGCGCTGAATTGAGGTGTTTTATATTATTTTCTTTCGTTTTTATAAAGTTTGACTTTAAGCAAACATTAGGGGTATATCTTTTAGCATTTTAAATATATCCAAAATAATATGACATAGCAGTCTATGCGTTAGAATGATAGAAAATATTGAGCGGTCCAATTTAAGCTTTAACACCAAAGTTATTATGATGAATTAAGAACAATTCGAGTCTTGCAAAATAATTAAAACAATCTTATAGTTTTTCGATTGTTGCGATTTATTATTTTTTGTTGAATATTTGGAGAATTCAAAATTTCACTTAATTTCTGGAAATCGGATCTTTTGGCATTAAATTTTCTTTTTTAGTTTGCACCCTTCATTTGTGTATAATAAAGTATGTAATGTTAAAGGATATTATAAAAAAATCTTTAGGAATTGCTTAAAATGTGATATTTTAGGCATTGGTTTCAGTGCCGAACATTTTTTCAGCAAACATAAATTTAAAAAAAGACAAAATTTATTTTTATCAGTACAGTATTGTCCATATTGTGGTGTCACGTAAAAAATGTATAGCCTTACTACACAATTATAATTTATAATTCAAAACGGTACTGACACATCATATTGAAGCCCATAATACGTTTTCAATCAGAAAATGACAAACAGAACACCGCTGGTAATTCACTTTAGCAAGTGGTACAAGTGCTGGCAACAAGTGCTTTCCCAATCCCAAAATGAAAACATTATTAGACAAAAGGCCAAACTGTTTTAAAATTTTTTGGACAAGCGCTGAAGAAACAAAATTTCCAACCTTGGCAAATTGTTGGTAAAACCATAAAAAAAGTTGTCTAAAAATTTGTTTTCCAAAATAAAATTTTAATAAAGTGCATCTGTAATTATTTTGAACCCTACAGCCCACTGTTTTAAATGAATTTGAAAAAAGTTTAATATAATTTAAATTAAAAATAAAAATTTAAATATTAAAAATAAAAATTATGTTTGTTTCGACCTTTAATTTTGCAATGAAAATGAAAATTATTCAAGTTCGAGGCCATACTCTATATTTCTTTATTAGATTATTGTCCTAACAAATAATCTATAGAGTTTGTTTTTTTTTTTTTTTCAAATTTAGGATTTTTCTAGGTGCATAAAATCGGTCCAATAAGTTGGCATAATATTCGCCGTTTATTGTTTTTCCCTTTTGAAGGTAATCGATGTGGATTATCCCGCGTGCATCCCAAAAAACTGTTGCCATCACCTTATTGCCCACGATTACGTTTCTGGTTGAGAACAAACGCGGCACCCATCTTGCAGACAGCTTTCTTAAACCCAACTAATCATTTAAAATCGAAACCACACTGGCCTATGGCATCAACAATCCCACTCACTTTTACTCTTCCATCGGCCAACACCATATCGTGGATTTTTTTCGACATTTTCGGCTCAATTGGCCGTTCAGAACGTTCAGCGTCATTTGTACTTGTGCGACCACAACGAAAGTCAGTAAATCACTTTTTACTATTGAAATCGATGATGCAGAGTCCCCATAGTATTTATCAAGCTTTTCCTTGGTTTGATTGACGCTTTTTTCACAAAAAATACACACAGAGAAAAATTTAGATTTTTGCCAACTGAAATTCGGTTACTATGACTCAAATTCGGTTATTGCGAATTTCAGACGGTTGGCACAACTTAACATTAGTTCTCTCAACAAAGTTCGGTTATTTCAACTAAAATTTATTTGTAACACACAAAACATTCCGAAATCTTATGTAAATATCGTTGTACTAACTGAATTTATAAGTTGTTACCATTAATATACACTTTTAAATTCGGTTGGCACTTTATTTCTCTGTGTGTAATGTTTAATGCGCACTCGAAGTTCACATTTTTTCATTTTTAAAAATATCCACGTGTTTGTATGTTTTGAACAGCTATTAAACGCAAAGTAAATGACGGAACTTGCTCAAAATTTGATAGTAGTCTATTAACAGGTGGAACTTAAGGGGAGCAGTGTTGCATTTCATATAACTACGAGGGAAGTTCGAAAAGTCACGGACTTATTGAGCCGCGCTCGTAGTATGTAGTAGCTGTATTAAAAGCAAACGGGAACATTTAAAATTTAATTTGATTATTTTCAAGAAAATAAAATCGTGACCCCGGATCTAACAGAATGTATCAAGAGAGAATATAATAGCTCTTAATTTAAGATATTTTTCATTTATATCCCACAACTTTTACATTTTTATAGCCGAAATATAAAAAAATTTAAATTTCGCCGACTTTGACGATTTGTTAATGATAAAAAATAAATGAGTTTCAAAAATCGGCCATGGGCAACCGATCTGAAATTTATTCAATTCTTATTCAAATTTTATTTTTTACAAATTCTTTTAAAACTATGGACTGTAGGCAAATTTGCTCAAAAAAAGTAAAAAAAATTCATTTATATCCCACAACTTTTACATTTTTATAGCCGAAATATAAAAAAAATTTAAATTTCGCTGACTTTGATGATTTGTTAAGGATATAAAATAAATGACTTTCAAAAATCGGCCATGATGAATCGATCTGAAATTTATTCAAATATTTTGCAAATTTTATTTTTTACAAATTCTTTTAAAACTATGGGCTGTAGGCAAATTTGCTCAAAAAAGTAAAATTTTCCCTTCTGTGCCTGGCCTCTTGATTGGCAGCCGCCAGTTCTAACCACTGAGCAAACGAGCTACATGGTAGCTAAAACCTAAGTAAAGGATAACTGCTGGGTAACAGTCGGCTGTTCAAATATGTCAACACTGACATAAGGTTTGATGGATACAACTTGCCAACGTTGGGAAAATAAATTCAAAGATGGTCTTAAAAGAGCTTTCCCAGAAACAAAAAAATCAATTTTATATGACCTCGAACTCGAAACCTTCCGACTACAAACTTTTTTAAACAAAGCATCATTCTTTTTATAAAATAAATGCTTTACCAGTAGTTATACTTTTGAGCCGTTTGTAATTTCTGACTGAATAGCACTGGGCAGGCGCGGATCCAGGGGTGGGGGGGGGGAGAAGAGGATATCTCCCCCGCCCCAAAATGATTTAATTACCTGTCTTGAGGATAAAAGACAAGAAGCAGAAATTGAGTTTAAAACAATTTTTGAGAAAGCAAAAGCTATTTGTGTTGATTTGGAAATTCCAATTGATTCGAAAGAAAACATCCGATAAATGATGTCGAGGAGTATTTCAGGGTTGTCTGTTACATTCCACTGATAGAATCTAGATTTAAAATCAAGATTTTCGAAAGACGTTCTGAATTTATTAAATATACCGAAACTGATACCTAAGAATATAGCCACAAGTTCATTTTCGGAAATTAAACTTTTAATCCCACAACTGGTAGAGGATTTTCTTAAATTTTATGGAACAGATCAAAAAATCCTGACATTGAAACTAGAGGCGGAACTCCTACATTGGCATTATAAATGGAAGAACTCAGAAGAGCTTCCAGATAATACAATAACCGCACTATTAAGCTGTGATGTAGATATATATCCCAACTTAAGAAAAATATTTCAAATATTTGCCTCTATGCCTGTCAGCAACGCCACAGCTGAAAGGTCGTTCTCAAGCCTTCGTCGAATAAAAACATGACTGAGATCAAAAATGACGGAGGACAGACTGAATGGTTTAGTTATGATGCATATACATAATAAAATAGAAATTGATCCAGATGCTGTACTTGCAAGATTTGCCTCAAGTGGAAACCACAAATTACTAATTTAAACTGTTTTGTTAGTCATGAATTTTTATTTTTATCGAATTTACTTGAATTAATTCTTTCCTTTTTTATTGTTGAGTTTTTGTTTTTTTATTTTTTTATATGTCATTTTTAATAAACTATTAACCCCGATTTCTTTGTATTTATTAAAAACAAATGTTTGTTTTTTTTTGTTATTTCTTGCTTCGAAATCTGTTTTTAGTAAACATTTAGATTTTGTGGGTTACTTATAATCGAAGATTATTTCATGTTATTAAATATTCTCATATAGTTTGAATATATTATTATTGATATGCTCCTATTTTGCAAACAATAAGAAAACTTCATTATATCTTTAATACATAAAAAATATTATAACTGAATTCCTTATGCATTGAATTGAATGATAAACATATCTTTTATTTAAATCTTCGAAACATTATCGATTATATTTCTTGTAAGTAAATATTGTATTTTTTTTTTGCTTTTGGCATAGTTTTATAGTATTTATTAAAATTTTGTTTTAAATTGAAAACAATATTTAATTGATACTTTAATGAAACTGAAATTAATTAGAAAGCTACAAACTATTTTAATTGGTGCTACAATTTTTTTAATTTGACCGAATTCGATAACATTTTTAAACTGCTATTTGCCGATCACGGAGTTTTGTCTGAAGGAATTTTTATTTTTTTTAATTTCGTGATCTACAACTAAATAAGAGTTACTATGCCACAAATTGGATTCATAGGCCCCTCCTTGATCCTCATTTTTATACTGTTTTGGCTCAAAAATATAGGATTTTTCAACTTTGAGAGCTCCTAACGGGTAAGTGGAAACAGATAGAGATTTACCACACTCCACATTGTTGTTGCCCCAACCCTTCCTTACAAATTGCCAGCGGACATTATTACTCAATCTTTTACCTGGACAGTTTTAGGTTCCAAAAACGTTTTGGCAAGCATGTGGCTAATAACTACAGAAAAATGTTGGCACATAAAAAAGTAAAAAAAATTTTGCTCAAAAAAGTTACCCCCCCACAAACCGAAATTCTGGATCCGCGCCTGGCACTGGGAAATAACTTTTTCCCAACGTTGGGATAGTGGTCTCGGCCAATTCTTTGCCAATAATTTTTTCTGTAGACCATTGAAATTATTGTAAAACAAATAGTGGCAAAACGCTGGTAAAGTGTTCGGCCAGTAGTTTATTTACAATTCCTCGGTTAGCCAGTAGCATGGCAGAGCTAAAGTTTTTGAACCACTGGCAGTATCTGATTGGGTTCATTTGGTTGAAATTTTTAAGTCAAAAACTTGAAAAAACTAATTTGAGTATTTTATTGTTCGATGTGATTGTAGTTTTATATAAAAAAAATCTTTTTAACAATACGAAACAATTTAAGTTTTTTTTTATAAAATATAAACTGAAATAACACATATTTTAATCTACTCGATTAATCGACCAACATTGTTCGAGTTATTCGTTACTCGAAATTGACCATTTTAATTTTAAATTACTCGAACAATTCGCACTTGATCAACAAGAGGGTATTAACTCAAAATTTTTAAAATATCACTTTTTTCAAGAAATCAACTAACAACATCAATATCTATCTATTGTAGAAATTTCAACGTATTCCGATTACTCTTTCATCTCGAAATCCACTTTTGAGACCATTTTCATGATAATGTAGTGATTACCTTTATTTCAACAAAAGTGAAATGAATCGTATATTTTCATAAAAAAGGTATTATTTTGATTTGAGCCTTTATTTATGTTAAAAATAATCAAACTGTTTTATTTATATTTGGTTGTATTTTGAGTTGATACTGTTTTGTTGATAAAATATTCAAAATAATACCAAAAGAAATCGATAAAATTTCAAAAAAATGGTATTAACTAAAAAAATTGTTTTTTTTTTGCAATGAGTGTTAAAATTTAAAACAAAAACAACGTATATATATTTTCAAATGGAATTTGCTTATTATGATATGTTTGAATTTTTAAATTCTGGTAAAATGTGGCCATAAACAGTTTTTTGACTCTACTGAAAATTTTAAAATTTTGAGTTAATACCCTCTTGTTGATCAAGTGCGAATTGTTTGATTAAAATTCATCGATTAATCGAGTAACGGTTAACCGTTTGAATAACCTAATTAACTAGCATTCATTTTGAATTTAAAACCCCCTAGAGATTAACAAATTTTCACTACCAACTTCATATCAATTATCACAGTTATTGTGTACAATTTATACATGTGTCGTCGTTATCAGTTTCTCAATTTCTTTAGAACCTCAATAGTTCATAACTTTGCGATAAACAAGTGTATATTAGTGTGACCCAAAATTTTTTTGTTTTTCGATTTTCGGTAATTTAAATACTTTGAGGTGAGTTTTTTTTTTGAGAGTTTTTAAAAATTTTTCGGAAGAGGGGTAGAGTTCACGCAAATCAATTTTTTCCCCAAAATCGGGGTTTTTTTTTCAATTTTGTTCATAACTTGGTCAATAACCCAAATTTTCGTAGCTGCTATGCCACATTTTTAAAGCAAAAATATTCAAATTTTGTTTTTATATGCATAAACCATAAGTTTCAACAATGCTTAGCGTACCAAATATTTATTTTTCGTAATTTTTTTTTTTAAATTTTGTAAATAACGCTTTATAACTTATAACTTATAATGTCTACTAAAAATAAAAAAAAAAACTAATAATGCAGTTTAAAAAATAGATAAATATTAAATAATTTTCTAACTGTTCCAGAGTTATACCCATTAAAAGCTTTGTGCCCATTGTAAAAAATAGAGATTGCAATTTGATTATAATCGTAATCGAAATCGCAATTAATAGCATCGTTTAATCGTAATCGAACAAAAATTCTTGGATTATGACTTTAAATTATATTTTTAATACCGCGTTTTTATTTAGAACTTTTAAATTGCTGCCCTTTATTTTATTTTCTCACAGATTTTTCAAATTTCTCACAGATTTCTCAAATTTTAATTGTGTTGCTATTGATTAAACATTTTTAAAATTAAAATGTATACACAAAAATGTTCCAAGAAGTAAATTTTCAAGAAACTTTATTTCTTAAACTACGAAACTTTATTTATTAAAATACGACTCTTTAGTTTATATAATTTTTATATAATTTTTTTTAGATCTGACCGATTTTTAAAAATGTTAAGCTTTGTAAAGGGTGTCCCAAGAAGAACGCAATTTTTAAATCTGGCAACATTCGAAGTGTCATTGTTTGACATTTGAACAATTGTTATTGTTTGCTAGTAGAAGGTACGAGGTTAGTAAAAATGGAGCGCTACACGAATGAACAACGCATTCTCGTTGTGAAATTGTTTTATTAAAATGGTGAAAGTTTTGCGGCTACAGTTCGCAAATTGCGATCAATTTGGGGTCACAATAATGCTCCAAAAGAGTCAATTGTAAAGAGATTAATGGATAAATTTGCCGAAACTGGGTCTGTTAGTGATGTAAAGACAACAACGCGCCATCGACCAGGTCGATCGACCGAAAATGTCTGGAGGAATCATTGGACATTTTTTTATGAAAATGAGGCAGGTCAAGCGCAAACAGTCAATGGTGTTCGGTATCGTGAAATGATAACCAGTTTTTTCTTGCCTAGAATTGAAGAAATGAATGTGGAGGGCATGTGGTTCCAACAAGACGGCGCCACATGTCATACAGCCAGAGAAACAATTCAATTGCTGCATCAGTCATTTCCAGGTCGTGTTATTTCGCGTTTTGGAGATCAAAATTGGCCGCCTAGATCGTGCGATTTAACACCATTAGATTTTTTTCTTTGGGGTTTTTGAAGTCGATGGTTTACGCGAATAAGCCGACGACGACTCAAGCCTTAAAAGAGGAAATTGGACGCTGCATTAATGAAATACCGCAGCATTCATGCAAAACGGCCATTGAAAATTTCATTAAAAGAGCGCGTGCATGCCAGCAAAGCCGCGGCGGCCATCTACACGATATATTGTTCCATACATAACCTCATTCAGTCTACTTTACGATATAATAAAGTTTCACGATTTTGTTTTAAATATCTGTGTTTTATTTAAAATTTAAAAATTGCGCTCTTCTTGGGACACCCTTTATATGGCAATTTAAAAAAATAATCAAATATGGTGGCTATATTTTGAAATTATATTCTGTCGAAATTTAAACTTTGTTAGAAGGAGCTTTAAGCTAAAAAATATTTTTTTTTTATATTTTTATTATTCAACACTGTTCCATATATCCGCAGTTTGGTTGCAAAACTTCCAGCGGTTCTATGACGTACCTTTAGAGTTAATAAATCATATTTCTCGCAGGGAAACTTAAAAAATCTCATAGTAATCCAAAATAAATTTTGAATTAAGTTTCTTTTAAAATAATTGGAAAAAATTGCGTTAAACTAAAAATTCCGCTATAAATCGATAATCGCGATTAACAGCATAATTTTTAATCGTAATCGCGATTAAGTAAAAGTTCGATTATTTGCAAACTCTAGTATAAAACCAAGAATTTTATAAGCTGTTCGACAGTTTTGCATCGGATTTGCATTAGACTTAGAATTAGAGATGGGCACGTGAACAGAATTTACGTGAATCACGCGTGAATGTGAGCGAAACCCAATTCTACTCACGTGAGTGTGAGTAGGAAAAAAATTTTCGTCAGTGAGTGTGTGTGAGTCAAATTTACCCACGTGAGCGTGAGTGAGTGTGTGTAGAAAACTTCTCGTGAGTAATGTGCGTGAGTGGAATTTTTCTCTCGTGAACATGAGAAAGTGAGAGTAGAAATTTACTCACGTACCAATTTCTATGTTGAATTATGAGTTTTTTCGAGTTTAGTACTTATTTTTTCTCTCAAGGTAGAAAATATCAAAAATGGCGACTCCGCAAAACACGAAAAATTTCATAATTATACAATTTTTCGCGTTTAGCATTTATTTTTTCACTCATGATAACAAATATCAAAAATTATTAGTTTGCAAAATTTTAAGTTTAATTATTAGTTTTATGCAATGGGTACAAACAAAGCTTTAAAAAAAATA
Organism: Delia radicum; assembly: GCA_021234595.1. Taxonomy (NCBI): domain Eukaryota; kingdom Metazoa; phylum Arthropoda; class Insecta; order Diptera; family Anthomyiidae; genus Delia; species Delia radicum. Next base: position 52,275,169 of record CM037853.1, read on the forward strand.
TAACTCTGAACCATTTAATATTTTTTTTTACAAAATTATTTAGAATTTATCAATCTTTTAAACTACATTATTAGTTTATTCAATCTTCTTAGAAGTTTTAAAAGTTACAAAGCTTTATTTTAAAAATTTATTCAAAAATTTCGAAAAAAATTAATATACGGTACGTAAATATACAAAAGCTTTGCCGAAACTTATGGTTTATGCTCATAAAAATAGAGTTTGGACATTTTTCTTTAAAATGTTGACTCAGAAGCTAAGAAAAATTTGGTTCAGAATCTCCGATTTGTGCAAAAATACTTTACCCCATAAGCATTAAAATTAACAACAATTTTTTTTGGACACCCTAGTGGATATTGGAAATGTATTTAATTAAATATGTTAATTGTTTACCATAAAATAAACGCACATATATCAATTTAATTAAATTAATATTTTATTGTTAAATTTTCACACCGCTCCTTTTTTTACTTTAACAAAATTAGTTATTACACTGTGCAACAAATATTGGGTCTTCGCCGTCAGCCTCAATGGTTAAAATGCGAATTGAAAGTTGACTGTTGGATAAACAAAACCAACAAAAGTGTTTGCAAAGTTAGTTCGAATTTAATTTTTATAGTTTCTTGAAGTTGGGGTATTTTTGACAATTATTTACAATAGGAGCAAAAATCAAAATAGTAATATACATTAGCTTTTTGTTTGTGGATATTTTTCTATTTTGAGTTCAGATACTTATTACTCGTCTTTAAATTAGTAAGAAGTGGGTTTACACATATGCCCCCTCCTACCATCCATATAATAGGTCCAAAAAACGAATTATGATAATATTAATTAAAACTTTTATTAAAAATTAAAAAGAAAAAAAGCTATAAATAACTATTTACAAAAAAATTATGGTACTCAAAAAATTGTGTGAACGACACGTATGTATATATATGTGTTTTTAGTAATGCTTTGCCTGCGGATTTGTGTGTATGCTTGTTTTGTTTGTAAACTACAAACGCATTTGGTATTTTATACTGAAACTTTTCTGTTTAACATACAGTATATGAAAAATATATTTGAGAATTATGTCTAAAATAAAATATGTATTTATATATTTAAAAGTCAATTAAAATGTTAATTCATTCAATTAAATATTTGTTTAGAAACAAATTTAATTCAAATCAAATCTTTTATTAGATATTTTAGGTTGATAAAATTTTCTGTATACAGTCTGTTTTCCACATTGTCCAATTTTATAGAATTTTTTCACTTCTCGGATTATAAGATTTAGTTTTCAGAATGAAAGTGTTTTTATATAGGGATGATCAGTTAAATGCAAAGTATTCAATGTTTTGTAAGAGGTCTTGCCGGCGCCATTCAATGATTTTTCGTTGTCGAAAACAAACTAAAAAAAAGCCTTTTAATTTGTTTTTTTTTTTTTTTTTTAGTTTTTAATATTTATAAAAGTTTATTTTTTCATTATATTTGTTGTCATAAACAGCTGATCAATGTTTACATAATTTTCTGCAAAAAACCCTAATTTATTGCAATCAGGGGGAAGCACAATGCTTTATTTTGTATTTCTGCACAAATAGTTAGATTTCGATTAGATTTCGCTAAAATCTCAACTAAATTGGGTTTTTATTTTGTATGTGAAATCTCTTTGAAATCCCATTTTTTTTTTAGATTTCGGTCGAAATGTGTCGTAATCCCATTTTAAGTAGATTTGGACCCTAATAGGCATTTAAAAAAACAACTCTTATTTTGGTGTAAGGACATACAGGATACTAACAGAATACATCTAAAGGACATCACCTTAACTTGAAAACCTTTGGAGGGATTTTCATGCAATTTTGCAGAAAAATAATATTTGGTACTTGTACCATTTTCCAAAAAACTAAAATCGCCATATCATCTTAAGTAAAAATACAAAAGTTTTATTTTTTAGATAGTACACATAGAGAAATAAAGTGCCAACCGAATTGAAAAATCTATTTTAATGGTAACAACCTATAAATTTAGTAAGTACAACGATATTTGCATCAGATTTCTTATTAATTTGGGAGTTGCAACTAAAATTCTGTTGAATTAACCGAACTGTATTTTGAAAAATAATATTAAGTTGTGCCAACCGACTAAAATATGTAATAACCGAATTTGTGCCGTAGTAAGCGAATTTCAGTTGACAAGTAGCTAAAATTTTTTCTGCGTGTAGTTACATCTTGGTAGGAGTAATTCTCGGTAACGATTAATTTATGCCTAAACATATTTCTTTTTATGAATTAGTTTTTGAGATTCACTCTAAACGTATTTTGGCCTATATCGCTCAGAGTACACAACGAAAAAACATTTTTGGTGTGCTGGAACTCGTGAGTAGTTTTTTATCCAGTTTTGTGAAATCAAACCACAAGAGCAAAAATATAAAAATTTTATGAGTCATAACAAAATCTGCAGCAATTCTTAAAAAGTGCGGCAAGTTTTTTTTTTTGACATTTGTCATTAAATGCCACTTATGTCACTTTTCAAATTATTTTGTAGAAATGCGATTTTTTTATATCCTCGCGATAATAACAAATTTTTCGTTAAAAATTTTTATAAAAAATAGATGAAATAAGTTTTAAAAAAGTTTAAAAAAATACATATTTTTTTTAAATACAATTGCACCTCTCACGCTCGTCGTTGATGAACATTATGCATAACAACTTGCATTTACACGCTTACAAGGTGCAATTGGCTCAAGAACTAAAGCCTCTTGACCATTCCAAACGTCGTGAATGGGCAGAATGGTGGCAAGAAATGGCAACAGTGGATGATCAATTTTCGAAGAAAATCATCTTCAGTGATGAGGCACATTTTCACCTCAGTGGATTCGTCAATAAACAGAATTGCCGCATTTGGGCGAATGAGAATCCAAGAGTGATTGTCGAAAAACCAATGCACCCACAAAGAGTGACTGTTTGGTGCGGTTTATGGGCTGGCGGCATCATCGGGCCGTAACGATGATAACGAACTTTTTATGGCCCGAACTGGAAGATATGGATGTGGACGATATGTGGTTTCAGCAGGACGGTGCCACTTGCCACACAGCTAACGAAACAATGGCTCTTTTGCGCAACAAATTCAATGGCCGTGTTATCTCACGTAATGGCGATGTCAATTGGCCGCCAAGATCATGTGATTTGACACCGTTGGACTTTTTTCTTTGGAGTTATTTGAAAGAAAAGGTGTACGTCGATAAGCCAGCAACAATTCAAGAGCTAAAGGATGAGATAATTCGGCACATTAACGGCATAGAACCTCCATTATGCCTCAACGTCATCGAAAATTTGGACCATCGGATGGAGGTGTGCCGCCGTGGTCGCGGCGCCCATTTGTCCGATATTTTGTTCCATACATAATTGAGTAATACCAATATATCATAATAAAATAAAATTACAATAATTTCCTAAATAGTTTGTATTTTATTCAAAATCAACATCGGCCCTTGAAATTTAACCACCCTTTATCACGTAAGAAATTTTGGTTTAATTATTTCCACAGTACAACATTTTTCAACACATGATTTTGGGACTCAATTCTGAGAATTGCACGTGAAAGTTGCCCCAAAAATAAAAACTTCTGCATCATTCGTTTTGTCATGTTGGCTACAGTAATAATTTAATGGCCATACGAATTTTTTTGGCTCATCTCGGATTTTTAGCACTTTTTCTATATTTTAACACGGTTATTTATATCTCGGTATACCGTACGGAATATCTCTTTTGTGTTTGAAGCAAAGTTGTAGATATTGAGTAGGAGAAAAAAATGCGGAACAATCTTCCCCGAAAAAAGAGCATGCGGTGCCTTACAAATCGCAAAAATGCCGATTTTTCCAATTTTTCACCTTTTATGCTCAATAACTGGATTACAAATCCACAAAATAAGTGTTTCTGTATCAAATATTATTATATAAATTAAAATAAGTACGTGTTTTTTTAACATATCGCACTTGATCAACAAGAGGGTTTTAACTCGAAATTTGTAAAATATCACTTTTTTCAAGAAATCAACTAACAACATCAATATCTATCTAATGTAAAAATTTCAACGTATTCCGATTACTCTTTCATCTCGAAAACCACTTTTGAGACCATTTTCATGATAATGTAGTGATTACCATTATTCCAACAAAAAGGTATTATTTCGAGTTAATACAAAAGTTCAAATATAAATGAATCGTATATTTTCATAAAAAAGGTATTATTTTGATTTGAGCCTTTATTTATATTAAAAATAATCAAATTATTATTTATATTTGGTTGTATTTTGAGTTGATACTGTTTTGTTGATAAAATTTGTTTTATTCTATAAATTTAAATCGATAAAATGTCAAAAAATGGTATTAACTCAAAAAAAAATCAAAAAATTGCCTTTTTTTTGCAATTAGTGGTAAAATTTAAAACAAAAACAATGTATATATATTTTCAAATGGAATTTGCTTATTATGATATGTTTGAATTTTTAAATTCTGTTAAAATGTGGCCATAAACAGTTTTTTGACTCTACTGAAAATTTTAAAATTTCGAGTTAATACCCTCTTGTTGATCAAGTGCGATATGTTTATCTTGTGTGTTTATTTTAAATTCCATTGAATATTGGTAGGAATAATCCTCAGAAGATTTAACATTTCGTCGTTTTTTTTTATAACGAAAGCAAATTATGTTATCGTCTGATTTTGACTAAACTGACAACTTTTTTCGTTATAGATAACCCAAAATGTTATAGAAAATTTGAAGCGATTACGTTATCGTTAATTGAGAAGTGACATTCGTTATACATGGACCAACAATAGATTTTTTTAATAGTTTTTTTTGTTAAAGGTCTGTCTCTTCTGGAGGCTCTAGCTTTTCTAAAACTTCGGGTTCTGAAGAGATCTTTAGCCAGATCGAAATACATGTATCAACCTAGCTAATATATTTAATTTGCTTTATTTTTGAAAATATACGGAGGTTGAAAGGTCGTTATAAACAAATAAAAATAACAAACATAATCTCGATGTATGTATATAAAAACAAAAAAAAAAAAAAAAAAAAAAAACTGTATAAAACTTTTAAGTTCATGCTAATTAACTACGATAAAATTTTAGAACTTTTACTGACAATTACTCTTTTTTTTTATTAAAAATGTTATACATAAAAGCTTAAATCATCTGTTATTTTTAGAATATTTGGAATTAGCATAACATTTTAAACTTTTTCGTACCAAGCTAGCAATTTAAGTTTTGCCAAAAGTCTAGGGCAAGCAAAACAAATTTGAATGCGCAACCCTATTAAGTTTAACCATGATTAATATAACAAACCCTGATATTACAAAGTTATTTTGTATCGCATTATATTCTTTACTTTTTTAGTAGGTTTGGTGGGGAATATATCACTCACAGTATTTCAATCAAACTTTCTGTTTCTTATATACTCTTTTTTTTAATCAATTGTGTATAATATTTTATGTTTAAGGAACTTAAAAGCCCGATAATGCGTTACCGGTGGAAAATGAATTATTTTTTAAGGAATTTGTTACAATGAACTAGTTTATCCTTTTGAAGTAGATATTTTTGGGATTTCAAGGGATTGGTCATTAAAAGTGTAATATCTTTCTATTAAACCAGATTTATACCAAGATCTTATAAAAACACAAAAGATATATTCAATAAATTAATACATGCCTCAAAAAAAATGTTTTAAATTTCAGACTTTTTTCCTAAATCGTTTGTGCAGGACGTTTAGGAGAATACTTCCTCTTCTTGTAGCTCCCTGTAAACATTTTTTACTACAAAGTTTTAGCGGATGCCTGCACCAAATTATAAGTTCCTAGAATCAACGGGGTATGGTGTGTGCATTGACAAACAACATTTTATTATTATTACTTTAGCGGCTTTTAAGAGTAGACATTTCCACAAATAATCCCGCACTTATGCCGTTCTTTTCAAAAGTTCCCAAATATAACTTGTCAATGTGAATAGTGAATAATAGTGAAGAAATATTTAATATGAAAATAAATTTAAATAACAAATATGCAGGTGCTTGTGCAAATTTAAATGTAACTGACACTAATAGAAAACATATGATTTTCTATTGTTGATTTACTTGAATAAACGTCACTACATTCCTAGGTCTGTCAAAAAAACAGAGTAGTATTTGGAAGATGACAAAGCCAATTGTGACAATTTTTTGTTGTTGTTTTTGTTTTTTCTTTGATATTTTAAATTTTGAATCTCGCTCCTAGACAAGGACAAGAAATTCTCATTGAGTTTGTGATTTAACATAAGAAATATCTATAGAGATTCTAATAACAAAGTCCCCTGAAGATTTCCTTGGGCAGGAATGAAATCCGGATAGGGACACGCCTACATCAGATTGCTTTTCACAATTTATTAAATAAGTTTTGGGACTTTAGCACATTTAATTACTATAAATGCAATTAATGTTTATCCCGATGAAAATAAATTTAAATTTAAAAATTAGGTTTCTTACTAAAAGGGTATAAGCAGCTGGTATACTTTTCACCCCTCGTAGTAGGAATTTCCAAAAATCCTGTCTAAGGGGCGGAAGAACAAACTTATCAATTTAAATTTTTTCGTCTTTGTACCACAATTTATATGACGTTACTCGTGAAAATTCTTGAACAACCTTAACAGTAGTTTAAAACATATTATAAGGAGCATATTATTTAGATTAAAAACGTTTAGCCATTTATTACCCACACACCAAATTAAAAGTACGTCGCTGAAACGGGGTTTCCAGGCTGTCAAGGGGTTTTTGGTTTCCCCGTAGGAATTTCAAAAGATATCTGCTAAAACTATGTCTACGGTGGATCAGAAACACAAGTTGTTAAATAAAGGATATTTTTACATACTTTAATGCATATATTTACCACGATCCTGGACATCAGTTTAAAATTCCAAATTTCTGTCCAAACTTTTTTAGGAAAGTCGCCAAGAGGAAAGCTTTTCTCCTTTCTTTCTCCTCGCAAAAAATTCCAAAAATACGCTCTATGCAGATGTCTACTCGTGTTAAGTACCCACATACCGAATTTAAAAAAATCCTGAGCACTGGTTTTTACAAGACGTTCGCCGCTACACGAATGAGTGACTACATGTATTTTGTTTTTGTATTGCATGTATTTTGGTATTGATTTTTTGTTCGTGTGAAGAAAAACGTCATCTAAACACAGGTTATAAGCAAAAAGGTGAGACTTTCCCCTTTTTGCCCCTTCTCGTGGGAATTTACAAAAATTCCGTCAACACAGATATCCGCTCTATTCCAAAGGAATTTGGGCAGGCCGCCAAGAGGGGGGCTTTTACCTTTTAAGCCACTCCGCGATGAAATTTATAAAATCCTCTCTATACAGATTGGTACTTCCGATTAGAAAGTCACGTACCAAATTTATAGTTCCTAGCATCAACAGAATTGCCAGAAATCCCGCCAATACAGATGTCATTTCGTGATAAGGTACCCACATAGCAAACATTAAGTTCCTCGCCTTAGTGGTGTGGCCAGGCTAAAAAATCCACTCTATTTAGTAACTATACTCTACTCCTGTTTAGTAACTAACGTACCAAATTTCATGTTCTGGACTGGCCACGGAAGTGAATTTTCCATATTAGCCCCTATTTTACCACGTTTCTGGCCAAGATTCCAAAAAGTGCTTTACCAGGGAGTTGGTTCATATCCGAAAGAACATATATTGAAAATTTGAGCTTTCTATACCAAGGGGATTGGTCAGGCCGCCAAGGGGGTGACTTTTTACCCTTATTGCACCTTCCTGTAGGAATTTTGAAAAATCCCTCCTTAGCGGATGTCTACGCTGGATGATGGACCTCCATGCTAAGTTTCAAGTTCCTATGTCCGGTCTGCTCGATGTTGAGTCAGTCAGTTTGTGAGTGAGTAACGTTATTCTTTTATATATGAAGAATTTCACATCAAAACCTATAAAATAGGCAAATTTTGAACCCGGCCCTCTAAGATTTTGATGAATTTTATCATACAGCTACATTCTACCTATGCAAACACAACCTTATTTTTAAAAATTGCATTTTCGAAAAATTGTGGGCGTGGTATCGAAATTTTTGAAAAATGACGGTAATAGGTACTTTTAAGCAGCGATTACTACGGGATGGCTCAACCGATTTCAAAGATCTTGGTGCCATTAGAAAGGTATATAAGTCAGCTTTCGAAAAATACACAGTAAAAAATTTATATTACACTGAATTTTTTTTTGGCAAAAATAAAAGTTTACACTGGGAAAACACTTCAAAGGCAAAGTGTAATGTTTGTGTGTATGTTTTCGAAAGCTGATTTAAATACCTTTCTAATGGTACCAAGATCTTTGAAATCGGTTTAGACATTCCGCAGTAATCACAGCTTGAAAGTACATATTATCGTCATTTTTCAAAAACTTCGATACCTTGCTACGCCCACATATTTTCAAAAATGCAATTTCGAAAAATGTGGTTGTGTTTGTATAGGTAAAATGTAGCTGTATGCAAAATTTCATCAAAATCTGAGAGGGTCCGGTTCAATGCATATCGGTTTTGATATGAAATTCATCATATATAGATTATATTTGTTTGACAGTAACAACGCACACTTTTTATATAACTACATATTTTATTAAACACTTAAAAAATTCTAAAGGCGGAATGGAAAGTTTTAATATAATAGTACGTTTAGTTTTTTTTTAATTTTGACGTATCTTAATGGTTGTATTTTAGATGTTGCTCGAAAATATACGTCTACAAAAAGAGCAACCAAATTTGCAAATTAGTGAAACTTACTCTTGTTTTTGATCTAAAACTTGTGTAGCTGAAAAACATCTTACCGCCGTCAATTTTAGATTTGAGTTTACTACGCAACTTTTAGATAATGTTGTTAATTTTTTTGAAGCCCCATGTAAAATACTCATTTTTGTTAATTACTTTTTGTATTTAGTATTGCTTTTTGATATTAGATAAGTTTTAAAATACTTTTTCTTTGTATTCTGTCCGTTCCCTTTGCTATTCTCACTCAACAGTTGCAAATAAACTGAAACTACATGACCAGTTCGCAATTGTTGATATTCTCTTTTTTTATTGGCCTTGAATTGTAGATATATGCCGGCAATTATTCTCTCATTTAATGCCTTATATTTTTCTCTCTGTATAATCAAAATATTAATGCCAGTGTTGCCACATTAAGGCAAGCAACCGGATTATGTCAGAATTGGACACATTTTTAATCCCTAAATTCGGATTAATGTGCGTTCTAAATTGAAGTACTGTTGATTGGTTATTTTCAATAAAATTTCAAATTAACTTTTGTTTGATTTCAAATGTTTATTTGAAAATAAATTTGGTGTACACAAAATTTCCAATATTTATAACAACAACAAATTGTAAAAATACCAAAAATTATACACAAATTCGTTAAAATGTAAAAATCTCGAAAAACAAAAAAAAAATTAGCAAAAGTGAAAAATCGCTGATATTAAAAAAAATTGCCAAGAGTGAACAAATAGCTGAGATTGAAAAATTGGCAAAAGTGAAAAAACTATTAAATTGTAAAAATTGTTAAGATATGAAAAAATCTCTAAAATTAAAAAAAATCTCTAAAATTTAAAAATACGTTGGCGTTTTTTTTCTTAAATTTTTGCTATTTTTTTAAATTGTGGAGTTTTTTTTTTGAAACCTTGGCCGATTTTGACACTTTAATAGATTTTTTAACTTTTGGCGATTTTTTCTAAATTTTTGAAATGTAAGCTATTTTTGTTTAATTTTAGCTATTTTTTTCAATTTTGACGATATTTTTTTTTTAAATTTGTAGAGATAAGAACTTTGTACGTATTGTTGATCTTTTAAAATTGCATTTAATTTTGAATAGTCATGTTTGAGATCATAATTAAAATATTACTATTACAAATAGAAAACACTAATTGTTAATAAATGTAGGAGAAGATGAAAAAAAATTTAGTGGGAATCAGCGCTAGAGGGAGTTTTTGACCTAAGCGACTAGGTAATCTTCCGCCTCGTTCAAGAAACTCATGGTTTGATAAGTTATATATATTAACCAACCACAGAAAATCAGCGATGTGAATTGATAACCCTAACAATATTTTTAAAATTTTAACAACTTTTTTTAAATTTTGTCAATTTATTTCAATTGCAGTTTTAGTGTTTTTTCAATTGTGGCGTTTTTTTTTTTAATTTTGGTGATTTTTTCAGCGGCGATAAATATTTTTATTTTTAAATAATACGTAGTTCCTTTGAGGACAATTTTTATTTTTTGACCAAGCTTATTTCAGGGAATTAAACAAAAAAGTTAAGTCCTTACACACAACAGAATCGTTGCCAAGTAATTTGAAGCATTTCAACTAATAAAGTTTTTTCGCATAAATTATTCTAACATTAAGTAGAATCAAGAAAAAACTTGGTAAAATGCTACCAATTTTCACATAATTTTTGCGAATAAACTTTATAAGTTGAAATGCTCCTAATTACTTGTCAACGATTTTTTTGTGTGTAAGGACTTAAACTAAAAAGTTAAGTCCTTAGGTAATTAATCAAACAAGTTATATCCCTAGGGACTTAAACTAATGTCCTTAGTCAATTAAACAAAAAAAGTTAATTCCCTGAAGGAATTAAATGAAAATGAAATGTATTCCCTGCCCAAAAGTGAAATTAAATGAATTTGAAAGAATTCCTTAATTTTAATGCTTAATATTTTAGTCACGTAATTCATTCTCTAAATTTGAATTCTTTGAGTTCATTCACAGGAATTCATTCTTAATATTTTCTCATTAAAGAATTCATTCCTTAAATTAAAAAATTTAATTCAATTTTATAAAATTGAAAATTATAACAAATTTTGTTATGTTAATTTCCTATTTTTCCCAGATATTTGTAGGACATTTTACAAGTTATCCTTCCACCAATATTGACATAATTATGCTCAAATGAAAAGTAATTTTAACTACTTTGCTAGTGCAAATATAAAAAAATTTAGCATAATTTTTAAAAAATTTGTAGAATGAAGGAAAAAATTCAGTTTTTAATTAAAATCAAGTCCCAATATATCGAAAACCGTTAGTCCGATTTAAAAATTTGTTAAATATTCGCGCTTAGTATAAGTGATTAAAAATGATGTGTCACAAGACGTATTTTTATTAAAACAGTTTAAAAAAAAATTTTTTAAATCCGAAATTTTGTTTGCGGGAGCCATGGGTTAATGCTATCTGATTTTTCTCAAATTCGCACCACCTAAATTTTAGACCTCGTTCTACAATAATCACAAAAATAATTTATTAAAATCGAAAGCTGCAAACAAATGCCGCTCTAATTGTCAGCAGCAAGAAAGCAAAAGGGCGTGACTAAATATTATTATTTTTACAGGCGAACCAAAAACGTCGAAAAATATTTAATAAAACAAAAGGTTTTGATTATAGAACGATAAAATTTTATGGAGAATGTACCATTTAAGATTTTTACAGATTAACCAAAAAGCGCGAAAACTAAAAACTTTCATAAACCGATGTTTTTTATCGTAAAAGTTCAACATTTTATGTAGTTCAGCCAAGTGAATCATAATTAACTATAAACAGCATTTTTTAGCAATGTCCTTTTGAATTTCAGCTGACGATATGTTAAATATAATATTGAAAGCTTTTAACTTCTTGTGTATTGAAAATGCAACAGATGGCATCGTTTTGAAGAGAAATGCGACTCAATTCAGAATCATTTAGCAATTTTATCAAAAGCAAAATTTATTTTGTTTAAAGCTATTAAAGACAAATGAGACAAAATTTGGAATCACTTATCAAATACAAGTGTTCAGCGGCTTTACAGCAGTAAATCCCCTTTCAAGAATACAACGAAATTACAAGTTATATGTTTTTACACATACACATTCCCTCTAATCGCAATAGGTTAAAAAAAAACAATCTCAAAAAAACAAGTGCAAAAAATGTTAAACATTTTTTTTTTTAAAGATTTTTGAACCCAATTTTTTCGCCCTTGAATAGAGAGTGGATCACTAAAAAGTTTACATGTGCATTAGTTCCCTCCCCATTTTTAAAATTCAGTGGGACCGTGAAGTAACAATGGGTATTTCTAGACAATTAAATGTGTTAAAATAGTAATGAAAAATAGTTTTGTCTTTTTTCTATGCCTTGAAACTGTTGTCAATTAAAATCGTAAAAAAATATGATTAAAGGTTTAATTAGTTTGGAAGCAAAAGTAACAAAGTAAAGTAGCTTTATTGTTATGAATAAAAAGATTATAAAAATAGTTTTGTTATCTTAGAATTAGAAAATTTCTATTTTCTACAGAATTTTTTTATGATTTTACTTACCAGCAGTTTTAATACATAGAAAAAAAGACAAAAAATTTTTAAAAAAAAGGTAAATAAATAATTGTTTTGATTATTTCTCAAACTATATTATATGTAATATACAAACCCCAGTAAAAAAGATTTGATCTGCACATTAGAGCGACTCAAGTTGTATGGAAGCGAAATTCGTGCAAAGTGTACCCTCCTCAAAATGAAGATTGGTATTTTTTATGATGGACATCTAAAATATTTCGGCTCTAACTTTGACCTCTCGTGAGCTGGACCATTTTGAAAAAGGGTCCATTTTTGCATGTTTTGTTAATTTAAGAATCTGTTTCCTTACCAACATATACAATATGGGTATCATAAGAAAGGTTTTTTTAAGACGCGTTTAACTGTATTTACAATTTGTCCAAGGATGATCATCCATGTCCTTCTTTTAAGGATATTCAGTAAAAAAAAAACGGTTTTTGAATTTTTTGTTCGGGGTTGTTTGTAAAAAAAAATGCCAAATTAACAAATTTTAATCTTTAGTCGATTAAATTATATACGGGTCTCAGATTTTTTTGAAATTCGTGCTAGCTATGGCTGAAAATAGCACTAAAGAAAGAAAAAAAAATGATCCACGACTTTTTGGTGGCATTTTCTCTTTTTAATTTGCAAAAAGAAATTCCGAAAAAAAGTCGTGGATAATTTTTTTTTTCTTTCTTTAGTCCTATTTTTAGCCATACATGATCTAGAAACTAAAACCGCTATCATATTAGAGTTACCACAAAATTGTATTTATATATATTCCAGAGCACCGTGTAAAATGCATCTAATTTGCAAAAATCTAAATTATTTACATACAAAGATGATGTTCTCGGCAAAAGAAAAAATTTGATACCCATATTGCCCTATTTAAAACGAAGAGTTACCACCCCATTGCATTTTTGTCAAAACGCAAACTAGCACGAATTTCAAAAAAAGCTGAGGCCCGTATTTAATTAAATTGACTAAAGATTAAAATATGTTAATTTGGCATTTTTAATAAAAACAACCCCGAACAAAAAATTCAAAAACCGTTTTTTTTTTACAGAATATCCTTAAAAAAAGGACATGGATGATCAATATTGGACAAATTGTATATACAGTTGGACGCGCCTTAAAAAAACCTTTGTTATGATACCCATATTGTATATGTTGGTAAGGAAACAGATTCTCAAATTAACAAAACATGCAAAAATAGACCCATTTTCAAAATGGTCCAGCTCACGAGAGGTCAAAGCTGGAGCCGAAATATTTTAAATGTCATCTTAAAAAAGTCCAAGGTTCATTTTTAGGAGGGTATATCGAGCACTTTTTTTGGTAAGTCGCTCTACTGCACATATATCAGATATCCAATTAGATATGATTGAATATAATTAGATCTGGAGCCAGATCTGATCATATATGATTAGATGTTGCATTTGCCATGCACTTTATGGCCAGATATGATCAGATATAGTACCAGATCTGTTCATATCTAAACGGATCTGGAAATTGGAAAATTTTCATGCCCAGATATGAGAAGAACTGGATATAGAGGATCATATCTGGTGCCAGAGCTGTTCATATCTTAAAATATTTCATGATCACTACGTATAGATCTGGTACCAGATCTAAGCCCTTTGCGTTGTTTTCAAAAGCACCAAAAATAAAAATTCTAATCTTGTTTTATTGATCTAATAACGAAAATTATACGGTTAAAAAAAGTTGCTAACATTTTGTGTTGGGTTTCTGTCCTTTTTATCAGCTGTTAAGTGATTTATATTTAGTTTGGTTTGGCATTTCAACTTGAATAGACTGACGCCTGAACAACATTTCCAAATTGTGCAAATTTAATTTGAAAATCAAGGTTCTGTTCGAAATACTTATCGCGCACTACGTCTATCTTACGGTCAACATAATCGTCCATCAGATCAATTAATTCGATTAATTATGGAACGTTGTCGCACCACGTTTACTCTAAATGATAATATGCTTCCACAGAGACGTCGTACAGTGCGTACAGAAGAAGTCATTGCTGCTGTATATCGTAGCGTAGAGAAAAAACCCCAATCAATCTATCCGCCTTCGTACACAGGAATTGGATATGTGTCTATTAGGACGGGTCGATTTAAAAATCGCTCAACGTTCAAGGAAAATCGTATTCTAGGGATCAAAATAAGAAACTTTGCCGAAGGAACCATACCTCTAAAACGAATTCTGATGTCCCGACTTTTGACCCGTAGGGTGAAATTTTGAAAAATCCCACTCTGACCCATTTAGAGTGCCCCAATCGAATCCAACCCAATCGAATATACTTATACTCTATTTCTTCCGGAGAAGAAATAGAGACCCTAATCTTGGAAAGACTCCTCCTACTTTCTGAAATATCTCTATCCCGAGATTTGTACATTTTGCTAAAAAAACACGGCTAAAAAGGTCCTCTTTTAACTTAAGTTTTAACCCCTAGAATGATGATTTATGCATTAATCTGCTAGCGCGTCTCCCGGAGAAGAAGTATCTCCCATAATCTTGGAGAGATTCCTCCTAATTTCTGAAATATCAAATTGGGCTTTTTCAAAATTTGACCCTACGGGTCAAAAGTCGGGACATCAGAATTCGTTTTAGAGGTATGGTTCCTTCGGCAAAGTTTCTTATTTTGATCCCTAGAATACGATTTTCCTTGAACGTTGAGCGATTTTTTTTGCCTCCATACAAATCGACCCGGGCTAGTGTCCATCTATGTCCATGGAAGATTTTGCTGAAAGATCTTAGTTTGCGTTCTTACAAAAACTTGCAACAATTGAAGCCACATGATCACCTAGCAAGGCGTATATTCGGTGAATGGTCCCAAAAGAAGATTGCCGTTGATCCCGATTTTCATAAGCGAATTTTGTTTAGCGATGAAGCTCACTTTTAGTTAAATGAATACGTCAGTAAACTAAACTGCTGTATTTGGAGTGATGATAATCCTCTTGTGCTTGTTGAGACACCGTTACATCCAGAAAAAGTGACTGGTGTGCTTCATAGGCTGGTGGAATCATAGGTCCGTACTTCTTCAAAAACGATGCTGGTCAGAACGTTACAATAATAGTGATCGCTATATAACCATGATTACTGACTTTTTAATTCATCAATTAAACAACCATGATGTGTAGGAGCTGTGGTTTCAACAAGACGGCGCAACATGTAACACAGCTTGTGCCACAATTGATTTATTGAAGAAAACGTTTGGCAACCGCATAGTTCCATGTTTCGGACCCGTCAATTGGCCTCCAAGATCGTGGGATATAACGCCGCTGGACTATTTTCTGTGGGGATATGTGAAGTCGCTAATCTACGCCGATAAGTCCAAAACGATTGACCACTTGCAGGACAAAATTGGACCTCGAGATGAGGCTACTTCCGAGCCAGACGTGGCGGTCATATGCCAGAAGTCATATTTAAATTATAATGCCAGAAGATTATCTTTCGAATAAAGTAAAGTTCATGTCAATTTAAGAAATTCATTTTTGTTTTATTCCATTTCAAAGTTCTATACCTCTATAAAAACACACTTTGCATAAATTTAAAAATTGTTTTTTTTTTTTAATTTTTATTGTTTTTGTTATGATGTTTATTTTTTGAAAATTCCAAAAACGTTCATATATTTTGTTTATTTTTAAAATTTTCAAAGACGGTGGTTACTCTGCAGATAAATTAGGATTTATTAACACTCTAACAATTCGTTACGGAACATTTTAGGAGCAACCCGGCGAGCCATAGCTGGATTTTAAAAATGTTAATACGTGAGTTTGTTATCCAATAGTTTGCAATAAAATTTTAAATAAACGCATTAAAATTAAAATAAGCATTTTTTTATTAATCATTTAACTAGAAATTTTAAAAGTTAAAAGTTGAACCACTCCAAATCTAAAAATATCAAATCTGCCCAAATTTGATCAGATCTAATTAGTACTTAAATTTGTCCCCATTGTTGAGATCTAATTAGATCTAATCATATTAGCTATAAAATCTGCTAAGCTCTGGTAAAACAGATCTAATTAAATTTGTACAGATCAGATGTTTTTTTACACAGGAACTAACACTTTTTTAAGAAATAATTGTAATATTTAAGAAAATATTTACAAACGAATATTGAGGCAACAATTGTAAAGTTAGGTACCTGCAAATAAGCATTACTTACTTATACACCATATACGATCCTATTATGAATCCCCCAAAATGCTTGAATCAATTGTATATATATTTTTTATTTTATATTTTTTTGTGTGTAAAATATTTTGCGCACGATTTTGTGGAAGAATTTGCATTTTCTTTTAAATACTATCAACAAATTTTAAAAATTCTATCCAAATATGTTAATTTGGCGAATAATTTTATCATTTTGCATACAAAAAAAAACAAACATACTTTTGTTTTAGGAGAAATAATATGTATCTGACCGGACAATTCGGTAAGAAAATGTAAAAAAAAAAAATTTTGCTAATGGAAACATTTTCTTGGGCAGCTTGGATGCGATTTTAAAACTCAAATTTAAGTAAAATTCCAACGATTTATCCTTTTGGCTGTCGAACTTTCAGTAAAAACGGAAAGAAAAGCATTCAATTTGCTTCTTGTCTTCCAATTTGCTTTTGGATTTTTTCTTTAATTTAACATTCTAGTCGCAATAATTTGGTTCAACAAACATGTTTCCACAAAGAGAAAATTTTATGTGAAAAAAAAATTTTTTTTTCAGTAAATCAATGAAACTTTTCTTTACAAAATAAAATAAAATTTTTTAATAATTATTGAAAAGTTTTATATTTTTTGTGAAAGCAATTTTTTAATGAAACTTCTCTATTGAATGTAAGAAAATCTACATAAATAAAATTATATTTCTGAATACAATTTTATGAAAACTTGCATTGACGGAATGAAAAGTTTCAATAGACATATTCCAGTAAAATTATATTTATTGATTGCAAGAAATTATTATTATTATGCAGATAAAATTTTAACTAAATTAATGTAAATTTTCATAAAACTTAATGAAAAAAAATATGATTTCTTTAATTAATAGTTTAATTTACTCAATGAGGAAATTTCCTAAAAAAACTAGTTTCATAAAACGTAATATCAAGAAAATTTTCGTTCACTTTATAAAGAAAAGTTAAGTTAGGTTAAACGGCTTCAAGGTTAATTTGGTTCCGACAAGAAAAATTCAAGTAGTATGGTAATTTTATTGTTCTAATTTTTTAAGTCTAAAAAAATCGCGTAGGACTTTTTCCAACTAAAACCAATCAACTCAACAGAGAAGACGAATTTGTTTTTTGCCATTTTTTTTTTTCATTTTTACTAAAATTTGCTTATTTTGCTATTTTTTATTTTTCGGATTAAAAATAGATTTTTTTAAGATTTTTGAGCTTTAAAATTGCTTTTTACTGACTTTCTTTGCTTGAATTGCGTTTTTTTCTACAAATATTCGCTTTTTCTATTTAAAAGAATAATTTTTGGTTACCTTTTTTGTTGTTTTGCTATTTTTTGACTTTTTTCTAGTACACAGCGAATAGTTTGACAAATTCAGTCATAAAATAACTGAAAATATTCTTTTTAAAATTAACAACAAGATGTTATTTTTAAATATTTTTTATTTTTCATAATACAATTTTTTTTTTTAACAATTTAAATAAAATTTTAAAATTTTCATTCGATCCAACACACAACATTGAGCTATTCAAAATAATATGAAGGATATTATTTCACTGAATACACGAATATACTTTACTTTCTTAAAAAAAATCCTTAATCTTGATTTTTATAGAAAATAATCATTTGAATTACATAATGTTTATATAGGAAAAAGTTTTTAAAATTTTAAGGTTATTCTTTGTAATATCTGAGGAGGTTGCCTTTTAAAAAAATTTAATGTACCCAGTGTGCCATTTGAGTCCAAAAAGACTCATAAAAGAGTCTTTGGCCCTTCTAAAATCCTAACAATAAGAGGGTGTTTTCGTTTACAGGTGAAGCCTCTTTCTGAGTGTTCTTTTTTGACTCATAAAAGACTCTTAGTTATGAGCCTTCGGAGGGGAAATTTCCCTCTTTTTTATGAGTCATTTTTGAGTAATAAAAGAGGGTACTAAAGAGGCATTACTTAAAAATTTAAAATACTCATTTTATTATACTTTCCAAGGGGTTTTAGGCTCATTTATGAGTCCTTTTTGAATAAATTTTTAATCCATTCTAAGCCTTTTTTGTGCGACATTTGGAGCCCTTTCTGGCTGCTCCGAAAAGTGCTCTATAAAACTTATTCAGAAATAAAAACGAAATAATGTTCATTTTTTTTATTTTATTTAGAAACTGGATAAATATAATCTTAAACGAAAAGGAGAGTTAAAGAACAATGACAACAATAACATAAAAGTATCAAAAAAACAGAAAAATAACAAGTTAAGTAGTAATTCAAAATTAACCAAATAATAACGATTAAAATAGCATTATACAATAATTCTTAAGAAGTAGAATTGGAGGTTCCTGGTTCTACACGCACAGTTTGTTTCGATTTTTTAATATAATCAATTCTACCTTTGGCCGTTTGAAACCACTTAATGGTTGTATTTTTAAACTCTTCTTCTCCGTTGTTGAATTTTGATGAGAACGCAGCTAAATAAACAAAACAAAATATTGAATAGAACTATTAAACTATATGTTCTATCATACTTACTTCTAATAATTGATGTTATATTCAATAAATGCACTGCAAACTTTTGATTTGCGCCGCTCCAGGAACAATCGGTAGCTACAGAATCACAGATAATTTTGCTCCAAACGGTTCTAACAAATTTTTTGTGGTCCGAAATCTTAATATTCCTTATTTCATTTTCCTATAAAAATTTTCAAAATTATAATACAAAGTATAAAAAATCTACTATCATTTACGCTGATAAGAATAGGCCACGTTTGTAGCTTGGAACTTTTAGTTAACGGTAAGCCATCAATGTTTACATCAATAGCTAGAGAAGAAATATCAATTTCTGAATTTTTTATAAAATCCTGCAAACATTTTTCGATACTATAGTGGATATATTAACCACCATCGAAATTTACAATGTTTGATTTTCTTGGTGTTTTTTTAAGGGTTCTTCCATCGAGTGGCAAATCGCGTATTTCTGGCTTCAAAATTGATAAAAGAGAATTTGTAGCTTGAAGCGAAATGTAATATTTTGTAGCCCAATGTGCTAGGCTATCCCTTATACATCCTTTTGGGACAGTAAGAGTATTGCCGTTTTCGGACGGACAGACAAAATCGTCAACATCAACAAAAGATTGGTGTACTTCATTGACAGAATCATCCACATACTCACCAACAGATTCATCTGTATCTACTATTAGTAATGAAGATTCAGTTGAATCGGTGGACAATTCCGTGCTCAGACGTGGACGTTTGTACAATTGCAAAATCTTTACCGCCTCACGTCTTTGCTTTTGCCGAGAAGACATTAGTACTTACTTGTATATTAAATGATTTCGTTATACTCAATTTGCAATAAACACTTCTTTTTTCGTAACACAATTTAAAATTAACACAATTTCCACAATGTATTTATGAAGACACAAATATTTTCAATTGACAAAAAAATGGGGAAAATTGTTTGACAACAATTTATTTCAAAATTATTTGTAGGCTCATATTTTGTTCAAAAATTTTAACCTTTTTGGAGTGTTTAAAATTATATTCTTTTTTTCTACATTTATGACTTTTTTTAGAAATTTAGTTTGAAAATATTTAAATTTTTTTTTATTTTTTTTTTAAACATTCAGAAAACACTCCAAAAAATTAGTAGTTTTTGAGTGTGTCATTTTTAATTTCCCCTTTAAAAAATTTCCCAATTTTTTTAGATTGAAATTTTAATCATTTATGAATGTTCCAAAAATAATCAGAAATAAGTGCTTTTCTAGAGTAAGTTTTTGAAAGGCTCATAAAAAAGATTCAAATATAAATAATTTAGGACTCCAATTATGAGCGCTCAGAAATCCCTCATATTTTGGACTCAAAAAGGAGTCATAATTTCTGAGCGCTTAAAAATGTGTACACTGGGTAATAATAAAAATGAAAATTATTCAAGTTCGAGACCATACTCGATATTTCTTTATTAGAAATAATCTATAGAGTTTTAGTTTTAAAATTTTTTAATTGACTACTTTCAGGAATGTGTTGATAAATCTACTTCGGGAATGTTCTAGGTTCCCATCATCAGAACACGTTTTGAAAGAAGTGACAATCCCACGCAAACATATAAACTAGTTATCCCACTAAATGAGAACTAATATATGAGCTCAAAGTTAAAGATTATCACCATTGATCAACAATAAATTGAAAAATTGTTCGTTTTGTGCAAGCTCTACCTTTGGTAGATATACAATACACGCTTTTTGTTTTTATTCTCCTTTTTATTTTTACACTTGGTTTGTTTTATTTAAAAACAAGATGTAAAGGGGAAGTTAACTATACCGTACTTTGTTTGATATAGTTTTTATTAAAAATAAAAATTACTAAAGGGCCCGCCAAATAACTTTTTTTTGAAAATGCTATAAAAAAACTACTGAATATTTTCTCAAATTTCTTTTTTTGTTTGAAAGTACAATCCTTCCGGTTAATAATGGAAAATATTTTCATTCAAATGGCTGCCTCGGCTGGCCATGCAGTAGCCTACACGATCGGTCCAATTTTTAAGCACATTATCGATTGTGTGTAGCTGTATTTCACCAATGGCTTCACGAATATTGTCCTTTAAATAATAGTCCAACGGTGTCAAATCGCAGCTCCGAGTTGGCCAAACGACATCAGCTCTGCGGCTGATAATGCGATCTTCAAAAACATGACGCAAAACATCGAGTGTAGCTTCGGCTGTGTGGCACGTAGCGCCGTCCTGTTGAAACCAAATGTTTGCCAATATCCTCCTTTTCAATTTTTGTGAACAAAAATTCGTTCAACATGGCCCGATAACGATCGCCATTGACTGTAACGGTCACTCCTTGCTCATTTTCGAAAAAAAAAAATGGCCCAATTATGCCTCTGGACCAAAATCCGCACCAAACAGTGACTCGTTTTGGGTGTATCGGCTTTTCAATGTATGCGTGCGGGTTTTCTGTGCCCCAAATGCAACAATTTTGCTTGCTTACATACCCGCCAAGACCAAACTGAGCTTCATCTGAAAAGATGATTTTTTTTTTGCAAAATCGGCATCTTCTGTAAGTCGATCGCAGGCCACTTAGCAAAGCGTATACACAACCATATTCGTTCAGCGGAAGGATAAAACTAATTATCTGTCAAATCAGACATGAGCTAAAAGTTACCATTCACGAAATAAGCACTAGTTGAAAAAAAAAACGTTAGATGGCGGACCCTCTATAATAATATAATCTAAATATAATACACTCAAAAAAGTAAGTTAGTAGAAAAGTTAGTAAAACATCTTGTAAATCAGGTATACTATTTTTCAGCAAAATTTTGTGCTAAAATTATTTTTTAAACTAAAATTTTAGTTATACCTATTTAGCACTTAACTATTTTGAACTAATGTCTTACTAATATTTTACTAATGTTTTACTAACTTATTTTGCTAAAAAATTGTGTTGGTTAGCACATCAATAGTGTGAACGACAACCAGACTGAAAGATATACATAGAAAGAGTTAGGAAAGAGTCGCGGCATGTCACGATGTAGTGTGACGATGAAAATTATACTAAAAAGTACAACTCTAGTAAGACGTAATATAAAAAAAATCAACCATGGAAGATTTTTGTATCTGTTTTTCATACATAAAACAAAATAGTGGATTAAAACAACTTAAATTTTGCGTCGTCGCCATCTTGTGAAAGTAATTGTCTATTAATTAAATAAAAGATAAAATAAAATATTTAAATTTAATAAAGATTAAATGTGTAAACTAAATGTTTATAAACTAAATGTTTATATATATAAATAATCTTGTGTGGTCAAATTGCAAACAAATATGCAATAGGTAGACAGACTAAAGCGAAAGACATACATCTTAGGTAGATTTTTATGTTTCCTTTTGCTTATTGCAAAAAGGGTTGTATATGTTATAAAGGGTCCACTAAATAACTTTTTTTTTGAAAATGCTATAAAGAAAAACTACTGAATATTTTCTCAAATTTCTTTTTTTATTTGAAAGTACAATCCTTCAGGTTAATAATGGAAAATAATTTCGTTCAAATGGCTGCCTCGGCTGGCCATGCAGTAGCCTACAAGATCGGTCCAATTCTTAAGCACATTAATGATTGTGTGCAGCTGTATTTTTAATGGCTTCACGAATATTGTCCTTTAAAGCGTTAATTGTCTCTGGCTTGTAACACTTATCTTTGACGGCACCCCACAAATAATAGTCCAACGGTTTCTTTCACTTTTTTCACAAGATAACGAGCATACGGAGCTGACGGTGCTTCTCTTCTTCCAAAATCCGTACGCAATTTTCAAACACATTCTGGAACATTACCACGATTTTCAAAGTAATGTCGCAATATTTCAAAGCGTTGTTCAAGCGTATACACAACCATATTTTCTGTCAAATCAGACACGAGCTAAGTGTTACCATTCACGAAATAAGCACTAGTTGAAAACAAAACGTTAGATGGCGGACCCTTTATTTTGTTAGTTTTTCGTTTCGTTTCTATAATTCTCTGCGGCATTTACGATCCTTTAAAAGATAGCATCATTTAGACTATAATTGATGTAAGTAGTTCAAAGCTAATTTCGTTTATGCTATATATAATTATTTATATTGTTTTTAGATATTACATTAATTCATATCGTCAATTTGGGAGTATGAACATTTTTATATTTTGTAACGTAGTGTAAATTATTTTAAAAATAATCACAAAAATATGTTTTATGATTTTCAGCAAATAAATTAACTAAAGTATAATTTTTCTACAATTTTTTTGAGTTTTTTTTTCAGTTACTAATATTCAGCGAAAATTTCATTCATTTTTAGCAAGGGATTGAATCTACTCATTTTGTTACTTAAAATCAGCTCGCTGATTTTCAGCAAAAGACTTTGCTGACATTAGCAATTTTTTTGCAAGCACCCTCCTGACTAAAGTTTTGCTGACTTTACTAACTTTTTTATTTGAGTGTATAATTAATTTAATGTAAATATAATACAAAATCCAAATTCTAAGGCGTTATTTCTTTACAAAATTTTTAGAGATTGTCAAGCACTTCGATTTTAATAAAACATGGATATGTTGAGGAAAATACAATTTTTAGATTGACCTGTCGCTGCTTGTGGTCTAAGCAGTGATTTTTTTTTTAAATGAGCTATATGACAATTTGACATTTATATATTGTTAGAAAGGACAATTTGAAACCTTTTTTTAATAATACTTTTTAAGTTGTGAAAAATATATAGATGTTTGGGTACTTTATGTAAAGATGCATGCTGATATGAATGATAGATTCCAGCGAAAACTAACTTATTTATTAATATTTAGTGACTCTGACTCAGAAGGAGAGTCTCCAGATGGGTTTTCTCCGATCTTTTGATATGTTATAAAGGAGAAAAAATAAGGGACCCTTTTAATTGTTAAAATATGGGATATAAATTAATACTTCTTTTAATGGAAGCCATGTCTGAAATTTACTAAATTCAGATTTCTTTTTACGCAGCGTAGAAGTACTCGAAAAGCAAAAAATTATGAAACCCTTATTGCCTATGTAGTGACTTAGGGTTGACATATTTTTTTAAATCATAAAATTACCCTTAAACTAAGTATTAGTTTGAGTCCCGAAAAATTTTGTTGAGTTGCCTCGAACTGTTGAGTAGAAACATAATACAAGGTGGCGCAAAAATAACCTTCCGATGTTTTTTTGGCTGTAATTTAAAAAAAAATGAAAAACTTTGATTCTTCTTGTGGATTATTTTTATTTGGTATTTTAAGTTTTTTACACCAAGTCGAGAATATGATGTCATGTAAATGGCCGCCGCCACAGTTGATTGTCATTTTGAGCCCTTTTTATGGCATTTTCCATCACTTTGGCCAAAACTTCCGGCGATAGGTCCTCACATTCTTGACGGATATTGTCTTTAAGAGCTGCAAGAGTCTGAGGCTTGTTGACATAAACCCGCGACTTCAAAAAGCCCAACAAAAAGAAGTCTGGAGCGGTCAAATCAGGCGATCTTGCTGGCCAGTGCAAATCGCCAAAACGGGAGATTAGGCGCCCGGGAAATGCATCCTTCAGCATATCGGTTGTGGCACGTGCAGTGTGTGCCGTTGCACCGTCCTTTTGGAACCACATGTTTTCCAATCCCAATTCATCAAGTTGCGGCAAAAAGAACTCGTTGATCATTGCTCTGTAGCGCTCACCATTCACAGTAACCGTTTGGCCCGCGACGTCTTCGGAGAAAAAAGGTCCGATGACTCCTACAGCGAAAACAGCACACCATACAGTGACTTTGAGCGGGTGTAATGGCTCTTCGTTGGTTACACGCGGATTTTCAGTGCCCCAGAAGCGTAAATTTTGCTTATTTACGTACCCGCTAAGATGGAAATGGGCCTCATCACTCATGATTATTTTTGATGAAAAATCATCTTCCTCTTGGTGGTGATTAAGGATGGCTTGAGCGTATGTTACACGCGATTGGCGGTCAGCAGCTAACAGCTGATGCACCGTCTGGACTTTGTACGGAAACATCTTCAAATCTTGTACCAAAATTCGCTGAAAAGACCGTCGACTGATACCCATTTGAGTGGCACGTCGTCTGGTCGATGTCGACGTCGCTTCCATGACATCCTCGGCTACAGCAGCAATATTCTCCGCAGAACGGCTACTCCGGGGTCTGCCACGCCTGGCAGCATCTCGTGTTGTGCCAGTCCCTTCGAGGCGAGCGGCTAAACGTCGCAGTGTTTCACCAGTAGGCGTTGGACGGCCAGGAAATCTGCGACGAAATTCACGTTGTGCCAAAGTCACCGACCGATTATTGGTCAAATAAATAGTCACCAATATTCCGCGTTCTGGAGCAGTGTAGCGTAACATTGTTTATTAACGTGTATTTCGCATGTGTTTACTACACAAATGTCAAAACAGAACTGACATTAGGGGACAATCGCAAAATTTATAGCATTTTCTGATAGGAGGATTACTTTTGCGCCACCTTGTACAAGAAAAAAATCAATAGAAGTTAAAAACTTGTATGTTTCATAATCTCATTTTTTTATATAAAATCTATCTCCGAAAAATTTTTTAAATATTTTTTGGACCAAGAGGAAAAGGAGGATTTTTTGGTAGTAGGGATTTTTTTTTGAACATTTAGAGGGATTTCTAAAAAAAACTTGGCGGCAAACAATCACAAAAAAATTTAGATTTAAATTCAGGCAAAATAAATTAACTTAAGTAAAATATACCGCAAGTCCAAAAATCTTATGTGATAATGTCATATCAGATTTTATTTATTGCTTTTCAAAGAGTTTGCTCATGTTTATGATAGACAATACAATTGTTTCATTGGCATCACCCAAATCTTCAGTTGTCTGCAATAGAAAAATATAATTGGCTGAACTCAAACCAAGATATTACATACAACAGACAAAATAAACTCTATTAGAATCTTTTTGTCTGCCTTAGTATATAAACTGACTGATCTGGAAACCCTAATTATTGAAAGTCTGAAAAGCTATTTTTGTATTTATAATACAAAAATTAAAACATTTTTGAGCTAAATTAAAAGTTTTATACTAAGTTTTTCAGTTTTTTTTTTTTCAATCTACTCAGCTCCATCAAAAATTTTGGTTGATTTCAACAAGACGATTTTCATTTGCATTGAACTAAGCAACTTTTCTGGAAGGATCCTCGCAGTAAAAATTTTTTGCTAGCTTTACGGATTTTTTTTAGTGTAACCGTAAATTTAGTTAAATGCAAATACCAGAAAGTTTTGCAAAAATCAACCGAAATTGTTAATTAAAGATTGAAAACTTTAGATGCCAGAACGTCAGATTTTAATTTGCACAAAAGCAATCTCGAAAAATCTTTGAAATTTAAAACTTTTTGTAATTTCTTCTGTCTACTAATATTTAGCAATTTTTTGTTGATTTTAGCAGATTTGTTTGTGAATTTCAATTTACTAATATTTAGCTCAAATATAACTAACTTTTTATGATTAATGGGGCCCGGTGTAGGGATGACTCTGGGGCAGTTGTATGGCTTTTTGCGGATTTTTTCTCCTAATATTCACACAATCGACTGACGTATTAGTCCCCCCTTTGGGGCAACAGACTATTTTTTTCTGTTTGTTTATTATATTGGCTGTTAGCATACAAAATTTCAGCAGTAATAACATTAGTTTGATTTCACTTAAAATTTTGCACACATGAAGGGCTAGTGGCCAGTGGCCTAAATCCCCTGGGGTGCGCCGGCTGATTACTGTTTTATACATTTACAAACAATTGTCTAATATATAAAATGTTAATAATGATTCATACAAGGAGTAAAATAAATATTCTAGCTGCCTCCCGGACTAATATCTAAGTTTCATTCAAATCTGCGGATTCACCACTGTGTAGTTTCCTTGTAAGTTTAATTGCATCAATCCTAGTCTTTTTGTCAATACTTTACAAAAACGATTGCAAAATTATTTAAATATGTATAAAATAAAATTTGCTTCTGTAGACGAATTAACTTACAAGGGAGGTATCCCGACCCGAACTCGCAGAGTTTAATGAACTTTTGATATGTTGTAAAGGAGCAAAAAAAGGGGCAAGAGTTTTTTTTTTAGCTGCCCAATCTCACGTTTAAGGTTTAAAAAGTGGGGTTAAAATAGTGGACACAGAGTTGCCATATTTTTAAAATATTTGAAATATAAGCGGAAGTGGGCTCTTTGGGAAAAGTCGCATAAAAACCAAACGATTTCGAATATCGGAAAAAGCTCAGACACCCCTCGGTTAAATTAACTATTACTATGCATTATTTTTGGCCATACATGGGAATTTTTTCATTACCATAGGAATTTCATTACCATTAGTTGATACTTATGAAAATGAAAAAAATTTCATGACAATTTAATGATAATGAAATATTTTCCATTGGAAAAATCATGAATAATGACAATGAAATCACACTAATGCATAAAAAAAACTAATTACAATTGATAAAAAAAACCATTTGTTTTCAAAAAATCCTGGGTTAGAAAGAAACAGGGTTAGAAAGTAAAAATAAATATATTTTTAAGATTTTTTTTTTTTTTAATTCGAAGCGTTATGGAATGAAACAAGCAATGAATGGAATTGGTGTGCTTCATATTGGGAACGATATTTAATAGAATGGATTATAAGTGGAATCTAAAAACCATACATTGGAATGGGTAACGAGTGACATTGTTATATTATAGGTAAAGAATTTGTATTGAACTGGGAACGAACTTTATTTTATCGGAGTATCTAATTTTATATTAAAAATAAAAAGAAAATCACCCTGTGGCCGCTTTGTAAAAAATGGAATACTCGCAATATTTACCGGACCTAGCCTATTTGTATTTGTAGTGTGTATTAATACTCCCGTGGAGTAAAAATTTCGTCTATTTGGCCCAATCTTGTTTAATTTCGTAGATACCGGCGCTTAAAACACAAACATGATTTTTATAAAATGAGTAGTATCTCGAAAACTAAGCGAGATAGCGAAAAACGGACAATATGTTTGTAAAACACTTAAAACAGTTTGTAGTTTAAATTAACTGAAAATTTAATTAAAAAAAAAAAATGATAAATCACTTAAAATTCGGTCTACTTACTTTTCATTTAAATCAAATGTTTCTTGTTATTTATTTTTAAATATTGTTTAAATTACTAACAAATCCATAAGAACAAATGAATAAATAGTAAGTTAAAAATAAATGTTAAAATTTTAACTTCAAATCAGTAAAAGTAAAAGTTATGCTCAGTTATTTGTAATTATTTCAGGTCTTTTTGTTTTTCTTTGTTTTTCTTTTCTACAAAATCTACACCCACATTTGAGTAAACTTTTTCAATTTCTTGTAATTTTAATTGACATAATTTTGAATATAAACAAACTATTTTAATAACAAAAACAGACACGAGTTTTTTGAATAATAATAATAAGACCTCCTGTGGTTGTTTCATCAAAAATTAATCTTTCCGGACCTAACCTATTTTTATCATTTGGGTGTATTAATAATCCGGTGGAATATTAACACTCTTTACTCATTCTCGCTTTTTCAAAACTTGACTCACACAACACATACCGATGTTAAGTTTTCCGCTTCCACTCTTTCCCCGTTCCAATTCATAACGTTCCATTTTGGACCAATGTTCCATTCTATTATTTTCATGTAAGCATATGGATAAACAAATAATTAAGACACCCTGTGGTTGTTTCCCTCCCAGACCTTGCCTCATTTGTATTATCAGTGTTAATTAAAACTACTGAGAGCAAACATTTTATCCGTATTGTGTTTAGTGTTCCAATTTCACTTGTTCCATTTCATTCTACTTTACTTGGTTACAAAACAGACTGAAAGTTAATATCTTATTTCAAATTAACATGTGTCTGAGCGAGTGCTTTCATCCCTGATTTGAGCGATTTTTCACCATTTCAAAAGTCTATTTTTCAATGGTACTTATTTTTCAAAATTGATTCATTATTAATGGCAATGAAATTTAAAACCATTTTCATTAATCAATGAAATTAAATCCTCAAATTATTATAACTAATTAAAAAAATGATAATGAAAATAATTTCAATGTGATATCATCATTTCATTAGTCCACTTAATTCATTAGTCCCATGTATGTTTTTAGCTAAATTCAACTACAATTCCTCAATAAAACGCCAGATTTAATTAATGTTACTCCAAACACATTTTTTGAATAACAAAATTTCTTAAAAGTTTTTAGACATCCATAATTTGTACACCACTCATTTTTGCCAGAAGTAGGGAGAATCCCTACATGTAGATTTTTTGAATTAACCCTTTGACTGCCCTTGCACATAACAGTGTACACATTTTGATAAAAAGACTATATTTTAGCTTAAATATGCTCAATAGAATATTGGTCATTATTCATAATCTGTGCATCAGGAAAATATTGTCACAATATTTGTTAACAAAGTCCGATTTTATTATCAGGCTTTATCTCCAAAAAGAGACTCCTAAACTAGCAAAGCTAGAAATTTGGCATCTAATGACCAGAACAAAATTAAACAGAGCATTTTTGAATAATCGAATGTTATAGTGGTAAAAAGGGGATGAGAAGCTTAAAAATTTTGATTTTTGGACCCATTTTTTGGTAGGTAGGAGGGGTAAAGAGCATACTTGTCAACCTTTCTCTTTCTAATATAAGAACCCCAAACAAGAATCTGAGGTCCACATAGAAATATATCCACATACAAAAAGTCTGCAGTGAAAGAGTTAAAAATAACGGCATATGGGAAAACAGACAGATATTTTAAATTAGTCAAAATTTAGGTACTTTTTCAAAATAATGCAAATCTTCTCAAAAATGCAAATCATCTGGAGAAACAATATTTCCGGAGAAATTTGGCATATTAATCGATGAATTTAAAGAAGGAAGCATTACAAAAATGATTCTTTTGGAGTTATTTTTGACTAAAAATCTCTTTGGAAGTTTTTTAGGCACACTGAGAGAATTATCTACATGATACCGATGCATTTTTGCATAAAATCAACGAAGTTTCACTCGAACTCGTTCTTTGAAAATTTTCATTAAATCAATGCAGATCGCATTTTTTATGAAAAATGCCTTTTTGTTACTAGCTTTTTTGAACTTTGGAGATCCTTGTCATCATTTTTGTGCAAGCTTAGAACATTTTAACCTTTTAAAACTCTTCCAAGATATACAGTTTCTTTTAAAAACAAAAAATCATAAATATATGAGATTTTGAGCATGGTTGGCAAACACTGACCCTAAAATACCGACAACGATTTAATAACGTTTCAAGGGACTATTAAAATAACACTAACGAAAAAGACCGATAACCTAAATATATCCTAACGAAATAACTTAAAATACCGTTAACCTTAAATAACCTACCGAAATAATTCTAAAATATCAATGACCTTAAAATATCCTAACGAAATACATACTTTATTTTTCCAAAAACGTCATTACTTTAAAATTTAAAATAAAAATCATAAGGATCAATTTTGTTAATTATAAAGTGGCTTGCCAGATACATTTTTTGAGTTATCCCCAAACAAATAAAAAAATATGTCTAAAAAATCCCCAATTAGAAAAAGGTTGAACAAAATATTAGATTTAAAATGCTTTATTTAATTTGACCACATTTACAAGGCTTGTCGGGCACTTTTTATTGATATAAAATAAAAAACAATCCCAACTTCAACAATGTGAATTTTTAGTTAATTTAGAGCTCAAACTCTTTGTCAAACTTATTGCATTATTACTTATCATATTATTTCTATTCAAAATCCAATAAAGTTTAAAGGTCTGTTATTTCCAAACATTTTTCATTTAAAAGAAGTTCAGATTAATAAAAATTTTGGATACATACTTCTTTTTAAAATCTTCAGATTATACGCATTTTTTCTTGCAATTGATACGATTATAAAAAAGTTAAGTTTTTATTTAATACATGTAAAAACCACCTAAACTGAATTATTAATGAGTAACAACTGTATTTTTTCTAAAAATTGGCTCAAAAATTACTCAGAAAACTAAAATGATTTTAACATTCTGCGAATAAGCGTACAGATTTTTTTTTTTAATTTTTAAGTCAAGAAAAATGGAGTTTCCTTTAAAATGTTTAATGTTTAAATTCGAAATTTTTTATATAAAAATGCAGTCATTCGACTTTCTTTATATTGTGAATATTAAGATTCTATAGAAAAATTGAGACGATTACGCGGCATGACCTCATAAAAATTATTTCGATATATTTCGAGTATCCTGATTTCAACTGTGTCCTTTATTTTTCGATCTATGGTACAGTTTTTTCGCAAAATGACTTTAAAGTTTCACGTACCTTCATGCTGTTTTCTATATACAACAATTTGCAAATGCAAGAAATCTGATTTCTTTCTATTGAAATCGGAGGACAAGACCAGTATTAATATTTATGGTGTATATTTTATTCTCAAAGTTTAGGTTTTTCGGTTTCCGCGCATTCTATAGCTAAATTATTAACCGAAAAAGAGTCATTTAAGAGGAGTTATATTTTGGTAATAAAAAATAGTTATTTTATGCAAAATTCGCGAATTGGTAAAAACTTTACCAATAGCTTTCCAGGATGACCCCAAGGTCTAGCTTTTAGCGTTATATGTAAATATATTTCGAAATTATGTTTCCAAATTTTTAGCTAAAAATTTTTATATTTGCCAAAGTTTTCCTAAGAAAAACCTCCGTTTGGGATATATTTGTCACAAAAGATGAGTTTTTGTTAGAAAAAGTTTTTCAAATATAAAGTTTTTTGGCTGGTCTTTTGCGATCTGAAATCCAAAAATAACCTATTCATTCTAGAAATTCATTTTTACTGTTTTTGGAATTTTGGAATGCATTTTGAAATTTTTAATTTTTAGTTTGTTATCTGTAAAATATGTATACTAAAAGATTGCGTAAAATACCGTTAACCCTAAAATTACCTAACGAAATAACATAAATTAACATTTACTCTAACCTAACCAAACGAAATAACGTTAACTTTAAAAGAACATAACGATATAACTTAAAATATCGTTAACCTTAAAATACCATAACGAAATATCCATAAAATAGCGTTGTCCAATGCCGATAACGGAATAAAATGGTTGCCAACCCTGGCTTTGACTCATTTCGGCAACTTATTTGATCGCGTAGCAAATTCTTCCCATCGTCGTAGGGTGTTGATATTGGGCCAATGTATGTAGAATAACGAACACTATCATAATTTTTGAGCGCAACCAACAAATTCTGGAAAATGGTCAAAATGGGCCAACCTAATGAACAGCTTCCTACCTTGGACAAAACAATGTTAAATTTCATCGACGAAAAACAATAAAATCTTTGGTGGATTATGTGAAAAAGCCAAATAAATATGAGCTTTCGGCTAAAAAGAAACTACTACACTTTCTGATTTTCTGATGATTTTTGTTTTACAACACAAAGAGACACAAAGAGAAAAATTTAGCTATTTGCCAACTGAAATTCGGTTAGTACGGCTCAAATTCGGTTTTTACGAAATTCATTTGGTTGGTACAACTAAACTTTAGTTTTCACAACAAAGTTCGGTTAGTTCAACTAAATTTTATTTGCAACACCCAAAATGTTCAGAAATCGAATGTAAATATCGTGGTACTATCTGAAATTATAAGTTGTTACAATTATAATACACTTTTCAATTCGGTTTGCTTTTTATTTTTCTGTGTGAAATGACAGTTTTAGACCTATTCTAAATTTTTTTTTTTGGAATGTTGGAAAATTTAATTTTCTATTTTCAAATAAGTTTCGAACAATTTACAGCTAGTGCTATTTAAATAATGATTTTTAAAATTTTTGAAAAAATTGGTATTATCGTCGAAAGTATGATAATTGCAAAAAATTTCATTGGCACAATTTTCAACTAATATTTAGTTTATAATATAAAACAAATCGTAGGGATTTTTATTGCTAGTGTACGTATTAAAAAAAATCACTGGCAACACTGTCACACTGTAGATGTGTTTTCAAAAAACATTTCATTTGATACCAAATTTGTCCATAGTTACACTCATAGAAATAAACCTTTAAAAATAGCAAAAAAAATCTACTAAAAATTAGTTAGAAATGAGCTTGCAGAAAAAACTGCTACAGTTTTGCTAAATATTAATAAAATAAGAACAGCAAAAACAAAACTGTTAGCTTTACAAAATTTTAGTTATATTCGTTGTGAATTTTAGTTAATTGAAAATAGCATATGACTCTGTAAAATAGGCAAAAACTTTTACTAAATATTTGTAGACTCAAAATATCAAACAAAAACTGTATTATTAATACAATTTTTGCTATATTTACCTCAAATTTAATAGAATGCAAATAACAGTTTATTTATTAAGTAAATGTTTTTACAGATTTTACCAGATTTTTTTTTTTATTTTTATTTTATTAATAAATGATCATATAATTACAAATTATATACTATTACCCTTACCGAGCACTAGCTACTATGGCCTTCGGCGCGTTGTAGCGAAAACAGACCAGTGCCTCTGGTGGGAATCGAACCCACGACCACCGCACTGATAAGCCAGCACGCTACCAACTAGCCTACTGGGGCGCACCTTTTAGCAAATTTTTTTGTTACTTTCAATTAACTGAAATTTAGCTCAAATATAACAAAATATTTGTAAATTCAACAAATTTATTTTTGCTATTCTTGTATTACTAATATTTAGTAAAAAAATCTTCTAATCTTAGCAAATTTTTCTACAACGTATTTTTAACTAATTTTTAGTAGCTTTTTTTTTGCTATTTTAATATAATGCGGTAATTTTTGACCCTACTTAGTAACCCCTAAACATAGGATTGGGCAGCTTAAAAAACACGGGTCCTTTAAATTTTTATACTCTACAACATATCTGAAGTTCATTAACATTTGCCGGTCCGGGTCGGGATGCCTCCCTTGTTAGTAAAGAATTAATATGTTTTCGTCTGTTTTTTTTTTTTTGTTTAAATTATTTTTTTAGAATTTTCAATAAGGCACCAATTTTGTCTGTTCTTTGCACTAAAAATGTTGTTGCAATAATGTTAATTTTTTGTTTACATGTTGCAATACATGTTTGTTATCTATACTTCTATACTAATATTATAAAGAGGTAATGTTTGTATGTTTTTTTGTTTGTTTGTTTGTAGAAAACAATCTCCCTAACTAATCATACGATTTCTAAATTTTTTTTACCAATATTTAATTTGGTCCTCCAGGATGGACATAGGCTATATATCGTTCCGGAATTTTTTTTTTTTAAAGTTATGAGCGGAAACATAAAAATAATATATATATAAAACAGGATGTGTGTCTGTATGTAACGTATGGACTCCAAAACGGCTGGGCCGATTTTGATGAAATTTTTAGGGAATCTTCAGAATATTTAGGCGGGTGACACTGTGAAGTCTGATTTTTGATTTTCTGTCTGTGGGTGGAGGGGCGTGGCTAAATCCGATTTTCATATTGTACCACCAATGACATATACACACTCACAAGAACTTTTCCATAAAAAATCAACAGTTATTTAAAAGTTTATTCGGTAAAGGTGTTTTAATGAAATATACAGTTAAATTACCAAAGAAATATATTTTTTTAACGTTCTGTCTGTTATTCGACCAAAAAAAAAAATAAACAAAAAAAAGGACTTTCCGTAATAGTTAAAATATTCAGTTAAAATTTTCTATTTAAAACAAAAAGCTGTTATATTATATTGAGTAATGAAATAAACGAAACAATCTATTGTTTTTATGGATTTTGTCAATTAATATTCAACAGTTGAAAATTAACTAAAAAATACAATTGTTTTAAAGTAGTCCTGCACTCACAATATTTTATAGTTGGAAACAAACGAATTTGTACATTAAAACTATAGAAAAAGTTGTTAAAAACAGGACTACTGATTTTTCGTTTAAAACAATAGTAATTTCCAATTATTTTTAATTGTTAAAAAATTAACTAAAAATATCGATAAAAACAAAGTACTTTCGTTTATTTTAACTATTAAAAAATTATTGCTTAATCCGTTAAAATAAACGACGTTCGTTTTTTTTTGACTATCAAAAAATTACCGAAAATCCATACAAATAAAAGATTTTCCATTATTTTGACCATTAAAAATTTAACTCCCAAAACTTAAAAATAAACGATTTTCCTTTATTTTAACTATCAAAAATTTACCCCCAAAAACGTAAAAATAAACGATTGTAGTTTATTTAAGCTATCACCAAATTTAATTTAAAAGAAATAAAAACACGAGTTCTGTGTTTGTTTTTGGTTATATTATTTATTTAAAACAAAATTTTTTTTATAATGTATTATTTTCATAATAATATACATATGTTATGATTTATTTTTAACACTAAATAATAAGATTAATTGAATATTAAAAAATTTTAAGTTATATTTAATAATAAGACAAACGTATATATACAATAAAAAGATAAGACGCTATATATACAAAAAATAAGTTAATACATTAGATAATACTACTAAACCAAGCTTACCGACCTTACCGATGATCCTAAATATTTCGGCCCCGCTAATAACCAGTTTATACACTTATGGACAAGATTTTTCCCAAAATTAAAGTTCAGCATGTTTTAAAGAAGTTTTTACTACATCAAATTTTAAAAATATGATATTTTCTCTTATTTTTTTTTCTGTTAACTACTGACAACATTTGGGTATCAAATTTGTTTGATAAATACGCAGCATTAAACAAGTAAATTCGCGGGTTTTTTAGATTTTACTATATTTTACTATATTTTACTATTTTTGAACAATTTATCATCTCACTTCGAAAAGTACCAAATCATTATTGTGCATAAGCAAAAAGACAAATCAGTTATTTCGTGAAAAAATAAAAAAAAGGTACTAAAAAACGAAAAAAAAAATACACTTCATGCACAAAGAGCGAATGGCGCCTAACATTTATATGACAGCATAATGAAAAAGGATGACCTTTGAGTTCATCTTTTACTGTAATATGTAAATAGCTTAAAAAACTATGTTTATGTAAAATTCAGCCAGAAAAGTTAATATTTGCGAGGGTTAGTTTAACAAAAGCTTTTGTGAATGAATTTTTATACACGTAATTTAAGCGAATTTTAAGCTATTTATGTATTTGCTAAGTCATAGTCGTTATGCTGCCAATTAAATGTTAGGCGCGCTTTTCCCATAAAGAGCACTTTCTTTTTTATCTTTTGATACGAAATAATTATTCAGATTTTTCTTCTTGCTTATGCATAATATATTTAAATAGTATATGAGGAAG
Source organism: Delia radicum (assembly GCA_021234595.1). Lineage (NCBI taxonomy): Eukaryota > Metazoa > Arthropoda > Insecta > Diptera > Anthomyiidae > Delia > Delia radicum. The sequence continues at coordinate 52,311,476 of CM037853.1, forward strand.
ATTTGCTGATTTCGTTTAAAGCTTACGTTAATGATTTTTGAGAACTGTATTAAAAAAGTAGTTAAATTTTATAGTTGGAGTTATACCAAGAATGAAGAAGTTATACCAGGAATGTTTACAATAGCAAAGCCTTTGAAAACAAAAACCCACAAACCACAGGAAGCCAACTTCTTATTACTTAACATTCGAGATTTGACCAGCACGATCAGCTTTTTAAATTAACATCTGGAATAAACATGTGTGTGAATATTATAAATTACAATAATTTTGTTTTTACTTACCAATTTTCATTGTTAAAATATTTTATTTCGCAATTTTTACCAAACCCACTAGACAGATTTTTGTTTTGCACAAAATAAAAGACAATTAAAATCTAAAGAAAAACTATTGTGATGGTAAATAAAATATTTGGTTTAGTACTAAAGTAAAAAGCATTTTTTAAAAATGTTTGGTACTTTTTGATTTAATTTAATTGTTAAGGTAACCTTGCAATATTATTGCAAATATTATTGCCAATTTTATTATCATTCAATGTGGCCAACTCAATATTAAATATTTTTCACATTTCTTGTGTCGGCAAAAAGAATCAAAACCCTTTTGATTTTTTCTAACCATCCAATATGACATACATGTGGTGTGTTTAACTTTACAATAATCATTGATGCGCTCAATCTTGTTTACCTAAAAAAACACTCGAATTTTACCATATTGCTAAATAATTTTCTTGTATTCAAATAATCAGCTAACACATGTTCTATACTGCGAAAATTGTAATCCTAACTTTTCGTTTTATTTTATTAAAATTTGTTATTTGTACATGAATAAAGAAACTCAGAGTTTTTACTCTATCTCTAGCAGGCTGTCTCTTCATCTCCTAGATGTCATTTAATAGATGTGCTTTAACATATAAATTTGGAACAGTGAGGGAACTCCATCTATGTTCTTATATGCACATTATGCACCGTCAATACTGCTCAAGGATGAGAAAGTGCAAATGACCACGCTGAATACCCTCAGTAACAAAAAAAAGTAAAACAAAATTTACTGAAACAAAGCACTTAATCGTCAGCTGGGTAACTTTGGTACTTTTTGGACTGAAAATGTAAATAAGTAATTTATTTACCATCCCCAGTTTATGAATATGAAAAACGTTTGCGAGAACTTTTAAAAAGATTACTGTGATTTTTGTGTGACTTTTTTTTAAACAAGTATATTTTTTTTTAAACATGTAGATTTTAAACGAAAATATTAACTGAAAATCCGTATTAATTCATAGTTTGTTTTTTAAATAACGGATAAAAAAGTTGAAAAATATGTTTCTTTGTATTTTAATAGTTTATTCAGTTAAAAACAAACTTTACGGATTACTTTTTAAATAAACTACAATCGGTAACGGAAAATATATTGTGAGTGTGTTTTAAACTGATTTTCAGTTAATTTAATGTGTATATTCAGTAGTCTTTACGGAAAAATTATTGTGAGTGCATGTATTTATTTGTTTTGCTTTTTTATTTATTTATTTTTTTTTTTTTTTGAAAGCCGTTGTCATGTTTTTCAAAACGAGATATCAAACTCTTAAATCGGTTACATATGTAGTTCCGAAGATATTTACAAAAAACCTATGTTAATCTGCAAGCTATGTTACACGAACACAACAGCCTCATCCGTCTATTGAAAACAGCCCTAGACCAGATGCCGACAGATGATTATACGGTTGTGATAAGAGCTGACTAGACAGCGGCTGGTGAGCATGAGTGGCGCTTTAATGCACCGGTGATAGGTGACATCGCAGTTGTTATGGCAATTGTTTTCAGCTATTCATTTTATATACTTCAGCAAATAAAGGCGATAGAAGGACAAAGAGACGTTGGGCTTCCCATGAAATTACAAATTTTAAAATGATTTACTTATGTGAATTTATTTTTTTAATTATTTATTTGCGTAAAAGAAATTTCTTGATTTAAAGAATTAATTACAATTAAAATTTGAAGGTAAAACAACGTTTTGCCTGGTCAGCTAGTACATGATAAATTTAAAGTGTATTCAAAGGCTAATATGGGGTACAGTGTGAAATTGGTCTAGGTTCAAAGATGATAATGTTTGCAGAACGTTTTTTTGAGGGATTTTTTTTTTTTTATTGATGGTCTTAACTTTTGCATTAAAGAACAGAATAATTTTAAATTTCGAGTGATTTTTTAAAAAAGCTGAATAGATAATTCTCTACTTCTATAAATATTTCTTTTAAAACTTTCACTACCCTTGTTCATTACAGTGGACACATTATTAAATAAATATAAAAACTTTGATGATGCAATAAAGCTTTATATATATATTTGTTTGAATATGTTCATTAGGATATTGCCTATGTTTCAAAAACTAACAGGGATAAATAAATGACACGAATAACTTTTTCCAATTTGAGCTATTTTTTTTTATCAATTATGGTGATTTTTTTTTAAATTTTCGCGATTTGTTACTTTTGCCGTTTTTTAATTTTTAAGTTTTTTTCATTTTGGCGATGTTTTCACTTTAGCAAATTTTTCTCATTTTTAGTAATATTTTTTATTTTTGGTGATTTTTCAATTTGGCAAATTTTAGTGATTTTTTTTAATCTTGGAGATTTTTTTCAATTTAAGTGATTTTTTACATTTTGGCGATTTTTCAATTTTGGAGATTATTTTAAATTTTTGGTGATTTTTTTTCATTTTAACGATATTTTATTCAAGCCACGGTCAGGATTGCATTTAATAAATAAACATTTCATATAGATGCAATCGAACAATAAAAACCATAACAAATAATTACAGTATTGTCAAAAGGATTACTGATGAAGGTTGTGTTACCAGAAACTGCGCAGTCTAATTCAATAAAAATTTACAATTTAGTTATGGTTTTTAGAAAAGTACACAGAAAAAATTATGGGCCAAAAATATCTTATTAATCGATTGTTTGAATATCAATGGCAATTTAAACAATTTTTTTAATTGATTTAATAAAAAAATTTATTGAATTTTCTAATATATCCATACAGTGTTGACAACATGTAAACAAAATTTTTAAAAATTTGGCAAACTATTTTTTTTTATTTTATTTAGATTAACGGTCTGTTTTTACAATACGTGTATAATTTCAGACGAACGTGTGGCACCCGAACGAATACGTAAGGAAATGAGTTTTTATAATTCGTTCGCCTGACTTACGTTTGAGTACGTTAAGCCTTATGTTATATCAAACAGTAGAGATTGCCATGACATTGCTTTTCTGTTTTTGTTAGTTTATTTCATATACAAATAACTCATTTTTCGTTGCTAGATGGCAACCCAACACTATAATTGAAATATAAACAAAAACAGCTGATTTTTTTCTTAAAAAAAATGAATTTATTTTGTTTAGAAATTAATTTATTTTGTTTTAAAAGTGGAGATAAAAATATAATTTGTATAAAAAAACAAAAATATTTACAACTAAAAATGTAGATAAATATAAATATAAATGAAAATAAAAATAAAAATCATTATTCTTTTTTGTATTACAATTTTTTGTTAAAAAGTATTACAGTGAAACCCGGTTAAGATGGACTCCGAGGGACCAAAAAATTAGTTCGTCTTAAGCGAGGTTCGTATTAAGCGGGTATTTTTAACGATTAAAATTATGTATTTATTAAAACAAAAACAAGATTTTTACATAAATAAAAAGTAAAATTAGCATTTCATGCATTCACAATTAAAAATTCAATTAAAATTCTTCAATTAAAATTCTTCATTTAAACAAAAAAATATGTTATTTTTTCTGAATGACTGAATTAACGATTTCATTCGTTATAAGTTTTTCTATTGCCAAAATATGATTGTCAGCTTCTTCGGCACACGATTTTGTTTGAATATATTACTTGACAAATTTTCAACATCGGCAGGATTAACAATTTCCAATATTTCTTCACCTGATAAAGTATGTGACGTTAAAACATTAGCATCTATATCTAGAAAGTCATCCACGGATATGAAATTCATATTATTTCTATCCCATTAAACGGATAAAGAATGTACTAAACATGGTAATTTGTATGAAAACGAGTTTTTGGGACTGCTTAAAACAGTTCGTAATAACCGAGGGTTCGTATTAACCGAGTTCGTATTATAAGATGTATTTTATATGAATATTTTTGCCAAAACGTCGGGACTTTTAAATTAGTTCGTATTAACTGAGGGTTCGTCTTAACCGAGTTTTACTGTATTTTTTTTTTTTAATATTAAATTGTGTTGCCTTTTTCCTTTGACGAATACTTTTTTGTGAACGTCTGTTTTTGACGTTTGTGACGTTTCAAATCGCATTGTGGAAACCAAAAAAAGAGACGAAAACGACAACTCTTACGTTTTCACTCAATTCAAAGTGACATTTGCATTACAAAACCCCAAAATGAATTTCTTCACTCATTTACACGAATTTTTTGAGTGACACGTCTTACAAAAACAGACCGTAAATAATAAAACAAAGGTTATATCAATATATTATTTAATTTGTAAATAAAAAGAAAAAAAAAAACGCAAATGAATAACTTTTAATAAGTTGAATAGTTTACCGATTTCAAATACACGCAAAATCGTAGTTATTTCACTAGAGTTTGCAACACTCTTTTTGTTGAGATATTCGTGTACGCACGAAAACTTACGCCCTGTTTCTAGAACACGTTTTGCTTCACGTTCGTCTAAAAACAATAACAAAATACATGCAATGCAAAAACAAAATGCATGTAGTCACCCGTTCGTGTATAGGCGAACGTGTTGTAGAAACCAGGGGTTAGTTAAGTTTCGTGTTTTATCTGTGGTAATAAAAGTGCGCATGTGGATTTAAATAAATCTTATTGGAAAAGGCCAATTAAACTATTATTTTTTTAAATAATTTAATGTTCAATAAGTATAAGTGGCTCGGTCACACTTTCCGTAAACCACAAAATGACAACACAAGGAAGGTGCTTGAGTTCAACCCCCAGGTTAGTAGAAGAATTGGTCGTCCGAGCAACACCTGGAGACGAAATACGCTAAGGGAAATTCAAGATGCAGGGTATTCCTGGAACCAAATCAAACACATAGCCGAAGACAGAGCGGAATGGAAAAAATTTGTTGTGGCCCTATGTTCCTCCTAGGAATTTAAATCATTATATATAAATATAAGTGTAATTAAACTATCATTTTGAAGTTGTATGTCATTTTTTTTTAAGAAAGCAATTCAATTACAAGAAAAAGTTCAAGACAATTATCTTTAGACAAGCTTGTCTTAAGACAAGCAAAACAAAAATTTGTCTTTACTTTTATTTGCTTTCTTATAGTACATTTTTATGTTAAAAAGCTTTAATTTTATTATAAATAAAATGTTAATTTAATTTACAAGCCTACATTTCTTTTTTTATTTAATGGGGGGCATATAACAAAAATAAAAAACCATTGTTTTCAATTAAAACTACCTTTCTTTTCTTGTCAAGTTTCAATTAAAGTTTTAATCAATTTAACTCTACTTTTTAATTGAGTTTGTAAAGAAAAACAATAACTCTTTTAATTGATATTATTATTATTTTAATTGAAATAGTTTTAATAAACTGTCTGCAAATTTTTTTAGTTAATACTATCATTTCTGTCGTAGGTGCAAAATCAATTAAAATATTAATTGATTCAATAAAATTTTTAATTGAAACCCGTTTTTAGTTTTTTCTGTGTATGCTTAATTTTCTCTACCACGCCTATTTCAAAGATATTTTTTTTAATTTGAGCAATTTTTTCAATTCTGGCGATGTTTTACAGATTCGCCGATTTCGGCAATTCCCAACTTATAAATCGATTGATTAAGAAATAGATTGAATTCCCAATTATTGAATTCGCAATGATTGAATTCCCAACGATTGAATTCACAATGATTGAATTCAATAATTGATAATATCGAATGAGCTAAATTGATTGAATTCCCCACTAGTGAATTCCAAAGAATGAATCCTACGCGATTGATTAAGAAAAAAATCGGATTTGATTTTTTCAAAATAGAATTCAATCTTTGAAGCTCTGTATATGTACAACTTATATACAACTTATATATACTTATAAACTATATAAAGGGTCCGCCAAATAACTTTTTTTTCTGAACTCCTGAACCAATTGGACTTTGTATGGCGTCATACCAAGGTCTTAATGCTAAATTCGTCTCAATGATGTCTCCGAAATGTTCAATGTTCTTTTCACGCTTTGGTTTATCGATGAGGATGCCAGTTTCTTTCACTTATTTCACAAGATAACGAACATACGGACCATATTCGTTCAGCGGAAGGATAAAACTAATTATCTGTCAAATCAGACATGAGCTAAGTGTTACCATTCACGAAAAAAGCACTAGTTGAAAAATAAAACGTTAGATGGCGGACCCTTTATATATACAACACATTAATAGAACTGTTTCTAAAAAATAATTTTTTGTTTTATTTGAAACATTTTTTGGGCTGTTTTTCTTTCTTACCGCAAGGTAAATATACGCATTTTTAGGGGGTTTTTACATATAAAAATTTATTTCTACGCATTTTATCCGTATATTAACAAGTAAAGCATGTTTTTTTACTCAAAAATTCAGTAAAATTATTCATTTATTTCAAAATTTAATTACATTTTTACGCACTTGCATAGTACATTTACTCACTTTTTGTTGACCACTTACACGTAATGTGTGTATTTTTTTCCATTTACACACATAGAGTAAATTTACCCAACTTATAGTAGGAGTATAGTTTCCTACTATAAGTTAGGTAAACTTCAACAGAAAATAATTAGAGTGTATGTTAAGAAAGTCCGATTTTTTTAATGAACCTTTAATACCTAAAAAGGAGCGTTTGGTATCGTAAAGTAAGAAAGTTGAAATCTCGAAATTTGCCATGTAGCTTCATCTAATGAACAGAACAAAATCAAATAAAGCATTTTTGATTATTTGCATGTTTTAGTGTTAAAAATGGGCTGAGAAGTTTAACACAATTCGGTTTTCGGTACCATTTTTTAGTTTAATTTAAAGACCCCTAACAAGAATCTGAAGTCAAAATAGAAATAGGTATATCCACAAACAAAAAGTCGGTAGTTAAAGGGTTAAGTAACTAAATATTATATTTCTCTCTAAAATTTATTTATTTTCTGTTATTTCCAGTTCAAAAATGTAAATTGAAAAAAAAAAGAAATTTAAAATACAACTAAGGAATTTATTAAGGGGGTTAGAGCGGCATTTTTATGGAAGAAGAAAAACTTTTTTCTACAAATTTCAATTATTGTAGTTCGAGGTCTAAAAGTTATTTGGAGGAAATTTGAGGAATATCGGATAGCTTTAACCAGTGGCGCCCGCTGCCAAAGTTTTCGATTTTTGAAAATATTTCTTAAATTGCTTTAATGAAAATATGTCTTACGACACATAACTTTTGTTATTATGTTATTCACGAATCATCACAAATATGTTGAAATTTTTTAAATCGAACTAACGGTTTTCGAGATATTGCGATTTGATTTTCACTAAAAATGGCATATTTTTCTTTTATTCTAGAATCCTGGAATTATTTGTTTTTGCACTCAAACATTACACAAGACATGCTATCATTTGATCGTAATTATGTCTGAATTATTTTAAATTAATTTAAATTATTTTTCCATATGTCAGAGGCTTTGTGTGCAGATCGCCAAGCATTCAGTAATCCGATTCTTCTTAAATTTCGCACCACAAGACTATTGGACCTAGTGCTAAAACAATCAAAATATTAATTAATGAAAATCAAAAGTTACAGTAAATATTCCTTCATTAATCATGTGTATAAAATTGAATAGCATAACAATTTTACTCTGTAAATTTTCCGTTTTCCGAGATATAAGGTGGCGCAAAAGTAATCCTCCTATCAGAAAATGCTATACATAATAAATACATAATAAAAAAAAAAACATCGCAAGGTTATTTTTGCGCCACCTTATATTTGTAGGTAAAATAACAAGTTATTCTTCAACAAATATTCACGTAATTTTGCTCAAATGAAAAGAAGTTTTGTCTACTTTGCAAGTGCAGAAATAAAAAAACTGTTGGATAATTCTCTATTTTTAATAAAAATCCAGTCGCAATATCTTGAAAACCATTATTCATGCTTAGCATGCTAAAATGAATTAAAAAATATATGTTGCAAGATATATATTTATTTAAGCAGTTTAAGAAAATTTTTCAAAAATCGAAAACTTTTTTCACTGGTCGCCACGGGTTAATGCTATCCAATTATAACTAAATACGCACCACCTTTTTTTTAGACTTAGTTCTACAATAAATAATAAAAATCGAAGGTTGAAAAAAATGCCGCTCTAATGTGCATATATCGCATGAATGAAGAATCAATGGATATGAAAAGAAGGCACGTCTTATTGACACAGTTGCCAGAACAAAAAAAAAACCTACAAATTTAGAAAAATCTTCAATTAAAAAGCATTTGGGGTTGTCCACTACACATTTTGCGATTGTAATTCAGAAAATATCAATTGAAATTCAGAATTTCCATTTGATATCTATAAATTATCAGTTGAAATTTAAAATTTCCATTAGAAATTAAGAAAATATCAATAGAAATTCAGAATATCCATTTGAAATACTGAAAGTATCATTTGAAAAAATACCAAAACATCATTTGAAATTCAGAAAATATTAATTGAATTTCAGAATCTCATCGACTGTAATTCAGAAAAAATCAATTAAACTAAAAAAAAAAAAATTAAATTCAGAAAATATAAATTGAAATTCAGAATACATCAATTGGAATTCATAAAACATTTCGGCTATGTGCTGGATATCGAGTCGTTTTCAAATAGCAAAACTTTTTTGAAAACGAATCATGTAGAAATTGGTGTTCCTTAAAACGTACGTTTTGGTATATTCGAAGTTTTGTTCGAAAAAAAAAAATTTTAAATGTCAAAAGCTTGTAAACGTAATTTTAAACAGCTGTTGTATTGTATCAAAAAGGTAAAAAGCTGTAAACAAAGAAAATTATACAAAAAATGCACGCTGTTTTTGTTTTAAGTTATGTTTATTTACGGCTGCGTGGGCCAAAAAAAATAAAAAGAAGATGCAGTAAATTGTTATGGTTTTTTTTTCAAAATATGTCGCCGTCCTTTTATCTGTTTTTGCTTGTACACAACACAGAGATGGTGAATTCAATTTTTAAAATAGTACTTTTTATTCCCAACAGTACTAAACAAATTAACAAACCAAATCGTTATGAAAATTTATTTATTATTTATTTAAGAACTTGTTCACAACAACACACAGTGGGATAAATCCGATTGCAATGAACATGCATAAAAGAACATGCATAAAAGACATAAAATGGAGTTTAAGTTTGGTTTTTGAACTTTCCAGACCCTTTGGGGGCGGCAAAATGGCTGCCCAAAGTTGGGTACTTTTTTCATAAAAAATTTTGAGTGTTTGCCATTTTTTAGTTTCTCATCCGATTTCCAAAAAATTAACATATTAGTAATCTTCTTGTAAAGATGAACAAAAAACATGCTTACATGTGTGGGTTACCTCCAATAGTTTCCGAGATATTCCGATTTGAAAATGTGAAATTCAAAATTTTGTCCGACTCAGGTCCAAAGTTTTTCGAATATCGGGAGAAAATTGGGACCAATTTTCGTTTTAAAATAACGGTTATTTAGCCAATAAAATTTTTGATTGAATAAAAAAAAATTAGTTCAATATCTTGTTTCAGTTAAAAATTACATTAGTTTAAAGTAGAAATTAAAAAAAAAGTAAATTTTGGCGATATTTTCCCCAAAAAGCACCACACTTCTTATCGCTCCAGACAAATATTTTTCTTCTGAACATATAAAGTACGTATACTTTTCTGGAAGGTCTTTTTATATAAATGCGAGTTGTGGTAAAAAAAATTTTGATTTGTAAATACTTTTCCCCCCATCCGCTTCCAAATTTGCCATATTTTTGAGGTAAATATCAACTTTAACTCACAGTTAAAATTTGTGCACGCCTCCAATTGGCTAGTCGAAACCGGTTTTAGATACTCCAACAGATACTTAATGTAGTGTGTAAGTCATTTCCAATCCCCGCTTTAAATGACAACATGGCAGCAAAAAACGAAAAAAATCCCATTTTTGGAAATTTTTTTTTATTTGTAGGAATTGGGAGATTGTTTTCAGAAAATCATAATTTCTGAAATTTGTTTTGATTTGTTGACCTTAAAGTCTAGTTAAATCCAAAAAATCATTGGATTATGTCTATTAATAAATATTTTATTGAATAGTGAAAATTTTCATTTAAGCAAAAACTGAAATTTTTACCTTAATATTTGGATTACCCAAGTTTTTGTTTTACCAAGATGGCTAAATTCAGCCTTTTTTAAAAAATCGCAATCTACAGGTAATTTTTTTTTCAACGATACCAAACACTGGTATGTTATGGTCATAACTTCTAAACAGAAAATCTTCAAATGTTAGCCCTTATTCATATATTTTTTCTAATGTGTCCTCGTATTCACATCTTACATAATTGGGACAGGTAAAAAGGGTAACACCCTTTTTACCTGTCCCCTGATGTTCTTCATTAATGATATTAAAGGTTTTGTGGGCCCACCCAAAGATACCTGTTTTATGATTGCTATTTTAAATATATAGTATTTGAAGACCCAGTTACCTGGGTTATGATAGCTAATATTTGTACCTAATATTTGTATATAAATATGAATAGGTTTAGTTTTAAGTTCATAAAAAACTCGTCAATCATGGTAATAACAGTAAATCATGAAGCATTGTGCTTAACTTTGTGGGACAACTCAAAACTACAGAGATTTGAAAAGGTTAACGTTGTAGTTGCATCAATCGAATCTTCACATCACACTAAATTGGACACTGCAGAAATATCTAAAATTGACAATTTTATTAAATTATTTGATAAAAAAAGCAGTCAGTTTCCGGCTCTATTCTGAAAATTAAAACAACATATTATAAGTGGATGAAGGATAGCTTGGAGATAAATTTTTCTGCTGTTGGTGCACGCTGTAAGCCTTATAATAATTTGTGTGCATATCCGAAGGCCAGAACAAATCAGAATATAAGAGCGTATTCATGTCATCGTTAGTTCCACTTAGAATTCGTTCATATTCTACTACTGAGCCTTCAACAAGTAATGCTTTCGATGATGTATGGATCAATTCAGCACCTGGATCCAAAGCTTTTTGCAGACCCATTGGTTTCGAGTATATAAAAGAGTCAAACTCTACTACTAATAATTTGGTGGATTATATAGAAGGAGAAACATGTACTTTGGAGCCAATTTGTATTGAGATTGGTGATTACAAGTTTAATATATCTTTTGATTTTAGCCTTACAATGATCAATGAAAAGGTTTGCAATGCCATAACAAACACGCTCTCAACTTGGGAATGCACTATATGCAATGAAAAGAAATCACAGTTTTCAAATGTTTCCAAAGAAAGTACTATTAATAAAAAAGTATTGGGTTTTGGCATATCCCCCTTACATGCCCGCATTCGGTTCATGGAACACTTCTTACACATAGCATATGATTTAAAGTAAAAAAGCATAGCAGGAAATGAAACAAAATCAGTAAGAAACGACGTCAAAAATGAGGGCAGATGAAAAAAGGAGTCTTCTTAGAAGACTTTAAAACGCAGACAGGCTTAAACATAGATAAACCACTTGCTAGTTGCGGAAGTACAAACGATGGCAATACAGCAAGAAGGTTTTTTAGAGATTTTGAAATTACTTCAATAATAACAGGAATTGACAAGGAGTTGCTTCGAAAGATCAACATCATGTTAATGGCAATTAATAGTAAACATAAACTAAATTCCTCAAAATTTGGAGTATACCGACGAAATAACAAAACTTCTATTATCATTATATCCCTGGAAAGAAATGACACCAACAGTTCATAAGGTATTGTGCCATGGAAAAATCATCATTGAATCAAACATTCTTCCTCTAGGTGAACTAACAGAAGAAGCTCAGGAAGCAAGGAATCGAGATTTTAAACATGCCCAATTGTTCAGTTTCAGAAAATGTTCAAGGCTATCACAGAACGAAGATATTTTCAATAACCTATTACTGTCTTGCGATCCCGTCCTGTTGTCAATGAGAAAACGATAGATTTCTTATAACACATTGGCATCTTTAAATAATGAAGAATTAAAAGATTTGCTTTATCTGTTAGATATATATAATGATGTGTCCGATTATTTTGTATTAAATAAAGAAACGACATAATTTGTTTGTCTTTTTTTATCATTAATGAAGAACATCATAAAACCCTTTTTACCTGACCCAATTATGTAAGATGTGAATACGAGGACACATTAGAAAAAATATATGAATAAGGGCTAACATTTGAAGATTTTCTGTTTAGAAGTTATGTTTGGTATCGTTGAAAAAAAAATTACCTGTAGATTGCGATTTTTTAAAAAAAGGCTGAATTTAGCCATCTTGGTAAAACAAAAACTTGGGTAATCCAAATATTAAGGTAAAAATTTCAGTTTTTGCTTAAATTAAAATTTTCACTATTCAATAAAATATTTATTAATAGACATAATCCAATGATTTTTTGGATTTAAGTAGACTTTAAGGTCAACAAATCGAAACAAATTTCAGAAATTATGATTTTCTGAAAACAATCCCACAATTCCTACAAATAAAAAAAATTTCCAAAAATGGGATTTTTTTCGTTTTTTGCTGCCATGTTGTCATTTAAAGCGGGGATTGGAAATGACTTACACACTACATTAAGTATCTGTTGGAGTATCTAAAACCGGTTTCGACTACCCAATTGGAGGCGTGCACAAATTTTAACTGTGAGTTAAAGTTGATATTTACCTCAAAAATATGGCAAATTTGGGATGGGGGAAAAGTATTTACAAATCAAAAATTTTTTTTTACCACAACTCGCATTAATATAAAAAGACCTTCCAGAAAAGTATACGTACTTTATATGTTCAGAAAAAAAATATTTGTCTGGAGCGATAAGAAGTGTGGTGCTTTTTGGGGAAAATATCGCCAAAATTTACTTTTTTTTTAATTTCTACTTTAAACTAATGTAATTTTTAACTGAAACAAGATATTGAACTAATTTTTTTTTATTCAATCAAAAATTTTATTGGCTAAATAACCGTTATTTTAAAACGAAAATTGGTCCCAATTTTCTCCCGATATTCGAAACACTTTGGACCTGAGTCGGAGAAAATTTTGAATTTCACATTTTCAAATCGGAATATCTCGGAAACTATTGGAGGTAACCCAAACATGTAAGCATGTTTTTTGTTCATCTTTACAAGAAGATTACTAATATGTTAATTTTTTGGAAATCGGATGAGAAACTAAAAAATGGCAAACACTCAAAATTTTTTATGAAAAAAGTACCCAACTTTAGGCAGCCATTTTGCCGCCCCCAAAGGGTCTGGAAAGTTCAAAAACCAAACTTAAGCTCCATTTTATGTGTTTTATGCATGTTCCAAATTTCATTGCAATCAGACCACAAGTTAATTTTTGTAATACATTTACAAGGGTTTTCTATCGAAAATTTTTTGACATTCCCTTTTGTTTTTTAAAATGAATTTTGCCAAAAGATTTAGCTTAAAATAGAATTCTATTATGACGAAGTTTTAGTCAGCATTCTAGCGAATTTTTGCTATTCATACAAAATGTATGGGGAAACAATTTCGTTATTAGTTTTATCTCTTATTGGGAGTGTTCTTATAAGAGTACCATGGTACTACAACAAAAAGTACTATAGTACCAACTTTATTATCCCTGACACGACATGCAAATGTTTTTAAAAACATATGTCATTATAATCTAGGGCTGCCATATTAAATTATTGCAATAATTTTGAAACTAAATCAATAGTTTTTATGTGTCTATTTTTACCAAAACAATTAAAAACATTTTTGCTATTTATTTTTATATACATTGTAATTGTTAATTTGTTGTTATGTTGTTATTAAATAAAAAAATGCCCAAAAAAACTTGACTTATTGAATTTTGTGAACTTCGGTAACTCTAGATTTTGCAGAAGAAGACTTTAAGTAAATTTGCGATTTGTAAAAAAAAGTGTTATTTTCAAGAAATATGTTTTTTAAGACAGTTTTTTAATAATATAATAAATTATTTATGTGCATGATAAAAACAATTGATTTACATTGTTCATGCTCAGTTCAAAGTGTTTTTGTAATTGTTAGACTAAAACTTTGTTTAAAAAACTGAATTTTTTTTTTATTGCCACAGATTTATGTAAAAATACATGAAGTATTAAGAGATTTTTAAAAGTCTTGTTTTAAATTGAAGAAGCTATTAAAAGATTGCTTTTTGACTTAAAATAAATAAAAAACATTTCAAATTTTTAATACCAAGTGCTGTTTTTATTATTTAACAAACCTTTCTAAGAAAAAATCTACATTCTAAAGTGTCCGCCATCTAACGTTTTTGTTTGTCAACTAGTGCTTATTTCGTGAATGGTAACACTTAGCTCATGTCTGATTTGACAGATAATTAGTTTTATCCTTCCGCTGAACGAATATGGTCCGTATGTACATATCTTGTGAAAAAAGTAAGAGAAACTGGCATCCTCATCGATAAACCAAAGCGTGAAAAGCCAAAAACAGTGCGTACACCCGAGAATATTGCTGCTGTGGCAGAAAGTGTGCGTGAAGCGCTATCAACATCAATTCACCGTCGTTCTCAACAATTGAACATTTCGGAGACATCATTGAGACGAATTTTGCATAAAGACCTTGGTATCAAGCCATACAAAGTCCAATTGGTTCAGGAGTTCAAAAAAAAAAAAAAGTTATTTGGCGGACCCTTTATTTACTTTCGACCAAGTACAAATGCTCGATTTAAAACGAGCAAAAAAATTGCGATATCGGAATCTGGCACACCTAATTTTGTAAACTCGTTTTACTTTTGCGGTTTCGTTTTCTGGCACATACACGTTTATTTCATATTTTCTGAATTTCAATTGATATTTTCTAAATTTCAAATTATGTCTTCTGAATCTCAATTGATATTTTCTGAATATTAATTGATGTATTGTGAATTTCAATGGATGTGTTTCTGAATGTAAATTTGTATTTTCTGAATTTCAAATTATATTTTCTGAATTTCAATTGATATTTTCTAGATATCAAATGATGTTTTCGGAATCTCAATTGATGTTTTCTGAATTTCAAATGGAAAATCAATCTGAATTTAAATTGATGTTTTCTAAATTTAAAATGGAGTTTCTGAAACTCAGTAGAAGTTTTCTGAATTTGAAAAGGAATTTTTGAATTTCAATTGATATTTTCTGAATTCCAATTGATATTTTCTGAATAACAGCAGCAAAAGGTGTAGATATTACAACTTTTTGTGCATAACTCAACGATTTTGTGTAAATTTTCCAATTTGATAGTAAAAATCGTCAAAATGAGCATAAATTATAAAATCAGGCAACAATGCTTGCTGATCGATAGACCTCGTGCCGTCAATTTAATTAAAAATCTAAATAAATGTACATATTTCATTGAGATTCGATGGGCAGTAGCCAAAACTTCCAAAGAATTATATCTTAAAAAAGTAAATGAAATCGAATTCGAAAAAATGCATGCAAAAAATGAATTCAAGAAGAAAATATTGGTAAATTCTGTCCGCACTTCTTAAACCAAAAATACGAAACAAGAAAACCGCACAGTGCAAAGTTGGGGATTTGCATAAAATATTTAAAATAACTGGGTAGTTCTATTAGCATATACTCATAGAAATAAACCTGTAAAAATAGCAGAAAAAATGAGCTTGCAGAAAAAACTGCTAAAATTAGTATATTTTTTTTTTACTAAGAGCTAGTTTTTGGGATGTAGTTCAACCTTGTTTATAGTTTTAACGAAGTTTAAACTTAAAATGCTGTTTTTGAGATCAAGTTTATTATATTTTAATTGTAGTTTAACCGGCCAGCGTTGGCCGTTTAAACTAAGTTTTGAGTTGTCAAATCATAACAGCTGTGAATGAAAATTATACATAAATAAAGCAGCTGTTAACTAAAAGTCCAAAAAAAAAACAATATATACGAAATTTTTGAAAATGTGTTTTTATTTATATAATGATTTGGAATTTTATCAGCGCTTCCGCTCGTCCAAACCATCGGCTTATATTTTTACATTTATTTTAGAGTCCATTTATTATTTAATTACAACCAATATTAAACAAAAGAAATATTTAATTGTTGGGCACAAAATAAACAAACATTTTTTTTCTATGCGCGTTGTTTTGTTTGTTTTTCATTTTTGACATTCGCAAGTGCTACCATATTTCTTTTGAAAATGGCATTACTCTTTTTGGTGTAAAATATGGTAATCTTATTTAATTTGAGATTTTTTAAACCATCACTGAAAAACAGCATGGAGGTTTAAAAGCAGTTTATATCTTATTTAAGTTTAACTAAACAGCTGTAAAACTAAGTTTGATCGTCCTCCCAAAAACTGGCTCTAAATATTAGTAATATAAGAATAGTAATCTGTTGAATTAACAAATATTTAGTTATATTTGAGCTAAGTTTTAGTTAAATTAAAGTAGTAATTTGCTGAAATCAGCAAAAACATATATGTAACACTTAAAATACAATATATAAAAAATTTTAAAATTATCAATTGAACTAAACTTCATATTTTTAAATTTTTTTTCAAAATATGTCCATTTTTTTCCAAAACCCCAATTTTCATGGTTAAAAGATATTGGCCGATCGGGAACAAATTTTACATCAGCGATTCTGTTACGAGTACTCAACTTTTGCGCGGTGTTACGTTTCGACCAGAGAAACTTTTTGCACTGTGCAGTGGTGATTCCGCAGATCTGAATGAAACTTGGATAGGTTGTAGAGGATAACAAAATATTAGATACGTAATTTTTTTCAAGTGCTTTTTATTAATACATCTTTAAAATTTAAGAACTTTAGATTTTTTGTACGTTTTATTAAAGTACTCGAGTAAAACGAACGATTATGAAAATTTAGAAAATCCCAGACATCCCCTCGGTAAATTTTAATAAGCCTTATTATACGTTAGTTTGAACTTAAACCAGCAACAACTTCCCATACAAATGTTATATTTAAAAAAATTGTTTTTTGAATAACAAAAATGTACGAATACGTACATATACGACCATGTAGATGCGTCTTTAAAATACCTTTCATTTGATACCCATTTTGTTAACTTATACAAATAAGAAATTTGTTTAAAAAACATAAAATTGGGTAATGTTTAACCCAACTTTTTAACCAAACTTTTAATCCCTAAACTGGAAAAAATAAAAAATAAAAAAAAAAAAATTTGCATTCAAATCTGCGGATTCACCACTGTGGGATTTCCATGTTTAGTACACGAATACCTTTATTGTTAACGTTATTCTTATTTAAAAACGAATTCATTCTTTTAAGTTTTGAAAGTAAAAAGCTTTTACAAAAATTAATATTCAATCACAGAAATAGCCACACTAAATAAATACTTATATAGTGACAAATTTACATCTTTATATATCTATGACAACAAATAATAACAGCTTATGTCTAAAATCAAAGTTTTGAAATATTATATATGTTGACAAATATTAACATATTTTGTGCTTATTGTTAGTATGTTACGTATTATAATTTGAATGAATTTCGAAAATAGTAGAAATTTTACTTAATAAATACCCTTTTAATGGAAAATTAAAAAAAAAAAAATTACTATATATATATATTTTTTTTAAATTCCAAAATAATTTTATATTTTTAGCGTGTGCCCCGGTAGGCTAGTTGGTAGCGTGCTAGCTTATCAGTGCGGAGGTCGTGGGTTCGATTCCCACCAGAGCCACTGGTCTGTTTTCGTCCAATGCGTTAACCATTACACCGCAACGCCCACAAGCTATTTACGTATTAAACTAAAAGATCAACTCATAGGTCATCGAACTCATAGGTCTTTCTTTTTCGCTATGCTATGCCAAAACGTCAGGACAAATTCTTAAACAAGTTCGTTATCGAGTTTTACTTAAAAAAGAATCATTAAAAACACGAAAATCTGATTAAAAAAATATTTTTTTTGAACAATTTAAAATTCCAAAAAGAGCAATATTTGAGTCATAGATTTTTTTTTAGTATATTTTTCATTCAATGAATTATTATTCAAATTGCAAAAAATCCCAGGTAGAAAAATACAATCTTTAAAATGTTTTAAAAGCATTTTTCATGATGGTACAAGCGTTTTCAGAACATACCAAATTACAAATTTAAAGCGTTCTGAGAATGTGCAAAATGATAACCCAAATTTACGGTCTGAGGATGGTATTTTATAACGTTCTCAAAACATTGCAAAACAAAATTTTTGAAATGCTTTTTCAATCGTTAAATAAGTATTTGCAGAACATTTTGGCTTACAGTTATTAAGCGTTATGAAAACGACCCAAATGATAACCGCTTTGAGGGTTGTAATTTTGAACATTGTCAAAACGCTCGAAAGACAAATTTTAAAGATCTTTATGAATTGTTCATAAATACCAATTTACAGTTTTAACGTTCTCTAAGCGTTAAAAAAGCTACAATTAAAGTACTTTGTCATTGTTTTCAACACAAATATCAGAATAATAATTTTAAACAATTTTATATATTTACATTTTGAAAAATAATATTTTTATTGAATTTAATTAAAATATATTTTAAAGTAACAAAATATAAATTAATAAGCTAACATTTTACAAAATGATGGTATGAATGTTTGAGAATATTAACATTTTTAAATTCAAATATTTTAAACTTTTTTTTTTTGTATAGGTATTCATATAAATGGAAAATATTTCAATTTTAAAATATTAGCATTTTGCTGCGAAACGCCTGCTCGTGCCTTTATTAAATGTTGCAAAGGACACACCGGATTTTATTCTTGCGAAAGATGCACTGTTCACGGAGAAACTGTTAACAACACTCGTGTATTTAAAGAAATTAATTGCGAAGAAAGAACTTTGCGATCATTTAGGGGAAAAAAAATCCGGGTCATCATTTAACTAAAGAAAACAGTCCGCTTCTAGATCTAGTAAACTTTGATTTAGTAAAATTCGTAGTCCTTGATGAAATGCATATGTTGCATATTGGCGTTAGCAAATATTTGCTACAAAATTTAATTTGCAAAAAATCACATTCATTTGTTTCTCAAGAAAGTGTTGCGGTTTTACATCAAAATTTTTTGAACATTTCTAATGACGTAACATCAGAGTTCCAAAGGAAAACATTTGATATAATAGATATAAGAAATTGGAAAGCTACCCAATTCAGATTTTTTTTATTATATGGTGGAGCTTTTGTTTTAAAAAATGTTTTAAGTTCTGATCAGTACAGACATTTCTTACTTTTATATACATCTTGCAGAATTTTGTCGTCTACCACATTAGCGACGTTAAAAACTGATTATGTAAAACGTATTTTAAGGAAATTTGTTCAACTTATGCCACATTTTTATGGACCAAATTCGCAAACAATGAACATCCATAATCTTATTCATATTACGGATGACGTAGCTAATATTGGGGCTCCTATATCTCACTTTTCGGCTTTCGATTGTGAAAACAGTTTAGGCTTTATAAAATCAATTGTAAAATCACCGAAAAATCCTATTGCACAAATTCCAAGAAAATTGCACATTTTTCACAACAAAAACGTACAAAACAATATCCCGTTGGTTTATCCAATTTTTAAAAACACAAAATATGCTCTTGGAACCATTTTAGAATCCTCAAAATCAAAAGTATTGTTTTCCTTTGTAAATATTGAAGGTTTTAAATTCACTACATCTCACCCTGATAATGTATGCTTACTTAGTAATGGAAATATTCTAGTAATTAATGAAATTTTTAGCATTAACAATAATGAAAAACACAAATATGATGATATATTTTTAAAAGGCAAAACTTATAATGAAATAAATGATGTATATCAGTATCCACTCTCATCAAAAGAAATAGGTTTGTATAATGTTAAAAATTTAAATGAAAATTATACTGAAGTTAGTATGCATTTAGTAGAAGTGAAGTGTATACTTACAAAGTTCTACAATGAAACAATTGCTATAACGCTATTACATAAATAATAATGAAACATGTAAAATATGATTAAAATAATATAAATAAAGTAACAAAACATTGTAATTTTAAATAGTTTAACTAGCGTTTTATTAAGTTTTGAAAAAGTCCTCTAAAATATTACTTTATCTGTCCTCAAAATATAGTGCTTTATAAAAGATATACAAGGACTATACACTTTATAGAGTCGCTACATTATGGGCTGGCCATATTGAGTGATTTATTGAACTCGGTTCATGAAGAGAAAAGCATATAAAAAAATTGCATAAGAAACCGAGTTCGCATATAGATAGACCCCCTTATGACAGTGTTGTTTTTTAATCAGTAAAATATTTTGTAAAAAAAAAAGTATTTCTAAAGTACTATTGGCAAATGTTAGAAAAACGCTTTAACGCAATGGTTTTACATTGGTTTTATTTTATAAACCGTTGTAAATTTTGTACGATAAGAACTTCTAAAGTACTTTTTACAAACGTTGGAAAAACGCTTTGAACCAATGTTTTTACAGTGTTTTTATTTCACAAATATTTGTAAGTTTTGTATAAAAAGTATTCCTAAAATACTTTGTCCGAACGTTCGAATAGCAATCGAAAATAATGTTTTTTAAATGCTTTTTTTCGTATTATTTGCAATTATCGCTTTGGAAACGCTTTTATTTTAGTACCATCAAAAACAAACGTTTTGAAAACTCTTCGTTTTTTGTACCATCCCAAATTTCTACCTGGGATGTTGTGAACTTTTTTAAAATTTGTTTTAAATATTCATTTTGTCGGAACTCCTTGCGGATTCCCTGGAATACTCCTACGGACCGCCATTTGGGAACCGTTGATCTAAACGAATGAAATAAAGTTGGAATCTTTTTAAAGTTAATATGATTCTAGCTAAAATAAATATTTTAATATTTAAAATAATGCATCAAAGCTGTTTCTATTTAATTTTAGGTTGTTTCTGCTTGGTTTGAAATTGTTTTTCTGTGTGCACTTATGTCCACATAGGCTGTTATTATAAGTTGCCACAGATACATTGTATAGTTTTTTTTTGTATTAGTATTGCAGTGATTTTATTTTGCTTAGCATTTTAAATGTGCTATGATTGCTTTTAATTCACACTCAAACATTTACATTAAACATTGTATTGATTAAACAAAAGAAGCCGATCAAATTGTAATGTTTTATGACGTAACATCAACATACAATTATTAAAACTTAAAGTGCTTCTGTTCAGAATGGACCAAGACAAATGAATGAAGGCATTTAAAGTCTTGTTATACTCACAAGGAGAGACCGTTCATGGGTTCCCACCGATTGCTATGAAATTTGTTAATGTTATAACGAATAAAAATTAAGAGACCCATGTTTTTTTCAGTTGCCCAATCTCACATTTAGGGGTTTAAAAGCGGGGTAAAAAATTACACCATTTTCTGTTTTTTGTTGTTGTTTTCATATTTCTAGAAATCGCTAGAAACAGTTAATTTTTGTTAGCTAGAAAAGTAAAAAAAAAGCAAAATTTTTTAAAAAATACGCTTATACTTGAAAACTATATAAATAATTGGAGTGAGGTAAGTTTCTAAAAATAGAACTGTTGTGTTGTTGGAGTTGTACTTCTGAGATTATGTATGCAAGAACAAAAATACCGTGTATTGAATAAAACTAGTTTTCATCACAACAAAACTCGACCTGGCGATAGATCAGTGGGCTAAAGCGCTCTGTCTAACGTGTGGTGCGACTGCATTTGGCATTAGAAATCAGTTTATCAATACCGCGGTCAGTGATTGCACAGAAAATTTCATATAGACGCAATCGAACAAATAAAAACATATCAAATATTACATTATTCAAAAAAAAAAAACACTGACGAAGGTTCAATACCAGAAACTGCGCAGTCTGATTCAGAAAATTGAAAATTTGCAATGTAGTTATGATTTTTAGAAAATACACTCATTCTTCTCTACCACGCCTTTCCCAATTAAAATTAAATAAAATTGCATATTAATTATAGTATTAATTGCAATTGAGTGAAAAAGACGTTAAAATTCAAACTCAATTGAGATATTTGTTAACATTAGATGGTATTCTTTGGAATACTATCTAATGTTAACCTCTTTGGAAGTAGTTTAAGCATATCATCAATGAAAATGCTCAATTAGAATCATTCTTTGGCAAACCCATTTTTATTGGGTATGTTTCACTCTAAGCTATATCTAAATACATATACAACCCAATAATAACCCCTTATATTATTAAGGGCCGTTTTTATAACTTGCCTTTAAAGTAAATGTTAGTAAAAAGTAACTTTAGCTAAAATGAGGAATAAAGTGAGCTATAATGTTTTTCGTTATTACAACTTCCCAATAAAATAAAATTAATATTTTTGATAATGTGGCAGCACCAAACTAAAAACCGATTATTGGTTTATGAATTGGTTTATAAAAATACGTAGTGGCAACGTACTTTTATTTATTTGTTTACAAACAAACACGAATTTGTGAAATTCGGTTGTGAAATTCGGTATTTTCTTCTTCTTCTTTATAGAGCGGAAAATGTGGTAACTTTAAACACATAAACGTTACGTTTAATGTTAAAGGCAACAATATCTTCCCTTTAGCTTATCGGTCACTTTTAGCTTAACCCTCTAGTGCCCAAGACCGCCTGTAGACGGGCTAACTTCATTGCTCACTTATGCGCTTCCCAAATTACGTTTTGGTTTTATTTGTATTTTGTCTAATTCGGGGAAGTCCAAAAATTGTTTTTATTGCATCCGCAACGCAAGCTCATGCCATGGGCAGCTATCACTGTCATTTTAAGTTGGATAATTGTGAAATACGTACGGCATAATTATTTTGCAAAAAGTGTGAATTTCAGGTGAAAGGAAAAATTATTGGTGTGTTGCTGGCAATATAAAGAAAGCAAAAAAAAAAAAAAAGAAAAAAGAAAAAAAAACTTTTCTCAAGCTTTTTGTTGGTCTTGCAAGGTAGCCCGTCTGGAGGCGGTCTTAGGACAATTCGAAAAAAAATAATATTTTAGGTAAGTTTGAAAGTGGAACATTTAAGGAGATATTAAAGCTAAAAAATTGTCATTTATAGACATGGAAGTCGACAAATGCAAAAGTTGTCATCGCTTTCTGATGAAGAGATTGGTCAAATTTTGGATTTGATGAATTTCGATAGCGATACTGACGGAGAAGAAGATATGGAAGATGACTTGGATGACAATGCTTGCGAGACGGAGTGCCATATCAACATTGGATTTGAGGAGGATATAAATAGAGTGGTGAATATGTTAGATTCAATTCTGGTATCAGAGATTTGCCTTACTTCCAGCGGAAGTCCCGCATCATTTCAAAAATTATTATCTCCTTCTACTTCGATTGCTTCAAATACTCCTCGATCACAGAAACAAAAACGCAATGTGCCTGCTAACCAGAATATTTGCGTTCCAAACAATCCAAAATACTATGTCAAGAAATCGATTTGAAAAAATACGGAGTAATTTAGATTTTAATGATAATAGTAAACTGCCCCACAGGAATGCTGCAGACCACGATGCTTTGTATAAAATACGACCAATTGTGAATCATTTCAATGAAAAGTTTCAATCCGTTCCAATGACGCAACGTTTAAGTGTGGATGAACAAATATGCGCAACGAAGATGAAGACTTTTCTTCGACAATATTTGCCAGATAAACCACACAAATGGCTAGTAAAACTGTTTGTTTTATGTGACTCCTTCGGCTTTTGCTATAATTTCGAGATATATTGTGGTGCAGGAGGCAATGTTGTGCAAACTGGCTCGCCAGACCTTGGAGCGGTAGCAAATGTGGTTGTTCGATTGTCACGCAATGTTCCAGATTATAAAAACCATATAATATATTTCGATAACTACTACACTTCACTGCCACTTCTTGTATATCTCAAATCACGCAGAATTTATTCCTTGGGGACTATTCGTTCAAATCGCATTCCGAATTGTAAGCTGCCAACCGACAACGATCTCAAGAAACAACCACGTGGATATTCTACAGAGTTTTGTGGATCTGCTTCTGGAGTCGACATTTCTTTATCACTTTGGTAAGATAATAAGGCTGTGCGACTCGCGTCGACCTACGCAAGCACGAAACCTTTTCAAAATGAAACAAACCCAAAAACACAGTTATCCCGGTTTTGTTCGCTCTGAAAAAAGTTTGTTGACGTCGAATGCCCCAACATAATCCATAAGCCATATGGGCTGTGCCGATCTCATGGATGGCCTTATAAAATTTCAGTGAAGAGCAACAAGTATACAAATCGACTGTTCGTGCATTTGCTTGACTTAGCCATTTTAAACGCCTATATTTTGTTCAACAGAATCAACAAGCCTAATGCTAATGATAGGCGCTACCAGCTGCCAAACTTCCGAGCAGAGATAGCATCCGTACTCTGTACGCAGAGTCCTTCATTGCCAAAAGCTCCAGGGCGCCCATGCCAAGATTAAAAAAAAATGTACAGTTTTTATCACGCGCTGGTAAAAAAACTTCTAAATTTGCTGGTTACAATTCCGAAACTCAAATTGTATGCCGAAAATGTAATATAATCCTGTGTCTTTCTAAGCAAAAGAAATGCTTCTACGGTTTTCACCAACAATAACTTGAACAAACTATTTGTGCCTCATATTTAAATATTTTTTTTTTTCAAAACTTGTTTGAATTAACTTAAAAAATTAAATCTGAATTTCTTGTTTATTTCCTACACATTTCTGTTATAACCTGTTCTTTTTTTGTTAATAAAACAGTGTACTCTATATGAAAAAAAATAATAATTTCTGTAAAATTTTTTTAATTTTTCTTTAAATATCATTTACTTTTAAAATAAGTCAAACCCAAAAGTAATTTTTTTATCAAAAAAAAAAAAAAAAAAAAAATTGGTACTAGAGGGTTAAAGTATACTTATAATAACGAAAAACTAATAATTTGTCAGATAACATCCGAACTTTAGCTATTGGCAAGTTGTAATAATGGCCCTAAATCAATTTTTAATAATATTTTATAATTTTGAATTAAATTATTTTTTTTCATTTAAATTTAATTTTCCAATGAATTAAAAAAAAAATTTGATTTTTATTGCTTTTTTAAGGCTTTAGGTCTTTTAACTACACCATTTCCACTTGTTATTCAGAAAATAACAAATGCAATTTCAAAATTGCATTTGATTTTCAGAAACTTAGAAATATAATTTCCAGTTTTCAAATCAAAATTCTATTTGTAATTCAGAAAATAGCAATTGCAATTCGAAAACCTCATTTGTAATTTCAAAAATACGATTTTTATCAAAAAATCACATTTGTTTTTCATAAAATCGCATTTTTTTTTGGAAAATAACAATTATAATTTAGAAAATAGCATTTGAAATTAAAAAAAAAAATTCCAAATGTAATTCAAAAAATACCAAATGTGATTAAAAAAACTACAAATTTTATACAGAAAATAGCAAATGTAATCATAGAGTATATATAAATAGAGATACTACACTTCCGACGCCACTCAGCAACAAAAGACCGAACTCGGCCAAGCAAATGAAAACATTTTTGTTTATACTAAAAAATGTTGTTGATAAAAAATTATTGCTTAAAACACTCACTTTTATTTTGCTTATATTTTGTTATACAAGGTGGTGCAAAAATAACCTTCCGATGTTTTTTGGCTGTAATTAAAAAAAAAAATGAAAAACTTTGATTCTTCTTGTGGATTATTTTTATTTGGTATTTTAATTTTTTTTACATCAAGTCGAGAATATGATGTCATGTAAATGGCCGCCGCCACAGTTGATTGTCATGTGAGCCCTTTTTATGGCATTTTCCATCACTTTGGCCAAAACTTCCGGCGATAGGTCCTCACATTCTTGACCAATATTGTCTTTAAGAGCTGCAAGAGTCTGAGGCTTGTTGACATAAACTTGCGACTTCAAAAAGCCCCACAAAAAGAAGTCTGGAGTGGTCAAATCAGGCGATCTTGCTGGCCAGTGCAAATTGCCAAAACGGGAGATTAGGCGCCCGGGAAATGCATCCTTCAGCATATGGGTTGTGGCACGTGCAGTGTGTGCTGTTGCACCGTCCTGTTGGAACCACATGTTTTCCAACCCCAATTCATCAAGTTGCGGCAAAAAGAACTCGTTGATTATTGCTCTGTAGCGCTCACCATTCACAGTAACCGTTTGGCCCGCGACGTCTTCGAAGAAAAAAGGTCCGATGACTCCTCCAGCAAAAACAGCACACCATACAGTGACTTTGAGCGGGTGTAATGGCTCTTCGTTGGTTACACGCGGATTTTCAGTGCCCCAGAAGCGTAAATTTTGCTTATTTACGTACCCGCTAAGATGGAAATGGGCCTCATCACTCATGATTATTTTTGATGAAAAATCATCTTCCTCTTGGTGGTGATTAAGGATGGCTTGAGCGTATGTTACACGCTATTGGCGGTCAGCAGCTAACAGCTGATGCACCGTCTGGACTTTGTACGGAAACATCTTCAAATCCTGTACCAAAATTCGCTGTAAAGACCTTCGACTGATACCCATTTGCGTGGCACGTCGTCTGGTCGATGTCGACGGCGCTTCCATAACCTCCTCGGCTACAGCAGCAATATTCTCTGCAGAACGGCTACTCCAGGGTCTGCCACGCCTAGCAGCATCTCGTGTTGTGCCAGTCTCTTCGAGGCGAGCGGCTAAACGTCGCAGTGTTTCACCAGTAGGCGTTTTACGGCCAGGAAATCTGCGACGAAATTCACATTGTGCCAAAGTCACCGACCGATTATTGGTCAAATAAATAGTCACCAATATTCCGCGTTCTGGAGCAGTGTAGCGTAACATTGTTTATTATTTCGCATGTGTTTACTACACAAATGTCAAAACAGAACTGATATTAGGGGCCAATCGCAAAATTTATAGCATTTTCTGATAGGAGGATTACTTTTGCGCCCCTTGTATATATATATAAAACTCATTTTCTGTTTGTTTGTTTGTTCTCTATACAAATTTGCAATTCTCAACGGATTTTCCTTTGGCATGAATAATCCTCCGACCTCAACTTAGGTCATAGTATAGTTTTCATCGACCACGCCCACTTCTACGCCCAATTCTACGCCTACTTTTGACAAAAAATGTTAAATTAACATTTTTCTCATCTTTTTCAACTTTTTCGTTTTTTTCAAATACAAACTTTTAATCGGATTTCTTTTAAATTACTCACATACATTCTACGTTTCCCGAGGAAGGCCTCAGTAAAAGTTTCATTACCATATCCCACTTTTTTTTAATTGTTTATTTATTATTTAAATTATTAAAAATACAATACAAAATTTATTTGTCTCGCGCCAGTAATGGCTTTTGAGACAAAAATTAATTATTGAATTAGAATATTATTTAAAAAAAAGGATATAAGCATTTTAATAAGTATAATATATGTAATTTATGTAATTTCAAAAATATAAAGTTTTATTCAAGAAGCATTTCAATATTTTCTAATAGAAAGTCATTTATACGTTTTTTAAAAATTGATAACCGACTACAACTTTTTATGTTATTGGGCATATCGTTAAAAAGTAAACTTTCTGCATATTCTATTCTCTGCTTGGTAGTCTCCAATCTTCACCTTGTAGTTCTGAGATTTGCTGCATTTCTTGTATTAAATCAAGTTTGATGATTTTCTAATTTAACAGTTCTGTTACCTATGTTATTAACTGATTTGTAAACATAATACAAAAGTTGTTTTTGATATAAACCATTAAGTGGCAAAATAGTTTTGCAATATTGTTTATACAAAGATACAGTATTGTGTCTAAGATCAAGATTAAAAATACATTTAAGAGCTTTATTTCGCATTGTTTGTAGCGATTTCAATTCGTTGCTCCTTTTCCATGCATAAATTATCGCAAGGTACTTCAATACCGACTTTTGATCAAAAACGTCAACACCAAAAAAGCTTTTATTTTTTAATTTAAAAGCATTAAATCCAATTAAAACATAATATACCTACTGATTTCTTTGCAATGTCTTTATGATTTCATTTTTTTAAAAATTTTATTTTTTCTTACCAAGTCCTTAAAAAAAAAAAAACAAAAAAAAATTTCTTTAACGATAAACTTTTTTGAAACCATGCACTATACCATACATACATCAATACGAATTGCTACTGAAAGCATCATTTTGTATTCAACTTCTTTAAAGATAAAATAATTTTTAATTTTGTAATCTTATTTCATAAATTTCAAATGGAATCTTTAGTTTCAAGTTTAACGTTAAAATCCTGAATGATTTTGCAAAACACAACAGAATTAAGTCGTCTATTTCCTAGCTTAAAATCTTTTCTGCATTCAAAAATCACAGTTGACCCGGGAAACACCGGGCACTTCAGCTAGTTTTCTATTAAAAATTAATATCGAGGGCTTATATTCAATACCGTCTATCTACATTTTCACGAATTTTTTTTTTTATGCCAAACTCATCTCTGACCCCATCTGCATGTACTGTAAAAATTTCAGTGGAAAAAAACTATTTTTAGTACTATATATCCTGTATTTTATCATTTGTCTATCTACAAAGATACTTATTTATGAATTTTATGACGGCAATACCGTCTATCTACATCATAGAATTTTGTCGTTTTATTTAATTTCAGGCTATTTCTCTGTTTGATATCTATTTATTCACTGTTCGTTTTTCGGATACATACTTCTCTTGTCGAACGATCAATACCTACCATAATACGCTGTGTAAGCGGTGGTGTGCCCTTTATGTTATTTTCTAGCTACAAATGAGTATGCAAATAAATGAATTCAAACGCAAAAACTCAAAAACACAAGCAAGAATGTACTAATTTGATACTGATTTGAAATTGACCACTTCACCTCGATTTAAAATCTAATGCCCAATTCACACGGTGATTTTTGCAACGTCTTAATTTGTTTTAGCAGTTGCTTCCAAAAATCATTTGCATTACATGATGATTTTTAACAGACGTCTGTTTTTTGTAACCAGGGTTGATTATATTTGTCTTGAATGCTTGGACAACAATATTTAGGATTTTCAACTGCTGATGCAGGATTCAAACAGAACTCCCCAAAAGCAGAAAGAAAAATAGGCCCAACTTGTTCATCGCGCATTTGTAGAAACAGTAATGTAAGACACTGCCAAAACTTTGATGAGAGAACAAGGAAACAAATTTTTGAATCATTTTGGAACAAGACTTGGGAAGCAAAGCGAGAGTTTGTAAAGATGTGTGTAACAAAGATTATCAAAAAACCACTGTAGGAAACAGTAGAAAACAGAACAGCTTTATGTTTAAACTACCACAAAACGAATTTGCGTTGCAGGTATGCCGATCCATGTTTTTATCAACGCTATCTTTACGTATAGCCATGGTTAAAGGATGGATTAATGCGAACGATAAACCAATTTTGGCGTCACTTGTACCAAAAACAAATTCTCAGAAGAGGGGTTGTAAAATTTTCTTGTCTAAATATCTGCAGAACTTAGACAAGATGGAAAGCCATTATTGTCGCAAGGACACAACTAAAATATACACAGCAACCACTTTTAAAACCAAAGCAGATGTTTTTAAAGATTACCTTGAAAAATGTGCCGAGAAGGCAGTAAAGCCCGTTTCAATTTTTACATTTTCTACAGTTTTTGCCGAACAAAATTTAGCGCTCTTTATGCCTCGCAAAGATCAAAGCGATACTTGTGTGGGGTTTAAGGCCAAGCAAATAACAATTGCAGAATACGATGCACATAGAGGCTAAGTTGAAAAATCAAACCATATATTTGCCAAAGATGCCCGCAAAACAGTCAAAATCAAGAACAAAATTATTAAAATGCCATTTGATGCATTACATTTAAAGTATGATTTTTTAAGAACTATAAGGATACGAACCTTATTCGATTTTTCAGTATTAGACCTGGTCGAACAAAAAATGATCCGACAGTATCCCAACTAAGATCTCTCTTATATTCCCCAAGTGGTACCATTAAGTTTAAAGTGAATTTTGATCATAATTACACTGAACTACCTATTAGAATAAAGCAATATGAAGGTTACATAGAACCAAAACAATTGTATACCGGTCGACTACCAATTTAGCAAAACAAATGGAAACATTTACAGGAGTTAAAGGCGGTAATTCCAGAGAAGTATCACTACTTCTATGATAATCTTAGCCACGCGCAGTAAAAATTATAATAAATTATAATAAGAAATTATAAAAAACATTGTCTTTGAATTTAAACTGGCTAAACAATTCTTCTGAACACACCTACCCTCTATCTGACACCCTTTTTGAGACACCCATGCCAAAAACAAACAAAAACTAGTCAAAAACAACCCCTAGCTCCCTAAAGGGTTCAAACGTTAGAACAGGTCCTACTATTTTTCAATCCCCAACATTTCTTGTGAACATATCTACCCCCTATCTCCCAAGTTTTTCGGGGTCCCCATACAAAAACCGTAATACAAACTTAATTTTAAAATAAGGCAATACCGTCTATCTACATATTATTTTCCTACACAATGATTTCATTTTTGAGGCAATACCGTCTTTCTATCATAGAAGCTAAAATAACGCGAATTTTAAGAAACTTTTTAGTTAGAACGTTTGTTAGACACATTCTATTAATATTGTAGAAGATGAGTTCATCGAAATTGTTGCTTATTTGCGAATAAAACAGTTTTTTGGCTCTCCTGAAAAATTGTGTTTTTGTAGATAGACGGTATTGAATATAAGCCCTCGATATATTTTAATTTTATTTTGCTGATTTTATCATTAATATTTGAAATAAATAAAAATTGTATTAAATTATTATTTAAAAACATGAACAAACTTAAATTTTAAATTTCCCCAACATGTTTTTATTTGCACGTGCGAGTTTACGAACAAATAAAAAGAGGACAGATTTTTGTTTTTTTTTTTAACTCACACCTTTTGTACAGGGCAGCGCTTTAATGCAAATCCATGTTTGTTATCAGTAAAACAAATTCGATTTGACAAAAAAAATCTTTTCGGATTTCATTTGCATATTTTTGCATATTTTGCGTTCAACTACGAGTATTTTGCGTTTAACTAATAGGAAGAATTTAAAAATCTTAACACAGCACTTAATTAATATAAAAATTATCAAATTGTCATCAGACATTTATATTGTATTTTATTTTAAACCATCGCTATCAAATTATTAAATAAAATTTTAAAAAATCGACAATTTTTTAGTGCATATTTTCTATTCTTTGTACATGAAAGTCTTTATTGCCCTGGTCATGTATAACCAATGTTTTACTCAAAAATAAGTCGAAAAATTTCGAACTAACTTTCTATTATCCAATTTTGGCCCAAAATTAGCAAAAACTTTCACTAAATATTTTGCAAACAAAAACTGTAATATTAACAAAATGTTTGTTATATTTACCCCAAATTCTGTAGAATGCAAATAACATTTTATTTTGCTAAAATCAATAGAAATTTGAAAATATTTGTAAATTCATCAGATTTATTTTTGCTTTTCTTATATTGTTAGTATATGGGTCAATTTCAAAAAAAACGTACACAACAATTTTTTTTTGCTTATTTTTAAAGTTTTTTCAATTCGCCTGTAAGAGTTGCCAATTTATGTAGAAATTGATGAAGAAGCCGGTGGTACTTTTACTTTTATTTTTTGATTTTTTTAGGTTTTCTATGATATCTATCTTGAGCGTCACACACCAAATATGTTTAAAAAATCGCTAAAAATGCAAAAATATTTGAAATTCAGGCTTACTACGATGTTCTTTTGTTTCTCCAGATTGACTTTTGCGAAAATCACCTTTTCGATTACAAACACAAAATCACGTTTCACCTTAATTTTTCATTTTTTTAAAAGTGACTAGTTACTTTAAAATTTTAAGATGAAAATATGTAAATTTTGTTAAAAAAAGACTTAAACTTAAAGGTTCCTTGCAAAGTAATAGGCTTGTAACAATGTATTTAAAAAAAAACTGCAATTATAAGCGTTTTAAGGGAAAAAAACTAAGTGTGACGCTCAAGATATTTTGTGACGATCAAGAGATTTTGTTGCACGTAAACCAGAAATAATGCCAAATTTAAAGTTTAACGAAAAAAAGTTTATTCTTTTACAAAAAGTAAATAAAAAAAAAACAAAAATTCTTCAAAAAACAAAAATTTTCATACAAAACTAAACATGTACATATTCTTTGATGTCTTTAACAAAAATGGAAAAAAGGAAGTAATTCTTGAAGAAACTTATACACATATGTAAATATTTGACGCAAAACAATAACTTAACTTAATTTAATTTATAAATTTTCATTCGAATTCTTATTCTGAATCTGTATAAACTTCATGAAATGACAAGCGGCTTTGTTTTTTTTTTTCATTCTCATTTATTTTTACCACTTTCGAATTAAGTTTGTGGCAGTTCCGTTTCTCGTTGCTATTCATAAACAGAATTAGTCAGTAACAATAAAAATTAAACTCAAATATACCACGGAGCAATTCCATATGAAAGCGATCACCTTTTGGACGACTCCTCTCCGATTTTAAAATAAATAGTCTCAATCGATTGCCCAGCAAAAAATAATGTACCTACATATTTTTTTTATAGTGACTGGTTTAGTGGTGGTGTGCACCACTGTCATGTGACAAAATTGAAGAATTCTTCATAAGGGACCTCACTAAAGCGATCGCAACGAGTGATAGCTCGTTGGAAAGGTATTGAATCAGGCTTTAATTGAAAAATAAAATTTTCCTAGTTTTTCTCAGAAATTTACCTTTTTCCCATGAAATTTTATTTTTTTTGGATTCCTCATAATTTTTGCTTTAAGAATCAGCAATAAAAAAATGGGGCCGACTCCTTGTTTGGACAGGAGAAGAGCATTTAAGAGACCACCTTGTTCTCATTGTTTTTATATTTTTTATAATTGAATTATTTTTAATTATTTAACAAGAAAAATTAGGAAAATTTTATTTTTCAATTAAAGCCTGATTCAATACCTTTCCAACGAGCTATCACTCGTTGCGATCGCTTTAGTAGTTTTTTTTTTAAACAACTTTCAAAGAGGTCCCTTATGAAGAATTCTTCAATTTTGTCACATGACAGTGGTGCACACCACCACTAAACCAGTCACTATAAAAAAAAAAAAAAATATGTAGGTACATTATTTTTTGCTGGGCAATCGATTGAGACTATTTATTTTAAAATCGGAGAGGAGTCGTCCAAAAATTTGCCAATTTTGATCGTTTTCATATGGAATTGCTCCACGATTATACCTTTCTTTCTTCTTTCTTTTATATTCGTCATTACGCGCTTTATCGACCTTTATTTTCTCTCGATATCTCCGTGCTCTTTCAGCCGCCGTTAATTTTGTTGTTTTACTCTTGAAAATTAAAAAATAATATCAAAATTAAGCATTTTAAGCTATGAAGCAATATATATCAAAAGTGATGCTCATGAAATGTTTGCCTATTTTGGTTTTTTTTCGTAGGCAATTTATTTCTCAAATTCACAAATTATAAAAAAATGAGTTGAAACCATGTAAACAATGATTGTCAACTTCAATTTTTTACATATAATATATTCACTTTTAAAAAAATTTGCGTGACGCTCATGAAATTTTATCGCGCCCTTACCATGATGTTCACAAAAACTACGCAAATGCACACTCTTTTTAATAGATTTTTTTTCGCTTTTTCACTTTTGTAATAATTAAACTTTGTATTTTCCTTACGTTATTTATTTCATTTAAATGCAAATTGAAAACTAGTAATATTACTTGAATTATAAAAAAGTGACGCTCAATGCAAATTGTGGGGACAACCTTTCTTTGCAACGCCAAATTTTCACTAATTAAGTTTTGACGACTATAACAAATCAAAACACAAGAAAGAAACGCAATAATTCGAAAACTGTTACTAAATGTTGCATATTTACTTTTTTTCTGGATTTTATTTTATTTTGTTTACTAAAAATTCTAACGGGGGACACATGCTTTTGTATGGAAGGAGTCAGAGGGAGAAACAAAACACCATTCTGAATAAACAAAAAAACAAACATACAAATTTGAGAATTACGTTTTTTTGTTACATATTAATCGCTGATCACTCTCACATTTTTGTTTTTTTGTTTTTTTTTTTTTTTTTTACCTAAAATAGTAGTGTAAAGTGCGGGGACACAAAAAATGCGTTTTTTTTGAAATTGACCCATATAGTAAAAAAAAATCTGATAATTTTAGCAGTTTTTCTCCAAGATAATTTTTAACAAATTTTTAGTGGCTTTTTTTGATATTTTTACATTTTTATTTCTATGAGTGTTTATTTCTATAAGCTGGGAATTTGAAAAAACTTTGTGATAAATTGTTCCCCTTTTTGAAGTCAAGCTTCATATAAAAAATATTGCTGGTAAACTCAGGGAACTTCTGCTGTAAATATTTGTAAAGGGTGTTTTATATAGAGGCATAGATCTTTGAAATGGAATAAAACACAGATGAATTTTTTAAATTGACATGAAATTTACTTTATTCGAAAGATAATCTTCTGGTATTATAATTTAATTTTAACTATGCGGTTACCAAACGTTTCCTTCAATAAATCCATTGTGGCACGAGCTGTGTGACATGTTGCGCCGTCTTGTTGAAACCACAGCTCCTTCACATCATGGTTGTTCAATTGACGTACGAAAAAGTCAGTAATCATGGTTCTATAGCGGTCACCATAGACTGTAACGTTCTGACCAGCATCGTTATTAAAAAAGTACGGACCAATGATTCCACCAGCCTATAAAGCACACCAAACAGTCAGTTTTTCTAGATGTAACGGTGTCTCAACATACACTTGAGGATTATCAATACTCTAAATACGGCAGTTTTGTTTTTTAACATATCCATTTAACCAAAAGTGATCTTCATCGCTAAACAAAATACGCTAAATTCGTGCGCGATACGTATTTCGAACAGAACCATGATTTTCAAAATAAATTTGCACAATTTGGAAGCGTTGTTCAGGCGTCAGTTTATTCATGTTGAAATGCCAAACCAAACTAAACATAAATCACTTAACAGCTGACAAAATGGCCTCCAGTTAAAAAAGTGTTGCCAACTTAAAGTTCTATACCAGTATAAAAAAACCCTTTATTTGTTTTATTTTTAAGTGAAAAAAAACTGTAATTTATAGAAGAAATTTAATTTTTGACTAAATTTGCAGTTCATTTAAAAAAACAAACCACTCTAAATTACTTAATTATGATTTATCATTTAATGCATTTGTTTTTTTTTATTTAAAAAAATAAAATAAATAAAAGTTTGTTTTTAATATAAAGGGTACGCCAAATAATTTTTTTTTTTGAAAATGCTATAAAAAAAAACTGCTGAAGATTTTCTCAAATTTCTTTTTTTATTTGAAAGTACAATCCTTCCGGTTAATAATGGAAAATAATTTCATTCAAATGGCTGCCTCGGCTGGCCATGCAGTAGCCTACACGATCGGTCCAATTTTTAAGCACATTATCGATTGTGTGCAGCTGTATTTCACCAATGGCTTCAGGAATATTGTCCTTTAAAGCGTCAATTGTCTCTGGCTTGTTGGCGTAACACTTATCTTTGACGGCACCCCACAAATAATAGTTCCAACGGTGTCAAATCGCAGCTCCGATGTGGCCAAATGACATCAGCTGACGGTGCTTCTCTTCTTCCAAAATCCGTACGCAATTTTCGCACACATTCTGCAACATTACCATGATTTTCAAAGTAATGTCGCAATATTTCTCAGCGTTGTTCAAGCGTTTACACAACCATATTCGTTCAGCGGAAGGATAAAACTAATTATCTGTCAAATCAGACATGAGCTAAGTGTTACCATTCACGAAATAAGCACTACCTTTATAACGAGCTTTCAACCTCCGTATATATACAAAAATAAAGCAAATCAAACATATTAGCTAGGTTGATACAAGTATTTCGATCTGGCTGAAGATCTCATCTGAACCCGAAGTTTTAAAAGGCTAGAGCCTCCAGAATATACAGAGCTTTAACTAAAACCCTATTAATCATCATTGTTTATTTTTTATTACCTATGTTTTTTTTACGACATGTATACTAGGAGTGTCCTTTAAAGTTAAATGTTACAAATGTTGAGGCGCTACCCTCTAATTTTTTTGCATTTGTCTTGAAAATAACTCATGTGAAATTTTACGCCCCTACGACCACTTCTTCCCCACCCCATAGGGCCTTAAAGATCAAACATGCGTTTATATGGGAAAAAGGGATATTTTTTTAGTTTTTACTGTTTTTTTGCAATATAGCAATAGTTTTTACTCTAGATAATAAATTAATCGAGATTAAGATAAAATTATGTATTGAAAAAGGTATAAAAATCCAAATTCGGTTAAGAATTACCCCAGTAGTAAATAATGCCCCAGACCACTAATGTGCCAAATACCACTTCAGCAAGAAATTCGAGCTCAAATTTTAAACGGTTTTAAAGTTGATTACTGAAACATAATTTTTTATTTAATACACTCATAATTGTGTGCCATAAAAGAAGTTTTTTTGTTTTGGATGGCGTTAACCTGTCCTACGGTGATGTCAAAAACGAACAAAATTTGTTGGGTGTTTTTCAAATCTTCAATTTCAAATTTTAAAAAAATTTCTTCAACAAAATCGAAAAAATTTAGATTTTTTTTGCTTAAACTTGTTTAAAACATCTAAGAGATTAAAAATATAAATATCCCCCAGTACACTTGGGTAGGGCAACGATTTAAATTTTACGGATTTCGGGGAAATTGTGTTTTTTAGTAATAAAATGGTTTATTTGTTGCCATAAAATATTTTAAATCAAAATTAGCTACTTTTGTAACTTTTATAGTTTTATTTTATAAGCATTATTCAAAGTTAAAAATAAAAATATTTCGAACATTATTAACCCATGTGGACCTGCGACCCCATGTGACCCCAGACTTATTTATTTCAATTTTTAAAAAAAATTTAAAGATTTTTTACTACTTTTGAATTTTAAGAAACGTGATGTAAAAGATAATAACAGAATTCTTTTAGATTATGTGCCAAAAATTTTGGACATATTGAACAACGTTAACCCGTACCGTGCCGCATTCAGATCCAAGGAGATAATGTGCGTTTTTATATATATTTGAACAAAAAGTATTTGAATTCTTTTTTTACAAACCTGGCTAAAACCATTAGATAAATCCATAAAAATATATTCTGTACTAAATTAACCCTAAGATGACTTGAATATAACACATGTGTAATTTTTCGCTTCTACGACCACGTTTTCCCTAAGCGACGCACAGTGGGGTGAATGGTATCAAAAGTGGCGATTAATTCATAGAAGTCGTAATTTTAAAATGTTGTTATTTTTTATTGATTGATATTAATAAACACATAAAAACTCATCATTAAAAAAAAAAAATTGTTGAAGAAAAAACTTTTTTAACGTTTTATGGGGTTTTTTGTATTTTGAAAAAATTCGTCTTATTTGACTATTTTTGCTGTAACTTTGGAATGAAAAACGATAAATTAGTGAATTAAATTGTAAATTATAGCACACATTATGTGCTTTTAGAAAAAAATTTTTTTTTTGTTTAAATAAAAGGACTAAATATTTAATATGAATTTATATTAGCAAATTTTAAACTTTAAATTCATATATTTTCTCAAAAATCCATAATTTTGTAGATTTAACTCAAAAAGACACATTAGAAAATACTATTAATTTTTATTTATAAATATTCAACAATAGAAAACAAACATTTAAGAAAATAAACATTAAAAAATAGACTTATAAGGCTTTTGTATTTACTTAATTTCATTAACTTCATAAGTATTATTTACTTCCATGATCATCATCAACTTCATAATCATCATTATCTTCATAATCATCATTATCTTCAAAATCATCATTAAAATAGTCTTCATCATCACCTTCATCATCGCCATCATTATCGTTTTCACTGTGGGGAAGAACAAGTAACTCCAATGCAGACTTTGGCATTTGCTCCGTTTTCTTTTTACAGCTATTTCTCATGCTTGAAATGAATGGATCAGAACTCAAAAGAAACCTATTGAAAACGTCTTCTATGGTATTTTTCCTACTGCTTTTACGCGAAAAGTGCTCCCTATAACTTTTAAAGTCCTTATTTCTAGCTTCTTGAGATTCTTCAGTTAGTTGGCCAATAGGCAATGGTGAAAGCGATATAATTTCTGGCCCGTGAATAAAGTATTTATGTAGAGTAGGAGGCATATAATACCATGGATAATTTTTAACAAATAACCTGGCAGTATCATTAGCGAAATTTGAAAATTTTTCTATATTGACCTCGTTGCCACTGGAAACAACTATTAATATTGTATGCATATTTTTTATCAACTGCAAATCAATTTTTGTAATTTCGGCTACAATAACAACAACAATAACAACAAAAGATAATAAATACAACTTTTTGTTTGTTTTTTTTCACATTCACTTTTAGCAACTGGAGTTCTCTCACAAAAACCTTCATAACTCAAAAATCGCACCAATGCGCAACAAGGCATTCTGGGATTTATTAGCTAAAATCTCATATTTAAAGAGCATAAAAACATTTTTTCCCCGAATCACCCGCAAAGTTGTTGAAACTCAATGTAAATACCAAAAATACCACATTTTTAGAGCAATTTTGTTTTTTTTATTTGCTCATATACCTGAAGTTGACGGTTCCATTATAAAACTTTTACTTATAGAAGTCTTAATAAAAAATATAATCACTTGAAATATCAAAATTTTCTTTTTTTATCAATGCGAGCAAAAACAGCAAAAATTATTGAACTTTAAGCACTCACTGCAAATAAAGTAAACAACTCAGAACTTTAATTTTTGCAGTTAGTGATGTAGCATTTTATCTACTTTCATATGGTACCAAATACCGTTGTGAAAGTTAAAGTTCATCTTTTGAATTAATCGCCACTTTTGAAGGCTCTCACCCCACAGTGCGACGGGGCCTTAAAGAGCGAAATATGCGTTTACAAAAAAATTAGAGGACAGCGTCTCAACATTTGTAACATTTAAAGTCGTCCTTTTTTCAAGCAAAATTTAATTTGTTTTTAACTACATTTTTAGTGTTCTTTAACTATAATAGTATTCTAAGTGTACATATTTGCCATGACAATTTTTACTCGAAATTGAAAGACCTGAAATCGTAATTTTTATTGTGAAAGTAAAAAATTTTTATATTTTACAAGAAAAGCAAAATCACTGAAAGCCCACATTTTCATTTGAAAAATAATAGTATTGTACATACAAATTTTTTGAAAAGAAATAACAAAGACACTAATGAAAATCTTTATTGGTAAAATCATTTTTTACTATTAACAGTTTTTTTGTCATAGTTAAAATTTCCAATAAGCAACTATGTAATTTTTGGGTGTATAAATACTCATAAATCCCTTTTTCACATTCACAATAGAAATACACTTAAGAAATGGTTGCCTATTATTTGGTAACATATCAACTTATATAATTTCTTTACAGAAAATATGCAAAAACTAGTAACGCTTTGTGAAGTTTTTTTTTTACTTTTTCTACTTTTATTTGCATAATTTATGCAAAAAAACTTAATTACTGACATATTTTCATTAAATTTCAACGTTTATTTTCTTATTGCTTGTAAATTGAAAACAAAAAGCAGCTCTGATACTTTAACAATATATGATAGTATAAAAAGGGCTTAGGGAGTGCCTTCCCGTCAGTTCTCAGATTTCGATAAAATAAGGGTATGTAATAAAAGCATCGGCCCAAGGCGATATTTGAAACTAAAAACTTCTTTCAAAAGTGTTCGATTTCTTTTAAATTTTTTTTAATATTTTTAGTGCTCCATTGATTTCCAAATCAATTTTTTTTAAACGGGTAGTTATATATTTCAGATATAATTTTTAGTATCCAACCGAAGACTTCGTCCAAAAACCAATAGTTGGTCGGTTTTTGGTATTTGGAGGAAATATGGACAAATTTTGATATTGAAAACATATTTGTTTAGGCGTTTTAACTCGATTTTGAGTAAAACATTTAAAGAAAAAGCCGCAGTTTATCTGTAAAGTTAAATAATCGGTCTGGGCTTCTGCGACGCTGACTTCAATGTACGCAAATACTTCCGTCTTCTTGACCGTAATACCGTACTATAGGCGGAGGTCAGCGCGATTACGGAGTGCATTAAGCAGGTGAATATCATGGGCTTGACCGGTGGTATTGTGATTTTCACGGATAGCCAAGCGGCCATCCGGGCTTTATCTACGGTCACTGTGGGATCAATGACGATACTCAGGTGTAAAGGGGAAATTAACGATTTCTCTGCACGGGGACGCATTGAGATCATATGGGTGCCGGGACACTGTGGTATAGCGGGGAACGAAGTGGCTAATGATTTGGCTAGGGGAGGATCTTCCCTGGAATTAGTCGCTTTGGGGAATGCTAAACCTTTTCGAGCTCTCAAGGCGGAGCTGGTGGA
This sequence comes from Delia radicum, assembly GCA_021234595.1. Taxonomy (NCBI): domain Eukaryota; kingdom Metazoa; phylum Arthropoda; class Insecta; order Diptera; family Anthomyiidae; genus Delia; species Delia radicum. The sequence continues at coordinate 52,352,121 of CM037853.1, forward strand.
CTGGGCTGACACCATGCATAGGACCATCTGGGAAAATGCGGGTGTTGGCAGGACTACGAATATTCTCTGGGGCAACCCGGACAAGGACAAGACGAGGGAAATTCTGAATCGCAGTAGGAAGGAACTGAGTCTTTTGATGGAAATCCTCTCGGGAATCCGAATCCTCTTTTCGACCTAACCTAAATTTTTTTTTTTTTTTTTAAAAGAGAGGCAACACTCAGGAAATACTTCCTATATTTAGTGTGTTGCTTTCTTTGGAAAGGGATAGTATAGAGATGAAAGGTGGGAAAAGATGAAGGGCTTCAGACATGGCAACACTGTAATTGCGCGAGATGATAAGTCTTAGAACAGTTGTTGCTCGCCACCTGATGGAGAGTTGGCGAACTTATTGAAGCTTTTTTTGGTTCATAGCCCTGATTCATTATTTTACTTCGGTGGGGTTAATTGCTATGGGAACACCGAAGGTGGACATTGCGATACGTATGAGGGATAGAAAAAACTCATACATATTATTTTGATGTTGCCGGCACCGGGGATCGAACCCGGGACCTTCTGTGTAAAAGACCAACGCGCTAACCATTACACCACAACGCCCATTGAATTCATTGCTTAACTACGGAATTTTCTTTATATACTAATAAGCCCAATAAGTATTTTTTCATTTGTCCCATAATGCTTTAAAATACCGAATACCGACAAAAAGCATTTTCTGGCCGATGTCATCGGTCGGATACTAATAATTTTATTTAATTTTATATGATTATATTTATTGAAATATATCATTATAAATAACGGTATAAAGTAATATATAACTATATCAAAACTTTTTTATTTGGGTGGAAAAATATACTCTAAAAATATGCTTTTGTTTTAATAAGTTCTTTTTTTTAAAATAATATAATAATTAATATCAAAATATGCTATTAAGAACAAAATATGCAAAAATATGTCGCCAGGCACGTAGCTAGGAATTTGTTTCGGGGTGGGGGGGAGAAGGCTTTTCGATTTCTTATTTTGATTATATATTTTTTTTTTATGTATTAATAATAGAAATCGCTTTCTCAGGTCATTTTGAAACAAAAATCTCCCGCATAAAGTGCATTTCCTTAAAATGCATTTTGTCATTTTTTACTGACTGTGTTCATTATTTTGCGAATTTTGATGTCTATATCTGAAAACGTTTGTGTACTTTAAGTTGGATATGCATCGTTATTGTCTAATTACGTTAAATTTTTAGCTAAATATTAATTTTTAGTTTAATTAAAATAAAAAAGGATTATGCGGAAAACTTTTTGAAAACCGCGAAAAATAAAATTACTTTATATTTTTATGTGCTAGTATACGTCTAGGGTAGCTAAAACTTGATAAATGTAAAAAAGTTTCAACTTCTAATAACCCGATTAAAATTAATATGATGCTTTATATAATCATACGAAATTTAATATGAGTCTTAATACAGTTTTATCCGAGAAATGGGCATAATAATTAAATAACATCCGAATAATGACGCGATACAATTTAATACGATTTTATATAGCGGTATAAATTTATATCTATCCAGTTTTTGATTTTAAAACGTCATGAACATTCGAAATATCTATTAATCCTTTTAGACTCTAGCCGCTTGCAAAAGGTTTACAACTTTATAATTTGTAACAAATTCTATAGCATTTGGAAATTTTATTTAAAATAAAATTGTGTTTTTTTAAATACGATATAATATTAAAATATATATTATTTTGCAATGTCTAGGTATATAAATATAACGTAATTATTAATTGGATTAGTTTTAGCGTATTCTAAATGCAATATACAATTATACGAAACTATATATGACATCATATTAAATTTTTTATACGAAATTAATTTTATATATGAATTTATATAATTATGTCCGGTTAAATGCACTGGCAGACAAAACCTTATAAGTGTATATAAAATAATGTATTATTTTATGCAAAAGTTTTAACTCGGGAAATTAAAGATTTATAACCGTCCAAAAAACAAATTAAAAGTAAATATCCTATATAATTTGCCTGACACTTACAAGGAAGCTTTTCCGATGGATTCTCTTTGAAATTAATGAAATTCGGATAGATGATAAAGCAGCAAAAATATATGAAAAACGTATCTATTTTTAAAATTATTTAATTATTTATTTAAAAACAGCGTTAAAAACCATTTTAACACTATGTCGTGGACCCCGGCTGAAACTTATTTGAATTATTTTAACAAATTATTCACTATTTTTTTCCCTTTTTCATATACCCGACTTTTTTTAAGATTGGGGGCTATACTTCATGTCTTGTATTAAAAAAATCGTAAATTTTACAAGCAAGCGTGATCGTAGTCTGAAAGAAATAATAATAAAGAAAAAATATAAAATTGGAAAATTTAAAAATATAAACTAAATTATGTATTTCCAATTCACTTTGATTTATATTTTGGACAATTTCAAACGCTTTTCGAATTGTCTTTAATCAATTTTTTTTAAATAAAAACCCTTTAAAATGTCTAAAAAAACTACATCGTTATAACACAAAGACTGCCCAGGTAGAAAAATACAATCTTTAAAACGTTTTAAAAGCATTTTTCATGATGGTACAAGCGTTTTCAGAACATACCAAATTACAAATTTAAAGCGTTTTGAGAATGTGCAAAATGATAACCCAAATTTACGGTCTGAGGATGGTATTTTATAACGTTCTCAAAACATTGCAAAACAAAATTTTTGAAATGCTTTTTCAATCGTTAAATAAGTATTTGCAGAACATTTTGGCTTACAGTTATTAAGCGTTATGAAAACGACCCAAATGATAACCGCTTTGAGGGTTGTAATTTTGAACATTGTCAAAACGCTCGAAAGACAAATTATAAAGATCTTTATGAATTGTTCATAAATACCACAAATAATGAAACATGTAAAATATGATTAAAATAATATAAATAAAGTAACAAAACATTGTAATTTTAAATAGTTTAACTAGCGTTTTATTAAGTTTTGAAAAAGTCCTCTAAAATATTGCTTTATCTGTCCTCAAAATATAGTGCTTTATAAAAGATATACAAGGACTATACACTTTATAGAGTCGCTACATTATGGGCTGGCCATATTGAGTGATTTATTGAACTCGGTTCATGAAGAAAAAGCATATCGAGGGCTTATATTCAATACCGTTTATCTACATTTTCACAAAAATTTTTTTTTATGCCAAACTCATCTCTGACCCCATCTGCATGTACTGTAAAAATTTCAGTAGAAAAAAACTATTTTTAGTACTATATATCCTGTATTTTATCATTTGTCTATCTACAAAGATACTTATTTATGAATTTTAAGACGGCAATACCGTCTATCTACATCATAGAATTTTGTCGTTTTATTTAATTTCAGGCTATTTCTCTGTTTGATATCTATTTATTCACTGTTCGTTTTTCGGATACATACTTCTCTTGTCGAACGATCAATACCTACCATAATACGCTGTGTATGCGGTGGTGTGCCCTTTATGTTATTTTCTAGCTACAAATGAGTATGCAAATAAATGAATTCAAACGCAAAAACACAAAAACACAAGCAAGAATGTACTAATTTGATACTGATTTCAAATTGACCACTTCACCTCGATTTAAAATCTAATGCCCAATTCACACGGTGATTTTTGCAACGTCTGTTTTTCTTAATTTGCTTTAGTAGTTGCTTCCAAAAATCATTTGCATTTACCACTTTTAAAACCAAAGCAGATGTTTTTAAAGATTACCTTGAAAAATGTGCCGAGAAGGCAGTAAAGCCCGTTTCAATTTTTACATTTTCTACAGTTTTTGCCGAACAAAATTTAGCGCTCTTTATGCCTCGCAAAGATCAGTGCGATACTTGTGTGGGGTTTAAGGCCAAGCAAATAACAATTGAAGAATACGATGCACATATTATGGATAAACAACGGGCTCAACTTGAAAAACAACAAGACAAACTTGCAGCTGAAGAAGGACGATGTCACGTGTTCACCATGTATGCACAAGCAAGTAACAGATACTCTACCAATAATAATTTACTCCGAAGGTTGCGGTTACCAAAACCGTAATCACTTTTTGTCGAATGCTTTGTCCAATTTTTCAATAGAAAACAACAAAATCATAGAACAAAAATACTTTCAGAAAGGACACACCCAGATGGAGTGTGACAGTGCCCATGCAAAGATAGAGGCTAAGTTGAAAAATCAAACCATATATTTGCCATACGACTACGTCAGGGTAACCAAAGATGCCCGCAAAACAGTCAAAATCAAGAACAAAATTATTAAAATGCCATTTGATGCATTATATTTAAAGTATGATTTTTTTTAAGAACTATAAGGATACGAACCTTATTCGATTTTCCAGTATTAGACCTGGTCGAGCAAAAAATGATCCGACAGTATCCCAACTAAGATCTCTCTTATATTCCCCAAGTGGTACCATTAAGTTTAAAGTGAATTTTGATCATAATTACACTGAACTACCTATTAGAATAAAGCAATATGAAGGTCACATAGAACCAAAACAATTGTATACCGGTCGACTACCAATTCAGCAAAACAAATGGAAACATTTGCAGGAGTTAAAGGCGGTAATTCCAGAGGAGTATCACTAATTCTATGATAATTTTTCGCCACGAGCAGTAAAAATTATAATAAAAAAATTATAAAAAACATTGTCTTTGAATTTAAACTGGTTAAACAATTCTTCTGAACACACCTACCCTCTATCTGACACCCTTTTTGAGACACCCATGCCAAAAACAACCCCTAGCTCTCTGAAGGGATCAAATGTTAGAACAGGTCCTACTATTTTTCTATCCCCAACATTTCTTGTGAACATATCTACCCCCTATCTCCCACCTTTTTCGGGGTCACCATACAAAAACCGTAATACAAACTTAATTTTAAAATAAGGCAATACCGTCTATCTACATATTATTTTCCTACACAATGATTTCATTTTTGAGGCAATACCGTCTTTCTATCATAGAAGCTAAAATAACGCGAATTTCAAGAAACTTTTTAGTTAGAACGTTTGTTAGACACATTCTGTTAATATTGTAGAAGATGAGTTCATCGAAATTGTTGCTTATTTGCGAATAAAACAGTTTTTTGGCTCTCCTGAAAAATTGTGTTTTTGTAGATAGACGGTATTTTTTTTTTTTTTTTTTTGTAAAAAAAAAAAAGTATTTCTAAAGTACTATTGGCAAATGTTAGAAAAACGCTTTAACGCAATGGTTTTACATTGGTTTTATTTTATAAACCGTTGTAAATTTTGTACGATAAGAACTTCTAAAGTACTTTTTACAAACGTTGGAAAAACGCTTTGTACCAATGTTTTTACAGTGTTTTTATTTCACAAATATTTGTAAGTTTTGTATAAAAAGTATTCCTAAAATACTTTGTCCGAACGTTCGAATAGCAATCCAAAATAATGTTTTTTAAATGCTTTTTTTTCGTATTATTTGCAATTATCGCTTTGGAAACGCTTTTATTTTAGTACCATCAAAAACAAACGTTTTGAAAACTCTTCGTTTTTTGTACCATCCCAAATTTCTACCTGGGTGGTTTAGCTGCTTGATTTTAAAATGTCGCATTTCAAGGAGCGCCGATAGAAATTTTAGTCTAAAAAAAATTGAGAAAATTTGAGTCACATTGGACCACGTTAACAAATTATGCATATCGATCGAAGTTTGAGGCTTAAATTTGTTTCAGAAAATTAAAAAAAAATATGAGATATCGTAATATACATCGTAAAAAAAATACTGAAAAACAGATGCGTGAGTAGCAAACCAAATTTAAATAAAAAGATTGCACTGTAAGTAAAGTAACGACTTTTACGGCACAAGTAAACTTAATTTTGAGTCTTAGTGGTATCTCCATTTTAAAAGATTATATCAAAATACACACATTACCCAAAATACATATTTAATAATTTTAATATTGATTCATGACCTTAAGCCGAAAAAATCCTAATCACAGAAAAAATCATTGTCAAAAAAATTTTAATTAAATTTTTGTTCGATTTCAAACTTACTTTCAATTAACTGTTTAATTGAAAATGAATTTGGTATAAAAAAAATTTTCAGTTTTTATAACGTATAATAACAACATTGAAACAAACTCAAAAATTTTAAAAAGTCGCCAAAATTAAAAAAAATCGCTTAAAGTAGAAAATTCGCGTTTCTTTAATTTTGGTGATTTTTTTTAAATTTTTTTTCGAATTTTGGCGTTTATTTTGGGAGTTTTTTAAATTTCTGCAATTTTAAGGATTGTTTTTTAAAATTTTGGCAATTTTTTTTTTTTTAAATTTTGCGATTTTTTCAAATGGTCTCGATTTTTTTTAAGTTTGGCCATTTTTTTACAATTTTGGTGATTTTTTTTAAATTTTGTAATTTTTCCCAATAGTAAACAATATTCAATTAAATTCTTAATCGACGTGAATGAAACTATATGTAATTAAAAATAATATTAATTAAATAGATACAAATTATTTTAGTTGTTACTACAATTGTTTTGGGACTTTAGCACATTTAATTACTATAAATGCAATTAATGTTTATCCCGATGAAAATAAATTTAAATAACAAATATGCAGGTGCTTGTGCAAATTTAAATGTAACTGACACTAATAGAAAACATATGATTTTCTATTGTTGATTTACTTGAATAAACGTCACTACATTGCTAGGTCTGTCAAAAAAAACAGAGTAGTATTTGGAAGATGACAAAGCCAATTGTGACAATTTTTTGTTGTTGTTTTTGTTTTTTCTTTGATATTTTAAATTTTGAATCTCGCTCCTAGACGAGGACAAGAAATTCTCATTGAGTTTGTGATTTAACATAACAAATATCTCTAGAAATTCTAATAACAAAGTCCCCTGAAGATTTCCTTGGGCAGGAATGAAATCCGGATAGGGACACGCCTACATCAGATTGCTTTTCACAATTTGTTAAATAAGTTTTGGGACTTTAGCACATTTAATTACTATAAACGACCGAATTCAGTTAAACTTTTACTGAATCAACAAATATTTTAATTAAAACTCAATTTTAGTTTTTTTCTGTGTAGACATATTTAATTTTTAGTTTGCATTGTCTCAAACAATTTTTTTATTATATTTTAAGTCAAAGACTTCGAAATCTCTTATGAAATGATTTTATTTATTGCTTTTTGTCGAAAATCAACTCTGACAATGATAGCCGCCCATTTGCAGGCGATGTTTTCTAACGAAATTTTAAAATTCGAACCATTTCCTATTTGATCCAAGTCAAAAATAAATATTTTCATATCAAATTTATCAATAACAATTTTATGTATAATGTTCATAAATTGCATGAATTGGTGCCGATTACTAGACGCAAGGTAAGGGTTTTCAATGATAATTCGTGGTTCAATGCAAGGGATATTACTTACAGTATATCTCTTAGGGACTTGGCGTATAGGGCGTATATTCAGGAGAGTACGTCGGAGAATTGGAGGGTATATTGCCGAGTTAGAAACAGAACTAAAACAATAATTAGAAATGCGAAAAGAAAGGCTCATGAGCGCCTTTTTGAAGGGCTTAGTACCAAGCAGATGTGGAATGTTTTGCGAACGAATGGTAGTATTGATTCGAGTGAAAAGGTTGTAGATGTGGACCCTAATATTGTTAATGAATTTTTTATTTCCAGTCAGTCGTGTGAACCACCAACGTTTTCATCATTTTTTGATGAACTTAATTTTATAGAGGAAAATTCGTTTTGCTTTCAACCTGTAGTGGAGGATGATGTGTTTTATGCTCTTTGTAGAATACGTTCAAATGCAGCGGGTTATGATTGTATACCCCCAAAATTTATTAAGACTATATATCCTTATATATGTGGTCCTTTCACTCATATTGTGAACACAATCTTTATGACTTCCAAGTTTCCTAATGATTGGAAGATATCACGTGTTGTGCCGATTAAGAAGGATGGCAATTCTAATTTGTTAGAAAATTTACGTCCTATCTCTGTTATTCCCATCCTTTCAAAGATTGTTGAACACATTATTAAGGATCAAATGATGTATTATATTGATGCCAATAAACTTCTTCATCCAAGCCAATCTGGTTTTAGGCGGAATTATAGTACTACAACTCTTCTTGTTGGGCTGACTGATTCCATAAGACGTAAGCTCAATGAGAAAAAGTGTGGTGTGTTGTTGTCCTTGGATTTATCTAAGGCTTTTGATAGTGTTGTGCATTCTAGATTGATAACTAAATTATGTAGTTATTTTAATTTTTCTAAGTCCGCTTGCAAACTTCTAAGCTCATATCTTGAAAATAGGTCGCAGTTCGTCTCGATTGGAGATAGGAACTCTTGTACTTTGGAGGTTACCAGTGGTGTTCCGCAGGGATCGGTAATTGGTCCTATTTTATTTATGATTTATTTGAATGATTTTATTGATGTAATAGATAATAACTGTTTAGAAACTTTTGTATATGCAGATGATGTACAGATTTTATTTTCTGGAGAAAAACAATTCTTTGATGTTTTGGAGGCAAACATAGAATTTTACCTTGTTCAGATTGCACGGTGGATGGACACAAATGGGTTAGACATAAATCCTAGCAAAACGAAGGCTATGTGCTTCGGTTTTGATTCCCGTGATTTAAGTGTATCATTGAGAGGTGTTAGTATCAACTTTGTTTCGGAAATGAAGTGTTTGGGTGTTCTAGTAGACGATAAGTTACGTTTTTCGAAACACGTTGATTACGTGTGTGCTCGAGTGAATGCTACGTTGAGACGATTATGGTCTCTTGATCTTTGTTTGCCTCTACATGTAAGGAAACGTGTAGCTAGTGCTCTTCTTATGCCCCAGTTAATTTATGCTTTGGAGGTATTTACGGGTACTAGCAGTAATATTCTTAGACGTCTTCATCTTACAGTTAACCGTATAGTGAGATATGTTTACAGATTGAGGATAAGAGAACATGTCTCTCCGTTTGTGTTGGATTTTCTTGGTTTTTCTTTTGAGAATTTTATAAAACTGAGAATCTTGTTATTGTTTTACAAGCTAATTAGAGCGAACTGTCCTGGTTACATTGTTGACAACTTTAGATTTACTGGATCGAGTAGAAACCCTCAGATAGTTTTTCAACGTATAAACTCTTCTATTTTCGAGAGATCCTTTAATGTGAGGATAACTAGAGTCTGGAATTCATTACCTAGATTTCTTAAAAGCTTTGTTGTTGCAAGTGCTACGTTTAAACGCAAACTAAGGCAGTTTTTTAATCAATCACTATAATTCTGATAATTTACGATCATTTTTCATATTTATTTTTTTAATCGTCTACTTATCTTGATAATCTTATTGCTACATTTTGGACCGTTAAACTTTAGTTATAATTTTATTTATTTTAGGCATTTCTTTAAATTATAAATTTATTTTTTTTATTTTTTGTAAAAATTTATTGTAGAATACGAACCATATTTGGTTCTATGGGATGGGTTTTTGAATTAATAAATGAAATGAAATGAAAATGAAATAACATTGTTACTTTCTAACGAATTGTATTAAGTTTTTAAATTTATCAAATCATTTCGTGGGGAAGGTGAGGGGGGGGGGGCTCTAGCCCCAAGCTACGTGCCTGTATGTATACAAAACAATGCCAGTATTCGTCAACTGTTCTGAAAAGCATAAATATCCTATCTATTTTTTTGAAACGACGCACAAGAAAAAACATGATTCAGCATATTTCTTGTTGCCCTGGTAAAAACAATTTGTTCTAGTACACCAATAAAATGTTTTTAACCAACTCCCATCTCTGAACATGATATGCTTTTATATTTTATTGTAAAGGTATTTTAACCAGCTTTCCAAAATACAAAAAAAAAACCTTTCCAATTATAAAATTATGACAAATACGAAATTTTATTTTTTCTTATATATTTTTTTATTTAAAAAAACGAACTGATTTTTGAAAGAAATTACAAACGACCCACTTAAAACGATTGCCAAATAAAACGATGGCACCATTCAACTCTGCTTAGGCATTCAGAAGTTGCACAATTTTGGAGTAATTTCGCTTAACTTAATTTTCCCAAAAAATACAATATTTTTGACATTGAAAACTCTTTTTGACAGCTATATTATTATATTTTTTAAACTGGAATAATTATGGCCTTAAGTATACGAATTTCGATTAGTTTTCAAGAAAACTTAAATTTTTGCGAGTTCAAAGCAGATTTTTCCAAAAAGCGTGACGACCAAATTAACCGATTGCACCATTCAACTCTGTTTAGGTATTTATTAATTTTTTTTTTTTTGACATTGGCACCTCTTTCTGACAGCTTTATTATTATATTTTTTAAACTGGCATAATTATGAGCTTAAGTATTTTTTACGAATTTCGATTAGTTTTCAAGAAAACTTAAATTTTTGCGAGTTTAAAACAGATTTATCCAAAAAGTGCTAGTTCTATACCAAAACCTGGCTTAAGTCACTTAAGCCAATTATGTCTTAGCCAAAACTATCAATCTTAATATAAATTTGACCTCCAAAATATTAACTATTTATTAGACTATGTGCTCCAATTTAGTTAAAGAAGTGGTTTCAAATCTTAGAGGTATTCATTAAAAACAAAATGAAGTCAGAAAAATCTACTTTTAACCACTGTTCTCTCGGTAGCGTTATAATTTAGAAATAAAACCACCCAGATTTTTCTTGTTTTAAACTGACGATCATCAGTTATGAGCGTAATTTAATTGAGTATATTGTGTTCTTGTACATATTCATATATTAAGTACACTCATAGAAATAAACCTGTAAAAATAGCAGAAAAATCTACTAAAAATTTGGTAAAAATTATTTTACAGAAAAACCTGTTAAATTGGCAGTTCTTTTTTGCTAAATCTTGGTAAGATAAGAATAGCAACACTAAATTTGTCAAATTTACAAATATTAAGTTATATTTCAGCTAAATATTAGTTAATTGAAAGCAACAAATTATTCTGCTAAAATCAGCAAAAAATTTGCTAAATATTAGTAAACAAAAAAAAAAAAATGTGAAATTTTAGTTTTTTTTTTTAATTTTTTTTAATGCGAATAACAATCTGCCCTTCTGAAATCAGCAATCTACAAATTTTTTTCAAAAATTTATGTTGATTTTACTGTTATTAGCATTCTACTAAATTTGACAAAAATTTTGCAGATATTGCAGTTTTTGTTTGCTATTTTTAGTCTACAAATATTTTGTAGCAGTTTTTGCGTATTTTTTACCTGAAAAATTGTTATTTTCAATTAACTTAAATTCATCTCGAATATGGCTAACATTTTTTAATGTTAACAGATTAGTTTCTGCTGTTCTTATTTTATTTACCCAATAATGCCCATTGGCAACTTAAGTTGCCAGCAGAGTTGTTACAATTTATCATGCTCTGAAAAAAGTGAGAGTGTACAAAAATTTTGTCTCAAAATTAAAAAAACAAAACGTCTGGGCATTAATGGGTTAATATTTAGCCAAATAATCTGTTAATTTTAGCAGTTTTTTCTGCAACGTAATTTTTAACTAATTTTTAGTAACTTTTTCTAATACTCTTTGTTGGTTTATTTTTATGAGTGTATGATTGAATACTGTTACCAATTGATAAGATATGATTTTAGTAAAAAAAAATATGAACAGAAATAAGCGTCATATAAAAAAAAGCTAATAAGGATTCATTTGTTTGACAGCATGACAGTAATTGAACCAATTGTTATAACACATTCATTTACTAATACTAACAAAAAAAAATAAACAAATGAATACAGTGAGTGTCAAAAGAAAGTGTACACATAAGTCTATTTTGTTTAGAATAATATTGCAGTATTTTGTAATTGTATTTCATTTAACATATAATGCGTTTTTAATAATATGATTTCTTTTTTTTCAATTAATAAAAAAATAACAACAATAATTTTACAACATCAAAAATTAGATAACAAAAACTTAAAATACTGCTTATTTCTATCGTCAAAAGAAAGTGTACAGTTCGACCATCAAGTATAATGAACCGTTTGCATACACGATTAAAAAATAATATGGGGCAAATTATTTGGAAAACATTTAACTCGTAAAATTTGAGGTTTCTTCTAGGTTAACGAAAATACAAACAGAGTCAAGTATTAACCATTAAACCATTTGCAAATTTTTATAGAAAAAAACGAAAACTTTTTTATACGATATGTGAAATAAATCAAATTATTTCTGAAACATTTATAAACATTTATAGAATAAATAATATTTTATGAGTAAGAAAAAAACATTTAAAGTCAGAAAATCTTAAAATAAGCAATTAGAAACCCAAAGGTAAAACAATTTATAACAAAAAATAACCGAATCGGAGTTGGCCGAAAAAAACCAGGGACCGTAATAATTATGAGTTTTATAATAAAAATTACACAATAATGATTATATTTTGAGTTTTAAGGATTTTCTTCAATGGTAATGATTATTTTTGAGTAATATTAATAAAATTCAGCCATAATCATTATTTTTGAGCAAAAAAAAAATACAACTCAAAAATAATCATTATTTATGATTTTTATTTTTTTCGCTCAAAATAAAACTTGTGGTAATTTATTATTATTATTAATATTTATTATTATTAATTTTAATATTGTGCTCATTTTTAATATTCCTTATAACTGACCGAGTTAGTAATAGTATTTTACTCGTACCCAATTTAAACAACAATCTATAAAAAGACTAAATATTCGTAAAATTAAAAATGATAGGGAAAAAATTTAGTATTAGTTTGCTTTCAATTTGAATTATAACAGCTTACAGTCTTCGTGACATTGATTTTTAATTTTTTTTTTAAATTGGGTATAGATTTACATACCAGCTTTACTATTCTTAATGCCCAACCAAATTTTTGGCATAGTACCTCGAGTTGGTCAATGAAAGTGAGTTTTATTTTGAGCGAAAAAAATAAAATTCATAAATAATGATTATTTTTGAGTTTTATTTTTTTTTGCTCAAAAATAATGATTACGGCTGATTTTTTTTTATTATTACTCAAAAATAATCATTACCATTGAAGAAAACTTTAAAAATCAAAAAATAATAATAATGGTGCAATAAATTTTTTTTTATGTCTGTTCTAAGTAATTGATTTTTTGTTTAAAAAAAAAAACGAACAATAATCATTATTTACGGTGCATGAAAAACACCATAATATGCAATATTTATCCCGAGAATTTAAATAGTATCGTCAATCTAATAAGTATTTAGGATCAAGTTTCGACTTAAAGTTGGTTGAATTTATGAAAAGTTTTCTATAAATTTTTAAAATTTTCTTAAAACGACGTTATAATTATAAACACTTAATGACTTATTAATAAAATCAAAAACTACAACGCACAATAACAACTTTCTATGTTGCATCAATCGAAAGCCAAGACAGAGATGAGTTCATCTTCTGAAGACACTTCAGCGATTAAGCCACAAGTGTGAGCGTAGGTCTGAAATTATTAATGATATAGAAAAATTTCAAAAGTGAATGATTGTGAAATGTAATTGACGTCGCCCAAGTCTGTTCTAAACATATTAATCCAACGTGTAAACCTTCTTTTGACGCTCACTGTACATTGTATCTGTAGGATATCTAAACAACTACAAAGTCATATTGATATTTCAACAACAATTAAACTAATTGACTAAACATTTTTTTTATAATCATTCACTTGTTAACCCGCTGTATTTGTGGGTTACACGCTGTGATAATTATACAAATTATTATGTCAACTGATAGCTTATAAAAAGGCAAACGAATCTACAAATCGATGATCACGAGATGGCCACTCGTTATTGAGGATTTAATTATAATTTGAAATAATATTGACTAATGACTGAATATGTGGTAATAAAATTCTCAGTTTTGTGGTATCAGCTGATGTCCAGCGAAAAATTTGTATTTTATTAAATTTAACTGTCAATTGCCTTAACGCCAACGCATACATACCCACTAATTTTTTTATGATTTGACCCTATCTAAATATTTGTTGGGAGAATGATATAATGATGGTCATAAATTGAAGCCTCGTCATTAGCATTTGTTTGCACAAAAATATTGATAAATGAAAACATTGATGCTCATCATAACGATATGAAATTTTTGCTAAAAAATTGTATACTGCTGATTTTCGAAGGACAATAACAAAAAAAACTTTGAAAGTTACACATTTTTTAATGATTTTTTTGTCTACTAATATTTAGTAAACTTTTTGGATAATCTTAGTAAATCAACTTGTTACTTTTAATTAACTAAAATTTAGCTCAAATATAACTAAATATTTGTAAATTCAACAGATATATTTTTGCTATTCTTATCTTACTAATAATTAGCAAAAAAAAATCTGCTTATTTAACCGTTTTTTCTGCTACGTCATTTTTTACTAATTTTTAGTTGTTTTTTTCTCTCTATTTTTACACGTTTGTTTCTATGAGTGCACCAGCAGTGAAACTGAAATGTAGTTTATAGAAAGAAAGACTACGCTTCTTGACTAGCCTGCTCTCCAGATCTCAGTCCCTTAGAATGAGAGGCAATTTAACACTGTTGAAGAGTAAAAATCCTTCATTTTAACGGAGAGGTCAAATTTGAACTTAAAACTGTCACAAAACTTAATCAGTTCTATGCATAAAAGACTATTTAAGTTAATAAAAATTAATGGTTGTCCAATTGACTATTAAGAAGTTAAAAATGTACTTTTTCTGTAAAAAAATTTTTACCTGAGTTACACTTAGAATACTATGTAGATAAAGTCCACTGCAAATGTAGTTAAAAACAAATGAAATTTCACTTAAAGAAAGGACGACTTACATTTCAGTAAAATCGACTAACATTGTTATTTGTTTTTTAATGTTCAAAAAATGACTAACGATTGTAGTAAAAATGAGCCACATGTTAGTAAAAAATAAACAAATATTTTTTTTTTTTATTTTTTTAAATAACAAAAAACTATTGTAAAAAATGAATGTAAAATTATAAAACAGTCATTTGATGTGGTTTGTTTTTTTAAATGAACTAAAAAATTTTATTTGTTCTACAAATGACTGACATTTACATTTAAAATAAAGAAACTGTATGACAGCTTAAACAACTACATATTTTTAAAGCAGAAAAATGTTTTTTTTTTTCAAAAAATCATATTTCGCGACATAGTTCTTATAGTTTTGGGATTTTGTAAAAACGATATGTACACACAAAACAAATAATTATTACCAGCTGTTAAAACTTTGGCGGATTTTAAAATGCTAAGTAAAAAAAAAACGTCATGAACTATTCCGTAAAATCAGCTACAGATTAAATAATCAGCTAATAATACACACAGAAAACATATTCATTGCTGCAACCGAATTTTTTGCCAACCGAATTTTGGCAGTCACACGTACTATCATAAAATTCAAATGTCGATGCGATTGTTGCAACCAATATTTTATTAGAGCGATTAAATTTGTAGTTATCCCTAACGAATTGAATATACATGATTGTTTACCCAACAGTTTTTTTATTACTTAACCTTACCAAATTAACTATAGTATTAAAAACACCGTTTCCAATTAATTTCCAAAATTATTTATTTTTTATTTTTATTAATTTAAAAAAATACTTTAAAATTTAAATTTAATATAAATACAAAATATCATATAAACAGTATTTGATTTTAACTGATTGTGTAAAAAAAATCGTATTTTTCTGCAATATAACAAAAATCCTTTTATGCAAGTCTGCCGAAAATGGCCCATTTTGGTAAAAACAGTATTATTAAAAATTTTAAAAATTCGAAGTTTCGAAAAAATTAGTTTTTTATTTTAGTTATTCATTTAATATACTCAATGTTATTTCTTCACAATGTGAAGTGGGTTAAAGATAGCCAATGAAGTCAGAATTGCACATCAGAATAATTTTGAGCATATCGAGGTCCTATATTCAAAACCCTCTATCTTAAAAATCACAACTTTTCAGGATAGCCAAAAAACTGTTTTTTTCGCGTAATACTTGAGTTATTAAAATTCGGCATTCTACAATGTTTTTTAAAGCAAGTACTGAATATCACATATAATTTGTTTTTAAAATGTTGCATTATTGGGGACTTTATGATAGATAGAGGGTTTTGATTCTCAAAAATATTAAGTGTTTATGTATAAAAAATGATCAGATAGAGGGTTTTGCATTTTAATAAAAAATTAATTATTTTGATTTCATTTATGCCATTTGTCAGTTTTTAAGGTGATTTATTTAAGATAACGGCTAGTAATATAACATAAGATAAAAAAAATTAATAATAAACAATATGAAACATAAAGTTATGTGTTTTTTTTTTTCTTTTTTTAAGTTTTTTTGGAGTTTATCGTAAAAATAATGGTATTCCGGTGGTATTATGCTCTTCAAATCTTGCAATTTATTCCACTTATTTGGCTGAATTGATAGTGGACCAGAATATAGAGGTTTTGGTTTAATATGTTCTGTGTAAGGTTGAATACGAACAGGTAGATCCATGTAATCTGTATCAAAATCGAATTTATATGTTATGTTACCATCTGGAAGATATAAAAGAGATCTTAAATTATACACAGTAGGATCGTTCTTTACTCGTCCTGGTCTAATGAAACAAAAACGCATAACTTTGTCATCGTTCTAATTATTAAAGAAATCATAATTTAAATATTCTGCATCAAACGGATTTTTTACGATCTCATTGTTAATTTTAACATTCTTTCTTACTTCTCTAGTATTTCCTGTTATCCGCCCATCCTCCATATCTTCATTTGATGATGCATAATGGACTGCTATACGTTGCAAGGAATTAAAAGCCACTTTATTTTTCTGTTCACACAAAATATCAAAAGTTTATTATTGAAATCTAATTATTAAACTAAATTTTAAACTTACCATTATGTAAGTTTATCATGCGACAATAATATTTTAATTATGATTTTTAATATCATATAAATTATTTTTTTTTTGACAACAATATCGTAGATGACACTTTAAAAGTAGACACTTTTTTCAAGTTTAACCATTGATTTGTATGCCAGGGACATTATATTTTCCAAAAACCAAAAGGTAAAATATTTTCATTTTAATTCAATTCAGGATCGGCTTTCGCTATTTTAATAAACGATTAAAAAATGTAAAATTCATGTTCAGCATGCAAAAAAAAAAAAAAAAAAAAGAATTCATGTATTGCAAGAAGAAATTATTCCAAAAAAATATTGCAAAATTTATTATTTGAAAAGATAGAGGGTTTTGCATTCCGAAAAATTAATTGCGTAAGATAGAGAAATAGCAAAAATGCAAATAAAACAGCAAAAAAAAAATATTTTTGTTATGAAATTCACACCATACACCAAATTTATTATTTGAAAAGATAGAGGGTTTTGCATTCCGAAAAATTAATTGCGTAAGATAGAGAAATAGCAAAAATGCAAATAAAACAGCAAAAAAAAATATTTTTGTTATGAAATTCACATGAGGGCTGTTTTGCTGAACATTTTACCATCAAAAATAATTTTCAAAATCAAAGATAGAGAGTTTTGAATATAGGCCCTCGATATTAAATAAATAAATGACATATAAAATAAATTTTGGAAATTTTTAATAATAATAATAATAGTTTTTTCCAAAATAGGCAATTTTTAGCCGACTTGCGTAACGTTTTCCAAAAAAAAAAAGAATCGATTGCTTCCATTTGGAACCATTTGTAACACCAGTGGTGGGTGTAATAACATATATATATGGTGGGTGTAATGACATATAAATGTATGTATGTTTAAGGGAAACCATAATATAAAATAAAGTCATTAAGTGTGATATATTGACCCAGCTTGGTCGAAGGGGTTAAATCATTGAAATGTTTAAAGGAAATCTGTGGGTTTTCCATTACAAAAACACTCTGAAATGATTGCCTATGGGGAGGATGGTAAATAATCGTAGAATTTTCTAAAGAATACAATTTGATTTATGTGCTCCATTTCTTTTATACTTTAATGAATTTTTTTTTTATTTGAAGGCTTAAAAGTTTTAAAGTTTATCTAGAAGAAAGACTATCCAGAATCTAAGTTGTTTTTCTGTAAACATCTGCCACAAAATCTGGCTTTGTTTATAAAAAAAATTGTTTATTCTAAGCGGTTATCGAACCTGATGAATTTGCTGTACATAGACTCCAATAATTTTATACAGACTTCAAACTTGTAAAGGATTCCGTCAAATATTTACCATTTAAAACAATTAAAAAGATACCCAAATGTTGATGTAGTTGTTCTAAAGAATATATCATAGGAGAACACAAACCAGCTTGAAAAAAAAAATTGTACCATACGGATTAATCGGAATAAGAAGTCATCATCAATGCATTCAATTTCTGTAAAGAATATTATATTAATCTTCGTATGCCGTATTTTAATATCGTTTTGATGAATGTTGATATGTCTATAAAGTGATAGCCATTTCCATTAGGCTTTGTTCTGTTTTATCTTTTTAATTTTTTAATATTTTGCTAAGATATTTTTTTTTTTAAAAATATTAATTTTATTTAAATTTTTTTGTTGTTTTTATTTTTGAGATTTTTTTTTGATATTTTAAAAATAACCGATTCCTTAGTTGCAAAGATAATTTTTGTTAATTAGCCCAATCAAATCTATTTTTGTGTATGTAACCGAATTTTTATTCGGTTACTATATGATAATAAAAGTTCCTGAATAATTGGTAATAATGGGTCCGCCATCTAACGTTTTTTTTTTCAACTAGTGCTTATTTCGTGAATGGTAACACTTAGCTCATGTCTGATTTGACAGATAATTAGTTTTATCCTTCCGCTGAACGAATATGGTCCGCATGCTCGTTATCTTGTGAAAAAAGTGAAAGAAACTGGCATCCTCATCGATAAACCAAAGCGTGAAAAGCCAAAAACAGTGCGTACACCTGAAAATATTGCTGCTGTGGCAGAAAGTGTGCGTGAAGCGCCATCAACATCAATTCACCGTCGTTCTCAACAATTGAACATTTCGGAGACGTCATTTGGACGAATTTTGAATAAAGACCTTGGTATGACGCCATACAAAGTCCAATTGGTTTAGGAGTTCAAAAAAAAAGTTATTTGGCGGACCCTTTATATACATATGTAAGTTTAAGGGAAACCATAATATAAAATAAAGTCATTAAGTGTGATATATTGACCCAGCCTTTTCGAAGGGGTTAAACCATTGAAATATTTAAAGGAAATCTGGGGGTTTCCCATTATAAAAACACTCTGAAATGATTGCCTATGGGGAGGATGGTAAATAATCGTAGAATTTTCTAAAGAATACAATTTGATTTATGTGCTCCATTTCTTTTATACTTCAATGAATTTTTTTTTTTTATTTGAAGGCTTAAAAGTTTTAAAGTTTATCTAGAAGAAAGACTATCCAGAATCTAAGTTGTTTTTCTGTAAACATCTGCCACAAAATCTGGCTTTGTTTATAAAAAAAAATTTTTATTCTAAGCGGTTATCGAACCTGATGAATTTGCTGTACATAGACTCCAATAATTTTATACAGACTTGTAAAGGATTCCGTCAAATATTTACCATTTAAAACAATTAAAAAGATACCCAAATGTATGTTCTAAAGAATATATCATAGAAGAACACAAACCAGAAGATGTTTTTTCAGCTTGAAAAAAAAAAATTGTACCATACGGATTAATCGGAATAAGAAGTCATCATCAATGCATTCAATTTCTGTAAAGAATATTATATTAATCTTCGTATGCCGTATTTTAATATCGTTTTGATGAATGTTGATATGTCTATAAAGTGATAGCCATTTCCATTAGGCTTTGTTCTGTTTTATCTTTTTAATTTTTTAATATTTTGCTAAGAGATTTTTTTTTTTTCAAAATATTAATTTTATTTAAAATTTTTTGTTGTTTTTATTTTTGAGATTTTTTTTTTTTTGATATTTTAAAAATAACCGATTCCTTAGTTGCAAAGATAATTTTTGTTAATTAGCCCAATCAAATCTATTTTTGTGTATGTAACCGAATTTTTATTAAAAGACATTATTACTATATGACAATAAAAGTTCCTGAATAATTGGTAATAAAGGGTCCGTCATCTAACGTTTTTTTTTTTCAACTAGTGCTTATTTCGTGAATGGTAACATGTCTGATTTGACAGATAATTACCCAGCCATAAATTGCCAATGGTATGAAAAATCAAGCACTGGCAGAGCACTATTTGCCAATGATCCAGCAAATAAAGTGCTTGCAAAGCACTGACTTACAACGCTCTGCCAACGTTAGTAAATAGTGCTTTGCCAGTGCTTAAAAAAAATTTACAACAGTAAAAATAATAAAAGCATTGGCACAGCTCTGGCTTAGAACGCTCTGCCAACGTTCGTAAATAGTGCTTTGCCATTACTTGATTTACAAAATTTACAACCGTAAAAATAAAAAAGCACTGGCACAGTACTGACTTAGAACGCTTTCCCAACATTGGCAAAAAGTGCATTGCCAGTACGTATTTACAATATTTACAACCGTTAACTTAATAAAAATACAGTCCCTTGTTCACAACAAGAGTGGAAAAATTCAAAACTAAATTGCAATTTATGATTTGAAGTTAAGAATATTAAGGTCTATTATAGTCAGCACAAAGTATACACTCTAATTAATTTCTGTTGAAATTTACCCAACTTATAGTAGGAAACTGTACTCCTACTATAAGTTGGGTAAATTTACTCTATGTGTGTAAATGAAAAAAATACGCACATTGAGAGTAAGTTTTTGAACACAAAGTTGGTAAATTTACAATGGAAGTGCGTAAAATTTTGATAAAATTTATAAATAAATGAGTAATTTTACCAAATTTTCGTGTAAAAAAACATGATTTACGTGCAATACGTATATAAAATGCGTAAAAATGCATATTGATAAGCGTAAAAACCCCCTAAAAATGCGTATCTTTACCTTCCGGTAAAAAAGAATAACAGCCCAAAAAAAATTTCAAATAAAACAAAACATTAATTTTTAGAAATAGTTTTATTAATGTGTTGTATAATAATAAATTTAATAATAAATATTTGTATATAAGTTGTTGTACATATACAGCGCTTCAAAGAATGAATTCTATTTAAAAAAAATTAAATCGGATTTTTTTAAATCGAATGATTTTTTTTCTTCAATCATTGCGAATTCAATAATTGGGAGTTCAATCTATTTTTAACTTAATCGATTTACAATTTGCCGAAATCGGCGAAACTGAAAATTACCGCCAGAATTGAAAAAAATCGCTAAAATCGAAAAAATATCGTTAAAATGAAAAAAATCCCAAAAATTAAAAACAATCTCCAAAATTGAAAAAAAAACGCCAAAAATGTAAAAATTACTTAAATTGAAAAAATCGACAAAATTTAAATAAAAATCGCTAAAATTAAAAATAAATTACTTAATTTTGCCAAAATTAAAAAATCGCCAAAATTAAAAAAAAAAAAAAAAAATCGCCAAAATTAAAAAAAAAAAAAAAATCGCCAAAATTAAAAAAAAAAATCGCCTTAAATTTCTAAAAGAAAAAACATTGCCAAAATGAAAAAAACTTCAAAATTTAAAAACGGCAAAAGTAAAAAATCGCGAAAATTTTAAAAATAATCACCATAATTGATAAAAAATTGCTCAAATTGGAAAAAGTTGTCCGTGTCTTTTATTTATCTCTGTTAGTTTTTGAAACATAGGCGATGTTTCAAATAAATACTCTTTTTTTATCTGCGATGCTTACTTTTCGAGAAAAACGCGATTTACGAATCCAGCCAATCAAATCGAAATTTAAGATCGTTGTAGGGGTAATGGGGTTCAGTTTTGAACAATGGTGCAGCAATTTTTCCCCCATCTCCATTAGTTTTCGTAATATGTACCTTTTAAAAATTGACTAAATAAAAAACGTCCATAACTCAAAAAATAAAAAAGCAACTGGAAAAATGTTTGCACAGGTGTTCAAAACTCAACCCCGGACTGATTGGCTAGGTTCCTATATCGCGTTTTTCTCAAAAACAAAACATCACAAAGCAAAAAGAGAATTTGTTTGAAACATCGCCTGTGTTTCGAAAACTAATAAATATACATTTACAGCTATTTTAAGTTTCTCGTCAATATTTTTCGTTTTTTCAATTTAAGCTTTCTTTCCAATTCGAAAATTTGTTTCATTTTTTGCGATTTTTTTTTTGCAAATATTTTATTATTAATTTCGAAATTTTTTTCATTTTTAGCTATTTTTATAATTTTTGGCGATTTTTTTTTAATTTTCGCCGATTTTCTTTTAATTTTAAGGATTTTTCTAATTTGTTGCGATTTTTTTAAATTTTATCGATTTTTTTCATTTATGGCGATTTTCTTTAAATTTTAGCGTTTTTTCCAATTTGGAGTTTTTTTTTTTAATTTCAGCGATTTTTTTTTTATTAATTTTAAAGTTTTTTTTCATTTTCTCAATTTTAGCGATTTTTGGCGATTTTTTCAATTTTGGCAATTTTTTTCAATATTGGCGATATTTTTTTGCTTTTTTTAATATGTTGAATTTTTTTTTTCAATTTAAAATTGTCAATATATTAATTACTATTATAAGTTAGTATATTTACAAACTTTGTGCGTGAAAATTTTATTTAACAAAATAATACTACTTTTAGGCATAATGTGTTTAATTGTAAACACATAATTGGTAAAAATACTGTAAGTGGGTATTATTGTATATAAAAGTGTGCGCAAAATAGTTTTACGCATTTTGATGTATAAATTTATCGAATTAGCGTAATAATACATGAAACTTTACTCGTTTTATAGTAGTAAATTTACAATCATTTTTTAGAGTGTAGTTTTTGGGTACAGTGAAATAACTCCCAAATGAAATAAGTCCCAATGGAAAAATGAAATAAGTCCCAAAAAATTTTCCATGTAAATTGGGACTTATTTCATTACGAAGTAAGTCCCAATGCGTTGGGACTTATTTCATAATTTTTGTTGGGAGTTAATTCATTATGAAATAACTCCCAAATAAAATAAGTCCCAACAGTTTTTTTGTTGGGAGTTATTTCATTTGGGAGTTACCATTGGCACTTATTTCATCGCAGTCGGGACTTATTTCATTTTAATTGCAAACGCAATTTTACGATTGGGAGTTATTTCATTTTTGTTGGGAGTTATTTCATTTCTCTTAAATAAGGCCTTTATTTAAATTTAGCCAATGATGCAATAAAGCCTTTATTTTGTATTTTTTGATTCTTTTGTTACACTGTTCAGTTTTTCTGCGTGGCGGCCTGCGGCCGATCTTAGGGGTTTTCTCCTTCATAGGACGCGGCAGGTGGCTTCGCTGAATACAGTTTTCCTGCGCCCGTCTCATTATCTTCCCTAGTGTGACGCGCGCAGGGAAACTTTATTCAGCGAAGCCACCTGCCGCGTCCCATGGAGGAGAAAACCCCTAAGAGCGGCCGCAGGCCGCCACGCAGAAAAACTTTATAAAGCAAAGATTTTCAATATTGTTGCAGTTAAATTTTTTGTTGAATTATTAATGTTCTATTAATTTTAGTTAATATGAAATTTTTTTATAATTGTTCAATAAAATATAAGAAGAATAAGAATAAGAAATTTAATTGCTTCATTTAAAAAAAAATTTAAGTGAAATAAGGCCTTTACGGCCTTATTTCTCAATTGAAAGTGAAATAAAGCCTTAAAGGCCTTATTTCGTAAGGCATTATTGCACTCCACCATATTATGTATATGCTTACATTTACTTATGAAATAAAAAGTGTTCTCTAAAAGAAAAACAAAACAAACAAAAACTGGGAGTTAATTCATTTTTGTTGGGACTTATTTCATTGGGAGTTAATTCATTTTTTTTGGGATTTATTTTTAAATTTTGAAATAACTCCCAAAAATTGGGACTTATTTCATTTCTCTCATTGGGAGATATTTCATTTTTTTACATTGGGTGTTATTTCATTTTTGATGGGATTTATTTCATTGGGAGTTATTTCATTGGGACTTATTTCATTTGGGAGTTATTTCACTGTACCTAGTTTTTGTACTAAAATTTTACTTAAGAAATTTATTTTCAAATTTCTTTCTTTTGTAAAAAATCGTGCTAACTTCTCACAAAAATAATTTGATAAAAAAAATATTCAGTTATTTTGTAATTAACTTAGCTGAAGCAGGCCTATTGTTATTTCTGTTCAAATTACCAAAATCATTCAATAAGAAATAATACAACACCTTACTGAAGTGAATTACTAAGTAGGACTTTATTGGTCGTTTTTGGTTTTTGGTTTTGGTATTGGCAAAGTGCTTGTTGCCAGTGCTTCGCCAACATTTAAAAAAAAAGAAACGGCCAAGCCCTGCCCTGTGTTATCATTTTGGGGTTTAGCAAAGCATTTATTATATTATTAAAAAATCACTTTATTGGTTGTTCTACCAATGCACGTTGGGGCAGCCTAAGGGGATCTCCGGCAAAAAGTCCGATTTTAAATCTTCGAATTTTTTTCAAACTAATTGGCAAATCTAATAGATAGACCTTGCCGAAACTAGTTCCGTTTAGTTTTTTTGAGATATTCTAATTATTGGTACGATGGCAAGCTGCCAAAGTCAAAGTTTTGTTTCCAAAAATGTTTCATATTAAAAAGAGGTACTAACATAAGCCAGTGTTGTGCGTGTTTAACCACTTAGGTGACTACCTTTAAGTAATAAATCATTAGTAGTAATACAAAATCATTAATTTTTCATGTTAATACATTTGTAAAAAAAGATGCTGGTAGCACATAGACGAGATTAGTTTTTTAATAAAAATTAAGAGAAACTTAATGTTTCAATAGCCCTATATTTTGAACGCAGGGGAGGGAGACCCTAAAACCGTATGCATATGAAAGCTAATACTATCTAGATTACGAATTTAATATGCCCGCCGTGCTCTGGCGTGCTCTGTAGAACAAACTTGTTCGATTTTCAACTTTGCTCGAATATTTTTTTGTAAAATTTCTGATTTTTCCAAAAGATATTGCCAATTTACTTTTTTTGAGTTCAGATCCAATAATAACAGAAAAACGTAAAAGTCCGATAAAGACAATTAATGAACTACCTGAAGAGGCAAAGGACCTTTTATATCATGATTAATCTTATTATTAGCTTTAATTAACTTACTTTTTTTTAAATAACATTTTCTACTACTGTTAACAATGAATTAAAATAAATATATGTACCCTTCTAAAATGTATATAAATATATACATTATTTCTTAACTTCATTTTTTTTTATTAGAAAAAAAAATAGATAGGAATTTGTTTTTTTTTAAATTAGCGAATTTGGAAGTTAGCTCATACATCTCTTTGCGTATCTAATATCTATAAGTAATCCCCTTTTCAGCCATTAAAACTAAGCGGGCCATAATGATAATTTTTTTTTTGCGATTAGCTAAAAATATTTGCAACACTCAAGTATATTTTTCGCGTCTCTGATATCTAAAAGTGATACTCTTTTGAAAATTTGGGTTTTCGTGATTTGAGAAAAATATTTGCACTACGCAAATATTTTTTTTCACGTTTCTGATATCTACAAGTGATTCTCTTTTCAACCATGTGCAAAACTTATAAAAAACATAGCGGTTAAGTATGCGAATTTGGTTTTTTGCGATTTGCGAAAAAACTTTGCACTACGCGAATACATTTTTCCACGGTTCTGATATCTATAAGTGATTCTCTTTTCAACCATGCGCAGAACTTATTAAAAAACTTAGCGGTTGAGTATGCGAACTCGGTTTTTTGCGATTTGCGAAAAATATTTGCACTACGCAAATATGTTTTTTCACGTTTCTGATATCTACAAGTAATCCTCTTTTCAACCATGTGCATATAACTTGTATAAAAACTTAGCGGTTTAGTTGATGCCGCAAAATGTACTAGGCCCACCCCACTGTGCAATGCTTTGCCAACGTTTTAAAATTATGGTTTTGGTACTGGCAAAACGCTCATTGCCAGTGCTTTGCCAACGTTTTTTAAAAGTAACGGCCAAGCCGTGCCCGGTGTTATCATTTTGGGGTTGGCAAAGCACTTAAATCTTCAGATATCCAACGCTCTGCCAACGTTCATACCACCGTTGAAAGCACTGGGCCAATGCTTTGCCGTTCGTATTTTTCTGGCTGGGTAGTTTTATCCTTCCGCTGAACGAATATGGTCCGCATGTTCGTTATCTTGTGAAAAAAGTGAAAGAAACTGGCATCCTCATCGATAAACCAAAGCGTGAAAAGCCAAAAACAGTGCGTACACCTGAGAATATTGCTGCTGTGGCAGAAAGTGTGCGTGAAGCGCCATCAACATCAATTCACCGTCGTTCTCAACAATTGAGCATTTCGGAGACATCATTGAGACGAATTTTGTATAAAGACCTTGGTATGACGTCATACAAAGTCCAATTGGTTCAGGAGTTCAAAAAATAAAACAAGTTATTTGGCGGACCCTTTATTTAAATTTTACATTAAAATTATTTCTAAGCCCAATATTATTATATTTGCAAACAAAAAATTGATTCAAATGAATGAAAATATAATTTTAAAACGGTTGCAACCATCGTAAATTACAAAACATTTATTTAATTTTTAAATTTGGTTTGGGTAACAATTGATTTAGGTAAATGAACTATTAATTTGTTGAAGACAAACTATTAATTTGAACTATTAATTTGTTGAAGATGGTTAATTTGTTCTAATTATATATAGTAAGTACTTGTTATCATTTTTAAATCAATGTGAATGATTTTTAATGGGATTCATTGAATTTCAACTAATATTTTCCCTGTGTGTAATAATACTAACAAGAAATGGTGTAAAAATATTAAAGATCACAAATAAAAATATGCATCAACAAAATTTGATGCAACAACAAGCAACTATTAATTAAGGAGTCGAATTATAGCGCGATTTATCATATCAACATCAAGATTAAACTCAGCGATATTATGAAACATGTTGTAATCACTGCAAATTCTACGAAAATTATATGAATTGGCATAATTTGTCTAACAAGAGATACATAAAACTGCTTCGTAACATACGGATCAGAAAATTACTTTGACCATCTTATATACTTATATGGCCAATGAAATCAAATTTTCTATCCATAAGTACACCGAGATCCAGAAATGTTCCAACGGTGTTTAACCCAGTACTTTTAATATAATACATAGATGGAATAGGGGGTTTTCTATAAAAAATCATATGTCTGCATCGAAATACATACATGCCAGTTAATGCAGACAGAGTGGCCGTTGCCACGAAGTGGAACCAGTCATTGCGGATGAGTGTGTGGAGTAAATGCTGGATTGTTGAAACCTGGGTGATTTGGAGTGGTTGAAACCTTGGGTGTTGTGTGTGCTTTATGTATTCTTGGTTAAACGTGTGCTGGGTCTGTCTGTTATAATAACTGGTAATTAAGCAGGTAAAAATTGCCAACCGCAACAAAAAACTAGTACTGGCAAACCATTGCTATTTTTGAAAAACCCACCATGTTAAAAATTACCAAAGCCACAAATAATATTGTACAAGGAAAACACTATTTTGTTTGCAAAATTCGTTGCCAATATTGTTTTTACCATTATTGCAACCAATTAGTAATTTTTTTTTTAATTTTATTTTATTTCACACTTTTAAGTATGATGTTTAAGACTAAGACCGAACTGTATTGCAGCTTTTTAAATGTGTTTAATTATAGGTATATATATTTCTCAAAATTATTGTCCTGTTAAGCGGATAGAAGGACAATAATGTCAAGATTGTTAATCATTCGTTCTGCCAACGCATAATCGAGCGACGCCGACGCTTTGCCGACACTGTGCAGATTGTATTTATCTGCCAGGGTAGCTATACAGCGTCATCTCAATGGTGTTCGTGTTGTTTGCATGATTTCATTATTGCCCGTTACGGTAATGTCTATTGGGCAAGTCCCTTCAGGGAAAATCGTGATATCTGTTGGTTAGCCTAATCAGGTGGATCACTTGTTGTTCGGTGTGAAGTTGAACTTCTCAACCGGGCACTGTGGCCCAGATAACAAATCAGTAGTGTTCGGCCGAACCGTTCGGCCAGAAAATGCATTTGGTCTGTATTCGGTATTTTAAAGCATTATGGACAAATTTGGCGGATGGAAAAATGTTTATTGGGCTGATTGGATGCTATTTTGAGTGTCAAATTTGAAGAAAAGTCTTTAGTTAAGCAATGAATTCACTGTTCGGCCTCAGAAAGTTCGGCCAAATTGAAAATAGTTCTTCGGCCGAACTTTTAACTTTATAGCTAAACTTCGGCTTTTCTCTTAAATTTTATAAACAAAATCGAATTAAATCGGCTCAACAAACATGTTTTCAATACCAAAATGTGTCATCATTGCCTCTAGATATCAAAAAACCGACAAAATATAGTTTTTTGGCCGGACACTACAAATCAGAGGTTTTTGGTAGGCCTCACCAGTGGGGGGGAGTAATTATACAATCACAATCTCTAAAATTGGAACCCAAACGTGGATGCTCAGTATTCCTCAAAAGGGGTCCTGGTCAACGCATTGTTTCGATCCGGCTTGAAGAACACCCTGTGCAAAGCATCTGGGTAGAAACATACATTAAATTAATCTTTTATTTTCTTTTTCGTTAGCAATTTCAATAAAACTCACAACAATTTGTTTATCAGTTACGTAGTATTGACTTATGACCATCAATGAATTTACGGCTTCATTACTCAAACGGATACGATTCGTAAACGTATTGTAACGCCATACAATATGTAAAAATAATACCTATAGACAACGTGTTGTTACTGTTTTACATACAGAACAAATGGTGACGGATTTTAGTAAAGTATATTCTATTTTCAACAGACATTTTCTATGTAGGTTCTACACACAGAGAAAACTTTAGCTACTTGGCAACTGAAATTCGGTAACTTCGACGGTTGGAACAACTTAACATTCGTTTTCACGTGAAAGTTCGTTTAATTCAACTGAATTTTAGTTCCAATACCCAAAATATTCAAAAATCGAATGTAAATAACGTTATATTAACCAAATCTATAAGTTATTACCATTAATAAAAACTTTTTAATTCGGTTGTCACTTTATTTTTCTGTGTGTATTTTTACACATTGTACGTATGTAGTTACAGTCCGTTTACGAAACGTATCCGTTCGGGTAATGAAGCATTTAGTAATAACAATTGTAATTATCAAATCCATTGAAATGTTATGACATTTAATTGTCAAATTATGCTATTAAATTATTTTTGTAGGCGTCATTTGTATCTTTTAACTGTTTGTCCTGGTTCACACACGGCAATTATAATTGCGCAATTCTTCTTCAATTCTCCTTTGAAATTGCTTTTGTGTTCACACAGGAAAAGTTTGTTTCAGCAATTTTCGTATATCAACCTGCAGTGTTGAAAATTGCGGATGACAAAACAAAGCGGAATTGGAGTACGGGCAAGTCTGTACCCCCTTCCATTATCTTTTCCTCCCTCTTCTATAAACTCAAGAATTGCGCAAGTATAATTGCCGTGTGTGAACCTAGTGCTTGTTTTATTACAAATACTTTTGTATTTGTTACAAAAAAAAAAAAAAAATTAGATAGTAGAAATTATGACATTAGTTTGGAAAAAAACAATGTTATTTAAAGTGCTTAGTCTTCTGAACTTAAATACCACCTTAATAGAAACCCTTGTATTTTTTTTAAGAAGAAAAATTATCTCAGATCCTTATAATTATTTTCTAGATTTCCCAGCTCGAAGTACTTTGAAGAAATTCCACAGGTAGTATTGAATTCGCTACACAGAGAGAATTTGCTTGGACGAGTTTTAATGAAATTTTTCACAAAACTAATTGAAGTTTTCTTTACAAAATGAATGAAATTTTTTTTTTTAACTTTATAATAAAGCTTCATAATTTTTATGAAACTATTTTTAATGAAACTTTTTAATTAGACGTATGAAATTTTTAATAAATAAAATTAAATTTCTCATACAATACAATTTTACGAAAAACTGCATTAATTTAACGAAAAGTTTTACTAGATGAATTCCAGTGACACTTCATAGATCTAATGCAAAAATTCATTAATTTCATGCGGATAATTCTATCAGTGTATTGACAAAAAAAAAAACTAGTCCACAAAAAGATAATGTAGGGTAAATGTATAGACAAATTTTAAAGTTATTGCAACACAGGCCTACACAATTTTAGATAGGTCAAACCCCTGAGACTAAAGCATGCCTTAAAGGCTCTGTAACCGAACCAGTCCTCAGAAATTTAAATCAAGTTAAACCCGGTTTTTTAATATACTTTTTTTGCTATATATAACGATCTTTGTTAAGTTTTCAGTTTCTAGTTTTTTTTCCACAAGTTTGATATAATTTTTATTAAAAATAAAAATTATGTTTGTTGGAGGCTATATTGTTCAAGTTGGAGGCCATACTCTATATTTCTTTATTAGGATATTGTCCTAACAAATAATCTATAGAGTTTTTTGTTTTCAAATTTATTATTTGACCCTTTCAGGAATGTGTTGATAGATCTATTTCGGGAATTTTCTAGTTTCCCATCATCAGAACACGTTTTGAAAGTGGTAACAATCCCATGCCAAACATCAAACATTCATATAAACTAGTTTACTCACTACATGAGAACTAATATATGAGATTGAAGTTAAAGATTATAACCATTGTTCAAAAAATAAATTGAAAACTTGTTTGTTATGTGCAAGGTCCACCTCTGGTGGATATTCAATACACGTTGTTTATTTTTCTCTCCTTTTTATTTTATTTTGTTATGTTATTTTTTTTTTCTTTTTTTTAGTATGTTTTTATTTGAAATTTCAAAGAATATATCTGCCCATACCCCAAAAATCACTCATTTAAAATTTTACATTTTTAGCCAAAACAGTTTTCGTAGGCCTTTAATGGGGACATTTTTCCCTTTTTCCCAATTTATACCACATAACTGACAAAAGTTGAAAAAAAAATACCTTATAAGTGATTTAGCCTGTAC